>OU744729.1:56025773-57443381 GCA_916613615.1 Steromphala cineraria
TAAAAGAATTTCATCAAATTGGCTTCGTTTGTTCTTGTAGTCCTAATTTGGCTGCTATAGGAGAACTCGACATCTTTATAGGTTTTCTTTCTCTTACTATGGATGATTGGTTTGTGTAATCAGATTTTTGACACTATCAAAATAATACATTTAGCATTAACTTACAATTATCAGTGAAAATTGTTAAATATATTTTTTTTCAAAAACGTGCTACTGCCCCTTTAAGTCATGCATTGTTACGCGATGGTGCAATATTTACAGTCAGAATCAAGTTTATGCGTAAGTAACCTGAATTATGAATTAACATGTAGATACCTCACTTTTTGCATTTCCTTTTTTCCTTACAAGTATATAGATGATGTGATTTCCCATACCTTATAAGGGGCCACAGGGCCACCAAAGCTACAAATAATAATCCTCACTAGTCAAGGAGTCTGTATAAAAACTTCACTGAAGCTTTCTATGCCTTATGCTTCAGGAGAAGAAGAGGAAAAGGTTTTTTAGGGCGTCCCCCTGTGGCAGCAGGGTCACCACAGCTATGAATTATATTCCTCATTAGTCCAGGAATCTGTACATTAAATTTCAGCTCTCTAGGCCTTACGCTTCAGTAAAAGAAGATTAAAAATGGATTTTTAGGGTGTGCGTTCTGCGGCCCTTCATAGGGGCCACATGGCCAAAAAGTAACAAATTATAATCCTAAATATAGTCGCAAGCGACGACAAACGGACTCAGCGCTGTATGGTGTTAATGTAATTCACAAAGGTAATGATTTCAGTCAAAAGCTTTTTGGTTATAGTCTTTTGTTGATGATTAACGCAATTTGCAAACATACAGTTATCAAATGCATTTAAAACGCATGCAGGGTGGACAATATTCAAAGGTCCGTAACTCAATGTAGATGAAGTAACTAAATTTATTGTTTATTTTTAATAGATTCTGTATTCTTTTGGCTTTCTAATGATATATGGAACAATGATTTGTCGTCTATCACTGAAGATAAACAACTTTTTTAACACACCTTTATTCTATGCATTCAAAACGAAAGCAGAATTGACAATATTCAAAGGGCCGTAACTCAATGTAAAACAAATAAATGAATTTACTATCAATTTAAAAAAAAATCTATAGACTTTTGGCTCTTATATGATGTATAGAACAAGCCGATAGTGTAAGTCGATGATTCGCTACGTTATTTCAAACATACCCACCAAAACACCACATGTCCAAAATGGAAAGTTTGACCTCTGACCCTGACCGTAAATGACTGTTCGCGATCGATTTTATTCTTTTATCTTTAAGACCTTGCCAATGTCTAACTCTCATGCAAAAATCATAAAATTCTATGGTTTTTGAGTTATCTGCCCTTGAAGTTTGCGATTTTTACATTTTGGTCAACTTTGAAAAATCACAGCAAGAAAAGTATTAACGTTAGGACTTTGTAGAAGTCAAATTAAGGTCAACAATGCTTCAGCTACATTGAGTATAAATTTCAGATATCTAGTGCAAGTATCTTCAGAGAAGAAGATTTTCAAAGGTGGGTGGGGTCGGCAATGATCAAAAATGCACTAAATCCAAGATGGCGGCCAAACCACGTGACCTTCGAATTTTCCATGATTTTTTTTTTGCAGCATTTTTGATTGCGCACATTTAAAAAAAAAATTAGGTCTCTAAGTGCATTTTGAAAAAAAAATCAATGTTAAATTTTCGATTTTGGAATCGAACTGGACCTTTAATGTATGGGCCGAATTGTCCCAAAAGCTTATTGTCGCCTTTCCTTAACAAGGTCTACCAGCCTGTGAAATTTGGCTTCGATAGCATCAGCCGTTTGGTCTGAATCCTGTTCACAAAAATCGTGGAATAATAAAAAAAAAAAAGAAACACGCCAATAACAATAAGGATTCAGCCTTATGGCTGAATCCTTAATAATTTATTTGGGATACTGTCTAGACCAAACGCTTTTCCAGAATCTAGTTGAGAAAGTAGTTTTGCCACGCCATTCACTGTGATATCCAATGTGAGTATATCCAGATGAGGTCGACCTCTCATCTATGGGAAGGAGAAGTAATCTTGTGTGGTAAACAATGACTGGAACTGGTGGTTAAATATTTCTGCCTGATTTTTATTTTCTGTAATAAGTTGACCATTTTTCTTCATTGAAGCAATGCCGATATTATCTTGTCTTTTACTCTTAATGTAGTGCCAGAATGGTTTGCTGTTTCTTGTTTCTAGAGAATTTTCTAAAAGGGTAGACAGGCGTGAGATTGTCTGTATTTTGTGTTTCTGGTGTTTGTTGGCTGCCTGGTACTGTTTTTTTTTTCTTTGTTGTAGAGGCGTTGTGGTTTGCGAATTCCTCTTCGGATTGATGAGGTAATCCACGGGAGGCTTGTCTTGGTACGGGACAACTGGGGATGTATTTATACAGCCCTTTGAGGATGATTTTCTTGAAGGATTCCCAGTTGCTATTAAATGCAACATGTTGCTTGTTATTTAGGGGTATAAGCTCTGCAGTTTCTTGGTTGATATGTTCCTCCAGGCCAAATAGGTTAGCTTTTTTATACATGTAGATCTTCCTCGATTTTTGACTTTTTTCTCTGGGCTTTACGGTCCGTGTCCATAAGTATTATATCATGATCTGATATTCCTGGTGTTACGTGAGAGCTAACTTGGAAGTCATGTCGACATTGGGAATAACATTATACTTAAAGCGCAACTCCCGGGTGATTTTGCTCTAACTTCGTTCATATATCTTCACAATGCTTAGCATGTACATTTCGAAGACGTAAAAATCGCATTGATAAGTTATAAGCGATCAATTCAATACACCTCTTTGCCATTACAATCAAGTATATTTCATGAAAATCGTAAAAGAAGCCGAAAAACTGTACTGTTTACGTTGCTTTTTGACGTGTCGGCCATTTTGTTTTACGGAAAAGACCGGAAAAATCTCGATTGTTGCCGATGGATGTGTGACGTCAACTGTGGAAAACACGGCCCGCAAAATGGCGTCTGTCGTATTATTAGCACTGACAGACAAATAAACACCGAGGGTTGTAGCGGCCATACCACTCGACAAATGCATGTAAAAACTTGCAAAATGTCTGTAAATAACTCTCTGAAGCAATAGTTGAAAGGAATAACCCCAACATTGACCATAAAATTTGATAACTATCTATTAACCAACCCGGAAATGAATCCCTTCAATGGAATCGTACAGCGAAACAATGCGATTTTCAGTTCAAATACATCTAGGAAAACATCGTTTTTTTTTTACATAAACAATTTCTAATGTATGTGGGTTTGTTTATCAGTGAAATTGCGTCTTTTGTTTCTGTCTTTTTGTAGTTTGATTTTGCAAAATACAGCACGATACCGGGTCCGGGTTAGAAGGACTTCTTCCACAGAACACCGACAGGAAATACCAAACTATAAGAAATGTTTAGGGTTTTTTTTACATTATACGTATAATGAAGAAAAGTTATCAAAACAATATGTTATGAACTGCATTGCAATGTCGTAACAGGTGGACGTGAAATCGTCCAGAATATCCTTCAATACTTTTACAATTTCACTAAATATCTATAAATATCATATTACTTGTACGATATATGCGAAGTCTTTATCTAATATATTATCAAAATAAAATTTACCACTTCCGGTTCAGGCTTTCATGTCGGCAGGCCGCTGATTTTTTCGCTCCAACAGACTGCCTGCTTGTAACTTAAAATGTCCGTCACGACAAGGCGAGGAGGTGGCAGAGGCAAACAATTGGATGACCACCAAACTCCTGGTCAAGGCAGAATGGAAATTCTGACGAGTAAAATGCCAAATACTGAAAAACATGACGAACTAGGCAGCCAGGCTTCAAATCCCACGCCTGACAATATGGCGGCGAACATAACGCAAGCTATGAATGAAGCACTCGATCGACAGACTCATGAACTCACTCAATATTTGGACTCCCTGAAAGAAGAAATATCTGAAATAAAGTTAAAGATGAGTGGCATTATCAAAAGCGTGGAGTTTAACTCGGCTCAAATAGAAATAAATAAAAAAGCTATTTCTAACATGAGTGACGAGCGATCCTTGTTGCGCGACGAGGTGGACCGTCGATTTCTGACCCAGGAGTTGTACAGCCGTAAAATGAACTTACTCATATACGGAATACCGACAACGGATGACCCCGAAACCTCAGCCAGAAAACTCTTCGAAGATATTGGGATAAACGACGCACAGGAGATACTTTTCGTCAACTCACATCACCTACCCCGTCTCGGTACTGACCCCTCATGGCCGTCTTCGGGTCCCGGCCCGGTCATTGTGAAATTTGTGAAAATGAGTGATAGGAATGATGTGCTTAGTGCCAGCTATAAACAAGGGTTAATCCTCAGAAATAAGAAGATGTCTATCCGCACGGATTTGCCAGTGACCCTTAAGAAACTTAGGAGTAAACTCGTCGCTAAGGGAAAAACACTTCGCGAAACTCAACAAGTTCAGACAAGAATTATGGAGAAGGGGATAGAAGTTATGCTACAGTGGCGATACTCAAAGGATTCACCATGGAAAGGAATCAAGCTAGATGAAACTTTTCCAGGATAGTTTTGCTATTTATTGGACTGATGCACAGTAGCCTACTGGCTGCTCTCATGTCAAACAAGTTGTGCTAAACTTTCCAAGGTTTTTTTTATATTTTTTTCACAGTATTCATATGGATAATATGGAATTTATTTCATTGCTCATAATACGGGTTTTCATGGAGCCTTTTGTATTTAGTATTTGTTGAATATCTGAATGACAAAAGTATATAGGTTCATTTGTTTACAGCGAGAAGGACTCGCCTCTGTTAAACACTGACACTGCAAGGAGCCATCACTGACTGTGTGAGGAGTTTTCAATGGAACGTTTTCCGCTTCCGTTTTAAGATAAACATTATGACATAATTTATCATTTATATGTTTTCTTGATCTGGACTTCAGATTTAATGATTTTATGTTGTGATCGGACATGATCATTTATTAGACTATGGATTCTTCAGGCAGTCTGCTTGAGCTACGCCTAACGGATGTGTTTTCGTTCCTTTTTTTATTCTTGTTTCCAAGTATGTAAGGTGAGTGAAAGGTGTGAATGTTTTCTCCATGCAATGTATCACTACTCGGAAAATTATAATGAATAGTAATTTTTCCTGTGGGACCTTAAATTGTAGAGGTCTAGGTGACTTGAATAAGAGGAGAGATGTATTTAACTTTTTACGTTCAAAAAAATTGTCTTTATACTTAATTCAAGATACACATTTTACGCATAAGGATGAAAAATATATTAGATCTATGTGGGGCCATGATGTTATCCTCAACTGTCTTTCTAGTCAGTCAAGAGGTGTTGCTTTTCTCATAAATCATAAAACAGAATATAAGATACATCAGGTTTTTAAACATGACACAGGGAACTTCCTGCTTATAGATATTACACTTAATGGCTGCAGAATGTCAGTTGGTAATATTTATGGCCCTAATTGTGATTCTCCAGAATTCTATAAAATGATACTTGCTAAATTCAAAGAATTTGGCAATGTTTCTTGTCTTTTGGGTGGTGATTTTAATCTCACACTTGATCAAGATAAGGATACAAGTAATTATAAGAATGTTAACAACCCCAAAGCAAGAGAACTACTACTTGAATTAATAGGAGAATTAAATTTAATTGATATATGGCGGGACAGCAACCCTGGTTTAAGACAATATACTTGGCGTCGTACAAAACCAGTGAAACAAGCTAGACTTGACTTTTTTCTCATGTCAGAAAATCTATGCAGATATACATCTCAAGTTAGAATTAATCCAGGCTATAGAACAGATCACTCATTAGTAAGATTTGATTTTCAAATGGAAGAACCAATAAAGAGATCCACATATTGGAAATTTAATAATTCTTTGTTACAGGATAAAAAATATGTAGATGCAATTAAAAAGGTAATCCTTTCAACCAAGAAGGACTATGCTTCTTCAGGTTATAAACCAGATGATGTGGAAAATGCGTCTAATATGGACATAGAATTTGACATTAGTGACCATCTTTTTTTGGAAACACTATTAATGAATATTAGGGGTAAATCTATATCTTATTCTTCTTTTAAGAAAAAAGAAATGAACAAAGAAGAAGAAAATTTACGAACAGAAATTGAAAATCTTGAAAGTGATTATAGAGAAGATCTTATTGAAGAATTAGAAAACAAGAAAAAGGAATTACAAAAAGTACGGCAAATAAAAATAGATGGAATGTTAGTAAGATCTAAAGCAAAATGGATTGACGAAGGGGAGTGTGTTAGCAAATATTTTTGTAACTTAGAAAGTAGAAACTACATAAGTAAAAATATGAAAGAACTAGAAAGATCAGATGGTAAGCTTATCACTTGTAATGAGGACATCATTAAGGAAGCGACTAACTTTTATGAAGAGCTATATTCATCAAAAGAACACTTAGTTAAAGACATAGACCTTGATAGTCTATTAAATGAGGAAGACATTTGTAAGAGTAAAGATCCAGAGAGTATTGAAGGACCAATAACTAAAGAAGAACTGCTACTAGCACTTAAAAAATCCAAAAATAATAAAAGTCCAGGCTCGGATGGATTCTCCTATGAATTTTTCAAATTTTTCTGGATTGATCTTGGAGATTTTCTATTAAGAAGTTTAAATTTTAGTTATGTAACTGGAAACCTTTCAACTACTCAGAAGCAAGGGAGATAAACCAAAGCAATTTATGAAAAATTGGCGCCCTATTACCTTGCTAAACTCTTCCTACAAGCTTTTATCTTCTATTATTTCAAATAGACTTAAAAAAGTTCTTCCTAATATAATTAGTGAAGAACAGACCGGATTTATGTCTGACAGATATATTGGAGAAAATATTCGAATGATATATGACTTACTTATACACACAGAATCGAAACAGATATCAGGCATGCTATTACTAATAGATTTTGAAAAAGCATTTGATTCCATATCATGGTCCTTTATTTTTAAGACTTTGAGATTCTTTGGATTTGGGGACTCCATTTGTAAATGGGTTTCTATACTATATAAAGATATTAAGTCAAGTTTGATTATAAATGGGAGAATGTCACCATGGATACCCATTCATCGGGGCTGCAGGCAAGGTGACCCATTATCACCCTATATTTTTCTACTATGCGCAGAAATTTTATCAGCTCTTGTAAAAAGAAATAAAGACATTAAAGGAATTATGATAGATCACATTGAATATTTGATTGCGCAATATGCAGATGATACAGAATTTATCCTTGATGGTTCACAAAAGTCTTTCGAGGCGGTCATCCACACTTTGGACCTATATGCACAAATTTCAGGATTGAAGATAAACTATGACAAATCTGAAGTTGTATGGATAGGAAAATCCAGAAACAGTAAGGTCAAGTTTAAACCTGACTTAAACTTACGCTGGAATCCTGAAAATTTTAGGATTCTTGGAATATTATTCACTGCTGATTGCAACAAAATGATAAAAATTAATTTTGAAAGTAAAATCTATGAAATAGAAGAAATCATTTAAAGATGGATAAAAAGAACCATAACCCCTCTTGGAAAAATTGCAATAATTAAATCTTTGCTCATTTCAAAGCTAAATTTTCTCTTTTTGACTCTCCCCAACCCAACAACAGACTTTCTGAAAAAATTGAATAATGTTATGTTTAGTTTCCTCTGGGATAACAAGCCTGACAAAATTAAGCGGTCAGTAGTATGTAAACCAGTTGCTGAAGGTGGGCTTGGAATGATAAATATATTTGCTTATGTTGATGCTCTAAAGATCACATGGATGAGAAAATTACTTTATGTTGACTATAACAGGAAGTGGAAGAACTTATTCACAAATGACTGTCCACAATATTTAAAGCTTCTAACTTATGGTTGTGAATATCCACTTTTACTTGCAGAATCACTTAAAAACAGCTTTTGGAGAGATACTATGAATGCTTTTGCTAAATACAATTATAATACTAGACCAAATACTTATGAAGACTTCCTTAGGGAACCACTTCTGTATAATAAAAATATACTTATTGGTGATCAACCAATAAAGAGTAAAACATTTCATGAACATGACATTATCAATATTTCCTGCCTGCTAAATGACAATGGCGACTTTATGTCTCTTGAAGAATTTTGTCATGTTTATTTTAAGATAAATTTCCTTGAATTTCATGGAATTATAAAAACTATTGAAAAATATCTAAAGCTCCTTGGTATTCACAAAACAGAAGTATATCTAGATAGCAAAACATGCTTATGTGCCAGGAACCTCCTGGCATGTAAAAAAGGATCAAAAAAATATTATTTTAAACTAACTGATAATGTTGAAAAACTCAAGGTAATTGAGAAATGGGAAGAGGAGACTTTAATTAATATTAATCATCTTGATATTTTTATTAAACCTTTTAAAACAACAGTAGATCCCAAATTGAGATGGATGCAAATCAGACTGCTTCACAGAATCCTACCTGTAAATACCCACTTGATTAAGATGCATTTGGTTGAAAGTAATCTCTGTACATTCTGTGCTGCAGAACCTGAGACAATAATTCATCTTTTTTGGAATTGTAGAGTTACTAAGAACTTCTGGCAAGCTTTTTCACAATGGGTAGAGAGGAATTGTGAGCATACAGGAAATATAAATCTTCATTGTCAGCTGATTCTTTTTGGGTGTTCACCCACATTTCATACAGATGATACCTTTGATTTGTTGCTACTTCTAGCAAAATATCATATTTATAAGTGCAAGTTACAGAAGATAGCTCCAAAATTATCACAATTTAAGCATGAACTTAAATACTACTATTCAATAGATAAAATAAGATACTGGAATAAGTCAAAGTTTAATGAATTTGAAAGTAAATGGGCAATTTATGCCAAACTTGTTTCTGATAACTACTAGCAAGGAGAATATATTGAATAACTTTTAAGTAAATACAAAGGTGTGAATGAGTGAGTGATTGTGATTGTCTTCGTCCTTTTTATGTCTTATTTCTGTATGTTAAAAAAAAAAACCTGAACATGTTCAAGACTACTTATCATATATGTATATGTACAATGATATCAGGAATAAAAAAAAAAAAAATAAAAAAAAAAAAAAAAAAAAAATTTAGATTGATTATATCTGCATTTTATAAGGGTTTTTTTTATCAATAATTGATATTAAATATCAACGATTTCAGCCAATAATACTGAAATTAAAAATAGTTCTTAAATTTTTCTCTATGTTAATAAGATGCTACTCTGCTGTAAGCTGGGAAATATAAAACAAACATTATTCAGATTTGTTTATTAAATGAATATCATAATTAATATTATTATAGAATTATTACAATATTAGAATTATATATTAATATCAACATTTTTGCAAAAAATAAATTCGAAATTCCTACGCAGAAAGTTTTGATTATTAATTTTCCTCAAGTCCCCTCCATGACACAAATTGTTCATGCATGGAGGTAAATAATTAACAATGAATATTTTATTTATTATAAAATATTTAATTTAGATATGTTGGTGCCTTCTTATAGCTAAACGTCTGGGGATATGCACATAGCATTCACATGTTTTTTTAATTTTCATTTGATTTTATTGCTGTTTTTCTAATTGTGGATTCTATTGAGCATTGCCTGTAAAAATAATATTAAAAATCGTTTTGGATTCTGAATTAATACATGCACATACACTAGATATTAATAGAATAAATTTATTCCTTATATTCAATAAATATTTTGATAATTGTTTCAGACCTCTTGGTAAAAACATATATTTGTTAATAAATTAAATGTTTTTGAATTTCTCATAAACAAGATAATTGACTGATGAAATGAAGTTATTTTGTATATAAAATTAATACTTTTAATGTTAATATTTTGGGGATATCAGAGTATAGAAATAAATAAATAAATGTTTTCCAGAAAAGCCACTCCAAATATTCATACCTGTCATTATTACTTTGAGTGATTGCTCAAGAAAATATGACATATTTTAGTTTGAAATAAAGAGAATATATGTGCTGTTCATTCAAATAACAAACAATTTTTAATATGGAACATGAAATATTTGTTCATGTTATATAAATTTTTAAAAGAAAATAGTTGAGAGAAAAACGCACATGCATTGTTTTTTTTTTTAGTTTCAATTATATTTAACAAATACCTCATATTTGTTAATCATGGAAAAATTCATATGAACATAAATAAAACATATAAATCATCATTGTCCCAGAAATCACTGGATAAATATAAATTTTGTTCAGTCACATTTATTTCCAAAGGAATATTTCCATTTTATGTTTTACATAAAACTTTTCTTAAAGGATGGAATATTCTCTTCCAATAAACATTAATATATGTATTTATGAAAATTAAAACCATAATAAATACTTCCTTCATTGTTTGCATAAGCTTCAAAGTAAGTAAAAAATAGTAACTGTTTATTTTAGTGAGTGATGCCAGATCTTGAGTTTGAAATTGGACAACAACATTTAAATTTGATAAATCATATTTACAACGTATATTGTCGTACACTGATGTAAATGGGACTATAGTCAATATTCCGTTTATCAAGAAATGCATGAGGCATAAACGAACCAAAGGCAACATACTGCAAACACGGAGAGCCACGTTTCGAAAGACGGCAGATGATATTTTTTTCAAGGCTAAATATTGAAATATTTTCACACATGCAAAAGGAATTTTAATACGAAGATGGTAAATGAAAGATTCCATACAAAAACAGATGATAATTTATATAAGGAAAAAAGACACAACGACTAACTCACCAGAGGCAAACAGTGCAGCCCACAGGTTTTCCCGAGTATGGCATTGTCAATATACCGGATAATTGACATTAATTGTTTCCGTAAAATTTGCCGAAATAATCATAAAGCTTTTCCTTCACTTAGAATATCCTTTCATACAGCCGATATTAAAATGTAATCACTAAAACTGATCACTGAAATAAAACGTGGTGTTGTTTACGTTAGTAATGGCGGCCACGTCACTCTTGTTTTCCACAGTTGACGTAACTTCCGGTAAAATCTACGGAACAACACGATCGAGGCAGGAAGCTTACTATTATTTTTAAAATCGCAATTAATCACTTTTATGATTAGTTTAAAAATATAATGACCTCACGTAAGTTCATCACGTAACTATATATTATGAAAACACGATCATAAATGTACAGTTTGGCTTGGATAAATTAGTCTAAATTATCCGGGAGTTACGCTTTAACTCTGAAATTACTTGTGATGAGATACTATTATTATCCACGTGGTACTTCATAAAGGGGTTTCATAACAATTTGTTATGACACATATGGGTCATAAAACCTCAAAGTGATTTGATTGGCTTGTGGTGAACTTTGACATTGTCGGGACTACTTTATTCATTCATAAAACAAACGTGTTTTCATTCACAAATTCGAATGGCACTGAGTGAGTCGGAGTCATTCTTCAAACTTTCAGTTTATCTTTTAAATCTTCCTTACCGAATTGTTAAGGAATAAATTCGAGGACAAAATAATTACAATAAAACATCTTACTGATATCTCAAGGCTCATATAAACACAAAAGGGTTTAAATTCAGCACAATTTGATCACCGAATTTCATGTCGCTCCAAAATGACACAGACATTGCTTGTTATCTATAGAATATAAAGACAACTGAATATTCTTTAGACAACATTTCTTCAAAACAAAATGCGTTTGAACAATGATAATGATCTTAAACTTACTTTGAAGGCGGTCGTTTACACAATTTGACGATAAGATACAGGCAAATGGCGGCCGTCATGACATGCCGTTGATCAAAGAAAGATAACTCTGACTGTTCTCGTGCAGTGAGATTTTATTTTCACGTACGCTTCGTTCATGACTAAAGTGCTTATTACTTACATTTCATCAGACACTATGAATTAACGTAGGGTAGAATTTCGAAATGTGAATATTTGACGTCGTAATAGTATAATATTTGAGGCTGTGACGTGGTTTGATATTCATCCGCCGTTTCGTCTCTTTATAGGCATAATAAAAAGTTGTTTAAAAAAGCAATAAATCGTCTGAAATGCAAGTTGGTAATAAACAGGATATCTAACGAGCTTCCCCTTTCATATCAAGTTTATGTCCCTCGTGAAATAATTTTGTTTTGTTACTCGCCAAGGCTCGTGACAAGGCAAAATTATTTCACTAGGGACATAAACTTGATATGAAAGGGGAAGCTCGTTAGATATCCTATAATTACGTGTCAAAATCTTAAAAATAACAAAGCCCTGAAATTCATAATGTTGTCAATGAATACATTTCTTATACTGTTGATGTATTCAAACATATATATGTTAAACTTTTAAAAATTGTTCTATACACTGGTATTTTCCCAGATATGTGGTTAATCGATATTATTAAACCAAGTCATAAAACTGAAGGCGATCCTAAGGACCCTGGAAATTACAGATCGATAACATTACTGAGCTGCTTTTCACATCTATTTTAACATGCGTTTGAATAAATTGATTGAATCAAACAAACCTCTCTCGGAAGCTCAGACTAGTTTTAGAAAAGGAATTTCGCCAACAGATCACATTTTCACACTATTCAAATGCCGCAAACTATATTGCACATTTATCAATCATTTGTTATCGTCTGGAGATCTTGGGAAATGCTTTTGTGACATTTTTAACATGTATTTAAATATAAAATCATATGTTTGTAATGGCAATAATTATTACAATTACTTTCTTTGTAAACAAGGTGCCAGCCAAGGAGAATACTTGTCTCCAGTTTTATGTTCACTGTTTCTTAATGATCTCGAAAATGTTTGAGCTTCACATTCATCAAATGGTTTACAACTTAAAGCCGATGATTTTTACAACCACTTAGATAAGCTTGTTACAGTTTTCTAATTGCTCTTTGCTGACGATACTGTGCTTATGTCTTTAGAACCTTGTGATTTAAAAATATGTTGTACTGTTTTGATAATTACTGTAAAGAAATAAGGCTTAGAATTAATAATCCAAATACAAAATTCTTATTTTCGTTGAAAAAAGAAAATTTCGATATTGGAGATACCATTATAGAAAATATTTATTATTATATTCATCTTGGTATAACTCAACAAAAGAACAATAAATTTACCAAAACCAAGCGATTATTTGTTGAAAAAGCAACAAAACCAATGTTGTTCGTTGATAAAGCAACAAAACCAATGTTCTTCGTAGTGTGGCAAGATTCGCTTGGGATGGAGTCTAAATGTTGTTCTGACGACTGTCACCTATCAGAAGTTCAGGACCTCCCTGACTTCCAATTTTAGATATATTATAGTTTAAATAATATTTTAATGTTTTACACTTTAAAAATCTTCAGTATTCTAAGATGACAATAAAAAACATCCAGTCTTGTGCTGTGTTGTCCTCTGAGATTTAACTATCATGCCCTAAGGATCATAAGATAGATTTTTTAAATGGTTGATGTTTGTGACAGTCGAATCCAAAGTGTGAAAAATGTGAATCACATTTGTTAAGTGTTCCTACATTACTAATGTTAGATTGAAACCAAAAAAACTCTACATGCAAAATCCTCAACTCATTTCACGACTTCTTATTCTTCATCCTTCGTCCATTAACACTAAGAGACACTAAAGTAGAAAGTTTATTAGGACAATCCCACAAGTAAATACATCAGTGATATGGTCAATTGCATGATATAGAGTGAGCCAGAAAGGAACCAAAGTTCTCTTTCTTAATTTGAACTCCTGCAACAAAGAAATTGAGCAGTCAGTAGAACTCGTGATCATTTATCATTTTCATACTGGTTTCTTGCAACATACTTTAGACAATCTTTTTCAAAGCAGTCTTTTTATTCACAAATCTTATGGCAATCTATGGAAAGGATTCAAAGATGCGGAATAGTGTTGAAGAGCTACTTTCTAAGGTAGTTTCACTCAAATCAAGAGTGAAATAATTGACTGCCACTCTCAAATTATGGTCATTGTACTCTTTGTCAACTTTGTGTCAAATTTGATGTGACTTAGTTGACATGATAGCTCGATTTTGAAATAATGGCGGTTAAGTGGCAATAACAGAATCGTCTCTTGCGGTTTTTTGACTATCTAACGGGGATTTGATTGTTGCTGAGAACGACACAAGAATCTGTGTCGAAACGTCGCATACAATGAACAAAGAAGTTGTCATCCATATATTCCTCAGCATTATTACTGATCTTACAAGTTCATTCATATCTTTTTTTTGTCAATTGCAGAGTTGCTGTGTCAACGCACGTGCAACTGCAAATTCAAGTGAAAAGAGCGTTGCAGGTTTCGAAATGTTTTGAAAATATGCAAATTTTAGACAGTTTTACCTGAGAAAAGGCAATTAAAAATATATTTGTCTTGTCATAAAGCCTAGTTGGGTAAAACTTATTGAACTCTTATTCAACTTTGAACAAATTTGAACATATGTAAGAATTAAAAAAGAAGTAATAAAGAAATAAACGCCAAAAGCTGTAAATAACAACAAGCAAAAATTAACTCTAAATTCAACTTTTAAACTTGAATTGGATGGTGGATTGTGTTTCAAACCAAAAATGATATTCAGGTAACAACGATCGCATTACCATATATCGGGATTGTCAGTAACATGATATCTTGCATTACTTGCATGCAATGTGTAGGAAGTATCTTCGGAAGAAGTGGCTCACCGACGTGCAATGCTTCAATTTGATTTTCAATTGTGTTGGCAAAAAGATGAACTTTAGATAAGGAAAGTGATTTTAAGCAAATATCCGAAACGAATGCCTTTTTCTATAGCTATTATTTTCCATTAGGTTCGTCACTGAAAGTTGGAATGGAGAATACGTGGGCTGCGATATTGATTGAACCATTAATGCTATATAATGCTCCTTTCACTTAATCAGCAAGAAGTTCCACATCTTCTTTAACCATATTTGAGTTTGTCAAGTTCTGATATCAGATCGTCTATGTAAACTAAGAACATCCCCTCAGATATCACTCAACCGTGTCCTACTCCTTCATGGATACAAAACGCCTAGTTTGACATTTAAGGCAACATGAACAGGCTGAATATTTGATTCTACCACTACAAGGCTCGCACTCAAAGCATCCATGGTGACCTCAGCAACCCTTCTACTAGGTGTAGAATTACTTCTCCATGGTGTTTTTTATCCCCCCGCCATAGTCATTGGCTCCGTCTGTCCACCCGTCCGTTTTTCTGTGATCACATTTTTTCTGGAGCAGAATTTGAAAACCGTTACAGTTTGCTCAGATAAATTTGGTACATTGACTAATCATAACATGTAGTTGTGCCTTTTGGGATTTTCAACGTTCTGGACTTTTTTTATTTTTCCAGTTTTCATGGAAACGCAACTTTGAAATGTGTTTCCGGAGCAAAACTCGAAAACCATTAGGACCAGCTCAATGAAACTGTTCACGAATGTGCCTTTTCAAATTGTAAGGGAGTTTAAACTCAATGGCATTTTTCATTCCAACATTACCTTTAATTTCTAAACTGTGTCTCACCAAGAAATGAAGATGTTTTAATCAAACAGCATATTCAATCAAACAGGGTGGTTGTTTTGAGGAACTTGACGGTGACATAACATATTAAGCATTTACTAATTTAAAAGACTTAGATGTGGTTTATATAGTCGTATGATGGTCATTGAAGGTCAAACAAAATTAGCTGCATGTATGCATGCAACATTATTCACACAATCAGTATATCAAAATGTATGCTAAAACTTCAGTTGGGCCGGGGGAATAAGCCATCTGTCTAATGGTGCAGTATTGGTCTGACGCTCTAGCGTCATCTATTTTCAGGAACAATTCGTAGAAACAGTTTTAAGAATCCGATTACTGCTTATATATCTTGATACGAACTCCTTTCCGTTTTTAAAGATAGTTTCGGTTCCTTGACATGAATTTTGCTATCAGAAGCTTAAAGTTCACTCCTAAATATTTGATTCTACCACTACAAGGCTCGCACTCAAAGCATCCATGGTGACCTCAGCAACCCTTCTACTAGGTGTAGAATTACTTCTCCATGGTGTTTTTTATCCCCCCGCCATAGTCATTGGCTCCGTCTGTCCACCCGTCCGTTTTTCTGTGATCACATTTTTTCTGGAGCAGAATTTGAAAACCGTTACAGTTTGCTCAGATAAACTTGGTACATTGACTAATCATAACATGTAGTTGTGCCTTTTGGGATTTTCAACGTTCTGGACTTTTTTTATTTTTCCAGTTTTCATGGAAACGCAACTTTGAAATGTGTTTCCGGAGCAAAACTCGAAAACCATTAGGACCAGCTCAATGAAACTGTTCACGAATGTGCCTTTTCAAATTGTAAGGGAGTTTAAACTCAATGGCATTTTTCATTCCAACATTACCTTTAATTTCTAAACTGTGTCTCACCAAGAAATGAAGATGTTTTAATCAAACAGCATATTCAATCAAACAGGGTGGTTGTTTTGAGGAACTTGACGGTGACATAACATATTAAGCATTTACTAATTTAAAAGACTTAGATGTGGTTTATATAGTCGTATGATGGTCATTGAAGGTCAAACAAAATTAGCTGCATGTATGCATGCAACATTATTCACACAATCAGTATATCAAAATGTATGCTAAAACTTCAGTTGGGCCGGGGGAATAAGCCATCTGTCTAATGGTGCAGTATTGGTCTGACGCTCTAGCGTCATCTATTTTCAGGAACAATTCGTTTCAGTTGAACTGAAAACTTGTAACAAAACATCCGTCTATATGGGCTATCAGAAACAAAATGTAAAACTCATGATTGAAACAAAATGCTTAGTATGAAACCATTTCTTGTCAACTATCTCAGCTTAAGGATTTTATGAATTTCAAACTTAAACCTGTAGCAGAGGTGACATGAGAAGGCAATCCATCAAATTATTTAAACACTGAAACTTATTTTGTAAGGAACGTGAGGCAAACAAATTATTCTGTCTCAATTGTTTTTAAAACCTCTCAAAGACATATCTTTAATTTTTATTGTTTTGGGAATTGAAGATTGCTAATATTATTTCGCAGGATATCTGAGACGCATAGTATATGGTAATGCATCACTGATTATATTATTGTCAGAGTAAATTAGTCCTGAATCCGAATTTTAGATTTACAAGGTCACAAATGTATATGTAATTGGTTCCAACTACACATGACTACGTTGAATGCAAACAGGGATAATAATATGGTATAAGCTTATCCTCCCATCCGCTTAAATTAATCAGATGCTTTGTGTTTATCTTGTTCTCTCACCTTGACCTTGATGAGCGAGTGTCCCTAACATTGATGAGCTGAAGGAGATCAAGGCTGAAACTAAACCTTAGACTGACAGAGCTCATCAGTCACCTGAAAGAGAGATGTCGAGGTTTGAGAGGAATGTGAAATATCTCGTTGCAGCGTCCGAACCACATGCGTACATCATGTACATTGTAGTGTACTCTTGAGAGTAGGTCTTGATCTTTTACTTATCATTTCCCCCGCAAAGCTTTTAGGGAAACATAATGTTTTCATATTCGCCTACAGTTCCATGTTCCCTGATTAAGAAATGTTTGTTGGCCATATCGAACAAAAATCCTTTTTTTCCATAAACATGGTTTTTGCCAAGTCCTAAGAGAATTTTACAAAACATTTGTTTCTAGTTTACATTTTATTTGTCGAAATATATACAAGCCCAACACGAAACACATAACTATAATCTGAATTTTAACAAACTATTTAAAAAAATCTTTAAAAAAGTGTCATTGATATTTGTGAATAGAGTCCTAGCATACCTTAATTGCACGTAACATTTGAGGAATTTTGGCTAAAATATCCAACTTTAAAGGGGCAGTAGCACGTTTTTTGATAATTTAAGATTTTAAATTGTTCACTGATTATTGTAAGTTAATGTTAAATGTATTATTGTGACAGCGTCAAAATCTCATTACACAAGCCAATCATCCATTGTCAAACATAGTCATCCAGAGGACAAAGTATGAAGATTCACATAAAATCCATTGGCTGCCATTTTTTTTCAACACCTTTAATTCATTTTCTGTAAGAAAAATATATCACATGACTTATCTTTACGTGATATATTTGAATTATTACTGCTCCATTAAGTTCAAATACATTGTCTTTCAATTGGAACCATTTATATTCATTTTCCTGACATCACCTTGTATACCCCCAAAAACGTGCTACTGCCCCTTTAATTTCAGAGGAAAACGTTCATATAGAAAAATTTGTAAGAATGTTTCACGTGCAAAAACGGAAATTTAAGCTCAATATCAGTGGGAATAAAAATGTTGTCGGCTCATTGCAAATTACTTTCTGCTTATCTGTAAATGCCATCTACAAGATGCCAAGACTAAATGTGGAAATAGAACCATATGCATTGTGCGTTGGTCATCAGTGTCTAGACACTTCAATGTTAACCAGAGTACTATTTCTAAATTGCGTTTCCATTGAAAATTGGAAAAAAAATATCCAGAAAGTTGACATATTTCTTCGCCTCAGACTCAAGAATCAACAAAGATCCACCAAGATCAGCGAGACCAAGGGTGACAACTCAATTTATTCGGGTGTTCAATCTTCGCAATCGGAGAGTTAGTGCAACATAAACAACAACCAACGTCCCTGGGCTTAGTAGAATATCAGCACCTGTTCTCTGACTTCAACATCGTCGTGCACGTCTACGTTGCTGCAGAAACATTTGTCAGAACAATCTAAAGCAACCACAATGATATTTGATGTCTGTACGTTACTTTGATGAAATCATCCAACGTCACATGCTGCCAGTCGTTAACATCAGAAGAGAGATTTTTCAGCAGAATAACGACAGAGCGCATACTCATATGTACCATTAACTATTCTGTCAAAAACAATGTCAACGTTCTTCCATGGTCATCTAAATCAACGGTTCCTTGGATATCCTTGACAAACGACTACGACGTTGACAGTCTCAACCACAAACGCCTAAACAGTGGCTTCCTTTGCAAGATGAGTGGGGATGGATCCGTCAACGCCAGATTCAACGTTTAACCGTTCCATGCTGAGTGCAGCGATCGAAGCTCGAAGTTTCGTTAAAGTCATATATATATATGGCACAAATCAAAGAATTTCTTTTTTCTTTTTTTACCGATTCTAACCTATTGGATTCTGAGAAATTTATAGAAAGCCGCCTGCTTCCCTTGCGCCAGGCGGCTACAGTGACGTCATTGACATTTGTTTTATGAGGAAAGTGATATGAACACGTGCCCATATTGAAAATATGTCACTACTTATTTTCCATCCTATGGGTATTGAATGACTTAAATGTCCTCCATATTTGTCATTGGATAACTCTGATGGGCGATTCCATTGAGTTTTCCCTTGCCAAATTACACTGAAGAAATATTCATTATACCTTATGAATGACAACAAATAAAAGTGGTTTGAGTATGTATCTGTACAAAATAATATGACATTGATGAAGCTAGTGTGAAGGTTTTATATGATATGAGCACCAGTGTGAGAACAACAATAACATGATCCTGTGATTACGAGCCATGATCCCGTCTATGACAAGTCTTCCATCAAGTGTTTACAATCAACACCCGCTTTAGGCATAAAGATGAATAAACGACTGAAAAGAAGAGATACACTCATGGCAAAAATTGTTGTCACCCCCTAATATTTAATTAAATTGGAGTTTATATCACATTGTATGCATGGCAATGTTGGTTTTCCATGGAAATGTCATTACAGGCATGAAGTTACATTAACTCACACTTTACAATGAACAGTGTCAGCGGTTTCATGTAGACCACGTGCATTTCATTGAAATGATGGAAATTTGTCTCCTTAGGTTTGTCATTTCCATCGATTACTATAGACCTCTTTCATAAGATACAGCTTCACGACTATAGTTTCTGAAAAGCATAGACCATGCCTGGTCCCACTCCACCAGGAATCAGACATGAAATCATTGGCATGAGTCGTGGTGGCGCTTCGAATCGTGTCATTGCTGCAGCATGTAACGTCAGTGTTAGAACTGTTCAAAGGATTAAAAGACTGCACGCCATACAGGGAAATGTTGTTCCGAATAAGTCTTCAGGCCGTCCCAAGAAAACTACGGTTCGTCAGGATAGAATTCTTCTTCGTTTGACCCGACGTCATAGACGTCTTTCGTCTTTGACTCTTGCACAGAGATGGGGGGCTCATATTAATACGCCCATTTGCCGGAGAACTGTAGTGAACAGGTTGCTCCAGCATGGATATAAGGCAAGAAGACCTGCCATCAAACAATTCTGGACACTGGCCAACCGCAGGGCACGGCTTGCTTGGGCGCAGCAGCACCGCAGAATCCAACTTGGACATTGGCGTCACGTCATATTTACTGACGAGTCTCGTTTCCTACTGCATAAGGTGGACAGGAGAATGAGAGTGCGACGTTTACGTGGGGAAAGGCTCAATGACGACTGTCTGCAGCATCAGGTTGCCCACGGTGGCGGTTCTGTACACGTATGGGCAGGAATACACCATAACGGTAAAACGGATCTTGTCGTCCTTCAAGGAAACGTCAACCAGAGGTCGTACAGACGTCTTCTTGAAACCGTTTGCCTCCCACATGCAAGAAGAGTGTATGGCAACAACTTCCTGTTGCAGGACGATAATGCACCAGCCCATCGTGCACGTACAGTGAACGCTTTCATTCAGGCACAAGGAGTAACAAGATTGCCCTGGCCTTCAAAAAGTCCGGATATGAATCCGATAGAACATGCTTGGGATCAGCTTGACCGTGCACTTAGAAGACTGGACCCTGCTCCTGCAAATTTACAGCAATTGCGGGCTGCTCTTGTGAATGAATGGAACAATTTGGCTGTTGCAAACATCAACACACTGATAGACAGTATGCCTGCCCGAATTATCGCCCTTGAAAATTCCAGAGGCGGTGCTACCCGATATTAGGCTTGTAAATATTCTCTTACATGACTGCAGAATGAAATAAAACCGACAATTGAACTTGAAAATGTAATTTGTTTTATTGATACCCATCCAATTGATACTATATGGATACTGTAAAAAATTGCCCTTTTTCACAGGGACCATACATATCCTAGTAGAATTTCTTAAATTGGCCAGCACAAGACCAAAATACAAGCTGGTATGTTTTACGAATGTTTTTCCCAATCACACAAATCATTCTGACAGTTATTGCATGTTTGATTATTTGTCAACACTCAGTTAAACTTGACGTAGCGTTCTCAGTCTGGGGGTGACAACCATTTTTGCCATGAGTGTATGATTAAACAAGAACTTTCTGATTAATGGATACCTACACCTTTGTATTGGAGACACAATGACTTTGAACGAATTAAGATAGTGAAAAATACAGCTTTATTATTTGAGATCACTCACAAAAAATATTCTTGTCCTTTCATCGGTTTGACAGACTTTTGAACTGGCATGTTGACCAAAGCAGCAGCGTACACGAGTCGAGGTCCAACATTGGGGAGAGTATAGTTTAGTTGTTGGTACGTTCACTTTCTCTCTGATAGTTCTAAATTCACACAGCTCCTAGGTCTAAATGTATACCTCGATTTTTAAAACTTACATAATGTCAGTGTTCGTTACCTTTTTGACCATATTTGTAAAATATATCCATTGAATATGTAGCTTATCGGATTATCTATGATTTTCATATCAATGGTCATTATTGTTATATGTTTTCGTGTCTATAGAAGCAGGTATTGACCCCATAACCAGTCTACAATTTAATGATATCGTTCGTATCTTAACATATTCAAATAAATGTCATTTGAAATGAGGAGACTGTTTCATGAGAAAATGGTTATGTAAAAAAGTGTACAACTTTACTTAATGTAGTCTGACTGAAGTCGTCTTGCTCCTCATTTCTGATTATTATGAAGTTCTCTTATCATTATTGAAAATGATTACACTTTATGAATTTAACGAGTTAAGGCGACCAATGAAGTAGTTACAAACGTTTCACAGAGGTCGTGATGTTTGTAATTGTATGTGTCATTTATGATGCTTTAACTTAATTGCGTGATACCATTAACAAGCTAGCTACATCTGTATAACGTAACAGCGAGTAATAAAACAGCAGGCAAACAGATTAAAGAGAAAATAGATGGCATGAGTGTGTTAAGTATGTCGTTTGGTCCAAATATTACAATTGTTTTCCACATGCAACACTTACATTTAGGCTCTATTTATTTCTTCATCAAAGCAAATTCTAATTAAACATATGTTCATTGGAACAAATTATACGACATCCAGCCAATAATAGACCAATAAAATCATCTCATAAGTTGTTAGATGCACACTGTCACGCAATTGCCCTCACAAAAATCAATATTCAGTATCATAAACCTCTATTTTGCTGTTGAAGTCGAAATCTATTTTAACAAAAGCGTATGCAAGAGACTTTACTATAACTGCCTTCCTTCCCAAGCTCTGGTTCATTTTTGGGAGGAGGGTAGATTAATTAAAACAGATTATGATTTATTATGAATAATTTACACATTGCAAAAATAGCACATAAACTTTAATTAATTTAATTATCAGAGCAAAAAGTGAACAGAAAACAACAGTCATGGACAGAAATATGTTTCATTTTTTTGCGACAAGGGCCAGTGACGTCATGATTAAAAAGCATAACGTTTTGAAACAACGGTTTTTCATTTCTTAATATGTCAATATTGGTTGATTAAAATATTTGGATGAACTCGGAATGGAGTCCAATCTCATTAAAATGATATCTTTATTGCTTCACTACGTTACGCAGATTAAAGATCTCACAAGGCCCTGTAAGTCCAGCCGTCAGGGTAACCTTTGACCGCTGGATGTGAGGAAGATCTCATCCACCAATCAAATCGTACCTTTCTTAAAGGACAATTCAAGAGATTAAAGCAATTTAACACAGTACAGCCCAAATGATAAAATGATAACTTATGACCTTTCGATTTTTCCAAAAAGCAGTGTTAGGTAATTTGCATATGTCGTAACATTCGCTAATTCAGTTGTAATGTTTGACTATTTGACAGGACTAGATTCTTTCTAATTTGCATATGTACATCGAATATGTGTGATATCAAATCAATAAGACTTTATCTAATGTTTTTATGTCAGTTCTGGTCTTCCCATTTGTTTCAGTATACAAAATACAACGAATTTAATCAGCATAAATCGTTTCATATAAGATTTAAAAGGAAACGTTTATATAACGTAACTGTTCCAAAAAAAGCATCTACAGCTTGCTGTTTAAATTTGCCAAGTGTACGGTGATTTCTTATATGATTTTGATAATGATAACATTTAAGTATTTACCTGGACGTTTTTGGACCAACAAATTGATAGGAGCGATATAAAGCACAGTTTGAGTAATTCATTCGTACATGACAGGAAATATTTGTTGTCATTGTACTCTTTGTCAACTTTGTGTCAAATCTGATGGGACTTAGTTGACATGATAGCTCGATTTTGAAATAATGGCGGTTAAATGGCAATAACAGAATCGTCTCTTGCTGTGTCAACGCACGTGCAACTGCAAATTCAAGTGAAAAGAGCGTTGCAGGTTTCGAAATGTTTTGAAAATATGCAAATTTTAGACAGTTTTACCTGAGGAAAGGCAATTAAAAATATAGTTGCAAAGCAACGATGCCAGGATTCAGCCAACTATATGAGCTCCATTTGAAGCCTTTTGATGCATTGTCTTAGGTGGAAAATACGATTTCTAGCGATTTAAGCAGTATTCTTAGTGTACAGACTTTTTGTCTAAGAGGTAGAAAGTAACACGTTATCGAAATGACCACATTCCACTTGATACTCAACGTTTAAGCCTGTATTTGTGTATGTACATTGATAAACATTAATTTCAAATTCGAATCCAAAATCATAATGCATGAAAAAAGATATTTCATGCCATTTAGCTGTAATGTGACCAAAATATGTTCTACCTAAGCAAAAGAATAACAAGTTCAATCTGCAAAAGTTTGTTGGCTGAACGGGATTTGAACCCTAAAAGTTAGCACTCTGGATTCAGAGGCAAAGGCTCTACCACGAGATCACGGAGATCGCTAAAGATGGAATGCAATTTTAGCACTAAGACTTTGGGTTAATGAAGGCAAAACAAGAAATCTCGCATCCAAGAAGGAGTTCATTGACGTAGAACTTTGTGTTTGGATGTTGCTTTTGAGCTTTCTGATGTGTGTTTGAGGTCAGAGCGTGCTTTTGACCATTTCGAGCTCTTTGGTGTTGTTAAGGTCTAAAATACGATTTCTAGCTGCTACATCCTTATTCACAGAGCCCACAAATACATAGTAACAAATTGTCAGTATAAAAAACATGACAAATGTGAAAATACAGAAGCAAATTTGTCAAAGCAAACCAATTTAAATCTTGTACTTGTTTTCAATTTCAAAACCAAAGCAAAGCCAAGCAATGTGAGTGTGAGCGCGTCAATGCCCGTGTTTTGCGAGAAAAGCATGCATCCCGCTTTTCAATCCATGAATGAACTCATTGACGACTACTTCGGGGGGTGTTGGATAAATGTTTTTCTTTTCATTTTCAAATGGAGGAATCTCGGCATAAAAAGACCAAACAGCAGTTGAGATGTGGGAAGAGATATGCATAAAAAATAATGAAAGACGTTTGCTGAGACGCGATGACTTGGTTGTTGGTTTGAAGGAAATTAGAAAAGGGATGCGCGGAGCCTCTCAATTTCGTTTAGTATAAAAGTAAACAAAGCTAATACGCAAGATTCAGAAAGTACAAACATCATTGTTCCATGTACAATACAGTGACATTTTGATTCCTGGCAAAATCCTGACATAACAGGGCGTGGACGCACAGTTACTGAAAAATAGGAGAGGTGCTCTTTCAGACGCGTAATGATACAAAAAAAACTGCCATATATGAAGACACCTTATAAGGGTTGATACTACGATAG
Source organism: Steromphala cineraria (assembly GCA_916613615.1). Classification (NCBI taxonomy): domain Eukaryota; kingdom Metazoa; phylum Mollusca; class Gastropoda; order Trochida; family Trochidae; genus Steromphala; species Steromphala cineraria. The sequence continues at coordinate 56,050,793 of OU744729.1, forward strand.
CGTAGTGAAAACCGATCTCCATGTAAATTTCTTACTATCAAAGTTGGAACCCCCATCCTTCTTTCGCACTCGTTTCTCTTGAACGGGGTGGCAAAATTTCAAATGATTTATACCATTGCAAAGGGCGAAGAACCAGCTTCAATCCAATGTGTCATTTGTACATTTGAACGAAAAAGTAAAGAAACTGTAAACGATGCGACATCTGTCTCAAATATCAAGTTTTATCTCGAGATGACTAAGGGTACTTGTCTTTCAGCATTGATATATCCCGAACCAATAAAGATATGTTCATATTCTGTCCACAAGTGTATAGAAGAGAGAATTGTCTAAATTCGCATTTATATTTTGGTTATGAGCATGAAAACGTATAGAAATGGTGAGCGATGCGACATCTGTCGCGAATAACACATTTTCCATCAGAATGAGCTATGCCCTTGCGCCCTTTTTACATGTACCTCCCGAACCAATAAAGATATCGGCATATTTCTTTCACCAGTGTGTAGAGGAGAGAATTGTCTTTATTATTTGTTTATGAGCATGGAAAAGTAAAGAAGCGGTGAGCGATGCGACATCTGCCGCAAATAACGCATTTTCCATCAAAATTAGCAATCCCCTTGCGCCCTCTATGCATGTACCTCCCGAACCGTTAAAGATAAGTTCATATTTTTTTCACCAGTGAATAGAGGAGAGATTTGTCTTTAAATGCATACATTATTTGTTTATGAGTATGAAAAAGCAAAGAAACGGTGAGCGATGCGACATCTGGCGCAAAGATCAAGCTTTATCTCAAGAAATAGATAATTTAGCTTATGAGTCATTAACTGTGAACAATTTAATAATGAAGTACTACACAAAAGGTTTTTGTCTTCAACAAGTGTAGCCATCGATGTATAGTATGTTTTCCTAGTGTTTTATTGCCAATGAAGTAAAAATTTTCAATCATTCTTATATGAAAATCATTCAAAACGCAAATAGGATTGACCACATTTAAATGCTCCGAATTTCAATGTTAATGTTTAATCTAATTTTGATGAGATTTATCGCAGATTGTATGATCTTTTAGCTTTCTAATGATATATGGAACAATGATTTGTCTCCTGTCACTGATGAGTAACGATTTTTTAAACATACCTATATCGTTTGCATTCAAAACGAAAGCAGAATTGACAATATTCATAGGGCCGTAACTCAATGTAAAACAAATATAGGAATTTACTGTCAAATTTAAAAAAAATCTATAGACTTTTGGTTTTCATATGATGTATAGAACTAGCCGTTAGCGTACGTCGTTGATGCGTTACTATACGTTAAACATACCCACCAAAACACCACATTTCCAAAATGCAAAGTTTGACCTCTGACCCTGACCGGAAATGACTGTTCGCGAGCGATTTTATTCTTTTATCTTAAAGACCTTGCCAATGTCTAACTCTCATGCAAAAATCATCAAATTCGTCTGAGTGGGTTTTGAGTTATCTGCCCTTGAAGTTTGCGTTTTTTACATTTTGGTCAACTTTGAAAAAATCACAACAAAAAAAGTATTGACGTTAGGACTTTGTAGAAGTCAAATTATGAAGTACAATGCTTCAGCTACTAGGCCAGGACCATTAGAAATGAGGTGGAAAAAAATAGTAGAAAGCTGATTTTTTTCTGGAAACCTAAGAAATATCATTCTCAAAACAATGGCACAAAGTTCTGGAAATTCCAGCAGGTGGCTTTTTCAAAATGGCCGCCATTTCCAATATGGCCGCCAAAGATTTTCTGAAATATTAAATATTTTTTACATTTATATTGTATATTGAATGTTGTATATCAAATGAAAGCTTGTTTAATTACCTTTTCAAAAATGTACTTTTTATTGGTGTAGATAATAACCAAAGTGAAATATTGATCAAAATGCTTGCAAAATATACTTTTATAACATGAAGAATTCATGTGCTCACAGTTAGTCACTAAAATCATTAGCAGTACTACAGCATTTTAAATGACATCCCATACACAGGCTTGAACACTCTAATCACGCTTTCAAACAGATGAATCATTTCAAGTATTGCATCCACTAGAAACCATTTTCAGAACTTTTGTGATATGTGTAGACCTAGATTCTGTATGAACAAATATCGCATTTCTGTACTGCCATTCCCATTCACTTGATGGTTATCCATTTCCTAACTATTGCTGTACAGTAAGGTATTTTCTGTGGAACACACAGCTTCAGATGAGTGACTCCAATTTGAAAGAGAATGAAACGCGTACGCTGACTCTCTGGACTGATTTGAAATACATGGTGGTTCAGAGATTACACTGATTCGTTAGCTGAAGATTTTCAAAATGAATGTTTCTAAAACAAAGCTACCTTTGGAATTCCATTCTAAAAGAAACATCCATTGCATTTCAGTTTGAGCACTGTCTACTAAAGCTTTCTCTTTATCTACATCGAAACTGCATGAGCAAACATATATGTTGATATATGCTCTGAAAAAATAGCGTCAAAGGACTGGATCCATACAGAATAATTTCATTTATGTCAGTTGTGGCCTATGCAACCATCATCACCAAAGCCAACTACTTTAACAGATACTTGTTTCATTGGACAATATCCATTGCAGTTGATACAATCAACTTACCATTTCCACGCCTGTATCCTGACTCTTTGTTTGTATTTGAGTGATTAATCACTGTCTTGCCACAACAAAGAAATGCGACCCATAAAGGTAATGGTTTTCGTTTCAGAATTGAAAGGAATATCTGCTGATGGGCCCCGCCTCTATTGTTTAAAAGCTTAAATTGTTGAAGATGTAAAGTCAAAGTCAATATACAAATGATACAAGGTTACAAAGATATTTGCATATATGCAGTCTTCGAAAAGCATTTAGAAATGGTTTACACAATAAAGAAGTTGTTTGCCAGAAACTGTTACTTAGATTACAATATCCATTCAAATTACAACATATTCTGTACCACAAATACCATTTATTGGTAATTGGTAGCACTCATAAACATAGCCACATGTAGCGGTAACAGACCACTCAACACTCAGACATAGAGTATATCATTTTGAAGTTCATCGTGAGATCTCACATGGGGTTGATTGCTATGCAAACTTGTGTAGTGAGTGTTTCGGATTTAGCAGATATTTGTGCCTTTTTCTGATCTGAGTGAGATCCAAGTCATCCATACAACCAAATGATTCTTACAGTATAGACATAATAGCTGAGATATGCATGATTAATCATCAAATAGTAACTTTGTTTTGAAAAGCATATTCAAATATGCTACATTCTGAATCAAATTAATCCAATGGCATTACTAAACTAAAACCCATAAGGCAAATGATGATGTTATTAAACTTGAGGTTGTTCAATGTGACAGGGGCAAGACCAAGTGTCAATAGCTGTGCAAAAACCCAGAGATAAAATGGGCCTCTGAGGTAACCAAATATTAACTCTTCAGCATTGGAACAAAGAAGGCTCATCCCATAGGGCCTAAATCCCCAAAGACTAAATATCCATCTATGGACAACATTTCAAACAATCCAATCCGATCATTAGGTGTGTATTCTATTATTTTGATAAGTAGAAAGATAAGTTTGAGAAATATATCTAACTGTTCATCCCCATTTCTGAAGGATTATCTTTGATTTTAGTACCTGTAGGTTTTTTGCTTATATGAAATAAATGAATTTTTTTAATCAACTTCTATTCCATCTTCATTTTACAAACTAACATATACGTTTATATATATGGATATTATACTGAATATCAAATGTTTTTTTCTTTTCATTACCTCTGCCTGTTTAAGTCATATACCCCAACTCTTTTCAAAATTCCAAATAACTTTTATCCTCTAGCATTACTTTTCTTGCCACTGGAGCGTCTACTTTGATTTTTATGGGGCCAATGATCTCTTCTAGATTATAAGTCCATATTCTTTCTAAATAATTAAGGATTGCCCCATATATGCGAAATGACCAAGAGGTCAAGAGGTGAAAGCAGATGTTAAACTTCAACACAGCAATATATATCTCTATATTCTATACCTGTTCCTACCCTATCTTGGGTTTTGTCTGCTGGGGATTTCGTCCTTGGAGACTTTGTCCTTGGGGATTTTGTCCACTGGGATTTTGTCCCACAACCGGATGTTCAATCTTGGTGCATATCACCCTTGTATGGTTGGTTTTGAGTATACCCTTAAAGGAACTTTGCCAATTCACAAAATGAAAGACTGCACTGTGACTTTCTAACCCGTAATGGACATTTGAGTTTCCATTCTCTGTGAACCTGGTGGTGTTGTTCATGCAATACCTCCCATTGGCGGTATGAATGCTGATATTGATGTCGGTATTACCGGTAACTTATTTCTATCAGTACAATGGATTTTCATCTGCCAAAATGCATCAAAGCGTTTGTGAAGCCTCCCATGATTCATACCTGTGAATGATGTTGACACATATTGTTACTAGTAGTAATACAAAGGACTGTGCATGGTCAACTTGCTGATATGATGGTGAGTGCAATGGTAGTATGACAATTCTGACACACTGTTCTTATTTTACTTTGACTTTATGATTCCACTCAAGATCCCTTAAGTGGATCACATGCGACTCAATGACACTCGTACGTTCTTGGTACTGTCTTGGTACTTTAATGTGTATAATTTCTTAAAGTGGGGGAAAAGGTTAATATAAAAGTTTCCAAAAGACAATTATGATAAAATAAATAACCTTATGTTAGATACTAAGCATTTTTAGAAACATTTGAGAAAAGCTTTCATTTGATATATTGCATGACATGATTATCAGCAAAATGAAAAAATTCTCAATTTTACCGAAATAAAAGTATATTTTGCAAGCATTTTGATCAATATTTCACTTTGGTTATTATCTACACCAATAAAAAGTACATTTTTGAAAAGGTAATAAATAAGCTTTCATTTGATATACAACATTCAATATACAACATAAATGTAAAAAATATTCAATAATTCAGAAAAAATTTTGCGGCCATATTGGAAACAGCGGCCATTTTGAAAAGCCACCACCTAGAATTCGCAGAACTTTGTGCCATTGATGTAAGGGTGATATTTTGAAGGTCTCAAGAAAAAATCAGCTTTCTACTATTTTTTTCCGGGTTGTCCATATCTTTTAACTAATGGTCCTGGCCTATACATTGAGTATAAATTTCAGCTCTCTAGTGCAAGTATCTTCAGAGAAGAAGATTTTCAAAGGTGGGTGGGGTCAGAAATGGTCGAAAATGCACTAAAAGCAAGATGGCGGCCAAACCACGTGACCTATGAATTTGTCATGATTTCGTTTTTTGAAGCATTTTTGATTGCGCATCTACTAAAACAAAATTCAAGTCTCTAAGTGCATTTTGAAAAAAAAATCAATGTTAAATGTTCGATTTTGTAATCGAACTGGACCTTTAATGTTTGGGCCGAATTGTCCCAAAAGCTTCGTAACGCGTCTTCCCAACAAGGTCTACCAGCATGTCAAATTTTGTTTCGATAGCTTCAGCCGTTTTAGCTGAATCCTGTTCACAACACGCCAATAACAATAAGGATTCAGCCTGATGGCTGAATCCTTAAATATAGTCGCAAGCGACGACAAACGGATTCAGAGCTGTATGGTGTTAATGTACATAATGGTTGCACAGATGATAATGTTATCTATCATTCCTGAAAATTTAATGAAAATATCATTACAGGATAAAGTACAGTAACATTAGAAAGGTTCATTTACAGTTTTTCTGACGTAGCTGACCCCATGTTCGGAAAATGTGTCATGACGACCGGAAATGACTGTTCGCGAGCGATTTTATTTCTTTATCTTAAAGAGCTTGGTCATGTCTAGCTCTCATGCAAAAATCATAAAATTCTATGGTCTGTTTTTTTAGTTACCTGCCCTTGAAAATCGATATTTTTAGAAATGATCAAACTTTGAAAGGTCATTACACAAAAAGTAATTTACATTTTCAAATTTAAAAACAAACTTGTTATAGACAAGGGTCTTGGCTATATTATGTGTAAATTTCAGCTCTCTGGTACAAATATTAAAAAAGATATGAATCGGCAAAGGTGCATGGGGTCTCTAAGTGCATTTTGAAAAAAAAATCAATGTTAAATTTTCGATTTTGGATTCGAACTGGACCTTTAATGTATGGACCGATTTGGCCCAAAAGCTTATTGTCGCCATTCCTCAACAAGGTCTGCCAGCCTGTGAAATTTGACTTTGATAGCATCAGCCGTTTGGGCTGAAAGTTGACAACAAAAATCGTGGAATAATAATAAAAAGAAACATGCCAATAACAATAAGGATTCAGCCTTATATTTGTCATGTCATAAAGCCTAGTTGGGAAAAACTTATTGAACTCTTATTCAACTTTGAACAACTTTGAACAAATTTGAACATATGTAAGAATTAAGAAAGAAGTAATAAAGAAATAAACGCCAAAAGCTGTAAATAAAAACCAGCAAAAATTAACTCTAAATTCAACTTTTAAACTTGAATTGGATGGTGGATTGTGTTTCAAACCAAAAATGATATTCAGGTAACAACGATCGCATTACCATATATCGGGATTGTCAATAACATGATATCTTGCATTACTTGCATGCAATGTGTAGGAAGTATCTTCGGAAGAAGTGGCTCACCGACGTGCAATGCTTCAAATCGATTTTCAATTGTGTTGGCAAAACGATGAACTTTAGATAAGGAAAGTGATTTTAAGCAAATATCCGAAACGAATGCCTTTTTCTATAGCTATTATTTCCCATTAGGTTCGTCACTGAAAGTGATGGAGAATACGTGGGCTGCGATATTGATTGAACCATTAATGCCTCTATGTAATGCTCCTTTCACTTAATCAGCAAGAAGTTCCACATCTTCTTTAACGTAATCAGCATAAATAGTACTGTATCTCCTAAACTTAATCGATGTTGTTCTCGGAACGGTGTTCAAATAAGCCTTGTGGTTTGTTCACCCATCCATTTTCATTTTGTGAAACAAAAATATGTTGAATTAATGTTAAAGAATGAATGAATGTTGTTAATTTTAGCCAATGACTTGGAGAGTTGTACATCTAGTTGCATTTAAAGTTAGGAAGAGGACATGTATTTAGGCATAGTCACAAAGTTGAAAGAAATTGAAACATAGAACACTATCCTGTTCGCAAAAAGATTTCAAAGACATCAGAAAATCCGTATATCTTAGCCAAAATTAGGATGTCGTGGACTATCGGTTTTGTATTCTTAACCACGGTTATTCTGCAGCTCTCATAAACTTTGTGGGTTTCACATAATTAGTATTTGCTGAGCAACAGCGCCGGCCAAGGAATAAAAGTTTCAATTTGTTAATTTTGCCTTGCATGTCCTTAAGTCCTAGCACTTAAGTTGTAGCAACTGTGACTGATGATTAGATGCAATAATAAATCCATATTTGAGTTTGTCAAGTTCTGATATCAGATCGTCTACGTAAACTAAGAACATCCCCTCAGATATCACTCAACCGTGTCATACTCCTTGATGGATACAAAACGCCTAGTTTGACATTTAAGGCAACATGAATATGCTGAATGCAGTAGAAACAGTTTTAAGAATCCGATTCCTGCTTATATATCTTGATACGAACTCCTTTCCGTTTTCAAAGATAGTTTCGGTTCCTTGACATGAATTTTGCTATCAGAACCTTAAAGTTCACTCCTAAATATTTGATTCTACCACTACAAGGCTCGCACTCAAAGCATCCATGGTGACCTCAGCAACCCTTCTACTAGGTGTAGAATGACTTCTCCATGGTGTTTTTTATCCCCCCGCCATACGATGCGGGGGGGGATATAGTCATTGGCTCCGTCTGTCCACCCGTCCGTTTTTCTGTGATCACATTTTTTCTGGAGCAGAATTTGAAAACCGTTACAGTTAGCTCAGATAAACTTGGTACATTGACTAATCATCACATGTAGTTGTGCCTTTTGGGATTTTCAACGTTCTGGGCTTTTTTTATTTTTCCAGTTTTCATGGAAACGCAACTTTGAAATGTGTTTCAAAACTCGAGCAAAACTCGAAAACCATTAGGACCAGCTCAATGAAACTGTTCGAGAATGTGCCTTTTCAAATTGTAAGGGAGTTTAAACTCAATGGCATTCTTCATTCTAACATTACCTTTAATTTCTAAACTGTGTCTCACCAAGAAATGAAGATGTTTTAATCAAACAGCATATTCAATCAAACAGGGTGGTTGTTTTGCTTTCTTCACACTACCATGAGGAACTTGACGGTGACATAACATAGTAAGCATTTACTAATTTAAAAGACTTAGATGTGGTTTATATAGTCTTATGACGGTCATTAAAGGTCAACAAAATTAGCTGCATGTATGCATGCAACATTATTCACACAATCAATATATCAAAATGTATACTAAAACTTCAGTTGGGCCGGGGGGATAAGCCATCTCTCCAATGGTGCAGTATTGGTCTGACGCTCTAGCGTCATCCATTTTCAGGAACAATTCGTTTCAGTTGAACTCAAAACTGGCAACAAAACATCCGTCTATATGGGCTATCAGAAACAAAATGTAAAACTCATGATTGCTTACAAAATGCTTAGTATGAAACCATTTCTTGTCAACTATCTCAACTTAAGGATTTTATGAATTTCAAACTTAAACTTGTAGCAGAGGTGACATGAGAAGGCAATCCATCAAATTATTTAAACACTGAAACTTATTTTGTAAGGAACGTGAGGCAAACAAATTATTCTGTCTCAATTGTTTTTAAAACCTCTCAAAGACATATCTTTATTTTTTATTGTTTTGGGAATTGAAGATTGCTAATATTATTTCGCAGGATATCTGAGACGCATAGTATATGGTAATGCATCACTGATTATATTATTGTCAGAGTAAATTAGTCCTGAATCCGAATTTTAGATTTACAAGGTCACAAATCTATATGTAATTGGTTCCAACTACACATGACTACGTTGAATGCAAACGAGGATAATAATATGGTATAAGCTTATCCTCCCATCCGCTTAAATTAATCTGATGCTTTGTGTTTATCTTATTCTCTCACCTTGACCTTGATGAGCGAGTGTCCCTAACATTGAAGAGCTGAAGGAGATCAAGGCTGAAACTAAACCTGGGACTGACAGAGCTCATTAGTCACCTGAAGGAGAGATGTCCAGGTCTGAGAGGAATGTGAAATATCTCATTGCAGCGTCGGACCACATGCGTACATCATGTACATTGTAATGTACTCTTGAGAGGAGGTTTTGATCTTTTACTTATCATGTCCCCCGCAAAGCTTTTAGGGAAACATAATGTTTTCATCTTCGCCTACAGTTCCATGTTCCCTGATTAAGAAATGTTTGTTGGCCATATCGAACAAAAATAATATTTTTCCATAAACATGGTTGTTGCCAAATCCTAATAGAATTTTACAAAATATTTGTTTCTAGTTTACATTTATTTGTCGAAATATATTCTAGCCAAAAACGAAACACATAACTATAATCTGAATTTTAACAAACTATTTAAAAAAATCTTAAATTCAATATAAGTGTCATTGATATTTGTGAATAGAGTCCTAGCATACCTTAATTTCACGCAACATTTGAGGAATTTTTGCTAAAATATCCCACCTTTGAAGGGGCAATAGCACGTTTTTGGATAATTTAAGATTTAAAATTTTTCACTGATTATTGTAAGTTAATGTTAAATGTATTATTGTGGCAGCGTCAAAAATCTCAATACACAAGCCAATCATCCATTGTCAAACATGGTCATCCAGCGGACAAAGTATGAAGATTCACATAAAATCCATTGGCTGCCATTTTTTTGAACACCTTTAATTTATTTTCTGTAAGAAAAAGAAATCACATGACTTACCTTTAGGTTATATATTTGAATTATTACTGCTCCATTTAGTTCAAATACATTGTCTTTCAATTGGAACCATTTATGTTCATTTTCCTGACATCACCTTGTATACCCCCAAAAACGTGCTACTGCCCCTTTAATTTCAGAGAAAAACGTTCATATAGAAACATTGGTAAGAATGTTTCACGGAAATTTAAGCTCAATATCAGTGGGAATAAAAATGTTGTCGCCTCATTGCAGATTATTTTCTGATTATCTGTACATGCCATCTACAAGATGCCGAGACTAAAATGTGGAAATAGAACCATATGCATTGTGCGTTGGTCATCAGTGTCTAGACACTTCAATGTTAACCTGAGTACTATTTCTAAATTGCGTTTCCATTGAAAATTGGAAAAATAAAAACATTCCAGAAAGTTGACATATTTCATCGCCTCAGACTCAAGAATCAACAAAGATCCACCAAGATCAGCGAGACCAAGGGTGACAACTCAATTTATTTGGATGTTCAATCTTCGCAATCGGAGAGTTAGTGCAACATCGCAACAACCAACGTTTCTGGGCTTCGTAGAATATCAGCGCAAACCATAAAGAATAGCCTATGTACAGCACCTGTTCTCTGACTTCATCGTCGTTGTGCACGTCTACGTTGCTGCAGAAACGTTTGACAGAACAATCTCATGCAAGCACAATGATATTTGACGCCTGTACGTTACTATGATGAAATCCACCAACGTTACATGCTGCCAGCCGTTAACATCAGAAGAGAGATTTTTCAGCAGAATAACGACAGAGCACATACTCATATGTACCATAAACTATTCTGTCAAAAACAATGTCAACGTTCTTCCATGGTCATCTAAATCAGCGGTTCCTTGGATATCCTTGACAGACGACTACGACGTTGACAGTCTCAACCACACGCCTAAACAGTGGCTTCCATTGCAGGATGAGTGGGGATGGATACGTCAACGCCAGATTCAACGTTTAATTCGTTCCATGCTCAGTGCAGCGATCGATGCTCAACATGGCATCAAAAGGTACTGCCTTTATCAAAGTGACGTCAAAACTGTAGACATCGGCAAGAGCCAAACAAACTGAATGGGTGGAAGAAATATGTGTCTTAATGTGTACCAAATTTGCAGTTGTGTATTCATTGTCTATTGTGTCAACTTAAATCATAAAACATGCACATAAATATTGATGTTTCTGTAAATCGGTACCTTTTCGGTCCAGGGTATTATCCCTTGTGAAAAAAGTCAATACTGAATGAAAAAAAAACCATAGACACGTTGAGTAGAATAAAACGTAACACAATGATATGAAATAAAAAAAATCAATGTATATCTTTCTTACTATTTTCATATAAGGGAGGAGACTGCTATAAGATGACACATTAGTCCATATTACTCAGTGGAGAAACAGATAACGTATTTGTCTGTCTCTCAATGTCTGCCACGTGAAGAAGATGAAGGCTAGTCATCCTTTTGTGTTGATGGTCGATAGCAGATTAACTTCCTCCAGTTGAAATGCCTTGGCCCTGAACGCAAACAAAACTGAGTCACCAGTCTCGACAGAAAATGTAACTGTTGAATCCATTTCCCTCAGCTCATAGAAGTATGTGATCAATGCAATATGCAATCTACTACAGCAGAATCAGATTTCGGTTAGAAAGTACAAATGTACCAGCTAAATGTTTCGTTCAAACCTTCAGCATTCGATTTGTCAGTATCCTTGTAAACAAGGTTATCTTGTATGTTTACAACCTTATATACAAGGCAATTTTATTGGTATGTGATACCTCCTGATATGTACAATGTACATTTACTGAAAGTCATATTGGCAGTAGAGTGACACGTCTTATATACCAGATCATCTGTTGGCATATAATACTTCCTATAAGAAAGGTCATCTGGAATATATAAGTCGCTTGCTCATACACAAAGATAACTGATCGGTTGACACCTATTATTGACTGTAACAATGGAAGCTCGTTACTGAGATTTGCATACCATGAGGCCAGGAGTAACGATACTTTTGGTCAGTTAATCAGAGACGAGTACTTTAATGTGAAGATAGCCTTACAAACATGACCATCAATTTTTATTTTCCCAAATAAGAAACTATGTCTTTAAGCTGAAAGGACACATAAGCTTGTGAATGTGACTGTCCTGTAAAAAGGTTGAGTAAACACTTTTGTTAAAAATAACCAACTTTACACGCAAAAAGGACATACACTCATGTCAGTTTGTCATTAGGCGAAAGCTAAGAGTACCTTTATCCAACCTTCACATTTACTCATGTCATGTACGTTAAACGAGCCTATCCAATCCTTCATTGAAATGACACAAGCTGTATTAGCTTCTTCCCTGAAGCATATTGACAGAACGTTCACTTTGAGAACTCAGAACATGGAGCTGAAGATAATGAAATTGTGGGCACATCTGATGTATTATTCCGAGAGGGAAACCGATTTCTGCTTAAAAGCAAATGAATGCAGAAATGTCATCATGTTTTTGCACATAGTCAGGTACACTTTTTCAATTTATTTCCCATTAACAATAAACAAACACTTATCAACATTGAAATTCAGACTTGAAACTTAGTAATTAGCTTCCATTAGATCAATATCCCCACCTTATCTTCTAGGACAATTAGTTTCTGTTTAAACGGTTTGGGAACAACGGATGTTGTTATTTTGCCGTTTCCACGTGGAAATGTAACATTTTTGGGGAGAACATTCGATAGATGTATGCAGTTTGGGTCAACAATCCTGTCATATTCAATGTTTAAAGTAACAATCGAAATAGTGGCACTGATGTGAATTTAAGATAGACTTTATAAAATACACCTTTTTGTCTAGGGACACATTAGAAGTTTCTTATTCACATAAAAGTGTAGCACTTTTTATTTCGAGTGCAGTACTTACTTCCTTCCATTAGACATAAAGTTCATTTGGAAGAAAATCTTAAGATAAACATCTAAAAAAGAATTTAGTTAGAAGACAAAAAAAAACCCGAAATCCACTGTCAAAAGTAGCATAGATGTTGTAATGAATCATTAACAGAGTTTGATAAAATAATGTCTTTGATGTACTTCAAATGATCAGAGGATAACTCTGATGGGGGATATCATCAGATATTTTCCTTTGTCTATTTACACTGAGAACATTCTTTTCATCTTACTAATGACAAAAAAACACGGATGGCCTAATAATTAATCTATAAAGTAATATGGCATTGATGAAGCAAATGTGACGGTATTATGAAAAGAACAATCGTTGAGAGAAACCAAAACATGATCCTGTAATTACGAGCCTTGATCCCGGCTGACTATGACAAGTCATCCATCAAGTGTTTGCTATCAACACCTGCTTAGAGCATAAGGGTGAAGTAACGACAGAGGAAAATTGATCAAGAACTTCATTTATATTGGGAAACTACATCTCTGCATTAGAGATATGATGACTTTAAAAAATAAAGATAGTGACAAATTGCAGCACGATCTATTTGAGATCACGCTTTCTACAAAACACATATTCTTGCTCTTTTTTTAGCTTACCAGCATCTAATAGAAGTCAAGGTCCAACAATGTGTAAAGTCTATTTTGGCTTTTCATTCATTCGGTATCCCTCAGATAGATGCATATTCGCACAGTTCCTTTGGGTAAATGGATACCAAAATTATGAATGTATACATACTGGCACTGTTGCTGATCTCTTTGACCATATAGGTAATATATATACATGTATATATATTCGCGAATGAATGAAAGCCAAAAGAGACAATTTAATTTAGGCTCTATTTAATTCTTCATCACCTCTCTGACCATCAAGTGATTGGTAAGACATCACGGATTCGTCATTGCTGACTGACTCCATTGTATTAACACTGCACCCGGCAATTAGTGCTTGGGGCAATCATTACGTGATTGACAACACATGACTGATTTCTTAACTGTCAATCTGAGCACACAACTATGTGTTGATTATATGAATTGATTTATTGTTTTGTTCCTGTATAAGTATATGTTGCCTTCCATTTGTAATCATACTTGACAAGACCCACATAATGGTCGAAATGAATTCATCGTATTAAAGAAGATTGATCCAGTCCGAACCATCTGATGTTTACTCTTTCTTATACACAACCTTTCTTCACGTGAGAAACCAACTCTCCGTATTCAAAATATATATATATATATATATACAATTGAATCTGTAGGTCATCAGGTTAAAATGATTTTTATACAAATGGTCACTCTGTCAACATTGTTCTATTTCTTCGTGTCCACAAAATAGGTATTGATTTCATCAACAGTCAATAATTGTACAATATGGCACTTTATTTTAACAAATCTTTAACTAAATGTCATTTGATATTTAATGACGGATGTGATAAGAATAATGTTTGTACAAAAGTGTGCATCCTGACTAAATATAGTCTGATAAAAGGGTGCAACCCTATCATTATGGAGTTATATAACTAGCTTTAACACCAAGCTAGCTATATCGCAACAGCGAGTCATAAAACAGCAGGCAAACAGAATAAAGAGAAACATAATTGTAATGAGCGTGTTAAGTATGTCGTTTGCTCCAAATATTACGATTGTTTTCCATTTGAGACAATTCAATTTAGGCTCTATTTAATTCTTCATCAAAGAAAATTCTAATCAAACCTATGTTCATTGGAACATATATACGACAACGAGACCAATAACGTAATGTGGTAAGTCGTTTGATGCACATTGACACTCTATTATCCTAACAAAAGTCAATATTCATAACTATAAAACTCCGATTGGCTTTCGAGATTGGGAATATAGTTCGACTAAAAAGTTATTTAAGGCGCCTACTATAACTTAGTCAAAATGTTATTCTGCCGACTGTCACAAGCCGACGTGACGACTTATCGGTCTTGTGATGTGTTGTGCTCTCAGATTTAACTATCAAGCTTTAAGCTACATAAAATTGAAGTTCCAAATAAAAATTCCAAAGGTGGATATTTATGACCGGCAGATGCAAAGTCTGAATAGCATTTGTTAAATATCCCTACATTTCTCTAATGCTAAATTGAAGCAACAGTGACTTTACATGGAAAATTGTCTCTTCCTTTTTTGTCCATTAACACTCTCATAAAAGGGGTTGAACTAGAAAGTTCATTAGAACAACCCCAAAAGTAAATTCATCAGTGATTTGTCAATTTGATAATGTGTAGAGAGCCTGAAATGTTACAATAATTTCTCTTTTTTAATTATTACTACTGCAACAAAGAAATTGAAACATAAATAGAACGTGTGCTCATTAATTAGTTTGATGAATGGTTCCTTGCAATTATCTTTCCAAATTGCGAAAGCAGATTTTTTTATTCATAATTGTTATGGCAAATTCAAAGATTTTGAATCGGATTAGCAGACTATTTTCTGATGTACTTCCACTTATATCAAGGCTGATTTCACTGCCAGTCTCAAATTACTGTAATTCTGCTTGTTGTCTACACTGTTTGCAATCTGATGAGACCTAGTGGAACATGGAAGCTCGATTTTGTAATACTGGCGTACAGAAATAGCAATTACTCTTATCCAAAAGTTATTCTCTATTTTGTCTTAAACAAACTTTATTCATCAGAAAAGGATTGGGTACAAGTTATGCAACTTAGAAAACCGTCTCCCTAATATGCACATTAAATGTGATTTACATTCATTTAACAAGATGGACAGAAGAGAATAGGTAGAAATACAAAAGTGATTCAATAAATGAACGAATCTTTGTGTAGTTTTGAACGATTTTGAATATGTTCTGACATGAATATTCAAATCAGCTTTGTATTGCAAAAGTAACCCACAAGTTGCCATCATGAGTTCTTTCTAAATTATATAATTTACAATCAATGAGTAATGGTAAGAATTATCACAATTATTTAGACATGAGGATCGAGAATACCGACTCGAAATATATAATAATTTAGGTGACTACACATATAACATAGTAACAATAATGTTGATGTTCTGTCTCTTGCGGGTATTTGTCTATCACATGAGGATTTGATTGTTGCTGGGGAGCAACTTTCCACGCCAGTGACAAGATCTATTCTCAAATTTGCTACAGTTGAATGAGGCTATTCCATCAGAAGTGTTTAGTTTGTAGCAGAACTGCTATTTGAATAATCAGTGTCTTGAATTGACATAAAAATAGCCAGTTTTAAAAGAGAAAAAAATACCTTCTTACTCGAGTAGCATTATTGATTTAATGAATTCATATAACACATTGATTGGTGAATCCTTCATTTGTAAATGCACCAAGATTTCAGTGCACATCCATTTTATTGTTTATGAAAAGAAAGTTCTATTCAATTGTTCATCATTTAACAATTCTTTGTGGTCCATTGTCTCTCGGCAATTGAGTTAACAAAAGAAAAATCAAAATGCATCATTTTCCGCTGGCACATATACCGTGGGGAGGTGTCAGTTAATTTGAATGAGCAAACAGTCTAATTAACGATCAAGGGAGTAAAAGTGGTTGAATGATTCTATCAATGATTGTCGTGACCTTTTCTTATTTGTAACCTTGATAAATAATATATCTTCTTGAGAATCAGGTTATCTTTCAACATTGCTTTGAAATAAGATTATAAGATCGTAACTCATAGTTTTCATATATCCGGGTTGAAGAAGGAGCTAAACATGTATAGTAAAGACTCTATAAGTTGTAAATTCCTAATGCTGCCCTCAGAGCACAACATTTGTTTATGAGACTTTCAAGCTATCAAAGTTATCACTTTAACTGTACACTACCCTCGTCATGGAAATGTAAATGATACACATCACATACGCGACGTTCGAGTTCAAACTGCTTCAACAGAAAACATAAAACGAGTTAACGAGTGTTAATTATACCCCCGCTACGACGTAGTCGGGGGTATATAACGCTCCGCGTGTCCGTCCGTGCGTGCGTGCGTCCGTCCGTCCGAAATCGTTTCCGGAGCATAACTGAAAAACTATACCACTTAGAAACTTCAAATTTGGTATGGAAGTAGCCTATAGGGTGCTGAGGTGCCTTTTAGGGGTTTCAGCTCAATGGTCCAAATAATTTTTGAAATTTTGACCAAAAACGGTCCCATTTTTGGACTTTGTCTCGTTTCCGGAGCATAACTGAAAAACTATACCACTTAGAAACTTCAAATTTGGTATGGAAGTAGCCTATAGGGTGCTGGGGTGCCTTATAGGGGTTTCAGCTCAATGGTCCAAATAATTTTTGAAATTTTGACCAAAAACGGTCCCATTTTTGGACTTTGTCTCGTTTCCGGAGCATAACTGAAAAACTATATCCCTTAGAAACTTCAAATTTGGTATGGAAGTAGCCTATATGGTGCTGTGGTGCCTTTAAGGGGTTTCAGCTCAATAGTCCAACCAATTTTAGAAATTTTTACCAAAAACGGTCCAATTTTTGGACTTTGTCTTGTTTCAGGAGCATTACTAAAAAAATATACCACTTAGAAACTACAAATTTGGTATGAAAGTAGCCTATATGGTGCTGTTGGGCCTTTTAGGGGTTACAGCTCAATGTTCTGAATAATATTTTAAATTTTGACTAAAAACGGTCCAATTTTTGGACTTTGTGTTGCATATATAAATACCAAATGACTTCCACACTTCAAATTTGGTATGGAAGTATACAGTCGAACCTCGGATACCCGGACTCCGTATATCCGTAAATCTCACCTTACGGACAAAGATTTTTCAAACAATGTGTCTATATTTCTTAAGAAAAATGACCCAGTTAACCGGACGATTTGCTATCTGGACGATTTTCACCTGTAACCAAAACAAGGTTCGACTGTATAGTGCTGTTGTGCCTTTTAGGGTAATTCCAGTGTTCCCAGAATTTTATTCAAAAACTACATAGCCGGGGATGTTTTGAAGTGAAATAGTTTTTAGGGTTGCAAGATCATTGTGTTCAAAGTCATAATCATTCAACGAGTAATTTTCATAAATTTTCAAATTAATGTTACGTGAAGGCAGTCAAACTACAGGCGGGGGTATGTGAGCCGCGCTCACTTTTGCCTTGTTGTTTTTTGTTTCCAAACACAAATTGACAATAGTAATAAAGAGAACAACAAGCTTTCTTTGTTTACTATTCTATATCAAAGGTACATAGTCGATTAAAGTGTGTTTTGTTTCGTTTAAAAGGAAATTACAGAAACACTTTATTAGCACATTTTCCAGGCCATACTCTGTCAAAAACTATTTCCCTGTAAACATTGAGATAAACATTTAAAATGTTTTTAAAAGGGAAAGTTGATAATCGTTTATCTGTTAATGCAAAGCAGCCATGCATGTGTTCAAAGAGACGGGTAGTGTTAAAAAGAATTTTTTGGTGAAAAACAGAAACTAGTGACTATAAATAAATAGGATATGATCGCCTACAATTGTAGCTCAATAGTGAAGGGGCGTTCTCATTATCAATGAAAACATGTCCTTTAAGATAAAAGTGATATGGAATGTTTAACTAAAATTTTGATATTGACTCAATGTATTCGGTTAAAGATTTTCTGTTTCTCAATCGTGAATGTTCGGATTTCATTTAGTTCTATTATGCTTTACCAATGAGTTAATTGAAAAACGTTAAAGGAACTTGCTACACATGTTAACATGGGTTGTGTTTTTATATTTAAATGTCTATTGTGAATCGTACAGAATTGTGCAAGCCGCTAAACGTCCACCCTGTGTGATATCTTTGATATTACAATCAATAACAACAATTTAATGGGTAAAAGCAAGTTAAAAACAGCAAGCAAGCAAATTAAAGAGACGCATGAATGTAATGAGCGTTTGAGGTAGTCATTTGATCCAAATATAACAATTGCTTTCCATATGCCACACTGCATTTAGACTCGATTTATTTCTTCATCATAACAGATTCTAATCAAATTTATGTTCATTGGAACAAATATGAGACATTACGCTTATACCAGAGCAATAAAGTATGTGATAAGTTGTCAAATGCACATTGTTACACAAATATCCTCATAAAAGTCAATACTCATAAGTAATAAACTCCGATTGGCTGTAGAAGTTAGAATATATTTCGACAAAAAAAGTTATGCATATGCTTTACTTGGTCTTTAAAACAGCTGATAATGTATTACCATTTATCATACAATGGATAGTGTTCCCGGCATAATAAAGCTTACGGATATTTTCGATATCCGTTGGGGTAATATACGGATAGAGATGCAAATTTCAAAGGTCAAGGTCGGAACTTCTTTTGAAAATTCCGATGACGTCAAAAGCGTTAATATTTAGGTAGCGGGAAGAGACATGGAAATATAAATAATACAATGCATAGACATTAATTTGAGAAAAATCAACAAAACTGTTTGGTCCTTTAGCCATATGAATGACTTAGCGGTGCAAAAACACTGCCATCGTGAGCTGAATGGACCGACCGAACAATTTTTCACACAGGTACCAAAGGCAGTTCAAGATTTATGTGTAAACACTTAATTTACCGTTCTTCAGTTCTTTACCTTAGGCTTGTTTAGTTTGGATTAGAGACTGCACAGCCTAGTTTCTTGTTTAGCTTTCCGTTTATGCGTGTTGTAACGCAAGCTGCCATTGCAACTTAGCCGAAGGGAAGCAACTCTTGTCCCTATGTGAGATAGACTCGCCCTCTTTGTTACTGGAAGGTGAAAGAACGTGTTCGAATCCGTCAAAGACGCGTTTAAACGTTTTTAATTTGAAAATCATCGTCATTTTTTATAGTACTTTGAAATGTTAAAACGTTGGAGTTGTGACTTATAACTTGCACGGTATTTAAAGGCATTTATAGGAGGAATTATATTTTGTCAAATTACTGTCGCAGCCATTACACCGTTCATTTGCATATATCAATGCGCGCATCTTTTAAAACGACGTCAACTATCAAAATGGTATTATCAAGAATTTTTGTCGAATAAAATTTAAAATGACATTGTATGATAAAGAAGTTATCATGCTCGTGTGTTTTTGGATCGTAAATATCCTGCATTAGGAATAATCACTATGTATTTAGCTCGCCAAGGCTCACAAAATACAATGTTTATTCCTAATGCAGGATATTTACGATCCCAAAACACACTCTCATGATAACCTCTATGTCTCAGTAATAAAATGATAAAACAGGTAGGAGAACGCAACAGTCATGAATGGAAGTTTGCTTGATGTTTTACCACGACTGGCCGGTGACATCATGATGAAAAAAACATCATGTCGTCATGAAAAACGGTTTGACATTTCACAATATGTCAATATGACTCTTGATTGGACATGTTGTTCTGACGACTGTCACGTGCCCGCTGTCTACCAATCGAATGGTAAAGACCACCCCTATATCCAATATTGAGATATTTTATAGTTCAAATATTAATATAATTTCCTCTTTCCACAATGTTATTTTCAAAATCTACCATTTTGTCATGTTCATAACATCGAAAACGAAACCATATATATATATCAACCCAATAAACCCCAATATAGTTCCTTCTTGATGATAATTACATAATATACCTAATATTCATGAACACAAAAACTTATATTTGTTATGTTATCCGTTTTTGCTGTAGCTTTTTTAAAAGGACAGTCCTATCGGGGTATTTTTTGGAACTAAATTCACGCATTCTATTGTTTGTCAAATTGTTAACTCAAGAACAACAAGAAGTGCTTCTCTCATCGAAACCTTAAAGGGGCAGTAGCACGTTTTTAGGGGGTATATAGGGTGATGTCAGGAAAATGAAAATTAGTGGTTCCAATTGAAAGACAATGTATTTAAACTAAATGGAGCAGTAATAATTCAAATATATGACGTTAAGTTAAGCCATGCGATTCCTTTTCTTACAAAAAATGAATTAAAGGTGTTCACAAAAAAATGGCCGCCAATGGATTTTATGTGAATCTTCATTCTTTGTCCTCTGACTATGGATGATTGACTTGTGTAATGAGATTTTTGACACTGTCAAAATAATACATTTAGCATTCGCTTACAATTATCAGTGAGAAATTCAAATTATAAAATTATCAAAAAACGTGCTACTGCCCCTTTAAAGATGTGAAATAATTATGTACAAATCAATCATAGGTATTAACAGGAAACTATTCTTGAATTTTGTGTCCACAAAAATACCCCGATAGACTGTTCCTTTAACTGAACCAACATTGATGCAGTGTTACTAGTTATTGTTTTATAGCAGTTGGTGTTTTATTCATATTTGTAGGCCGTTAGCCCTTATACCTGTACATTTCAAAAGATATTTCATACAGAATATTAAGAAAAATAAGCAAAGGATGTAGCTCTCATCTGATAAGAGTGATAATCAATTTGTTTTTTGATTTTCATGAAATGTTATTTTGACTGTTTAAATAAATGAAAAAAAATCAGGACATTGTAAACTTATAACCATAGGATATTGTTTCGCTGAGACGATATATATAAGCTTAACTATCATACTAAGGTTTCAGACATGCCAGTGTTATCTTAATGATAGCAGGTGAGGTTCACTTCTTAATTAAAATAATCAGCAATGTGCCATCTGTGCTGCGTTTCTCTCTGTGATTTGAATATCATGCCTTATGCAACATTAGATTGAACAAATTCAAAATGGTGGATATTCATGACAGGCGAATGTAAAGTGTGAATCACATTTGTTAAGTGCAGCTACATTTCTCTAATGCTAAATCGAAAGAAAAGTGACTTAACATGGTAAATCGTGTCTTCTTTCACGACGTTCGTTCATCCTTACTACTTAATCGTCCAATAAGACTCTAATGAAACGCTGAACTAAAAAGTTTCTTTAGGCAACCCCACAAGTAAATGCAGCAATGATTTGGTCAATTTCATGATGTAGAGAGAGCCTGAAATGTTACAATATTGTCCATTTTTTAATTCGCAATGCAACAAAGAAATCGAAAATCAATAAAACTATTCCCCATTTATCAATTCGATACTCGCTTTCGACAATCCTTTGTAATTTTGCAAAACAGTTTTTCAATTCACAATTGTTTTGGCAATCTTAGATTCAAAGATGCAAATTCACATTTACAGAGCCATTTTCTGAGCTAATGTCACTCAAATCAACACTGACATAATTGGCTGTCGGCTTAAAATTACTGTAATTGAACTCTTTGTCAACTCTATGTCAAATCTGATGAGACTTATTGGAACATGGCAGCTCGATCTTTCATAATGACGTACGGAAATAGCAGTTACTCTCATCCAAAGATTTGTCTCTTGCGGGTATTTGACTATCAAATCGGGATTAGATTGTTGCTGGAGAGGAACTTCCCACGCTAGTGACAAGATCTATTCTCAACCTTGCTACAGCTGAATGAGGCCATTCGGTCAGAATTGTGAAGTTTGTAACAGAACTGCCATTTGAATAATCAGTATCTTTCAAATCTATGAATTGACAAAAAAGGTTCAGTGGTAAAAGCGAAAAACGACCATCATCCTCTAGAAGCATTATGGATTGGGTGATTTCATTTAACACATTGATTTGGGTGTGTGCTTTTGGGCGTTTTGTTTTTCGGGGGTTGTTAATGTCATCATACAAACTTTGCTCTATTTGGTAATGTACATGTACCAAGATTTCAGTACACATCCATTTTCTATTGATTTGAAAATGAAAGTTAAACTTCATGTTTATTGATGCTTGTAAATGTCATACCTATATTTCCAAATCTAAACCCGTATGACCATATGTTAACTTGAAACGGATAGTCGAGAATGCTTCAAATTAAGAGAGATATTCAGGTTATAACAATTAGGTATTGCATTACCATGTATCGTGATTGTCAAGAATATGATAGTACTTGCTCACTGTCACTTGTAAGCAATGTGTAGGCAGAAACTCCGTATGAAGTGGTTCACAGCATATAATGCTTCCTTTCGATGTGTAATTGCAATGAAGATGAACTTTAGATAAGGAAAGTTATTTAAATTATATATCCAAAATTAATGGCCATTTCTTAAGCTCTTGTTTTCCATGAACTTCGTCACTGAAAATGACTCGTAAACCATTATTATGGAGAATTATTGTGTTGTCGCTGTGGATTGAAACAAATATTATTCTATGTCAGCAGGTGCATCCTTCGCATTAAATCTACATCGAAGCTTGTCCATAAATTGGAAGGTTTGGATAGAGTCTAACACGTCATACTAACTGTCTATGAATCATGCACTCGGTAACAAATCTTGAGAGCCTCACAATCGCAGTAATATCTCTTCATCATATGCTCCTCTCGATGTTCTGACCCTGAATGAAACTTACCATTTGTCAATGTTTTGCGACCAATAGCTGTCAATTTGGAGGTCAAAGAGCTCCGATTAAACATGTCCATGCCCTCCTAGGGTACGAGAACATTACAATATGCCGACCCTAAATGTGCACTACCAATGTTGTCACTGGAACGTAACGTAACGTAACAGATATCAGCCTTCATGTAGTAAGGAAACATTTTTTTTTTGTGTTTCAAAAATCATCATAGCCTTTCTATATTGCCGCACTATATTACCAATAGAAATGAAGGAACAACTGCCCTTGTAACACGTGATTTTGACTTACTACAATTTTTACAATGCATGGACATTGCTACATGGAACATTTTAAGCATATAAGTTTAGGTTTCAACACAGTCATTGCGATTTCAACTGAAAGCATCAATATAATATAGTTTTCGATAATTCATTTAAAAAATGTTTAAGTTTCTTTTGGACGTCATTTTAGTTAACTACATATGGTTTAAACATATTTTATTTCATAAAGAAAAATGGATTGGCGAACAAGCCACTCCGGCTTATATAAACGCAGCTCCAGTACACAATTACAAAGACTGGTACAAATGAAATGAAAATAGTAATGAAAACAGTGTTATATCTGCATAAGATATCCAAACAATGATAACATAAAGAAAGTCGTCATATTGTTGTATTGTTGGGTATGCCTAATAACTACATATTCATCGTATGGTAACTGCTTTTAATTCATGGTCATGCAGTGTATATGCGCGTTAAATGAACACTTTGATGTTTGTTATACCTGATAAATGCACTGTTATCATCAAGTTTTAGGGTATCCATTAGCTCAGTCGATATTGGTTTTTCAAGTATGCTGATGCACTATAAACTCTCCTATTTAGTACAACCATTTGTAATTACTCCAGCAAGGACAATTACACTTACGTGTTATTAGAAATATGGAACAAGCATTGAACACAAATCTAATAGCAAAGCAAACTGACCGGAATTTTAGCAGATGTAATATTACCGACACTTACAACAAGCAGAGGTGAGGGGATTTGGGGTATTTCACTTATATCGCGGCTGTTAGTATTATTGCACGGAAAAAGCCCGCAACACCATTGTGGCGAAGCATTGCGGTATAACCTACCAGCAATCCGTGGGCGGTACTGCGCTGAAATTCAGTGTAGCATTGCACCGAACCCTGACAAAATTGCCGAGCCCCTGGCAGTATAAGAACCACGGACCTTTTGATCCGAAGCCGAACGCGCTAACCACTGCGCTATTACAGCAAGCAGGCCATACCTCTTGGAATACAATGGTGTGATTTTATTTAGAGGCTCCCTGGACTGAAACAAAATGCGCTTTAAAAAACAATGTACCTTTGATATGTGTTGGCAACCATAGATAAATATCGGTGTCATTTATGACAAACGCGACCGACATAAAATATTTAGATGAATAGAAGTAATAACGTTAACACATTTTTTTTCCATTTTTTGGGAAACATGTTGATTGTATCTTTTATGCACTCAAACTGCGATGTCATTTGAGATGTTGATGAATTATTGAAATAACAAAGAAAACTGACAAGGATCTCTGTGAGAACAACATTTTATAGTTAATCTAGCATTTATGATGTGTACATACGTTCGGTGTTATTTTTATCAAATGTAAGATATCAGAACGTTTAATGTGATGTTGTATATTGGAAACTATCAAGTGTGTTGTTTGTTATAAATTAAAGTAATGTGTTTTCCCTTGATTTACTACAGGATATATATAAAGATTAAACATTGTGCAACGAAACGTTTTACATGTTCACATTGAAAACACATCATCAAGAGTTTTGCTTTGATAAGTGAAAATAAAGTATAAAGGATGCACAGTAAGAGTATTACAGAGATTCGCCTGTATGATTTACTAGAATATATTCGAAAGTTCTATGGTCTTAGAAAGACGATTTTGCAGGTGAGTAACACTGAGAACTATTCATCTCATCGAGTGAACAAAGTAGAGATTTCGGGGGGAGGGGGGGGGGGGGGGGGAGTGTGATGTGGAATAGGACTAGTTTTGCTTTATATAAGTGTTTATTCAATTCAATGAAAAAACGTTACTAGCAATGATTCATATTTAAAAAAAAGTAACTTTCTGCCTTGAAGGGCTTCCACACAGAAGCATTTGTGAAAGTGATGATTCAGCGAGAAATTACTCCTTAAACGATGTAGTAAAATAAAATAAAAACTAACACAAGTACATCATTGTAAACTTTGGTGACGTAAGTAGGCTTTCAAGAGGATGCAAACAAAAACACTGCCCCCAAGCACTCCTGTACCAGCGTCACTCGTCCATTAGAGCAAGGAGTTGGTAATTGCTACTGTAAAGCCGTGAGTAGTGCTGCAATATTAAGAAATAAGGGTCGTTAAGATACTGCATACATGTTCATGCGGTGTTCACGATAGATATAAAACATAGGATATTTTTATATTCTCATAGCAAACAGGGTGTTGGCAAACAACGGATATTTTTAGCAACATAGATTTAAAAAATAGATAGTCTTGCATTCCACAGCTGGATATTCAATGTCTGTTTAAATTGTTTTGGGTGCAACGTCAGGAGGTTATCAAAATTAACAAAACCTTGCTTCTGAAAAGTCCTTTGAAACACATTGCTGATCACACTGATTGGGTTTTGTTTCTTCTGGCCTCCACGCTTGCCCCTCTTTGTTTGTTTGGGGCTTCGAGAAAAGTATTACTTTAGAAAGGGTACATTTAAAATTTTGTAAATATATTTTAAAAGTTAAACAGTCAACCCCAGATAACATGGTATATGGGGAACTAGGAAGGTACCCACTTGATGTACTTATTAAAGTTAGAATTATCTCATATTGGTGCAAGTTAATCTCATCAACTGGTACATTATCGAGTATTCTATATAGAATTATGTATATTATGCAATATAATGACCCAAATTTATATTTTCCACTTATCAAGGTTGTTAAAACAACTTTGGAAGGTATTGGCTTAAATTATGTGTGGCTTTCTCAAAATTTTGTAAATAGAAATTGGCTTAAAGGTAATGTTAAATCTATTCTATGTGAGCAATTTTTTCAACACTGGGACGAATGTAAATCAAAATCTTCAAAAGGACAATATTATAATGTATTTAAGTTATCTCCATACCTTGAAAGTTATTTATTACACTTCCCATTAAAATTAATGTCCGAATTTGGTTAACTAAAATCAGAACTTGTAACCACAGACTTCCAATAGAAACGGGTAGATGGTATAACGTTGGTAGAGAAGAAAGATTATGTACATTCTGTAAGAACTCGATTGGAGATGAGGCTCATCTCGTGTTGTACTGTCCATCATTAAATAACATTAGATATTCATTTCTTCCACACTATTATTGTAACAACCCATCCTTAGACAAATTTATATCTCTAATGTCTTGTAAGCATAAAGCATTACAACTGAAATTATGTAACTATGTTAAAACCTGTCTACGTATGCTCCCGTAACTCAAACTGTACATTTGTATTTTCTCTATGTCACATCTTGTGATCTTCATGAGAATAAACCATTCATTCATTCATTCTCATGGGATGTAACAATGTAGAACTCAGTTGCCAGCTGTGATTGAGCTGATGTAACTGCTCACTTGTGTATGTCCATTTTCTTCCAAACATGCTGATTGAATCCAAGCCAAGATTGTGAAGTAGGTATTGTGAGGAATGTTCATGATATGATATACACAAGTAGAAATAAGCCCAGTATGCTCAAAACAAGCATAGTTACACACTAGCTCCTTTGTTTTGTTCGAGTATTTATTTTTCATACCAACTCATATCGTCTGAGAAATGCACTTGCAGAGGTGTTCATCAGACAAAGCGGGTGTTCATGATGAACACCTGGTATGGCGATGAACACCTGATAGTGATATGTTTTTTCTCCGAAATTAATTCAAGTTTTTCAAAGTTTGCTTTGCAAATGAAAGCCGCTTACTAAAATTGCAATTTACCAATACAAGACATTTACAATTTTGCACTCCGAACTTGTGACCTCTTGATTTCAAGCCCAGTGACTTATCCATTAGACCATTATCCATTCTGAGAATACACATAACCATATATGATTCTTGAAATATTGATAATTTATTAGAACAAAATCATTGGTTCCAAGTGTATATATGCATATTGAATCAAGTGTTTTTATCTGTTAACATATCAATCTATTGTGGTAGCTTGTAGGGTCCCTCACGGATTGCACGTGCAGCACGAAAGGCTCATGCCAATGTCAGCTGCTTGAAATGGACATTGTTCTCCAATAAGAGTCAATGTTTCACCTTCTCATTGTATATAAGAACGATAAGCATTTCAGCATTATCAAAACTGATGTCATGTTGAAAATTGATTAATATACATGTAGGGTTGAGCTAGTGTGTAAAATAGTTACCGACCTCGGCCTCGGCGTTCATCTTTCACGTGCGCGAGGGTTCATCTAACTTGAACACCTCGGTTTCAGTCTGTAACTATTACAGTCCGAGGTGCATGATTTATGCATAATGTTTACCATGTAGTTGCTCAAGTGACTGATTTTTCTTAGGACAGACTGGCTATATGAATTCGTCAAGCACCAATAAACTCAATCATAGTTTTGTATGAATTGTCAAAAGTATTTAAATAACATGATCCAACATGCGACCTTATTACAAAACACGATCGGCTTAAGGGTTTAAAGTGTATTTACAGTAATCAATTCTGATATTTCATTTTTTGAACATTTCAAACACGATTAGGTGTTCACCGAGATGTAAACCTCCAAATTTGATTATACTTGAAATTTTTCAAGGACAATTTCCATATTTATCCAACTGTAACATTATATTATGACATATAAAAGAGATATGTAAAATAAGAAATAACCACAAAACCAATATAATAAAATATTTACCTTAAGTTCACATCTAAATGAGTTTTTACATCAATAAATCTGCAATAAGTAGATACTTAAAATTGAAAAACAAATTCTCCGACCATTAACCTACATGTACAGTGTATATCTCCTGTTTTTGAAAAATTTACTTCATTTCTGACATTTGAAGTCAATTAACTTAAGTAGGCTTCCTATCCATGTGTTTGATATAAAGGTTCAGAGATGAAAATAGATCGCAATCGATTCACATGCAGTAACGACCTTTTAAGATCTTAAACCTGAAAGTACGATGGGATGACTGTCTTCCAAAGTCGCTAATATCGATCCCTGTATTTGTATTTGTTTAGTATACATCACAGGTGAACAAAACAATAGTATGAATGTTTCGAGGGAATAATGATCTGAAACGTCTTCTTACATGTGCATATAAAACTAAAAAACACCGCTACATGAATATCTGTTTAAAGCGGCAGTAGCAAGTTTTTTGACAATTTTATAATTTAATTTAATAATATAATAATTTAATTTTCACTGATAATTGTAAGTTAATGTTATATGTATTTTTTTGACAGTGTTAAAAATCTCATTACAAAAGTCAATCATTCATAGTCAGAGGACAAAGTATGAAGATTTACATAAAATCCATTGGCGGCCATTTTTGTGTGAACACCTTTAATTCATTTTGTTTAATAAAAGGAATCGCATGTCTACACTTTACGTTATATATTTGAATTATTACTGCTCCAGTTAGTTTAAATACATTGTCTTTCAGTTGGAACTATTTATTTTCATTTTTCTGACATCACCTTATATTCCCCCTAAAAACGTGCTACTGCCCCTTTAATGTCATTTTTTCATTCTAATTAATTTTACAACCCCTAAGGAAGAGTTGCTATATGATTTTCATTAGATCTATTTGATTTCAAATTTTGTTTAAAATTTCAAATTTCTAATTTATAAGAAGAATTGCTGGCATCGTTTGAATTTTCACATTCTATGAAAGGCTCAGCACTCTGCTTATATTGTCAAAACATTTATACCAAACCAATGCATAGTAACACTGGCATTATTTATCTAAAGAGGTAAAAGATTGATATGTAATAGTTACTAGCATGCATCGGATAATAGCAGGGACACTTCGTCCGAGAGGCCAGTACGAGGCAGATGAATTCCTATATAGCAACATTGCTTTCCTTCCCATTTATGTAGTCTTGTTTATCTCGAGCCAAATGATTTCATTGATTACTAATTTGATAAAACCAAGTTTTAAAAACTTCCAATTGTTATTTTCTTTTACCAAAAAATCTCTGGACTGCGATAAACAGAATGCTGTATTAAATTTAAATTAAATTAAAGTTAATAAGCTAATATTTCTGGCTCGATTGTCCTTATGTTGAAGAGAATAAATACAGGTTCCAATACCCCAATGTCAACTTAGAACATTTAGATTTGAGGTAATTGTTATAACTATTATAGCAATTGTCATAAAAATTGGTCGTCTGTTTTAAGGGTTTTAAGTAATTGTAATTTACTCGTTACAGGATTAAGAACTGTTTTAAGCAACCATGAAGGGACGTACGATTGTGTCCTAAAACAGGCAGTTTTGAGATTCGTGCTTAGCATAAAATTATATGGCCAGTAGTTTGATAATTACATTGATCACAGCGGTTAGGTATAAATTAATTGTATCTAATCAGCAAATATCCGAAACGTGTATGGTAATTTTATTGTTTGGAGAAAATGGAAATAACTTTATATGTTGTCATGTTATTGAGAGATTTAAGTTTTGTGAATAATTCCTGCATATCAAAATGGAAAGTCATGAATCAGCATTCAGCAATATGTAAAGATTGTGATATAGAAATCTAAACTTGTTCTCTTACGAACACGTGCTGGCTATGTGGAGGCAACTCATGAACTTACTCTCATTACGTGAACTTTCCTATCGATTTACAAAAGAAAGATGTTAAGCAAGAACCCACATGATCAAACGAGAGTGTTTAACAAGGATCCTATTTTCTGTGAACCACGTCTTGATAAATGCTTTTTGTAAATTGAAGCATGAATATGTGTGCCTTTACTTTATCTTTCAAATACGATCAAAGTTTTAGGATATGAAAGTCTATAAATAAACTTCATTCATTACAAAAGGTGTCCATACAAGAAATAAACAGATGTTTTAAAGACGTTTTATCATATATTTAGATATACACTTGCTTTGACTTTGGATGAGCACACATCTGCGAAAAAAGAAGTAGAATTAAACTAAAAAATTCTTAAATTATGTCGTCACACAAAAACAATAGCAATTTAAAAAATGTTTTAATATCTGGCTCAAACAAACAAACTTATATTTCATAAACCGAAAAGATGTTTTGTCTTGAAAGTAAGGAATCTACATGTTGGAAAATTTGATCCAAGTTAAACATTATAAACCTATGTGCGTTTACAAATATCTAACATTCAAACTAAAGTTTTAAAAAATAACAATTGTTTATTAATTTTCCTTAAACACTTTACTTTAAATAGATATAAAGAAAAAGCAAAATGAAAACAACCTTCCAAACCAGTACAAATTCAAGTCAAATAATAGGTGTACACACATTACTAAACAGCATTGTTTTTAATTTCAAATTTCCCCCCAAAACTTATCAAATTGTATTGTGCTGTTTTGTTTATATATCATTTATCTCACAGTCTAAGTCTTAGACCCATATTATTGATTGATGATAAACTTAATTTACCATAAAATGCAGGATTTTGAAATATATAACGTAATAATGTTCTACATCGGTTCAAACATGTCAGGTTAAGGCAAAAACTAATGTGAGGAGACTCTATCGATTATGAAATAATTGCACAAAGGTTTTCAATGGAATCGATTTTCAGTAAGCTCACCTCAATGGCAAACGAGACCCTTTTCAGCTATACCTACATCCAATGAACCTAAGCTCAGCGGGTATTGGAAAAGAAGTAAGAGTGCGATTAATATTTTGTGATAAAGTTGATATCCTTGACACAATTTTATTATGATGAACAGAAGTATGATATTTTAAATTTTGCCAAAAATTTAAGTTGATAATTTAAATTTTTTTGTGACGCGATCATGTTCATTTTATAAAACACAATGAGTTTCATTTTATTTCACAAACGAGTTATCATCGAACTGACTGAAGAATCTTTGACAATATCTGTAAATTGATAGGTGCTGATGAAGTAGGGTTTCTGTTTTTTAAATGCGAAATTTGAGTTTAAATTTATTTACATCGAATATAAACAAGTTACTCAGCATCACAATAGTAATGTTTTTCTTTTCAAGTCTCAAAGATAAAACACCGAGCTATGTAAACTGACTGATCAGTCGAAAATAAGTTTCAAACAATGGGTATTCAAAGGGACGTCATCCCCTCACCAATACCAAACCAAAACCAATAGCCTGTGAAAAAGTGTATTTTCAATACATATGCATATGTATAGTTTAAATGATTCATAATGATGAGATTTAAAACACAAATGATTCTGGTTCCAGAATAAAACATTTCTTATATTTTGACACTTTTACATGTGGTAAACGAAATTCACACTTTATATATTATAGATGATAAAATCTAAATATATAATTGTTCTTTCAAAACTTCATTTCAAGCGAATCATTTTACATTGTATGATTAATATCTACGTCTGATATTCTGAATGTACCTAAAACAAACCTACAATTTACAATCTCTCATAGTTAATTTCACAGATACCTTTGGACATAAAGAAATATTGATTGGAAAGAAATACTGGTTGGTTATTCCAATGTATAAAACCCCAAGATTAATGTATATGAAATACAATAAATATCATATATCTTTACACTCGATATATCATCTACATACTTTTCTTCATTAAACATTAGCAGCAGCATTCTCTCTAGTTAGTCACACTCTGAACAACAGCATAGAGCAATAAAACATATTTGTTTGAATTTCAAGTTTTATCTCACTCACTTAAAATGTATATTTCCGAGTAAAGAAGAAATAACCAAACATGTCGCTATGTAGTTACGGGGGCGGAGGAATCAATGGTAAATCAAGGAGTTGCAGTAACGTGGAGGCATTTTAGGATGCAGATCAATTATATAAGAATATTTTAAAATTTATTTACCCTATACATGTGTATCTATGAGTTTATTTGGGATAACAGGAACATATGATTTGGAACTTATTGGCAAACGTAATCTAGATTCTATAAAAAACACTTTATTTGTTGAGGAAATTGCTTTCATTCATCTTTAAATACTTTGAAAAAATGAATTCTTGAAAACAAAGTCATATGTCAGTGTATTGATCTTGACAATTTCAAATGAAGATCTAGCCAAAGAGAATACACTAATTTGAATCTTGTCAAATGTTGTGCAGGTGGCACTGCGAGCACTAATCACTTGGAATTCTTGGTTTTGATGCCTAAATTGTCATACCAAAGGAAGTTCAAACATAAAGAGTTATTTTTTAAATGCTTTATGTTCCTGGTTTATAAGAACATAACAGAGCTTAACGAACACAGTGAATTTCCAAATGTAATTTTTTCTAGTGGCTTCAAATTTTTATATGTCATATTAATAGTTAATGCTTACTGAATGATGTCAATCTAGACTACACCAACTCGTAAGTTTTGCACAAACGCTAAAATCGTTTAAATCGTTTAACCGATTGCTTTCCCTTTAAATATTGTTAAATCCGAGGGAAAATTTCACTCTTAGCGTTGTACAGAGAAATCATATGTGTAGAAAATCTTCATTGCACTTCTTCCATCTTCATCTACTGTTGAGTCAATAAAATGTCGCTATTTGAGCTTAAAAAAAGCTTGAATCTGTATCAATCTTTTTATCTGGGTTCCGATGCTTCTGCTTGATAAACTGTTCTTGACTTTTTAATCAATATGGAAATCTAAAAATTTGCTTTCATATAATTCATGTTATTCGAGAGTTTCGCAGATAATATATAGATCGTCAACTTTCATGCAGATGAAATATCTCCCATGAACACCCGTCTCGAAGTCGATAAAAACTTTACACGCTCACTTCATTGACTCTGACGATGGACGAAGGAGATGACATTCTCAGCCAAGCGTTACAGGAGGCTGAAATTCACCTTCAAGATGACTTGGAGAAATCTCAACTAACACAGCAAAAGTACGTAGTAGAAACAGGTAAGATGAAACTCAATTTTTCAACCTAGTGTATAAAAGCGTTCATATCCGTCACAATCCGTGGATTATTTCATTTCATGTAACATATGTACAGATTGTAGCATCGTTTATTTATTTTCAATATCTCGCCGCTAATGGCTGCAATATTGCGCAAGCGAAGTAAAGCAGTACCTCACTCACTCACTATTTCTATTACCAGAGCCAGTAGCTGATTCCGACAGTGGTCTTGATGCTTTGCTGGACATCGTGACCGAAACAACGTCTCGGGTAAGCATTCATGTTGTTTTGTTTGTTGATTAAATTATAAAATGTAATCTTTAAAATACGTTGTACATCCTTAATTGCAAATCGCCCACATGGCTGAAAAGGTTGTTACTTTTGTCTTTCTTTTGTAAACGAAAATTTCCTGCTCAGTTGTGCTAATTGAAAACAACGAAGATGGACCCAAGTGTTCAAAAATGACTGGCCATATTTATATATAATGTACAATATAGATAGGTATGTTTATTATATATATATTTAGGGTATGTCGCCTATGGTCTGTTTCTAGTATGTATATTGAATTGCCTAACTGTTCACTGAGACCTGTTGATCACAGGCCCCCGGGTCATTGAGCAATCATCCCTTTTAAAAAAAAAAAAATAGAGCCATGGGCTCTGTAGCTCATCAGATTTTTGATTAAAATATGTTTTGACCCCTGTGACCCCATTTGGGGTCATGGGGTCACAAAATATACAATTCAGAATCCCCATTTGCAAAGGAGTCTACACACAACTTTTCAGCTCTCTAGACATTTTGGAACTGAAGAAAAAGATGGAAATAGGCTTTTAAGATATTGACCCCTGTGACCCAATTTGGGGTCATGGGGTCACAAAATCTACAATTAAGAATCCCCATTGGCCAAGGAGTCTACACACAACTTTTCAGCTCTCTAGACCTTTTAAAACTGGAGGAGAAGATGAAAGTAGGTTTTTAAGGTTTTGACCCCTGTGACCCCATTTGGGGTCATGGGGTCACAAAATCTACAATTCAGAATCCCCATTTGCCAAGGAGTCTACACACAACTTTTCAGCTCTCTAGACCTTTTAAAACTGGAGGAGAAGATGAAAGTAGGTTTTTAAGGTTTTGACCCCTGTGACCCCATTTGGGGTCATCGGGTCACAAAATCTACAATTTAGAATCCCCATTGGCCAAGGAGTCTACACACAACTTTTCAGCTCTCTAGACCTTTTGGAACTGTAGAAGAAGATGAAAATAGGCTTTTAAGGTTTTGACCCCTGTGACCCCATTTGGGGTCATGGGGTCACGAAATCTACAATTTAGAATCCCCATTGGCCAAGGAGTCTACACACAACTTTTCAGCTCTCTAGACCTTTTAAAACTGGAGGAGAAGATGAAAGTAGGTTTTTAAGCTTTTGACCCCTGTGACCCCATTTGGGGTCATGGGGTCACAAAGTCTACAATTTAGAATCCCCATTTGCCAAGGAGTCTACACACAACTTTTCAGCTCTCTAGACCTTTTGGAACTGGAGAAGAAGATGAAAATAGGTTTTTAAGGATTTGACCCCTGTGACCCCATTTGGGGTCATGGGGTCACGAAATCTACAATTTAGAATCCCCATCTGCCAAGGAGTCTACACATCAAATTTCAGCTCTCTAGAGTCATTGGTTTCGGAGAAGAAGATGAAAATGTGAAAAGTTTACGGATGGACGGACGGACGGATGGACGGACGGACGGACGGACGGACGGACGGACGCCGGACGCCATGCCATGCCATAAGCCCATCGGGTCTTTCAGACCTGATGAGCTAAAAATTAAAAAAAAATTGAGATGACCCCCAGATTTGACAGCCTTCGTAGATACATAATATTAACAAGGCAGGAAGCAAATGCGATTTTCGGCAGGTTTGTGCCCAGACGCTCGCATTCGGGCCCTATCGCTACGCTAACGAGACATGTTTTCCAATATTTCTTTGTGTAGACATATACTTGGATGATTCACTTATCGATCCCCATTCACTGAACCTAACAACTCTTTATTGCTATTTCTGTAAGTCGCCCGAAAGCTGACGCGGGCCGCTCAACGTAGCAAATACAGAACAAATGGCCGCCAGCGCAGAAGGGGTGTGTCACAACCGAGCGCTCTCATTGGTCAGCACGCTCTAAACTGCACGGACTTGATTTCAGCGGGTTTTTCGAATATTAGCAATTAGCAATTTTACTGTAGAATTCACAACAGACATAACCTTCGTGTAATGACCTATGCAAAGAAAACATTTGCGGTGAATGTTTCCTGGTAAATATTAAGTTTTAGTTCCGAAATTAATACAAAATACCATAATATAATTTGGAATTTCTGATTATTTGTACCTAAATCTTCAAATTAATTGCCTACTGTGTTATTATTCAAAATATAACTTTTACTAGAGATGACTATTGAGATCATCGTTTTTGGTTTAAATGACACTTGTAGAATAATATGCAAAAATCGATTTTGATGGATTAAAGATTTTTTCAGCATTGATCAAAATGAAATCCTCATTAATAACATAAATGCCATGATTTTCATTTTTTTCAATAATTTTATGTAGGACATGAAGTTGAGTTTTTTTTAGAAATTTTAACTTGCCTGTAGCCAATGGTTAGTTGAAATAATTGTTAGCTTGCCACATAAAAATATTGCTCCTTTGAATGGTTAATTATAATATCATTTATAGATTTGGCTAGTTTCAAAGTTTGATTTTTATGATTATTACTCGCCTGTGTAAGATATCACCGGTCTAATATCTATACAGAAATATTGAACTAGTGTAATACCACAATATGCAAGTAAGACGTCACAGGAGTGTGTTCTTGTGACGTCACAATTTAAGCGCGCCATCGCTTTCGCTCGTATACAAAATCATTAACTCGTTAAATAAAAATAGTATTAATTGGAAGATCGTTCAGTATCCTTTATGAATAAAATATATTCCATTTTGAAGTTATGGTATATGATTGTTAGCTGTCTTTGTCTATAGTAATTATTTGAATAGCATTTTCCCCAACCAACGGTCACCAATAACCATATTGTTCAGTTTAGAAATAAAGACTCAGAATCATCATACATACATTTATTATTATATATTTGTAGATGTGTTGTCTCTATATCATACTAAGACATGCTACACAAAATGAAGCAACAAATCTATTTGAAGGACATGTAGCAACTATCAGGATAACATACTTTTTTCTTCTATACATTTAAATATAGAAAAAACCCTTAATGGTCATAAATATTCATCATGTCAAAATTTGATAATAAAATAATAAAAATGTGTATTGTCAATGATTCTAAATGGAAATATAAGATACAATGAATAACCTCACTATTTCTTTAAGAAAGTCACAAGAATGAAATATTCACAAACCTAGTCTACTCCATGACGTAGAAAGAAATATAGTGTAAATGCAATATCAAAAGTGTTATCTTCATACAGTATTACTATAAGGCACTAGTGAACTCTTTGCTTTACACACATTGGTAGACTAAATTTGAAAAGGTAACTAAGAAAAGAACCGCTACCGTTAACATTTTTACTAGCTGAAATTTAATCACCACAATGAAGAAAATTAATTGCAAACCTAATAATCAAAGAACTGTTTACGAAAACAATAACAATGAATGTGACAATACAGGACGACAAGCTTGGTACTAATTGGTATTTGAAAAAAAAAAGAGTTCCATTTCAGCTGAGCTTTTTATGGAGTTGCAAAATCAACTGATATGACCTTTTACTTATAATTGAAATAAGATTATGGAGGGATTGTCTTAGAACTTAACTTTCTTTGAAAACTGCAGGGGAATCTCAGTGACTTTTCTTGTAACACTTGCTTCATTTTAAAATAATTCTTACCCAGTTCCTGTAACAAGACATACATTTGGAAAATAAATAACATAATATTATTCATTTTAAATTTTCACACCTCCCAAAGGCTATAAAAACTTTCAATGTTTGCCCATTTTATAGCAAACACGGGATAGGATGGTAACATATGATGCAACAAAGAATGATAGACAGTCTGATCGCTTTGTTAATCGGTACCCTTTCTCTTCTTTGCACCTCTGGGAGTGAGTGAGTGAGTGAGTTGGTTTTTAACGTATTTTGAACAATATTTCAGTTATTAAACACGTGGATGTTGCCATCCAAAAGAGAGCAGATATAACTTGTTTTACCTTCAGCATCTTTTGTTTGACTTTGTCCACCCTCATGAATTGTTGGTTTTGAAAGTTCCTCCAGATTTGGAATGGCATCTGTGTTAACAATGGCATCTGCTAGCCCAGAGCAGAGTACAGCTTTTGTGTGGGACGTCTTGAAATTAACACAGTATGCCCTGCAAAGTTGTTGAAGTTCAGTTTTCTTGAAGTTGCTCAAGGTGCTTTTGCCAGCTGCAATGTCAGATTGAAGCCGCCTGTGAGTAGCTGTCTTCTGAAATGAGGTATCATTCAACATGCTTTGAAATGAAAAATGTCCTTCATACTCCCTTTGGAACCTGAATGTCCTGCAATCTTTATTTGCTTCCGATGGGCTTCTTCTTTTGCTGTCTTTTCCTTTCTAATTTAGTCTTTCCTGATTTGCGAACATGCCATTCTGATGTATCTCTCAGACACGGATTCATACAGGTCCCTTATATGTATCTTCATGTCACTGGTGGGATCCACAAAGATTTCTGAGAATGTCTTCTGAAGATCGGCATTTTCAAAAACTGACTTGTGTACAAATTGTGGGAAACCTCTGGCATGAACATTGATATTTTCCCCAGAGACCAATAAACAGATATATTCTTCGAGCTCTAAAAAAACCAGGCAGGGTCTGAGATATTTAAGCCTCTCTGTATATTCTGTTTCCGGGAAGTCTACATCAGTGATTCCACATCTGAGGAATTAGCCAACAGTTCTGCTTCAGTGCATTCCATCTCTCTGATGGCATCAAGTTGTGTTCTACACTTGTCGACACGCTCTCTCATAGTGACTTTGTACAGGTTGTTTTGGATTGTCTTTTGTATTTTGTATTTTTCTTTGGCAACAGCCCAACCTCCGATGTATCTGATCTTGCCTCTACCTGATGCAGACATCGACTTGAACTCTTTTCCAGAAGAATGTTGAGCCTTCTCAGATGCTGCCATGTGGATGTCCTTTTCTACATTGTCCACTATGTGTCTTCGGATACATGTACACAAGTAGGACACTGCATTATACTGTTGACCGGTAGCATTACCCTCAAAGAGGTGGGAAACATGCATCTTGTACTTTTGGTCTTCTATAACAGAGCTGTATTTCTTTAGAAATTCTGTAATTGATTTGTTTGCCATACCTGAGGAAAGGTCATGACCTTGAGTTGCTTTCTTTAATTCATTCCAAAAGTAACTGATAAATCTTTCTCGTTTGTCGTCATTGTTTATCATGTACTCAATCGCCTGGTTCAGTTCTCTTTGTGGTTCAGTAATTGGGTTCTCATACATTCTTTCCTTCAGAACACTTTTCATATCAGTTTCACAAATTGTAGCTTCAAAGACATCAAGAACATTCAGAAGAAAGTCATCAGCTGTATCATCTTAGATATCCCTTTCTGCATCATCAAGAATACCTGACTGTGAACCTGCAACATTTTCTACTCCACAGTCTTTAGTCCATTGATGGAGACAGCACATGTCTGGATAATCACATGGTGGAATTCCTTTAACTTCATTCAGAAATCTCTCTATTTCTTCTGGTTGCTTCCTCAGTAAACTTGCATGAAAGTTAATGACCTGTAAGCCCTTTTTGGACCTGACTCTCCCAACTGCGACAGATAATTGACCTGGTTGTGTCCTATATTTACAGTCCACGACTATTCTGTCAAACGTTCCTCCTTGACTTCTAT
The DNA here is from genome assembly GCA_916613615.1 of Steromphala cineraria. Taxonomy (NCBI): domain Eukaryota; kingdom Metazoa; phylum Mollusca; class Gastropoda; order Trochida; family Trochidae; genus Steromphala; species Steromphala cineraria. The sequence goes on from OU744729.1 coordinate 56,089,973, forward strand.
GGACTGTTGCAGCATAGGCTAGACGCAGTGGCAGTTGTGTCATTGAGGCAACATTTGCTTTGTCGTCTGGATCGTAGATATTGATTGTGTGCTGCTCAATTTTTATTGTTTTCTTCAAATCATCGAAGTAGACATCAACCCTGTCTTCATACAAAGCCTGTATACTCCCTTTAAGTCCATTTACAAGATTGTCTCTTAAATTGCAAATCAGAAAGACTGGAGCTGATACTTTCAGATGTAATTTGGGCATGGCTTGGCAATGTTGAAGATGTTTACTGACACCAGTATCAATAGCCGTATAGACTTGTTCATCACCTGAACAAGAAATAAATGGGTTTGCATATCATATTTAATGCTTGCTTACTAAAACATTCTGCAAGGTAGTTGATAAGTTGAATAAATATATCATTTTCTTTTTACAGGATAATAAAAAATGTGAGGAAGAGTTATTCACCATGCCTACTACAAGATCACAAACAGAAAAACAGTAATGTCTTGTGACGGCAAGACTTTTAACAAAAGTACAGAATACAAAACGGGTACAATTAATGAAGCTTCAAGTCCTAAATCAATCACAATGACTCTACAGAGATTATTTCCTGCAATGAGGCAAGTGGGTGTCAGACTTTCAGATTACAGTATGCCATATGCATACAAGGGTATTGAGTGGGCACTTGATGATTCTGAAAAACTGGGAACAGAGCCCCGTCGATTAAGCTTCCAAAATTTTGATGTGGCTGTGGACAGTGATGGTAACAAGTACTTGCAATACACTGAAACGGTATCCAAAACTTACCGGGGTGGTCTAAAGCACCGTAAAATAGACCCACACAGTGCCAGGGCGTATGAGAACAGTGATCCTGAAAGATGTCCAGTTAAACTCTTCGAACTGTATCATAGTGTGGTTTTCAAAACAGGGAATTGGCCACAATAAACTTGACGCTGTGGTGAAACAACTAATGAATAAGGCTGGTGTTGAGGGATACTACACCAATCACTCACTACGTGCGTCGACAGCAACGCGGCTGTACAACGCTGGTGTGGGTGATCAGCTTGTTTAAGAACAGACTGGACACCGAAGTCTCGCTGTCGAAAACTACAAGCGGACCTCAGACGGACAAAAACGTGACGTATCAAGGATTCTTCAAGGTGATAAAGCACCAGTCGAAAAGCCAGCCAAACTGGATGCCTCAAGTGAGGCCGAGGTTGAACCAAATCGTGGATTTATGTTCGAGAATTGCTCTAACATAACAATAAACAAGAATTATTTAGTGGATTTTTGTTGTTTTTTTTAATCATAACATTCATGTAGAAGTTTCTACAAAACAACAAAACAGCTTAGTTTTTTCGGTAGGTGTTCATGGTGTTCATGGTGAAGTGTTCATGAGATGAACCACCAATTTATTAACAATACAGGTTGATACGGGAAATGAATAACCCATCCAGTCAATGAAGTTAGTGTGTAAATATGCAGTTAATCATCTGCAGACTTGTCATGCGTATGCACTCACCTTTTAATATTTGTCAATAAGTCGAATTCATATCAATTCAACAATATTAACACATGAGCAACATATAAATGATTTACAAATTCCACAATGTCAAATTCACAACTCACTCCACAAAACATGTATTAATGGCGTTCTATAAGGTCAAAGTTCACTTTAGCTGTAGTTTAAGTCACAGTCGCTGAAAACATTAAATTAGTTCCTTTTTACTGCTAAGACAGTGTCAAAATAACGTGACTGAAGATACAGCACCCTTAAGTGACGTCACAGCCGACCAAGACGTTGTTGGTTCACTCGTTTCCTCACATCCATCATCGAAGCAAGACCGTCTGCAAGATGACCCTTGGGTGCCGAGACTGACGTCCTTCCGACGTCACAGTAGAGCATGGACCCTGATGTTGGCTGGCTTCTCCATCCATACATCCCGACTGACAAACACCATAAAGCACATGTCCTCGGTCCCCATTGCTTAACACTGTAAAAAATTGTTTCACAAAATATAACACTAATCACTTACATGTTTTAAACATTATAGCATTTCAACATTTCGCATAACATGTTTCATATTCACATTACACTATTTAAACATTTCACAAAATGTCATAACATATTTACATCACATCACCGAGTCAAAAACAGTGTACATGTATTGAACAAAGTCTACAATTACATGCATACAAATTAATACATGTTACAAAGTTCACAATTAATAAAGGACATATACTGAACATCTTTGAAAACGCACCACCTTTAATAGTTTCCAAGAGCATAAGCGAGCAATCCGTGTAAATTGGCCATACGTTTGTAGACCAATGTTTGGTAAAGAAAAAAACAAGAACAAATCAAACAAAACGGTGAAGTTTTAATTCAGTTGACCATGAAAGAAAGGTGTTGTCTAAATGGAAAGTCAGTAACGTATATGACCACCGTTAACAGCAACACAGGTTGTGCACGGTCTCCTCATTGAGCGGATAAGCCTCTGAATAATGTTCTGAGGAATTGCAATCAACTCTTTGCACGTTGCAAAGCATTGTCAAGTTCCCTAAGGTTGTTCATCTGTGGGCGACGTGAAAGGCGTTTGCCGATGTAATCCCACAATGCAGACAATGCAGGCCACGGAAGTAGAGGAATGTTGTTGTTTGCCAGAAACTGTGTTGAAACACGCACAGTGTGTGCTCGAGCATTGTCCTGGTGGAATGTGTACAGATCTTGATGTTGCTGAAAGAAAGGAACGACGTTGTTCTGAAGAATGTTGTCACGGTAGTAAAGGGCATTCACTCTCCAATAACAAACAACCAGAGCGATTTTGTGATGATGACTGATCCCTCCCCACACCATTATGCTGCCTCCACCCCAACGATCTGTTTGCACAACGCAGTCTTGATGATAACGTTCGCCCCGTCGACGCCATATCCGTAGACGTCCATCAGCATTTCGTAGGTGAAATCGTGACTCGTCGGAGAACACAACACCGTCCCAACGTCGCAACAACCACAAACGATGTTGTTCAGCCCATCGATAGCGTTCGCGGCGATGCCTATCAGTCAGGATGGGTCCAACGTATGGTTGTCGACATCGTAATCCTGTCGCACTCAGACGGCGTCGGACGGTTGAAGCACTGATCAAACCACGTCGGCCTTGGATAATGTTGGCAGTCCTGGCAGCTGGCAATGTACCATCGCGAATATGGCGCCAAACAATGTCTCGATCTTGGCGAGGTATGGTAACACAAGCGGGCCTGGACGCTGTCAATCCTTTGTGGTTCCTGTTTGTTGGTATCTGTTTGCAAGTCTTACGATAGTGGAATGTTGGCAACCAAATCGTCTGGCAATCACCCTGCTTGATGTGCCAACCTGCAACATGCCCAAAGCGCGTTCTCGTTGCTCTGCTGACAATCTTTGCATTGCAAAATAAACTTTACTTTAACAGGTACAGCTGAAATGAGGATGATTTAATGCTGACGGTTATTTATACCCCGACTCGGCATGTTTTCCGCATGCAATTTGTGCTGTTCCTGTGGGTTGTGCATGCATTTTGTTGTTTTCATGTAAATTGTTCGATGATGTGTTCGGTCAATCTGTTCTCGGCTATATGTCGTTATTTATGGTCTTTTGTGTTATTAGCAACATTTCCAACCTTCATTCATGCTTCAAAAATAATAATATTACCATAATTCAAAATTTACAGATGGTGCGTTTTCAAAGATGTTCAGTATATTTGTACATACGGCTCACACAGCCTGTCCTGCCATGAAGTCATTTCATTTATCTGACAACTCAACAGGATTGAACCTTATATAGGCTCTCTAGCACACATCTCACACTTTGAGCATGCATGCAACACGCCAACAACCCAGTGGGTGTGTTTGGGTGTACCGTTCTCTGTTCCCGTTTAGAGCTGACTTGTGACACAAATATTATCTTTAGTCTGAGTTTCACGTTGGTAGAATATAAGAGATGCATGCGTAAGCATGTCAGCTACTTTAAACTATATCAAAGGAAAATGCATAATTAAACATCCTGAAAACTTTAAACACCTACAAATAATGTACACTGTTGATATTTTGAATTTTAGAAGAGCTTTTAACAACATTAACACTGATTTCAGAGATGTCATTAAGTGTGCTATTATCAAGTATTATGATTATGTTATTACAAATAGTGCATGCAGATGAGTTAAGATTTCCAATACAATATAATTTTTAGATAACGAGAATCCAGTGTGTCAGCTTCAGCAGTCTCTGAAGATAATGAGGCTTTCTTTTACAAATGTAAAAAGCAGTCTGTAAAAAAGACGGGTTTGTTGCCACACTTTGATGTAGATTAACTGTGTAGCTTCAGGAATGGGTTGCCAGTTTGAACTGTCATTCTCACTACTCTTATAACCTTTCTTTCATTGAGGGTGAGGGGGGAGGTACAATGACCTTGATGAGTTCAATATGGTCTCGAATCCTAAACCAAATAAATTTTATAGTTTTTGTATATGATTTTTTTTGGAAATTCTTGTTTTTGATTCATCTGGTTTTTTTAAGGTTGAGAAAGGTCTATACAATAGTAAAGGGAACACGTTACAGATATATAGATTTTATTATATTCTAAGTCACAAGTAATAAGAAAAAACATCCAGTGCTTGCACATCTACAAATATATGTATTAACAATATGTGTTTTCTCTGTACGAAATGGAACCATATGGTTTCAAAGTGAGGATAAATAATCCATAGATGTTGCTCAGTATACACCATTCCTGGTCGATGGGGAACGCTAAATGAATTTCAGTCTATTATTGCCAAACTCATTTACTCTTCATTACAGCCATTACGGACTCCCTGCACTAATGGACGAGTGACGCCTGGACTGACGTGCCGGTGACCATGTTGTTGTGTTGGAAGGTGTGATGTTGTTGTTTTTGAAGTCATTATTTCAGTAAGAAAATTCCTTTGAAAAGTCTCAGGAATAATACTTGAAGTGTACTTTTCCTCAGATACGTACTGTAACAAGGATATACTTAAGTACACATTACAATTATATATATTGATTATTTTCAACTTCATTGTTAAATATTTATATCTGCATTATCATTGCAAAACTTGTTTATATTATACTTTATTGTTCAATTTTTGCATTTACTATTACTTAACTCTATTTACACACATTGTTCCTGCTTCTTTTACCAAATGTTTTAAACTTTAAAAACAAACAGACTTAAAGAAAGTTGTTGTCTTACCTCTGGTTTCTCAGATATGTTTTCAATTTAAATTGTTTACTTTATCTCTATACACATTATTGTCAACAGCCTCAGCAATGATCTTATGTTATGGCATGTTATCTAATTCTTTATGTCAAAAACACTGACAGCCTGTCCATTATCCTGTTTCACAAAATGCATATTGCTTTATATTTTTTTTATTTCATACTAGTGTAAATGTGATATTTCAATACAAGACAATTCTAACTTTCTATGATCAAGCATATAGTAAGTCAATAATACCTATAAGATCAACTTTCAGTAGATGTTGGTAAGGATGATAGTAAATTCTTATTTATCTACGTTCCTACACTGAACAATATCTGTACTTGTCACTAACATTTACTTGACCTATAATACTGTGAAAAGCAGCTCAAAGCAAACATAAGATTAATCCTATTTTCACGTTGACAAGTGGTTAACTTGAACTTTCAAAAATCTTTTTGGACAACAAAAACGTCTTCAGAAATGCAAAAAGCAAAAAGTCCTTGTCATTCACTAATGCAAACCAGCTTTACTGATGGACAGCTTAGGTTCACTCATATATAGTAGGACAGGACACTGAAAAGGTTAAGCTTGCACGCATTCCTGCCATTTACTTTTTCAGAATTGATTTGCTTGTGAGACAACTAGAAAGAATAAGACCTTATTGGAACCTAATAATAATGATGAAAATTTTCATCTTTGGATGCGAAACATTAATAGTCGGTATGTTCATAAAGTTGTTTCTTATTAGACTTTACATGGGATTTTAAATAGGTGGGTTCTAATTAAACTTTGTTCTGTATTCGAAATTTATAAGTTATGAAACATTTGATTAGTAAAATCCTGATTTGGATTCCGCTTGAAAAATATCTATACGGAAATTAAACAATTTATACTTTGTTCAATATCTTACTTGCATATGTTTTCAAACCTAGATGTAAAATGGGATTTGATAATGTTTCATCAAGTGGTGAGCATTTATGATTAGAAAAACATGTTACAAATCATATTTCAAAAGGGAAAGAATTAAAAAACATTGTTTTAAAAGAATCTTAAAAATGTGTGGTGAAATGTTAATGAAATTGATATAAAACTATTACGTATCTACTGTGATTCCTCGATCGATTTTATCATCAACATGTTACAAAACATATTTCAAAAGGTTTCCCAAAGGTATAATGGGTGAGAATGAGTCATTTCATATTTTAAAAAGTATGTTTTGTGTATTGTTTTACTGATTTTTATCTTTGTCGTTTCTATACAATGACAAGTTTGATCTCTATCTAAATAATCTTTTTTTTTTGTCTTTATACTATTCACACAAGCGTTTGAGCTTTAGTAGGTCACCGTACCTAACATTTGTTATCTGATTGCAATCTTAATACTCAGTTGGTCTTTAGAATAGACTCCCTATTTCACACTTGCTAAGATATGTTTCTTTCATGGAGAAGACTGAAAATTAATATGTTATTCTTAAGCCTTTTGGGAAAAACTTTTAAAGACACTTAAAAAAATTCAACTGATTGGGCATCACTGTTGTAATTTATTTAAAGAAAGTTCATCTCATCGAGTAAGTGCGTCAGATGACTAAAGCTTCTTTTTATCACTTTGAAAAAATCTTCAGCAACTCATTTTTGCGTCGTTTTTTTTCAGTCGACAGCTCATAAGAAAAAGCTGTTGAGGAAACCAATTTACAATATTCACACCTAAATGACTAACAGTGGTTTTTTAGGAGTCTTTTTGCATAATTCTCAAGGGAAAGAAGTTAAAAACATTGTTTTAAAAGAAACTATAAAAATGTGTGGTGAAATGTTAATGAAATTGATATAAAACTATTACTGTGATTGCTCGATCTGTTTATCATCTGATAGTTGAACACAAAACTTGATCCTAGATAATTATAAATCACCTTTCTGTGTCCAGTCGAGGTATATCTTCTGACAACATACATGTACGTAACATATGCTTCCTTGTCAATGATTTTTGGTTAACATGCACATCCCTGTCCTTTATGGTGATATAAACATATTTAACCATTTATTCATTCATTTATTCAACCGTTTATGTTCACTTAACAGTGTAGTGTGTATTGATGAATGTTGGTATCTCTTGGTATCACCAATCTGTAGGTGTCATATAGAAATGATTTGTTTAATGGAATAATGCAGTTTGAAAACAGATGGAACACATTTGAGTTGAATTCTCGCATCGGGAGGAATTCAATAACGTTTGTGGTGATCTTAAACCAGAAAGATTTGAAATTATAATGTTAAGGAGTCAATTTCAATTCTAATGCCTTTACCAGTCATCATTGAATTCGTCATGTAACTCTATCTCTTATTTATTGATTATAATATTGAAGCAAATACTGTCACCATGTCATACAGACAATAATTCCAAATGTCATAAATTTGTTAAACCGATAGGCCAATGCTATTAACATCAAAGACATAAACACAAAATCAAAGGTTAGTTTGCCTCCTGTAGAAATATAATTTAACTATGCAATATTTCAGTCTAAGGTGTATCATGGGAAGGGTCTAGTACAGCACGGGTCGTGTTTGTGGTTATTGTAGTAATGCTATTACAAAATGTCATCATATAAAATAAGGTTAAAACCACAGAGTTACAATGCAAATTTTATAAGAATCTTAAGTTAATGCTTTATATGAGGATACTCAAATCGTGTGTTATATTTAGTGTAAAAAGGGAGCTTTACTTAACTGAAAATACATCATTCTTAAAATGGTCAATAGGTTAAAGCTTGGCGTTATGTTGTGTAATTTTTTGACCAGACCTTTTTGTCAATTACAAAAAAGCCCCGAACATCTTGAAAGATACAACAGAAGATTCATATTTTACCTGTAAATTTTTATCACGACATGACTACTTCATATACGCATGTTTTGTTAACCTTATGAGAAAAAAATCAGGAGACATTAATATTGTTCATGATCTAATCCGTGTGAGAGACTAATGAATAATTGATGTAAATGTATCATTAGTTTTGCGCATATAGCAATATTTACGATTTGCACAGCCATTGTTCAATTTGTTGTTGAATTTACTATAATATAATGTAACTGTTAATCATAATGTTTTCTCGCAAACTCTCCTTTTTACAATTAATTTAAGATTAACTCAGTAAGGATGAACAAAAGTAAAGACGTATTTTTATTCATCCATATATCAATTTATTCGTCATTTTTTCATTTTATCAATAGCAGACATGATAAATATTGTAACTGTTCTATATTGCAAAATGCTTTCAACAGAAACATTTCAACAGATACCTTTTCAAGAAGCCTCTGTTTCAATGATTTGTTTTTGTGTGTGCATTTCTTGTACTTTGACCTATTTTTTCTGTCAATAAAAATCAGTCTTCTTTTCAAGGACTAAAGAATTAAACCTATTCTTGCTTTACTCATTAATGAAACATTTGATCAAGTCGATAAATTTTTAAGGGCGTGTCGTAATATATCATAATCAAAATGGGTGACACAACGTGCCATATAATTAAGGAGCTGTTTGTCTTTTTTTGCAAATCTAACCAAAACAATATACAAAATATTTAAGATAAAGTTCGATATTTCGATATAAGATACTACCGGGCTGACATACAATCATGGCATTGTCTTGCGCAGAAGCAATACCTTTGATCGTTGCTTTCAGTAAATTAATTATACAGATTTCTTTGTTGATTGGACACATGCTTCAAGGTCAACCGAAACCTGATAGGTTTATGTGAAAACGAAGATGCAAATGCATCAGTGAGAAATAAATACGTTTATTGTTGACATGAATGGCTTTATATTGAATATATGATCAGATAAAGTAACATCGTTTAATACCAATATAGTGTTCTGAATCACTCAATATATAAAACATAAAGCTTCCATCTTTACATTCTCTCCCCACAGAGGCAGATCAAGTCATGTTGATTTATCCTCTGTTGTATTACGCCGAAATCCGAGGGTTCCGGCAGTTTCCCTTGGCGGAAAAAAAACCTGCATCACAATCCATTTGAATATCTTTATCAAATGACAACGCTTCTCGGATGGAAAGGGTGGTTCAAATCACAATGCTTTTGCCTTGATTCAGTAGCCAAAACGATGATTTGAGAACAGTGTCGCTGATTGCACAACTAACTTTGATTGCCTCCAATCAGGCATCTCCCATTCTATCCCACAAAGTCGGCGTAATATAACAGAGGCTAAATCATGACATAAATAGAACAGACAGACAACAAGACTTGATCTGCCTCGGTGGGGAGTGAATGCCATCTTTATTGCTACTAAGTTTTAAAGGGGCCGTAGCACGTTTCTAGGGGGCCAACAAGGTGATGTCAAGAAAATGAACATAAATGGTTCGATTGATAGACAATGTATTTAAACTGAATGAAGCAGTAATAAATCAAATATATAATGTAAAGTTCAGCCATAGGATTCCTTTTTCTTACACATATTGAATAAAAGGTGTTCACACAAAAATGGCAGCTAATGGACTTTATGTGAATCTTTATAATTTGTTCTCTGACTATGGTTGATTGGTTTGTGTAATGAGATTTTCGACACTAACAAAATAATACATTTAGCATCAACGTACAATTATGAGTGAACATTTTAAAATATAAACTTGTCAAAAAACGTGCTACTTCCCCTTTAAGGAATCCATTTAAACTATTACTATCTTAAAAACACTGGTTAAGCCGTTAAGGTGGTCTCTCTTTAAATCGATATCCGTGAAAGTTCCTTTTTGTGCACTCAATTTAAAATCGATAGGAAACATGGTGAAATGAGAGAAACTCTGTGGTTTATACTGCCTTATACTGACATGCAAGTGTAATTTGATTGAATTAGGTTCGCGATAATCCCCTGTCGCCTGAACATAGTCTTCCTAAGCTGTCATCTAATTGTTACTTATCACTTTTAAAAAAAGTTACATTTATGTATAAAAATGTATTAAGTTAAAGTAGATGTCAAAATTTTCAATTCATCTTATCTCTATTAGATGTTTACGAGTGACGAAGTTCATGGAAAACGAGCTTTACGAAACAATAGATATTTGATATTTTTCTTGAAATCACTTTCCTTGATTAAAGTTTCTCATTTTGTCAATGCGATTGAAATCAATGGATGCTGTGAGGCACTTCATCCGGAGCTATCACCTACAAATAGCATGCAACTGCCAATGAAGAAGAAACATAACTTTTTTTGGCAATCACGATATGTGCAATTCATATGATTAGTAACTACATATCCTTTCCTATTTTACACATTCTTGACACAATTCAATCGATTATATGTCACCAGTGTTTAATTTTAAGGGTTTACAGCGAGATACATTGAAACGAATATAAATTTGACGTTAATAAGAATCAATTAAACATGAAATGTACTTAATAAACATGCATTTTTAAAACTCAACTGTGACTCAACATTACTCAGATAGTTTTTGATTTGCCTTATTAAACCTTATTTTCAAAGTAGAATGATATGACAAAATGATTTGTGTTTCCTTTTAGTGGATATATCTTACTGGAGTTTTCCGAAAGCAAGGTTTCCAGACGGAAAAAAAGACAATCGAAATTGGCACCAAATAGAAGTGAAGGGCTCTATGTGCAATCAATGGCGTGTATTTGAAATGTGTTTTTTATAAATAACCCACAGAGCGAACATTCGTCATATTTTAAATATCAAAGAAAAAACATTTAGTAATATGATTGTAGAAGGGTGGACTTTTGAATGAAATTATACCCCATAAGCTTGCATTTGGAAAAACATTCTGATTTATAATCCATTGGCTTTTCAAGGCTTGCTTTCAGAAAAGAGCGGTGTAAAATAGTATTTTATTTGTTTAAAGGCTCTCATTTTACTTATATTTGATGATGAAAGACCACTTCATCTATTACGTTCAGTTCGAGAGAAACACCTGTAGTTATTTACTTCATCATTCATTTCATAAGCATATTTATTGTATGTGAATCGGATGACATATGTAATTGATGCATTGCAAAGTAAGGTTACAGAATACTTATCTAACAATTGATATGTTTAACAACATTTTTTGCAAATGCTACAAAAGCAGTGCAATGTACCTGTCAATGCCAGTTAAAAGGAATATTTTGTATATTTGTAAGACTATGATGCATAGATTTATTGAAGAGGAAACATTGGGCTCTACCTTATCTTCACAACGTCACGGGCGAAACGAAAAAAGTTTCTAAACCTTTCCATTCCGACCTTGACATCATTGGCTGTAATTTCTGTGCTAGCATTTCAACCCGCTGCACGGAAGTAGAATAGTCCAATCAGAAGAGAGCTTTTTAAATGAACCGATTTGAAAAATAAAATTTGTATGCGTTTTACAAGGGAGAGAAACACTTTATTTGACTGATACATTAATGTTTTTTTCTCTGAATTCTCGGTGCTCATCAAAAACATTAAAACAACCATGCGGACTGAAGTTTGACATTAAATTTCACTCGGATAGTTTTCAAAAAGATAGTCTGTTAGTATTTTGAATTTGTTCCAAATGTAAACGGCAATTTCATTGGTTATTGTTGAAAAAGCTGGTAAGGGGCGTAACTCGTGATCACGATAGGTGTTGCTGCTCCGGATCACCGGTTTTCTATATTGTGATGGCAAGGTCTAAACGAGGAGTTGCTCGATACGTTTTCACCTTGCCATGGGAAGATGGCTCTACCTGTACATTGCGTTTTAGGCTGTCCTACACCGGGATACCGGATAATAAAAGCTGAGAGTTATAAGGTATTAATCGGAAATCATTCGAAATCTGTTTTTTGATAATGTTGATGCTCCATTATATTCCTTCCCTTCCACTGATGATGCATTTATGTTTAATATATTATGAAAAACACAAGCTCTTTTTAACAAATGATAATCGGCTATAGGATTAAAAGTCTGTTTTCGAAAATCAATCTTGATGATATTCAATTCCTTGAACTTTTCAAACACGATTATGTGTTAACTGAGATGTAAATCTTCCAATTTGATTGCACTTAGTAATTTTCAAGGACAATTTACATATTAATCAAACCGTTACATTACATTATGACATATAGAACAATATTTAAAACAGCAAATATCGACTAACCAATTGAATAAAACATTTACCTTAAATGCTCATCTAAATGAGTTTTTACATCAATAAATCTGCAATAAGTAGAAATTAAAATTGTAAAAAAACCTTCCTCCAACCATTAACCTATATCTCCTGACTTCATTTCTGACATTTGAAGTCAATTTATCCATGTCCTTAATATAATGGTTGAGAGATGAAAATAGATTGCAATCGATTCACATACAGGAACGAACTTACACAACCTGAAAACTGAATGAACGATAGGATGACTGACATGCAAACTCGCTAATATCAATCCCTAATTTTGTATTCGCTAAGTATATGTCACAGATTCCATTCTTATTAATTTTACAACCCCAGGCAAAAGAATGCATTCCCTTTAGATCTATTTGATTTCAAATTTTGTTTTAACTGACAAGTCTCCAATTTATCAGCAGAATTGCTGGTATTGTTGAAATTCATATGCTATGAAATACTGAAAGCTTCTGTCTGTTGATCAGAGATTTAAAGTATAGTGGAAAGTCAAAGTAGGATAAAAGTACACGTTTAAAATAAAATATACTTAATAAGAGTACTTCAAATTTCAAGCTTAAACCGACAGTCTAGACAGGCGCTGATAACAGGTATCCTGACCGAGAAAATTACTATTCAACTTTGTATTGATGTAAAGACTGCAATACACAACGATGACTACGAATGTCTTGACTTGACAAGAGTAATGTAACGGAAGAGTAAGTGGTGACAGAAAATTTACTAAGACTATTTGCAAAGTAATGAATAATGTTATAATCATCCTAATGTTTACTAAATGTCACGAGGAGGAGATCGGAACTGAAGTTTCAATTTAAAGTTCCAATAATTCAGATGAATTCCAATATGCGAGAAAACAAGGGCTTTGCATTTTATTTATCCTTGTTTATCTCGAGCCAATGCTTTGATTGATTATTAATCTCATATCTTTTAAAGGCTTACAATCGTCATCTTCTCACAGCAAAAAGTCTCAGAGGTGCGATAAACAGAACACTGTATTAAATTCAGGAGACGAAAGGAATTATTTACTTAAAAAACATAACATTCTTTCTTTATCATATATTATATATTTTATTGCCATCATGTAACAGGGACTGTCTGATATTCATGTTAACTTTTCCAGGCAGCTTGACGATTATAAGAAACTAATGATGAAAGTTAATTAGCTAATAATATTTCTGGCTGGGTTGTCCTTATGATATGGAGAAGGAATACAGGTTTCAATACTCCAATGACGACTGAGAACATTTTGATTTTGGGTAATTGTTTTATTTATAATAGAAATTGTCATAAAAATTGGTTGTCTATTTAAGTGCTTTAAGTAATTGTAATTTACTCATTACAGGACAAAGAATTGATCAAAACAACCACGAAGTGACATACGATTGTGTCCTTAAACAGGCTGTTTTGAGATTCGGATTTAGCATAAAAATTAAATGGTCAGTATTTTGATAATAACATTGATCGCAACAGTTAGGTATAAAATGTATTTAATCAGCCAATGCCCTACATGTACTTGCTAATTGTAATGTTTGGAGAAAATAGAAATTACTGTTTATGTTGTCCTGTTATTGAGAGATTTAATTATTGTGAATAAATATGTCAACCCTGTGTATCGAAATGGTATAACTTGAATCAACAATCAAAAATATGTTGAGAGTGTGATATTCCAAAAGCTTAACCTGTTCTCTTACCGACACGTGTAGGCTATGTCGAGGCAACAACTCATGACCTAAATCCCATTACGTACACTTTCCTATCGATTTACAGAAAGAAAGGGTTTTTAAGTTAATGGATGTTAAGCAAGAACCCAAATGACCAAACGAGTGTGTTAAAGACGGATCCTATTTTCCGTGAACCTCGTCTTGCTAAATGATTTTTGTAAATTAAAGGAGAAATGTACATTTTTCGAATTTGTCTTCGAATTGAATTGAAGCATGAATATGTGTGCCCTTACTTTATCATCATTGCAAGTACGCGATCAAAGTGTTAGGATATACACTTGCTTTGACTTTAGAGTTTGAATGAGCATACTTGTTCCTAGAAAGAAGTAGAAATAAACTGCAACATTCTGAAATTATGTCGTCACGCAAAAATAATAGCGATTTAAAACATGTTTGAATATCTGGCTCAAAAAACAAACTTATCCAAAGATGGGTTTGAATTTATGATTAAAATGATGAATACGCATTTAGTCAACAAAATCTGATGAAGAAGGCAATAAGAATGACACATATTCAATGGTAATTTAATGTCTTTCCTTAAATGGAAGTAAGAGAAACTCAGTTAGACATGACACAGTAACTTAAAAGGCTGCACACTGAGTCTAATAAGAGACATAGGAATGGGAAGAATGCTTTAATCTACATGTTGGAAAAGCTGATCCAAGTTAAACATTATAAACCTAATGTGCACTTTGTATGTGCGTTTACAAATATCTAACATTCTAACTAAAGTTTTTAAAATAACAAGTGTTTATTAATTTCCCTTTAACACTTTTCTTAAAATAAATATAAAGAAAAAGCAAAATGAAAACAACCTTCAAAACCAGTACAAATTCAAGTCACATAATAGATGTACACACATTACATTGCTTTTAATTTCAAATTCCCCCCCAAACTTATCAACTTTTATTGTGCTTTGTTTGTTTATATATCATAAATCTCAGGGTTCAAGTCGTTGACCCATATAATCAAATTATTGATAAACTAAATTCACCATAAAATGCAGGATTTTGAAAAATTTATCGTAATAATGTTCTACATCGGTTCAAACATGTCAGCTGTAGGCAAAAACTAACGTGAGGAGACTCTATCGATTGTGAAATAATTGCACAAAGCTTTTCAATGGAATCGATTTTCAGTAAGCTCACCTCAATAGCAAGCGAGACCTTTTTCAGCTAATCTTACATCCAATGAACCTAAGCTCAGCGGGTATTGGAAATGAAGTAAGATGGTGATTAGTATTTTGTCATAAAGTTGATATCCTTGACACAATTATGTTAAGATGATGAACAGAAGTTTTTGATACTTTTATATTTGCCAAAGATTTAAGTTGATAATTTACATTATTTGTGGCTCGATTATGTTCATTTCGTAAAACACAAAATTGTTTCATTTTTTTCAGTAAGAAGAGATCATCTATCTGACTGATGAATCTATGATAGTCGCTGTTAATTGATTATTCCTGCTGAAGTAGGGTTTCTGTTATTGAAATGCTAAATTTGAGTTAAATGTTTTTACATCATTAGAAACAAACTATTTAACATAACAATAGTAATGTTTTTGTTTCTCTAAAAAGTGTAAAAGATAAACAACTAGCTAAGTAAACTGATCAGTCGAAAAGAAGTTTGAAAAATATATTTACAATGACGTCATGTTAAGGTATTAAGGTCCTCTCCACAATACCAAACCATGACCAATAGTCTGTGAAGAAAGTGTATTTTCAATGAAACAAAAAAAGGATGTATAGTTTGAATAAATCGTAATGAACAAATATAAAGCAAAGAGGATTCTGGTTCCAAAATGAAACATTTAACTCACATTTTAACAATTCGAAATGTGAAATGTGAAGAATCTTACACTTTGTTATGTTTTATTGATGCAATTGAAAATACATATCTATAATCTTTCAAGTTTGTTTAAAAACTTAAAATAGTTTTTTTTCTAGTCAAATAATCTTTCCTTTGTACGATGAATATCTACTTTTGATATTTAGAGTTACCTCAAAGTAAAACTGCAATTTAAGTAACTCAATGCGTCTCTCATAGTAAGTTTCACAGATACATTTGGACCTAAAAAAATACTGTTTGGTTACCCCGAATTATAATTTTATAAAAAAAAAAATACATCATGTGTTGAAGAATTTACTTTCATGCATCTATAAATTCTTTGAAAATTCTTTTTTTCTTGAAAACAAAGTCATATGTCAGTGTATTGATCTTGACAATCTCAAATGAAGATCTAGCCAAAGAGAAGTCACTAATTAGAATCCCGTGGAATGTTGTGCAGGTGGCACTGCGACTACTAATCACTTGGAATTCTTGGTTTTGATGCCTTAATTGTCATACCAAAGGAAATCCAAAAAATATAGTCGCAAGCGACGACAAACGGATTCAGCACTGTATGGTGTTAATTTTCATTAACAGAGGTAATTATCTAAGTCAAAAAGCTTGAGCGAGAATGCTTACAATAATGACAAGGGTTGTCAGTCCGGTACTTAATGGCAAGACCTCATTTATGCATACACTGCTATTCAACATAGCTGTAGCAACGAGGCATCATCTTTGGTGTTATTACAATGAACCAAATCTATCAGTGTAAAGTTATATATTTTTCCCTCAAATTAACTGACGACACTCACCGTGCGGCATTCCTATCATCCGAACCATTAGCGACACTTCAAAATTGTTTTCACCATCGTGTAGAGGAGAGAAATGGTTTTATTTTGATGTATTATTTGTTAATGAGCATGAAAACGTAAAGAAACGGTGAGCGATGCGACATATGTTACAAATATCATGTTTTCAATCAAATTACCGTAAACCTCAAGAGGTAAACAGTAACTAATGCATTATGAAAATGACCACATTGCACTTGATATTCAACGTTAAGTCTTTACAGAAAATTCATCATGGCTGTAAACATGAATCATTTCAGGTTAAACGGTCTTGTTGCTGACTGATGATAGATAAAACATTGCCTAGTGTTATATTGCTAATGAACTACATTTTTCAATCATTCATATATCATAATAATTCAAAACGAAAGTAGGATTGACCACATTTAAATACTCCGAATTTCAATGTAAATGTTTAATCTAATTTTAATGAGATTTATCCAAGATTGTATGTTCTTTTGGCTTTCATATGATATATAGAGCAATGTGTTATCGTACGTCGTTGATTAGCAATGAGTATTCAAACGTACCCACCAAAACACCCGTTTTCCAAAATGCAAACTTTGACCCTTCCGCGTGACCGGAAATGACTGTTCGCGATTTTATTCTTTTATCTTGAAGACCTTGCTAATGTCTAACTCTCATGCAAAAATCATCAAATTCGTCTGGGAGGTTTTTGAGTTATCTGCCCTTGAATATTGCAAAATGTACAAACTTTGAAGATTTTTATAAAAAAACTATTTCGAATTTTTGAATTTTGAAACAAACTTGTTATAGGCCAATGTCTCAGTTACATTATGTGTAAGTTTCAGCTTTCTAGTATCAGCAGTTGCCGAGTGGTGATTCCTGAAATGTGCCTGGGGTCGGACTTTTGAAAAAAATGCAGAAAATTCAAGATGGCGGCCAAACCACGTGACCTACGAATTTGCCATGATTTCGTTTTTTGCAGCATTTTTGATTGCGCATCTTTTAAAAAAAAAATTAGGTCTCTAAGTGCATTTTGAAAAAAAATCAATGTTAAATTTTCGATTTTGGAATCGAACTGGACCTTTAATGCACTGGTCGATTCAGCCCAAAAGCTTCGCATGTCTATTCCTCAACAAGGTCTACCAGCCTGTGAAATTTGGCTTCAATAGCATTAGCCGTTTGGTCTGAATCCTGCTCACAAAAATCGTGGAAAAAAAAAATAAACACGCCAATAACAATAAGGATTCAGCCTTATGGCTTAATCCTTAATAAAGAGTTATTCATTTAATGCTTTATGCTCCTCGTTCATAAGGACATAACAGAGCTTAACTAACACAGGGAATTACCAAATGTATTTTTTGCTAGTGGCTTTAAACTTCAATATGTAAAATGTTTAGTTATTGCCTACTGAGTGATGTCAATTTAGACTACCAATCAGTAATTTTTTAACAAACGCGAAAATCGTTTATGTCATTTAACGGATTGCCTTAATATTAATATCTTTTTAAAAGAGAACAAATTTTCACTCTAAGTGGTGTATAGAGAAAGACTATTTGTAGAAATTCGTCTCTTCCAAAGTCAAATGTGGAAATTTGAGCTAAAAAAAGCCTGAGTCTGTAACAATCTGGGTTTTAATGCTTGTTTTAGATAAACGAATCGTTCTGGACTGCTTATCAAAAGGGCAATCTAAAAATTCGCCTTCATATATTTCATAAAAGGTCGTCAAATTTCATGCAATTTTTTTTTTGACAAGTTTTATCTTTAGTCTGAATTTCACGTAGGTAAAAAATATGAGATGCACGTGCAAGGATGTCGGCTACTTTTAAACTACATGTATGATTAAGAAAAATACATAATTAAACATCCCGAAAACAACTACAAAATAATGAACAATGTTGATATCTTGGATTTCAAAAGGGGTTTAACATTAACTAACACTTATTTCAGAGATGTCATAAAGTGTGCTATTCTCAAGTCTTATAATTATGTTATCAAAGATAGTTCATGCAGATGAGTTATGATTTCCAATGCAATATAAGTTTTAGACAATGAGTAATTAGAGTGTCAGCTTCAGCATCCTTTTACAAATTTAAAAAGTAGTCTGTAAAGAAGACGGGATTATTTCCACAAATTGATGTAGATTTACTATATACATGTAGCTTGAGGAATGGGTTGCCAGTATTAACTGTCGTTGTCACTGCTCTTATAACCCTTCTTTCATTGCGGGTGAGGGGGGAGGTACAATAGCCTTGATGAGTTCAATATGGTCTCGAATCCTAAACCAAATAATTGTTATAGTTTTTTATATGAATTTTTGGTTTGAAAATCCTTGTTTTTGATTCAGCATGTTTTTTTAAGGTTGAGAAAGGTTTATACGATAGTAAAGGGAACACGTCACTGATAGATAGATTTCATTATATTCTAAGTCACTTGTAATGAAATGAAAACATCCAGTGCTCTCTCATCTACAAATACACGTATAAACAATATGTATTTTCGCTGTACGAAATGGTACCGTATGGTTTCAAAATGAGGGTAAATAATCTATAAGTGTTGTTTAGTATACACCATTCCTGGTCGATGTGGAACGCTAAATGAATTTCCATCCATTATCCCAAACTCGTTTACTCTTCATTACGGACTCCCTGCACTAATGGACGAGTGACGCCTGGACTGACGTGCTGGGGACCATGTTGTAGTGTTGGAAGGAGTGATGTTGTTGTTATTGAAGGTCATTATTTTAGTAAGGAAATTCCTTTTGAAAAGTCTCAGGGATTATACTTGAAGTGTGTATCTTACGTTTGTTCACTTGCTAGTGTATTTAGTGCAAATATCATGAAAGTTTTGTTATCCGCTGGCATATAATGCGGGGGGATATGGTCGTTGTCTGTCTGTGATAACATTGTTTCCGGAGCAGAACTCGAAAACGGTTTGGCCTAGCTTAACGAAACTTGGTATGTTGGCTAATCAGCACATGTAGTTGTGCCTTTGGGGACTTTCAACTTTTTTGGAGTTTTTTTATTTTTGCTGTTTTCATGGAAGCGCAATTTAGAAATTGCGTTTTCAGAGCAGAATTTGAAAACAATTAGGGTTAGCTCAATGAAACTGTTTACAAATGTGCCTTTTGGTGTTTTCAAAGTGCAGGGAGTTTAAATTCAATGACATTCTTCATTCAAACATTACCATTAATTTTAAACTGTGTCTCATCAAGGAATGAAGATATTTTAATTAAACAACATATTCAATCAAACAGGATGGTTGTTTTGCTCTCTCTTCACATTAACATGAGGAACTTGAAAATGGCATAACTTAAGCATTTACTAATCAAAAACACCTAGATGTGGTTTAAAATAGTCATATGATGGTTATCAAAAGTAAAAAAAAAATAGTTGCATGTATGCATAGAACATTATTCACACAATCCGTATATCAAAATATATGCTAAAACTGATCATTCCATTTCAGTCGGGCCGGGGGGATAAGCCATCTCTACTGATGGCTCTTGTTTTGTTTTGTCATCAATTGAATAGCTCATGGAGTACTGACAAAGGATACTACTTGCCCACGTGCAAAATAACCATTTTCAAACCATATGTCGAGATCGTCTTTTCACTGGTGCTGAATATCAATATTTGGCATGGTTAGAAAGACATTGTCGATCGGGTCATATTTGTGAAATAACGATTTTCTAAGATTTATATTACAATATTCATAAAGATTTGTAAGTAAAATATCAGAACAATTACATTGCCTTAGTGCAATAAAACGAACTTGATTTGATCTGAAAGTGCTGATCACCTGTATAGAAAAATAAGAATGAGTGTTTTCTGTATTTTGATCTCAGGTCACTTCTATCCCAAACCAAAATTGTTAGGGATGACTGTTTGGTTTTACATAATAATATGTTAATGCAAACTGAATCTGAACTTACCCAGTAAAATTTCAACATTATCTGTTTTGTTTTCGCAATATCAGGATGGTTCAAAGACATTTAAACTCATATTCATTATATTTATACTATAATATGGAGGGACGTGAAAAAAACTTAAGGTACGCAGCTGTATTTTAATGGGGCTCAGATACGTACTGTGACAAGGATACACTCGTAAGTACACATTACATAATTGATTATGTTTTACATTATTGTTAGATATATAGAGGAAACTAAACGATCTTCCATTTAATACCATTTTTATTAAACGAGTTAATGTTTGTGTATAAAACGAGCGAATACCAAATCATTCACGAGTTTATTAAAAATAGTATTAAATTGAAGGGAGTTTAGTATTCTGTTTATTACTTGCCCTCAAAATCAAGCAAAACCGGCAACAGTTAGCTGAATCAAACTTTTCCGCAACTCGGCAGCCATTGTAACGGCGCGCTTCCACAAGGATGTCACTACCATACACTACTGTGACGTCATACTCCAATGTGTTAGTACACTAGTTTACTATTGCCTTATAAATATTACATAGAGACTATTTCATTGTTTTTGCCGAATATCATTTCTATCTCATCGAGTGGAGTGAGAAAATGACACTTTCTCACTTCACGAGATGAGATAGAAATGATATTCGGCAAAAACAATGAATTAGTCAATTTATTATATAATGTTGAGATCATAAAACAGAGTTGTCAGACATCGGAAGGCAAAGTTTTGCACTTGTGATGAATGACAGTCCAGCAACTGCATTTATCGTTTCTCGGTAACAAAAAGTTCGATAGAAATAACTCGATATTTCATCAGAAATAGTTTTTTGAAAAATATAATTAAACTGTGAATGTTAAATGATATCAGATTCACAATATGTTTTTTGTTATAACTAGGTGAAACAAGGCTCCTTATCTATTTTGGAAAGTCAGTTTGGACGCGAACGGATACAATGAGTGAAGCGCTATGTAAATTTATTTTGGATATAGTGAACAATTATTAACTACAACAACAAGATATGAACTTCGGGTGGCTTTTTGATATCGAAGGATACATTGGCACTGCAAACTGAAAACAGTTACATACCGAAAACATTGTAAAGAGACGTTTTTCTCCTATCCTAACCAACGCCGTGACGTGAGGCAAGCGTTCAATTTCCTCAAAGGGAGATAATCGTGTTTGAAAGGGAGGTAATAGGTTCGGTCCTATTTTTCTCAACGCAGTGTAAAAAATGATTTATATTCTACTGCAGTGAAAATATGACTTTCTACTGCTTTTCTTAAAATATGGATTATATTTTCACTGAATAACCATATATTTCATTGCTAATTATATAATAAATTGCGATATCTTACACGGGCGAGTATTAATGATATTTACTACTATTTAACTCTATAAACACATTCTGTCTTTGAATCATTTTCCAAATGTGTTAAATGTTAAGAACCAACATTTAGTCTTACCTTTAGTCTAACCATATATGTTTAAATTGTTTGCTTTACACCTCAAAAACATACATGTAATCTATGTTTATATGTCATTGCTCGTTATGTGTTTTTGTATGTCAAAACACTGACAGCCTGTTCTTTATTTTGCTTATTCCTTTCTATTTTGTTTTCAATTCATTCACATGTAAGTGTGATATTACAATACAATACAATACGATACGATTCGATACAATACAATACAATACAATACAATACAATACAATACAATACAATACAATACAATACAATACAATACAGTACAATCTTGCTATGACCAAATATAGACGAAAGAAATAATATCTATGGATTAACATACAGTAGATTTTAGTAACAATGAAAATAATAGCATATTTACATATGTGTCATAACACTTACCAATATGTTTACTTATCTCTTACATTTACTTGACCTATAATTCCATAAGATTAACCTATGAGTATTCCCACTTTCACGTTGACATGTTATAAGTTTCATCAGAGAATGCAAAAAGTAAAAAGGTTATGTCATTCACTAAGGCAAACAAGCTTTACTGATGGACAGCCTAGGTTCACTCATAGTAGGACAAAGCACTGAAAAGGTTAAGCTTGCATGCATTCCTGCCATTAATTTTTCCAGAATTGATTTGCTTACTATAAAAAATGAAAGGATTTCCTTGTTTTACAACTGGAAAGACTAATACCTTATTGGAATCCAGTTTTGATGCAATTTTTCCTCTTTTGGATGCGAAACATTGAGAGTCGATATGTTTATAAAGTTGTTTCTTGTTAGACCTTACATACAATTTTAAATCGGTGGGTTATAGTTAAAGTTATAGGAACATGTGACTAGAATGAGAGTAAGATCCTGATTGCAGTACCGGTTGAAAGTATTGATACTTAAATTAAACAATTTACACTTTGTTCAATATCTAACTTGCATATGTTTCTGCGTAAAAGAGGGATTTGATAATGTCTCATCAATTGGTGAGGCTTTATGATTAAAAATACATGTTACAAAACATCTATTAAAATGTTTCTCAAAGGTATTATGGGTGAGAATGAGTCATCTCAGATTTTAAAAAGTTCGTCTTGTGTACATGTATCTTTATTACTGATATTTGCTTTGTCGTTTCTATTCAATGAAAATTTTGATCTCTATCAAATAATCGTTTTATTTATCCTTACACAATTCACACAGGCGTATAAGCTTTGACTGGTCACCTCACTTAATACCTGTTATCTGATTGCAATCATAATACACTGTATGTCTTTAGAATAGACTCCCTATTTCCAAACTTGATACAATATCTATCTTTCATGGGGAAGCCTTATTCTTAAGCTTTGGGGGACTAACTTTTTAAGACACTTAAATATGACCGATATTCAATTAAATGGGCAAAATCTCATTGAGTAGGTTCTTTTTATCACTTGAAAAGATCTTCAACAACTCTCACTATCCCTTGTTTCCTCTATGTTTTCAGTTGGCAGCTCATAAGAAAGAGCTGTTGAGGAAACTAATTTACAATATTCACACCTAAATGACTATAGGAGTTCTTTTAGGAGTCTTTTTGCATAATTCCCAAGGGAAAGAATTTAAAAACATTGTCTTAAAATAATCTTTAACAATGTGTGGTGAAATGTTAATAATTGATAAAAAAGGTTTTACTGTGATTGCTCGATCGGTTTTATCATGTGATAGTGGAAACACAAAACTTGGTCCTTGATAAAAATAAATCACCTTCCTGTATCCGGTCGAGGTATATCTTCTAAAACATAAATGTATGTAATATATGCTTCCTTTTCAAAGATTATGGTTGACATGCACATCCTAATCCTTTAGGTTGATAGCACCACCTTCAACCATTCATTGATTCATCCAAACTTCAACGTTTACTTGACAGTGTAGTCTGTTTTGATGAATGTTTGTATCTGACATTCTGTAGGTGTCATAAAGAAATAATTCGTATAATGGACTAATGCATTTATTAATCAGATGGAACACATTTGAGTGTAATACTCGCTTTGGAAGGTGATCTGAAACCAGAACAACATTTCAAAGTATACAGTAGTCACTATCAATTTCAATGCCATTACAAGTATTCGTTGAATTCGTTGTGTAACTCTGTCTTTGATTGACGTGATTATGACATTAGAATATTGAGCCAAACATTGTCACGATGTCATTCAGACCAGAACTTCAAAATGTCACGAATGTCAAACCGATAGGTCACTACTCTCAATATCAAAGACAAATAACAAAATCAAAGGTTAGTTTGCCTCCTGTAGAAATATCATATAACTGTGGTCGCCAGTTTAACAAGTATCAAAAGAGCTGGGTAGGGTTAAGTAGAGTACGGGTCGTGGTTGTGGTTATTGTATTAATGCTATTACAAAATATCATATTATAGAATAAGGTTAAAACAATAAAGTTACAATTTGAAATGAACATTTTATAAGAATCTTAATTTAATGCTTTATACGAGGACACTCAAGTGTAAAAATTAAGCTTTACAAAACTGAAAATACATCATTCTTACAATGGTCAGTAGGTGGAAGCTTGGAGTTATCTTATGTCAGTTTGGACTTTAGAATTTTCTTTACGATACCACATTAAATCTGTAAACGTTGAAAGATACTAGAGAAGATTTTTAGCATGACATGACTTCTATACGCATGTTTTGTAAACTTTATGAGAAGAACTTTAGGCTACATTACTATTTTTTATGATCTAATCCGTGTGAAAGACTAATGAATTATTATTGTAAATGTATCATCATTTTTCGCAGCTATTTTTCCATGTGTTATTTAATTCACTATTATATTATCTAACTGTTAATTATTATGTTTTCTCACCAACTTACCTTCTACAATTTATATTAGCTAATCAAGTAAGGTTTTATGAAAATAAAGACAGGTTTATTTGAGAATGAAGATGCATATGCATCCTTGAGAAATGATTACGTTTATTGTTGAAAAGAATTTCTTGATATTGAGTATATAATAGGATAAAGTTATAAGGCAAATGCAGTGTTCACAATCACGTAATTTATACAACATAAAGCTTCACCCTTCATTGTCACTACTTACTTAAGGAATCCAATTAAAATATCATGTTCTTAAAAACACTGGTTAAGCCGTTTAGGTGGTCTCTCTTTATATTGATTTCCATGAAACCTCCTTTTGTGCACTAGATTGAAAATCGATGGAAAACATGGTGCGATAAGAGTAACTGTGTAGCGAATACTGCCTCATACTTACATGCAAGTGTCTGTAAAAAAAGGAGGGTCATAAAGGTCAAGACAATAAAGTTATCTATTATAAATATCATGTTTAAATTAAATGAAGGTCAGTAGGTCAGCTATTTTGGCGTTATATATTGTTTCATTGTTCATTTCAAAAACCTGTCGCCTGAACATAGTGTTCCTAAATTCTTATTTAATTGTCAATTATCACTTATAAAAGAGTCATTTATCAAAATTGATTAAGTTAAAGGAGATGTAGAATTTTTCAATTCATGCTGAGCACAAAGGCGACAATTAATCTCACTTAGATGTTTACGAGTGATGAAGTTCATGGAAAACAAGAGCTTTAGAACACAACACTTCTTTTGGATATTTTTCCTGAAATCACTTTCCTTGATTAAAGTTCCTCATTTTGTCAATGCAATTGAAATCAATGGATGCTGTGAGGCACTTCATCCGGAGCTATCGCCTACAAATAGCATGCAAGTGACAATGAAGGAGAAACAAAATTCTTTTGGCAATCACGATATGTGCAATTCATATGGTTATCAACTAAATATCATTTCCTATTTGACATATTCTTGACATAATTCAATCGATTATGAGTCACCAGTGTTTATTTTTATTGTTTCACAATGCATGAAACGAAGGTAGAATAGAATCCATTAAACATGAAATGAACACGAAACATGAAAACATGAAAAAGATGCATGTTAGAAAAACTCAACTGTGGCCAATACTCAGACCGTTTTCCGATTTGCCTTATTAAACCTTATTGTCAAAGTAGAATGACATGACAAAATTATTTGTGTTTCTTTTTTGTTGATATATCAACACTGGGGTTTTCAGATAACAGGGTTTTCAAACCGAAAATAGACAATTGAAATTGGCACCAAATAGAGTCAAGGGCTTTATATGAAAATCAATGGCGTTTATTGGAAATTTTTTTTTTTATAAATGAGGTCACACGAAATGTTTTTGATTATCATACAATAGTGTAGGAAATCTTTCTAATATGATTCCATAAACAGACTAATTGCAAGGACTTAAAAGACAGAACTCTTATAAAGGTAATGTTCAGTATTGAAATGATGAGACATTGCGTTCTGTTCTACATATTTACAAACCGCT
This sequence comes from Steromphala cineraria, assembly GCA_916613615.1. Lineage (NCBI taxonomy): Eukaryota > Metazoa > Mollusca > Gastropoda > Trochida > Trochidae > Steromphala > Steromphala cineraria. Next base: position 56,116,480 of record OU744729.1, read on the forward strand.
TAACCATCACAGAACTGGGATGTGTACGAATCTTGGATTGATTAACGCATTAATATCGACAATACTAGACCCTTTAAATAACATTTCCACGGCGCGATAACCTTAGTCATGTGTCATATATCAAAGCAATAACATTTAGTTATATGATTGCAAAAGGGTGGACTTTGAAATGAAATTCGAATTTTAGACCATTGCCTTGGAAAAGCCCTAGTATGGAATATGTTTAAAGGCTCGCATTTTACTAATATTTGATTTGATGATGAAAGACCACTTCATTCAATCCGTTCAGTTTTGATTGAGACACCTGATGTTATTCACTTTGATTTCATAAACATATTTATTGTATGAGAATCGTATGATATGTGTAAATGGTACCTTTCAAATATAAGGTTACAGCATACTTATCAAACAATAGATATGTTAAACAACATTTTCTGCGAATTATACAGAAACAGTGCACGTTCGTGTCCAATGTATCCTTGAAAGGCAATTTAAGAAAACATTCGGCTCTAGCGCTACAGGATACAGAAGTACATACTGTTTTAAGCTGTCCTTCTCCGGGGTACATGATAATTAAAGCTGATAGTTATAAGGTATTAATCAGCTCATTAAATATCAATCACTTCCAAAATATCACATTCAAACTGTGAACGGAAGAAACGTATGATAGCATATGGCCGGTTATGGCCTCAATAACAATGTGTCGACTGATGAATTTTGAAAGATATATCTCGTTTTTGAAACTGATAAGGAACATATCACCTAAGATGATTATATTTTGGTTGTATGAACTAGTTTTAGTTTTATGGTTGAAAGAATTACTCTTTTGTCTAATTATTTGGATGTGAATTATTAGTTACAAACAAAGATATTAGTACAAACGAGTTATGACATATTATATAACCTGTTGATCTGAATTTATTTAGATTTGGTAATATCATGGATTATAAATATCCTAATGTGTGACGTTAGGTAGTATTTCCTTTATTGCGATTTGTGGAAAAACAGCTCTACTGTTTCCGTAATAGTTGTTCCCCCAAACGTTCATTATCATTAATACACTAAATGTAAATAATCGTACCGTTTTTTTTACCTCACAGTCTAGATACATTGCATTTTACACATTTACAGTTTTCATGAGAATTAGACATGACGTAAGTACACATGCAAAAGGAGCGAAACATTAACACTGTCCCCCGAGCACTCCTCTACAAGCGTCACTAGTCCATTAGAGCAAGAAGCTGGTAATTGCTACTATAAAGTCGTGAGGAGGAGGGCAACATTAGGGGATTATAACATTTAGGGTCATTAGGATACTGCATACATGTTTAGTCCCTTATACAATGTCATGATATAAACCATGAGGTATGTTTTCATAATCGTATTTCAAACAATTCATTGGCATAAAAGATAAAACTCAAATAACTGTCATTCATAAATCAACATATAATTGATATTTACCTGTAAGTTTCCTTAACTGTTTAATTGATATTCTAACATGACACGAAAACTAGTTTGAAAATACTGCGTTCTGATTGGTTACTCATAAACATTTTGGAGTAATTATTTCGCCGATAATCACCTCTAAATATTTACGACCGCTTCACATTCCTCCACGCACGCGTATACAATCTGCACTCAGCGACTTTCTGTTTACAATAGACTTGTTGGCGACGACACTTTAAATTTCAATATCAGAAACTTGTCGACATTTTGAAACACCTACAAATTTTAATCGAATAACCAGGTTTTTGGTTTCTGTTTGAAGTGTTTCTTACTGCTTCGCGATGTAAATTAATCACAGTCCACAGATCTATAAACAAAATCAACGATCGCACACCTCTCATACAGCAATTCGTCAAATGAACGGAAGATACTTTGTCTTTAATTTCGCAGAATGCTGTCACTGCCCCTACCTCTGATTTACAAGTGACCACTTCTCCTGTCACAGTTTCCCCAACCATGACACAAAATACAACTTTCTTGACAGCTTCCACTATGTTTGAAACCGTTCACCGACACGGAGAGAACAACTTTTCAGAGTAACGTCCCTTGATTTGGTCAGTCCTTGTCGCTCTTGTAGGGGTGATGGGTCGACCCATGTATTTAGGTAAAAAATCAAAACTTTGACGACATTGAAATGTGTTTTCTATTGATAATATGCTCAATAGATTACAGATGAGTCTATTTAAACACGTTTTTGTCTGTATGTAATGACATTTTTATTGTTATGTGTTCTTTATGAAAGTGGACTGTACCGTTGTTTTGCAAGTGAGTGGAACAGGTCTGCACCGGTTTGACCTAATGACATAGCTTTTGCGCAAGTCAAAATAGTTCCACCTTTTTTTACTAATTAGTCATGTTAGAATGGTGATAAATCCATTCTGTTTTTTATTTTGGGGTTGTATGTCGTGCATTCTTTACCCCTAAATAAACATTTCAAACCTCGCAAGCTCGGTTTGAAATTATATTTAGGGGTAAAGAATGCACGACATACAACCCAAAAATAAAAAACAGAATGGATTTATCCCCTAATTGAATATCACCCCAAAGAGAACATACATCAAACAAGTCACAATTATTTTCACAAGTCCCTTGAGATTTTACCTATCAGGTTTTTACTCTATATGTTTCAAAATTTTTCAAAAATCAAATATTACTAGATTTTTAATCTTCTAAAAGCACACGTTATCAAATTAATGTTATTCCAATACTTTAATTTTTATGTGTAAAGTGTACAAGGACATCCTCAGAGATAATAACCATTATATTCTCCCAGAAACGTCTCAATAGAAGCTGATAGTTGGAGGATATTGATCTAAGTAAAGCTGGTTATTAAGAGAGTTGTCAATGCTGACTTATTATCAATGGAAAATAAATAGGAAATGTGTGCCATTGAATCCATGGTAAATATGCTGACATGTCTCTGTTTGTAATTCAGCAGAAATCGTCTTCCTTCTCCGAACAACCTAACATCAGATGTTCCTACGATTTCATCCTCTTCATTGAGTTCTCAAAGTGAACGTTCTGTCAATACGCATTAGCATAGGAGCTCACACAGCATGTGTCATTTTCAGGATTGATTTTCAAAGTTCGGTTAACGTGAATGGCATGAGGAAATTTGAAAAGGACTTGGGCCTAGGTCCTCTAAATTATCGCATAACGATTTGACATGTGTTTTGCCCTTTCACTAAAAATAATCTGACACGTGTTTTGCCTTTTTCCTATAAATGTTTTACTCGGCACAATGGAACATGGAACAGTCACGTTGATGAGCTTTTGTTTGAATTGTCGTGTATATCATATGAGTTAATGTGTTATACCAATCACATGATTAAACATCTAAAGACGTGTCACATATGATGATATTTGTTTATTTGAATAAATAAATCAAACGATACCATGTGTATACCATGACGGTAGATTTATCAAACTTTAAAAATTTGAACAGATCAACATATATTTCTTGTCAATGTTTTGAAAGCCATTCGTGTACACGTATAACACAAACATATGGCTTCAGAAAGGACAACAAGTACAGAAATTGATAATGTAATACCTACCACATTTTCAGACAAAATGTTTCATGATATTTCAACATTCGAGTTGGTTCATGTTCACTAATTTTTTTTCGCTGTCATTTTCAGATATCATTCGCATATCAAATTAATCCATTGTTAAATATTAATTAGAACATATTCAAAGTTCATTGCTCATAAGGTTGTCCGATCACAGTCGCTGCTATTGTATCGTTCACTGTTTTAATGTCTCTGTTGATAATCTAAATTTATTTTTTAATGTATTATTGTTGACGCCATACTATGAATCTAACAATAAATAGAAATTAGCAAAAACATTCGTTGAAGAAACTTCAGATGTGGAATATTGACACGTTATTCAACACTATTGTGAAACATTTCACGTGAAAGCAATCGCATCTGGATCTGGTGATGTAAATCATAATTGCGACTGAAGAATATTGTTCTCCAAACCTTGATGAAATACGAGATAAAATTAAATCATTATAAAATCATGTTAAGCTGTTTTTAATGAAATTGTCCGGGAAATATCACACAGACAGCAGCACAATATATGAGATATTATCAATCAACGTTCATCTTCAAATGTAAACATGACCTAAGAATCTGGGTCAAGACGGCTTTCTATAGTAGATCTGGCAAGGTCATCCCTTCCGATTGCGGTCGATTCTTGAAATGTCGTCGTCAGTGCTTCAGCATTGCGATAAATCAACCTAATTTCCGTTAGCAACGGTCTCATCAATGCTGTCTTTATCAGCAACAAGGACATCCTTGACATATCTTAGCGGGACTTAAAAGTTTTTCGAGTTATCTCCCTTGCTCGTAGCAGCGTTTGGCACCTCAAAGGCGAGCTTACCATGCAAAGCAGAGGTGGAAGTAAGTTTTGTCTTAGAATGTCCATGAAATTATAATTTGATGAGGGCATTCATCAATCTTTTTCACTATTGAACGCAAACAAGACAGTGTTCCTCCCACTTAAACTAGCTCATACTAACTTAATCGCGCTTGAGAACTCACATTCAAATGACGTCAAAATATTATAGTAGCGTATATTCTCATAATTCAGTATTAATTCGCCAATTTGTGTTAGTAGTGACTATAACATAAAGATTATTCAATGAGTGCTCTCCATTCGTATTGTTGAAAAGTAAACTGTTATTAACGCCGAGTTTACGGACTTACTCTTGAGCTATTTGTTAATTGCAATCTGTCGACGTTATGGTCCATTGTAAGAATTTTATTTCTACTTACCACTACGGGAATTGAGAGGAAACATAATGTCATGTTACCATATTACGATATTGTGAAATACTATTGGTTGTCTTATATAACTTTGTTTTTTATTGGTTTGTACCTCTACCGATGGTTTAAAAGGGATTGGTAGACAATTTGCCAAAAATCAAGTGACCACATTATTTAAAGGGCTACATAATATACACATCTGATATTGGGAACAATTGATGAGTGGATGACTTGCACAAATGTATTCCTTTCCTCTTTATTATATTACGATCTCCTATTTTGGTGGAACTTTTATTCTCAGCACGTTTGTCTTCTACGGATTATTGATCCAACCTTCAAGTCGATACCTAAATGATAATCGTTTTGTTTTTGTCACTTTTCCGCACATTGGTTACTGTACACAGATATATAGCCAAGTGGGGATGCAGTTAACATTTACTCAAAATTTCCATCACTACTGATAATGTCATCTCGGCGGGATTCCGATGTTAAAAAGTTACATGATTCGTGAATACAAATTTTATAATATTAATCGTCAATCTAATAATAATTAATTCATAAAGCCTGAGGCCTGAGGCCTCCTAAACGGCGCTGAGAGAAGAAATCAGGGACAATATGGATAAAGTATGAGAATTCTTGGCATTCACTAGTTGAATAGAGAGGTTTTAAGGTTTTCCTTGAATGGTGATACAGATTCTGAAGACTTTATATGAGTGAGTTGAGAATACCCAAGTCTAAGAAGCATGTTAACCTTACGATTTGTATATCGTTTCGTCAATCAATAGACGAACATCACTGAATTGGTGCTAAAAATATTCTGACTCAGAAATTACACATTTTCTCCCCACAGAGACAGGTCAGTCATACCTGAACAAACCTCTGTTCTAATAGGCCAAATACATTTGATAGGCCGGTAGAACTCTTTAAAGTTAACACCTTTAATTTAATTGCATTGCTGAACTTTCCATGATTTATTTGTTTTAATGATGTTTCATTCAGTTTAAATACATTGTCTTTCAATTGGAACCATGTATCTTTATACATCCATAACAAAATAGCCTAAATAGTAACGCTGAAAACAACAATTGTTAATAATTGCGCTAGCCAGTTCCTGAAGCTACTGTAAACAAGATTAGTGTTGTGTTGTCTCTTGAACTCCAGGAACCATAAGGTACTTACTGTTTATCTTTCTAAATGGTGCTCAACATAAGATACCGCATTGGAGATTATATTAGATTTAAATAATCCTTCTGTGATAAAGCTAATGAATATTAATAAGGTTTTATATTTGAGTCGTCAGCATAGATAAATGTTTACCTTCATTTATTCACTACTAGTGTGTCATTACTAATTACCATTTTTTTTTTAAAAACAAATTCAATGAATTGAAGTGAATTCTATGAGACATTAAACATAATTCATAATATCAAACAACGTTCATCTTCAAATAATAATAATAATAATAATATGCATACTTATATTGCGCCTTTTCCACGTCCTAAGACATGCTCAAAGCGCTACATTATTACTTCGAAGGAGTGTACTCTCACAGATGCTACTAAGCGCTAATCACGACCATGCAGGTCAGTACATTAAATTTTCAGGTACCCATTTTAACAGCTGGATGGACTGAGTGCAATGTGGATGAAGTGCCTTGCCCAGGGACACAACACAGGATGAGACCCAAGTCACAAATGTTTGGTGCCTCCACCGGGATTCGAACCCGGGTCTCCGGCGTGAGAGGCCAGCATGCTAACCACTACACCACTGTACACCACCATTGCAAAGCTAAAACAAATATTGACAAGACAATGTTTATTATGTTCTGTTAGGTATTAAGAAAAAATGTATCTGTACATCAATTAATCAGAATTAGGAGTTATCTTGTGATTAAGCTGTCAGTGAAGTTAATTCTGCAAAGAATGAACGGAAGCATCATGTCTGCATATATCATCAAATCTAAGGCTCTTAATGTTGATTTACTAAAATCTAGAAGATACCTTTTTGTGAAGCGTTATGTCTTAGAAATCAGATGAAGCCTTAGTTGCAGCTGCAATTCTGACGGCGAGGTTCAAGTTAAAGGGGCAGTATCACGTTTTAGGGGGAATATAAGGTGATGTCATCTTCATACTTTTTCCTCTGATTATGGATGATTGTCTTGTGTAATGAGATTTTTGAAACTTTCAAAATAATAAATTAAGCATTTACATACAATTATCAGTGAACATTTTTGAATATAATATTATCAAAAAACGTGGTACTGTCCCTTTAAAGGTTGATACTGAGTTCAGGAGTTGAAGTGCCATCCGGTGAGTTATCGTATCAATGTTGTCATTTGATCAAGCATGATTTACTGTTGTTATAATGGTATCATATTAAAGGTAATCGGTTTTGTACAGTGACAACACATAGATAGTATCATATGGGTATTTTCCTAACACATTCTGATAGAGAGTATGATATGAAAATACCCATATCATGCTGTGTTTATCTTATTGACTTACCAAACAAACAACAATAATAATTGTAATATTCTAAAACTTCAATTCATAATAATAAATAAGTGGCTGATTTTTTTTATTTTGCTTAACGTTGACTGACACATATCGGTAATCAAAGCTCCCCTCGATACATGTAGGCCTGTTGCGACTTATAAGTTCAGTTTTCTCTTCACATTCAAAATATCTGTATTCATATAATAGTAAATAATTAAAAAGGTATAAAGTCGCAAGTATGATCTAGCTCAGATAGTGTCCCACATTATTTAGTTAAACGTAAGTTTGGCAACTTACCTAAAGGAGTAAATAATGTTTGAAAGGTTGTATAATTAGAATTAATGTAAATGACAAAACATTAGATGTGTTGAATGTACATGACATTGTATATAACCATATTGCATTCAGGTTCTAATCAATGTGAAACAATATGCCATTATATGTTATCGAGTGACTCTCTATTTAGACGTGCTCCTTTCGAAATATCGAACAAGTTCCGAACGCGTTCCTTTCTGTGTGAAAGGAGTGATAATTTTAGAACAAGGTCAAAGTTCACTTCCGGTATCATGGCGTCTGCTCTGATACTGAGCGAACTTTTCGTACAGGAAAGTGAGCCAAAAAGTCACGAGGATGATGTTTTCTTTGCTCTTTGTTTTGGGATTGCATGTTCACAGTAGGTGTCTTCAAGAAACATATATGATTGTGTAAAATTTAAATCCCTGAAGAACGAAACACTCGTATCATTATTTCATAACTTTTCAGTTGGTTATTTGGCATCTATTGTATTTTTCTCTCATATGCTTATTGATATCGCATTATTAGAGTATACCCTATTGCACTTTAATCTAGTAATTGTGAATTAACATGTCCGTCTGCAATTATGACTTATATAATAATTGCCAGGCTACTGTAGTCAACAAACAACTAAGTACCCTCGAGTTACCTGTTTTCGTGATATTTACGAATGCTGTTATGTCGCCAAGTGTACTATTGTTTCTATCAAGTTAGGGTTTATTTTGTAAATCAGTTGATTTGCATGAGTCTAAGCAGAAAATTATCAACATTTAACTAATCTGTTCAACTTCTCACATGAGTGTCTCCAATCAATTAATGATGTTCATAGTGTTTGGAATTGTCAGCACTCAATTTAATTGAATTTTTTTCTTATTACCACGGAAATATGTAAAAGAGGATATAAAGAAACACAATCCGTTTGGAATTGCTAAAGATTGTATGAAATAATGAAATAACCTTGACCATTTTTGCCCTGTAAATGCACTTAATTATGCAATTCAATTATATAATACAAGAATTTGGCAATTGGAAAATGAAGAATTGTAAATTATTCCCAAAATTATTAAGAGTTCCTTTGTGTTTAGATACCGACCCCCAAGAAACAGTATTCCTCATTACGTGGAGAATGTTGTACCAACTTACTACATGGATGAATTTCGTCGTTGCTTTCGTATGTCCAGAAATTTTTTTGAGGCTGTTGGGCGCATCATGGCGGAGTCGCCTCATTTCACCTTGACACCCGGTTGTCGGAAATCAATTATTTTTGAACAACAACTTTTAAGTACTCTGTGGTATCTGGGGAGCCAGGACACTTTCCATAAAATAGCAGACAGGTTAAACATGACAGAATCCTCTTTTGCAAGAGTACGAAAGCGAGTATTTTCAGCTTTTCTGGATGATGTGCAGAAGTACATTTCATGGCCATCTCCTCATGAACGAGGGCGTATAGCCAATGAATTCCAAAGGAAGAAAGGATTCCCAGGCATTATCGGTGCAATCGATGGAACTCGATGGAACTCACATACCTATCATAGCCCCTACAGAAGATGCACAATCTTTCATAAATAGGAAAAACTACCATTCAATCGTTTTGCAAGGAGTCTGCAGTGAAGACATGCATCTCATTGTCTGTAGTACAGGGATTTTATCCGATTCATTTGACATTATATTCTCACAAGATAATACAACATAACTAAGGGCTCTGTAGCTCATGAGAAAAACATTTCTGTGAACAAAATAGCTATCACTAGTTGTTTTAAATTTTACAATTAGTATTTAATTTTTGAAAAATCTGTTATTACTTAAATGAAACAATGCCCATTTTGATGTACAGATGTCAAGAAATAGTTTAGAGAAACATCATACAACGTTTTCAAATGCAGAATTCTATTCTGACCAGATAAACATATTTTCAATTTGTTTTTTTATCGGGTGCCTACAGATTGGGCAAAGCTCCAACTTCTGTGCACATTCAAGGCAAGTACAAATATGACCACAGGGATCAAAGGCACACCGCTGTTTCTCCTCCATACAAATCTGACATTCAGATTCTGTGAAATAAAAAAGGTTTGGTCATAATACAACATTATTTTAGTTGCCTGCTGGCATTTATACAAATTGAAAAATACACATTTTTTCCAACAATGTCAGGAAATATATATATATAATCAAAAGATAAAAAATGACACGAAGCCAATCAAAACTCCAACATGTTTCAATGGTATCATCAGGGAGTCTGACAAAATACAGTTATGACGTTATGATGTCACAATGAATTTGATAAAACAATGGTATTACGTCACAATCAGGCAAGCGGTAAGATGGACACAATAAGAATTTGATAGAATAAGAGATGCTACTATTAAGCATTAAGTTGTGGTTTTAACATTTTAATGAAATAGTCTTCTTTTAATTGTCGCATTTTTCTATTATTTGTGTCCATTTTGTAAAATGGAAATATCTTGAATTTAATGTCCTTGTTTTGTGCACATGTATCTAAATGAGCACTCAGTGGTATACAACGTGTCTCAGGACATTTTATTTGCTGTTTATGAACACGGACCCTGTCTCTCATGCACTCGGTCTGTCCTAAATAGCGGGGCACATTGGGACAGAATTCTCTCTCTGCAATGTATCTTCTTTTCTAATTGAATCAAATAAACAATAAGGACATGCTCTGCTCAACAGTTTAATGATGAACACCTAACCAAAATTTACAAAGAGGGCCATTTTTTCATTGTGGCATTTTTCCTGTCGAGCTAATTCCTCCTCATGCATTTTTTTGGGAAGACTCTAAGAAAGTATTCATAATATCCAAAACTTGGGACATTGGGGAGACTTCGTCTTGGTTTTCTTTGTCTTGGGTTCTTCAGACTCTCCTTCCTCACCACCCTTACCTTACGGTTGTTCGCATTCTGCTCACCATCTGTGGTGGACTTTGTGCTGCTTGAGGATCCCTCAGAACTATTAACGATAGTGGTAAGAGCCACGTTGGCCTTCTTCATGATAAACTGAAGCTCCGTCTCATACGGGTGAGTCTTCTTCCCATTACCCGACTTCCGGTTGTGGTTTGCTACGGCCTTGACTCCCCTCATCAGGCTTTTCCATCTACCCTCCACTTGAAGTTCAAAGTAGTCTTGTGTGAGGGTTTCCGCCTGGTCTCTAACAGCTGCGCAGTCCGCCACCTGGACCTCATCAATGTCTGCCTCTGTGAAACCCCCAGAACCTGTTAAATTTATAAAAGTACAAAAATAAGAAGAGTAAAAACTCCTTTCAAAGTCAGAGATTATTGTATTTTCGGCCTCTGGTCAATATATACAAAGCATACATGTATGTTTAAAATGGACACATTCAAATAATATTGAATTCTATTATTGTTACTTTTTAACTTTGAGATGAATAGTTTGTGTCTTAGTTTAACACAATTTGATGAACAGCGAAACATTACAGGGTTCGGACAGATTTAAGACCCCAAATTCAAGGCTTTTTCAAGAATTGATAGCTCCTTTAATATTAATATATTTTTCCTTAGATACATTTTGTTTGAAACATTTCTTGAAAAAAACATATATTTCCAGATAATGATAATCAAAATGTACCTCTAGTCTATCAAACACGGCAACATGACACGAAGCTGTTTGTAAAACACACACTGATTGGATACCAAGTGCTGATTTTCCCATTAGGACCAATCACAGAATGGGTTTCATGTTGATGCTATATTTAGACATTAGGGAATTTCTAAATAAAAGAGTAAAGTATTTTTTAAATTATCATTTGATTAACCGAAATTGACTTAAGGTTTTAATTATTACAATAACGATATTCAAGGCCTTTCAAGACTTTTGCTGTATATCAAGACCTTTTTTAAGGTAAAATCAAAGTTAAGGCCTTTTCAGGCTACGTGTAAAAAATCAAGTTCTTTTCAAGCCTGTGCGAACCCTGAATTGTTTTTTTTATACATTTAGCATTAACGCACTATTATAAGTGAAAACTTTTAAGATATCGAATTTCCAAAAAACATGCTACTGGCCCTATAAGAATTGATTTAATCAAAAGCCTTATTAAGAAACATCATCAACATACAGAATTCATGTATCTCATCACATTAGGTAAATTGTACAGGTTTTTATTCTTAATTTTAGGATGAACTAGAGAATACGAGAAATTTGAATAAATATAGCAAATATTTACAAAACCAATAGTATAACATCAACATCAACAAATTAGCAAACAGATAACCTTAAATACTGTCAATCTATCTTTTATTAGATAACTTTTTACTTTATATGAAAGATTAGGAAGAGTGTTAATAACAATGCGGGAAAAACTTTGTTGAAAAAGACAATAATTTATTTACATTGCTTGACAGTAGAGGTGTGCTTACGTCTGATTTGATCCACAGAGTCAAATTTTGACTGACCCAAAACACATGACTGAAAAAAGGACGATATTTCTAGTTCTTTACGCACATTTTTGAAATTCATGACTGAAACATATACTTTTTAAACAAAAACTCTCTTTATCTACATATTTCTTACCAGATAGCACACAAATGTGATGAGAAAACTGTTCCATACACTGGAACATCCGTTGACAATCTTCGCATTGAAACATCGTGTTTCGATTTGACGCCATCTTGAATTCGTCTGCTTTGCGGCCTGCACCACCTATTTAGCGGAAACATGTTCTGTACAACACGAACAGTGTTCGGAGCTACTCCGTTCACTTTGCGCATGTTCGGAACAACCCGAACACAGTTCTGTTGAAGAAAGGAGCACGCCTTTTAATTTGTCTGCTTTGCGGCCTGCACCACCTATTTCGCGGAAACATGTTCTGTACAACACGAACAGTGTTCGGAGCTACTCCGTTCACTTTGCGCATGTTCAGAACAACCCGAACACAGTTCTGTTGAGGAAAGGAGAACGCCTTTTAATCCGTGTACTTTCACTCTAAGAGGTGATAAACTATCATCATCAACCAAGTTTTGTCTTATAACAGGACAACACTGATGGAGAAATGACAGCAATTCTATGATGTCGATTACGTTCACCTTTAATTACAATCTATTTAATCTCTTTTGAAAATAATGTGCTTGTTTCTATTGAGACTTCGAAAGAGATTTCTCTGAAAAGGATGCTCCATCAGTCATTTAGGTGTGAATATTTCAAATAACTTTCCTAACAGCTCTTTCGTGGTTTGAATGAAAAATGAAAACTTGGTATAATGAGAGTTGCTGTGAAAATCTTCCAAAGTGATAAAAGTGGGTTTTCTGAAAAAAAAGACTCAGTTATTCGATCAGATGTGCTTGCTTTACATCGATTACGATATTTTGCCCACTCAATTAAAAATCAATAAAATCTGAAGTTACTTTACCAGGAACTCTCTCCACTGCCTTCAGGATAAAATGATATCTTCAGTCTCCTTAGTGACAGGAACATAGCAGGGGGACTGATAGTAGACCAATTCTCAAGACATATTGGGTATTTAAATGGCTTTGAAATAGCTAAACCCAAAAGTCATTTAGGGTTGAAATGCCAGCATATGTTCATAGTATAATAACATATAGAACAGTGTATTAAAAAAAAACACAATGCGACATTATCAATTCCGATAGACACAACAAGGGAACACCTATTTAGAAACAACTTAGTAAGTAATTATTGACATGATAATTGGAAAACCGGATTTAGTTTGATATCTTTCAAACGGTTTCCAAAGCAAGTTTTGATCAATAGATCAAGGTCAAGTGTTTCTTTACTTAGAATATTTGAATACAGAATTGTTAACCGTCCATAACTCACCATTGGAAATTGTATATGACGAATACTCCTACGCTATCCACAAGGGAATAGATTCATGTTTGCATCAAAATGTTGTCCAATGAAGACTAACCTGTTTGAAGTATTTTGACAAGGAAACGCTTTCAGTTGTGGCATTGAGCAAACACACTTTTCTGTCGAAACGTAAATGTCAGATATGCATGCCAGCTCAACATTTTTAGCGTTATGTCCCACGATGAGCAAATGTAAACTCTCTCAGTGAAGCTTGCTGCTCCACACAACATGAGTGATTGACACTAACGTTTTTGCTTTTCTTATTCTAACAGCACGATTTTATTGTCAAATCTGTTGCTATGTTTTCGACATTTCATTGGATGCTGTATAAAAACATGATAACATACATGTACATGAGATAATGTCAGTGTTTTGATGTGTAGAAACAAATTACGTCACTCTTCCATCAGTTATTATTGATACTAAGGACTTGAACAAGACCGTAAAGAGGAGTAAAGTAAACAATTAAAACAAATTTGATATATCTTGAGTAAGACTTAAAATGGGTTTTTTTCAGCAAGTCGGTTTGTTATTTATTCAAACACTTTATGTTTGTATTATTTTGGTAAAGTTTACAAAATTGGTTAGAGAAATCAAGAAAAGTATGATCAGATAATTGTTGTTATAGTTTTTATTTCCCAACACAAATGCATATAGATATTCATAATTTCAGCAGTAATCCGCAAAAGGCTGAAAAATAAATTTATGGTTACATAAACAAACACTCTGATGCAGATGCCTTATATAAAAGATGAATTGTAGGCCTAATTGTGTACACATGGTCGGAAAACATTTCCCATGGTTCTTGTATCTTTCATATAATAAATGGATCATTGTTTCAGGAGATGACTCACAGAAAGTGTATGAAGGAGAATCAATGTATTTTTTTCACAAAATATAGCCATTATATAGATATCAGACTAGTCCACTTTATTATGTTTTCTCTGCAGAGAAATTTCCCATTTGTCTTGACTAGAAAGTATGGAAATATACTGGAATGTAATATCAAGATCTTGTAAACTGAAAGATTCCTTTGGTTTTGACCACAAATACAAAGAATGAGGAGTTTGTTCAGCTATGGTAGATTTAAACTTAGTTCCTTAACAAAGTTCACATTTAGCAAAAAAGTGAAACATAATCTATTTGCTTCATTTAAATGTGTACTACAGCATACAAGTACAAGTTACAGTATCTACATAAGAAAAAACAGACTTCATTTGCGGAAAAATTCAAACATGAAACGTATTTGTTTCTTTACTCACTGATGCACTATTTTAACTTGACTTCTAAAAGTACGATTTTACCACCCTGTGTGATAAAGGCAAAGGTTACATCACATCTTGCATGGAGTGACAACAGATGCATTACATCATGTTCTTTAACCTTTACTGATGGGAGTCACTGATAGACAAAGAAAACTTAGAAAGACTTCAGCGCATATTTTGTTCAAGATCTATTACTGCCATGGGTTCTTACTTTTAAAGTGACACACATCTATGAACAGAGCTAATTTCCAACTTGTGAAGGCCAATGAAAGATTCGTACTCTCAGTTACAGCAAGACGTAGTTCAAGAACATATTTTCTCTAACTTGAAACACATGGAACAACAGGCGACATTCAGTCATATCAAAGGATGGTAGAAGTTTGTAATGAAAAAAGTTAATTCGTTTTGCTCTCATATCACTATTGACGGGGAAATGGTGTATAACAAATAACATTTTTGATTATTTAGTCTCATGTTGGAAACATAAGCTACCACATGGTACGGAAACATCTTCAGACAACAAGGCAAAAAGAACATGTCTAACACTACCATTTATAGCTGAGCAAGCACTGAACGGATTTGTTCTATAACTTATGATTTAAACTATGATAATTTAACATTTAACATCATTTAACATCTTAACATTGCAGAAGCCATTCATAACCTCGACGTTCCCGAAACTGCAATACTGACAACCAAAAACCCCGTTCATACAGTTTTTGGCATAACAGTTTGCTTTTATTCTTGCATTCACCTTCGCGAAAAATATGGTAACATTTTGCAGACAATACACACAACAGAGACAATCCAGTCGTAACACTTTAATCGTCCTGAGTGGTCTCGGATACAAAACAATCGCTCAACTCAGACAGGATCCTGAGAAGGAGATGACCACAAAAGCACGACAGAAGCTCTATCGGAAGTGGATATTTTAACTCAATACATTCCAAACGCACAGACTCAGTGATGGGATAGTTTGTTGAAATGCCCTTTGATATTTCCACTATCTTGACCTGTAGATATGTTCTTTGTTTACAATTTGTAGCTACTTCACAGCATGTTAAGAATCATGTTTTTTATCTGTACTAGTTTTTTTAAACTTATATTCTCAATGTAATCAACAAAATTCAATTTCACTTATTTCTAAAGTAGTCATGTCCCTTTGAACAAGTAGCAGAACATATTCTGTAACAATTGTCACATTTCAAGGGAAGAAAAATCAAGTTCTAGATAGAAATAAAACTACGACTCGTAACTTTCCGACCTGTTTTTGAAGCTAAGACACATCCTATCAAACCGAGAAATTTCACAATAGCTTTAGTGTTTCGGAAATATAAAAAAGCTATCATTACGACCGAAAAGGGGCTTAATGCTTATAAGTTAAACATAAGTCAAAATTTTACAGAATATAAATGTATATTTGTAAATATCATTCATCAAAATAAATAACATATATTTTGAAGAAAATGTACATGCAATTGATGTAAGACTTAAATCTTTAGACTAATAGTTGTTTTTCCATTCTTTGTTTTTATTGCCATATCATAAAATATATCTGCAGATATTCATACATTTTGGGAAGGAAAGAAAATTCAAATTCAAATACAGAAGAGACATAGAGGATACTTAATGTTGGTTTCCAAATACCAGGTTTATTTCATCGAGTGTCTTGGGAAAAGTTGATATTTCACGAGTGGCGCAGCCTCGAGTGAAATATCAACTTTACCCATGTCACGAGATGAAATAAACCTGGTATTTGAAAAACTACATAAAGTATTCTATTTATTATATGATTTTTTAATGTAATATGCAATTAAAATGACTTTAAAACTCAAAAGTTATCCCCTTTAGATCACAGGACTGAAAGTAGTTCGTCACTGGTTATAGTGAAAATATAATATTTCGTCACTGTTGCCTGATAGACAGTTTATTTCACTGATAAAACCCAGTATTTCATCGCTGATCATATAATAAATACATGTACATGCACTTTTTGGACGTTTCATAGTGTTCTTAATCCTTTGAGATTTCGGTTGTTGTTCTTTTCATAGGATATTACTAAATAGGGATGTCCATTAAATATTTAAAGAGTTTCGCATAATACAGACGGAAAATATCACCGAAAGTTAACTTCACACTAGAACGTCATGACGTCAGAAGCGTCTCTGTTGGATAATGTGATTTATTACACAAAGAAACACAAAGGAAAGTAAGACATATTTCTGCTCATGTATAAGTGATTGGACGCAAATGTGTTTTGCAGCTTTGAGTCCCTTGCGATTTATTCAATGTTATTCTCAAATAAGGATTTTTTACCTCGACATTTGATGGTATCCGTTCTGTTCATTAATATTTTAATAGTTTATGAGCATAATATTGTTATCAGAATTTAACTGAATGTTACGCTTTAGTCAATTAATTGTAGTCATAAGAACTCTCACTAGTGTATTATATTCTTCTTTTATATTTGCCTTCCCAAAGAAATAACAATTGGCATTGTGAAAACTTAAGAACTAGAAGTTGAGACTAGCTTATAGAACGCTCTGAGAAACCCACAAGGCATTCTCGAAATTTGACAATGCAATAACGTGATTGACTGGTGCTCTAGTTATATCATTATGATAACCATAGTTGAAAACAGGAACACAGGATGCTGTCAGCCTTTTCATTATTGGCAATTAGTCTCAATTTATGCTGTTTAAAAGAAAAATGACATAATAAATCCTTAACCGACCCTTTTTAGGTGATACGCATGGAATCGAAATTTGATATTTTCATTTTAGGTGTCTGTGATACATTAGGTGTCTTACTGGTGAGAGAATCTTATGGCCGACTTCTTCAGATGTGTTCAGAACAAAGCCCTTGAGACTGTTATGTCTGTCAGTCGAAGTCTAGTTTTTCTTTAATTAAGGAATTTTAATGTTTTGTGGTGTCCTAAAGATCGTTTTTTGTACTAAGTTTCAAAATGTCACTGTCTTACTAATGACATGTTTCATTCTTTGTAGCAGAATTGATCATGTTTTGCAATGTTTGGCATGTAGTAAGTTTAGTATTCTATGTAAACCATCGTAGTATGTAATCAGCTACAAACGAATCTAATCACAAATAAAATTTACTTTCCGAACAATGGATAAATGGATGTTGACAGGCAAAATTGCAAAAATAGTACCTAAACTGTTTGTAATATCTTATGGAGAGTAAATTTATGAAGTATATTACATTATAGTAATAGTTTAAAGTAACATGGTATAGATTAAGCCATCCAGAATAAGGGGTTAAACCCGGAAGAAAAAAATATTGTTCTGGCATTTGCATAAAGGGTGTTTAAGACACTTTTGGCTAATGTTTCATAATGGGTGATTAAGTCCTGTAATGTCCCCTTGAATTCTATAGTCAAGTAACAGAAGATTGAAACTTAAAATACAAAGGATACCATTAATGACAGGGGTATGGAAACTGTGTATCACATTTATTTAATGTCCATATGTTTCTTCAATCAGAAAAAAATCCCCTCCTAAGGATGATAGAGTTCAATTCAATATGATTTGAAATAATAACTTCCATGATAAAAAATGCTTCAACAACGTTAATCGACCATCATCTTTCCCAATTTCCATTTTCACATTTGAAATAACACATACACTGTAGTTAAATGTTGTTTCCAAAGAAGGCAAACTAACAATTAATAGTGTTTTCATGTATTGACATTGATGCATGTTTCTGACTTGCTGGTTTGACATTTTGTGACATTTTGAAGTTATGTGCTGTACACCAAGGGGACAGTATTTTCTGTCATATTCTAATGTTTTTGGCATATCAAAGATAGAGTTACATAATGGAGTTTTCAATCATAACACATTTGTCAGTAATTGATATCGATTAGTAAATACATTAAAATGAATATTGAATCATCCTTGATATATAGACTACTTGCAAAAGTTTTTACTTGTTATTACAAAAGGATTATAAACATTTATAATGTGATCAACGATGAAATACTGGTTTTTATTAGTGAAGTAAACTGTCTATCAGGCAAAGGTGACGATATAATATATCGTCACTGGTCAGGTGCCGGAACTACTTTCAGCTATGAGAACAAATGGGGAGAGCTTTCTAGTTTTCAAGTCAAATATTTCATTTAAAGTAATATCACTAGTGAGATGTCTACTTTACCCTAACATTTGTTGAAATTAACCTAGTATTTGGAAAACTACATACGTATCCTCTATGTAGCATTGGCGGTCAATGTAAATCTGATACATGCTTGCTAGGGCCTTATCTTCATACCAAAATGTCATGCATATCACATCTTGAAAAACATGTGCATCATGAAACGTTACACACAAATGCTCAGAACACTACAGACATTGTTAAAATTTGCCTTTTTAAGTCATTTGGATGCTCTTGGGTTTTGGACAGAGTTACATTATTAGCGTCCATTACAAAAGAAATACAATGGTACACATATATATTTGTGTGACAGTCCTCTTACAACGCCATGTATCCGCATCAGCATAGCCTTGATAGCATACTAAAAAGAACACTCTTTAAACTTGTACCAACTTGTTGTGAAAGATTTTTATAAAACAAGGTAAACGCTGAGCTTTTCATTCCAAGGACGAATAATATTTACTGTTTATTTTCCTAAATGTTACCTATCAGAAGATAGTGCTCATTGGAGATTAAAACAGAAGATTTACACAATGATCTTCTGAGAAGCTAATGTAGATAAGGTATTAGCATTTTCAAGAACTTTGTACACATTGCTTAAATAAAAAAACATTAAACAGAGCTTAACAATTGTGTTTGAATTGAAGACATCGAAAGGTGATAAATTAGCTGCACTCATAGTATGATATAATGGAGTTGTTTGAATGCTAAACTGGATGAAATCTTAGGCATCATTTGTCTTTCAGACTTTCCTGTACCTAGATGACACGATCGAATCATCCACCAAGAGCTTCTTTCAAGTAATTTACATATATTTGCAGTCAACAAGCTAGCAGTCATGACAGTGACATTAATAAATAACGTGATTTCCTTAACTGTTGAAAATACAATAAGAAAGATTCCTTTGTACATCAAATACAAGTGAAAACCTCCCAGTCCTAAACCTTACATTTTATGGAAAATGTTAAGCACCCACGTTTTGACAGCTGCAAAAGTAACATGATAAGAAATATGGCAATTTGTTTGTAGAAATACTTGTAGGATATGATAGGATTAAGATTTACCAGGGAAGAAAATTTCATTCTTATATCGACATCATTTGGATATTTGAATTCATAAAATTGTTATATTTTTATGTAAAAAATAATAATAAAAATTCTGAGAAATTAACGTTTTTATTGGTAATTGTAATATCGGTAATTCCAGAGATGTTTGAAGAAAAAGTTTGTACTCCGGGAAAGACGCTCGTTCAGTCATTAAGGTGTTAATATTATAAGTAAGTTCCTCACATCTCTTTCTTAAATGCCTTTCGGTTGAAGATATGAAGAAAACGTCCTATAATGAGAGTTGCTATGGATCTTTTTAAAAGGGATTAAAATGGTTTCTGAAAAAGAGACGCATTTACTAGATGAGATGCACTTCTTTTATTTCAATTGCAACAGCTTTGCCCACTCAATTGAAAATCAATAAAATCTGAAGTGACTTAAGCAGGTACTCCCAATACTGCCTTAAGGATACAATAATGTCTTCAGTCATCTTAGTGAAAAACACATAACAGTAGGGACTGATAGTAGACCCATTCTCAAGACATATTAATTTCACATGGCAATCTCAAGACCAAACTCAATTGAGGTTCGAAAATGCAATTAGTGAAAGAAACATAACAGTGCAAAATGCAATCTTTATTATTTACCCTCCAACTGTCTTCTATGGTCCACACCTTTAAACTACATGTATGTGTAATATTTTTAACACGTTCTGTATTAAGATACTTAATGACATGGAGGTGTGTCATGATTGGCAATTTAAAACAATTTTGTTGTTTCCCTGTTATAAAACTGCCATAAGTCCTGTCTGGTCAAGAACTTCATAAATTGTGTTTAAATGATGCATTTAAAAAAATGATCACTCTTTTATTCAACTGTTTCAATAGAATTATTAAGTGTCATGGGTTGACCAAACTTGGTATTAGTATACATATGGTATGAAAGTGTATTCAAATTACAACATTTGGGCAACATTGGTGATGCTGTTGAAATCTGTTTAAACCCTTTACAACTCAGAACTTCAACACTGAGAGTTAAAGTGTTTAACAACAATGTATATAGTTGGAGTGTACCTCGAACACGACAGCTTCTTGTTCACAGTGCCGGTTGATATAAGAACAGAATGAACAATATATTAAAATAAACCACAGCGTAATAATATTTTTATCTTAGCTTGAGTCAGCAATGGATCATCTATAGTTTTGATAACAACAACGTCTAAGTAAGGTAGATTTGTCCAAAAGTAAATCTGATAATTCGAGATCCCGATTGATATCTGATAGTTCGAAAGCGGTTTTCAAAACAGAATTTGATCAGTGTTAGAACAGTGTTTAAAACTTAAGTTTCTTTATTTAAAATTGTTGAATACCGACACTTTCCACCTAACCAACCTTGATTGCGTCAAGATACAATTGACAATCTTGCATGGCTTATAGCTATACCAAAGAAATTTACGTATTAATATTTATATCAAAAAGGGTTTTAGAAGTCACTGACCTGTTTCCAGTTATTTGCATTTATGGCATTGGACAAATACATTCTCTCGTTGGAAAAGTTACTATCAGACCATTCGTCCCAGTTTAAGTTATTTAACTGCATGCCCCTATAAGGGTGCATCAAAACTGTCCATCAGTAAAGCGTGCTGTCCCATGCTACATGAGTGAGTGACTTAACCTTTTTGCTTTTTACTTTCTCCAGGGACTTTTTTGTTGTTCAAAAAGAGTTTTTGTCAAGTTCAAACTTTATGTGTGTTTTCATGAACTTGTCATGAAATTGAAGCTTTATATAAAAATACATGTTTATGTTCATCATTACCAAAATCTACTGAAAGTTGATCCAATTTTCCTTATTGATGCTATAAGTTGACAAGTTGATAATGATCTGCATTTACAGGTTTAAATCAAGTAAATTTCAAAGTAAAGAAAAAATATTATGTCGCTATGACATGAAATATAATCAACACTTAGGCTGTTGACTGTAAGGTGGATTTAGGAGTAAAGCAGACAATAACACGTTAAAATACAAGTTCTGATTCGAATTATTCATTTATTGGTAGATGTTACACAACTGGTACAAATATGAGAAACAGTTTGGGTATGCAATAATAAACATTGTTTTTAAAGTAAAGAATCTAATAATGTTGCTAAAGTAAGTATCTAAGCCCCATTCCAGGACACTTATAAACACATATAATCCCTTGGATTTTTCATTACGAAAATTTTCGTAGTAACAGTAATGCCCATGTCTTGGTTTGGTATCACTTTAACATTCCTATAAGGTAAAGTTAAATGACTTGAATGTGGATGTTCGAATGAACACTTGCCATCTTTAACAACAAAAGGATCTTTACTATCAGGCAAACATGTAGCATATAATTTGATGGTAGTATTACTATAACTGGCTTACGATTTCCCCTGACAATAAGTGATAAAGTCTTAAGTTCCATTAAGAAGAAAATTTGTATGGAGTGACGTCAGATGCCATAGATTATGTTTTTCAAACTTTATGCAATTGCACCAATGACAGACAAACCAAGCCTACAGTTCTTATTTCGATCATAATTCATCACTGTCAAGGGTTCTCACTTTCAAGGCGACATACATCCATGAACAGAGCCAATTTTCAACGTTTAAAAGGCTTGTGAAACATTAACACTCTCAGTTACAGCAAAACGTAGTTCACTAACTTCTTTTCATTCCCTTGAAACACATTGAAAGGCGTTGTTTGCATTTTTCTTAAAAGGATTGTGAAATTAGCAACGTAACAGCCTATTGCTTTTTGAGCTCATATCACTATAACTAAAACATGTTATTTAAACCTAATAACCATAATAAATGTTTAAGCTGGGACAAATACAAGATAATTACTAGATGCAATTTTGGCTTCTTGTTATGTTTGGCTGTTTTTGGTTCACATAATGAGAATGAAAAGAAAACTGCAGGATTACCTAAAACTAACTGACTTTCATGATTTTGCTATTCCAGCGTTCAATACCCCAGTATGTTTTTCTAAATGATCACTTCAAATGTTAAAGGGACAGAAGCACGTTTTTTGATAATTCTATATTCTAAATTTTTTAATGATAATTGTAAGTTCATTTAAAGGGTCAGTAGCACGTTTTAGGGGGAATACAAGATGATGTCAGGAAAATGAAATTTAATGGTTCCAATTGAGAGACAATGTATTTAAACTAAATTGAGCAGTAATAATTCAAATGTTTAACGTAAAGTTCAGACATCCGATAACTTTTTGTTTTACACAAAATGAATTAAAGGTGTTCACACAAAATGGCTGCCAATGGATGTCTATGTGAATCTGCATACTTTGTCAGATGACTATGATCATGAGTGATTGGCTTGTTTAATGAGATTTTTGACACTGTCAAAATAATATATTTAACATTAACAGTAAAAAATATAAAATATAAAATTATCAAAAAACTTGCTACTGCGCCTTTAATATGTATTATTTTATAGTGTCAAAAATCTCATTAAACAAGCCAATCATCCATAGCCACAGGACAAAGTATGAAGATTCACATAAAATCCATTGACGGCAATTTTGTGTGAACCCCTTTTTTTCATTTTGTGTAAGAAAAAGGTATCGCATGTCTAAACTTTACATTGTATATTTGTATTATTACTGCTCCAGTTAGTTTAAATACATTGCCTTTCGATCAGAACCATTTATTTTCATTTTCTGACATTACCTTATATATATTTCCCCTTAAAACATGCTACTGCCCCTTAAAGTACAAACCGGTTAGACATAAATGCATCCTCGATAATCAAGCGCTTTCTTTCCTTTAACGGGGGTTTACCTCAAACGCAATTACCTCCCTTTGCAATAATGCTGAGGAATATATTGATGACAACTTCTTTGTTTATTGTATGTGACCTTTCGACACAGATTCTTGTGTCGTTCTCAAGAAGAGGAAGAGCAATGTAGTAGGGGCATATATATAAGTAAATAGTACAATACACAGTAGCAAACAACTAAATGAACAACTAATGACAACTTAATTGCGTTTCCCTTTGCAATGACTCAGCGAAACTCATGCTTTCTGATAACCAATGGGATCACTTGATATCGCGAGCGGTCAAGTTCTTTACACACTCGGTGTCTGTGTTTCGTTTCTGATTGGATAACATGGACGCAGCGGGAGATATGTGTGATGTAAATCCCGTAAAATTTTCCAGGGCTGTAGTGTAGATTAATCGGATCGAGGATGGACACAATGTGACAGTGAAGATACGAATTATACCTCTGGTTGCGGCATAGAGTTTAAGCAATGATTCAGACTCAGATATGTGTTTAGTGCTTGTTAGCAATATCCTATGTATATCATTATTATGATATATGATATACAAAGTATGAAGTGTATGTAAACTCCTTAATGACTTACGAAGTATGAAGTGTACGTCAACGTCCTTCAATAACAACAACATCACACCTTTCGACACAACAACGTGGTTCCCGTCACGTCAGTAGAAGCATCACTCGTCTATTAGTGCAGGGAGTCCGTAATAGCTGTAATGAAGAGTAAATGAGTTTGGTAGTAAAAGACTGAAATTCATTTATGGTTCCCCATCGACAGGAGAATGATGTATGCTAAGGGACATTTATTGATTAAATATCCTAATTTTCTCACACCATAGTGTACCATTCAGGGCAAGGGAAAGTCTACTGACAACAACGTCAACATTACATGACAAAAACTTACATTTATAGCTGAACAGTTACCTTAGCCGTTGCATAAACCTTTCAAAACTTCAAGGCCACCGAAACTGCTAAAATGACAACAAAACTTCAAATAAACAATTCAAAGCATTTTCTTTTTTCTGTCACAACAACCTTTATCGAGATAATACAAAATTTGGTTTGACAATAATCATCTAATCAAGCTGACTGTTCTTCTGTAATCATACGCAATGAAGGGATGCTTTTAAAGCAATGTTAATTAAAGTTCATTATGGTGAGCTACATAGTAAAACTTCATCAACGATGCCACGCCTTCTTCAGTAGCTGACAAAAGAGATCCTTATGTCTTTTAGTACGATGACATGGAATGGATATTTCATCTGTCATTATCATTTGTGATACATTAATTTGCAATTTGCTAAGAGAACAATGCGCCACAACACTGCAGTTAATGTTTGGAAATGACACTGTTCTAAAATAGAACAACATTGTTAATAATATTGTAATTATTTAATGTCTTTTCCTTAAACATAATTAAATGTCACCAACGTTTTTGCAAGTGCATCACACATGAACTGTACACGTAAAAGTAAGACTATAAAAGAAATTGCAAAATAATCATAATAATTAACTTTTTGCACCCCCTCAAAGAAAAGTTTCATAATTTCGACACATACATTGTAACAACGTCCTTACCCATTATTCTGCTATTTAGTAGGATTGATTTTGTCATGTCTTCGTAGGGATATTATTCATCCAAACCCGACAAGCTGCACATGCACTTTGATCTCAACGATTAATGAAATAATTTACACTGTGCATTTGCAAGGAATTTAAGAAATAATTATCATGTTTCGAATTCCTTTTGGCATGACAAATAACAATCAAAACGTAGTCTTCAAGGTCTCAGTGCCACCTGATCATCATTCCAGATTAATTAGCCTACATGTCTTGTAATAGATTCTTATTTGAAATTATTATACCCTGACATATGACTTCGTTGTCGAGAAGAAATTATTTTAAAAGTATTTCTGGATGCATGAAAGCAAGACAATCAACAAATGAAGTGTGTGTAGTACACCTAATTTTCTTCTCTAGTGTGTGATTATGAACGGTTTAGTAACAATAAATATAGTCATAGTGTGAAGATAGAAACGTCCTTTCTGTAAAAAATCTAATTTAATTCATAATTTGATTGGATCTACTGTTAACATTTGCCGGCGAGAAGGAATGATTTAATTTATTTAGATATAAAGATATACCTAATCTATAATTTAAACGGAGTTACCAAACGTTTATAATTTATGTCTAACAGTATATGTGAAACTTACATTGATTAAAAGTAAGTACAGTTATGATGCAAACTTCTGACACATCTGTGCTTGTTTTCTCTTTTGATGTGTGGAGACACTTTATACAAATAAACTTTCTTAAGCAAATTTCAGAAGCTCACACTTAGATTGCGTACTTGAAATGAAGTTACAAGAAAAGAAGATACATTTATGCTTTAATTCATTTCTGACATATCACACTTGATAAGTTTACATTCCCTCTTACACTATACAAGAAGCACTTATCAAGAGGAGCTTGGCGGAAAATAGGATCCTTTTAAAACACACTCGTTTGGTCATTTGGGTTCATGCTTAACATCCATTTGCTTTAAACCTCTTTCTTTTGAAAATCGATGTGAAACAGCACGTAATGAGAGTGAGAAAGAGTTATTGCCTCCACATAGCCCGCAGGTGTAGGTTAGAGAATT
This sequence comes from Steromphala cineraria, assembly GCA_916613615.1. NCBI lineage: Eukaryota > Metazoa > Mollusca > Gastropoda > Trochida > Trochidae > Steromphala > Steromphala cineraria. The sequence goes on from OU744729.1 coordinate 56,142,828, forward strand.
AGTTAAGCTTGGTTGCTTGCTTGCTTTGAAATTAACTTTTATCAAGCGCTTCTTGCAGAGCTGATTTTGCACTCGGTTAACTTAAGTTTGTGGAATATTACAATTTTAATATATTTTAATATTTAATATAATTAAGATTATTACTTAAAATACTTTATATTATAGTTGAAATATCTACATTAACATGTTTGAATTAATAATTCTAATTTATAATATCTCAATAACGTACCAAAATATTTAGATATTATTTCCATAATTATTCAAAAGCAATTTAAAGCTTACCATGTAAAGGGCTTGCCTTATGATATGATTTATAATGTTACCTTAACGTGTGATGAATGTTATTATTAAACGTCTGGGCATATAATTTCATGAGGGGTTCGAATCCCGGTGGAGACACCAACAATTTGTGACTTGGGTCTCATCCTGTGTTGTGTCCCTGGGCAAGGCACTTCATCCACATTGCACTCAGTCAACCCAGCTGTTAAAATGGGTACCTGAAAATTGGATGTACTGACCTACATGATCGTGATTAGCGCTTAGTAGCAGCTGTGAAAGTACACTCCTTCGGGGTAATAATGTAGCGCTTTGAGCATGTCTTAGGACATGGAAAAGGCGCAATATAAGTATGCACATTATTATTATTATTATTACTTGAATAAATGACCGTTTCATACAACTTTATTGTACACACTTCCAGGAGTAACGAATAAAACATTTATTGTAACCTCTTTACCAGATGACAATTTTTTAAAATATCAAATTCTATAACAATTAACAAATCATACAGCATAATTAAAGCAGCTCCTGGGGAAAGTAAACAGGTTAAGTGATGGGGAAATGTTATTGAATTCAAATGGCAAATTAAACTAATGTGCAGAGGAACAATTTCATATAGATAGTGTTATGCAGATGGCGTGCTATTGAATTTTTCATCGTATATTGTTTTGATTTGATTTGGACGTAGATGGCATAATTAATTATATCAGGGCAAATTATCTCCAAATATATCAAATTACTGATAAATTCAAATGTTTAAAGAAAATCGTAAAACAAATATATTTGCGGAAGGCAAATTTACAAGCCAAAAATACATGAATACTAGTTACATAACCTGTTAAACCTTTTTAATTAAGAAACAGCACTCTGGCCTCTCAGGATATGTTTAAAAAGTCGTTTGACTGATTGACGCGTCAGTGTAATCGATCGTCATCACATCTTCAAACATTCATTTTTCTTTGAAATAATTGTTTTATGCAACTGTCGATACTTTTCAGTCAAATGACAATGATGGTGAAGTTTTGTAAATATGAACATACTATGATTATTCACAATGCTTAAAATACATAAAGAGAAGACGGAAGAGCTTTGCATTTCATAGCACATGTTTTCTGAACACAATGATTCTAGCCACTTATAGATTGTGAAAATGTCAGTTGTAAAAGCGCAATGAAATCAAAAGTGTTCTTATGCAAACAAACGTTTTGCTATCTGTGTATAAAGATATTGAATAATAAAAGGGAAAATAACAGATTCAAGGATATATAATAGGCCAGATAGTACATGTAACAAAATGTTTCAAGTCGTCATTACTTCGAAGCATTCATTATTGAAATCAAACATAGAAATTTAATCTAGCGACTTTTGAGGTTAGTCATCATATCTTTATAACAGTTTAAAGAGTTGTCAAGTTCGTTGCTTTATGTGAATCGATTGCCATCTATTTTCATCTCTGTACCATCACATTGATAAGAAGCTTGCCGAAATAAACTGATTTCAAATGTCGATGAAATGTAGCCTTAGTTATAGATATAGGTTAATGGTCATAGGGAGGTTTTTACAATTTTAAGCATATACTTTTTTAGATCCATTTATGTAAAATACTCATTCAGATAAGCACTTAAGCTAAATGTTTTATGTTATTGGTTATTTTAATTGTCTTCTTTTACTTCAATCCTTTAGTTTTAGTCATTGAATTGAATGATTAAATGTAAATAAAATACCCAGTCGTGTTTGAACTGTTCATAACATGAAATAACATCAGGATTGATTACTGGAATCACAGTTTAATCCCTGAGTCGATACGTCTATTTTGCTTTGTAAAAAATGTCATTTTAATCATGTATTTGGAATCTTTTTATAAATCATACAAACGTTTGCCACAAATCATAAAGGCTTAAACGATTTGATTCTTTTGTTAGCTTAACGTAGATTGACAATTTGATTTCAATTTGATTTGATTTGTTGCGGTTTCCATGGAAACATACTAAAATAGTTACTTGTCTCACATCTCTAAAACTATTCATGATCCCTAGATGTGCCTTTTTGAGGGTTATACCAACACATGATTTTTATTTTGTGCAATTTCGATGGATTATGACTAACAGCGACTTCATGACAAAGTATTTTGTCCTGAGTACAATTCCTTACCTAAAAATCCCATCTTCATCAACTTCCATACACTGATCAACCATGATGTTAAACTTATTTCTGACTTTTTTTGCTGTGGTTCCCTTTGAAACATGACTAACCAGTAACTCAACAAAAGTAATTTTGTCCTCAGTACATCCTAGAATCTTCATGATAGCTACATCGATCTTAAAACAGAGATAATAGATTTATAATAGATTTCTTATACCGCGCATATATCCATGACAAAGCATGCTCAAAGCGCCATGAGTATTATTACCCTGGAGGGATAGTATTTTCGGTGCCGCCGATTAAACAGCGCTCCGTGCGACCATATAGGTCCATACTTCCCCATTGTTCAGATCAACCAATATCCCTTGAATTTCCCTTTTTGCCATGAAATTTATTATTAAAGTTGTCTCAGATTGGTAGTCGGTTATCTCATCATAAACAAATTATAAATTGTTCTTTTCATCAACCAATCACATATTTGAGACTTGTCCGGAAGCTTATGCTTGTAACCTTTAACCCTGTTGTTGAATTGTTTGTCATTAGAGGATATAGAATGATCGAGAACGGGTATATATAGAGTAATCGAGTACGGTAATTTATGAATATTGCAGGAACAGTGTTCCGACTACTTACAAATGAAATATGTCTTAGAAAAATAAAAGCTCTAAAACATTAATTTATCTCATGTAATTATGTTAATAATCCTTTCTTCAAGATTTGTACGATGTTTTCTAAAATATCGTTTCGATATTCCCGTCTGAACATTATCATGTTATTGTTCAGCAAACAAAATTTGATTTCATTTTGTGTTGTTAACATGTCTAAATAGCAACAATGCAAAATTGAAGTACCCCCTAGTGTAATGTTTCCATGATGCAATAATCTGGTGTTAAGATTGAGCTGTCAATGTGGCGACGGACGTGTGTTACAAACACAACATTTCATTTTTGTACAATTCCCAATGGAAAGTGCAACATGAATCACATATAAATGATAGTCACATTGTCACATTCTTTTCAAATTATCCTTCCTCAATAATATAGGTCGTTAAGAACATCTTTGTACATTTAAGTCGTTTTTTTCAGATGTGTACACAGTAAAAATGCACTAATAAAGAGCACATGCATTTCGAAAACATAAAAAAACAAAGTACGAAAGATTGATAATTCGTTTTGTAGTAGTTTTACTGACAATGAGTAAACAATAAATTTATGGTTGCCCAGTACTTGCATCTTTTTGAAAACCGTAATAACCATTTTAAATAACTTGTTATAACTTTTCAAAACGAACTGTTTCATAAACACTTCAAATGAATGATAAAATCAATAGTATAACAATTTGAAATTATGTTTCACCCTAATAGGGAGTTTGATGTAACCAGTAAAACCGTTCCTCTCAATGTTTGCCCTTGTCTTAGAACGTTTGTGATTGATGCTAAATCAATGAAATCATATCATTCTTTCATCAGTACCATATAGAAACTGGCTGTATTTATGATTCAACCAAAACGAAACGGAGAATATAAACGAAATACAAGGTAAACAAAAGGCATTCAAAGAATATTAACAAATGTAGATATTGATTTACTAAATTTAGTGGAGTATGCATAGGCTCAGAAAATTGCACTTTGACAGCAGTTGTTTGTTCTCCTTTTAAATGGACAATCCTGTCAGGGTATTGAGCGCCGTTAAGCAGGCCCACTCTTGAAACCAGGCGCTGTCAAATTCCATTATTATTATATCAGGGTAAGTTGTTTTGTGCCAACGAAATTCAGGGGGATATTCCATTTTATACATATATTTTTATTTGTACATGATTATCATACAACCCAGATAAAGCATGGTACTGGCGGTCATTTTCTTGTTGATAAATATTTGACATTTTGACAACGAAGATCCACACAATAATATGAAGTGAATCATTTCACCGGCGCTGCAAGTGCTTCAGGATTACAAGACATTATTGTGAAATCTTATCAATAGTTATAGTAAAATGTAAATTTCTATCAAAATATTTTGTTATTGTTCACTAAAAACTTTTATGTAAGAGCAGCGTTCATTGTGACATTTCCTTAACTAACGCAGTTGCGGATAAAAAGTCTATCGGACAGGGTCTTTAACGAAGATTTATTAAATAAATCATTCTGGACTAGTCATTTCGGTCATTCCCTTTTTATAGACCTTTACAGGCACTATCCTTATTACACTCTATAATAATATAACTCTTCCGATAACTACACGTACGTTGCCCATATCTAAGACTAGTACTTCACAAAGGCAAACAAATGTTTCGTAAAAGAGTCATTTAGTCAAAAATTCGCAAAGTTGCATCCATTAGAGATTGATGAAAGAGATTTCAAGGAATAAACAAGACAACAGCGTATTCAGATATCTATATGAGATTTTTAAAGATTTGTGTCAAAGGACTTTATTGGAATACGTGGATCGAAAGTCAATTGAAACTCAATCCTTAATATTTGTAACCCGACTGCTATTTACCAACACAACAAGACCAACAATCCAAAATTCCAGGACTGATGTGATATTTCATTGACAGTAGTTCTCTTTTTGAGAACATTTCAAAAGTCTTTTCAACATCCATTAAGACTAAACCCGTGTCACGTACATGTACTCACTGTTTGCTTAGAACTTAGAAAAGTGGATGGCTAATAGATATCCAAGTTCATGTCTTCATTTGACAATGAAGTAAATTGTCTTTCAAGAAATAATTTTCTGTGTTTATCTTTACTTACAACACGAATATAACTGGAGAATATCTATCGATTGAAAATATGTTTACATACATCCTTGCAGTCGATAAAACGACCATTATCATGTGTATATGCTTCTTAAATGATTTAAAACTATTGCTGTAGTTACCACGCAGTTCTGTATGTGCTATCTATCCCAAAAGTGCTTACATAAGGAATCAATCATATAGATAAATGAAACAATCGTTGTAAACCATATTTGAATGAATAAACCATTGGATGCAAAAAATGCATAAGGCTGTCATAGCTCTTTTCTTTCCATTGTTTTCACCTTGGATCTTTATTCTTTTCTTCATTGTTTACGTTGACAACATTATGTACCCATTCTTGATTGGTTTGGAGATCTACTTTTATATTGGTTAATTCCATTTTAAACAACTTTTAGATAATCTTAGGAAGAATAAAAAAATAAGAATTGTACCACCTTATGCTATTCCCCTAGTGAAAAATCAATATTTTGTCAGGTAACACTTTATGCGTTTCCCTGGACTTGCAGAGGTGCAACATTAGAATTATGCCATCCTGTGACATAATTGATTGATAGAAATAATGAGTGATGGACTGAACATACATTGTTTAGTTAGATACGTTCCTGGTAACCTATACTCATGAAAGCTATTTTATATAAACGAGACTGACGTCATGCTTTAGTCATTTGATTTAATTCAAAACTTTAAATATGTTTGTTACCAAACTTTGGCAACCATGACTTTCTCTAGAATTTTCTTTGATAACTTTCTTAAATAACAATCTTTCTTTAGAAACATGAGAAACATTGAAATATGTGGACTTAAATATTTAATTGATTAATCCTTTTGCTTAATTCAGCTGAATTTGTCTTACATGCATATGAAATTAAACAAAATGCAGGAATATATAAATAGTTGACAGCATCATTCATGTACAGTTTTTCACTCAAGTACAACGGGTTATGGATAAGTACTTGATAAAAAAAACAGTACACATATACTTGTATATTTGCTGGGGAGAAATAAATCACAAATATGATCAAACATTATAAATCGGTGCAGTGTATGTGTAAACAAGATTTTTAAAACACTTTTTGTCTAGCCAGTTAGTAAGGCGTCCAAGCATGAAATCAGAGTCCCTGATAGTGATTGTGGCAGGTGTGCCATTAACCATTCAGTAAATGGTAAGGACACCTGATACTCTGACACCTCGAGGGAAAAACTAACACGTTGGTCTGGACGTTTCATAAGGTAACACATTACCTAACAAATGATTACTAATAAGTCAAACATAGGTCGGGAAATTAAGGGTTCACAAATTCTGCCTTTTTTATATCAACATGTTAGTTTCAGGCTAACAAATATTGTTTCAGGAAAGGTGGAGACAATATGATGACAAACACATTCGAATGAAATGTATCACTTATATACATCTTGTTAGATTCTGTTTGATTTTCTTGATTTTAATGACAAAAAGGACAATATTTCGTGACATATTTGACTCATTTAGGAAACAAACTCAATTTCTCAATTGATCAATAATGAAAGAATGAACTTCGAGCATGTTTGTAATCCATTGATACTGTGGTTGATTTTCCTTGTGTGAAATATTACAGAATAGATGTATCATCATTTCTAGATGTTCATCAAAGATTCAAATCGTTTGACATCATACAGACAGACTATAGAACTGATTGTCAACTTCACACCGTTATACTATCACGTTACATCCGTCTCTGATGGATGATATTCTTTTCTTTACATAAAAGAAACACAAAATGAAGTTAAACATATTCCTGTTTATAATATTGATGAGACGCAAGTTTGGTTCAAAGCTTCAAGTCCCTTGTGATTTCTTTAATTCTATTCTCTACAATAAATTTTACCATGGCCATTCTTATCAGATGCTGTTAGCATGGAATTGCTCAATAGATGTTGAGTATCTTATTGTTATAATCGATAACATTTTCCCACTCCATATCAAATTGACTGTCGTCATAACAACCTAAATGGTGAAAAGTATTATTCTTTCATGTTTATAAGAATTCCTTTCTCAAGTGATTCACATATCTTCTGGCATTTTCGACGGGAACAAACATTCAAGTAAATTATTCAGTTTTATATTGGGAATTTTTCTAAGAGAGGCCGAAAAAGACACCATGCATGACGAAAGTACTTACAAAATTGTTTTTGATCTCCCATGGAACACAAGAAGCTGTCAGTCTTCCAACTGCTGGCAATATATCTCAATTTGTTTTGCAGAGGAAGAAAAAATGATAATGAAGTTTTGGCCGAAATTTGTTTTGATGATGTTTCAAGGTGCAACTGAACCATGTGTGATATTTTGAATGTATTTATAGGTGTAGAACAAAGAACAATGCATGGTGTCTGTGATGCATTTAGTGATGGATTTGTCTATCTCGTGGGAGAAGCCTATGGCCAACTTCTTCAGATGTGTGCAGAACAAAGCCCTTAAGACTGTAAATCTGACAGACGTGGTCTAGCTTTTCTAGAAAACATATTACTTTCACTCGTGAATTGTTTATTTCATGGTGTCTTAAAAAATCATGTTCTATTGGGAAACGTTTCACAATATTTTCTACATGTATTGATGTGTTTATTTCTCCATGATAGAAGTAGTCATGTTGTCTAATTTTGCGTTTTATGTTATATTTGAGATTTGTGGTTGGTTTTCTGCTCTGAAAAACTTGAATGATATATAACATCGGCAACATTAGGAAATACTCTTAATCTAGATTACCCTTGATACATTAGGCCCACCCACGCACACTGATGTTGATTTAGTTAAGATTAGGATTACCTTTAACATGTTTTACAGGGGACGCTCCTTATCTCTTATTTAGATTGATAAACTATATTATATTCGCTTTACTTACATGTTAGCTACTCTTATGAGATAAGTATAATTCTATAATTATCACTTGCTATCTGTTTGGAAAGTGGAGAAAACAATTTACCATTACAAAAAATTGAAAGGGCTTCTTCTATTTTTTGTTGTTGCAGCGTTTTATCAAATACTTGCTACATAAAAAATTACTGATATATAATGCTGATGGATTAAGATTGTAAAATACTGTGGAAATGGAAAAATACAATGTTCTACGAACACAATGAAAATTCTATGGATGAACAAAAAATCATTTGACAGTAGCGACATTCCTTCTTAGATTATTTAACTGTTTTCAAGCATATGGGGAACCAATGATTGGCAAAACAAGTTGACATGGTTTTGATTGCTATAATCAAAATCAAACTCATTCAGATTCTCTTTTGTACCCTATAAATACAAAAGACAATTGATGAACCAATATAATCAAACGTCAACAGTTGATTGAAAAGGCAATTCACTAGGTGACATATTTTTTTCTTCCTGTTAAATATTGAAAAGATCCTTTTATCAAGTAATGGAATTATTCAGATATACATGTATCGTACTCACAATAAATGTAATGTAGAATAACTTTTTGTTATTGCTTAATTACTTATATGGCTCGAGCAATCAATGAAGAAATGTATCACCATTCAGAAAGGTACAATGTAGGAATGGATGCTCGTGTTTTTTAAGGAGTAATTGATGATCAGATGATATCAGATACACTCAAGGACACGTAATGAATATTTCAAATAAACATTAATTTTGTTTCGATTCCAATTTTCTTTGAAATAGTCATATGAAACTTTCAATTCATTTTGTGGCTTGTTTAGATGGTTAATCATTTACTCACAATGTTTATTATGCAACTTAAACCTTTATAAGACCTAGTGCTGTATTTCGTGTGTATGTGATTTTTTATGACATTTATCCTCAGCGTAATATCTTTTTTTCCAATCGCTGGCATAAACTCATACAGTTGATGACGCTGAACTTCTACCCACGACAAATAGTCAATTGAAGACATTTATAATTGTGATATCTACAAAACTTTTAATATGTATTATTTTCAAGTGAAGTAAACAATTGAAGAAAAACGTTTTAGTATTTTGTTTACTGCAACCATCATAGTCAGGTTGCAAGCAGGATAATAACAATTTGATTATTTTCTATAATGATATTCAGACTGTCATCGTAATTGAAGCAATATGCATGAAGCGTCACCAACGGGAAAAGCCTTGTTTAAAGAATATGTCACTTGGAATTTAAACCAGATTGCGAAAAAAGCTTTGCTGAAATCTCAATGCTACCATGCATTAAGGTAAATTTGAAAAGGATAATTTTGTAATCTTCTATGCCATGACATTTGGAATATTCTCCTACATTTGGATAAACCATTATGATGAATACAGTGTATTATACTGAATGGTAGTGACATCCTCTACCTCTGTTCACATCTTCATGAAATGGGAAGTATTGTCTTAGGATGGACGACACTAAACCTAAACAAGGAAAACAACTGATTTATAAACTGTCTTGCAAATTTTCTGGCATTCGTTTGTACACATGGCATATAGATATCCTATTACTACACGATCGGTGATTAAACAGCTGTAAACTCAATAAACTATATCACTCGATTTACAGCTCTCAACTAAATGTTAGAAAGCAAAGTAATGTTTGATTAACTGAAAACAGCGGTTTAGAACGAGATTTCCTCAAGGAAACACCAAAGTGTGTTTAGAGAGGCTTTAAGAGGATTGAAAGATTGAATTTTGATTGGTGGACTGAACTCGGATTTGAAGTTTTAAGTACTAGGGGTACATACTGTAGCGGATCAGAGCTTTACAGTAGCTTTACATTCATCTAGGTGTAATAGTTTCTGAGCAAAGCTGTCCCCATTGCAGCATCAGACCTGTTAATCGCCCCAAGTCCAATTTCAGAAACAAGGGCCATAACTCTGTCAAAAATAAAATTTCGGAAATGGCTTTCGAACTCGATCAAGAGTATTATCAGGAGCACCACTATCCAAAATTACACTCATCTAGGTGTTAAAGTTTGTGAGAAAATCTGTCCCCATTGTGCCCCATATAGCTAAGTCCAAAATGTAACGTTTCAATGGAAACGACCACAAAATAAGTCCCAGAAAATTAAAAAGTGGTCAGCATTGTAGACAAGGTTATGATTAACATGTGTACAAAGTTTGATTGATCTAGATCTAATGGTTTTTGAGATAATGGGCCGGACGGAAGGACAGACGGACGGAATGACCGCTATATACCCTGCTTACTTCGTAGGGGGAGTATAATAAAGACCACATTCATATAGTGGGAGTCCTTGATCCAACTTTATACATCCATAACAACAATGCTAAAAGAACACTGAAAACAATCGTTAATAATTGCGCGATCCCGTTCTTCTACTGTAAACAAGATAAGTGTTGTGTTGTCTTTTAAACTCCAAGGGCGAAAGGGTGTTTCCTGTTTATCTGTCTCAAGTGTACAATTCAAGACAGTAGCTTTAAACAATCCTGCTGTGATAAAGCTAATGCATATTAATAAAGAGATTTAACTCAGAATATGTGTACTCAAGTTACCTTCATATATTCACTACTATTTTCATTACTTATTACTATCTATTCTTTTAAAAACAGTTTTTATCTGTTGAAGTCAATCCTATGAGACATTGAACACAATTCAAAATTGATCTACTTCAGCAGAGGTTTTTTAGATTTAGCCATTGCAAAGCTAAATCAAATATTGACAAGACAATGTTCATTATGTTCTCTGAGGTATTAAGAAATAAATGAATTGTACATCAATTAATCAGAATTAGGAGTTATCTTGTGATTAAGCTGTCAGTGAAGTAAATTCTGCAAAGAGGGAACGGAAGCATCATGTCTGCATAAAACATCGAATCTTAGGCTCGAAATGTTGATTTACTTAAAACTAGAATATATTAAACATATATAAATATATACCTGTTCGTGACGCATAATGCCTTACAAATCAGATGAAGCCTTAGTTGCAGCTGCAATTCTTACGGCGAGGTTCAAGTTAAAGATTGATATTAAGTTCAGGAGTTGAAGAGCCATCCGGTGAGTTATTGTATCAATGTAGTCATTTGATCAAACATGATTTACTGTTGTTATAATGGTATCATATTAAAAGTAATTTGTTGTGTACAGTGACAGCACATAGATAGTAACATATGAGTATTTTCCTAACACAATGTGATAGAGAGTATGATATGAAATTACCCATAAAAGCTATAAAGTCGCAACTATGATCTAGCTCGGAAAGTGTCCAACATTATTTAGTTAAACGTTATTTTGGAAACTTACCTAAAGGAGTAAATAATGTTTGAAAGGTTGTATAATTAGAATTCATGAAAATTAGACACGTGATCGCCGTTAATGTGCATATGATAAGTCTCTTTTTCTACTTTATTGGAAACAAGTGTTTATCATATATTTTTTATTTTGTCAAAAACATTAGATGTTTTGAATGTACATGACATTGTATATAAACATATTGGATTCAGGTTCTAATCAATGTGAAACAATATGCCATTATATGTTATCGAGTGACTCTCTTTTCAATCCGTGTACTTTCCCTCTAAGAGGTGATAAACTATTGTCATCAACCAAGTTTTGTCTTTGAAGTATAACAAGACAACACTGATGGAGAAATCTCAGCAATTCTATGATGTCGATTACATTCACTTTTATTACAATCTATTTAATCTCCTTTGAAAATAATGTGCTTGTTTCCATTGAGACTTCGAAAGAGATTCCTCTGATAAGGATGCTACATCAGTCATTTAATTAAAATTACTTTCCACTCTTTCGTATGTTCTCGTGATTTGAATGAAAAAAGAAAAATTGGTATAATGAGAGTTGCTGTGAAAATCTTCCAAAGTGATAAAAGTGGGTTTTCTGAAAAAGTTATTATTTATTCGATCAGATGTGCTTGCTTTACATCAATTACAATATTTTTGCCCATAAAATCAATAAAATCTGAAGTTACTTTACCAGGTACTCTCTCCACTGCCTTCAGGATAAAATGATATCTTCAGAACATAGCAGGGGGACTAATAGTAGACCCATTCTCAAGACATATTGGGTATTGAAATGGCTTTGAAATAGCTAAACCCAAAAGTCACTTAGGGTTAAAATGTCAGCATATGTTCATAGTATAAAAACATATAGTACAATGTATTAAAAAAACCACAATGCAACATTATCAATTCGGATAGAGACAACAAGTGTACACCTATCAAGAAACAACTTAATAAGTAATTATTGACATGATAATGTGAAAACTTGATTTAGTTTGATATCTTTCAAACGGTTTTAAAAGCAAATTTTGATCAATAGATCAAGTGTTTCTTTACTAAGAATATTTGAATACATAACATAACCATCCATAGTCACCATTGGAAATCGTACATGACAAACATTCCTACGCTATTCACAAGGGAATAGATTCATGTTTGCATCAAAATGCTTACCAATGAAGATTAACCTGTTTGAAGTATTTTGACAAGGAAACGCTTTCAGTTGTGGTTTTGCGCAAACACACTTTCATCTCAAAAAGTTAATGCCAAACCTGCATGTCAGCTCAACCTTTTAGGCGTCATGTCCAACTATGTAAACTCTCTCAGTAAAGCTTGCTGCTCCAGACAGCATGAGTGATTGGCACTTACGTTTTTGCTTTCCTTATTTTGAAAGTATGTTTTTGTCAACAAAAATAATTTTATATGTTTACAAAGAGCGCTGTATTAAGCCAGGAAATCATCAATGACATAGTGTCAGTCGTTTGATGTGTAGAAACAGATTACGTCACTCTACCATCACTTATTATCGATACTTAGGACTTTAACATTACTGTACAGAGGAGTAAAGTAAACAATTAAAACAAATTTGATATATCTTGAGTAAGACTTAAAATGTATGTTTTAGCTAGTCTGCTTGCTATCTATTCAAACAATTCCTTTGTATTATTTTGGTGAAGTTTACAAATTGGTAAAAGAAATCAATAAATCAAGAACAGTATGTTCAGATATATCTTTTTTATACATACATACAGCTGTTTCACAAAATCTGCAAAAAGCTGAAAAAGATATCAATGGTTACATAAGCAAATACTCCAATACAGGAGAAATGCAATATGTACACATGATTGGAAAACATTACCCATGGAAATGGATATAGTCCAGTGGCAGGACCCCACATTTTTTAAAAAGCTTGTTTTGTCTATTAACAATGGTTTTATTGCATTTTTCAATAGTCCATAGTATATACTTGAAATTTAGCCTGGGTGGCCACTCGCCACCCTTGTGGGTTTTTCAAAATCCAAGATGGCCGCCATAGTGGCCAAAATAGTAAACAAAAATCCATCAATGATAATGATTTGATTACAAAGGTACTAGAATCGTTATTTTGGAGTCAATGTTTATATTGTCAAGGACAAGGAATCTTATCATCCTATTATAAACTATTTTGTGATTCTCTTGACAATAAAAATCCAAGATGGCCGCCATGGAGGTCAAAAGAGTGATCTAAAATCTATCGATGATAATGACTATGGATATAACCCTAGTAGATTCATAATGTTTGTGTTAAGATGTTGTCAAGGACAAGGATTCTTATTGTCCTATTTTAAGACAATTTGTTGACTCTTTATAATAATAATCCAAAATGGCTACAAAACCATGTATTCGAGAACATCATCAAAATACCACAAAAGACCACAAATCGTACATTTTACACATTGTCATCCTCATCACTGATTTCGTCTTCAAAGTCATCGGTTTCGTCATGATTGTTGGCAGTATCTTCTTCTACTTGATTGACTGCTTCATCAGTGTCTCGTGTGTTCAAAGGATTCAAACAGCCTTGACCACCACCACAGGCACAGAACATCGTGCAAGGAATTTGACTCCCCCTGCACCCACAGTTTGTCCCTTTACAAGGTAGCTGTGAAGAACAACCACATTTGACCAATTTCAAGATTTGATCAGGAGCATAGGGTACTCCTTGTGCCATATTTCTTGGAATGAGACGCTTGTTTGTTTCATCTGCTTAACCATAATCCATCGCATTGAGAGTAGGAGGATCTCCACTTAGGGCTGTGTACCACTGAGCAACCTGGAAGTGTGCTCTGTAAACGTTTTGCTCAAATGCTTGAGTTGTTGGTGGTAAGCCACACAGTTTTGGTGCTGCAGTTGACGTTCCTGTTTTCTGTGCCCATAGCTGCTGTCTGCATTCCGTCATGGAAGAACATGGTGCTTTACAACCATAGCATGCAGCCATGAATTCAGTCGATTGGTTGACAACGTCGGTGAGAGTTGCCGTAGACTTGCCAAGTTGATCAAGTGTGTGGCCTTGTCTTATCACCTTCACTGCTTTTGTCTTCCAATTCTATATGTTGCTGCAACTGAGTCACATGGCATGGAGTGCTAGGATTGAGGACATGATGTCAGAATGTTTGCGAGCAGTTTCCTTTATGTCAATGCAAGATCGACCCTTGACTGGGGACTGCATAGTCATTGGAAGTACAGTAGTAAAGCAAACACGTCTGTATCATCAGAAACAACAGGGATTCTTGATTCAGGATCCTCCTTAGCAATGTGGATGGCTTGTTGGGTGAGGAAGATGTCTGCTTCTTCATGAGATGAAGAGAGATCTTCACGAAGAGTTGTTTGTCCTTCAGACACTTGTGTGGGCTTTGACTCATCTGCTGTAAGAAGTAGCTTGTGATACTGAGTTGATTGAAGCAAGAAGTCAATATCACCTTGTTGGTATAGTTCTTGAGTACTGTATCTCGAGCAGGCAATGGACTCGTCAGTGTCAGATGATGGATACGACTACTTGTTGCTCTGGCAGATCGGGTATTACTTTTGGTTGAGTAGTCATGATATCTGTCAAAACACAAGTAGACATCAGCTCCAGACAAAAGCAGAGAGAGCCGTGCCTTGAATTCAGATATGAAAGTCGCAACAGTTCCCTGAGCAGGCCAATCAAGTGTCCAAATAACAGCTGACACATCCAGCACGATAGCGGTTGGGCTCATTGTCAAACATTGTGGGACATCCACTTTAATGTTCTTCTTCAGTGTGGGCTTTCCGGTAGCAACTCGCATTTGGCCATCAGCATGAAACATGGATGATGGATAGGCTGTTAGTTCTGTAGCGAGGACTTCCTGAAAGTTGAGAGTCCTCTGACTGACTAGAAGGCCAATGACGCATGCATAGATCGCTTCTTGGTCAATCACAGCATGTTCTCCGACAGTCAGATGTTTCTTCTTGGTATTGAATCTGACTACTTCTCTTGAAAGTGACGTGAAGAAACCTTCTGGCCAGGATTTTTCGAACTGGATCATTTGATCACCCCCAATGTCCACGGCATTGTCAACATTGACATCTGGTTGGGCAACTTGACCAGTCTTGATGTTGAGCAGAGATCCACTTTCATGACTTTCTGGATCCATGGGATAATACATGACAGCAGTGTTTTGCGCAACAACTGACGATCATCCCCACGCCGATTGATACGACTTGGCGATTCTTCCTTGTGTGTCATTTGCACTGCCTCTTCATTTCCAGACATTTTCTTGAGGTCTCCGGTCATGGTCATGGTGGCATCCACACTGTACACCCATGTTGCCATTTTTTGAGGCCTTTCTGTTGTTCCAATAATGCCACCTGGACCATGTCCTTTTCTCATCCAGTTCGTCTCTATGAACATGTCGCTCCATTGTCCATTGTAGATCCCAGCATTATGGTGAAGTGATTGCTGTCCGTTGCAGAATCTGTCCAACATCTCTGGGCCAAGCCAGGTCATAGAACGAACGTAGTAGAGCCCATATCTACCATTGTTGTACTTGTGTGCAGCAGACATATAGGGCAGCATGTCCTCAGCGGTTTTCATGTGCAGAGGCCAGTCTCCTTCATGTGATGCTCGACAAATCCTCATCATCAGAAAAGTGGGCTTGATGATGTTACAGACCCACAGCTTTGAGGGGCGACTCTGCACTGAGAGGGCGTCTAGAGCCTCCTCCAGATTATCCATATTGCTTATGTCTGAATTTTCCTTCTCAAACACTGGTCGGAGCAATTCTTCTGTAAGCAGTCGTAGGGCACGAACATTTTGTGGATACTTTTTGCCCTGCAACATCTTTTCAATGGAGCCAAAGGTTGTTAACAGTATTTCCTTCAAACCACTGTCTTCATTTTGGGTTCCAATGCTGCTTACGAAATCCATGATGAAATGAATCCCACCTAGAATGGTCACAATTGTTTTAAGTAGCAACGGTTGGTGAAAGGTAATGTCAACAACAATCTTGTAGATCGCTTTATCACAGGTGAGGACAGGAATGTCTTGATTTGAATTTCTAGTGACTTCAAAGCCCTTGGTGATTGAGGTGAGCACGTTTGTGGGTTCGCTGGGTTTCATATTGATGAGGGAAAGATAGACAACTGATGACTTTGGTGCTGGGCTCATGCCTGCCTCACGACACACCCTTGTGTTGTATCCATTGTATTGTGCATTGTTTGTGATAAATTATTTGCATTACGTTGCGTAAAAGACATTAGATATAATTTAGGGGGAGTGCATGTGTCTTATATCATATGAAAATGATATATAAACAAATATGATTAAAGACATATTTAATTCATATATCAATTTCAGACTGATAACGAATATGAATAAATAAGGAATATTTGTTAGATGTTATAGTTAAGTCTAAACATTATTAATCTAAATATTTGCAGGCATGGTTGAGATCTAGTAAATTTTAGGAAAACATGACTCAGCATACAGTAGTGTGAATAAGTAACTATATCATGAACGAGTGTGCCATGCGTTGCCCACCAGTGACCCACCGGTGGGCAACGGGTGAGCCACGGGCGACCACTCGTTGCTCACTGGTGAGCAACCAGTGACCAACGGGTGTGTCACTGGTGTGCCGTCTGGCTGGATAATTGAGGGTGCGCCACGGACTTGTCAAAGTGAAGAAAACATACATAAAATCGCTTGGCAATGAGTATAGTGTTATAAGGATTACGTTGTGCTCTGTTGACTTGAAAGATCTTTGTACAATTTGATAAGTGTTCACGTTAACAGATATGTTGAACTTGTTGATTATGTTGATTTTGAACTTTCAAATTATCTTGACTTTGTAAAAAACTGACTTTGACGACATTCATATTTTGTTAAATGTAAACTATAAACAAACTTTGTGAAATATTCAGTTAGACAGATATTTTGATTATAAGAAATATTGACTTTGAAAAAGTATTTTTATATAATTTGAAAAATATTTTGATTTTGTGAAATATTGACTTTGAAACATTTCATGATTTTAAGAGATACTGAGTTTAAAAGACCTTTCCTTCTTTAGAAATATTGACTTTGAATATTTAGTTTATTTTGTGCAATTTTGACTTTGAAAGACATTTGATTATGTTAAATATTTACTTTGAAGTGTACATTGGAATGTTGTGATTTGGTGGAATTTATACTTTAAAGTACGTTTTGATTTAGTGATATATTGACTCTGTCACATACATGGATTGGATTGGAGTGGATTTTATAAATTATTTACTTTGAAAGATATTTCCATTTTTGGGAATTTTTATTTTTGGATAGATATTTCGATATTTTGTTAAAACTTTTGATTGTATAAAATATCGAAATATCTATCCAAAAATAAAAATTCCCAAAAATATTTATGGTTTTCTTTAAAACATTGACTTTGATAAATCTGCAAAAAAGGAAATATACTGTAAAAGACATTTTGACTTTGTAGAGTATTGTCTTTAAAAGATTTTTGATTTCATTGGATACTGAGTCAAAAGTCATTTCGATATTCAGAAATGTTTACTTTGAAAGTGATATTTTCATTGACTGACATTTTGATTTTGTGGAATATTGATTTTAAAGGACATTTTGACTTTGCTTAATATTGAGTTTCTTATTATCTACTTTGAAAGTGTTCTTATTAATTTGAATTTGGTTTTGGATTGTGTAAAATATTGACTTTGAGACATATTTTGATTTTGTGAAATATTGACTTTGAATGATGTATTTATTTTCTCAATTATTTTCATTTTAAAGGAATTTTGATTTTGTTAAATATCAACTTTGAAATGTGTTTTCTGTTACTGTCTCATTTAGATAGAATATCTATCAATAGCAGTAAAGTACTACGACCTATCAGTTAGTGAAGGGTCATTTGTGGTTACATTAATCAATTTAGGATTTAATTTGGAATAGGCGGATATCCTCTCATAAGCTGAATACACTGCACCACTTGTCTTTGTACCTTGGTGGCGTGACCTAATATTACATAACCACGAGTCGCTCTGATCAAAAGACCTCTTAATTACGTGTAGCACCTCGTCAGAGAAATCACTAGACTAACTATATGTTTTACTAACGCCAGTCACGGAGTCCGATATCATGATATACTAGTACAAATTTCTACAACTTAAACCACAACTGTGACCGATCTCAAGAGTCAAATGTACGTTTTACGTCAACAAAGGCACAAAACATACGTTTACTATTACTTAGATTGAGACTTATTACAGAGTGAAGAGAAACTAGCAGACAGACAGGCAGATTATTAATTAAAGTCTCACCTCATTTTTTACATAAATTACATACGAGTTTAAGGTACAATATACAAGTGTAAAAAGTGAGCCATCCAAAAAAGGGTTATGAGAGACTAGTAAACGTAAATACATCAATAATAAAATAGCACATTATTTCTTAAAAAGTCAACCAGTTCTTCTCTGTAAAATGAGCTTGCATCAACAGTACTGAGATGCCGCGAGACCCAAAAGGAAAACTCGGAATACTTTCATTACCGAGGGTCAATCCAAAAGTCTTTGATTAAATATTCTAGTTAAGAGTTTTTCAGATCAACTAATACGAATTGTCCGACGATAAGTCCCTGGAATATTGCTATCTCCTTCCTTGAATACTGGAATAATAACAGTAGATGGTCAACTTTGTCAAGAAAAACACCTGTTGATTAAATACAGTTCAAATTCCATGTAAAAGAGGCATATTTATCAAATTCAATTAAACTTTCATCTATTGTACAATCGGAGTGATTCATCACGCTTTTAACGACTAACATCCTGCTTATCTCAGCTGTCCTAATGTTTCATAAACTGTCTACCTTTCTAAGGCCATAAACATGCCAACGCACGGTCACCTGACTGCCTGTTGATTGCTAATTAAGTGGCTGATGATCACAAGTGTGATTGATCTGATTATGGCCTAATCCGTCGAAATATACAAATCTTCACGCTATGGTGGTTTTAGTGCTCTGTGGTCGGATGTCCACGTATGGGAGTGGGGCTGGTGGTTAAGGGGGGGGGGGGGGGGGGGGGGGGGGGAGGGCGTGGGAGTATCAATGATTGTAATTTTTGTAATGGATTGAACGGAGTGTTCTTCTAGGGCGAATTTTGATTAAAGTGCAAAGATGATTCCACCCCCCCCCCCCCCAAATCGAAAATAAACACATGAAGTTTGTCCTTTTTCGTGCCGCTATCAACCGAACAAGTGAAACAGGTCTTGTAAAAAGAATAATCTAGGACGTTGCTATTCTAAATATTTACAAGTAGTTCATAAAGTAGAAACAATCAACCTCAAACAGCCGCTTCTTAAATTACTCTGTTTACACTGACAATTACTGACATTCAGATTATAAGAAATCTTTTGCTTGTTTGCTTGTTTGCCAATCCCGTTTTCTTTTTTTGGAAATAAAAATATGTTTAAACCATATAAGAAATCTCGAAGTTCTTACTGAAGAACTATCTAAATGTGTATAGTCCTACCAATCCTACTGTATAGATATGAGACAGTAGGGTTTTCAAATATTTTAATATTTTAGAAAACATTTGAAATTATTCCCGCATGAATAATTGACACTGATTTACTTCTGCAGATTTTTGCCTTGTCTGATAGTTTTATACAAACGTTGCAGGTCGATCTGACAAGGATAATTGTATATTCTGTCAAACCTTTCTGGGAAGAAATTCATATTAATTCCCCATACAAACTATTAGCGCTGCATTTTCTACCCATTGAGTTTGGTCTGTAGGTCAGATAATGTATACAATTACACCGTTTAAGGATGTCTTTAGACAAAGTTTGATATCCTAGTTATTTTGGTTTAAACATATTTATTCAGAACAAACTGACAGGATTGGCAAACAAGCAAATCTTTGCTTATGTGAATGCCGCTCCCGACAACATACAAACATAAACATTCAATGGAAATGACAATCACAGAGCAATTGAAACTATTCGGACATGCATGTACAATTGCAGGCTTACAGACAAAACTTAAATTAAGATTGACAGTTTAAGAAGAACAGTTTCGCAAGGTTTCTAAGGAGGTTGGGATATTTTAATTAAGAAAAATCAGAAAATCTTTTTGAAGAAACTATGAAATTATGGACGGATTTTAAAAGTTCGTTATTTTCTTGAAGAGTCGAGCCAGAATTGCCGTAGAGGATAGATGGTAGATTATAACCTTTTTGGAAGAAATAAGTGTTAAGTCTTAATTCGTGGTAAGTGGGACAAATAAGAAAGAAATGGAGCGCATCCTCAAAGTGATGTCCACAGTTGCAGGAAGGGGTATCGGATATATATCTGGCGAACATATCACCATGTAAGTCACTGCAGCCAAGCCTAAGGCGGGAGTGGATTATCTGACAGAATCTTGATCCATGAAATAAATTGAAATGTATCTGTTTGCTATTGGTTTCCTTTAAATTTCTTTTGAATTCTTCAAGAGAGCTGGAATTTACCACATCCAAGGGGAGCGAATTCCAAATATTGACTGTGTCTGGTAGAAACGATTTAGAGTAATTAGCTGTGTTGCATTTTAATGTTTGAAGGTCGGAGTAGTTTCTTAAATTATATCGACTTGCGTGAGACACTCTGTCGGGTATTAGGTTTGATAAATAATCAGGTACTAGTTTATTAACCATCTTATAAAAGACATACAATTTTTGACGATGTCTGCGTTTTTCTAAAGAAGTTATGTTAGTTTCTGAATATAGTTTTTCGTGGCTTGTTCCACGAACAGCGCCGCAGATAGTTCTAATTGCGTCCAGGTTAAGTTTTTCTAGAAGAAAAGATTGCTCTTTTGTACAGTTATCCCAGATGTGACATGAATAATCGAGAACTGGTAAAATAAAAGATTTATACATGGTCTGAAGGGATTTACGATTTAGCCGATATTTAAAACTTCTAAGGCAATTAATCATTGGACTTACCTTTTTGATTATACTATCAACATGGTTGTGCCACATGCAATCCTGCTGTAGGATTAATCCTAGGTGTTTATGAGATGAAACGTCATTAATTGGTGTATTGTCCATAGATAAAATTGGTTTGACAGACGGGGTATGTTTACGGCTGAATTGAATTGAAACGGTTTTACTTGGATTAAAATCAACTTGCCATTCATTAGCCCAGGTATTAATGACAGAAAGATCGTTGTTTAGGCTCTGTGCGGCAACATTCGGGTCATTAATGATCACGTAAAGCGATGTATCGTCGGCAAATAAGCGTATATTGCTGTCAATGTCGTCAACGATGTCATTTATGTAGATTAAAAATAGTAATGGTCCGAGTACGGACCCTTGCGGGACACCGGCAGAGACAAATTTCAAATCAGAACTATAACCGCTGATAACAACTCGTTGTGATCTATCCTTAAGGTAACTTTCGAACCATTGGAGTAACTCGCCAGAGATACCGTAAGATCGTAGTTTATGGATGATTCCCTTATGCCATACTTTATCAAAGGCCTTGCTAATGTCGCAGAAAACGGCTCGTATCTCTTTACCTTTGTCGACTTCTTTAGCTATGAAGTTTAGACGGTGAATCTCCCGGGATAAAACCAGACTGAAGGTTCGTCAATAAGTTGTTGTCCCTGAAGTAGTTGAATACATATTTAAAAACACACTTTTCGAAAACTTTAGCCAGACAACTTGTCAGAGCAACGGGTCTATAATTGTTACATTCATTTAAACTTCCCTTCTTATGAATTGGAATTACTGATGCTGTCTTCCAAATATTTGGGAAAGTTGACTTTGATAACGAGCAATTGAAGAGTTTTGATAACGGATCAGCTATTACTGAAGCACCAAGCTTTAATAAACGGTTACCGATACCATCATGTCCAGTCGCTTTGGAGGTATTAACGGAGAGAAGGATATCTTTAACTTCATTGACAGTCAGAGATATTGAAGATAGAGTCTTATCAGTTTTAAGAATTACATCCGGTAAAGTTTTATCGGGAGTTTTAACAGTTGCCTGATCGCAAAAGTAGTTATTCATTATATTAACGATATCATTTACATCCTCATAAACTGAATCTTGAAATGTGATGGGTGGGAATATCGTATTGTTGCCGGTTGATTTGAGATAATTTTTAACTAATCGCCACCAAAGTTTGTTACCGTATGATTCATTTATCTTATCATCAACTTTTAAGACATATTTCCTTTTGGCGGTGCGGACAGCTGATATTACATTATTTCGTAGTTTACGGAACTTTTCCCAATCTGACGGTCGGTTATATTTCTTAGCTACTTTGTGTATGCGGTTTCTTTTTCGAATTGATCTGCGGACATCATTTGTGATCCATAATGGGTCCTTTGGTCTAATAGTTACTGTTTTATTTGGGATATGACTATTGCAGATGTCTAAAAAAGATTTTGAAAAAGCTTCTGCCGATTGATCAATAGTATCTGTTAACAAAACAATTTGCCACTCGAAAGTACTTAGGCTATCTATAAGGTTTGTTTGATTAATCATACTATAATTGTAAATCCTTCTCTTAAAATTACTATTTTTAGAGATATCATCCTTTATGGTCACACTTATAGGACAATGGTCACTACAAATAGGATCAGATACACCCGAACTAAGCACACTATCAGCATTAGATACAAACAATAAATCAATCAAAGTTCTAGAGGTGGGTGTGATCCTAGTTGGTTCAGTGATCAGTTGTGTCAGTCCGTACATTGCCTTTAGACTCTCAATTTTATTATTAGTTTCATTTAGAATATCTAGATTAAAGTCTCCCGTTATTATTGTTTGCATTTTTAATGTCATGGCATTACATATTGACTGGTCTAATAGATCCCAATACGCGTCACTTTTATCCGCACGGTAAAAATTTCCGACTAAATAATTCTTGTTTTTACGTTTTATTTGAACCCACTGCGCTTCAAGTCCTGGTATGAGAAGATGGTCCATATCAATAACGTAGAAGTTATCTTTAACGTATATCGCAACACCCCCACCCCGACTTGGACGGTCGTTAGTTATTTTATGCTGTGTTGTTCATATATGTATACCTTAATGCAAATATTTTAGTATTTTACATTATGATATCTCTTTTGAATTACATATTGCACCGTGCATCGTAATTAGTTTTAACATGTACATAGTCTCGCATAACCTTTCTGTACGGATGGCTCTTCATTTTATAAATTAGTTTTATTCTTGGATGAAATTTAAGCGAAATGTTGAGGTGAGATTCAGATAAAGAATCTGTCTGTTTAAGCGCACAGAGTATTTAACAGTGAATGCTGCACTTTATAAATGCAATATTATTAATATTACCGTTGCACTGCACGATTTACAAAGGTTTATTGAACCTGATAGCTATTGTAAATTACAGCAATATGTTCTGATTTTTTACCTTTTGTTGTTTTTTAGGCCCAAATATGCTTTTGTAAAGAAAACATATCTCACTCATGAACTATTATGAACGGTATAAGTGTCACAATTTACATTCTTTTTTAAAAAATCAAATGACACCTATATAGTTTCTTTAGTTGCAAGTAACAGAGACCAGGCGATACGCAATCTGGTTAGCACAGAGCACAACCTAACTTTATCTCGCTATAAATTTTGAAAGGTGTATTCAGGAATTGCTCAACGTGATGTTATCTATATTCACATTTTGAGTATTATTGTGTGATTAACTGTAAGAGCGAGACTTGAACAGAGTTTTGTGTGTATACTTGTTTTACTTGTATCAGTATTTCGGTACAATTTCTCCAGTCATTAGAAAACAGGGGATTTCTATAGCAATAAAATCAGTGACCGTGGCCATTGTCTGATGCTGTTAGGCGATGAATTGATCAAAGGCGCCGCCCCTTGTCAAGCTGCCCCTTTGCATTAGAGGTGTCACTTTTGAAAAACGCTCATACCGAGATGTAGTAGTGTGTAGTACTCATGCGTGTCCGTAACATATTAGCAATAAGGTACTTTACAGTATATACATGTATATTGTTATTTCTATGAAGTGATGTAATTCGATGTAATTATCACATAACCGTAAAATGAATTCAATCTCCTTTGAGAGATCCTCTTGCAAATAAACATTCAGTAAGATTCAGTGAGATCAAATAGTATATAAATTGTCCTTGAAATAACACATTTCACATGATTCAAATGTACATGGTCTACCAATTGAAGCGTATCAATTGTGGAACAAGCATTTGCAGGTGATTGCATTAGACAATATGCTTTAGCGACGCTATGTTCGGTAGAGTATGGGTATTTTCGACATTCACGTTCCATGGCCATGTCTATGTTTACAGCTAATAATCGCACTTTTTGAACAATACCCTCTTTGTACAAGTTCTTCTTGCCATGTGAATTTAAAATGCTTTTTGATATCAAGTTTAATCTCATTCAAAGCAAATGGAAAAGTATCATTATTTTATTTTAAAGTCGTGTATGTTAAATGATACACTCTAGTTTGTTCGATCTAAAAACAATTAATATTCAATGTATGGTTTTGTTTACTGTAAAGGGGCAGTAGCACGTTTTTTGATAATTCTATATTTCAAAATGTTCACTGATAATTGTAAGTTAATGCTAAACGTATTATTTTGACAGTGTCAAAAATCTCATTACACAAGCCAATCATCCATAGTCAGAGAACAAAATATGAAGATTCACATAAAATCCATTGGCAGCCATTTCGTGTGAACACCTTTAATTCATTTTGTGTAAGAAACAGAAATTGCATGGCTAAACTTTATGTTATATATTTGAATTATTACTGCTCCATTTAGTTTCAATACATTGACTTTCAATTGGCCAATTAATTTTCATTTTCCTGACATCACCTTCTATTCCCCCTAAGAACATGCTACTGTCCATTTAATGGACATCGTATGGCATTTGATAGTATGATTACAATAGACATATTTATATCATATCCAGAACTGATACAGGATGAAGTCATTACATCGATTGAACTTCAAAAAAACAATCTTTTTGGCAGTGAAGTGACGGAACTTGCTCACCAGAATAGGAGATCACGCTCATCACATATCACTTTTCCGTAACTGTTATCTGATGTATGAAGAAATGCAAATTCATGTATGTCAAATTATAATTGAAGATGTCATGCAATTTGTTGGTGTTGTTATATATCTTTCAAAGAGGTGAAACTATTCTACAATTAGCAACCCTTTAGTGGTTCATCTAAAAAATGAGTACGATACTCTATATTGAATGTAACATTAAAACACAAACAGGATTTAAGATATGTTTTACTAATTGGTGTATATGCATATAAACTATATAAACTATATGTTGACAACTCAATTAATGCATATGTCAATTAATCGTCTTTGACAGGAAAATCAATACTGCCAATTATTACCAGAAGGGGCAGATAACATATATCTTGTACATTATCCATATTTACACTGATTGATTGATCTCGATAAAACAGCAACACATACAGAACTTGATGGTACTTTACAAGACTATAAAGTTTGCGTCAATCCCGTCTAGGGAGATGAGCATTGTTCAGCGCTAAATAGTGTCGCCTGACCGGGCATTTACCCTTAGATAGGGTCCTGGTGATGGGCGGTGAAGCAGACAGACAGATTGTTTATTAAAGTCTCATAAAAAGCATTTCGAGGGATTAAGCAGTAAATATGCATTTACCAGCAGGCCCGTGACACAATTTCCTGCCCGTTCTTCAAACATCAATTAACTGGGCTTATTAGACTATGGAGCGATAACGTATCTAACACTACATTATCGTAAACATAAAACACTTTTTTAAATGTTTACATTAGGCATGGCTTCTCAATGTTAGAATTTCATAAAACATATATTATCTTCCGAAGGTAATATTCCACTAAATTATCATGTATTCAAAGTGATTATTTTGCTGAAGTCTATTGAATTTAGCATTTCAATAATTTTCATTTCTTAAAACTAAACTTTCAACAATTAAGAAAATGATCTTTTTCAAACTTCACATTTCATAAGTCCTGTTTCGTCAAAGATGATATTCCACCAAAATCTATTTCTTTCACAGACACGATATCATGTTTGAGTTGAAGTTACATGTATATCTTCCAAAATTGACCTTTTTCAGAAAGTTGAATTCAGTCAGCCCTGGATATGCTTCACGGCTCAACGACTGGGCCCCTTGTCGGCGTAACAGTCCACTCTAACGACACTAATTAGCTCACAGTACCCTCATACCCCGACTGGGATGAAAGGATTAAGCTGTCTAGTCTACCGTAAAGTTCTTGTTTTATTGTTTCATTGTGTTCAGTCGGGTGTGAACAGGTGTGAATAAGGATATTAAACAGAGAACACAGAGACGTTATTTGGTAAATAACACCATTGATGTTGTTAATTTCTGGGGACTTATCTATCTATAGTATATTGATGTATGAATACACATTCACTAATAACATGTATCTTGATTTGTTCACACGTGATGGGCGTGGTCTACTTTTCTGTTGAGCAAGTCCTGTCACTTCACAACTTAGTAAGATTGATTTATTGTAGTCAAATTGATAAAATGTTGGGCCTTTTAAATTTTGAATATGATGTAAAATATTTATTTTGTGTTTCCATACGATGTGAGACAAAACGTAAAAAGAAGAAATCTCTTTGACCAGTTGATATATGATAACGGTTTGAACCAAAAAACATATGTAGCAAGAAAAAAACCATATTTGTAAACAAAACAGAATATGGCATATGTACATGTAAAATGTTACAATTATTAACATACGCAAGTTAAAATAACCATCATGATGATTTGTTTTAAATACTGAAATATATTTTGAATAATAATTTTAGATTGCAGTTGAAATAATAATAATAAACGCAAATGAGAAGCATGGAATAGCGGGTGATTCAATCAGTAATAAACAAGAGCTTGGCTACATGAAAAATATTGGCCAATGGAAGCATTTACACATGTTTGGTCTTATTGCTACGCTCCAGTCGGTAGCGTATGTACATGTGAATCATTAGATAGTGTTATTTCAAGGTTAATCTATCTGATAATGATTACAGTTCTAGAATCTGATTACTTGTTTATTTGCGTGAGGATCAAATCCGTAGGTAATTCTAGATTCTGCTTTTATTGACGATGGGTCAAGAGAGACTGAATTCATTTGATGACGATGTGATTATTACATCAAACTACATCACTGAATCGAATACACAGGATATTACTGTTAAGGGACATGAATACCGTGTTGCTTAAATGAACGATGTGTATGTTATGACATAAGATCATTTCTGTGTAAACTTCAAACAACCCGTTATCTTAAAGATTTCTTTATTTTCCAAACCTTGTATCAGCCATTTCAACGGACCATTCATACCTATCAAAGCCCACCGATTACTGCCTGTTATGAACACCAAATACGTGCGACTCTCGTCGGTATTTAGCTAAATATATCTTTCAATGTCAACAATTTCGAAGACTATTTTTCACCATGAACACAAATCACAATTTCCCAAAGTCAACAAACCACAACAACACATGTTCAAAGTTCACAAAACCAAAATATTACAAAAGTAATCATAACAGCACAACGAAATTATTTCCTGTCTTTCTAACTTTGATATTTCAAATCATTAATGATTCAAACGTAACATATTAGCAAAATGTTTTTATATCCTTAGCTTTTCAAAGTCAATATTTCCCCAAAGCCGAATTCTAATCCAAGTTATGTTTCACCAGATGTTAATACAATTATAAATAAATAATAGGTAATGAATTCACAACACAAACTTGATATACTTAACATTTCAAATGTACAATATTTCATAAAATTAACATATCATTAAAGTCAATAGATCTTCTTTATTCAACCTTTCACCAATATCAATATTTCCAAAGACAATATTTCATAAAAATAACAAATTACCAAAGTCATCATTTAACAAAAATAACATATCACCACATTATACCAAAATCTATAGATATTCTAAACTCAATATTTCACCAAATCAACATTTCACCAAAGTCAACATAAGCTACGTTTTACTAAAGTCTAAAGATTTTCCTAAGTCAACATTTAAAAAAAAAATATTTCACCAAAGTCGACATGATTAACATATCACTAAAGTCAATAGATTTTTATTCAAACATTCACCAAATCATTATTTCATCAAAACCATTATATCTTTTAATGTTAAAACGCGAACATTTCACAAAATAAAACCTAAGTCAATATTTAAAAGATCGACATATCGCTAAAGACACTCTTTCATAAAATGAACACATCACCAAAGTCAACATTTTACAAAAAAACATTTCACCAAAGTCAAAATTTCACCTAAGTTGCGAATTACCAAAGTCTATGGATCTTCCTAAGTCAATATTTCACCAAAGCTGACATAATCAAAGTATCACCAAAGTCCAAAGATCTTCCTAAATCAACATTTCACAAATTCAACTTGCAATCAATTTCAATATTTCACAAAACCAATATCTCTAAAGTCAATATTTCACAAAACCAACTTACCAAAGTCAATATTTCACAAAATTAACAAATCACCAAAGACAATATTTTATTAAATGAGTCGAACATATCACCAAAGTCAACATTTCACATACTTTACTTATCATCAAAGTCAATATATCTTCCTAAGTTAACATTTCATCAAATCAACATTTCACCAAAGTCAACATAATCAATTAATCCCACTACTCTACAGATCTTCCTAAGTCAACATTTCACCAAAGTCTATAGATCTTCTAAGTCAACTTTTCACAAAATCAACATATCACCAAAAACAATATTTCACAAAATTAACCTCTCATCAAAGTCAACATTTCACATAATCGACATGCCACCAATATCAAAAGATCTTCTTCAGTCAACATTTCACCAAAGTCAACATTTTTCTAAGTCAACAAAATCAATATATGTGAAGTCAACATTTTCCAAAACAACATATCACCAAAGTCAATATTTCACAAAATTAACATATCACCAAAATCATCATTGTCACCAAAGTCAACATTTAATAAAATCGTCATACTACCCATTGCATCATTTGATGTCAACATTTCGGGAGGGGATATTTCCACTATATCCAACTGACTAATAACTTCTCTTATTGAAGGGAAGTAACTCCTCACTTGGATGACCAGAGACTCGGTTATCCGTTAAGGTCGACCACGCGTGAGCCACTGGTGGCCAACCCGTCAGACACTGGTTGCTCACTGGTTACACACGCATCGTCTGGCATGGCCAACGCGTGAGTGACTGGTGTGACCACCCGTGTCACACGCGTGAGGGGTATAGGAACTATTTCACACTACTGTAAATATACATAACTTATCCGAAGCGATCACACCTACATGTTTTTTAAAATTGGAAATGGACATTAAGTCTTGTGTTGTCTTAAATATGACTGTTACATATAGTTAATAGCTATTGGAAGAGGTAATTATTGTAATATCAGCTATCACGATTAAAAATTATATCTTTTCTTTGCGTTTGCGTGTATTTAGCGGCCATCTTAGATTTTTTTCCGCAACAAATGACCCCCAAATACTAAATTAACATAGTTTGACAATGAAAAGTTAAAATTCATCTCCAATATTGCTCTTCTACTCAATCTAGAACAAATGTTGTGAAGATATATAGGTTTATAAGTTCATGGCAGTCATCTTGGATTTTGAAAAAGCCACCAGGGTGGCGAGCGGCCACCCGGGCTAAATATCATCAAGACACTTGGTGCTATATAAAAAAGCAAAGAAACACTTGTTAATAATCACAACAAGGTAAATTGGCCTGCCTCTGGACTAATAATTGTTTCAGGATATGACTCAAAGAATGAAGGCGAATCAATGTATTTCATTAAATGTAGCTTATATTTGGTCATCAAAATATGGATAATGATAACTTTCTGTGCCCCTATTTGCCATTGGATATATATATTTGACAAGTCTTCTTTGTTATATTTTTGATTCAGAGTAATTTCCCATTTATCTTGACTAGAAGGTCTATTTATATATACTGAGGTCCTAATGTCTAGATCTTGAAACAGATTAACTCCTTTTGGTTTGACATAAAATACGAAGATTGCTAGAAGACAATAGTGGAGTATGTTCAGAAATGATAAATTTAGTTTAAAATTAAGCAAAAAAGTTTTCAAAAATCTCGATTTATTTAATTTTAATGTTTACTACAGTGTACAAGTGCAAATCACAGTACCTATCTAAATAGATCTACCAACAAACAGGCTTTATTTGCGGGAACACTTACTAGTACAAGTTTAATATGAATTCGTAAAGTACGATTTTACCACCCTTAAAGTTCCATTAACACCTTTTATGGAGTGACGGCAGATACATTACATCATGTACTTAAATCTTTACTGATTGAGTCACTGACCGACAAAGAAAAAATAGAATGATTTCAGCGCATAATTGTTCAACATTCATCACTGTCAAGGATTCTCATTTTTAAAGTGATACACATCCATGAACCGAGCAAATTTGCAACTTGTGAAGGCTTGTCAAATGTTAACACTCTCAGTTACAGCAACACCTAGTTCAAGAACTTCTTTTCATTGCCTTGAAACACATTAAACAGCAGGTGACATTCACTGTCTTCTCAAAGGATAGTGAAATTTTTAATGAAACAAATTACTTCGTTTTGCCCCCATACCACTTTTATTAAGCCTCATTTTGGAAAGCATACGGTACGATATGAAACAGGAAACATCTTCTGAAAACAACGTAAACAGAACACGACTGATACTTTCATTTATAGCTGAGCAAACACTGAACGTATTTGTTTTATCACTAATGACTTAAAATATAATAATATAACAGTAAATAACATTTCCCTTATCTACTGTTTAAACCTTTCATATTCTTGAAGTCACCGAAACTGCAACATTGACAACAAAAACTCCATACATACAATTTATAACATTCTACCTTTATCCTCGCAACAACCTTAGCAAAAAACTAAGTTTGCCTAATGGATTTAAGACAATATTAACTTGTCAAGTGTACTGTATTTCTATGAGATCAGTACACTGTAAATCTTCATTTTGTTTGTGAAAGGAACAAAATAGATATTCATTATGTCATTTGATGAGATGGCATGGAAATCGATGATTCATCGACCTTCCCTAGTTTTGATAACAGAAACATTAACGTTGATCACAGCATAATTTACTCCAGCTCTGCAATCCATGTTTTGAAATGAGACTTTTCTTAAATTCAAAACACCAAAACAATGCCCATTATATTCTTGTTGTTTACAGAATGCATATGTTTGCTAATCCCTTTTAACATGACAAGTAACCGATATGTTTACACGTGCATCTCACATCACATATCACTGTGTATATAAAATTCAGACTGGAGAGACATCGGTGAACGCAAATATAGATAACTCTTTTAAAAAATAGTTTTTAATTTTGTTTATAAAAAGGTCTTCATCCTGTATTAAAATCAGTGATAGTATGAAATCTCTTAATTGTAAAGAGGAAGTTTTAACAGACACCAGCTTGAAAAGGAAACAACTGCAACATGTGTTTAATGTCAAGGTTTGTAAAATTGAATGAATTAATTTTGCACTCATACAATGTAAGTTGTTCGTCAAAAACGATTGCAATTTTCATAATTTATACATATTTAAGAACAATTTTATATCAGTTGGAAACGAAAGATTACACGTCAGTTTGTTTAAGGAAAAAATTAGATCATAACATGTTTAAATGTTTTTCAGATATCATTGAACATGAAATTAGGTCTAGTTTTAGCTACCGAAATGTTTACCTGAAAGTTACCATGTGAATAATTATACACTCAAGGGAAGAAGGCAATCCGTTTAGAAACTGCTGCAATTCATTTTAAATAATTGCCTCAATGACAACATAATGTATTCAACAAATTTTGCCGCGGTAGTACTTACTCCTCTAAGTCTTCCTCTTTGACCTTCACACAGTGTTTGGCCTTTACATAGTTTTTTATCAAAAAGTTATGTAGTAAGTCATCGATCTGTCATGAAAATAATTTTTTTTTACATGACATTCAATGTCTGCATGTCTTTGCAGAATTCACCAGGACAACAAACGTCAGCAATGACATCATTCTACAGGGAATATTAATGTTATACATATAAGCAGGGAAATATGTTGAAATTATCTGAATATTTTAGATACAGAGTACACTGTAGTAGTGTATTTACTTACTTGTCGCAGGTGCAACAAGCAGAATATGGGAGGAACCAAAAGTACATTGAGAATCTGACTTTCTGAACGTTTGCAGACATTACACACAAAAGAGACAATCTAGTCGCAAGCACTTTAATCGTCCTGAGTGATCTCCGAAACAATATAGAAACAACTGAGACAGGATCCTGAGAAGGAGATGACCACAAAAGCACGACGGAAGCTCGAGCTGAAGAGGATATTTAAGCTCAATACGACCCAGATGCATTAATAGTTCGTCGAAAAACCCATTGTTATTTCTACTTTCTTGACCTGTAGATATGTTTCTTTGTTAACTTCGTGCAGCTTCTTCACAAAATGCTCAAAATCTTTCTGTAGTATTAATGGAACTAGAATTATCAAAGGAAAGTACCACTTGAAAAAAATCCCACTAAAATGCCAATTTTTCCTGTAAAAGTCCAGTTTGATACCTTGATATGTTTTTTTACATAATACAGATCTTAATGGAACTATCGAGCTTAACATTATAAAGTGAATGTAATGAACAAAATTCTTTTTTACTTATTTCCAAATGAGTTATGTGCCTTTGAACAAGGAGCAGAAAATGGTCTTTAAAAAATGTTACATTGTCATCTATTCTTGAAGCTTTAACTTGAGTTATCAAACCGAGCTGTCAGTTATGCTGTTTATGAAAAAAGATTTTTAAAGACACGTTCTAAGAAAACCGAGAAATTTCACAATAGTTTTAGTGTTTTGAAAATATCAAAAAACTGTCACTACGGCCGAAAACCGCTTCGGTCATAACCGATGGGTGATGTTGTGGCCCAGAAATGTTTTTCACTTTAAGTTTGTTTGCTTAGGTTACTTATATCTTTGGTCACTTAAATGACCTGTCAAAACTAAAATGTTCAATGGGAGGTTTGATATACAATTATGTAAAATATGTGTTGTAATTTCAACATTATCCATTTCGTTTTTTTTGCAATGATGCGATGCTAATGACATCCCCAATAAAATGATAATGACACTAGAATAGAAACAAAAAGCAGACAGATACCTGCATAATTCAAATCACAATAGTAAGTAATCATAAAGAGTTTTTGAAATGTGTAAATCTGAATTTGAAACCTTTTGACACTTCAGCAAGGCGTCTTAGCATGACATCGGTTGCCCAGATAATGATGATGGCAGCTGCGTCATTACTCGTTTGGCATATGATTGAAGACATGATCTGATGATAACACCTGGGGGATGCAGAAAAATCAGTTAATGCTAATAAGTCAAAATTTTACAGAATATTAATGGATATTTGTATATATCATTAATCAAAATAAGTCACATATTATATTTCAAAAAACGTACATAAGAATTATGCAAAATTTATATCTATATACTAATAATTGGTTGTCAATTTTTGCTTTTTATGGCGTTATAATATAATATTTAGGCAGACATTCATTCATTTGGAGAACAAATGAAACCTCAGATGTTTAGTTAGGAAGAGACATACATGTACATGCACGTCTTGAACGTTTCAGCATGTTCTTAATCCTTTGAGATTATTGATGTTGTTCTTCGCATACAATATATTACTAAATAGGAATGTTCATTAAAGATTCAAAGAGTTTCAAATAATACAGCCCGAACATATCACCGATAGTTAGCTTCATACCAGAACATTAGCACCTCGGAAGCGTCTCTGTAGGATAATGTGATTGATTACACAAAGAAACACAAAAGGAAGGAAGACATGTTTCTGGTCATGTAAAAGTGATGGGACGCAAATGTTGTTTGCAGATCCCTTGCGATTTATTCAATGTTGTTCCCAAAAAGGGATTTTGTACTTTGACAATTGATGGTATCCGCTTCTGTTCATTTCATATTTCAATAGCTTATGAGCATTATATTGTTGTCATTGATAAGTGTATGTTAGGCTTGAGTTAGACAATTGTAGTCATAAGAAACTTATATTTTCTTATATAGTTGCCTTCCCAAAAATAATTATTTCTTTTGGCATTTTTAACGCGAACAAACGTTCCAGTTAAAACTTAGGATTTTTACTAGTAGTTAAGTGACTAGCTTATGAATCGCCTTGAGAAACCCACAAGGCATTCTCAATATTTGACAAGGCAATGACGTCATTTACTGATGCACCAGTTATATTATCATGACGCTAACTATAGTCGAAAACTGGAACAAAGAAAGCTGTCAGCTTTTTTACCATTGGCAATTTGTCCCAATTTATGCTGAAAAATGACATTATAAATCCCTAACCGACTTCTTGTAGGTGATGCCCATGGCATTGCAATTTGATATTTTCATTTAAGGTGTCAGTGATACAAAGGATGTCTTTCTCGTGGGAAAATCTTGTGGTCAACTTCTTCAGATGTGTGCAGAACAATGCCCTTGATACTGTTATTTTTGACAGACAAGGTCTAGTTTTTCTTTAATTAAGACATTGTTAAAGGTGTTTTTGTGTCCTAAAGGTCGTTTTTGTACTTAGTTGAAAAATGTTATTGTAACTACATGTAATTCATGTAAGTGTCTTACTAATGAAATGTTTGTTTCTTCGTTTGTTAGCAGAATTAGTTATGTTTGGCTAAAAATTGCCATTACCTAAGTTTTGTATTCTATGTAAACCATTTTAGTATGTAATCAACTACACACGAAACTAATCGCATTTTCAACTTTCTATATGAACAATGGATAAATGGATGTTTACAGTCAAAACTGCAAATATAGTACTTCGACTGTTGACACGTGTTTTATTATATCTTGTCGAGGGTAAATGTTGGAAATGAATTACATTAAAGTGATAGTTTAAAGTCACATGCTATAGAAGCCATCCACAAAAATGGGTAAACAACAGAAGGAAAAAATATTGTCCCGGCACTTTTGGCTAATGTATCATAGTGTTTGATCTAGTCCTGTAATGTCCCCTGTCCCCCTGGAAGTCAGGTGCCAAGTTACAGAAGATTGAAACTTAAAATCCAAAGGCTACTATTAATGCCAGAGGTATGCAAACTGTGTAACATATTTATTTAGTTTCCATATATTTTTCCAATCGGAAAAAATGGAATTCCCGTCCATAGGATGATTGAGTTCAAACATATGATTTGAAATAATAACTTCCACGATTGACAAAAATGCTTCCACAACATTGATTGACCATCATCTTTCCCATGTTCAATGTTCACATTTGAAATTACACATAGCTAAATGCTGTTTCTAAAGAAGGCAAGCTAACCATTAATTGTGTTTTCATGTTTCGACATGATGCAGGTTTCTGACCTACATTTTGTGATATTTTAAAGTAATGGTCTGTATGCCAAGGAGACAGTATTTGCTGTCATTTTTCGTATTATATATATCCGTCAATTACAAATGAAATACTTGGTACACATAGATACTTATGTGACAGTCCTCTTGCAACGTCATGCATCGACAATAAGGGGTTAAACTCGGAAGGAAAAAAAGATTGTTCTGGCGTTTGCATAAAGGGTGTTTAAGACACTTTTTTAAATCAATATTTTATTTCTGAATCCCTGTTACAATTCCGAACAAGGAACCAGGGGTATTCCTTGTACTCAGATTCAATAAAGTTGACAGAAGAGAGGATTCAGGTTTTCACACACAAAGAAAACACACATAACACAACTTTCACACACACATGCACACAAAGTCACTATTATGAATAAGACACTTTTGGCTAATTTAGCATAATGGGTGATTAAGTCCTGTAATGTCCCCTTGAATTCTATAGTCAAGTAGCAGAAGATTAAAACTAAAAATACAAAGGCTACTATTAATGACAGGGGTATGGAAACTGTTATCACATTTATTAAGTGTCCATATGTTTCTTCAATCAGAAAAAAATAAATTCCCTTCCTAAGGATGATAAAGTTCAATTCAATATGATTTGATATGATAACTTCCGGGAAATAAAATGCTTCCTCAACATCAATCGACCATCATCTTTCCCAATTTCCATTTATACATTTTAAATAACACAGAATTAAATGTTGTTTCCAAAGAAGACAAACTAGCCATTTATTGTGTTTTCATGTTTCGACATTGATGCATGTTTCTGACTTGCTGGTTTGACATTTTGTGACATTTTGAAGTTATGGTATTATACCAAGGGGACAGTATTTTCTGTCATATTCTAATGTTTTTGGCACATCAAAGATAGAGTATCATAATGTGTTTTCAATCATAACACATTTGTCAGTAATTGATATCGATTAGTTAATACATTAAAATTAATATTGAATAATCCTTGATATATAGACTACTTCAACCGTTTTTACTTGTTGTTACAATAGGAGTATAAACATTTATTATGTGACCAACGATGAAATTAGTGAAACAAACTGTCTATCAGTTGTTGTTCTTTGCATAGGATATTACTAAATAGGGATGTCCATTAAATATTTAAAGAGTTTCGCACAATACAGACGGAAAATATCACCGATAGTTAACTTCACACTAGAACGTCATGACGTCAGAAGCGTCTCTGTTGGATAATGTGATTTATTACACAAAGAAACACAAAGGAAAGTAAGACATATTTCTGCTCATGTATAAGTGATGGGACGCAAATGTGTTTTGCAGCTTTGAGTCCCTTGCGATTTATTCAATGTTGTTCTCAAATAAGAATTTTTTTACCTTGACAATTGATTGTACATGGTATCCGTTCTGTTCATTGATATTTTAATAGTTTATGAGCATCATATTGTTATCAGAATTTAACTGAAAGTTACGCTTGAGTCAATTAATTGTAGTCAACTTTCACTAGTGTATTATATTCTTCTTTTATATTTGCTTTCCCAAAGAAATAACAATTTCTTCTGGCATTTTCGACGCGAACAAGCGTTCAAGTGAAAATTTAACAACTATAAATTGAGACTAGCTTATAGTCTGCTCTGAGGAACCCCCAAGAGAATGCAATAACGTCTTTGAGTGGTGCTCTAGTTATATCATTATAATAACCATAGTTGAAAACAGGAACACAGGATGCTGTCAGCCTTTTCACCATTGGCACTTAGTTTCAATTTATGCTGTTTAAAAGAAAAATGACATAATAAATCCTTAACCTTAACCGACCCTTTTTATGTGATGCGCATGGAATCGAAATTTGATATTTTTAGGTGTCTGTGAAACATAAGGTGTCTTACTGTTGGGAGAATCTTATGGCCAACCTCAGATGTGTTCAGAACAAAGCCCTTGAGACTGTTATATCTGTTAGACGAGGTCTAGTTTTTCTTTAATTAAGGAATTTTAATGTTTTTTTATGGTGTCATTAAGATCGTTTTTTGTATGTTTGATTCTTTGTAGCAGAATTGGTCATGTTTTGCAATGTTTGGTATGTAGTAAGTTTAGTATTCTATGTAAACCATCGTAGTATGTAATCAGCTACAAACGAAACTAATCACATATAATACATCAAAGATAGAGTTACATAATGGAGTTTTCAATCATAACACATTTGTCAGTAATTGATATCGATTAGTTAATACATTAAAATTAATATTGAGTAATCCTTGATATATAGACTACTTGCAAACGTTTTTACTTGTTGTTACAATAGGAGTATAAACATTTATTATGTGACCAACGGTGAAATACTGGTTTTTATTAGTGAAACAAACTGTCTATCAGGAAAATGTGACGATATATTATATTGTCATTGATCAGCTATGAGAACAAATGGGGAGAGCTTTCCAATTTTCAAGTCAAATATTTCCTTTAAAGTCATATCACTCGTGAAACGTCAACTTTACCCTAACACTTGTTGAAATTAACCTAGTATTTAGAAAAATACATAAGTATCCTCTATGTAGCATTGGCGGTCAATGTAAATCTGATACATGCTTGCTAAGGCCTTATCTTCATACCACAATGTCATGCATATCACATCTTGAAAAACATGTGCATCATGAAACTTTACACACAAATGCTTAGGACACTACAGACATTGTTAAAATTTGCTTTTTTAAGTCAATTGGATGCCCTTGGTTTTTGGAAAGACTTATATTATTAGCGTCCATTACAAAAGCAATACAGTCCTCTTGCAACGCCATGTATCCACATTAACATAGCCTTGATAGAATACTAAAAAGAACACTCTTTAAACTTGTACTAACTTGTTGTAGAAGATTTTTATAAAACAAGGTAAACGCTGAGTTGTTTATTCCAAGGACGAATAATATTTACTGTTTATTTTCCTAAATGTTACCTATCAGAAGATAATGCTCAATGGAGATTAAAACAGAAGATTTTCTGAGAAGCTAATGTAGATAAGGTGTTAGCATTTTCAAGGACTTTGTACAAATGGTTTAAATAAAAATAAGACATTAAACCGAACTTAACAATTGTGCTTGAATTGAAGACGTCGAAAGGTGATGAATTAGCTGCACTCATAGTATGATACAATTGTTGATTAGTTGTTTGAACGCTTCACTGAATGAATTCCTAGGCATCATTTGTCTTTCTGACTTTCCTGTACCTAGATGTAGATGACACGATCGAATCATCCCCAAAGAGCTTCTTTCAAGTAATTAACATATATTTGCAGTCAACAAGCTAACAGTCATGACAGTGACATTGATAAATAACGTGATAACCTTAACTGTTGAAAATACCATAAGAAAGACTTCTTTGTACATCAAATACAAGTGAAAACCTCCCAATCCTAAACCTTGCA
This sequence comes from Steromphala cineraria, assembly GCA_916613615.1. NCBI lineage: Eukaryota > Metazoa > Mollusca > Gastropoda > Trochida > Trochidae > Steromphala > Steromphala cineraria. The sequence goes on from OU744729.1 coordinate 56,182,125, forward strand.
TTTAGATATACATATGGAAAAAAGTTAAGCACCAACGTTTTGTCAGCTGCAAAAGTAACATGATAAGAAAGAAGGCAATTTGTTTGTAGAAATAATTGTATGATATGATAGGATTATGATTTACAATATAAGGGAAGAAAATTTCATTCTTATATCGACATCATTTGGATATTTGCATTCATAAAATTGTTGTATTTTTATGTAAATATAAGTTACATTTTTTTCTGAGGAATTAAGGTTTTAATTGGTAATTGTGATATGGGTAATTCCAGAGATGTTTGAAGAAAAAGTTTATGCTCCGAGAAAGACGCTCGTTCACTTATTTAGGTGTTAATATTATAAGTAAGTTTCCTCAACAGCTCTTTCTTACATGCCTTTCGGTTGAAGATATGAAGAAAACGTCCTATAATGAGAGCTTCTAAGGATCTTTTTTAAAGGGATTAAAATGGTTTTCTGAAAACGTGATGTATTTACTAGATGAGATGCACTTCTTTCATTTCAATTGCAGTTTTGCCCACTCAATTGAAACTCAATAAAATCTGAAGTGACTTTACCAGGATCTCTCTCCACTGCCTTCAGGATAAAATGATATCTTCAGTCGTCTTAGTGACAGGAACATAGCAGGAGGACTGATAGTAGACCCATTCTCAAGACATATTGGGTTTTACATGGCAATCGCAAGACCAAACTCAATTGAGGTTCGAAAATGCAATTAGTGAAAGAAACATAACAGTGCAAAATGCAATCTTTATTGTCTACCCTCCAACTGTCTTGTATGGTCCACACATTTAAACTATGTGTCATATTTTAACACATTCTGTATTGAGATACTTAATGACATGGAGGTGTGTCATGATTGGCAATTTAAACAATTTTGTCGTTTCTCTGTTATAAAACTGCCATAAGTCCTGTCTGGTCAAGAACTTCCTAAATTGTATTTTAATGATGCATTTCAAAAAGTGATAACTCTTTTATTGAACTGTCTCCGTAGAATTATTAAGTGTCATGGGTTGACCATACTTGGTATTGATATACATATGGTATGAAGGTGTATCACGATTTCAAATTTTACAACATTTGGGCAAAAATGGTGATGCTGTTGAAATCTGTTTAAACCCTTTACAACTCAGAACTTCAACACTGAGAGTTAAAGTGTTTAACAACAATGTATATAGTTGGAGTGTACCTCGAACACGACAGCTTCTTGTTCACAGTGCCGGTTGATATAAGAACAGAGTAAACAATATATTAAAATAAACCACAGCGTAATAATATTTTTCTTAGCTTGAGTCAGCAATGGATCATCTATTGTTTTGATAACAACAACGTTTAAGTAAGGTAGAATTGTCCAAAAGTAAATCTGATAATTCGAGATCCCGATTTTTATCTGATAGTTCGAAAGCGGTTTTCAAAACAGAATTTGATCTATAGAGTGTTTAAAACTTAAGTTTCTTTACTTAAAAATGTTGAATACCGACACTTTCCACCTAACCAACCTTGATTGCGTCAAGATACAATTGACAATCTTGCATGGCATATAGCTGTCCCAATGAAAATGACGTATTGATGTTTATATCAAAAAGGGTTTCAGAAGTCACTGACCTGTTTCCAGTTATCTTCATTTTTGGCATTGGACAAATACATTCTCTCGCTGGAAAAGTAACTATCAGACCAGTCATGCCAGTTTAAGCTATTTAACTGCATGTCCCACTAAGGGTGCATCAAAACTGTCCATCAGTAAAGCGTGCTGTCCCATGCTACATGAGTGAGTGACTTAACCTTTTTGCTTTTTACTTTCTCCAGGGACTTTTTTGTTGTTCAAAAAGAGTTTTTGTAAAGTTCAAACTTACAACATGTCAACGTGAAAGGAGGATTATTCCTATATGTGTTCTCATGAAATTGAAGCTATGTATAAAAACACACATTTATTTTCATCATTACCAAAATCTACTGAAAGTTGATCCAATTTTCCTTATTGATGCTATAAGTTGATAAGTTGTGAAATATGTGCATTTACAGTTTTTAATCAAATACATTTCAAAGTAAAGAAAAATATTATGTCGCTATAATCAATACTAAGGCTGTTGACTGTAAGGTGGATTTAGGAGTAAAGCAAACAATAACACGTTAAAATACAAGTTCGTATTCGAATTATTCATTTATTGCTAGATGTTACACAACTGGTACACATATTAAGAACAGCGTGTTTGAGTATGCAATAATAAACATGTTTTTAAAGTTAGAGAAAGAATCGAATAATGTTGCTAAAGTATGTACCTCAGCCCCATTCCAGGACACTTATAAACACATATAATCCCTTGGATTTTTCATTACGAAAATTCGTAGTAACAGTAATGCCAATGTCCTGGTTTGGTATCACTTTAACATGCCTATAAGGTAGAGTTAAATGTCTTGAATGTTGATGTTCGAATAAACACTTGCCTTCTTTAACAACAAAAGGATCTTTAATATCAGGCAAATTTCAAACATGAAGCATAAAATGTGATCGTAGTTTTACATACTATAACTGGTTTACGATTTCCCCTATCAATAAGTGATAAAGTCTTAAGTTCCTTAAGAAGAAAATTTGCATGGAGTGACGTCAGATGCCATAGATTATGTTTTTCAAACGTTATGCAATTGCACCAATGACAGACAAACCAAGCCTACAGTTCTTATTTCGATCAACATTCATCACTGCCAAGGGTTCACACTTTCAAGGCGACATACATCCACGAGCAGAGCCAATTTTCAACGTTTAAAAGTCTTGTGCAACATTAACACTCTCAGTTACAGCAAAACGTAGTTCACTAACTTCTTTTAATTCCCTTCAAACACATTGAAAGGCGTCGTTTTCATTCTTCTCAAAGGATTGTGAAATTGGCAACGTAACAGCCTATTGCTTTTAGCGCTCATATCACTATCACTAAAACATGTTTTTTTTTAAAAAAACAAATAACCATAATACATGTTTTAGCTGGGACAAATAAACGTTTACTATATGTTATTTTGGCTTCTTATTTTGTTTAGCTGTTTTTCGGTCACATAATTAGAATGAAAAGAAAACTTTGCAATTAACTGCAGGATTACCTAAATTTAACTGACCATCATGATCTTGCTCTTCAATACCCATATATGTCTTTCTAAATGATCACTTCAAATCTTAAAGGGGCTTTTTTGATAATACTATATTCTAAAGTTTTCAATTATAATTGTAAGTTAATTTAATATGTATTATTTTTATAGTGTCAAAAACTAATTACAAAAGCCAATCATCCATAGCCACAGGGAAAGTATGAAGATTCACATAAAATCATTTTTGTGTGAACCCCTTTTTTCTTTTTGCGTAAGATTAAGGTATCGCAAGGCTAAACTTTACATTGTATATTTGAATTATTACTGCTCCATTTAGTTTAAATACATTGGCTTTTAATTGGAACCATTTATTTTCATTTTCCTGACATCACCTTATATTTCCCCTAAAAACGTGCTACTGCCCCTTAAAGGACAAACCAGTTAGACATAATTGCATCCTCGATCATCCAACGCTTTCTTTCCTTTAACGGGGGTAGGTAGGTAGGTAGGTAGGTAGGTGAAATTAAGGGCGAAGTTTGGGCCGAATATGACCTACATGCGCCCGGCATTTGGAGTGATTATTGAGAGTTAAAAACATTTAAAAGTTAGAATTGAGAATTAAATGTTATATAAGGTCATATTTGCCAGTGTTCTTGACAAAATTTAAAACTGATCTTTGGACTTCACCAAACATCAAATTTTCACCAAGAATAGATCTTAGTGAGAAGATATTTGATTTGGAGATAACAACCTCTTCACAATGATCTTTATGCCCTTCACATTCAACAAGATAATGAATGACAGTCTCTGGACAATTATTAAAACAATGAACACACGAAGGAGATGAATCATTGTCTAAAACGTGTTTGTAAGCATTTAGTCCACAATGGCCAAGTCTTAAACGAGTGAGAATCACTTCATCTCTCCGGTTTTGTTGCCGAATCTTGGTGTGCTTAACAACTTTAGGGCATGAGCTATGCATATGTCTGGCAGTGTTGCCCCTATCCCAGTCGTTTTGCCACTGTTCATAGATTGATGTATTAACAGAAGCATAGAAATCCTTTGGCACTGGAAATATATCCTCAAAATCAACGTAGGGTTTGGATAAAGATGATTTTGCAAGCTGGTCAGCTTTCTCGTTTCCATGGAGACCTACATGTGCAGGAACCCATATTATGTCACAGCTTATGTAAGTTTGATTCAAAACGGTACCAAGATGTAATATTTCATAAAGAATGTCACTGCGTTGCCCGTTTTCACCTGAGTGAATTGCTTGAACCGCTGCTAAGGAATCTGTAAAAATTATTGATTCAAGATTATGATTGTTTACCCACACTAGAGCCATTAGAATAGCTATTAATTCTGCTGCAAAAACTGACAAATGATTTTGTAATCTAAACAGTTCTTCTACCTCTAGAGATGGAATATAGAAAGCTGCGCCAACGTGTCCTGTAGCAGGGTCTTTAACGGGGTTTTACCACAAACGCAATTACCTACCTTTGCAATAATGCTGAGGAATATATGGATGACAACTTCTTTGTTCATTGTATGCGACGTTTGGACAAAGATTCTTATGTTGTTCTCAAGCAGAGGAAGAGTAATGTAGTAGGGGCATATATATAAGTAAATAGTACAATACACAGTAACAAACAACTTAATGAACAACTAATGACAACTTAATTGCGTTTCCCTTTGCCATGACTCAGCGAAACTCATGCTTTCTGATAACCAATGAGATCACTTGGTGTCGTGAACGGTCAAGTTGTTTTCACACTCTGGGTCTGTGTTTTGTTTCTGATTGGATAACATGGACGCAGCAGGAGATAATTGTGTATGATGTAAATCCCTATTAAATTTTCCAGGGCTATAGTGTAGACTTATCGGATCGAGGATGGACAATGTGACAGTGAAGATATTAATTATACCTCTGGTTGAGGCATAGAGTTTATCCAATGATTCAGACTCGTTATTATGACGTGTATGTAAAGTTCCTTTAATGACTTACGTAGTATGAAGTGTACATCAACGTCCTCCAATAACAACAACATCACACCTTTCAACACAACAACATGGTCCCCGTCACGTCAGTCTAGGCGTCACTCGTCCATTAGTCCGTAATGGCTGTAATGAAGAGTAAACGAGTTTGGGAGTAATAGACTAAAATTCATTTAGGGTTCCACATCGACCGGAGAATGATGTATGCTAAGGAACATTTATTGATTAAATATTCTCATTTTCTCACACCATAGTGTACCATTCAGGGCAAGGGAAAGTCTACTGACAACAACGTCAACATTACATGACAAAAACTTACATTTATAGCTGAGCATTTACAATGTACCTTAGCCGTTGCATAAACCTTTCAAAACTTCAAGGCCACCAAAACTGCTCAAATGATAACTTTGAATAAACAATTTAAAGCATTTTCGTTTTACTGTCACAACAACCGTTGCGAGATAATACTACATTTGTTTTGGGGATTGAAGACGATATTCATCTTTTCAAACTGACTGTTTTTCTGTTCTAATTTGCTATGAAAGGGGGGCTTTTAAAGCAATGTTAATTAAAGTTCATAATGGTGAGCTACAGAGTAAAACTTCATCAAAGATGCCATGTCTTCTTCAGTGGCTGACAAAACAGATCCTTATTATGTCTTTTAGTAAGATGACATGGAATGGATATTTCATCTGTCATTATCGTTTGTGATACATTATTTTGCAATTTGCTAAGACAACAATGAGCCACAACACTACAGGTAATGTTTAGAAATGACACTCTTCTAAAATTGAACAACATTGTTAATCATATTGTAATTATTTAATGCCTTTTCCTTAAACATAATTAAATGTCAAATGTTTGCAAGTGCATCACACATGAACTGTACACGTAAAAGTAAGACTATAAAGGAAATTGCAATATAATCATAATAAAAAATGTTGCACCCCCTCAAATAAAAGTCTCATTATTTCGACACATACATTGTAACAAAAACCTTTAATTTTGTCTGTACCCATTCATCTAATATTTAGTAGTATTGATTTTGTCATGTCGCCGTAGGGATCTTATTCATCCAAACCCGACAAGCTGCACATGCACTTTGATCTCCACGATTAATGAAATAATTTACACTGTGCATTTCCAAGGAAGAAATAATTATCATGTTTCGAATTCCTTTTGGCATGACAAATAAGCATCAACACGTAGTCTTCAAGGTCTCAGTGCCACCTGAACATCATTCCAGATTAATAAGCTTACATGTCTTGTACTAGATGCTTATTTGAAATTATTATACCCTGACATATGACGTCGTTGTCGAGAAGAAATTATTTTAAAAGTACTTCTGGATGCATGAAAGCAAGACCATCAACAAATAAAGTGTGTTTAGTACACCTTATTTTCTTCTCTAGTGTTTGATTATGAACGGTTTAGCAACAATAAATATATAAATAAAAAATCTGATTTAATTCATACGAATGTAGAAAAAATGTTAATTTGATGCTGAAAGAACCATAAACCTTAGATCTACTGTTAACATTTGCCAGCGAGAAGGGTTGATTTAATTTATTCGGATATAAAGATGTACCTAATCTATAATTCAAAAGGAGTTACCAAACGTTTATAGTTTATGTCTAACAGTATATGTGAAACTTACTTTGAGTAAAAGTAAATACAGTTATGATGCAAACTTCTGACACATCTGTGCTCGTTTTCTCTTTTGATGTGTGGAGACACTTTATACAAATAAACTTTCTTAAGCAAAGTTCAGAAGCTCACACTTAGATTGCGTACTTGAAATGAAGTTACAAGAAAAGAAGATAAATTTATGCTTTAATTCATTTCTGACATGACACACTTGATAAGTTTACATTCCCTCTTACAATATACAAGAAGCACTTATAAAGAGGAGCTTTGCGGAAAATAGGATCCTTTTAAAACACACTCGTTTGGTCATTTGGGTTCATGCTTAACATCCATTTGCTTTAAACCTCTTTCTTTTGAAAATCGATGTGAAACAGCAAGTAATGAGAGTGAGAAAGAGTTATTGCCTCCACATAGCCCGCAGGTGTAGGTTAGAGAATTAGTTAAGCTTGGTTGCTTGCTTGCTTTGAAATTAACTTTTATCAAGCGCTTCTTGCAGAGCTGATTTTGCACTCGGTTAACTTAAGTTTGTGGAATATTACAATTTTACGATATTGTTGATTATTACTTAAAATACTTTATATTATAGTTGAAATATCTACATTAACATGTTTGATTTAATAATTCTAATTTATAATCTCTCAATAACGTACCAAAGATTTAAATATTATTTTCATAATTATTGAAAAGATGATTTAAAGCTTTCCATGTACAGGGCTTGCTTTATGATATGATTTATAATGTTTCCTTAAAGTCTGATGAATGTTATTTAATAAACTACTGGGCATATAATTTCATGAGGGATTATATTTAATAGATTACTTGAATAAATGACCGTTTCGTACAACTTTATCTGGTTGAGTTGGAAATTGTACACACTTCCAGGAGTAACGAATAAAACATTTATTGTAATCTCTTTAAAAGATGACAATCGTTTTAAATATCAAATTCTATAACAATTAACAAGTCATACAGCATAATTAAAGCAGATCCTGGGGAAAGTAAACAGGTTAAGTGATGGGGAAATGTTATTAAATTCAAATGGCAAATTAAACAAACAAACAGGGGTTTAATGTGCAGACGAACAATTTCATATCGAAAGTGTTACGCAGAAGGCTATTTTTCATCATATATTGTTTTGATTTGATTTGGACGTAGATGGCATAATTAATTATATCAGGGCAAAATATCTCCAAATATATCAAATTAATGATAAATTCAAATGTTTAAAGAAAATCGTAAAACAGTCAAATATATTTGCGGAAGGCAAATTTACAAGCCAAAAATACATGAATACTAGTTACATAAACTTTTAAACGTTTTTAATTCAGAAACAGCATTCTGGCCTCTCAGGATATGTTTAAAAAGTCGTTTGACTGATTGATCAGTGTAATCGATCATCATCACATCTTCAAACATTCATTTTTCTTTGAAATAATTCTTTAATGCAACTGTCGATACTTTTCAGTCAGATGACACTTGATGGTTAAGTTTTGTAAATATGAACATACTTTGATTATTCACAATGCTTAAAATACATAAACAGAATACGGAAGCTTGGCATTTCATAGCATGTGTTTTCTGAACACAATGATTCTGGACACTTATAGATTGTGAAAATGTCAGTTGTAAAAGCGCAATGAAATCAAAAATATTCTTATGAGAACAAACCTTTTTACTATCTGTGTTTAAAGATATTGAATGGTAAAAGGTAAAATAACAGATTCAGGGGTATATTATAGGCCAGATAGAACATGTAACAAAATGTTTCAAGTCGTCATTACTTCGAAACATTCATTATTGAAATCAAACATAGAAATTGAATCTAGCGACTTTTGAGGTCAGTCATCGTATCTTTATAACAGTTTTAAGAGTTGTCAAGTTCGTTGCTTCATGTGAATCGATTGCAATCTATTTTCATCTCTGTATCATCACATGGATAAGAAGCTTGCCAAAATACACTGATTTTAAATGTCAAAAATGAAATGTAGTCTTAGTCATAGATATAGGTTAATGGTCGTAGGGATGTTTTTACAATGTTAATCATCTACTAATTTTAGATCTATTTATGTAAAATACTCATTCAGATAAGCACTTAAGCTAAATGTTTTATGTTATTGGTTATTTTAATTGAGGACATTTCAAAATGTCTTTTGATTGAAATAGTAGTACTCCTCGAGAATGATTAAATGTAAATAAAGAATTACAACTCAGGAATCAGGATTGATTGCTGGAAACACAGTGTAATCCCTGAGTCAATACGTCTATTTTGCTTTTTAATAAATGTCATTTTTAATCATGAATTTGAAATCTTTTTATAAACCATACAAACGGTTGCCACAAATCATAAAGGCTTAAAAGATTTGTTTCTTTTGTAAGCTTACGTAGATTGACAATTTGATTTCAATTTGATTTTATTTGTTGCGGTTTCCATGGAAACATACTAAAATAGTGAGTGTACGACAAAGTTCTTTGTCCGGGACACATCTCTTAAACTATTCATGATCCCTAGATGTTCCTTTTTGAGGGTTATACCAACAAATGATTTTTATTTTGTGCAATTTCCATGGATTATGACAAACAGCGACTTCATGACAAAGTATTTTGTCCTGAGTATAATTCCTAACCTAAACATCCCATCTTCATCAACATTCATACACTGATCAACCATGATGTTAAACCTATTTCTGACTTTGTTGCTGCGATTCCCTTTGAAACATGACTTACCGGTAACTCAACAAAAGTAATTTTGTCCTCAGTACATCTCCTAGAATCTTCATGATAGCTACATCGATCTTGAAACATAGATCAACCATTATCCCTTGATTTTCCCTTATTGCAATGAAATTTATTTTTGCAGTTGTCTCAGATTGGCAGTCGGTTATCTCATCATAAAAAAATGATAAATTATTCTTTTCATTGACCAATCACATATTTGAGACTTGTCCGGAAACTTATGCTTGTTAACTATAACCCTGTCGTTGAATTATTTTTCATTAGAGGATATAGAATGATCGAGAGCGTACAGTCATTTGTAATTTCAGGATATGAATATCGCAGGAACAGTGTTCCGACTACTAACAAATGAAATATGTATAAGAAAGAAAATAGCTCTAAGACATCAATTTATCTCATGTAATTATGTGAATAATCCTTTCTCTCAAGATTTGTTCGATGTTTTCTCAAATATCGTTTCGATTTTATTTTGTGTTGTTATCATGTCTAAAAAGCAACAATGCAAAATTGAAGTACCCCCTAGTGTAATGTTTCCATGATGCAATAATCTGGTGTTAATGTTGAGCTGTCAATGTTTGTACAATTCCCTAAGGAAAGTGCAACATAAATAACATATAAATGACAGTCACATTGTCACATTCTTTTCAGATTATCCTTCCTCAATATTACAGGTCGTTAAGAACATCTTTGTACATTTAAGTCGGTTTTCTCAGATGAGTAAACAGTAAAAATCCCCTAATGAAGAGCACATGCATTTCGAAAACATAAACAAGCAAAGTACGAAAGATTGATAAATTTGTTTTGTAGTAGTTTTACTGACAATGAGTAAACAGTAAGTTTATGGTTGCCCAGTACTTGCATCTTTTTGAAAACCTTTATTATCGTTTCAAATAACTTTTTTCATAAACACTTCAAATGAATGATAAAATCAATAATATAACAATTTGAAATTATTGTTCACCCCAGCAGGGAGTTTGATGGCAATTCCTCTCAATATTTGACCTTGTCTTAGAACGTTTGGCGCTGTCAAAGTCCATTATTATTATATCAGGGTAAGTTGTTTTGTGGCAACGAAATTCAGGGGGATATTCCATTTTATACATATATTTTTATTTGTACATGATTATAATTCAACCCAGATGAAGCATGTTACTGGCAGTCATATTCTTGTTGATTAATATGTGACATTTTGACAACGAAGATCCACACAATAATATGAAGTGAATCCGTTCACCGGCGCTGCAAGTGCTTCAGGATTAAAAGACATAATTGTGAAATCTTATCAATAGTTATAGTAAAATGTAAATTTCTATCAAAATATTTTGTTTTTGTTCACCAAAAAGTAACTTTTATGAAAGAGCAGCGTTCATTGTGACATTTCCGTAACTAACGAAATTGCGGATAGAAAGTTTATAGGACCGGGTCTTTAACGAAGACTTATTAAATAAATCATTCTGGACTAGTCATTTCGGTCATTCCCTTTTTATAGACCTTTACAGGCACTATCCTTATTACACTCTATAATAATATAACTCTTCCGATAACTACACGTACGTTGCCCATATCTAAGACTAGTACTTCACAAAGGCAAACAAATGTTTCGTAAAAGAGTCATTTAGTCAAAAATTCGCAAAGTTGCATCCATTAGAGATTGATGAAAGAAATTTCAAGGAATAAACAAGACAACAGCGTATTCAGATATCTATATGAGATTTTTAAAGATTTGTGTCAAAGGACTTTATTGGAATACGTGAATCGAAAGTCAATTGAAAGTCAATCCTTAATATTTGTAACCCGACTGCTATTTACCAACACAACAAGATCAACAATCCAGAATTCCAGGACTGATGTGATATTTCATTGACAGTAGTTCTCTTTTTGAGAACATTTCAAAAGTATTTTCAACATCCATTAAGACTAAACCCGTGTCACGTAAACGTGCTCACAGTTTGCTTAGAACTTAGAAAAGTTGATGACTGATATATTTCCAAGTTCATGTCTTCGTTTGACAATGAAGTAAATTGTCTTTCAAGAAATCATTTTCTGTGTTTATCTTTACTTACAACACGAATATAACTGGAGAATATCTATCGATTGAAAATATGGTTACATACGTCCTTGCAGTTGATAAATCGACCATTTTCATGTTTTTATGCTTCTTAAATGATTTAAAATTATTGCTGTAGTTACCACGCAGTTTTGTATGTGCTATCTATCCCAAAAGTGCTTACATAAGGAATCAATCATATAGATAAATGAAACAATCGTTGTAAACCATACATGTATTTGCATGAATAAACCATTGGAGGCAAAAATTTATAAGGCTATCATAGCTCTTTTCTTTTCATTGTTTTCACCTTGGATCTTTATTCTTTTCTCCATTGTCAACGTTGACAACATTATGTACCCATTCTTGATTTGGTTTGGAGATCTACTTTTATAAAGGTTTATTCCCTTTCAAACAACTTTTAGATAATCTTAGGAAGAATAAAAAATAAGTATTGTACCACGTTATGCTATTCCCCTAGTGAAAAATCAATATTTGTCAGGTAACACTTTATGCTTTTCCCTGGACTTGCAGAGGTGCAACATTAGAATTATGCCATCCTGTGACAGAATTGATTGATAGAAATAACGAGTGATCGACTGAACATACGTTCTTGGTAACCTATAATCATGAAAGATCTTTCATATAAACGAGACTGACGTCATGCTTTAGTCATTTGATTTAATTCAAAACTTTAAAAAAAAATTACCAAAATTTGGCAACCTTGACCTTCTCTAGAATTTTCTTTAATAACTTTTTTAAAATAAGAATCTTTCATGAGAAACATGAGAAACATTGAAATATGTGACTTAATTTCATAATTAACATCTAGAGGCTGTTTTCAATAATAGCTAGTTGAATGAAATGTAGGTACACATAATGATATTGATATCATTCCGAAGGCAATGAAGAAATATCGGTTTTTGCAAGGTTTGATACTGAATACGGATGAGAATGATTGGGTTTATGAGGGTAACATCTCTTCACAGACTGCTCCTTTCATAGAAATAAAATATCTTATCCGAGTAGACCTGATATATTTCTTTTCAGGTTTGCAAGCATATACCTCACTAATCTGTTTTACCTGCTCTTTTGCTAAATTCAGCTTTATTTGTCTTACATGAAATTTAACAAAATGCACAAATATATAAATAGTTGACAGCATCATTCATGTACAGTTTTTCACTCAAGTACAACGGGTTATAGATAAGTACTTGATAAAAAACAGTACACATATACTTGTATATTTGCAGGGGAGAAATAAATCACAAATATGATCAAACATTATAAGTCGATGCAGTGTGTGTAAACAAGATTTTTAAAACTCTTTTTGTCTAGCCAGTTAGCAAGGCGTCCAAGCATGAAATCAGTGTCCCTGATAGTGATGGTGGCAGGTGTGCCATTAACCATTCAGTATATGATAAGGACATGGCCTGATACTCTGACACCTCGAGGGAAAGACTAACACGTTGGTCTAGACGTTTCATAAGGTAACACATTACCTAACAAATGAATACTAATAAGTCAAACATAGGTCGGGAAATTAAGGGTTCACAAATTCTGCCTTTTTTTTATCAAAATGTTAGTTTTAGGCTAACAAATATTATTTCAGGAAAGGTGGAGAGAATATGATGCAAAACATATTCGAATGAAATTAATCACTTATATAAATCTTGTTAGATTCTGTTCGATTTTCTTGATTTAAATGACAAAAAAGACAATATTTCGTGACAAATTTGACAATTTAGGAAACAAACTCAATTTCTCAATTGATCAATAATGAAAGAATGAACTGCTAGCATGTTTGTAATGCATTGAGACTGTGGTTGATCTTCCTTGTGTACAATATTACAGAATAGACGTATCATCATTTCTAGATGTTCATCAAGGATTCATAACGTTTCATACAGACATAATATAATGTATAACTGATAGTCAACTTCACACCTTTATACTATCACGTTACATCCGTCTCTGATGGATGATATTCTTTTCTTTACATAAAAGAAACACAAAATGAAGTTAATTATATTCCTGTATTTAATATTGATGAGACGCAAGTTTGGTTCACAGCTGCAAGTCCCTTGTGATTTGTTTAATTCTATTCTCTACAAACAATTTTACCATGGCCATTCTTATCAGATTCTGTTAGCATGGAATTGCTCAATAGATGTTGAGTATCTTATTGTTATAATCGATAACATTTTCTCACTCCATATCAAATTGACTGTCGTCATAACAACCTGATTGGTGAAAAGTATTATTCTTTCATGTTTATAAGAATTCCTTTCTCAAGTGATTCACATATCTTCTGGCATTTTCGATGGGAACAAACAATCAAGTAAATTATTCAGTATTATATTGGGAATGTTGCTAAGAGAGAGCGAATAAGACTCCATGCATGACGAAAGTACTTGGCTTTCCCCGAACTTCACAGCCAGGCAATGACGTCAATATAATGCTTACAAAATTGTTTTTGATCTCCCGTGGAACACAAGAAGCTGTCAGTCTTCCAACTGCTGGCAATATATCTTAATTTGTGTTGCAGAGTACAATAAAGAAATAATGATAATGAAGTTTTGGCCGAAATTTGTTTTGATGATGTTTTAAGTTGCAACTGTACCATGTGTGATATTTTGAATGTGTTTAAAAGTGTAGAACAAAGAACAGTGCATGGTGTCTGTGATGCATTTAGTGTTGAATTTGTCTTTCTCATGGGAGAATCCAATGGCCAACTTCTTCAGATGTGTTCAGAACAAAGCCCTTGAGACTGTAAGTCTGACAGCAGTGGTCTAGCGTTTCTAGAAAACATGTTACTTTCATCTCGGGAATTGTTTATTTCATGGTGTCTTGAAAAATCGTGTCCTAATGTGAAAAGTTTCACAATATTTTCTACATGTATTGATGTGTGTATGTCTCCATGATAGAAGTAGTCATGTTGTCTAATGTTGCGTTTTAAGGTATATTTGAGATTTGTTGTTGGTTTTCTGCTCTGAAAAACTTAACTGATATATAACATCAGCAACATAAGAAAATAACCACAATTTAGATTACCCTTGATAAAGAATAAATGGCTTACCAAGTACCAAAATCCTTTATTTATGTTTTGTCAAATAACATTGTAACAGCGTTTTATCAAATGCTAGCTACATAAAAATTTACTGATATATTATGCTTATTGATTAAGATTGTGAATACTTTGGAAATGGAAAAATACAATGAACCATGAACTGAAGACAAATGGAATTCTATTGATGAACAACCTCTTCATTTGACGTTAGCGACATTCCAATTCGATCCTTTAACTGTTTTCAAGCATATGGGAAAACAATGATTGGTAAAACAAGTTGATACGGTTTTAATTGCTATAATCAAAACCAAACTCATTCAGATTCTCGTTTGTACCTAATAAATACGAAAGACAATAGATGAATCAATAGAATCAAACGTTAACGAAGAGGGAATTCACTAGGTAACATATTGCTTCCTGTTAAATATTGAAAATATTATTTTATCAGGTAGTTTATGGCAAAAGTATAGATGAATTATTAAGAAATATCATACTCACAACAAATGCACTCTAGAATAACTTTTTCGTACTGTCTATTTATAAACTCATGTCCAAAAACTAAAACGTAGTTTTATCATTTCCTCAGTAGTCAACTAACTTCTATGCAAAATTTTGAAATATTATCGTTTCATGTTTGCGAGAAACGTGCATTTTAAAAATCATCGATCTGGAATCTCCTTAACTAGGCAAGATAGCAGGGAGAAATTTGACACGCTTGTTTTAAACCGTTCTAGTGCAATGACGCGTCAACGAATTTATGTCAAATAAAGTACATAATATCAACAAGATTGTATTCTTGCCTACATTCAATACTTCATCAATTTTAAAGTGAAATAACAAGAGTTCTGTACATAAAACAATTTGAAATTTCGATTCATGCACCCCATGTGCGTTTGAAGTGACACAAAATCAAAATTGTTTTTTTCCTGCAGTTTGAAAATGTGCACACTTCTTTACAAGACATATGCCTGTTAGACACACATAAATTCGACTCTGTCAGGTATGAGAATTTAGTTTCGGATGACGTTGAAAACTTGGTATCGTTTCTTTTGGACATGAGTTTATATATGGCTCAACCAGTCAATTAATTATTTAATCACCACTCAGAAATGTACAGTGTAGGGATTGATGCTCATATCATGAGTTATTGATGATCGATATCGGATACACACATTAAAAGAAGCGGAATAAATATGCACACGTAGTGAATATTTCAAATAAACATTAATCTTGTTTCGATTCTATTGATTTATTATCTATCTTACAGCTATTCACATATGCATTAAATACTCGATGAATCTTCTGGCATCTATTTGTTCATAGAGAATAAACATGGAATATCAATTTTCTATTGATAACAAGATCGGTGATTAAATGGTTAAGCTCAATAAACTGTATCAATCTGATTTACATCTCTCAAAGGTAAAAAAACACACTTAGTGTGTGATTAGCTGAATACAGTGGTTTATACTACATGTAAACCATACTTCTAATTATGTGTAAAGTGCAAATATCCATCTAAGAGCGCTGTTCAAATGCGCTTTCATTAGATAGAACAATATTTCATCGATCATTAGATAGAACAATATTTCATCAATCATTAGATAGAACAATATTTCATCGATCATTAGATCGAACAATATTTCATCGAGGACACACCAAAGCGTGCTGAAATGCATTTGCCAAAAAGTATTGAGGCAATCATTTAGTTTTTAAGGGTGAAAGCTTTTATAGAGACTACATTACAAGAGCGGCTTATAGGATTGCATTAGCTGAATTATATATCATTTGCCATATAAGCAGACGAACTCATTCCCCTTCTGTCGCTTCATATCCGGTATCGCCTTTCCGTGTCCTCTCAGCCTCGTTTTGGTTTGTCGCTAGACGGTGAAAAGCAGACGCCTTGTTACGCAATGTTTACTTAGCTGTGGTTTCATTGAGAAACTACGTATCATTGCTTTTTTGGCCTGAGATTTAGGTTATAGAGTTATTTGACCAATATCTCATGAAAAATTTGTTTTAAAAAGTTTATACAGCGTCTCTTTAAATAAGATAGCTCCGCGGCTAGAGTTTTTAATCCTTGCGTAGGAATATGCTTTTAACAAATAAATAACAAATCAAGTTTGTCGTTAAGTCTTAAAGTCTTTAATTGTATATTACTTCCTAAATATATATATACCTTCTTCATATATAAGGCTAGAACTTCACAAAGAATAACGACTAATTTAAAGGATAATGAGTCATTTTGAATAATATTTGGTTTACAAAAAATACTCAAAGTTGTATTCCCTAGCGATCGATGTAAGAGAATTCATGGATCGAATAAGTAAACATCAGTGGCCTATATGAGATAAACAAATGTACATGTATGTGTCAAAAGACTTAATTGGCATATAGGAGAATCAAACAAAAGAAACCTATTCCTTGAAATGTGAAACACCACTGCTATTTACCAATATAAAAAGAGCAGAAATCCAACAATTCAACAATTGATATCTTTATCTTTGAACCAAGTTTCTTCCGGTGAACATTTCAAAAGCTCTATTTAACATCCATTAAGACTAAATCTTTTTCACATAAAGATACTTACTATTTGCTTAGAACTTAGAAAACCTACTGACTGGTAGTTTTCCCAGTTCATCTTATAACTAGACAATGAAGACAATTGTCTTTCAAAATAAAAGTGCCCTTTGTTTTTATCTTAGCTTACAACACGAATATAACTAGAGTACATCAATTGATTAAAAATATGTGTATTTATGTCCTTGCGGTTGATAATACGACCATTATCGTGTTTATATGCTGCTTGAACGACTTCTAACGATTGTTGTAATACAATGTACAACCACGCAGTTCTGTGTATAATGCCACAAGTCCACACAGAAGGAATCAATGATATAAATATATGAAATAATCGTTGTAAACTACATTAAATGAAATTTTGAATGCAAGAATTGATTATATGTTTTCATAAATCTTTTCTTTTCATTGTTTTCTCCGTGTCCTTAAAGGGGCAGTAGCACGTTTTAGAGGGAATATAAGGTGATGTCAGGAAATCGAAAATTAATGGTTCCAATTGTAAGACAATGCATTTAAACTAAATGGAGCAGTAATAATTCAAATATATAATGTACAGTTTAGCCATGAGATTCCTTTTTCTTACACAAAATGAATTAAAGGTGTTCACACAAAATGGCCGCCACTGAATTTTAGGTGAATCTTCATACTTTGTCCTCTGACTATGGATGATTGGTTTATGTTATGAGAATTTTGACACTATCAAAGTAATACATTTATCATTAACTTACAATTATCAGTGAAAAATATAAAATATAAAATTATCAAAAAACGTGCTACTGCCCATTTTATGGACTGAGAACCGATCTGTAGTAATTTCTAATTTTAACGTTGATAACAATATGCACCTATTCTGTATTTGGTATTTATATTAGTTAATACCATTTCAAATCACTGTAGATAATCGTTGGAAGAATACATCATGCTACACTCTGCTATATCTGGACTTCTACAAAAAGGAAAATTAAGTCATGGAGTATTTTATACTTTTCCCTGGACTTCTAAGAAAATCAAATAATTGTTTCAAACTTAATTGAATTGAGACTTATATATTTAAACAGTCAATAACAATGGGTCAAGAGAACATAAAACTGTTAGTTTAAGTATGTTCTTTGTTACCAATTAATGATTAACGATTAACGATTTTGTGTGCACGAGACTGACTTGATGCTTCAGTCATTCAATCTGATCAGGTATCTTAAATACTTCAAGTTTTCTTCAACCAAAGTTTGGTAAAGCGTAAAATATTGGTGCTCGTCAACTTTTTTCATTTAGATTCTTAATTACATTTAGAGATAGGTTACAAGAAAATCTAGTTGAATGAAATGTGTGTTCCCTGATCATACATTTTATCATGTTTACAAGCCGATTCAGAAATATCTTTGTTGATGGATTTTGACTTTGTTCATAGACCCTTTCTTTTAGGAGAATGAAATATCCGATGTCCGTAGACCTATAGATATTTCCTTTTGGGTTAGAAAGCAGTTTAGAAAGGATGAATGTGGAAACCTCTTTTATTGGTTCTTTTTCTTAATTGAGCTCCAATCGTCTTAGGGCCCTGTCACACTTAACGTATAGCAAGAAACCTGTTCATCCGCAACCAGGACGCTCAGATATTTACCTTACTTGTAACTTGTGTGTTAGAGATGCATATGATTTGCGTATCACCACTTTGATTTGTAAAATGATTGCAAATACAGAGTGCGTACACACCACACCGGAGAAGCTCACATCTTATGTTTATCGTATATCTTACGCAAACAAAGGAGCATATTCTGATCAGTTGCGTCTTCACATCATTTTCCATACTTTCCTGTCTTAGTAGTACCTTTTTTGTATATAAACACAGGAATATCGTGAAAACTCTAAGTTGTGTTACGAATTGCAAAACAATTTGTTTAAATACCGTGACAGTGCTGAATCAAGTTGAGTTAACTGAATCTGTTGCTCCATCTCATATGATAAGTAGTCATGTGAAGCAAAACAACACCTTTGTTTATGACGTTACATAATGTAGGACGCCATGTATTCTTGCGCTGTTCCCACTAAAATGGCAGTCAGCAAGTTTCGCCTGATACTTGATAATGTCTCTATAAATAGAAATGAAAGCTGTAGAACTACATTATGGAAATTATGAAAGAATGAGGGAGAGTGACCTGATTCCTCATTATGTCATTCTGAAACTGGATCATAGCAGCGATGACATTTCGTTGCTTCTGATACGGACCTGCCTTTTCCCCGGATTACTCACATTTGTAAAACACGCATTCAAAGTCCCCCTGTCACCTACACACTTGACACTTTTCTTTTCAATTTATACATATCACCAATCACTTGTTTACAAACACACATAAAAACTTTAGGAAAAAAACGTTAGCTTCTAGTTTATGATTTTGTTTACAAGGAAATGTATTGTTATGTATAATTATCTATTTCTTTAATTTACTAGAATAAGTATTACAATTATTTCATTCATTATGTTTCTATCCTGTTACTTTTAATATAATCATTGAATGAAAAGGACTTCAAAAATATCATCATGCCTTTAATCACATAAACTAAAAAATGTTAAATGATTTTAATGTGTATTTTCATGCGGTTGTTATCATAGTTGTACAGCTTTCACTGTTACTTGTTTAAAACTACTGCATTGTATTGCTATCTGAAAAAGGAAATGCAATGATCTATCAACAGTATACCGAGTATATTTTATGCTTACCCAACCTTTAGTCATGGTATCTTTATCAAATTCACGATGTACCCTATGAGCGCTATGAGTGCGCTAGTCATAAGATACTCATAAGGAGAAATTGGTCAATGCATTTATCCATTGTTATCAGTCAGTGTAAGATCATTCTGCATACATGCTTCATTTGCTTGAGGAGCGTTTTGAGTATGTCTCCTAAGCGCAATAAATTGGTCTGGACGTCAACTCACACTGCGTATGAAATGCATACCAATCACGATTACCTAACGTACATGTAACGCCCTCGACCTATGTAAAACGGATGCGCTCCATGGGTATTGCATTAGAGCAAAGGCAACTTAATTTAGCCGCATATCCAAAACTATCAAGCGAATAAAATGGTGTGAGCGCACATCGACAAACGAGAAACGACATTAACATAACAGGTTGCGTATATGTTGCGTGTCTTGCGTACGGCTGCGCATTGCCTTGTGTCTGAGAAATTGCCATACGCAATTCCTACACATCGGGTATACCTGAAGCGTCACATGGAGCTTATCATCACAAATTGAACAAATACATAAATAGCTGACGGCATCATTCATATACAGTTCATTTATTTCCTCTTAAAACTGTCTTGAATGAGTAACTGATCAAAACAGAAAGACAGATGATGATATATTTGCAGAAGAGAAATCTTACACAGAAAAGATATATAATAATTCATATTTAGTTCCTGCAAAACATAGGTGTTAATATGGTTTAAACTATTGTTGGACATTTCAGATTTTTTCCTGTTATTGATTTCAGCAAGGCGTCTACATTGTTTGATGACATCGGTTGCCAAGAAAGTGATGTGGCAGATGTGTTATTAATCATTCAGTACATGATAACAACATACTTCAACACCTGGAGGGCCAGACTAACACGTTGGTCTAGACGCTTTATGAGGTAACAAATGTCTGCTGATAAGTCAAATGTTAGGCAAGAGTACACAGAAAAAAGGGTGCATACAATTTGCTCCAAAAATATTAATTCTACAAATATGGAGACAATATGATGCAAAACACATACCTATTAATTTGTTTCTCACATCTTGATTTTAATGACTAAGTAAGAAACTCTTTCGTTACATGGACCTCTAGTTTGTTCTTAATCCTTTGAGATTGTAACTAATGTTCTTTGTATCAAATATGACAGAATAGACATTATATTAATTCTGCATGTTCATCAAATATTCAAATCATACAGACAGAACATATCACTGATAGTCAACCTTACACCATATGCCATCACATTATAACCGGCTCTGACAGATGATATTGTTTTTTTCACACAAAGAAAAACAAAATGAAGTTAGACATTTTCCTACTCGTTTATAATTGATGGAACGCAAATTTGGTTCGCAGCTTCAAGTCCTTTGAGATTTCTTCAATTCGTTTCTTTACAAACGATGCACCGTGGCAACAGCGAGACATCAGATTCTGTTCGTATGAAATTTCTTAAGTGCAAAAGATTTCAAGTTATGCATCTTGTGAATCGATTCACTGTCGTCATAACAACCAACTTGAATGTTTATAAGAATTCCTTTCCGTAGTAATTCACATGTCTTCTGGCATTTTTGATGGGAACAATCATGCAAGTAAAGGGTTGAGATCTAAATTATCATGGGGAATGTTTCTAAGAGAGGGAGAATAAGTCGTCATGAAGAATGCACTAGGTTTTCCCCGAATATGACAACCATGCAATGATGTTATTTGTGCACTGCGAGTCTTCCAACCATTGTCAATGTAATAATGATATTATGCATGTAACTCTTTTGCCGACAATTTTTGTGATGACACTTTGAATTGCAATTGTAATTTGTTTGATATTTTAAATGTGTTAAAAGGTGTAGCACAAAGAACAGTGCGTGGTGTCTGTGATACATTCAGTGATTAATTTCACTTTCACATGTGAGAATCTTATGGCCAAATTCTTCTGATATGTGCAGGTCAAAGCACTTTACATTAGAAGCACTACATTACACTACACAACAATATATGACACTATACTTGTTTGCTATAGAGAGAATACTAAACGACGTCCCGTTTCATAACATATTTATGAAACGAGTGAATGGGTTGGTATTTAACGAGCGAAAGCGAGTTAAATACCTATACCATTCACGAGTTTCATAATAATGTTATGAAACGGGGCCGAGTTTAGTATTTTATTTATTGCTTGCTTAATAACATCGTAAAACAACAAAGAAAGTCGCCAACATGACTGTCGCGGCCGGCCCGCTAACATTATGACGTCATACTTAACCATTGTGACGTTATCATTACGTCACGTCATTCGGTCAGCGCGCGATGTTATTACACAATGTGTAATAACATTGTAGATTTATTAAACAGCGATATCTTCAACGGGAGAGTAATAAACTATAATATATTATACTATACTTGTTTACTATACTTTACTATCATATACTATATTATACTGTACTATACTTGTATACCATACCATACCATACCATACCATACCATACCATACCATACCATACCATACCATACCATACCATACCATACCATACCATACCATACCATACCATACCATACCATGTCATGTCATGTCATACTAGACTGCACTAAGCTTAGTATAGTATAGTATAGTATCAAACTGTATTTAACTTTACTATGCTATACTACACGACGCCACGCCACGCCACGCCACGCCACGCCGTGCGCCACGCCACGCCACGCCACGCCACGCCACGCCACGCAACGCCACGCCACGCCACGCCACGCCACGCCACACCACACCACACCACTATACTATACTATACTATACTATACTATACTATACTATACTATACTATACTATACTATACTATACTATACTATACTATACTATACTATACTATACTATACTATACTATACTATACTATACTATACTATACTATACTATACAGCAACATTAGCAAATAACCCAATCTAATTTATTACTTATTTACTTTAAGTTTTACTTTATGAAAATTTGATAAACTGATTTTCACTGTTAACATCGCATACAAAGTACCAGAAATCGTTTTTTTATGTTTGGTAAAATAGAATTGTCATTTATCATATACTTGCTTATAAATACAGAGAATTTGAATGCACGATACACCCTCCGTCAAGCACCTTGATCAGCCCGCAGGGCAGATAACCTGTATCAGCCCGTCGTCAAGGGCAAAAACCTGTATCAGCCCGTCGTCAAGGGACTTGAACCCGGAACCCTAGGCAACGGACGCAAAAAATAGATCGAAGTCGCGAGAAATTTAGAGTTGTCTCCCTTTGTACAGCTGACGTTTGAACGTGACCGACATCACGAAGAAAACGCTGCAGTCACTTGCGGATAGGATTTGTCAGTTTAATTGTTACTTTGATGCAACCTTACTTTCCAGTTTGAAAATTCAACTTTGGAAAGTGCAAAAGGCGTAGGCTCGGGAGCTTAATGATTATCGGTATGTGTTTGTTAACGTCAATCCAAAAGAAGAAAATCGGCCACATTTTAATAATATGAATTAAAGTTTTAAAATGTTAAAATTATTTTTGTAGTTTTTTGGTAAGTATATATGATAAAAATAGTATGATATTGGTATTTTCATATCACATTCGGTATCAGCCCTCGACCAATATCAGCCCTCGAGCTAAAGCTCTCGGGCTGATATTGGGGTCTCGGGCTGATACCGAATGTGATATGAAAATACCCATATAATACTATCTATGTATTCGAAAGAAAAAACATTTGAGATGGAGTAAAGTCTTATAGACATAGATTTCGAATTTTGGCTAATAACAAATGTTTTTTTATGCTATCTATGGACAAATTAGTAAAAGTAACTTCAATAATGTTTTACTCATACTTATTCAATTTTGGAATAAAGTTCATGTCACATGCATTTATTCAACCCACGCTTTCCCAAACTGGTGCTAATATATTGAACATGAGGATTTCCTTTACCATGATTTATAAGGAGACGCTCTTTATGCCTCGGATAGATAGATGCATTATATAATCTATGTTAAGAGTTATATAAATGTTAACTGCTGAGATAAGTACATGTGTACATAATCCATAATAATCATGTGTTATATGTTGGGAAAGAGGAGGAAACTATTTAGTATTGTGTAACAGGTTCACCTACATTTTAAAAGCCTTCTTCTGTATTTATGTTTGCAATGTTTTATATTATACTGGCAGCACAAGAATTCACTGATATGCAATGCTGATATATTATGATTGTGAATACTTTGTTAACGCTACGTAAAGTTACTAGGAATTTAAGATAAAGGAAATACTATGGATGAACAACTATTTTTAGACAGTAGCCATGATTTTGATCCTTAGATCATTTTAATCATATATGACAGTAGCGTCTAGAGGATAACGATGAAAAATGATGGGTAAAACAGGTTGGCAATTATTGCTATGATAAAACCAAAACTCGTTTAGATTCCCTTTTGTATCTTTTAGATACGAAAGACAATAAGTAATTCAACGGAATCAACGCCCTCATTTGATTGATAAATTGCAATTCTCTTGGTAACGTATTGCTTCTGTGAAAATTTGAATATAATTTTTGTATCAAGTAGTTTATGGCGATATCATAGATGAATTATTCAGAAATGTCATAATCATGAGAAATGTACTCTGAAAAAACTTTTTCCATCAATCTGCATGCATAACATGGCCTGAGAAATCGATGAAGTAATTAATCACCATTCAGAGAGGTACATTGTAGGGATGGTATTGATAATCACTTGATATCAGGTACACACATTTAAAGAAGCTCACGTTAGCAAAAGAGAAACCGTAAATACGCATTCCTAATGAACATTTCAAGTGATCGTTAGTCTTGTATCGATTCCAATTATTCTTTGAAATATACTTATGAAACGTTAAATTCATTTTGTGGCTTGTTTTGATAATTCATGATTTACTCGCACTATAGATAAAGAAACTTTACAAGACCATGTAACTGCATCTTCGAAATGTTTTCAAAACACATAATAACGTAGAGTGTATGACTCGAGACTTCTAATGACCATCATTTCAAGAATTTTTCAATATTTTACATCCAATATTTATATTATCCTGTGACGTTAATGATGATAGGTATGCGTCTAAGTACTTTGTTTATTGCTTCCATCTCAATACTCAGGTGGCAAGCAGGGAAATACAAATTTGACGATAAACTAGTTTTATATATATAATGATATTCTGTAGTCATTATTGAAACAAAATGCATGAAGCGTCACCAAAGAGAATAGGCTTGTACAATGAGAATGTAAAACTTGCAATGGTTGTTTTGAAAATGATTCTCTAAATGGGCAGTAGCACGGTTTTTGATAATTTTATATTTTTCACTGATAATTCAACGTTAATGCTAAATGTATCATTGTGATAGTGTCAACAATCTCATTACACAAGCTAATCTTCCATAGTCAGAGAACAAAGTATGAAAATTCAAATTAAATCCATTAGCGGCCATTTTGTGCGAACCCCTTTAATTCATTTTGTGTAAGAAAAAGGAATCACATGGCTAAATTTTACAATATATATATATATATTATTACTGCTCCATTTAGTTTAAATACACTGTTTTCAAGTGGAACAATTAATTTTCCTTTTCCTGACATCACCTTATATTCCCCCTAAAAACGTGCTACGGTCCTTGATAACAACATACTTCAACACCTGGAGGTGTATTACATGTAAATTTTATGTTGATTGTTAACAAAAACCGTTCCAGTTGGAACATGCTCTTATTGAGGACAGTCTTTTTTATTATATGATCAGCGATGAAATACTTGGTTTCATCAGTGAAATAATTATCTATTAGGCAACAGTAACGATATATTATTTTTTCACTGTGACCAGTGACGATATATTATATCGTCCCTGGTCAGGTGCCGGAACTACTTTCAGCCATGTTAACACAAGTGGGTATATAACTTTCCAGTTTTAAAGCCATTTTAATTGCATATTTCATTTAAAAATCATATAATAAATAGAATACTTAAAGTGACACTGACTATCATTCTTAACATTATATTTGGTTTTGATAAGCTAAAAATATCTAATATGCTGATTGTTCATATCTCATCACTGGACTTGCAAATATATCTATTTATGCATAATATCTCTAAAATG
Organism: Steromphala cineraria; assembly: GCA_916613615.1. Lineage (NCBI taxonomy): Eukaryota > Metazoa > Mollusca > Gastropoda > Trochida > Trochidae > Steromphala > Steromphala cineraria. The sequence goes on from OU744729.1 coordinate 56,208,139, forward strand.
CTTGATTTTATGGAAAAATCAAGAAAACATCTCAAATACGTTTAATATTCGGAATTATGCATCCAATTAATTTATCTTTAGTTACAATACCTAATAAACACTATCGAATCGAATTTACCTTCCTGTCAGCTTATGACAAGGTTTCAAAATTACGTTTGGCGAATTTGCGCGCACCACATTGTCCGGTTTTCGACCAAAATCCCGACTTTTTAAATGGCCGTATTTTTGCTCTAATGTACTGATGACCTTTAACTTGTTAATTTCAGTAACAGTTAGTGGTTCCCGATGTAATAACATCGATTTCAAAATTTGACATATGTGATCCTATCAAGATATACTCTGTCTCTTTAATGTTGTATACAAATACAAGGTTTATTTCATCTCGTGACATGGGTAAGGCTGCACCACTCGTGAAATATCGACTTTATCCATGACCTTCTATGAAATAAACCTGGTATTAGGAAGACAACATTAATTATCATCTATATAATGACCGTTAGTGATATCCTCAATCTCTCTCAAGTGTTAATGTGTTCAAATGATGAGACACGTATTGTTATAGCTCTTAACATATGCATTACAAATACTCGATGAATTTTCTGGCATATGTTTGTTCACTGAGTATAAACATGAAATAAAGATGTCCTTTTACTACAAGATCGGTGGTTATACAGTTTCAAGTAAAGAAACTATATCAATCTGCGTTACTGCTCTCAACTAAAGGTTAAAAAGCACAGTTTGTGTTTTGTATGGCTTACAATTGCTTGCTTCTTAAAAGCGCAAAATCTGTCCGAACAGCTCTATCAACAACAAGCCGCAGATACGTTCATTAGTTGATTAATTGTTGTTGCGTTATCTTTCATTGTCAATTGACAAACTACGACCTGTTGAGTTGGCAAATCATCTTCTATGTAATATATCCTTTGCTGAAGCACTATTAGTGTTGACTGAAGTTGGTTATAGTGATTTCATTACTATTCTCTGCTGAAATGCATTTGGCATTTAAGTTTTGGGACAATCATCTTGTTTTTGAGAAAGACGGAAGCCTATATAAGGAAGTCCATCTTTTAGGAAAACTCCCCTAGAATTTCAGTGCAGATAAACGGATTCTATTTGCTTAACTGAACGGGGTTTTCTTTATTGTCATTCTTCTAAACAAAACGCTTCCTGGTTGAGTTTCAACACATGATATGCAATATAAGAGACATCATATTTGTTTAGTCCATGATTTTATTTAAAGTGTTATATAAAAATGTGCGACTTGTGGCATTATGCTACCACACTTACTTTTGGTTTGAAGATCTAATTAGATATTTGTTTAATCTACATGTATTTCAAAACGACTTTAGATATCTCGAAAAGATTAAGCATTGTAACATTTTATGCTATTCTCTAGACCTATGATAAACTTAAATTGTTCATGTTATTGAGAACCTACATACTAATTTAGAATTAGGAAAGGACGAAACACTGGTACCTATATCAAAAACTGATTGTTAAAATTGTAATATGATATCTGATCTGTAACTTATGATTATACAAGATTATTTTACATTAACTAAGGATTTGTTTATATGACCACGAGATTGACTTGTTGCTTCAGTCATTCTGGCCGGTCTATTATCTGAAGAACATACTTCAACCAAACTTTGCACAATTGGTAACTATGGCATCCTTTAGAATTGTGGTTCATTGGCAACTTTATTTAAAACAATCGACAGAACCATGGATTATTTCCGTAATTTACACCTGAAGGAAATTTAAACCGTAAATACTTACACATGATAATACATTTGATTGTGTTTGGAAGTCAATTCAGACATATCCTTTTTGACTGACTTTTGGCCCTTATACGTCATTAGAATATATTTATATATCAATTATTGTAATGTTGTGTACCTGTGTTTTAAGGGAATGAATTCTACATGTGATGGTATTTGTTGACTAGTTTGAAAGCAGTTTTAGAGAGCAATATTTCAATATCCTGTTCTATCTACTCTTTTATGTGAATCAGCTCCATTTAATTTGTCATACAGAAGATATTAATATTTTTAACAAAGCTCAAAAACATATAATAGTTGCAGCATCAATAATGTAAAGTTCATTTAAGTACACATGGTCAAAGATAAGTAAACAGATATATGTTTCTTTGAAGAAAATAATAACGCACATGATCAAACATAATTAATCGGTGCATCATATGTTTTATATTCATATATTTTGAAACTATTTGGTACTAAATGTTTTGTCAAGGCAGTTATTTTAGCAAAGGTTTACGCAGACATCCGTTGCTCCAATAATGATTGAGGTAGGTGTGTCATAAACCACTCTACATATCCTGATACTCTTACACCTGGAGGGCCATGCTTACAAGTTGGTGTAGAAGACATTCATGCATTACCTTACCAAAAATTGCAAACAATAAGTCAAACAAATGTCAAAATAACAATGAAAATAAGGATTTATCTATTCTCATTTTGCACATTGCAAAATTTAATTGAACACTTGCAGATAGTATTTCTGAAAATGTGAAGACTAAATGATGCAAAACACATACTTGCTTTTCACTTCTTGATTTTAATGAAAATATTAGACAATGTTTTGTTTGATATTTGAAACATTTGTGGACCAAATGAAAATATTGCTATCACCGACCTTCACACCAGTGTGCTATCACTTTAGAACCGTCTCTGATAATGATTGTTTTACACACAAAAAACAGTACATACATGTAAGTTGCAATAAAGTTGCTCGTGTATAATTGATGGGACGCTAATGTGGTTTGCAGCTTCGAATCCCTTGCGATTTCGCCAATGTTGTTCCCAAATAACGATTTTATTAACGTGACAATTGCCGATTATCCAAATGTGTTCTACTGATATATTTCCATTTCAATAGATTTCGAGCATTCTTTGTTTTTATCGATGACCATATGTCCTCTTTGAACAATTTACAGCCGGACTTGCGAAAAAAAGTCTTCTTTAGACTTAAAAGAAAAATCCTTGTTTTTTTCATCTCTGTGGAACATAGGAAGCTTTCACAGCCTTCCAACACAACCGCAATTTATCTCTATTTATGCTGCACAGTACAAGAGAAATATAGACGTTGTTGAAATCTTTTGGATGACGTTTCAAATTGTAATTTCTTGATATTTCGAATGTGTTTTAAGGTGAAGAGCAAAGAACAGTGCATAAGTGATGAAATGATGATGTTTGAAGTTGCAACTGCATCGTGTGTGATATTTTAATTGTGTTTATAGGTGTAGAACAAAGAACAGTGCATGGTGTCTGTGATGCATTTAGTGATGAATTTGTCTTTCTCATGGGAGAATCATATGGCCAACTTCTTCAGATGTGTTCAGAACAAAGCCCTTGAGACTGTTATGTCTGATAGACGAGGTCTAGCTTTTCTAGAAAACTTGTTACTTTATCCCGGGATTTTTTATTTCACGGTGTCCTGAAAAATCGTGTGCTAATGTGAAACGTTTCATTGTCTTTTCTGCAAGTATGGACGGGTTTGTGTCTCCATAGAAGAATTAGTCAGGTTGTGTAGTCTTTAGTTTTAAGTTATATTTTAAGTTAGTGGTTGGGATTCTGCTCTGGAAAACGTTTTTGATATATCTGCAATATATAATCTATAAACTATTCACAATCTAAATTTACTTATCAATAATGGACATATGGCTTTAAGATAACATACAAACTATCGAATTGTTGATATGTGACATAGTGAAACTGTATTGTCATGAATTTAACTAAAATGATGCATAGTGCCGACTGTGAAAAGTCACGTGATATGAATTTCGGATTATTGCTAATAACTAATATTGTTTAGATCTAAGAAAAAAAACAAGTGAATGAATCTACGATAATGTTTGAACAATATTTATTTTACTTTAAAATGAGATTCTTGTCAGACCATGTACGTTGATTTTTGTTCCACCCACGGTTTGTACGCTGAAACTGCTTGAGTGAAGATTAGGATAACCTGATCATAATTGATAGGAATCGCTCCTTATGATTATATCCCAAAACACCTACGACCCATTACCCCTACAGCCCAGTTCCCCTACAGGTTGCTAAAACAACACAGTGAGTTACCCTTCTGGCATAATAGACTCGCCCTAACAAGTGATTAAGTATGGAGTAGATTTGTTTCTGCGAATGGTTGAGCAGAGGGGATTACGGGAATTAAAGTTAAAGATGGATTATGAATTAAGAAGAGGGCGAGAGAAGAATCAACATCAATGGGAGAACTGTACAACGACGAACTTCTCAACTGAGGCTGCCGCGATGCCATCCCTGAAGAGCATGAGCAGCGCTCTGTATCGACACCGATAGAAGACGATTCCTGTTCTACCACAGACAAGATCAGAGGTGGACCTTCAGGAGTCCTGGACGCAGACATCAGATTGTCGTTATAAGCTGTAGGGGAAATGAGTTGTAGGGGTGTTTTGGGTACTACTCTCCTTATATCTTAATAAGATAGATACCTTTCATCATGATTTGTTAAATCATCATTTGTCACGTGTGAGGAAAGTGAAAGAAACAAGTTAGTAAAGTTACAGACATCATGGACACTTTAAAGGACTTCATTGTTATCCCATCAGGTCATTATGCAGGTCTGATGGGTTTATGGCATGCTGGTGTCCGTCCGTCCATCCGTTCGTCCGTCTCTAAACTTTTGCGACTACTAATACTTAGTGTACAGACTTCGTGAGCTGTTTGAGTGACATTTGAGAAAACAAGGGTAATTCTATGGATGAACAGCTTCTTTATTTGACAGTAGGGACGTTTCGGTATAGATTCTTATACCGTTTTCAAGCATATGCTTGGCTAGTGAGGATTATTATTTATAGCTTTGGTGACCGTGTTGACAACAACAACTTCTTTATTTCACAGTATCAGTTAAGATCTTTTTACCGTTTTCAAGGATATGGGGTAACAATGTTGAGTAAAACAAGCTGGAAAAGTTTGAATTTCTATAAAAAAAGCCACACTCTACTTTAGATTGTGTTTTGAAACTTTTCAATCCAAAAGACAATAGATGAATCAATATATAATCAAACGTCTACAGTTAATTGCATTACGACAATTGTCTTCGTAACGAGTAAATTAGATTATAGATTAAATATTGATTTCATATTTCTATCAAGTACATGTAGTTTATGGCGAACGCATAGATGAATTACTCAGATCTGTTGTACTCAAGAGAACTTTACTGTAGAACCTTTTTTCTAAATGTCTACATGTAGCAAGTGCCTTTGCAATTAATGAAGTAATCAATCACCATTCAGAAAGGTGAGATGGATGCTCCGGTTTATCATGACTTTTTGATGATCAAATGATATCCTCAACAGATACACACAATAAAACAGGCCCACTTTTGTTAATGAGACAATATATAGATAGTATTATATGCGTATTTTCATATCACATTCTGTATCAGCCCGAGACCCCAATATCAGCCCGAGAGCTTTATCATACTATTTTTATCATATATACTTACCAAACAAACTACAAACATAATTGTAACATTTTTAAACTTTAATTCCTAACATTAACATGTGGCTGATTTTATCCGTTTGGATAACTAACTCAATACCAATAAACATTCAGCTCCCGAGCCTACGCCTCTTGCTACTTTTGAGTTCATTTAATCTCTGGTTGAATTTTCAAACTGGAATGAAAGGTTGTATCAAAGTAATAATCAAACTGATAAATCCTATCCGCAAGCGACTGCAGCGTTTTTGCGATGTCGGCCACGTTCTAACGTCAGCTGTTCAAAGGGAGACAACCTTAAATTCGAAGTCGCGAGAAATTTAGAGTTGTCTCCCTTTGTACAGCTGACGGGCTGATATTGGGGTCTCGGGCTGATACCGAATGTGATATGAAAATACCCATATAATACTATCTATGTACTTAATATTTCAAATAGATATTGATCCTGCATCAATTACATTTATTCTTATGAAACACTCAATTCACCGTTTGGCCTGTTTTGATACTTCATTTACTCAAATGTTCGATAATGAAGAAAGAATCTTTACCTTTTATTGAATGTCATTTCCTGAAATAAATAAATGGGTTAACAGAAAATATATCTTAAACCTAATGTCTTTTAATCACACAAATAAACGCATATAGTTTTCGACAATGAACTTCAAATGGTCATTTATAAAAATCTACTCTAAAGGTGACATATTAATTTTTTTTTTAATTTGGTTACGTATTTAGTGAGGTAAACAACGAATTTAAGTAGTTCGGGTATTGCTTCAATCTTAATACACAGGTTGCAAGCAGGATAATGCCGTTTGGCCTGTTTTGATACTTCATTTACTCAAATTTTCGATAATGAAGAAAGAATCTTTACCTTTTATTGAATGTCATTTCCTGAAATAAATAAATGGGTTAACAGAGAATATATCTTAAACCTAATGTCTTTTAATCACACACATAAACGCATATAGTTTTCGACAGTGAACTTCAAATGGTCATTTATAAAAATCTACTCTAAAGGTGACATATTAATTTTTTTTTTAATTTGGTTACGTATTTAGTGAGGTAAACAACGAATTTAAGTAGTTCGTGTATTGCTTTAATCTTAATACACAGGTTGCAAGCAGGGTAATGCAAAATTGACACAATTTAAAACTTGAAAATGATAATTTTTCCAAAAAGATTTTTAAACATGGACCTTATTTGTCATTAATGATAGTTATTAACAGAAACCATGCCAGTTGAAAGACTCTCTCACATTAACAATCGAGATGACGAAAATGTATAATATTGATCGGTAATTATATCCTCCATCTCTAACACGCGTTCACGTTATCAGGAAAAGTACTGTAATTGCTCTTAAGAAGACAGTGCGCCTAAACAAGTAAAGCAACTGATGTATAAACGGTCTTACAGCCATTATGAAATGCATTAAATATTCGATGATTTTTGGGGGTATTTGTTTGCTTACTGAGAAAAAACACGGCATCTACATTTCCTATTACTAAACAGTTTTAAGCTCCAAAAAACTATATCAAACTGATTTAAAGCCCTCAACAAAGGGTTAAAAAGTACAGTTAGTGTTTGATTAGCTGAAAACAGGGGTTTAGGATGCTTTTACCTCGAGAACACATCAAAGCGTGTTTAGAGATGCTTTGATAGGTTGAAGTTATTATTTTGATAGTTGGGATGCAATCTGATTTAAAAGTCCAAGGGATGACATACTGTAGAGGATCAGAACGTAAAGCCCTGAGTGACCGATGATTACTTACACATTTTTAGTTCTCAAAAGGCTTAAGTGCAAAGCCGTCTGTTTAGGTCAATCAACAACAAGCCACAGGTACATAGTTTGGTTTAATATTTGTTGTTGCATTCATCTGCTATAGCTGCATACCAAAAGTTTGTTCACCTTCTTGTGATCTTAGTTCAAATATCATGTAATTTGGTTTTCGTTTTACGGTCATAAAAAACTCCAGGTCCACTTACAGATGATCATCAATTGCCCATGTGTAAAATAACCATACCCAAACCAAACGTCGGGATTGTCTTGCCACTGGTGCTAGTTGTCGATACTTGGCATTGTTAAATAGACAGATGGGGTCTTATTTGTGAAATTCGGATTTTCTTAAATTTCGATTAAAATCATTCATGTAAATTTTGAAGGAAAAAAATAAGCACAGTTACGTTGCCTTAACGCAAAGAAACACATATGAATAATATCTAAAGCTGTTGATCACTTATGAAGGATTTTGTAGAGCAAAATAGAAATCAGTGTTTTCGAAATTTTGACCCCTGGTCACTTCAATGACCTGCCAATATTCGTTATAGCTATCTGCTAGGTATGACATACGAATATGTCAACGCAAACTGAATCCTGACTTATGCAGTGACATTTCATCATTATCGGTTTCGTTTTCCAAAAGATATGATGTCTCAAAGACGTTACAAATTACATGATATTTGCACTAGAATACGAAGGTAAGTGAACAAACTTAAGATACGCAGCTTTACGTCGATTGTAACATAGTGACAAATTAACTACGACCTATTGGGTTGACAAATCATCTACTTTGCAATATATTATTTTTTGAAGCACTAGTTGTGTTGACTGAAGTTGAGATTGATTTCATGACATTTTTTCTGCTGAAATGTACTTGACATAAACGTTTTTAGCAGTCATCTTGTTTTTGAGAAAGACGAATTCCTACATTGAGAAGTGCTAAGTGCGTCTTTTATGAAAGCACTTATTTGCATTTCTTCTAGACATGCTGCTTTCTGGTTTAAGGTTAAGAACATGATGTGTCATATACAAGACATCCTAAATACCTGGTCTATGTTCGTATCTACAGTTTGATTGTTGTAAATTGTGTGGTTAAGCAGAGAGCGCCAACTGTGCCGACTGTTCGACCCCTACCGGATATAAACTTATTGTCAAGCCTCCCTACACCTTAACGAACCGTTACCTATGAAACTGGACATGTGTTGGCCACATGGAAACTTCTTGGGGTTTACATTTGAGATTACCATTCAGACATATATCATCATCTGCAGTTTACTTATGTACTAGATAACAGAGTCACTATCAAATGAGAGTGTAAAATTGTAGCATTGAATCATGCTTGCTCATGCCCTATCTTTATACCAAAGTTATGCATTTAACATTCATGAATCGAACTATGAAACTTTATTTACAACTGCTATAGGTCAATGGGGATCGTGAGGAATGCAGTAATATTCACTTCTTATTGACGCTAGATTATACGATATTTAATCGAGCACGTTTATATAGTAATTTATTTATGCCAGTAGAACAATTATTTTCTCTATCTATTAATCATCACATAAACCTTTTCTGTGTCTGATATTTACAAAGGAAATGCAACAAATTAATGCAAATGTCTCAAGATGTCTTAATTCATACGAAGGAACTTTTGAAATTTAAGAAAACATTGATTTTAGAAAAACATTACTTGTTTCATTTCAATTTGAATTTGTATTCCCCTAGACCCTTTCAACGCCTATCTTCTTGAATTAGTTGGTAAACACGCCCGCACCTAAAATTAAAAACAAAATTGATTTACAGTTAGCCACATTTTCCGATAATCATGGTGCAAATGAATACCATGTTTGCAAATTATGCTCCCGTTTTCAGTTTTTGAGATTTTGCACCTTAATGCCTGTAATTTAAACGATTCTGTAGGCACGGTATTGAAATGAATGTCAGTAAGTGTACATGTAACATTGTTGAACATGAACATTTGAAATTCCTTTTAATTTAATACCCAGAGATGAAATCAGTGAGCCCAATAAGATAAAATCAATAATGTCTTTTTGGCAGAAAAGCTTATTTAATTACTAAACAAATATAAGTTGAGGACAACATATTTCTTGCCAAATCAATCGTAAATTCCAAAACATATATCCAGATTTCTATGAACTGAACTGATAGATTGTTGGTTATCAAGTTTTGATTTGATTATCAAGAGTTTTGATTTAGTCAAATTAAGTTTATATCAAATTTGTTAAAGAAATTGTCTGCAGGACATAATCATATCAAATTCAATAAAACAAGTTAACGAGAATTCAAACCTCAACAACCTTTGCATAATTACCAGCTTACAAAACCAATGCCAACGACTCCATAGACCTCCCTTATTTTCCATGCTCTCATTTAGCATCAGGTACCAGAAATATTACCTTGTTAAGCAAAAGTAACTCCTGCAACCGTTGAATTACCATTGATGGCGTGCACCTCTCACATAAGCTCCATTGAACTCGTTTGCTCTCTTTTTTATATGGGAAAGTGAAATAATTATGGAACCCGTAACCAAACGGTTTTTGTAAAAATAATCAAAAGATCAGTATCAGGAAGCGTTAGTTTAGAATGTCAGAACTGAAAGAAACTGTGAAACACATTCCTCTAATAAGCGCCCGAGCGTTAATGTTTTCAGCACCCCTTAACCCCCGGCGCTAATTAGAGGCCCGGCACATATTTCTTAAAAATGTTATTGAAGTTAGTTTTAAGCCGTCCTTAAGCCGTGCAATGAATATATGTCAACTATTAACTGAGGGCGCATCAATTTCATGATTTAGACACAGCGCGCGCTTATTAGAGGCCCGGCCCTTCTTAGTCGAATTACTACTGTAATGTCGCTGTACATTTTTTGCAGTTGCTTTACTATGTTTTGTGGTGCTATGTTACTGATAACATACATGTAAGGTTTGTGAAAAGTCTTATCATGTCAATATCAGCAAGCCTGATAGTTGAAAATGAAGAGTGGAAATTGCATTACACTATTGTGGAAAGTACTGTTAGTTTTATACAAGAGAACGCTTTCAATGATATGTGTCATCCTTTTAATGTGAAGAACTAATATTTTCATATAATCTGGTTTGTTTGAATGCCAACAATTCGTTACAGAAGTTAAATTCCCTTTTGTCTCTTTCCTTTTATTCAACCATATACACGTATAACATTACGAAGCTAGATGTCATGAAGGTAAGATGCGGTAAAATGATTCCTCCAATGCCTGTTGAGGTAACATTTAGAAGGATTAGAAAGGGCTTTCGGTCGCCGAGGAATGTTGACTTATTTCATCACCTTTGAAGCAGCGTAACTTATGTTGAGTTCTTTAATTAGCACCATTTATCAGTTACATAGGGTTTGTTTGGAAACATGACCACCATTATATCTCATTGGAGCAATGAACACTTTTTTCAATCTTAAATGTACACTATAGTAAAAGATGAGTTATTACATGTATCATAACTAAACAATTTAACATAGACATTACATCGAATTGTTGAGAATGTAGATAATAAGCTCTAATTCTTTTACTCATTGTGGACATATCTTAAATATTTTCATAAAAAGTGTTTTCATAAAAACATTTAACTGCGTCAGGACTTAACATGTGCACTGTAAGGGTTTATGTGTTACAGGGACAGGTCAGGACCTTGTTTAAGCCTCCCTTGTATTGTGTGACATCAATCAGCACAACACTTAACACACTTTTCAAAGTCAGGTACATACAAGATAAAATCGTTTACCAGATAAATTGATATAACCTAAAGTTAACATTTTCTTTCGTTAAATACATATCAATAACCTCCTAACTCTATCTGTGTTCAAATGTGAATTCATTTATTGTCATTTATGATCATAATAAATGTATTTATATTTTACAGATAGGCACGTGAAGGTCACTTACTTCTCCTACTTCCTATTCGGACAACCGTGGGCTATATAGTGGATTCCGTAATACCTGCCCACTGGAGAGGGTAGGTCGGTCATATCTACCAAGGGCAAGTGTCGATCATATAACGAACACCACCGTGAGCAGGCGAGCCACCAGACATCCACGTATGTACCAGACTACTTTCGTTAATATCATTCATTTCAATAATGATTTAGAGTTATACTAAGATAGTCCTTTAATATTTTAAGCTTAAACTCCTAAAACGTATTTATAAAGGGGTTAATATTTTTAGGATAATTTATTGAAATGGTGTGCCGATGTTTGCTTCGTGGTTTTCTTTCGAATCATTTTCAAAATATTTGAAGTAAGATTTGGATGACTCATACACGATTATTCTGTAAAAAAACACATATTGCTAGACAATATCATCTGTGATTTTACAAAAATGTTTAAATTTACATAATCAATTTAGAAATATCAAAATGTACGTTATAAAATATTGTATTTGAAATATAGGAAGTGTTTATCACAAGATGTGGAATATTTCCGCAAATCATAGATTATCATGTGTCTGTTAGTTTAGGGGCCGTGTTACAAAAAAATGATACACAAAATATATGACTGACCATAGCACGTTTGAACAAAAGTACAACTGTAACTCAATTAATAAATTGTGACACTGACAAAACATGCAATTTTTCTTACATATTTGGTATTTTAATAATAGCTGAGTATAATATGAATGAAAAAAACCCGTTAAGATCGTTACCAAAAACAGCCCTCTTGTTCTTCATTGAATAACTGTTGACATGAGGCACTTCGCATATGGGCGAGAGTGAAGGTTTAGGCAACTGAAGGGATCTAACATTGAATATTGACTACACTGTGTCTTTCAGTAAGGTTTCAAATCACGAAGCAACTTGCGATGGAGAATAATATATGAGAATTTCTTTCTCTTTAAGGAAAAAGAATCGAAACAAGTGCAGTACACTTTCGCTTAGTTATTAGTTTGTTTGACATTCATGTTGCGCGACTTCCTCTGTCCTCTGATGAATTTTACAATGAATAAAGTTATTTTTCATGTTTTTGTTCCTGTATCGATTTAGAGCTTTTAAGACTTGTAAAATAAATTTCAACAGAAATCGCCATTGTCACAAAATCAATATTTTCTTCTTGAGCTAACAGGCCTTGAAGGATTTTGCCTCCTATAAATTAAGTCTTGACATAAAAAGGCAGCATGTCATGTACGGTTCATATCAAGACTTAATTCCTCAACAACACTTCACTATTACAAAGTTTAAACCAACAATTGTTTGTCAAAAGCAATGTGAATTATTGCTCTCTCTTTCTATGATGAAGTAATGCTTCTTTAATAACGCGTTTCTCCAACTGACACAGTACGTTGTTTGTCCTATGTGTCTGTTACAGTCTGTGCCACTTATAGATGTGCATGGTTGAGTCGTTTTTTTAATTGAGGCAGTACGTGAACTGTTAAATTCTCAAAAATATACTATGTTTTATTAATTACACCATGTAGTTAAATCATAATGAAAACGGCTTCGATTGGTTTAATGTCTAAATAAATGTTCTCCTTTTTAGAAAATCTAGATGTCGCTTATTAACAATAAAGCCATAACAAATACATAGGGATTGCAAATCTGATATCTAACATGTAAAAGACTAACTATGTCTTCCGCCATATCATAGTTTCAGTTGTCAAAAAAGGGGAAGTAAATGAATTTCATTTTTTATTTGAATTAAATATATCATGGTTTGCGTTGTAAGTATTTCGAATGATTACCATATCACATTGATAAGCAATACTTTTTAAATACCCTAACATGCAATCACTTTTCTTTGACTACAAACTGTTCAAATTGTATAAGAGAAGCATTGTTAATACGTTCTACCTATACACGGCTGTACTTTATGCCACTATTGTGTAATCACATTTATGTTTATTTTGTTCAGTACGTTGGCCTAAGGCTTTTTGCGAAATAAACTTGATCGATTGACTGTTCAACGCCATGGACCAGCTCGATGTTGAAAAAAGGCACTGTAGACATAAATTATTATATACAGTGTATGTGTATATTACAGTGTTAGTTTATTACTAAAGAAATTTGCCGAGATTAAGAAAAAGTGTTTACAGTATCCGGTCTTGATACGGTTTGATAGTGTTATGCTAAGGTCACACTTACGCGATGTCATAGACGTGCTTATTAAGAGGTGCGGATTATCGTAGTAAAAGGTATTGTATACTGTTTACAAGAACAAGATACGATGTACCGCGAGTGTATCACTAACACAATACGTTCACATCAAGTGAGACTTACTTACATCATAGGGTGAAATTTATGCTAAGGTCACACTTACGCGATGTCATAGACGTGCTTATTACGAGGTGCATATTATCGTAGTAAAAGGTATTTTATACTGTTTACAAGAACAAGATACGATGTACCGCGAGTGTATCACTAACACATTACGTTCACATCAAGTGAGACGTACGTTATTACTCAGATTTGCGTGCGTGTTTGTCAAGAAAGGGCAGTGTTCACAACGCGTGATGTAAGAGCTGCTACGTGCTGAAAACGTTGATATTACGATGTCGCCGTGGTTTATACGACATAATATCTCCTTATAAGTTTTGGTTATTTCTCTTGGCTAGATGAAACAAGACCAGTACACAAAAGTCCATCATGAATGTCGACGTTTCATCTCGAGTTCAGCTAGTAACAGTTGTTACTGTCGCCACCAAGCATTTCCGAAGGAAGCAAAAGCAAACAAGAATAAGACGAAAAAGAAGTGTCTGGGTTTTACGGAACATTGCAGCAAGAACTTGCTCTGGAAGAAGCTTTTAGATTTTGTTCGGGTTGACCCTGAATAATTTAACACATTGTTGAACAGAATCAGTAAAAGAATATAAAAAAAACAATTTCATGAGACAACCAATCGATCAATCAATACGTCTCGCTATTACGCTTCGATGTCTTGCAACCGTAGACTCCAACAAAACTCTCAAATATCAGTTCAGAGAGGCAAACAATATCATTTCTGGCATTTTTAATGAGACTTGCATCGCACTAATCTAAGCGTTTTCTGAAGAATTTCTGAAGGTAACGTTTGACTACGGCTTTTGCATTAATTTAAAAGTCGTTTTAATGAATCAATAAGCACTTGCGAAGGGATACTTTCATATTTCATAAAAAAAATGTTTTTCCTTTTGTTTTTTTATTATTCGTCCAGTGTCTATCAAATGAGGATGAATGGGAATCTGTTGCTGGTGGAATTTCCCAAAATTTGAATTTTATAACTATCTTGGTTCACTATAGACGGTAAACATATAGCTATCAGAGCGCCTTCTTGATCTAGTTCGGTCTATTCTATATAGCGTTCATTCTCTTCACCAAAAGTCATACACTTATCAACCATGATCCCTAGATGTGCCAATTAAGGGTAAAACCAACACATGATTTATATTTTTTGCGGTTTCAATGGAAACTAAAACAGTGACTATGACCAAGTCTTTTGTCCGGAGCATATCTCCTAAACTATACATGCTAGCCTCACCAAACTTCATACACAGATCAACGATGACCCCTAGATGTGCCTTTTGATGATTAGACCAACAAATGATCTGTTTTTGCGGTTTCTATGGAAACATGACCAAACAAATATTCTATGATGAAATACTTTGTCCGGAACATATCTCCTGAAGTATTCATCTCAGCTCAACCAAACTTTCTTCACATGTCAATCATGATCCCTAGATTCCTTTTGAGTGTAAAACATGTTTGTAGATTTTCATTTCTGTGCTTTCCTTGGGAAACATGATTTACAAATTGACTCAACATTAATGATTTTCTCCTCAGCAAATCTCATAGAATATAGATGATAACCACCTCAAATTTGAAAACAAAGATCAACCATTATCTCTAGATGTACCCTTTTAATGGTGAAATTTATTAATGAATTTAATTTTGTGTGTTTCAGTTGAAACATGGCTTACACAATGACTTATCTTTAAAACTGTATACTCAACTATCATACAACTTTACCCAATTTTACTATATTTGATTTTTTTAACAAATTCTGAAGTGGGGGTGTGTGAGCTCTGCTCGCTTCTTCACTTATTACTACAAGGGGTTCACAGTATCGTTCTCATGGCATTAGTGGACAGCCAATACAAGTTTCTTGATGTGGGGGTTAGAGCTAATGGAGGGTATGATTGCAAAACATGTCAGTACACTAAATAAATAATTTCAATAAATCTACGAAAATGAAACTAGGTAAGCCTTGCTTGACTTGCAAACTTGAGTGATAACAGACAATATGACTATTTGATATGTTGTAATAAATTCTTCAGTTAATAAATCAAGAAACGCAACCAACATTTTATCAGTAGAAACGTACTGAAACAACTTTTAAGACATCATTGTGTATTTCAATACGCCATATACTGGTAAACTTATTATCTAATTTGCCTTTTGGGACATATTGTTCCCTTTTTCTTAAAGAGTTTGGGAAAGACTTCAAAATTTGAAAATGTCTTAACCGTTATCAGGCTTGTGGCAATTTACTTTTAATCAAAAAGTTATAGTTTTGACTGTTTTGTTATATAGTTTTGACTGGATGTATATTTACTGTTTTAATAAAATTATTTTTTATCTACAGTAACATCCAAATGGAAATAACATTTCAAGCTATTTACAATTTAAAGGGCGTCTGATAGTAGTTTTTCTGGATGTATATTTACTGTTTTAATAAAATTATTTTTTATCTACAGTAAGATCCAAATGGAAATAACATTTCAAGCTGTTTTTAAATTAAAGGGCGTCTGATAGTAGTTTTTTCTGACACTTCACTATGGAGAGCCTTGAGTACCAGAGAATACATCTTTCACAAGAGAAAATATTGATAGACGCAGTTCCCGCCAAATTTCATGAAAAGACCCTTTGAAATATATGCCAAAACGACATTGTTCGTAAAGAGCACTTGAATATCATGGTAAACACTTAATGGTGTCTTGTTAAGGACGCTTTATACTCGGAATCAACACTTTTAGTGAACGTAACACATTCGCAATAAGCACTTCCTGTTCGTACAGTTGACGGGAGCATCGTAATAAGAATTTGCTCACGATAATGTTACGATAAACAAGAGTAAAGTACGATGTAATACGTATGCACCACGTGTATAGTGCGTGTATTTCACGATGTTTCCCGATGATCGCGAAAGTTTTGAGCATGTTCAAAACTTTTTACCCACTCGTAGCTCATTACGACCTTCGCCGAAAAGCCACGTGCACATCAAGTTGTTGTAAGTGTGAATGGCGTGTGTATCCAGAACATATAGGTGCGTATCCAGATGAAGTTGCACGTGATACATCGCGGATGACATCGTGTAAGTGTGACTGTAGCATAATAGGTTACAAGCACGGATTTTGATTCGATATAAAAATCAAATGTATCCCCAAAAAAATCAAGTAGATAAATGGCTCGTTGCCGCTTTGATAGAAATTTAGCTCACACAGTTTTTAATTTTTGATGCAATACATTATAGAAACGTGTATTGGCATACTGCATTACCTTTAACAATTCGAGTCGACTGAGTGCTTATTTCATAAACGCTGTTTAGACACAACTCCAATTATAAGGTGAAGTTATTTACATAAGTATGCATAGTGGTTGTCATCACCCTTATGAACTCGGTCTCTTTACACACGATAATCGATGTATTCTTTAGCGTTGTATACCAGACGGAAACTATGGTTATTAAGTATAGTGGATTTTGATTTTTGAACTGGCATTGTGTAGTTTCCAATGAGTTCTGTTGCATTGACTCTGATTATTACGAAATATCATAATCATGTGTTCACAACACAGCTATTCTCTCGCCACAAGGTAGGTACAGTCATTTAAGGCTGATCCAACCTCTGTTTGAAGTAATTTCCAGGTTCAAGACATACATAGAGAATACTAAACGACGTTCAGTTTAATAACATATTTATGAAACGAGTGGATGGTATTCGTATTTAACGAGCGAAAGCGAGTTAAATACTAATACTATCCACGAGTTTCATAAATATGTTATTAAACTGGACGGAGTTTAGTATTTTATTTATTACACTCTTTAAATTAATTACATAAAATGAAAATTATGTTCACTCTCAATTCTAGTAGTTGTGCGTAGGAATACAATTCTTACAATGGACGGGTAGCGTCATTAGACTTTGAACAACGAACAAATAGGTCATGACTAATTCCGTTAATAACAGATTTAATTTTGAACAATACAAATGGAAAACTCTCATTCAATTATTTTTGTGTTATAGTTGATACAAACGCAAATTGGCGAGTTAATAAAACCATCTGTCGCTGAATAATTGTGCGTTAGATTGTGTGAATGAATGTCAAGTGATTGTGACGTCATCGGAATGTGCGTTTTCAAGCGCGATTCAGTAATTTTGAGCTAGTGTCAGTGGGAGGAACACTGTCCTTGTTTGCGATTCATGATGAGGATAGATTGGGGAATACCCTCTTCAAATTAAAATGTTATCTAAATCCTAAAACCAAAAGGACCGCTGCTTTGAATAACGAGCTCGTCGTTGAGCTGCCAAACGCTGCTAGGAGCTTAGGGCTGCAAGGGAGATAACTCTAAAAACTTTCTAGCGTTTCGACGAATTTGAACTTGTTGCCGATAAACATAACATTGCTTACGGTATCACCAAACATTGGGCAAACATTTGGCTGCTTTATCGAAATTCTGAAGTACTGACGCTGACATTTCAAGAATCCACCGTAATCGGAAGGGATGATCTTGCCAGATCTACCATCGAATGCCGACTTGACCCCGATTCCCATGTCCTGTTTACCTTTGATGTGCAGGTATAACTGATTCTTTGTTTTGTTTGTCGGACAATTTAATCATAAACAAATAAACACTTTTTAAAAAGAATTTTACTTTTATCTTGTATATTTTTCGTTTGGACTGAAAACAATATTCTTAAGTCGCAATTTTGATTGACATGTCATCAACCGATAACTTATCATGCGATTGCAGGAAAGTAGTTCCGGATGCGATCGCTTTCACGTGCAATGTTTCACAACACTGTTGAATAACATGTCATTGTTTCACAACTGTAGTATCTTCAACCAGAGTGTAATAATATGTTTTAAGACACCAGGGCCTCAATATTAGTTAATACTAAGGAGATAAACATTCTGTGTTTGGAAATCAGCGGCATATAACGGAATTATTAAAGCTCTAAATTTAATTTAAAATCGAACGCGTAGCGTGACGCTTTAATGAATAATTGAGAGGTATACTAATTCCGTTATATGCCGCTGATTTCCAAACACAGTACATGTATGTCTATCTCCATTCTACCACAATAACGATTTAAAATCGAACTATATTCTTTCCATTGACTCAGGCGTGCTGTGTCACGATGCCCGTGCACGATTTCCACGGAGCGACATTCACACAGTGTTGACGGTTATCTCGAATAACGTTACATAAGGCTTCGAAGATTTAGGAGTAGCGTAGCGTGAGGCTTTAAATGGATAATTTAGAGCTATAATAATTCCCTTATATGACGCTGATTTCCAAACACAGTATGTTTATCTCCATTCTACCATAATAGCGATTTAAAATTGAACTATATTCTTTCGCATTGACTCAGGTGTGCTGGGTCATGATGCCCGTGCTCGATTTCCACGGAGCGACTGTCACACAGTGTTGACGGATTTGGTTATCTCGTATGACGTTACAAATAGAAGGCCTCGGAGATTACCGACAAATATCCGAATGCTGCAAAGGGAGCTCACTCTATTCAGTAGACGTTTTATTATTTCGTGACGGTTGTTAGCGTTATGTTAAGTTCTGCATATATTCACAAACTTAACGTCGGTATAATTGCTTTGGTGTTGTAAATAAATTTGAGGTAAGTGTATGCCGCATTTCGATTCATATTCGTATGAAATTCTGGCCGGTTAAATTTTGTCGAGCCTGTTTTGGTCTAACGCTACAGAATGATGGACCGTGAGAACGGGAAATCTGAACTGTTGTCAGTGACTCAATGTCGTGTATTTTACCGGTTTTGACAGACTGTAAGCGTAACATTCTATAAATAATGTACATACAATGCAATAATTGCATATTTTGTGAACATTTTCGACACAACAGCAATATTTCAGAACTACTTGTTGCTAGGCAACAAATGAATTCTTGCGCATTAGACGAAGTAAACAGAGCACCGTATAACCAAATTATACGCCCTCTGATTTTTCACAGCAGCCAATCAGAAATGAGTATTTTGAACATTTATGGTAGAATATATAATTACCGACAAATATCCGAATGCTGCAAAGGGACCCCACTCTATTCAGTAGACGTTTTATTGACGGTTGTTTGCGTTTTGAATATGTTAAGTTCTGCATGCCATATATTCACAAACTTGACGTCGGTTTAATTGCTTTGGTGTTGTAAATAAATTTAAGGTAAGTGTATGCCGCATGTCGATTCATAATCGCATGATATTCTGGCCGGTTAAACTTTGTCGAGCCCGTTTTGGTCTAACGCAACAGAATGATGGACCGTGCCAAACGGAAACGGGACGGGAAATCAAAACCGGTTTTGACAGACGCGTTAAGCTTGTGGAAAGTTTGAATAAATGTGATAAATAATGTACACGCAACGCAATAATTGCATATTTTGTGAAAATTTTACACACAACAGCAATATTTGAGAACTAATAGTTGCTAGGCAACAAATCAATTCTTGCACATTAGACGAAGTAAACAGATCACGTATAACCAAATTATACGCCCTCGGATTTTTCACAGCAGCCAATTAGAAACGAATACTTTGCACATTTATGGTAGACTGATATTTATAGCACGATTGTCTTTAAATTCGTATGTAATTAAATCTATATGATACTGTATGTATCATCGATTTGGCAAAATTTCGAAAATACGCAAAATCAAATACCAAGAATAACTAGTGTCATAATGTCCCTATTATATATTCATCCAGTGAGATACGTACCTCTATGTAGAATTTGTATTTTTAGAAATAAAAACTTTAACATAAACTCGCATAGTTTGAAACAAAGTAAGAAATCCGATGTCTGCGCATATTCCTCGCAGTTGTATATGCCATAGTATGCATCTCAATTTCTATCAGCGAATTCATACTTAAAAGATATGTCCTTGATAATTGATGGTTTTAACAATAATTGAATATACATATCGTCTGAAAAGAAAACATGCCGCCAACCTGTCTATCAATATTGTTGTTAATCCTTCTAAGTCCATTTTGGCAGAAAATTGACGTTGTCATGAAATCAATATTTCAAACTCTGCAAAGACAACCTGAGACATAATGCTGTAATTATGTTAAGCGTTAATTATAGGAATATCACATCGTTGATGTTAGGGTACCTTATGCCAAGGAGTTGAAATATTGATTCATTTGGAATCGTATTAAACTAAGGAGATCTGCGTTTCTATGCGAAAAGATAACGACTCATTGTTTTCCGACCGTGACTGGCGGCTCTCTGCTAGTAATTCATAACACGTAACGTTGATATTTCTATAGAATTTGGATTCTTAAGTATCACACTTCATCTTGATGTGACCTTTTTCATTGATGTGTATTGAGATATTCGTTGGAATTTTCATTATATGAATGACCGGATATCGCTGTTAGCTCAGGAACATATTGGTGTGATTCATAATGATGTTGATGTGTGTCGTGCTATATAGATGTGTACTGAATTGCAAGCACACATTTTCTTTCATAGGTTGGTGGTTTGATATTCGTTTGAAGATAAATATGTTTCATTCAAAGTTGCCAATCAGTCAACTACCTTTCCTACATAACGTGTTTGTAAAAGAGCATGTATCACAACACTGTAATGATTATTGGACATTAAAGACAGACCTGTTTTTTATCTGCGTATTAATCAGATAGGAGATGTAAAGAATACTGGGAAGATTGTTTAAAGGTTAATACTTTCCAGATAAAAACAAAACAATTTAATTTCACAAAATGGGAACGCCTACAAATACTTTGAAATAGTTTCTAGGTCAAACAACAACATGGGAACTTTGTCAACAAATTGTATTTTCTGTGCTATTTCTGTGTAAATCAAATCAATTTCAATTTTAGAGCATGAAAAATATCACGATGATTTATCTAAAAGGTCAAGCAACAACATGTGAACTTTGTGAACAAATTGTATTTTCTGTGCTATTTTTGTGTAAATCAAATCAGTTTCAACTTTAGAGCATGAAAAATATCACGATGATTTATCTAAATCTATCATTTATAAGAACGTAGAGAAAGACATACAGGCTCTACAACACACTTTTCAATTCCCAATATGATGCTCAACCTAAATATATTTACAGCAAGACTATTAACGTGACACGTACCTTAGATTACATAACAATTGAGATTGAAAAAAGTAGTAGAAATACTCTGTTGTAAGAAAAAGAGTGATCCAGCTAATATTAATTGTGATATATTCTTGTCCAAATTAGCTCCGGTACATGTGTAGATATGCTTCGTTGTTTGTCACGTTTTGTACAAGGACATTGTATTAGCAAAATATGACATTATTAATTTATCAAAATTAACTTTTTGTTGAATTGCAGTTTTATGTTTAGGTAGTAAACACTGTGACTGCAAGTTTGCATCAAATTACGGAAGAAAGATCTCGCCATAATGAAAATGTACATGAATGAATGAATGAATGAATGAATGAATGAATGAATGAATGTCTTTATTTTCTCCGATATGGCGAAGATCACAAGGATGTATTTACATGATCATAAACAAGGCATAAGAACAGGATTCACAAAACAAAATATATATCAGAAACTGTACAAAAGAGATGATTTCAATGAATGAATGTACAAAGCAAAATGCAATATAACATTGTTTCTGTCTGATGTAGTTATTTCAGGTATGATATTTGCTCCACATACAAACGCTATTAAATTATCATCATCATCATCATCATCATCAATATTTTCAATACGAACATACAAGTCAATATCAAGTGTATCAATTAGAAAACTATAAAATGCGTTACGTTGCTTCATATAAGTTTCACAATGTAGAATAACATGACAGTCGTGACCAAAACATTGGGTTTTACAATTAATACATTCCCGTGAGGTTTTCCCTCGTGTTATTACCTGTATTAAAAGTTGTATATAAGCTCTATAATCTGGATAGTTGTACATTAATCTGTATAAACTATGCATACGTAGTTGTTTGTGTACTTTAGCATATCTAACCATATCATGTCTGGCAGATAGAGTTGATTTCCACTGATTTTCCTCTTAGAATGTGATGGTTTTAATAACAATATTGCGCCATGTTGATTTTGGGGGGAGATAACCACAATGTACATAATCAATAATAAATCTTAATAAATCATATTTTCTTGCCGTGCTTAAGAGACAGGTGCATATGTTTCGTGAGTTATTTAATAATTTAATATTCAATTAAATGAATGCACAAAATAGCATTTTTGTTGCTGAGTGGCATTGATTGTTGCACAGATGACCTAGAAACAGTAATCTGCATTAATCAATATAACCTATCATTGTCAAAAGACCCAAATTAGCTATGACAGAACACGAAGAACTTCTTCTGTTAAGACCTTGAATACATCTTGCAAAAAATCGTTGAGTGGATTCAATTGAATCAATATCATTACCATGCAATTCAGGCAAAATTTCACATCCATAAAAACTGGTTGATAGTATCATCCCATATTTAACAATAAACCCTACGTCTAGTTATAGAAATGACGTTATCACAGTAATCCCCTGTATGAATGTATATAACTCTTGTACATAGTTCCGCAAACGTTGCTTCTATCATAAAATAAATTTGACTTGATACTTTGTTCACATTATAATAGTCTTACACACAAACGCTTGAACATAAAATTCACCCCATGGAAGCAAGTCTAGATCTGGGCTGAAAATCTCCATTTGTCTGAGGCTCCATTTAAAAATTAATAAAATAAGATTTTTACTAAAACAATGTATATACAATTTTTACTAAAAACTAAATTTCAGAGACTAACTATAAGTCTAACATTATAACGACGAGGAGCATGGGTAATAACTCCAATGTACCAGAATAGCAATCCAAGACGTTCAAATAGCTGACCTCTGCATGGTAAGGAAAATCCTTCCATGACCATCGTATGCAGATTGATTTAGTCACAGCATTACCCTTGTGGTGTCGTCCTACAATTAGTAAGTGTATCTCAAGCTTGTGTATAATTAATGACAGTAACCACGTGTTAGTTGTAGGAGTCTGTTCTGCATTCTGAATTTTCTGCAGCGTCTTAAAGGTGTAATTTAATCTAAAATAAGGAAATCGGAGTTGACAACCAACAAATTATCTTAAAGAAATAAATTCGAGCTTCAGTTAGAATCGACAACTTCAAATCTGCTAAAAGCAAAGATAACGTACAATGTATGGTTGAAACATCTAAGAAAAATGGATTTCAAATACTTGAATCCATGTTTGCATTTAGTTAGTATTCAAAAAGGTTAATGGACATAAAATGCTAAACAGTGTATTGATTGCTTGGTGCTAATCCATCGGATTCCTTCAAAGCATGTTAGGATAACGCCAAGTTACATTGATTCCTTCTCCCCGAAGTTCTGAAATGTGTTCATTACCTGACACCACATAAAATTGTTAAAAATATCGGTACAAATTACATTGACTTGGTGTCAAAGTGAGAAAGATTCGAAACACACAAAGAGCCCGTTGAAATTTAAAATACATTTGTAAAGCGGTAATTAAAAGATTTAAAGAAACTGAAATGAAACAGTTGAGCACTGTCTATATCATGGTTTAAACCTATACAGGTTTAAACAGGGCTGAAAATGTGTTCATAACTCATCTATGTTTTCATGTATATCGGAATGATGCATTTCACTGCTTAATTGATTCAATTATAATTTCCATGACTATACGAATCTGTTTCGATATACACCTCTCTGAATTGATCCAAATGTCCATGTTCGAATTTTGAACACTTTAGTTTAAAAGGATTGCTCAACTGCTAAGTTTGTATATATGTTGCCAACTTTATCCGTTGTCCTTCTAAATAATGAAATTGCAATTGCACTTAATATTATGATCCCTGCAATAGAATCAATTTAACTGCTGCTATTGAATTACAGAAACCTGCATGTGACAGTTAATACATTTTATCATACAATGAATAGTGTTCTCGGCAAAATAAAGCCAACGGATATTGCCGATATCCGTTGGGAGTGGCTATGGGTCATATACGGATACCGGTGCAAAGTTTGGATTCGAAAATTCACAGACTATCATCTAGTTTAGCTCTCCGGCCATCAATGTTCGTTCAATCGCTGTCTCAACGCAAGCTGCCATTGTCACGTAGGCGAAGGGAAGCAACTCTTGCCCCTTGGTGAGATTGACTCGTTGACATCAGTTCTATCCCGCCAAAGATCATTTAAATGGGATTTAATTTTTAAAATCATCGTATTTTATAGATTTCCAAAATTCCAAAACTTTGGAGTCGTGACAAAATAACTCAAACGGCCATAAAAGGCATATATCAGGAGGAATTATATTTTGACAATTCACCGTCAGAGTCATTGCTCTATTCATTTGCATATATCAATGCGCGAATCTTGAAACAACTTCAACTATTAAAATAGTATTATCAGGCTTTTTTTCGAAATTGTGAAATGACATTGTTTGATCAAGAAGTTATCATGCTCTTGTGTTTTGGGATCGTATTTACGATCCCAAAACACACTCGCATGATAACCTTTATGTATTGTGTTTAATAAAATCATTCAACATCATACATTCTTTTTGAAAGATATCATGACAAATGAAAATAAGTAATTGTTCACGGCATTCTTCCTGCGATGGAGAATTGTTTTACAAAAGTGTCATACTCAAAGTAATATTTCTATTATTATTTTTTTATTAATATTTTTTATGTACATTTATTTCATGAGTTTAATCCATTGTTCAATTATTTCCATTTGAATAAAACATGGGATAAAATGCTCGGTTTCGAGAACACCATCATGCATTTTAAAGCTTGAAATATGGTATGATATGATTGAATGAGGTAAAAAAATAGTTGTTAAATGGATGAGGTGAGGTGAGGTAATTAGAGGTTGAACGCCGCTTTCATGAGTATTGCACTTATATCACGGCTGCTAGTATTAAAGGGACAGTAGCACGTTTTTAAGGGGAATATAAGCTGATGTCATGAAAATTGACGGTTCCAATTGAAAGACAACGTATTTAAACTAAATGGAGCAGTAATAATTCAAATATATAACGTAAAGTTTAGCCATGCGATTCCCTTTTCTTACACAAAATGAATTAAAGGTGTTCACACAAAATGGCCGCCAATAGATTTTATGTGAATCTTCATACTTTGTCCTCTGACTAACGATGATTGGCTTGTTGATGAGATTTTTGACACTGTCAAAATAATACATCTAGTATCAACTTACAATTTTCCGTAACAATTTTAAAATATAAAATTATCAAAAAACGTGCTTCTGCCCCTTTAATGCAGTTAGAAAGCACGCAACACCATTGTAGTTGCACATTTCGGTGAAAGCTGCGAACATCGGCTGGAACTAGCGAACAATGGGTCGTACTGCGCTGAAATTAATTGTAGCATTGCACCTGAACCCGAGAACAATTCTTTACTGCAGCAAAGTTTCCGAGCCCCTGGCGGGATTGGAACCCAGGACCTCTTTGTCCGAGGCAGAACGCGGTAACTACTGCGCTATCCCGATTCCTTGTTAGATGAATATATCCGTCACAGTACATTTTTAAGCACATATAACAAACAAACTATTCATATTTATAACTCATTGTTCAATATGCTGTAACAAAAACAGGGTTTTAACTGAAAAACAAAGACACTATAATGAGACTGAGCGAAGATACTAATACAAATAATAACTAAAAGTATGTGCATGTCATGAACTGCAATGTCCCCAGCCCACACCTAATCATCTTAGCTTTATTTGCCAGTGAAGCCAGACACATTTCCGAAAAAAATGACGTGAATAATTAATAACCAAATAACCCAAAAGCAGGAGGTGCAACGTCACCACTAGATCTAACCACATACCAAGTTTCTGAAAACAATATTGTACGGTTTCTAAGATACATGTATTGCCCGGAAACAGAGCCTTACTCCAATACACTGTATGCACGAAGTTAAAAATATTCTAATGGAAACTAGTAAATTAAAAAAGAAATTCGAATAACCGAAAAAGAAAAAAGCACCAAACCACAACTATGTCTAACGATATACTACTTTTTGTAAATAAATGTTGATGTTTTTATATAATATTATGCCCTGATATGAAAGTATTTCGGAATCACGGAACAACGGAAGGAGTCGAAAACATTATGTCTTCCGCAAAGCGTTGCAGAGGATATCATTATCATACTAATTATATGATAATAACTTCGTTTTAGCGCATACATTCACAATTATAACGTGCTGATTGCGGCTGACTGGACAACCATTGACATTTTATCCATTGATCACTCATGCTGACATGTACTTGAGGCCAAATCAATGTGGGATCGCTGATTACCCTCATTTATACATATGTTGTTTTATACATTTACACAGGCCACACATTAACATATATTTCTTGATTCTTTTCTAAAAATCATCATATTTTACTCATAAGTTGGGCATTTAAAATCTAGAATTGACGTTATTGCAATGACTTGGTTTTAAACAAAATGCAAAACACACGAAAAAGAAATGCATTGCCAGCGGGTGATGATATTCATATTTAACAATGTTCTTTTCTCAACGAAAATAAATAAAAGTATTAATTTTGTAATGTGATGTGAGAAATTGTACAAGTTATAAATTCTCATATTCTTTGCCTTGGAGGGAGGGAGGGAGGAAGGGAGGGAGAGAGAGAGGGAGAGAGAGAGAGATATATAATAACATAAAGCTATTGGAGGCCATTTTTACACATTTAATTAATTTTTTGTATCATCAATTGGAACCATCTATGTTCATTTTCCTGCCATCACCTTATATCCCCCTTAAAACGTACTACTGCCCGTGTAGAGTCAGATATGCAATTTTGTGATTGTAACATATTTGTAATATGTATCGTTTTAATCTTTGATAAAATCGCTCGTGTTATCTCAAACATTTCAGCGCATTTAAATCGACTATTTTCAAGAGGGCAACAAACCTAACCTTGATCCTAAAGGTGAAAAAGGAAACGATTAACTCCAACTCCTAGCTTCAAAATAGAAACGACCTTCTTAAACCAGATTTCTAAAGATTGATAATATGGTTCCGAACAACCGAACTGTAATAATTAAATATAGGAAACCCAAGAACTGACAATTAGATTTATTACAGTAAGAGAAGTCTAATTGTATCCTTTGAAATGAATCCGTCATGATAACAATTATGAGAAAATCGGATGGTTGTTCAAGGATGGTATTGAATTCACAAAAACATTTTTGATTTCCCACTGGTCGTTCTATTTTTTCCATTTGCTAACCTTTATTTACAAGTATTTAACTAATTTGTATGATTAACTTAAAGGGACAGTAGCACTTTTTCTGAAAATTGTATATGTGCAAATGTTTTACTGATAATTGTACGTTAATGCTACATATATTATTTTGAGAGACACACATTCTCATAATACAAACTAATCAGCCATAGGCAGAGAACAAATTATAATGATTCACATAAAGTCCATTAGCGGCCATTTTTGTGCTTCGTTTGCTTTAAATAAATTGTCTTTCAATTGGAACAATCTATTTTCATTTTCCTGACGTCATCTTATATTCTCCTTTAAAGCGTGCTACTGCCCCTTTAACCCCTCTTTGCAGTTATTTTGCAATCAAGAAGAAACGTGTGTACGATGGTACTCATGGAATAACATGCTTTTGGTGATTATCTATCAGTAATATGCAAAAGTTATTTGCTAAATTAATAATTATTTAAACACACCTTGAAACATTTTAAAGGAGTCTGATACAAGCTATGTTATGTGAATGTGCTGTAATCTCAATAAGGGAACGAAATATGTCATGTACACTGTTTATGTTTTATGTGTCCTTACCCCTTAGATGAAATTTATACAATTGGTTTATCGAATTTTACAGTAGTACCCATCGGATACAAAATACTATTTTTAAGATAACATTCATGATATCAACGACACAGTTGCTGTAGCAACGCACGTGCAAATGAACCAGCTTGTGTAGCCCACTTCGGATGTTTGTTTTCTCATACACTGCTGATATAGTGACGTAAGTTATAACGCGTTTCTAAATGGTTTTCAAATGTGCCCTTTTTTGTAATTTTAACCTGTAAAGAGGAGATATGAATCTATTTCATGTGATTCCTCCACAAGGCGTGGTTAGGGGGAGGATGTTATTTCAACACATGTATGAATTACCTTTATTCGACTAATAATGAAGACAAACACACCAAAAGGCATGTTATTTCGAATTCCTTGAGTACTGTAGACAAACTGATTCACCCGCTGTGGATATATGCCGTGGTTAAAGCAAACAATTGAGTAACTGGTGAAGTAGTCTAACTTCTATGTCACGTGTTTTTTTTTACCGACTTGGCCCTATGTTTATCACACTTGTGCAACGGATCGTATCATATGTATGACTTATTTTGACACATATGGATAATAGTGGTTATTATGCACATGGTCTACACCCGATTGTCAGTTCAACTTCAGGTATTTGAGTGACGTTCAAACGTTATCCAAATTGAATTGATATTAGCATTAAAGGGGCAGTAATACGCTCTTAGTGGACATAGACAGTGATGTCAGGAAAATGAAAATAGATTGTTCCAATTGAAAGACAAAAGAAATTATTTAAAGCAAACGAAGCAGTAATTATCACATATCTATTGTAAAGTTCAGCCATGCGATTTATTTTTCTTACATGAAATGAATTAAAGGTGTTCATACAAAAATAGCCGCCATGGACTTAATGTGAATCTTTATAATTTGTTCTCTGACTAATGATGATTGCTTTGTGAAATGAGATCTAGTGGACATAGACAGTGATGTCAGGAAAATGAAAATAGATTGTTCCAATTGAAAGACAAAAGAAATTATTTAAAGCAAACGAAGCAGTAATTATCACATATCTATTGTAAAGTTCAGCCATGCGATTTATTTTTCTTACATGAAATGAATTAAAGGTGTTCATACAAAAATAGCCGCCATGGACTTAATGTGAATCTTTATAATTTGTTCTCTGACTAATGATGATTGCTTTGTGAAATGAGATCTTTTTTATATTATCGAATAATACATCTTGCATTTACGCACATTTATATGTAAAGACGACGTGTACATTGTATGCCGATTGTTGTCATGTCATCAAAGACTGTTCGTTAATAAAGGTTATACGGTTGTACTGTCCGAGATGGACTCTCAGCGCAGGCAAGCAGCTTTGAAAAAGTACAATCCGTCAGGGTAATAGTGCACATTTGTGAATCGTCGGTGGGCACTCGTAAGAGATGGATACTTGACGTAAAACTTATCATTATTATTATTATTAAGGTTTACATTTGTAGACAGTCAATGACGTTACGTTCACACAACGTTGAAGATGGTCTAATGTAGCATATATTGATCCAGCGAAGCAAGGGAACCAGTTTGTGATCCTGGTTTACCACATACATGTATATATGCCACACCTTTTTTGTATCCTGTAACCAACTGAATTGCAGAATTCCTTACATACGTATACTAACCGTTGATACGTTTTGTCAATTTGCAAACGTTCTTCACGATTTATTGCTATTGCTCTTGTCAAGTTTGAGGTGTTTCTGTCATAGACAGGTCGAACAACATTAAACCAGTACAGTTAAATCACAGCTAATTGATTTTTCATTAGCGAGGTTGTCACCATACTAAGAATCTTCAGCAAAAAGCAAAAAGATTATGGATAAAAAATGCTTGTCATTTAGAACGTAAATGACGATATCAATATTGATAATATTTCGTATTGGAACTTGGATTTTCATGTGTATTTAAAGAAACCCTTAGGCGATATTACAATCGACTAAAGTAATTCTTCATTTCATCAGATGAAAAGTATACTCTCGTCTGCTCCTGGCTCCGAAAACTAGTTTTATATTGCAAAGCGATTAATGTTAAGGACAAAGACTTAAGTTTCATATCTTTCCGAGTGCTACGAAAATAAATCAAAGACACATATATGTTTTCGGTTGAAAACAAAAGGTAGCTGAAAAGATTTTATTTGTATTTTGTCAAAAACTTGTTTGTAACTGCCTGAAATCAAGAGACTATAATATTACGAATGTTAGTTTGATATTGTTTGATATGCTTTTATTTGATCGGTCTATGTAATATATAAGATTTGAGCATTAATATATGCTTGACCTTCTCCAAATGCTTTTTTATCTATTCTTTATAAAAAATGGAAATATGTACTTCAAGTACCGAGTACCATTTGTTGCCAGACTTGTATCTTGATAATAATCTACCTGTAACTTTGTGAGTATTAATCAGACGAAGGCTACCTCTTACCTAAACTAAAGGATGGCCAATGTGTCCTTGTAATGATTAACTCTATATTTCATTTAGATATAAACATAAATTTGTTTATTTACATCTGCAAGTAAGTTATTAAAACAAAAATAGGTCAAAATAATTAGTTTCAACGTGAGCTAATTCTAAACAAGCGAATGATCTGTGTAAAATACAAGGACTATTACTATTACAAAGACAAGAAATTATGTTTTTAATGAAACATTTCATCTTTTCTTCTCCAAGTTTAATTTTTCTGAAATGTTTGAGTAAAACGTTGAACTATTGACTAAAATTAGGCAAAATGGAATATACGCTTTCACGACCTGTAATTAAAATCAATATGAACAAATATAAATGTCCTTCCAAGACCCAAACTATTATTATTATTAAACTCAGTTCAAAGGAAGCAAACTTACTCAACATGCTATATGCCGCATGTCTGGTTTATAAACACACGATTGTGTTTATCGTGTGTTCGTAATTCAGAATAGCAAATGATTCCAGCCAAGGAAGAAAGTGTGATGAACTGTCGCTCTATTGCACCTGTCCGTCTGGGGTATTAATATTTAATGACACGGTGTCATGTCGGGTGTTACTTTCAGATGTGGCGTTTATTGTTTATTTTAGATTATTCACACACTTGTAAATAGGAAAGCATAACATGATATTGTTTAAAAAAATAATTATCAGTATGTTTTTGTAAATTTTGTTTACAGGATGAAAAGGCATTAATGGTGCCAAATGAGGGTATGTTTTTAAAGAGAAGGGTGATGCTAGTTTATGGGTCAGTTTTCAAAAGTGAGTAGGTGTCAGAAACATTCGGCAAGGGACACAGCAAGTTAGAAGAACAAACTACGATTTCAATGCATATTTTGTGAATAAAGTTGGTTTTAATTTAACCTCACGCTAAAACGTCGGCGTATCCGGTTTTCGATCAGGTTGTAGCGACTGGAGTGTCCTCCCATAGTTTTTCAATATACTCGTTTAAGAATTAAACTAAAAGCTTTAGTTCTTCACCAATTTCGTTACCATTTGAAATGTAGGTTTGATTTAACATATCAAAATGATATATAAGTGCAAAAGTCCAGGTTTTATTATTGGGTCCACTCTGCGGTTCGAACCTGTGGTCTCTGCTGTGTGCGTTCTTCTGGTAACCGTCCTTCGTCAGCAACCTAATGCCGTTGCTTCTTTATGACGTCAATGTCAGGAGGCGGTTCCTTAGATGTAATAACCTCCAATAATGGTCTTCCCGCGCTGCTGTTAACCGGTGTCTCCCTGTAAGTGGCCTATCTCACGTCTGTACCGTCTGTTGAAAGCGCTTACGAAGATTCCTGAAAGTTACTTCATAACAGCAAAACGTTCCATCAACGTGGCCAGTTGTGTCTCCAAATTGCAACATTCCAATTGTCCACCTCTCTCTGCTGTCGTTAACCTCGGCATTCTTTGTGTTTTCTGTTACTTCAAGTGTATCCAAAGTAACGGTATTGGTCTTTATACCCTTTTCGCACGTCCATCCTTCCACAGTGAAAATGCACGAGATGTTCGCCATAGAAGATTAGTATTTTACGTTTTGTCGCCACACGCACCAGCTACGATTCGTGGTTCCTCACAATACAGAGGTGCAAAGATAGTTAACACCACTGATGTTTTCTGTTTATTGAATATCTAAAAGTTATTATATGCATCTGATTATAGCATGATCAAAAACACATATTTGAAGCAGTTTGAGCTAATTTCGTGGTGTTTCTGTTTCATAAAGATATCTAAGTGTCATGTGGGAAGAGGTTAAAAGAGATTTACCCAACCATGTTTAAAGTGTTTCAAACGCGATAAGATTTAGGCTTGTTTTTCTATTCTAACGTGAAGTACGTATTTTATATCTATAAATAGCAATGTTTTAACAAAATAATTTTTTTTAAATTATTTATAAATCCGTTTTTATGAAATAAATCAAAAGCCATTTAAAAGTTTTCTTAGGCTGATAAGTAATCTCCTGTACTTGTCAAGTTGTTTTATGACGTCAGAAACTTTATCTATTTGTATTTGAAAATCACACTTATGATAAAACAAACAGAGGTGTAAAGTTTCCTTTGTACCTCAGCGTACTTAAGTGGATAACACAAAATAATGTGAAATAATTCATGAATTGATGACAGATCTCTAATATTTTATAATATATATAAAATATATGTCGTTCGGCCTTTTAGCAAATATTATCTTATTTATTCCACTCGTTACGGAACTCATAACGATGAAACCTAGAATATGCCAAATAATTTAGATCTGAATGACTAATTGTAATAATTATCTGAGATACAATCTTTCCTAAATATCTTTCCTAGAGCCAAAATACAAACGCCCTGTAGCCCCCAGCTATGCCTGTATAATGTATAATTAGATAATACGCATTTAGGCAAAACGTGAGTCTGTGTCTGGAAAAAGTAGGTTCAACAAGTAACTCGGTAAATGTATTTCTGAACGTTTCAAGTGAGTTGATATGACACGCCAATGCTTTGCCAATTTTTATCCTAAAATAAATAATGATGTTTCCATGGCTACCTGATCAAATCA
Organism: Steromphala cineraria; assembly: GCA_916613615.1. NCBI lineage: Eukaryota > Metazoa > Mollusca > Gastropoda > Trochida > Trochidae > Steromphala > Steromphala cineraria. The sequence goes on from OU744729.1 coordinate 56,241,553, forward strand.
GCTCTTGACCTGTGAAAAGCAGCATTGCTATTAACACCGATAGTTTGATATTGACCCTGCCAAAAGCTGAAGACTTTGACAGAGATTATCTTCAGCAACTTTCACTCATAACGATGAATAGAAAAATGCCATCAAAAGAATCGATTTATTGTAACATGAAGCCAGCTGTCCTTGTCATAATGCGGAATCACAAATACTGATAGGATACAGCGGATACGAGACAGATTATGACATTTATCCCACGGCTAATTGCATCAAATTCTTACACTTAACGGAGCTTGCAAGATGAAGGTGCAGACTGATTGACACGTGTATGTTTGGTCTGATGGCTTCCTGCACACAGGATATCTACACAATAATTTACAGTTCATTGGCAGCAAGTAACGAAGACAAGTTCATCTGCACCAGCTGCGGTCATCCCTCTGTCAGTCTCTATGTGTATCGGCAGGAAGACGGTCTGTCTTCCACACTCTCTCAGATTGTTAGCACACGATCCTACCAACTCTGAGCACCGCGGACGACAAATAAGATCGATGCGCGCAGTGTCGCCTGGTGTTGCTGCCGCCGCCGACAAAACCAACGTTCCATATACATGGTGTATTGTGTGTGGGTTAGCAGTCCAGCGTGTTTCATCAATGTCAGCAATGAACATATTAACAGGATACAGAATCGCCACAAAGTCTTGGAAAGTTTGCTGCAGCAGTGTCGTGCTGTAAGGGAACAACGATCTCACGTTAAAGTTTGTGCTTTGTACGTGATGGAAACGTGATTACAATTGGAGTTTTTTCACAGCAGGATCTGGAAAGTAAAGACGAAAATACAATGTGATATTTTTTGTTGATTTAACGACCTCGTGTATGCCCATTAGGCTTATATACGACCCAAACGGGATCATATTCGTTAATGCGTAGTTTGTCGCTACTTCTACCTTGTGCTGCCATTGAAAGAACTGTTGAATGACTCTTGTGAATGGAAATGCCAGCGAGCGAAATGTCATTGATTTACAGTCTTACATATGGAATACACGATTTTTAATTAACCTCGAATCTACGATCAACAGGTAAGTGTACTAAGTAACTTTATAACGACTTAAAGTATCAAATTAATACTTAAATCATAATAGTTGATAATGCAGAATATGAATGAAAATGTGATGATAAACCAACTTCCACGACAATGCACACGTGGACAAATACCGAACAATTTAAACTCGTGCAACATAAAACGTAGTTTTGTTTTCAAGGCATTTCGACTGTTTTTATCAATCAAATGATATATCGGAATATTGTCTTCTACAAGAAAAACAAGGAATACATGTCAATTCATGGAAGACAATATACGTCACCAATGCAGATTTAGTGAGGACTGAAGTAAATATCGATCGGTTCGAAATTAATCAAATACGATGGTTTCATCTATCTGCTGGCGTCATCTTCAACCAGTCTCTAATCATTACTTTATCAAGTTTTAAGGCCTCGAGGTCACGTTTTCAAATGAGGCCGATACTGATAAACGTTACACTTGTTGACAAAATGGTTGATTTCCAAACGGATTCGTGTCATTTAAGATACATGTTACAAGACGATTCCAAAACCGATATTTTTCAAATCATAACATAATGACCAATGTTACCTTTTCCCAATGATAAGAAATCGTCATTTGAGTCTTGTCTTTGTTACTACTCTTTTTTTATCATAGAATAACTGCTATCTATTTTCTTGACATTTAAGTGACAACACTGGTTTCATTCATTATCAAGATACCGTAGTTTGTTGATGCCACGGCTCAAGCACAATAAATACATTGTTTATCAAATGTATAAAAGTAGACACACAACCTTGAAGAAATTGATTTATCATAAATATTGAAATAGATGAGGAAAAGCCAGTGTATCACGATCAGTTCCCTTAATTGAAAAACTACTATTCGAAAGAAAAGCAATTATTAAATTGTGAGAATTTCCTCCAATAGTTGGCATTATGTATCAAAGAGACCAGCACAAGAAAGTATGACATGAAGTCTGTGTTATGACTAATAAACTCTATATTATTGCCATGAGCGAATTTAAATAAATTCTTGTTAAAGACTATTGTAACTTTTAAAATTAGTGAGTTATACCATTATTTGTACACATTTATGGTTACATATCATCATCTACGTCAATAGAAGTAATTATATTTAAGATTCAACGGTTCTATCATTAGGGACGAGGTTACCACACATCACTTTCCTACACTGTCTTGTTTACTTACATCCAGTATGGTAGGTATACGCTGCTACATAAGTTAAATCAACCATTGTTTTTGTCTGTTGTTAAAATTACAGGTTTTTTTGACAAACACATTTAGGGTTACTTAAAAACTGGGTTGTATAACATCGGTATTTGTAAAAGTTGTTGTATTTGGATCGTTGAACTTTCAAACATTTTAAAAGGAGTGGTTATAAATAAAAATGTCATATCAGTGATAAGATTATTCAATGAAGAGTTATCTCCCTTTCCACAATTCTAACTGGATACGATATGTTGGTTGCGAATATCGTGCCCCCCTCGAAGCATTTCATCTTAAGAACATATCTATCTATGATACAATGGTTTTAAGTTACACATCAATAATTGTTTGGAAAATGTTCCTAACAACATATATATATAACTAATTCTTGTTTTGTTTCACTTCTTTTCTAAATGTGTTTTCTAATTCACAGATTAAACTTTCAAAGTGTAATAAGGACAAAATATATTATGACAAATTCTCATATCGCATCATATCTCATTTTAACACACATTTGATAATGACACCCTACTTCGCTACATCTTTAGAATCAGGAAAATTTCTCGCCTTAATAGAATCAAAAGCAGGTATTTATCTAATTTGTAAGCAGGTATTTATTTACGTTGTTCAGAATTTCAATGATAACTGCTTTAAGGACAAATCAATTATTTTCTGAAAGCGGAAAAATGAAGTGAGACCAAGTCGAACAAACCCTCCAATTTAACAATTGTGCAGGCAACATTGCTTTTTTGTTATTTTGAAATACATTTTGATTTTTCCATTTTTTAGTGTATTTATTGTCACAGACAGTTATTTGTAGAGAAATGACTACAACACCCTTTTGATATGGCTTGAAGTGATCTCTCTTAAATGTTATCTTGAAAACCATGGATGGTATTCGAATTAATTACTGTAGCATATGAACCAGTGAAATAAAGCAGTTAAAGAAGCAATCAAATGCTCTCTTTCTTGCCAATGCAATATCTGGAATCGTGTTTCTCCATTGATATCCGCCGTGCTATATGAGACGCTCCCTAAGCGATATAATGGTAGGTAAAACGTGAGTAAGACGTTATGATAACACGGGCTAACAGCCAAGACGCTTCATCGTGTTTATTGAGAACACGTTTTGAGGATTTGGTTACATGATTCTTCCTTTAGAGTTATTTTAGTCAACGGACATTCAACAACGCATTGTTGCAAAAATAATGGCCGATACAATCATGATATCCATAGAACAGTTGTAAATCCATTTCGTATAAGAACAATGCTTCTGCTTCAAGGTTAAAAAGATCCTTGATATAGGTTTTCGAAAAAAGAGATCTTTAAGCAATATGAGTTTGAAGTCTTTAAGGTATCTTACTGACCTGCATCAAGAACACAAATGTTAGTTTGTACCATTTTATCGTTTTTAGAAAGTTGATTATAATTGTTTGTGGACACATACAGGCTTAAGACATAGAATCGCATTGTCGTGTTTTTTCATAAAAAAAACAAACCAAAAAAGGTTGATTATGATTAGGTAAGATTTGAATTATTACAACGTAGCAGATATGGTAGATAGTTGGAAACTGTTTGTCCGATTATGTGGTTCTAACAGAAATATTTTTCAACTAAGTGCAAAAAGGTTATTGCCATGGCACACAACGCTTCCTGATAAAAGACGATAAAAGACGACCTGCTACACACCCGTATCTAAAGCAAACAGGAAAGTTGTTTTGACAGCTGTTGTCGCAGTATTGGAGAGTTGAGGAAGTCTGAATATGTATATCTGAAGTTGGTAGTACAAAAACGACAAAAACATCGAGCTTAGGTCTGTTTCCATACACCTTTTCATTTGTATGCTTGATTGTGATTTGCAAACTTCTGTTAAAGAAGCTTCTGTCAGCAATTCATGACATAATGGGAATTTACGAGTAATTAACCTTCACTTCTCTAAGAACAATGTTTTTTTGTACTTAAGAATGTAAAACCTTATAAATTTTATATCTGAAATCGCATTACCTACAGAATATCAATGATTGTAATCTAACATTAAATCACTTTATGAAGGTAAGAGTTTCAGTTACATGCGTTTCGAATGATAGTTTATGGAATGATTACATTAATTTTCCTTTGACGTGTTTTGACGTCGAGAGGCATAGAAATGTGATGAACTTTGATGTAAGCGCCAAGCCAATAGCGAGTGTAAATGATATAGATATTAGCACTTCATATATAACGGACATGAACATTGTCAATCTGTGATGTATTATTTACATTGATGGTCGATACGCATTCATATATGATCAAGTTTCATTGATTTCTGGCTTTTAGGTTCTGGATGAACGTCAATCGTTAATTAGCAAAGTCTATTTCCTCATACATTAATGAGTGCATTGTTCGATTATGAATATACTCGTTTAACGATCTCTCTCTGATTAGCATGAGCCAGCACGCACATGGATGTTACATATGTAATAATAAGCAGCAATGTATGCCTATTCAATCTGAAGTAATGACTATTGACGTTTGTTTTATTACTTTTCATTTTTTTTAAATATGAATGTTCCTGATGCCTGATAAATAATTTCAAAGATTATTAATAGTGTAGCGACGTTTTTGTACAGCGAAATTGGACTATATATAACGTTATCATCGAGCTGACATTAAGTAGTTTTTACGCAGTACGAAAGTGGAAATTCCTTTCTCAAGGACATATCAAACAACGAATAAAGATCATTTAGACATTTAAATAAGTATTCGGTTTCAATTTCAATTGAACATTTAACACGATCGATCCAGTACAACATATTTCTGATTTTCAAACACACTAGGTTTATCTCCTGATTTAACATTTTTTATTAAGGTCGATCGGCTAATGCATGTCAACAATATTTTTTTTGGTCAACAATTTGATACATCGTTGTCATGTCATGTCATGTCATTAATAATTTGTTTTGATTACAAAATGCATTAAACATTGAGCTTGAATAATCATTACTTTATCAAATAAGGTTGAATACTACTTTTGTGTTTGGTAAGTGCTATTGTAAATTCCAATTCGTGTGTTTCTTATCTCTCCGAACTGCGATGCGCTCGCTTGTTGAGTAAATGAGACTTTGGTAATAGGTTTTAACATACATCTTTTTGGATCAGATTATTAAAAAAAAAATGTCTCTAAATAATAAGTCAATATGCCTTAAAGGGGCAGTAGCACGTTTTTTGATAATTTTATATTTTAAACATTTCACTTATAATTGTAAGGAAATGCCTAATGTATTACATTGACAGTGTCAACAATCTCATTACACAAGCCAATTACCCATAGTCAGAGGACAAAGTATGAGAATTCACATAAAATCCATTGGCGGCCATTTTTTTGTGAACACCTTTAATTCATTTTTGTAAGAAAAAGGAATCGCATGGCTGAACCTTACGTTATATATTTGAATTATTACTGCTTCATTTAGTTTAAATACATTGTCTTTCATTTGGGACCATTTATTTTCATTTTCCTGACATCACCTTATATTCCCCCTAAAAACGTGCTACTGCCCCTTTAAAATGTCCTTATCTTATTCAAGACTATGTTCTATCGAGATGCCTTTCTTTACACATAAACTAACGGATCAATGTGTAAGCCAGTAATGTTGTATGTTAGTTGCAAGTCAAAGGCTATATGGTTGTAAGCCTACCCTTGATCTCGAATGAAAGAGACGGAATTCATGTTTTGATTAACATATAATGCTTACTCCCTGGTACAAAGCAATATTAGAACTGACAATGATTATTTGATTGATTAAGGTATAGACGGCGTATTCTTGGATAGTAACGAACGTAATTAGATATCTGTGTATTCACCTGCGACCTACAATAACAAGTTCTGACGTCAGTATGTGCAGTCTAATACGTTTTCTTCTCTGTAAATCATTTTTCTCATTTCGAGAAGTAATTGACCGATTTTTACTAACAGATTGATTTGAGGAAAATGTGAAATACAAAAGTCCAATAGATAAACTTACATAGACGTTTATACAGGATGTAAACAAAAGGTTGTATCATTTTATTATACAATCTTATTTTAATACTTGCACATGTCCCCAATTTCCGCGAGAAAGAGCCAGTAAAGTAAAAACCCATGCCTCAAATGCTTAATATGTTGATCAACATGATATAGATTATAGCTAATATGTACATGGTCTTTGTGATGTGTAAAGACAAATCGATATAGTATACCACTTTTGACAGTGCTTTTGTGCCTATTTTCTGAATCGGTGTCAAAGCAATGGGCATTTATATGTTATATGTTGCATAATTTAAACGACAGTTTTGGTGTGTGCAAACAAATATTTAAGGATCACTTTTATTTGAATTTCGGTAGTTGATGACGACATGACAAAAAATAGGACGTCAACGTATTTATTGTTGCAACAAAGGAGTTTTAGTGTTAAGAAAAAAGAAAATCAATGAAGAACACTTGTATCACGCTTAAGAAGTAATAAACCTGTAGACGTCAGATTATTATTTTGCGATATACATAATAATTCATAATAATTATGGTTGTTTTCAAACTCAATTAATATGCAACACGTTTTTCCTCTGTTCTCGACTACTATGCGATTTTCTATCCAGATACGAAACAAAATAATAAAAGTCAGAATGCTAATGTGTGAAAATTACTTCTCGGTGTTGCAGCTGTAAGGCGTTAATGATATTGTATTGTCTATCAGATTACATGGTCATCAGATAGAGGATCAATTGCACGTGGTAAAGAACCAGCCTGCCTGTTAGTCTTCCTGATTGGTTGCCTGTCTGTTGACGTGATCCGGTCTGAAGATATGCTCAACATAAACCCATACAAGGTACACTTGCAAGCACATGGCTGGCAATAAAACTGTCTAAATCATGAAATTAATTATTGGAATTCGTGATTCATCGGATTTCCAATAAAGTTCCACCTTCGTGGTATTGCGTAAATAGAGCTTGTACGGTTTCATTGGTTACTGAGATAAGGACAAGGAAGTTGTCAACCTCACTTCGTGATTCTGTTTTGCTTTGTTGTTTCATGTTGGCAAACTTATTAGTAACTTTGGTCATCACGTGATCGTTCTGATAAAAGCTGATATATATATATATGTCGTGCCCAATTCCCGGAATTGCTCATTCCCTGGGTTTGGGCAACAACGTTGCCCAATCCCCGTCAATGGTCGGGGGCTTGCCCAATCCCAGTGATTGGTCAGCTAATCCCTGAGAATGAGCAGTGTTAACGACTGCTCATTCCCTGGGATTGGATGATTACGCTTACACAAGCTTATTGATTGTATTGCTGGGCTGTGAACTTTACTTTGCCTCTTCATATGCTATGTATTTTGGATAATTTTAATTGCTGTTAATGTCAGAATAAGTTTGGTTTTAAATGTTATTAATAATGTATTTTTAGTACAGTTGTTTTGGTTTTGGATATTTTAGATTGTTTACCTAATACAAATTTCAGTCTTAATAATGATTTGCTGTTAATGATCTTACTTTTAAGTTCATTTCTTAAATTTGGATTTTTTAAATTATTAATGTTAAAATAAGTTTAATATTGATAATAATGAGTATTTACAATTTTTTTGAAGTTTAATGATATAGTGTTACATTTTAACTGCCTGATTACCATGTGTTACATCGTTTCAAGAACTGTTTGTACAGAATAAACATTAATCAAGTGTAATTACTGTTGGCTCTCATTTGGTTTATATCTTAATCCTTGCTCATTCCCTGGGATTGGGCAAATTGAAATCTGATTTGCTCATTCCCGGGAATTTGGCAGGGGTGGTTGCCCAAACCCAGGGAATGGGCAATTCCGGGAATTGGGCACGACATATGCATCAATTGACTGCAAACTGTTACCGATTTTGTTTCTAATAGTATATGATAACAAGTATTTCGTACTCCAACTGATGAGACCGTTAGATTCTGTACGATATACCGGCGATTCATACAAACTAATATGCATATGGAAACATGCGTTACAAACAAATACCTTATAACCATTAACTGGTTAAAGCTAAAGGTGGATTTATCAAAATAATCCGTTTTGATCGCAAAAGCTACTCGGGGAAGGAACACAACTTTTTTTGGACACTTCCATCATTATTCATCTTGCGTCTTCATAATCTTTATTTTATTCTACAAAAGGCTGCTCTGATTCTGGTGAATGCCGCGTATCACTTTAAAATCTCTTTATGAAGAACGAAAATGGATAACAAATTTCTCTATTTTCCTTTTACTTAAAAACCAAGCTGTATCGAAACGTCGTGTTCTCTGAATGAAAACCATATTAACTATAAATAGTCGTTATTACTTGACTTTCAACTTTTGACTGTCATTCAAAGTAGTATTGTCTCTATTATTGTAATTTAAATCACAATTGACATAATTTTGATATTACTGTTTGTGCAACTTTCACTAAAAAGAATAAAGTTTATATTTTCAACGCTTACATCTTACATCTAGATCTGTCACATTGCAGAAATTAAAAATGCACAAATAAATTCAATATTTAATGTATAATCTAATATATCATGGACTCATAAACTTTGCGTTTGTTGATTAGAAGTAGATTTGTATCTTCAACTATAAAAATAGATTTCAGAACGAAAATGTTAACATCAATCATCGAAAGGTGACATAAACAAAGGCATATTTTCGATTTAATAACTCCCCTTTTGAAACCTCATAACATATAACTAGCTTCTTGTCCCCCGCCGCACAAAGTATTCAGCTCCGTACGTCCGTCCGTCCCGCTTCTTGTTAGCGCGACATCTCACAGACCCTTGCAGCCAGAGACTTCAAACTTGGTTTCAGTCTTCATTGGGTACGCAAACACCAGTCAGTTTTGGTGACCTTGACCTAAATTTCAAGGTCACGACAAGACCTTGACATATTCAACATTTTTAGCGCTATATCTCACAAACCCTTACATTAAGAGCCTGCAAACTTTGTATAAATCGTCATCGGGTGGATATGCAGATGCCATTTAGTTATTGTGACCTTGACCTAATGTTCAAGGGCAAAACAGGGAAACATAGTTATCCTGATATCTCACATAATCTTGCGATTAGAGGCTTCAAACTTGGTATCCATCTTCATTTGGTGGAAATGCTGACATCAGTGGATTTTTGGTTTTAGTGACATTGGCCTAATTTTCAAGTTCACAACAGGAGTTTGACCAATACATAAAACTTGTTTAGCGCGATATCACCAAAAACCTTTGTTGCAGTCTTCATTGTCATTGTTCATTGGATATGCAGACACCAGTTGGTTTTGGTAGCCTTGACATCGTTTTAAGGATAACTATGAGACACCAACCGGCAATCCCTTTTAGTCAATTTCTCCCTCGCAATTGCCGCGGGGGACATGGTCACGTTAGTGACATCTACTTGTTTCACTGTTATTTCGGTATCAAGTACATTTTCATGTCACCGTAAAACCTTGTATGATTAAAATGTCCAATGGCGTTTAATGAAATCTAGATGCAGGACGCCAATAGGTTTGAAGCAACCTGACGTCCTTGCTTGCAGATAAAATAACTTCCACAAAGTGACTTCTTAACTTGATTAGAGTCTACATTTGATCGATTGAAAATGTCTTGTAGGCCTTCGGTGTCATTTTGATTAAGAATGTCTTTAAATTGGTTTACGTTCTCTGGGATGCCGGTAGAGTGTAGGAATCATTTACTTCTAATTAATCTAGCGGAAAAAAATATTACCATGTACACATTATTTTAAAAACATTTTAATTCGTACATTTCATAAATTTAAACGATTAAACCTAATCACTTATTAGATAGTTCTTCTTACAGATAAAATTGCATTTACATGAAGTCGAAAATTGTGGTACAATACAATGTGAGTGAATGGACGCCAATCAGTAAGGACAGTAGCCGTTGATGGATAGACGTCAATACACGTTCGTAACACTGGCCTTAGTCTTTTATTCATCCAAACGAGACAAGCTGAAAGTGCACTTTGCTCTCAATGATTTTCGAAAAATGCAGTATGTGTTAATGGATGGCAGGATCAGGGTTTGGCGGCGTCCAGGGACAGCATTATGCACCACTAAATATCATGCCAACAGTACATTATGGCGAAGTGTATTTGGATGCAAACTTTATCTTGTGGCCATAGGAGTTAACTTGACAGGAGATAGCTATATCCGGGAAAAACCTTGAACCTGTTATCGTGCGCGATTTCTACAACCATGCACTTCCAACAAGACACCTAGTCATGGACGATTATGCTAAACCGCTTCGTTGCATAATATGCATTCGCATATGTAACCTTGAAGGGTCATAGGTCGGCGAAAGGTCGCCTGACGCGTCCTGCTACAACGTCTTGCTAGACTCAATATCGGAATGAAGCGAGTATTATTGAGGCTAGGCTTACTTAGACGGGAGGTGAAGACTTCATGCTGTCACTCACACTGAAGTGCATGGTGGAAGTTCGCATTCCTGTCTGTTTTTGTACCTCAAGTCCTTTAATGATCCATTTGACCAATCCCAGTTATTGTTTCGTAATCAACATCTGATTTATCATTCTCTCGCCTACGCCGACTTTGTGGGATAGAATGGGAGAAGCCTGATTGGAGACAATCAAAGTTAGTTGTGCAATCAGCGACGATTTGGCTACTGAATCAAAGCAAAAGCATTGTGATATGTTGATTTAGCCTCTGTTCTATTACGCCGAAATCCCTGGGTTCCGGCAGTTTCCCCTGGCGGATAAAACCCGCATCACAATCCATTTGAATTTCTTTATCAAATGACAAGGCTTCTCGCATGGAAAGGGTGGTTCATATCACAATGCCTTTGCCTTGATTCAGTAGCCAAAACGATGATTTAAGAACAGCGTCGCTGATTGCACAACTAACTTTGATTGCCTCCAATCAGGCATCTCCCATTCTATCCCACAAAGTCGGCGTAATAGAACAGAGGCTAAATCAACATGACTTGATCTGCCTCTGTGGGGAGAGAATGATAAAACACGTGTTTTAGGAAGTAACATCAAAATGCCAACTAGAGGATTAAATGATATGTTATCACGTTATATGGAAATGAACGACTGGTCATATGATTGTCAATCGCATTTAATCCTTTTCCAATTATCACATGTACCATCAGTAATGCGTACATGTCATTGCGTTATCGTGCTCATCCGTGATTGATCCAATCTTCCGAACTGTCAAATATATAGTTAAAGTCAGAGTCTATTGACTCTTGGCATTCAGCACAGATTCTTTTCCATTATACTATGACCATATTGTTCACTGGACTATCTATGTTCAAAATTCACCGCCAATTATATTTTGTACAGTGTATATGGTTAATTATTGTCTTATTTTGCCTTTTTCGTCACCTGTTAAGTTCACAGTGATGTACACATAATATCGCCAATGTAAATGTTCTATTCACTTTGACTGGCATGCACAGCGCGTAGCAAACGTTTTTAGCTGTTTGGTTCTTGAAGGGGTCATGTGCTTAGTAGGAATTAAGTTCAGAAAGACCAATCTAATGAACGGAAGTTCTATCTCGGATAATGTTTCCTATGTGGTTATATCTATGGGGAAAATGAGTGCTTATGGGTTAACATTTGCATTCTGATTTGATATCGCACATACTGGAACGGTAGACACAAATTGAATATTCAAACAACTATTATCCTTGTGTACATGGTCTATACTTATGTGCATCTTGTAGTACTGGATAACACCAAAGATGTTTAGCAAGTATGATTCGATCACACAAAATATACATTAGAACTAGCTTTTGAAAAGCGTGTCGTATCGCATGTACGTTCCGAAAGAAAGTATTCACGGTTTGACACAGTGTGCGTTATGGGATCATGTTTGACGGAATCCATATGTGAGCTCTTTCGTGTAATGCCTGTTTTTGTAAGGGAGTTATCGACATTGCCTTGACTACGTTATCGCTAATCCGAATGGTGAGATTTCTCGAAACTAATGTGTTGTCTACTTTTTGCTTGCAATGTCAGTTTCCCTGAAGGGCTGCTGATCCATCTTGTCACCTTACATAGAACACAGTTTAGACCAACTCCAGTCTCAGCTGCCGGCGTCAAGGAGCCTCCCACGCATCGCAGAATCCCAGAATCCCAGATCGCAGGATCAGAACGGAATGGCGTCACTACGGTCTTCACATAACAGCATTATGTCCTATAGATCATATCGTGCTTAGAAACCTGAGAAATAAGCTTGCCAATTCTACCGCAAATGTTATTCAGAAGAACACGGATCTTTGTATTCATAGCGGATATTGAAGTATCTAGATACTAAGGATTAGGTTCTGTACGAGATCTAGGAGTTCCAGACAAAGTTCTTGAAATGTTACTAGAATAAAATGCAGTTGTAAGCAAAATAGACAGAATCCTGGTCTTTCATGTAAAAGAACACTTTTATTTTAAACATTTTTGCATTTCGACAAGTCTTTAGTTTGTACAAGGAATCAGACACGCACACGAGTGTAATGATGTATGATAAATGTACATACTCTCAAGACTGTTGACCTTTTCCAAGCTTTGACCACACACGTGGACATCAAAGCGTAAATGACATTCGGGATAAACGACGCCTTAGGATCTGATAGCGTACATGGTAGAGATAGCGAGCAATATTTGTGCAACACCTTTCATCGTGTCTTCAAAGCGATGGCGAGTCATGTAGCCATAAAGCCAGGAATATGACAGCGCTAGAACACGGCAGTATTGATTTCTGAAGACATTTAATCAGCCAATTTGACCTCATCCTCAATGTCTCCCCCAGTTACAGGGACATTAGATCTTCCATTCCGGGCGAAATGCTCTCTTCAATGTGAAATCCACTTTCAAAGCTTTTAGCCGCAGGTAGCAATCCCAAGTGTCGTGACGTTACATCTCCGTCGCTCTGTTTGCAGCTGCTGGAAGATATTCAATCATATTCCGTTTTCTCAAAGAATGCGCTTGTCAACCTAATACGAGTCTTAAACTATCCTAATTACGCTGACTCGGCGGCTCATGGATGACATAATTTTTGCCAAATTATGTTTTGTGACATCCGATACTTGTGTAAATCTTAATTTACATTCTATCCAGAATACAGTCACCTTAACTTGATATCTACATGAGTGTCGGCATCGATTTCCCTGTAAAACATTTAATTAACTATTGACCTTTGATGCTTGCAAACACATTCTAGTTATGTTGAATAATCAAAATAATGTATAGTGATGAATCGTTTCATCCCTAACATTGTCGATTTTTCGAATCATGTAATTTGTAATTCTATAGTTCAAATGATAACAAAACATTGACTTTAGACATGATAGCTTTAATATTATGTATGTCTTCACATTCTCTTCTTCTCATCACTCACCTAAAACTTCACAATCAAGTGGTAATATTTTCTTACTATTTTAATCGTTACTTTATATACAATGTTCATAATGCATATGCTTTGGTGATGTTTGTCAAAGCCTCTTCTGTTATTAGTTTAGCTTTGATATCATAGGTCACCTTACAGATTGGCTGATTCATCAGCTCCACTCTAAGGCTCGTGTTCTTATCGTCAACTCATCTATCGTTATCTTAACCTCTGTTCTGCAACTTTTGATTCTTCTATTTGTTATATAGCTCTTCTATCAGTATCGTTTACCATCTTGCATTTTCCTATAGTCGGAAAGTGTGTCGCCTGTTCGGCATCCAATTAGAAATCAGAGAGTCATCATCGTAAGCAGAACTAGTATGCTCTAGAAACTGCTCTTTCCACAAACATGTTAATTTGATAGTACACGGAGTTCACGCTTTATACTCTGTGTTGCACTTAGGTTTCACTGCAGTGCAGCGTGACAATGTTGATGCGTACCTTATTAAAGTTATATTAGGAAGACAAGAGTAATTCTATCTATGGATGAACAACTTCTTTATTTGACATTGATGTTCATCCATAGAATTACTCTTGTCATCCTTATACCATCAAATTCTAGACTGCCACTCAAACAGCTCGTTATGATCTTACCAATTGTACATACTTCTCAATGTTCCCTTCTCTATGTGTTATGTCAGCAGTTATTGATCAATATTTTTTCTGTTTCCTCTTTACATTGTGGAGGTTATTCAATATTTAATGAGCTGCATTGGGTAAGGTTCTCACCACCATGTGTGATCTTACGTTTATGAGATTAAGGAAATAAATTATGGGTCTTAATTCCTATTCAAGCTTGAGGATATTTCCCCTGGGACACGTTAGAGATCTTGCGATTCAGTTCACACGAGTCGTAAACTTGGAGAAGGTAATTGAAGCAGCAATGTTGGCGGTGGGGAGTATCTTATAGTTCAAATCCATGTTATTTGGCCCTGACTGACATACACATAACATTCATTGACAGAGCGAAATCACTGATGATGCTCCGCTGTATATCCGATAATGAATATTTGTTTGGCCTTTATAAACAGAATTAAGTCTTCTGTGGAAGCCCATGGGTAAAATTGCATTTCTTATGAAACAGAAGATTTGGGAGTTTGGCACGATGGGACACGTTTAGAATTAGAGATTCCTCCTAAGGGAATTAGGATTTACAACTTGGTTTGACTTGATCTGATCGGAATTTACTCATGAGAATACTGTTAAGTTAGGAAAATATTTGTGTTTGCTCAAAGCATCGAGGTCTGACACAAATTGAAAAATGCTTTTCCAGACCGATTGTTAATTGTTATTGACTTTACATCACATTCCGTGGTCTTGGAATTTTGTAAAAATTTCGTTAGAACACTGGCAAAACGTTCTTTTACCTTTCGAGCGGAATTACCTCAGAATCTATATCTTAAAATATTACTGGGTCTAGTAATACTAATACTTACTTGGTAAGTATTTCTGTATCCTTGACGGCATTTTCTCGATTGAAGCTGTACATGTATATGGCACTTTGCAGAGCAAGTCATTATCTGTAACTAACCCATAGTTGCGTTATGTTTTTCGTATTCCAGAGACCGTTTAATGATTACGTCTTCATTTATACAATGGAATGGACAAGAAAAGAAGCGCCTTAGGGCATGATTAGTTCATTTGTATAATGAAATTGATTAAACTGGATGTCCTCAAAGGGTGATGATGACAATGAAACCATTCATATCAGAAACTTTGGCTGTCCTTTATAGTGATTCTAATGTTTGTCAGTTACAGTTATTTGTTCTGACATGTAATCAAAGAACACTTGTTTGCAAAGTTTTATGTTCATTTAGATTACCGCATTTATCTGTATAATGATACATGTTCAAAAGATGGAGGAAATATATACGTGGTTGTTTATACAATAACGCTTATAAACACCAAGCTTATTTATTTTGAACATGTATCACATGCTTGATAACGGCATTAGAATCTATGTAGAAACGTCACTTACACAGAATAAAGAAGTTGTTCATCTATAAGAATTGTCCTTATTGTTCATCACACACACTTCTAGAATCCCAATCAATGAAGTCATTCACGAGTTTTATAACAATGTTATTAAACGGGACAGAGTTTAGTATTTTATTTATTAATGGCTAAAAAACAT
This sequence comes from Steromphala cineraria, assembly GCA_916613615.1. Taxonomy (NCBI): domain Eukaryota; kingdom Metazoa; phylum Mollusca; class Gastropoda; order Trochida; family Trochidae; genus Steromphala; species Steromphala cineraria. The sequence continues at coordinate 56,257,393 of OU744729.1, forward strand.
CGTTGAAAACATTAAGGGAACTCGCCGACATGACCATCGCGGCAGGCCCGCTGACATTTTGACGTCATACGTAACAATTATGACGTCAGTATTACGTCACGTAAGTCGGTCAGCGCGCGATGTTATGACACATATGTTATAGCATGTTGATTTATTGAACAGCGATATTTTCAACGGGAGAGTAATAAAGCAAAGAAACAAATATAAACCCTTAACTCACTTGTGAAGGATTTTGTAGAGGAAAATCTTGGTGTTAATGACATGGGTCATGGTTGCTGGTTCTAGACGTCTTTGATAGGCCTACCCGAAATTAGGATTGTCATCAACAGAAACAACGGCATTGTGAGAACTATGATTATTTACGTTGTATTATGTGAGGAGATCTTCACTGTCAGAATTGTGAGACATTCTTCGGACATTACATTACGTTTTGATTCATAGATTCAAAAGTTTCAGTTTAACAGAGGTAGGTTAATTGACCTTAATGAATTCATAATTTTGTAATTGATAATATATTCTGTTATGTATATAAATTGCTATGTCCTGCTTGCAACGAAAACGTAATTATACGCAATAATAATGAGGAAAATATGGATGACAACTTCTTTGTTCATTGTATGCGACGTTTCGACACAGATTCTTGTGTCCTTTCTAAGTTCTCTGCTTGCGAACGACACAAGAATCTGTGTCGAAAAGTTGTCATCCATATATTCCTCATCATTATTGTCATCCCAACTTCTAAAATGTCTCTCAAAGAAGTTAATTATTCGCAGATTTCATTTATTTATGCTCGTCTCGTTCATTTCCTTACATTAACGGTACATTCAAGTACCGCCCCTGATGTATCTCCTAGCGATGTTATGTATAGTCTATTTTGTACGTAAGAAGAAAGGTATCTTAACTACTATCCCTTCTTATATAAAATGTCATTAACGCAGTAAACCTAAATTAATTTGTAGAACTGCCGATAGAATTCATATATACTGCTCAAAAAAGAAACTCAAAACAAATGTTTTTAAATGGAATATCTTTTAAAATGAATCATACTTTTGCATCAAACAGTATGTCGAGATCTTATACAACCCTTTTAACCTCTTGAATACATTGTCATCGAATTGTTTTCCTGGATACGATTTAATCTGAGGTTTTGGGGTTTTTTTCAAATAAAGACAATAAATCACGAAATGGAAAAGATGTTTTGTCTGCTTCATGCCCAATCGAAACTACATTTCCTTTCGTTACAGGTTCTGGTTGTTTGAATACAACTTGCATATACGATTGTTAAAGTAACGTAATGGTACAACAAATTACGTTCAACAGAACAATGCCATGTTCCAGTTCGAGAACTGTAACGTATCTTCAGCAAAGAACATCAAAGTCAAATGTGTTTCTGGGTACAATAAGAAGGTTGAGGCGTTGGTTTCGACAGCATTGAATAACACTTGATTGTCTAGTTTTAGAATACATTGGATGACCACACCTATCTGGGATGAGACTATCTGCTATGGTTACCTTCGTAGCATGCATGGAAACTTTTGGGAAGAATATCAGAACATTATTTAAAAACATTAGAACAGGACTTTATGACTTCAATGTCAAGCACAAATGTTCCTATTTCAGGTCGTTCAATATATTGACTGCTAAGTGACGTTTGCTCTGCAAAGTATCTTCTTTCATTTAGCAAAACATGTTCAAAAAGTATTTCCCAATACTGACCACCATCCTTATTACTAAAAGATCAAATCTTTTTTCAGCTTTACGTACTTTGAGTAGTAAATATTTGCACAGATTGAGTTATTGGTTATCAATATCAAAGTATATAGACTACTATTAACAAAATAAAGTGATTCGAAAAACCTATTTATTGACGTTTTCTCTAGAATTGATAATGCAAAAAGGCAGTGAAAACATATAACATAGCACTTGTCAAGTTGAAAACCATCAGAGGAGTTACATTCAAATTCGTGATCATGCATAATCAAATGTTGTTTAACCACAGTTTCCGTATTCCGTGTATCCCAGGCTGCTAACAAAAATGGCACTGCTTCTGCATTTACAAGAATGTAACAATCGTGGAAATCAGAATAGAAAGCCAAACGTGTAGTTAATAACACAAGGGAATGGTGCCCGGAAAGCCGGGACATTTCCGAACGCTGTTTAAGTGATTTGAGTTATTGTCGGTGCGTGTTCTATTGTAATCAGATGGTTTTGGCTGCACCACACTATGTTATCAGTAACGTTACTACAATTATGGAAACGCTTTGAAGTAAATCAATCTCTAAAGGCTTCGAGAATATTAAGAAAAATGTTACAATTCGGAAGTCTCTCTTTTTATCACGAATTGAAACTATATATGAAAATTGAAATATGCATATGTCTAAATTTCTCGTTCTCCAATGATCTTTTTCAGCTTTGGTAATATCCTTTACCATGAACTATCTATCACGTTTGTCGTGTGTTGCATTCTTAGTAGTTCAACTTTCTGTGAGGACCATATAGTATTTTTTATCTAAAGCAAATAACGGTAAACGTATATGTAAAATATGAATGGACATGTGTTACAAACAAACTCAGACATTCAAGCCATGGGAAGCACGTGCATCAGGAAGTTTCACGTAAAGGTATTCTTGCAATATGTATTTTAAGAGACTTTGTTACGCTTGTACCACACCTAAACTTCCAATGGCGAATCGATGACGTCGTTAGTGACGTTTGATCACTGGGTAAGTGTGTAAAGGAAATTAAAGCGGCGACACAACCTGAAGCAACAGTGTGTTGCGTTTTGGTTTAAAGGTTGTTTGGCATTTTTATACTTTAAAATTTTCACTGTTAATTGTAAGTTAATGTTAAATGCATTATTTTGACAGTGTCAAAAATCTCATCAGACAAGCCAATCAGCCTTAGTCAGAGGACAAAGTATGAAGATTCATATGAAATCCATTGGCGGCCATTTTATGTGAACACCTTTAATTCATTTTGTGTAAGAAAAGGCAATCGCATGGCTAAACTTTACGTTATATATTTGAATTATTACTGCTCCATTTAGTTTAAATACATTGTCTTTCAATTGGAACCATTAATTTTCAATTTCTTGACATCGCCTTATATTCCCCCTAAAAACGTGCTACTGCCCCTTTAAGACGGCTGCTGGGCCTCATCGTAATGATCATCATAACTGAGAAACTGCATCAGTTGCTTCAGATATTCTCAAGCAAATTCCTACGACCACATGTTAGTAACCATGATCTTATCTGTGATGTTGTTCTTATTTGTTTAATGATGATGTACGGGAAGCATAGAAAGTGACATGGCACATAACCTCTCGTTGTTTCAGTAATTTGTTGGAATTGGCCGTGTGTGTTCTGCTTCAATGAGACGCCTTGGAAACAAGCTAATCCCTTAAGGATCTGCCTTTTTCTTTGGTAGCATAATATGTGCATATCATTGGAACCGTGTTTGTTATAGCTACAGATATCATTTTGCCATTGATGATTTGTTGTTACGTTTCATATGGTCAACATTTTAAACATTCTATGAAGAAAAACACCATTTCCCAAAGTATGTATACCAATATGTATTGAAACTTGATGAATTATGTTAACGAAAATAAGGAAACGAAAACATGCAATCTTTTTTTCTATGTAATTACATCATGAATTTTGTGCATCAGCTGATGTTATCCACAAGTTCCTCTTTTCGTAAAATATAAAGGAGTTATCACCCCAGATAAGACGGCCTCACATTTAAGATTTTAAAAGTTGATACCTTTTTTCTGATCAACGTAAAACAGATTTATTGAATCTTTTCAATCTGTTATTTTTGTGTACGTTATCTAGAGCATATTTCAAACTTTTAAATGAACTTTTTTAACGAATAATACAAATGTAAATGTTAAATGAAATTGACATTACCCTAGTTCATGATCGTCTTGTGAGAAAAGTTTGCATGTTTTCATGTAAACACTGTTTCAAACTGGTAATAAAGAATCCAGATACTTCATTGTCTATAGGAACAACTCGTACAACAAATAATAGTAAACAGAGACAAACTTCCTTTCTGTTTGTTCTGTGCTTTGATGATGAAGTATGCGACTGACAAAAAGTAACATGGCACATTAGGTATCATTGTTTTAGTGATTTGTGGAATTGCTAGTTCGTGTTGTTCTGTAATGTGGCGCCTGTTAAACATGTTTATTCCCAGAGGATCCGGTATCTTGTTTTATCAGAAATTGCATATAGCCCACGTATAGGAAACACGCGATATTATTCATTTACAATTAGTGTGATTTTTAACAAAAACAGTAATAATATTTTACACGTGGTCTGCTAGAAGCATGCAATGTTATTAATGTTTATTCATCATGAAATGGTGTGGCAATTCATGCTTAGTAAAGAATCTACATTGTACTCTGAAATATATAATACTAACCTTTGAGCATTTATATTTGTAAAAGGAAAAGTTATATTACAGGAATGTGATACGAGCCATACTATGTACTTGCCGTCACCTTCAAAACTGCAATTAAAACGTCCTCAACAACTCCAAAAGAAGATCCCTAATTCGAAATTCCGAATTATTCTTTAATTATCTGTTTACTCAATTTTGCCAAAATAGAAATAAAATAGTTTAGGTTATATTACAAATGGAGAAAACAAGTTTATGAATTATGTAGTATTTCGTTTTCTCTATCATGTTTACTCAGCAGTACATGGGACTTTAACATAATTTCAAAATAGTGTTAACATTGTCAGTCTAGATCTCTTAAGCTTATATTATCTGTTTTATCAAATCGAAACAGTCCCATCTTTAGTATCAGTCAACCGATAGGCGACCTTGTTTGTTCAGAGTTGATGACTATTGGGAACCACGATCTGGAACGAGCAAATAAATGAATTATAGGCTTGTAATTGAATGTTGACCCAATGTGAGGACAGGTCAGTGTAGAATACCAAGTTCCCCTCACCATATTGGATCATCGAGGATAAAAAGTGAAAGAAATGTGTAACGTAGTTGAGAGATTTCCTTTAAAGTCAATCGAAACCAAACTTCCATTAATTGAAGCCGGCAGAAGTCCATTATAGAAGGCGCGAATAGCTTGACTCTGTCCATTTTCTCACAATTACTGGTCATTGAGTGGCGAGTCTCTCACCTACGTGGATTGCTCTAGGACCAAACGGTTAATGTGGACAGAGTCGATTGGCTCTTGTTCCCGAAATGACTTAGGGATCAAAGTAGACTTTTCTGAAGAGGTTGGGCTTCAATAGTCTCGCTCTTATACCAGATGTGCATACGCCATCAACGCGGAAATGTATAAGCTCACAGTGCCTCGTTCCAATAGATATTTTTTTATGAAAAAATCTACTTATTCTTGTGCAAATTTCATACAATTTGGAATGTCCTAGCATTGCGAGAACGAAATGGATAATGCATGTCACTAAGACAATGTGATTGTGAAGATTTATATATTACAAGGTCTATATGGAATATTTCAATCAAAACTTAAGAAATTCTGAATTTCACAAATATGAGTGAGGGTTAAAGGGGCAGTAGCACGTTTTAACGGGGAATATAAGGTGATGAAAATTAATGGTTCCAATTGAATGAAAATGTATTCAAACTTAATGAAGCAGCACTGAATTAAATATATAACGTAAAGTTTAGCCATGCGATTCCTTTTTCTTACACAGAATGAATTAAAGGTGTTCACACAAAAATGGCCGCCAATGGATTTCATGTGAATCTCCATACTTTGTCCTCTGACTATGGATGATTGGCTTGTGTAATGTGATTGTTGACACTGTCAAATTAATACATTTAGCATTACCTTACAATTATCAGTGAAATATTTAAAATATAAAATTATCAAAAACGTGCTACTGCCCCTTTAAAGGGGAAGTCTCTGCAAGTAGGTGTTCTCGTCAGTGTAATCATTTAGATTTCAGAATACAACCAGCCGTCTACTTTATTCGATTATTAAACCCGATTCATCGATTTGTTATTGTCAAATCCAGATATCTTATATAAGGAAAAACACTCTGAATTAAATTGAACCTAGCACTAACCTTTGTAGTGGTTCCATGGTTCTTATTCGAGCTATGTGCGGTTTAATGAGACTAATCAACTTTCTTACTTCTTTCATAACCTCTACGAATCAAATTGAAGTTGGCTTCGCTCGAAAGCTCCTAAAACAATGTGTTCCCTTGTTCCTATCACAATTAGACACGTATGATTGTACTCAAAGTTAATAAGGATCAAAGTGGACTCTTTTTCAATTATTAAAAATTAATTGAGATTCTATTCTGTTATATCTATTCTAAATACAACGGTTTGTGACATGTTTGGCAGCATTCCAAAATGTATAATTGTTCGATGGTGCTCTCTCTAAATGCTAAGGTCATCAACGAATTCATGAATGTTTGTAAAACGATTCCAATTCAGCTACAGCTCTCTCGCATATTGTCGTTACGAATATGTATATTCATGCACCATTTGTTTAAAATAGAATTCAAAGATAAAACTCTGGTATTAAAAGCGTTGGATATTTGTATCATAACCGAATTTTCGAAACAAATAAATAAACTGTTAACGAATGTGCAGATTAAATTATTATTTTCCTTTACTTCTATTTGTCGGTTGGATTTAGAAATCGTTATTATATTATGAATATTAACAGTGCTTTGTAAAATAACTCAACACATTTGATCGTGCCATTGACAGCATTAGAACTTGATTATAGTTTTAAAAGGACATTTGTAGTAGATTAAAGCTCTATAATCGCTTGTTGCGTCTATATGAAAAACAATGAATTTAAACAAAAAAATGCAAATTTCCCCACGTTGTGAAATTTGCTCCAAACTTAAAAACTGAAACTATCTTACATTTTCTTTTTTCATGCAAATTATCACGAAAACGGATACTACTGAACTTATTCAAAACTATATTTACTAATACAAAATATTGTTATTCATATCAATGTATTTTATGATTATTTTAAAAGATATCATTAAACAAGGACATGTACAATGTGACTATTACATAACAACATAACTGCATTATATAGCGAAATAAGTTGATAAATATATTGATGACATGTTGTTTTGTTTTAATATTTCTGGCATATACATGTATGCATTTTTCAAAAAAAGGATAACCATTGGTTGGAGGCCCAATGACAAGAATAAGAAATTCCCGATAATGCTGCCATGGTTTCCTTTTTTTTATTATTAGAAATTAGAAAGACATATTAGGGTTTCGAAAAGAATCGCCTGCTTCAAATATGTGCCTACCATGAAAAGTCGTTCAGTCAAACGGTGGTCGAAGTTGATGATCGCCGGGAAGACATTCAAAGACAAACGTTATTTTTGTTGATTTCGTCTGTCAACAATTAATACACTTATCGTTAATCTTTCCATTTTTATTTTGCAGACGGCCATGAATATCGAGGATGATGAAGGGTCTTACTACGAATCGTCCTATGGGTACGAGGACCTCACCTTTCTGGAGGCGTGTCTGGAGCAGGACATTGATGCGGTCCAGGCCATCCTGGACGAGAACATCACAGAGGAGGAGATCAACGAGAGGGACAGATCAGGCAGGGTGGGTACAGCTAGATGATATAGGAACAGATCAGGCAGGGTGGGTACAGCCCGATGGTATAGGGACAGATCAGGAAGGGTGGGTACAGCCCGATGGTGTAGGGACAGATCAGGCAGGGTTGGTACGGCTAGATGGTATAGGGGCAGATCAGGCACGGTGGGTACAGCCCGATGGTGTAGGGACAGATCAGGCAGGGTTGGTACGGCTAGATGGTATAGGGACAGATCAGGCACGGTGGGTACAGCCCGATGGTGTAGGGACAGATCAGGCAGGGTTGGTACGGCTAGATGGTATAGGGACATATTCCGTAGGGTTGGTACAGCCAGATGGTATAGGGACAGATCAGGTAGGGTTGGTAAAGCCAGATGGTATAGGGACAGATCAGGAAGGGTTGGTACAGCCCGATGGTATAGGGACAGATCAGGCAGGGTGGGTACAGCTAGATGGTATAGGGACAGATCAGGCAGGGTTGGTACAGCCCGATGGTGTAGGGACAGATCAGGCAGGGCTGGTAAAGCCAGATGATATAGCGACAGATCAGGCAGGGTTGGTACAGCCAGATGGTATAGGGACATATCAGGCAGGGTGAGTACAGCCAGATGGTATAGGGACAGATCAGGCAGGGTGGGTACGGCTAGATGGTATAGGGACAGATCAGGCATGGTGGGTAGAGCTAGATGGTATAGGGACAGATCAGGCAGGGTGGGTACAGCCCGATGGTACCGGTGTAGGGACAGATCAGGCAGGGTTGGTACGGCTAGATGGTATCGGGACAGATAAGGCATGGTGGGTACAGCTAGATGGTATAGGGACAGATTCGGTAGGGTTGGTACAGCCAGATGGTATAGGGACATATTCCGTAGGGTTAGTACAGCCAGATGGTATAGGGACAGATTCGGTAGGGTTGGTACAGCTAGATGGTATAGGGACAGATCAGGTAGGGTTGGTACAGCCAGATGGTATAGGGACAGATCAGGCAGGATGGGTACAGCAAGATGGTATAGGGACAGATTCGGTTGGGTTGGTACAGCCAGATGGTATAGGGACAGATTCGGTGGGGTTGGTACAGCCAGATGGTATAGGGACAGATCAGGCAGGGCTGGTACAGCCATATGGTATAGGGACAAGGATCATTAAGACCACTCTTTAAATAAAGGATATTTACTTTTTCCCAAGGTTATGTTTGAAAAAGAGTTTCCCCGACCCAAATATATAGAGAGGTTTACATCTGTCATATAAAACAAAGGAAAGGTCTACAAATTTGGTTTAAAAATGATGAAATTAATTACTGTCTGTTATTGTTATTTGAATATACATATATATGTTTCATTATATCTAATTCTAAGATTGCACGCAGGAATGAATTGTTAATGACCTAACCTAAGAACGCGCTGCTTAGCAATCAGCTCGCTATAATTGGCCGCGTTTGTGCCATACTTTCCAATGTGCACGTTATCATTCTACAACATTTATATAACTTGAGGTTTTACCTTTCCTTTGCTTTGTATGTGAAGGAGAAAGCTTTGCTCTAACGGGAGGGATTATCTCGACCTTCAGATTTGGGTGAGAGCAGAAACCTGAAGAGTAATGTTTCCGCCAGATGTTAAGTGCGTTTAAATCCCACTTGGTCCGTGTCGAGCATGCGCGGAAATCAACCAATGAAAAAAAATGACTCAACTCTTGGGATCAGACAATCAGACAAAAGAGCTGTATTGTTTATGTCCCATAAGTCCAATATTAAATCATTTGCAACATTATTCATAAAAATGTATACAAATGCAATGTAAACCCGAACGACGTTATGCATTACCATTCTTCGGCATGATAATATAATATCACCTGGCAGTTTAACATTGATAACCACGAAAATCTAATTCAATATTTACGTAATTGATATACTCATAACACATAATCAGGAGATATAAATGTTGCATCAATATGATGTCTTCTTTATGGATATGAACTCCTTATTGGAATTATTGGATCAATCATATCATTGAAGCAGACAGTCACATTTGTGTAGTCTTTCAATAATGCATGTCCGATGGTGTTAGCGTTTCTTCATACATATGTACCGCTGTACAAACTTGAATATGTTTAACCCATTGAATGATTTATTCCAACGATGATAATATCTATTCCTTCATGGTGTTTGGGTTGTTTATTCAGACGGAACAACGTAATGCTCCATCGCATCTTGAATTCGATTGAAAGGGTATAATCATGTTTTTCGTGTATTCATCCATAGTCATATTGATTTATTTGATGAGATATATTCACATATGTACTGCTCTTTCAGACGGGGCTAAGCCACACGTGCTCTAACGGTCTGGTGCCTATAATTGATATGCTGTCGGAAATACCCGAAGTGGATCCTAACCTGCCAGACAAAGAAGGAAACAGCCCATTGATATTCGGCTCACAAGCAGGTAAATAGCACTGCTGATACCAATTCTGATACCACGGTGAATATAATAACCAGACAGTGATATTGTCACCGTATAAAGACAACAGTAGCACGATTTATAGGTACTATGTTGATCTCACGAAAACGAAAAATACATATCACCAATTGAAACAGAATGGTTTAATATATTAATAGCTTCATCTGTTAAAACACGAATTATAGCTAAATTAATATATAAAGAAGGTGTTCACACAGAACATGGCAACCGGTGGCTACTTCATAAATTTTTCTTCGACTACCTGTAATTATGTTGGGTGAGTAGATGTTTTGTCCTCTGAACAACAAAACACAAAAAACGCACCACCACCTATTCAATCTTCGTTACTAATTTTATGTATCTCACGTCGTTAACATATTCACAAAGGTTCAATCATTGGTAACGATGGTTGAAACAAGGGATTGTTTCCTTAGGGTCTCGACAATCTTTGTCTGTTAATAAGTCTACTCAGGGAAATGTCAACCCTCTCGGGTAAAACATATTGCAGAAATTCTGTCTAGACATCAAATTATAGCATCAAACCATCACCATTGTCTAGTTATATCATTTAAGCTCTATGAAGTATATAAAGTTTGTTACATATCTATTTTTTCTAAATATCCCCTGTCTATATCTTTAAAAGCCATTCGAATTATAACAAATCGGGGCAGAGATTGTGTATTTGCCTTTCAAGTCAAACATGTTAGCAATTCGATTTATATAATCTATTAACGTCATTTTTAATAACGTTTTTTGTCCATATACAAATCTATCTTTTCTGAGTATATCCGACAGTGTTTGATAAATCTGAATGCGCCTTCATACTATATTTCCTTATATTTGGTACTAGATGTATATCAAACGAAAAACCTCTTATAACATGAATTGCCTGATGATACTTCCTTGTTGTCATTCTAAAGGTAATTTATACTTTTCTAATCTGCCATTTGTTGTTAAGTTCAAAGTTTGTAATGAGTTTAATAAATCTTGGAATTCCTCTTTAACATCAGAGTAGTTGAAGCAATATATGAATAAATTAATATTGAAATAACGTCCTTTTTGTGATGGCTCACCCTTTAAACAATTAGTTCTAATTCTATACGATATTACAAGCTTTAGCAGTCTTATAAAAGGGAACTTGTCAACTGTTTATTGATTCCTATTGTTGCCTGCCCAAGTTCAAGTTACTCTAGCGAAGGCAATTTTACTGATGACGGATAACCCCTGTAAAAGTTTATAGATGCATCACTCTCACATTGGGAAATCTAACATACCTTTACGCTATATGATATCCTATAGTAAACAATAGTTGGTTTTAACTGTTCTATCAAAGGAGAGATGGCAGCTGATACCATCGGAGATCGCCTTGATAAGTCATAGTATTTGCAAGGATCTATCTAAATTACACTATTAGCATTAATGATTTCCTTTCCCGAAGATTTATGTACAGTTTAAGTGGACGATTTTGTCCTTGTTTCTTTAATGCGACACCTACGTTTCCTCCGATAACTTCACTTATGTGTCCCTCTGAAAGCTTTTATATTTTGTCCCCCGATATCCACGACACTTCTTACTCCTTGCCGAGGTCATTACTGGTGTCTGGACAGGCTTGAGATTCTCTCAACTGATTGTTTGTAAAAGCCTGTCTTATCACCCCATACGTCCCCTGCTTAATGGCCTCATTAGCGTCTCTGTCCATTTCAATTACAGGCAATACGGATGTTGTCAGGATCCTGCTGCAAGATTTTAAAGGAATACGTATCGATCAGCCCAATAAGCTGGGTTTCACGGCCCTGATGAAGGCAGCTATTCAGGGGCGAACGGATTGTGCCAGACTCCTTCTTTATGCAGGTAAACACCGGACGGATATATCCAGCGTCATATTTAGAGAATCGCACCTAAATATCAAATGTATCAACACGAATTGATTAATATCACAAATATTTAAGGATTGTCCAGGATATTCCACCTTTATCAACGAGTATCATATATATCAGATGACATGAGGTTGAGATTCTATTTATCATTCAAAATCATTTTTTCGTTACGGTTCCGAAAATGTACATCTTTAAACACTACTCTAGCGTGACGTAATCTACGTCATGACAAAAGCATCGTGACGTCGTTGTGTTCATGACGTCATAGCATTGTGATATCATTACTTGACGTTTGTGATGCATATAAAATGTACGTTCCAAGTTAAGAGCATTGTTTAAAATCTTCTGTCAATCGATATCTCCAAGAAGATATCGCTTGACCGTCCACGAGCAGTTTAGGATGATAATTAACGAAGCTAAATTCAATAACCTTAAGGTTTTATTCATTTATTCACCTTTCCAAATGATACATGAATGTAACTACATGTACCTTTGCTTTCCCTTTGTGTACTTAGTTCTCCCTCCTCTGTACTTACTTACTCAATCTTTGGTATTATAACTGAAGCGGAGCCTTCACAGAAGCACATCAAGATGTTTTAAGATATATGGACTAAACTTGTCAACAACAAAATTTAAATAACACACTGTATCACTAACCTACTAACTACTCTTAGAGAATGACAGCCGTTTTAACCAAGCACAGAGAGAGAGAGAGAGAGATTCTTTATTTCCTCCAGTTTCAACCGAAGATCATAACATTTATACATGTGAATTATTTCGGAATTCACGAAACATACATTTATGTTCAACTATTTTCTCCCATCATGTTAAGGCTATTGTTAATTTTCAATGATTTTCAGCCTTTTGTGTAATGTCGGAATCTTCGAATTACTATAAGCCACTCGAATGTATTTTAAATGTTTGGATTTATAGATATATAATATTATGATATATATATTAATTTGTCTATACTCCCTCGAAGACATGAACTTGTTAAACTTAGACCTAATAAAGTGTCTCATTACACTTTTGAAATGTTGATTTATCAATTCTTTCTTTGTTTCTCAGGCGGTGATCCAAAACTCAGAGATCATGGCCGGAAGTTATGTGCAGAGGAATGGGCCCGGTACGTTGGACGTAAAGATTGTGCGGAGGCAATTGCCAAATTTTCAAACACGAAACGCTTTTGTCTGAAGGCCAGACTACACCAGAACGTTGAACGTTGTAGCAGTGTTCCCGACCTCTCTGAGCCTCTTACTCGCACTGACTCCACCAAACAGGCTAAAAAGAGGAGAGGAGGTTCATTAAGACGCAAAATAAAAAATATTCTGCCTCACAGCAATGAATCTCTTGGAATAACCTTATCCAGTCCCGGAAGTCCCTTTGCAGTTATTGCCCGTTGTGTTTCTACTCCCGTTCTCCCTGGAGTTATCTCCCCTGCTCATGGTTCTTCAAGTATGCGCAGACCTGTCAGCGCAGACAACATTCCCAAAGTAGAAGTGACGATTCCAGTTGAAGACGAGGGTAGGAACAGTGTTCCTCCTAACATGATAGCTAGACGTAAGGCTGCTAAAAAGAACGCACAACTGGAACAGGGGATTTACTAACGTGTTTCCGTCAACGCTTGTGACAGTTCACAGAATCAAACAACTTGTCTACATTGGATCTACAATGTATTTGATACAAACCGATGTATCTGCTACCGTTATACGACATACTGTGTCTATATACGGAAGCTAAACCTGTGTTAACGTATGGTTGTCAGTCCTCCTGAACTTTTGTGTGAGCAATGCCTACAACATTAAACAACAAACATGCGAATCTATATCCCGAAGAAGTATTACCATGAACATATGTGATACTATTGTCAGATATTAGGACATGACACGTGTGCAATTATTTTATAAGATGACTTTTTTCTAAATGTTTTTCTTCGATGTTGACTTTTTTATTATTTCTATCTATCATATCTGAATTTGAAGTTACATTGAAATATTTTTTACGATTTGAAACGTTTTTGGTGTTGTGGGTGAATCAGTCATGTCATTTCCTCCATTCAACAAACATGTATTGATAACTTAATGCATATATATTATTCAATTGAGATCTCAAATTTGATCTTCCATTATTGATACAATATTTCTGTTCTGAAATCATGTATTCATCATCATAATTAATCCTTGACCAAGCCTATGAATTATTGAATCATCCCAGGCACTTTTGTGTATTAATTCGAAGTCAAAAGTGCCTATACGTAGCATATATTGTTTCGACATTAAAGTCACGCCCTTGTCATTTTTTTCAGTCCTTATCAAATAGGATAGTCGAATAAATGGTGTCTCAATTAAAGTCTCTTCATACCTTTTAAGGCATTATCCACATTGCATGAAATAACGTAGGTACAAATATTGCAAGTAAGTAAATTCTTCGAACCAGATTGAGCACTAGAACAATCCTCCCTGAACCAGGTGGAAACATAGACTAACTTAGAACTAGTTTCGTATGAATGAGTTCGATATAATTAAATTGGATATTTTCAGAAATCATAAATATTCGTACTTGGTTATCTTACACTACTCCGTTTCGTTGTTCAGTTAGACTCTTAAGATGAACTTCTGATTACAGTTGGTTTTCGTTGCTCTTTCACCTAAGTTCTAACAATCATAGAGCAGGTTTAATCAATCGCTGCAGGATGTTTTCGACCATGCACTAAACAGATGTTCGCATGCTCTTTAGCAACGTAATTTATCATTTTATCTTGTTTCAACCTTTTCTTTGATTAATGGCTTATGAGAAAAATATAAAATTACATTAACCCGGGGGTAAACTAAAACAAAAGTATATACAATAGCAGATATTCCAAACCAAAAGTGATAATTACCAATGAGGAAGAATAAGTAAATGTCCCTTTAGAATTTATATAATCTGATGTATGGACCTATGATTAACCCTTGACAACGCGTATTTCTATCGCATGGCTTTACAGTCCCAACATTTTATTGAGTTTTAAGTTGGTATCGTATCTTTTCTCCCGTAGTGACAGTTAACAATCAGCTGATAATAAATGGAAGGTTTTGATAGTCAAGCGCATTGATATAGAATTAAAATGGAAGCATGCACGGGAACATTCTCTCCCCACAGAGGCGGATAAAGTCATGATTTAGCCTCTGTTATATTACGCCGACTTTGTGGGATAGAATGGAAGATGCCTGATTGGAGGCAATCAAAGTTAGTTGTGCAATCAGCGACGCTGTTCTTAAATCATCGTTTTAGCTACTGAATCAAGGCAAAAGCATTCTGATTTGAACCACCCTTTCCATGCGAGAAGCATTGTCATTTGATAAAGAAATTCAAATGGATTGTGATGCGGGTTTTGTTCCGCAAGGGGAAACTGCCGGAATCCACGGATTTTGGCGTAATAGAACAGGGGCTAAATCAACATGACTTGATCTGACTCTTTGGAGAGAGAATGGCACGGGAAGCAAAACTTGAACAAATAAGACATTGTTTTAGAAGAACACAACCACAATGATAATATGTCGATACTGCATGCCACAGTTTCAAAAGTTATGCAAGTATTAAAACAGGACATTATTCTTATCAAATTTGTTTAACATTTAATGTAGTTATGTTAAAAAGGAGATTTGTCTGTTTGATATTGTCTTTTGTTTTGAGACGATTTGGATTTTCAACACATTGATTGTCCATTTGTCCCTATTTTTCTCAAGTCTTTTTGGTACGAGCCATTCATATGTCAACTACTTGCAACAACTTGCCGGAAACATCTTATTTATACACTTCATATCTTCTTTGAAACTCTTTGCATATAGTAAGCTGACAACATTTCTTTGTTGATAATGTGTTTAAATTGTGACTGCCGTATTCCGTATGACCGGGACCGATGAATATATTACTTAAATGATTACATGATTAAACGATGTTCAAGAATCATTTCAAACTATAAGCATATTCTTTAGATTTGCATCACTGATTATTTCCTTCTGTATCAACTATTTAATTATCAGTGACTTTCTCATTTACATAGAATGTTTGTCTTATGATTCCATAAATCTTGACTCTATCGGTCTTTGTTTGTTGTTTACTGTGTTAAAGAATTATGATTAGTTACTACCAAAATACACTAGAAATAAGAGTAGTTTTGTCAAGTATAGCTATGTTCCTTCGGTTGTATGTCCTCGTCTTAACGATGATTTTAAATCAAAGATTCAAATGCGCCCATACTATATTTATACTGTTCATTGAATTTGGATTGATCATGAATCTAGAACAACCTTTACATGTTGCCGTTTCTAAAATACCTTTTAATGTTCCAAAACGCCTTTAAAGTATATTGTATACAATGTTCTACATATTTCCCACTTAACACGTACTATATCTCTATTCACTGTTGTTTATGATTTGGAATTATGAGATACATATATTTTTAACTTTTGAATATTGGTCTCTCCTTCCAAGATTTTTGCATTTTTGCGTCTCTGTTTGTATTTTAACGTGTACTATTCTACATTTCCTCTTGATATTGTTCATGTACAGATTATATGGAGAGCTATTTTCTTCCATTAAAACTTTTTCGAAATTGTTGTTTCTTTATTATTAACCTTTGACATGGATATTTTATTTGCATGAAGTATCCATTGTATTTGTTTACAAGATACATTCTGCAAGTTCGTCTGTCTTGAAGTTACGCCTCATAATAATTCATCGGATTTTCAATGTGTTTTATGACGACTGTTGCTACTTGTGTTTTAAAAACTCAAATATTTTAAAAGTTAGGAAAGCGTTTATATAAAAATTAATTTATCATATGTAATTGTTTAAAGTCAAGATATATAATTGATTAGAACTATAAACATCATTATCCATTCAAAGCGCTTCTATTGGTAATTATCACCAATATCATTCAAGCATCTCACTTACCAATATTTGCATCTTCCATTTCTGTACAGACGCGATTTATATGGACAGAGGTATTGAAGAATTATTGTCAGAGTTATCAAATGACAACAAACATGTAGTTTCTTCCTTGATCCAGGTCAGACAAAAGCTCCAGGATGCTTCTATATCGACTAAAATGCACACTTCTCCTCACTCCTCCAAGCTGAGATCGTTTCTACCATACATGTAACTAGCGAGGGGCGAGTGTAAGAATAATCTGTCTTATTTCCTTATTAACAGGCTTATAAGCATCTCTGTCCAGGCAGCTTGCAAGCGTAGGGGATGGTGTCGGGATCCAGCGGCAATATTCTTAAGGAATATGTATTGACCTGCCAAACAAGAAGGCATCTAATCATAGCTGTCCACATTGTACAAGAACCCTCAAATACACTGGTAACATGCGGTCAAGTGCTAAACAATGTATATATAAACTGTAGCTGTTGTTCAAATCATAATATTATTTTACTGTTAACGTAAACATTACATTCTTTGAAACATTAAACATAAATAGGTAATTTTAAAGACAACAACAATTGAGAAAAACTGCGATTTCTGAGTACCTAACTTGTCGTAGAAATATCAATACATAAATAAAGTCGCAAAGCTACGACAAACGGTTTGTCGTTTATGGTGATTATATGCATTACAAAAATAATGGTTCAAGTTAAAAGCTTGAGTGAAAATAATAACAGTAACTACAGGCCGACTTTAGCCAAGGGTAAAGGGTCTGTGTAATTTTGAAACGTGAAAGTCAGTGTGAACAAGCTCATGGAAGCATTTTGTATCTGATGATATAGTACACACTGCTTAATGCTCTATCATTAATGAGTTACGATTTTTTCAAACATTCATATATCTTATGCATTCAGAACAAAAGTAGAGTTGACAATATTTAAAGGTCCGATACTAAATGTTATTGCATATATCTAAATGTATTGGTAATTAATTTGCTTTCTAAAGATACATCGAACGATGATTTATCGTCTGTCTTTGCCGAGTTTTAAAAAATACTTAGTAAAATCCAAATTGCAAAGTTTGACCCTCCCTCGTGACCGGAAGTGACAGTTCGCGAGCGATTGTTATGCTTTCATCTTGAAGACCTTGCTAATGTCTCATGTAAAAATCATTATAAAATCACATAAAATTCCATTGCCAGGTTTAAGAGTAATTTGCCCTTGAAGTTCACGACTTTTTATTATTGGTCAACTTTGAAAATTCACAGAAACAAATTATTAATGTTTGGTCTTTTAAATGTGCAAATTCTTAATTACGGGGGTGGGCGGCCTAATAAGTAGTCTCTATAATATTAATTCCTAACAGCAAAGGATCTATCACAGGGTTTTAGATTTCTTGTCATTTTGTTTCTGAGGAAGATTTTGATCGGAATCGGTTGTGTCGGTAGGTGTTCAGGGCGGGGTCCCTTGGGTCACAGGTCACCAAATCTGTACATATAAATATATATAAATCCCCATCAGCTGTGGTGTTTGTACAGAACGCTTCTGCTCTCTTGGTCTTTAGCGTCTGGATAAGATGCAAATAACTTTTCAGGCTGTGGCCTTCGTGAGCAAGCAGTTTATGGACGAACGAATGTATGGACGGAGGGACACCATGATATAAACCCATTGAGCCTTTACTGCCACATCAGCTCACATACCGATGCAACTGATTCGTAAAAAAAAGTTGTATGTCTACACAGTCAAACTATATATTTTATCAAAATAAAATAAAAAGACCACAGAAGTTATCTTTTATAGTTTCTAATGTATTACCAACATGTAGCATATATAACACAAATATATCGTTACGTGGAACAACTGTGTCTGTGACTGTAAAGTCATTTTACGACTGATTACTGACTCAGGCGACACAACCGAATTATGTCAGAATCGTCGGGAATTTTCAACAGATTAATTCTAGAATTCTAGAATTCCTAGATCTTTTCAGGTGCTTTTTATCTTTTCATTTAAATGACGCCTTTTCATGTCCAAGATCTAGTGAATTTGCTCAGACTCATTTTCTCCTTGTTTTGTTTCTGAATCACAATCCAACAGATGAAAAGCAGAGAGAATGCTGTGCAGTGACTGGCGAGAAGCTCGTTTTCTTCTAGGAGGAGTTACAGCGAGGAGAAGGGGATGCTTTAATGAAGGGAGTAAATAAAGTGCTAAGGGGTTTCAAATCAATCATGTTAACATTGGCAGAGTAATAATACACTGCCTGTTTGTGAAAAGTTACAGAACACGTATGCAAGAAATTTATGGACAAATCAATAACTTTGAATATGATAACACGTTTATACGATATTGAACAATCAAAATGTGTAAGTCTATGGTGATACTTTTCTTGCATTCTTAATATATTTATGGAACAAGAGAGGATAATAAATGGCCCAAAAACGAATTCAAATCCGATTGCAGACGAAAATATTGTATAAAGAAACGCTGCCTAAACTATAGAGTTCTCTTGGCGATGTCATGGTTTGAAACAATCATCGCTGGCCCAGCAAAGGGATTAAAGGAAAATAAAATCCAAGCATTGTTGAGCCTCTGTCAAATGTTCCACTAACACTACGAATTTAACAACCCATATTTACCAACATCATAACCCAATTAGTTTGAAGGTTGAATCAACCAAATCACAAAACGAAACCTTTCAAACAAGCAACTAACATCACTGACGATGTGCATTTTGCAATGATAATGTAACCAAACATTAGCCTTTATAAGAATCAGAAAAGTAATTTGAAATACATGTTACGAACATTTGTGACAGGCAGGTGGTATCTACAAGGCAGTTGGATTTGAGGGTCTTATAATGAGAGAGAGTTACTACAATTGTAGATCGAGACCAATTTCTGATGACGTAAGAGAGAACGAGGAGCTTGAGACTCGAGATACACTGTGTCCATTTTGGTCCGTCCTTCGTTCTTCACACAATCTGTCCGTTTCACAACTTTGTTAGTAGACTGTATTTTCTTATGATTTTTAGGGAGTTGATTGAGAAATAACCGAGGATAAATCTTTTATTTTTATTTTTATTTTTTTATATTTTCCATATTTTGTGATACAGGCATTAACATCGTTCAAAGGAAACATATAACATATAGTTTCACATATATATATTCATAGTTAATATGTACAAATTCAGAAGGTGGCCGATTTATTTTCCAAGTAGTAAATGTAATGTTGACCAATATTTAATTTCAATGGGGCTTCTGTGTTCCTGGGCAGGAGTCCCCTTTTGTTGTAACAGGATATCTGTAATAAAAAGTCAATTACAAAAAAAAAAAAATATTTATAAAATATTTCTTCAGATTCTGTTGACAAAAATATATATCTTGACATATCATAGTAACGTCTAATTTCACGTTTTATGTATTCTAACTTGGGTATAAAACCCTTCATGCTGCATCTATAAATATGTTGTTTGACGAGTAAAATGATTGCATTTACAGGATTATTGTTTTTTCCTTTCATTCCCAAAATGATTATTTTGTTTGTAAATTTAAGTTTCAATTGTACTGAGTTCAGCCATGATTCTATTTTGTTCCATAATCTATAAATAGGTTCACAATCCCATAAAATGTGATTAATTGTTTCAACTTCAATTTCACAAAATGAACATTACGGTGATGGTCCATATCCAATTTTATAAAGAAACTGTTTTGTTGGAAGGATATTATGTATAATTCTGAATTGCAACCATTTTAAAACTGTACTTTTCGAGCATTTATTGGCAATGATATTAACAATTTTCCAATGGTTTTCTTCGAGATCAATTTGTAGAATTCTTTCCCATTTTGATTAACTTGGCAAGCGGGTAAATTTCGAGTTTAATAGAAAAGTATATAGTGTTTTGCTCCCAATAATTGTGTCAATCTTTGAAATATTAAAAGGATAAATAGGATCAAGCAATCTTCATCTGCTTCACAATTATCATTGTTTGATCTGAGTATTCTCATGACAACGAAGTTGAACCAGATAAAACACCACAAAATCCATTTTTAACATCATGGGAGTAATAAAGTATTTTCCAAATATTGACTGTCGGAAGCTATTCATCATTTTAAATCCGATATTACAGGAAAAGAGATCAGACGGTCTTAGGAATTAGTGCATGCGAGCATGAGAAATCTATTGATTCCCCTTATCGCACAGCATCCATGACAGAAAAAATATTCTTGAGTGCTTGAACATATCTCAAAGACGGAATTTATTAGGGCATGCTTTCTTTGACATTCTTTCTTTGCATTCAGTCAAAGCTTGTCGCAATTTATGGCGGTAAGGTATAGAGGGACGGATGTTTCTTTTATGGCATGTCAGCCTTTTAAAAGTTTTGTACACATATATTCAAAGAGCAGTCTTTAGCGGTATTGTATGTTTTAACTATGATACATGAGGTTTGATAAGCAGAAAAGTTTGAGTATCCTTTAAGCACATTTATGTGTAATGCGTGAACAACATTACTACTTAAATATTGTACTAAGTTACATGTATATAGAAAAGTTTGTTTTTGCAATTCTTCATTCTGAATATTTTGACATATAAACACCATAACTTATGATAACCTACTTAAATATACCATACGTCCATGTTGCAATCCGGATACGAATTTTCTTATCTTTGATATTTGTCAGATATTGTTTATTAAAAACCCTAGATACAATCCAGCATCGGTAAATAATAAAAAAATATAACATTGTTTGAATCTTATATAACTCGAGACATTTCAAAAGCTTTCATATATTCCTCGACAAAATGGTAGAGACACTATCAAATGAGAGTATAATATTGTACAGTTGACGGACACTGTAAAACTGAATCAAGATTGCGCAGACCCTATCATTATACCAAAGTGTCTTGTATATATAACAACACTGGTTCTAGATAAATACGCTTTTTATTTAACTTCACTGACAAAATCTGACTGAAGTCTTTTGACATCGCAGAAATGCGCGTTGAAAATTGGACCGCCGTTTATCAGGGACAGTTTTACATGGGGTCGATAAATCTTTTACGCTTTCTTACATCATGGTTAGTAGATTTAAGTTCAAACACATATACTACTTAATCCACATGGGAAGCAAAGTGTTATTGGGACATAAAGTCAACAGCTAAGATGTCATATTAATGATCTCGTGACAAGTTGTAGTAATGTCAATTTTCAAAGACTCAGAAAAGGGCGATGAAAATAATGGTTAATTATGATTTGACGTTACTAGAGCGTCTCTTATACTGAACTCTGAGGATCTCGCATTTTATTACACATTTTGATTTGAAAGGGATCAAATCGCATCAGTCATCAACCTTTATTGGAGGGTACATGCTGAATGTTCTATTTTTGTATTAAATGCATCTATACTAAGATGCAAAAGATTCTGTGATCGACAAGAAACTCATTGAAGGAACGGAATTCCTAGTTGATAAAAAAATGGAATGTCGTTTCCGAATGTGGAATGCAAAAAATACACCGAATAACTACAAAACAGCTCACATGCACATGCAAAAATGATTTTTATTAAGGGTGTAAACGTTCATCCATATATTTTTGAAAATTTACGATATATTTTACATCATAACATTATTATAGTAATCAGTTTCCAAATTAAAGCTTGCCAATTATTTTGTACCACCCACATGGTCACGTGGGTATACATTTGCTACAGCTCTCTCCATTGGTCGTTCGAAATACCAGGATATGCTTAAAACAAATATCATTGGCTGAAACTTCTTTTTGAAGTTTCCAAGAGTAATATAGAGAGAAACATCTGCCATTAGTTTTCAATATCAAATGTTACATAATTTTGGGGTCTCTGGACCCCAAAGCAATAAGACATCGTCAACTTCACGGCGATCGCGTGCATGCTCTTCCTCACTAATGTTCCTTGGCGCATCCAAAAAGCATTCAAATAGGGGAATATGACTGTATTTGTGATTGGGAGACACGTTTAACTCATTCAAATTGAGAAACCAACATAGTAAAATATAACTGCATATAAACGGATCAGTAATTTTTGCCTCTAGGTATATATGTTATTAAGAAATTAGCAATGTCCTTAACACCGGTAACATTTACAAATTAGGACAATATACCCACGTTTAATTTGATGATGTGCATCCCCATGGTGAAACATTGATACTTCGGCCATGTTTCCTGTATATGAATGCTGCGATAATTGCTGTGTTGAAGGGCTAGTGACCGTGGTAGATAATGGCGCCTCATCAACAAACAGCATCGAAGTGCTAAGGTTATCAAAACAACTTCAATAACAGCTAACAGAAAATAAATACTTTCAATTAAAGGTCAAGGACCTGGTCAAGGCTTGGACGTAAAGAGTCATACCGCGAGAGGTCATTTGATTGAAAAGTATCGACTGCATAGTATCATTTTAGAGCCAAAAGACGTTATGTATCAACACGAGGAAATTCGAATGTCGTTATATTACTAGTATTCATCTAAATTGGAGGTATGAATTTGGCTTCCAGGAATACATATATGACTGACATAAGCGTTTCATTGAAAAAATAATTTATCATAAACGTGCCATTTCGAGCTAGAATTTGTGGCATGTTATGAATTCATGTACATTATAATGCTATTTACAATGGTTCATGTAATGTGCAAGTAAAATAAATATATATTCATATCAAAGGAAAGATCGGATCAGGACCCATACGATCGAGGCACATTCAGTCGTTATTGTTATAGAGTATGCAACAATTCATTGGTTTAGCATTTGATGACATTGTTTTATTGCGTTTATGGGTCACAGTTGTTTTGATTATACAAACGAGTTGAATCCAAAATATTTAATCTGTATATCGACTACCCGAGATTAACCTCTGCTGATTGGAATGTGAAGTAGAATCTTGAAGAACAGTCGAGAAGATATCCAACATGTATACGGGAAGAAGTAATAAACCCATAAAGGGGACGTTCCTCGACACTCGAAGAACATATCTGATTTTTATGCCTGCACTGCTGTCGATTTCGATGACGTTGTGGTAGATATGTGGAATTGCAGATCAACGTGCAATGATTCCAGACTGACAGGGGTTCCTGTAGGCGGTTTCTGGCAGTGTTAGGAATAGGACTGTTTATGTTATCGAGATACACCTGTTTCAAGTAAACCAATTGCTTGAGTACGTTTTCTTTTGACAGTTGCGCCTTAGTGTCTGAATATAAGCCAAATTTCAGTTCGATTTGAAGAAAGAACAATCATTCCAATTTTCTTGTCAGCCATCACTGATTATTCCCGGTAAAAGAGATACGTTGCTGTACGTGCAGATCATGTGGAAGCTAAACATCATGAAATCAAGTATATCAATGTGGCTATTACAAGTTTCTCAAATTATTTCATAATCAAACTTTTCTTAAAGATTAATAGGGATTTTAAAGATGCACACATTCGTTTAATGCTTATCAATAATAGAAATGACGCGAAATGACGCATAACTCTTATTTTTACTTAAGTTTGCAAGAAATCAATGAGAAATCGTTTTGACTAACATCAACAAAGTACATGTCTATATGAAATTACTGTTATCAAGAAAACACATTATGAAAAGAGATTATAAATTAAGTTAACCAATTTTTCTTGATACGTTACATTGCTTTGAAAGACTCCCGAGGGCATACACATACTACTAGATCAGAAGTGCATTTGGTATATATTTCCTTTTTTCCAATGCGATTGGAGTTTAATAGGGTTTGTGCCCTTATACTAATCAGACATAAAACAATATTCGTATTCAATCTGAACAGAGCACGTCATGAATTAAATGGAACTCCTGTTCCTGATAAAGGACAGGCACTGATAGCGTGTGCATTATAAGTGTACCTAGATCTGTTACAGATTTGATTAATCTGGTTATATAAATAACTTTCTTTAACTGAAGAGGAAGAAACTCACATCCAGCAGAAATAGCGGATGATATTAAATTCTCTTCTCAGACACGACAATGTGTCATTGGTGTCACAAAGGAAATATAGATGCTCAATCTAAATGACAGAAGTAGCGTTATGATCAATCAGAATACCAATAAGAAAGCTCATGTGCTTTGCTGGTTTGTAGTTTTTGTAAACGGGGACCTACATCTGTACATACATATATGCCAATCTCGTCATATTGAAGTCATGGACAACGACATAGCAATGTATTATTTTGGTCCGGAAACAACCTTCTAGCTTCCACCGAATGGTGAGATTTATAATCTGCATGATCATTTGCCAATTGTTAGAGTAGGGTTGCCGCTGATCAAGTCACCAACGTTAACATTTCTCATGCATTTTACTGTTTCTAATTTTTGAAAGTGAAAGTTTATTCGTATTCAAGGCCTCATGGCCAAAAGTACAAAATCGTATGTAAGATTGCTAACGAAAACAAATCCTGCAAAGGTTTCAGATACAATGTCAAAAGAAGGGACTTTCTTACTCCGCATTGTAAAGCAAGAAAGAACGCTTTAAGTAGTGCTGCTCTGTGTGTGTATGTTGCGAACAATGAAGCTCGCTGTAAAACATTACCTGTGCCTCGTGATGTAAAGACATATCTAATAGATTCTAGATTTCATGGTGAATCAAAGTGGAAGTGTTGCAGAAAGAAACATTTAGATAGACTAATAGATTAACTCTCAATAACTTATACTGCAAGAGTAAACCAACACAGACATCTTCCAGTACGGGATCTCGATGTACATAGTCTTTGGCACATTTCTAAATTTCATTTAATTAGATCTTTCAGTGCAAAACACAAACACTTCAGCTGACAAAAAGAGATCACAACTTACTTCAACGTTAATAGAGATTCTGTATGCCTTCGTGGTGCGATTGGGCACTAGTTGAAAGTAAATGTAAGTTTTTCTAAAAACGAAAGCAATTCTGTGTTTGTTGTTTCCGCTATGTGACAGATAAGAACTAGTTGTTTTAGAGTCATTTTTAAAAGTTGAAAGTATCAAGAACACAAGGAGTTTATGGATTATCAATTTCTTTATTGTAGAATGTAGCGACGTTTCGGTATAGATTCTTATACCGTTTTCAAGCATATGGGGAAATGGGAGTACAGCAATTTATACATATGTACATGATGGTGAGACAACAATAACAGTAACAACAGGATGAGATAACACAGCATCTAATTTAACATCAAGGAGGCTAAGACAACATGATGAGATGAGTGGGATACCAGTTTGTGAGTGAGTTAATTAGGGAGAGGGGGATTATAGAAGTCAATTAGGGGAAGGGGGATTATAGAAGCCAGGGTAGGTAAAGTGGATTAATCATGTACGGATTAGGTGTTTGTAAGCTGATGGGGTGAAATAACCTGGATCCCTGTTCAAAGAGGGCCGAAAGCGGATAATTTGTACTGCCTCAGCCAATGGGGGAGTCACACTTACGTTCATTTACCTAGTTAAACGTAGTTCATTGAACGTAGACACAAAACCGCTAACGTGACTAAAATGAGTGCATTTTAGCAACTACGTAAAACAACGTTTCATTATAAGTTCGTTCACTACGTGTAAGTACGATTAAGTACATATAAGTACGTTTTACTAGGTTTAACAACGGATAACTACGTTCATTGAACAACTGACTGGCTACGTTCGTCTACGTTTAACCACGTTGATCTACCTTTAAGAACGTTTATTAGTACAACTAAGTAGGTTGAACTACGTTGAAACAGGTT
Source organism: Steromphala cineraria (assembly GCA_916613615.1). Taxonomy (NCBI): domain Eukaryota; kingdom Metazoa; phylum Mollusca; class Gastropoda; order Trochida; family Trochidae; genus Steromphala; species Steromphala cineraria. The sequence goes on from OU744729.1 coordinate 56,283,945, forward strand.
TAGGTACGTCAAAGTACGTTAAAGGAGGGTAAATCACGGCACTACAGTGGTAGGGTATATAAAGACACTCGTTTATGTATTTCATTCTTTCTCTTAATTGTCAATATAGCCATATCTTCTCTGGGAAAATTGATTAATGCTTCAGGATCTTCTACCTCCAATTCGGACATAAGTGTAAGATATTGACCGTGTAATGGCCTACGTAGGAGCCAGTCACGGGCCCACAATCTTCTTTGTTTTCTCTGCGTTTCGTCGTCCATTTCGATTTTGTTAATATATTGAGCAAACATATCATTTCTCTGTTGATAGCAGCTAAATGCTGTCATTTTCACCTTCCGTCCACTCATCCTCTCTCAGTTGTGAAATGAAAAGTGTTCAAACGCCTACCAGGTGTCTCAGTGACTTGTGACACAAGGTACAATTAAATAAATCTACCTAGTTAGGCGTAGTTTATCGTAGTTCAACGTAGTTCTACTTACTTAAGTGTTGTTAGATGTAGGGAAATGTACTTAAACGCCAAAGTCTAAATACGAAACGTACCAAAACGTATTTACACGTATTTGATATCGTAGTTAACCATACTAATACCTAGTTTTGTGTACTTAAACGTTCTTCAACTCAGATGAAACTAGTGTAGTTTATTGTAGTTTAACGTAGTCAGACGTAGTACAACGTTCCAGAATGTACTTAAACGTACGAAAACGTACTCGGATACCCAGTAAAGTGTAGTAAATCGTGGAAAAGTTGTACAAGGTTCAACTACGATGAACTAAGTTCACATTTTCAATTAACTACGTCCAACTACATTGAACTACGTTTCTGGAAACGTAGTTCGGAAATGCTAAACTTTGAACATGTCCAAACGATAAATCACAAACTACGTTTGTCTCACGTCTACGTCTAGGTTTTGAGCACGGATAACTTAGTATAACTACGGATAACTAGGCTTAAGTACAGTTAACTGCGTTAAAGTTCGTTCTGCATCACTACGTTCATAAACGTAAGTGTGACTGGGGCATAACCGACGCTGAGTGTAATCATGTTTGTTGTTTTTGAGTGTTGTGACAGAGTCCCAGTTAATGTTATGTTGTGGAAATTTCGTGATGTGTTGCTTTGATGGTGGATGTCTGGTGTTCTTTAATGCGAATGTTGAGTGGTCTAGATGTTTGCCCAATGTAGTTGCTGCCACAGTCGCAACTGATGTTGTAGACCACTCCTTTAGCCTGCTGTTGTTGTGTAGAGTGTTTCCTACCGTTAGCCCTAACGATGGTTTTGAGAGGTGTGGCCGTTGAGAAATAGGTGTCTATGCCAGCTTTCTGCTTCAGTAGACGACTGATGTGATGCGATGTCTTGCCAATGGAGGGAAGTGAGATGCGAACGGGGGCAGGAGTGGGTCTGGTAGTGGTTGGTTTAGGTGCCGGGTTATGGGTGGAATTGATGACGCGGTCAACAAGATAATAATTAGTTCAACTCAAAATTCGTTAACAAATACGACTCTATAGAGACCTGTCCCCTTTTTACCATATGTTAGTACTCAAAGGGAAAGAAAGCTATCAATTTACATCACTCTGTGTCACAGCGCTTCTCAGGCAAATTGCTTAGTGTACTGGAATGTTTGTTAATTTGAATACTTCGAATAATTAACTGGCTTTGATGCGTATTCTTTACAGTCAATGGCACACAATTGTCAAATGGCCAATTTGTCTCACAAAAGCAACGCTTTCGTTCATAAGGTCTTCCATAACCTTCGTTTAGTCACGCATTTTGTTTCACGCCATTCTGTAAAATCCATTATCTTCTGTCACTGACCTAAACTTGAAAGGTTGAGAGAATAACGAGACATCAGAATGACTGAAATATCTTGAATCGTCCCATTTCTTCTCACTAATACTAATCATGTGGAATAATTTAGCTTATGAGGTAAAATTATGTTCGTCTGATTGATCTGTCCAATGTGGTTGTCCTTTTTCCTAACCAATAATTGGATACATCTTATTCAATGTAGTAAATGGTATAACCATAATTATGATGAGGTACCAAATTATGTTTCAAGGCTAAGCGATTCTTGACAGTGGTGCTAAATAACCGCAAAGGTATATGTCAAGGGACTGGTGAAATCGGACAAATACATATAGACTAAAGAATAACACCGTGACCTCGTACTTCGTCATTCGTTATCCTCGTGTCTATTGAACAGCTGTTAACCTAACCACGTGTTAACCACAAATTGATTAAATGACTATAGAGACATATTGATATTGCAGGGAGAAAGAAAGTACACACTTCAGTTTAATTTTGCATATGTAAGATTTTCAGTTACGAATGTTTCGAGTTTTCAATGTCGTATTCTCTAACTGATCAGAACAAGAGTTCTCTAGTGGTTTTATCTTATTTTTCAAAAAAAGAGATTCTATATTTATAAACTGTTCCAAAATAAAGTTTGATAAAACACAAATGCCGACACTAAACAAAGATACTTTAACAAAACATGAGCCTGACACCAATTATTTAAATAAAATACTGGAGAAATGTCTTATTGTTAAAAGTTCAACATTTATTCAAGCTATCTGAAAATGTCATCTTATGAACACGTCTTGGGTGCAAAGCTCGTTTGCTGTCACATGGCCTATCACAAATAAAGTGATGGTGTCAAAAGGACTTAAACTGCAAAATGCTTTATAGATCAATAATCATTTACAAAAAAACGGCCCTAAAATAGGACTTTCCCGTAAAGCAGTCACTTATGTTTACTTTTTAGCTCATCTGACCTGTAAGGCCCGATGGGCTTATGGCATGGCATGGTGTCCGGCGTCCGTCCGTCCGTCCGTCCGTCCATCCGTCCGTAAACGGAATTTCGACTTCTTCTCCAGAACCATAAAGCCTAGAAAGCTGAAACTTTGTGTACAGACTCCTTGGCTAGTGAGGATTATAAGTTGTAGCCTTGGTAGCCCTGTGACCCCAAATAAGGGCCTCAGGGGGCACGCCCTAAAAACCTATTTTCATCGTCTTCTCCAAAACCATAAGGCCTAGAAAGCTGAAACTTTGTGTACAGACTCCTTCTAATAAGGGCCACAGGGGCCTCGCCCTAAAAACCTATTTTCATCTTCTTCTCCAGAACCATAAGGCCTAGAAAGCTGAAACTTTGTGTACAGACTCCTTGGCTAGTGAGGATTATAAATTGTAGCTTTAGTGGCCCTGTGACACCTAATAAGGGCCACAGGGGCCTCGCCCTAAAAACCTATTTTCATCTTCTTCTCCAGAACCATAAGGCCTAGAAAGCTGAAACTTTGTGTACAGACTCCTTGGCTAGTGAGGATCATAAATTGTAGCTTTTGTTGCCCTGTGACCCCTAATAAGGGCCACAGATGCCATGCCCTAAAAACTTATTTTCATCCTCTCCTCCAGAACCATGAGGCCTAGTAAGCTGAAACTTTGTTTGCAGACTCCTTGACTGGTGAAGGTCATAAGTTGTAGCTTTGGTGGCCCTGTAACCCCAAATAAGGGCCACAGGGGGCACGCCCGAAAAACCTATTTTCATCGTCTTCTCCAAAACCATAAGGCCTAGAAAGCTGAAACTTTGTGTACAGACTCCTTGGCAAGTGAAGATTATAATTTGTAGCTTTAGTGGCCCTGTGACCCCTAATAAGGGCCACAGGGGCCTCGCCCTAAAAACCTATTTTCATCTTCTTCTCCAGAACCATAAGGCCTAGAAAGCTGAAACTTTGTGTACAGACTCCTTGGCTAGTGAGGATCATAAATTGTAGCTTTTGTTGCCGTGACCCCTAATAAGGGCCACAGATGCCATGCCCTAAAAACTTATTTTCATCCTCTCCTCCAGAACCTTGAGGCCTAGTAAGCTGAAACTTTGTTTGCAGATTCCTTTACTGGTGAAGGTTATAAGTTGTAGCTTTGGTGGCCCTGTAACCCCAAATAAGGGCCACAGGGGGCACACCGAAAAACCTATTTTCATCGTCTTCTCCAAAACCATAAGGCCTAGAAAGCTGAAACTTTGTGTACAGACTCCTTGGCAAGTGAAGATTATAATTTGTAGCTTTAGTGGCCCTGTGACCCCTAATAAGGGCCACAGGGGCCACGCCCTAAAAGTCTATTTTCATCGTCTTCTCCAGAACCATGAGGCCTAGAAAGCTGAAACTTTGTGTACAGACTCCTTGGCTAGTGAGGATTATAAATTGTAGCTTTTGTTGCCCTGTGACCCCTAATAAGGGCCACATATGCCATGCCCTAAAAACCTATTTTCATCCTCTCCTCCAGAACCATGAGGTCTAGTAAGCTGAAACTTTGTTTGCAGACTCCTTGACTGGTGAAGGTTATAAATTGTAGCTTTGGTGGCCCTGTGACCCCAAATAAGGGCCACAGGGGGCACGCCCTAAAAACCTATTTTCATCGTCTTCTCCAAAACCATAAGGACTAGAAAGCTGAAACTTTGTGTACAGACTCCTTGGCTAGTGAAGGTTATAAATTGTAGCTTTGGTAGCCCTGTGACCCCTTATAAGGGCCACAGGGGCCTCGCCCTAAAAACCTATTTTCATCTTCTTCTCCAGAACCATAAGGCCTAGAAAGCTGAAACTTTGTGTACAGACTCCTTGGCTAGTGAGGATTATAAATTGTAGCTTTAGTGGCCCTGTGACACCTAATAAGGGCCACAGGGGCCTCGCCCTAAAAACCTATTTTCATCTTCTTCTCCAGAACCATGAGGCCTAGAAAGCTGAAACTTTGTGTACAGACTCCTTGGCTAGTGAGGATCATAAATTGTAGCTTTTGTTGCCCTGTGACCCCTAATAAGGGCCACAGATGCCATGCCCTAAAAACTTATTTTCATCCTCTCCTCCAGAACCATGAGGCCTAGTAAGCTGAAACTTTGTTTGCAGACTCCTTGACTGGTGAAGGTTATAAGTTGTAGCTTTGGTGGCCCTGTAACCCCAAATAAGGGCCACAGGGGGCACGCCCGAAAAACCTATTTTCATCGTCTTCTCCAAAACCATAAGGCCTAGAAAGCTGAAACTTTGTGTACAGACTCCTTGGCAAGTGAAGATTATAATTTGTAGCTTTAGTGGCCCTGTGACCCCTAATAAGGGCCACAGGGGCCTCGCCCTAAAAACCTATTTTCATCTTCTTCTCCAGAACCATAAGGCCTAGAAAGCTGAAACTTTGTGTACAGACTCCTTGGCTAGTGAGGATCATAAATTGTAGCTTTTGTTGCCCTGTGACCCCTAATAAGGGCCACAGATGCCATGCCCTAAAAACTTATTTTCATCCTCTCCTCCAGAACCATGAGGCCTAGTAAGCTGAAACTTTGTTTGCAGACTCCTTGACTGGTGAAGGTTATAAGTTGTAGCTTTGGTGGCCCTGTAACCCCAAATAAGGGCCACAGGGGGCACGCCCGAAAAACCTATTTTCATCGTCTTCTCCAAAACCATAAGGCCTAGAAAGCTGAAACTTTGTGTACAGACTCCTTGGCAAGTGAAGATTATAATTTGTAGCTTTAGTGGCCCTGTGACCCCTAATAAGGGCCACAGGGGCCACGCCCTAAAAGTCTATTTTCATCGTCTTCTCCAGAACCATGAGGCCTAGAAAGCTGAAACTTTGTGTACAGACTCCTTGGCTAGTGAGGATTATAAATTGTAGCTTTTGTTGCCCTGTGACCCCTTATAAGGGCCACATATGCCATGCCCTAAAAACCTATTTTCATCCTCTCCTCCAGAACCATGAGGCCTAGTAAGCTGAAACTTTGTTTGCAGACTCCTTGACTGGTGAAGGTTATAAATTGTAGCTTTGGTGGCCCTGTGACCCCAAATAAGGGCCACAGGGGGCACGCCCTAAAAACCTATTTTCATCGTCTTCTCCAAAACCATAAGGACTAGAAAGCTGAAACTTTGTGTACAGACTCCTTGGCTAGTGAAGGTTATAAATTGTAGCTTTGGTAGCCCTGTGACCCCTTATAAGGGCCACAGGGGCCTCGCCCTAAAAACCTATTTTCATCTTCTTCTCCAGAACCATAAGGCCTAGAAAGCTGAAACTTTGTGTGCAGACTCCTTGGCTAGTGAGGATTATAAATTGTAGCTTTAGTGGCCCTGTGACCCCTAATAAGGGCCACAGGGGCCACGCCCTAAAAGTCTATTTTCATCGTCTTCTCCAGAACCATGAGGCCTAGAAAGCTGAAACTTTGTGTACAGACTCCTTGGCTAGTGAGGATTATAAATTGTAGCTTTTGTTGCCCTGTGACCCCTAATAAGGGCCACATATGCCATGCCCTAAAAACCTATTTTCATCCTCTCCTCCAGAACCATGAGGCCTAGTAAGCTGAAACTTTGTTTGCAGACTCCTTGACTGGTGAAGGTTATAAATTGTAGCTTTGGTGGCCCTGTGACCCCGAATAAGGGCCACAGGGGCCACGCCCTAAACACCTATTTTCATCGTCTTTTCCAGGAGCATAAGGCCTAGAAAGCTGAAACTTTGTGTACAGACTCCTTGGCTAGTGAGGATTATAAATTGTAGCTTTAGTGGCCCTGTGATCCCTAATAAGGGCCACAGGGGCCACGCCCTAAAAGTCTATTTTCATCGTCTTCTCCAGAACCATGAGGCCTAGAAAGCTGAAACTTTGTGTACAGACTCCTTGGCTAGTGAGGATTATAAATTGTAGCTTTTGTTGCCCTGTGACCCCTAATAAGGGCCACATATGCCATGCCCTAAAAACCTATTTTCATCCTCTCCTCCAGAACCATGAGGCCTAGTAAGCTGAAACTTTGTTTGCAGACTCCTTGACTGGTGAAGGTTATAAATTGTAGCTTTGGTGGCCCTGTGACCCCGAATAAGGGCCACAGGGGCCACGCCCTAAACACCTATTTTCATCGTCTTTTCCAGGAGCATAAGGCCTAGAAAGCTGAAACTTTGTGTACAGACTCCTTGACTAGTGAGGATTATAAGTTGTAGCTTTGGTAACCCTGTTGCCCCTAATAAAGGCAAGAGGAACATCCTTCAAATCTATTTTCATCTTCTTCTCCTGAAGTATAAGGCCTAGAAAACTGAACTTTGTCGCCTATATACTTAATTTTATTATTGGTGCACCTGTGGCCTCTACAAAGGGGGAATCTCATTGGCCACACTCTACAGCATAATTGATGATGAAGCCTGATGAGCTACAGAGCCAATGGCTCTATTTTTATAAGGAGAAATGTGATAATCCATGGCTACTTTAACTGATGGAAAGTGAATTTTAAACCGTCAGCTACCACCTGTGATTAAAAATGCGATGAAAATGCCTCTAATGAAAGAATTGCAAATCTTTTCAAAAAATGTCATCAGACTATGACTAGAGACGTATCACTGCCTGAACCGATGCCAAAGGTGAACATACAAACTACTCAAACCCGTGGAGTAACGTTTTTTTACCCAACAACTGTTCATTTAAAAGTCCTCAATGATGATCTGAAACCACTTTTTGTATAAAACAAACTGTAAACTGTTATGTTTTGTTTTGTTTTCTGTATTAATCTTCAAACCCGACCTATTCTTTCTTTTGCCGCGTAGTTTAGAAAACAATCAGAGGTTGACAAATCATCATAAATTCTTATGAAATTTTTAATTTTCAAGTACTTTTCAGTTTCAATTATCTGATTGGATCTTGTTCAATACAGACCACTGTGTCAAAATGTACAAGTACTGTCGCCTATAGTACTGTCGCTGACTTTAGAAATAGTGGTTAACGCTGTCCACAAATCGTAGACATTGTACAAGGTCAGTCATGGTAATACCTATTCTTATTCGTTGATATAATTTGCTTGATTACACTCAACATGAACCAGAATGTCAGAAGATAATTGGTTATCGAGTAGTTGGTAGTATATTGGATACCAAGATTGACTCAAAGAAGGCTGAATCATCGGCAAAATACTTCTTAACATATTCTGTTTTTAATCCTATAGAAATGGATCAACATAAACATATCTAAGAAGAAAACAAAAATGTTAAATGTCTTTTGAAAAGATGTTTTCGATGCATGTGCCATAATCAAAACTAAAATAATTTAGATCATTTTAGAAGAAAATACCTCTGGACAAATGTCAATACCTCGATTGACAACAAAACAGTTTTGTTAGACCAATATGTAAAATCAAATATATATTTCCTAATCGCTTTTAAAAAAATTTTGTTTCATTTTTTTCAATTTTGCAGAGATTTTACATGAAAACATGAATCGTCTGTTATTTGGTTGTGTGCATGTAAAGAGTCTGTGGCATCACTTATTTGACTGGGTCAAAAGTACGATTGATGTCAGTTTGAATCCAAATGCAACGCATACTCAACATTTATTATCGACCGGTAAATGACAAAACGAGGCGTGTGATCAGTTCTTTTTAAACGGAAGTTCAAACGTTGCGTCAATTGGTCGTGAAAAAAGGCCCAAACAAACAAATCACACATGGGAGAGTCACTTCCGTCTTGTGATGACGTCATGAAGTCGCCTGATGCAATCAAACGCTAATTAACTCCAATAACAATTAAGAGTGACATATATGTAAGATCGATGTCGAATAAAAGTTTCGGCCTTTTGGACGAGTTTTCAGGCAATATGTATCCGATGTCATCAAAAAATGCGTTTGAAATATGCATATTTCATGGATCGAAATGTCGATCGAAAAACCTTCAAGTTGTTATATACATATATGAGTAATACCCTTGCCCCGACTGCTTCTTGGCTGATAAGTTATCTTCCCGCTGTTTCCATCAAAGATAATATCAATGTTGTCGACATCCAACAAAATGAACTCTTATAAATGTAACTCAACCACACGCCAAACTCAAATGTTTAATCAAAGCCAGTTGTATGGATGCTCTAATCATGTCGGCTTTAACACAATATTGTGCTGATGATACATGTATCTCACGATGCCAATACTGACTTTTAAACTACTGTAGCAGTTAATTGTACTATCAAATGTTTTTGTTTTTGTTTTGTTTTAAATTTGAATGAATCAATTGTTGTTACAATACACAATTCTTGTGCTAGATGTGCAGAAGGCCTTAGACACACAACAAAAATGAACAAATGAAACATATACATGCTGGTAATTGATTTATCATAATAATAAATTATATATCTAGATATCGAGATCTATATCCAACGGTATTACATACCGGTGGGATAAAAGGATGTTACCAATGTGCCCTTGTCGGTAACATTAATAGTAAGATGACAGTAAAGAAATTATTATCCATTCATTTTGAGGTCACTAAGCTTTACCAATGGTTTGGTGTTATTTTGAATTATTGGTCAAGACAAATCTTCGCCTTAACTCGAGTCAGAACGTGATAAAACAGGCATAACATAAACTCCAAACTACCCTATGGTTGCCATAAAAGGGCGAGCGACGTCTCAATAGATGGCATATCTTCCGTGTGCTCCATAATCAATTTTGCTCTAATTTCTATTGGCAATGCTATGCGTTGTCAAGCCACTAATATCAACTTCAAAGAGAATAACCTTAACAATCATTGATTACAAGAACGCGGGAACGTTTCAACTTTTGGCTATAAAGAATTGTGATGTCTGATTAAGACAGTTTGCAATTTGATTCTTTATTTCAATACTCCATGAACTTAATAAAATTATATATCAATTTTTAAATGACCTTTAATATTGTCAAAACATTCGTTTAATTGTTTTGGAACATTTAAATATTTCTTATTTCTTAATAATATTTTGTTGGTGTTCCAAGAAAGATTTTGTCCTTGCTTATCACAAAGACACCTTTACCATCATTGCGAAAGTGTGCATGTATATAAAGTTAATTAGTTACGTTCCTTAAATACTGCAAATATAATCCCCGAAAGAATTATGGAAACATTTGAAAATTATCATTAAATACTTTTTAATATGTACGCATGGACATAGGTGGGTTAGTAGCTAGATGTAACGTAAGGACCTAGGGGACGATAAAATTACAGCTAGTTTTAACTAGATTGATAATGACAAATCTTATTAATTTGTGTCATGTCAGGTCAGGTATGCATATGCGTATTACCAAAACTTCAAACAATACGTGTATTTTCCCTCTACTTCTCAAAAGTAATTGGGTGATTTAAAATAACCCCTGCATCTACAGAGAATCTAGATAGATATTATTATGGTCTATATATGAATTTTATTTCTTTAAGGTTTGTTTGGTCCTGTATATGTTTTGTCTAAATAACAAACAATTAAGGTAGTAATCTATAATGATAAAAACACTTAGAAGTTGTAAAGTAGACATGTCTTATTGTTTTCCTTGTATTAACAAATGTAATTCACAAATGACATCTTTGAGTCTTAACTATTTGGAACATGTAATCGTTGGTTTAAAATTGTGATATTCAATTATTATCCTAAAACATGTGAATACACATTCATACACATTCAGAATCAACTTCTAAAGATCATTAACATCAGTATGGCATCAGGCCATGTTCCACTCTGCTTCAAACAAGCTGTGGTGAAACCGCTATTGAAAAAGCCAACTCTTGATGCCGAGATTCTTGCGAACTATAGACCCGTGTCAAACCTGACTTTTTTTTTATCAAAGATATTGGAAAAGGCGATCAAATCTCGTCTGGTGATGCACTTGGAAGACAACAATCTGTATGACGGTTTCCAGTCCGCATATAGAAGGAACCATAGCACAGAGACCGCCCTTTTGCGAGTTATGGATTCCTTGTTAAATGCAGCAGACTTAGGACATGTTAGTGTGTTAGTGCTCCTAGACTTGTCCTCTGCCTTCGACACTATTGACCATGGCCAACTCATTGATTGCCTTCGATTACAGATCGGACTTGGAGGTACAGCTCTTCACTGGTTTACCTCATATCTGCAGGATCGTACGCAATTTGTCCAAATCAAGAGTAGCAGATCACAAAAGCACATCCTCACATGTGGGGTGCCACAGGGATCGGTCCTGGGTCCTGTTCTGTTTAGTCTCTACATGGGTTCTCTTAGTGAGGTGATTAATGCTAGCTCCGCAAAGTACCAGTCATATGCTGATGACACACAGACGTGGAAATCATTTGTTCCCCAATTCATGGAGTCTCAAATTTGTCATCTTGAAAAATGTGTCAGCGACGCAGGGTCCTGGATGAAACAAAGGAAACTCAAATTGAATGAGTCCAAAACCGAGGTTCTTATGTCCGGCTCCTCAACAAATAGGGCTAAAGTCTCTGTTCAGTCCATCCGTATTGGAGAATCAACCGCCTGTTTCAGCGCCTCTGTGAAGAATTTGGGTGTTCACTTTGATTCAAGTTTGACACTTGAGGCTCATGTCAGTTCGGTTTGTAGAACTTGTTATTTCCACATCAGAAGCATTGCAACAATTCGTCATCTGTTGACAACGGAGGCTGCCCATCATCTTGTTAGATCCATGGTCCTCTCCCGTCTAGACTATTGTAACAGTCTCCTTGGAAATGCATGCCTCAACAGCATATCAAAACTTAAATAAGTTCAGAATGCAGCAGCAAGAATTGTTACCAAAACCAAAAAGTATTGCCACATATCTCCAATCCTAGTCCGTCTTCATTGGTTGCCAGTCCAAGCAAGGATTGAATACAAGATCCTCTGTCTCGCCTACAAATATGTTACTGGATCAGCCCCTTCCTATTTAGCATGTTTGGTGCAGAAATACACACCTGCGAGATCACTACGGTCAGAAAACAATCACCAGTTATCACTGCCAATAGTTCGCCTTAAATCCTTTGGCCACAAACGTTTCGCCTTCACTGCATCCACACTCTGGAACTCTCTTCCGCTCTCAATCAAAACTAGTCCCTCACTCAACAACTTTCAAACGAGCCTAAAAACCTTCCTCTTTAGGAAGCACCATAACCTGTGAACTTTGACATGCTGCGCCTTGAGCAATCACTCGTTGATTGGATATTTTGGCGCCTTATAAGAGGACTTATTATTATTATTATAAGTTCTGAATTTTTTTTGCAGTCTCATGTTCAAAACGGACATTGCTTTGAATCACGGCGTTTCAATGTCCTAACCAGTGTCCATTACTTAATAAAATAATATATCCCATTGTAAGGAAAGGGGTTAAATACATATTTAAGAATCTCTATTATAATTGGATGATTTGATAAACTTCAGTAAATGATAATAATTAACGAGTTTACATTACTTTCTAATTAAGTTGAATAACTAAAAGGAGGTTCAATGCATTGGTTAAAGTGGTGACAAATCATTGTTTACGGATAATATTTAAAACCTCCTTGAAAGATTGATGACACAACCACTTATCTAAATGTCACACTCGTGGGTCTAAGCAGACTCCTCTAATGGTTATTGATAAAAGCCTCTTCTCTCATTCTGCACATCTTTCTCTAAATTATATCAGCAGACATTCTGTCCATCTTAATTACAGAACATTGACATACAATGTATAATTTGTTGATATGGGCGAGTCTGCGTTAAAACTTGCTATTGAACATGGACACACTTACGTCATTTTTAATCAATAAATGTCAATATTGCTATGTTGCTGTTCTATGAAAACTCTTTCTGGCGATCTGGTGTTCCTTTCCGCACTATTCGTAGTTCTGTTTTCTACTGCAAAATAGAACAAAAAGATAAAAAAACACTTAAATATTTAGGATGTGCGACAACAATATGATATAGAACAACATCTGTTATAAGTATATCAAATAGTGATCACCGATTGAGAAAATCTTATGGAATATATTCAACAGAGGAATGTGAACAGTAACTGCTTTATAAACATTGCTTCTACAAAAAAACATTGCTTGTACTGACAGAAAATTATTTGATAAAACGATGGAACTGATGATAGCAATGTTATTTCATGCCATGGCTTGTCACATTATCAGTTATTGAAAGGACTACACAACTACACACTTTGACCAATAACTTTATGAAATAGGTTAGACATCACCACAGATATAGGATAATGACATATTTTATAATCATTTTGGTGATAAAGTCGTCTTTAATAAATTTAAGTCAAGAAATATTGGGTTGTCATGAATTTTATATTTGTTTAATGACTTAAGAATAATAAATAATTGAAAAAGGACTAACACATCGATCCTTGTGTGTGCCTTGACGGATCCACGACACTCCAACTGATCCACGACGCTCCCACTTATCCACGACGCTCCCACTGATCCACGACACTCCCACTTATCCACGACTCTCCCACTTATCCATGATACTCCCAATTATCCACGACACTCCCACTTATCCACGACACTCCCACTTATCAAAGGTCGTACTCGTCGGTCCAAGAAGTCGCCTGTAATGACTGTTGATAAAAGCCCCTTTCATTCTTCACTTCTTTCTCTAAACGACCCCATCGGATATTTCGTCCATCTTGATTAGAGGCATATGGGAAGAGTCTGAACTCATTTGTGTCAGTGCGGGGGATCTGCAAACAAGCCACATTTAGGTCTTACTGGTTCTTGTCTGTTGACAATATCGACGTTCTGTCACTTAAGCAAACTGGTATAGCTTTCTATGTCATAAATGGGGTTTATCATTAGTTACCATATCATGGTATGTTATGGGAACAACTTTTGAACAACAAACATGAAACATACCCTTAAATCTACAACCCATTCAAACACTTTACTGTTCGTAGGGGAAGTAGCATGTTTTGTGAACATTTTCTATTCTATTTTTTTTTTAAAATTGTATGATAATGCTAAATGTATTAGTTTGATAGTGTAATAAATCTCATTACACAAACCAATCGTCCATAGTCTGAGAACAAATCATGAATGTTCACATAAAGTTCATTAGCGGCCATTTTTGTGTTAACATCTTACATTAATTTTGTGTAAGAAAAGGGAATTCCCCCTAAAAACGTGCTACTTCCCCTTTGCAATTGCAATGTTTTATACATATAAAAACACACCATTACTCTGAAAATGCCATAACCGTATGAAATATGACGATGTTTCATTTACGTGTCATAGCAGTTGAAACAATTGTATTTTCAAAGCATATAACAAAGCATATGAATATTGCACTGCAATGATTTTACAATGCTAGATAACATTGTGGGTACTCCCTTTCATATTTGTTTAGAAGCAAGTATCAAAGCACTCGACTTGAACAAAGAGAGTGGGAGGTTGAAGCATCATGTTACAGCTATATGTGTGATTGTGTCCTCGCTGATTGATCAATTCCGAGCACGTGCGCCTCGTGGACCGTACACACTGAGTAGTTCGAGGGAAGGAATTCTCCATTAAAGAATATATGAATCAGATGTGTGGCCACAGGAATATACATTTAATCATGAAGTCATAGAAACAGTGGATTAACGATTTTAGGTACAGTTTAAAAGACAGAGGTGACCATAAGTTCTATTAGCTTCCGCAAAATCGTGGTCTTCCTCATTCTCCTGAAAACAGTCACACGTATTCATCAACAAAATATTCCAACTCAATCATTCACGTTTGAGTCTAATCCCTGCAGAATATGTGTCGAAACGGCGCATACAATGAACAAAGAAGTTGTCATCTATATTCTCCTCAGCATTATAATCCTTGCAGATATTAAAGAATTAATGTCCTTAAAATAAAATGTACTCCATTGTTTTTTATCCTGCTTCTTCATTGGATTTATAGTGTGTCCATGGAACACATTGCGTGTTGTTTTGTTGTTTCAGAACACGCTTGCCAGATAACTGCTAGTAAGCCTAAGCATCATTCATTCTCTCATTACCATGTATAAACATTGTATGACACTAACATGACACGTCTGCAATATCTGTACACGGTCCATTGTTGGGATTCAACTGAAAGGAGATCCTTATGACAGTAGTTAGTCACAAAACGTATTTTTATATCTTGATGTCTTTAATTAATTTTGAATGGGGTCTTGTGAAGAGTGATAAACAGAAATACTTAAGTTATAAGCAAATGTATCCAGATCCGTTTTTTCTTAGCGCAGACAAACCCAGTCATAAGCTCTCCAATCACATCCTCGTTTTTAAATAGCGTTTAGCGGCTATTATGTGTGACGAATGTTACACTGCAGTTACCTGCCCCTAGCATGATATCGAAAGCTTTTGCCGCGCTCGTTGCGATTGGCTAGATGAGCTTGCGTCAGAACATGCCGATAATAGGGGTGCCTTCAGACTGTGAATGAGAGGAACGCCGGGCTGGTTGAAGTCCGAACCCCACTAGAGATAATATTTTTACACTTTTTTCCTCGAATCACAGTCGATTTTAATCAGACTTTGTGCTAATAAAAAAGTAGGCCTATGTTAATCTAAGGTACTTACTACTGTTTTAAGGACTAACTGAACGCTTCATGTAACTTTTGTGAACAACAAAACAACAATAATAGAAATTCATTTCCATTTTAAAGACGCAAAACTAGCAGAACAATCATATGCGAACAAAAACTGTTATCTTTTAACTTAGTAAATACCAATGCGCACATCTTATCGTACACATTGTAGAGACATTTCTGATCTAAACTTGCCTGATTTTTTAAATGAAATTGGTAGGTTATGTTTGAAAATTATTTAAATACATGTTGTGAGGAAAAACATTGGTGACTATCATAATTCATTTAGCGTTCTTATTTTGAAAAACTATCATTTACACTAAGTCTCAGTATTCATCTCTTCACTTGATTCGATTTGACGTAATGAATATCATACATAGGAGTAAGGCTTTATTATAATGTGAAACTAATGAATCCTTATGTAATGGGTTTTTAATATGATAAGGAATAAGGACTTATATTTGAAAAAAAATACTCTTAATGAATTGTTGTCATATTTTCTAAGAGAACATTGATGAAAATCAATTTAATTCAACATAACTTTTTTTAAATCATGACTTTGGAAGTACTGTCATGTGTTTTCAGACACTTTCTCGAACCTCTGTTATTCAGAATATACAGGACAGTCTTCAAAGTTCACGTTCCATAATGACACAGAAGGTTGACATAAGTCTGATTAAAACTTTTTAATTGATATTTTTAAAGTCAATATCATTTGAAATGAAAATAACTTTGATTCATCATATTTCATTTTGAACAATTAATATTGGAAAGCGTGAAAGATATGGTTTAGAGGGTGATCTAACTATTTCTACCACAGGAATATTAGTCTCAGGTGCTTTGATAAATGCTTCGCTTGGAGTTTGTCCATATGTTCTAAAAACGTATTATGCACTCAAAACTAAGAGGATAACTTTTAATGTAATGAAAATAAATTTGATAAGAAATAACACTGCAACCGATGAATATATGTTTTCTTAAAATGGAAAGGGACAATAAATATTATCACATCAAGATATCGCATAATTTTAAAAATTACAAGAACATTACCTGGTAAGTAATGAAGGCAAGGTTTGAAAATAACAAGAATTTCTTTACCATTAAAAATTGGTATTAGTAAATTTGCTTAAAACTATAGTGTCTTTTATGTTTTTGCCATTTTATTTTCCCTTAAGCAAGTTATAGTCAAAACGACTAATCTTAGATGAACCTTTTGCAACAAATAACCCACAAGGTATTGTAAAATCATTTTGGATTTGTTCACAAAAGAGAATCAAAATCACTGATCTAAAACACATGATGACTGAAATCAGATGACTTGACGATTCATGATAACATATGTAGAGAAAAAACAATAAACAATATTACTGAATAAACTAGACACAATAGGTATTCTTAAGTCATAAGACATTTTAAGTTTATCAGATTTAAAAAATAATAATGTATAGTCTTTCTCCCAAATCATATATAAACCTGTTTATAGAAGACAGAAGCAGTCTCAGCCTGTCTGTATCAGTGTCGGATTCATCGGGAGAGTTTGCCATATTTTGCCATATGTTTGTACTGTTTGTGTGTCAGCTGCAGCTTGGTGCTTTGAGATCCTTTTATTCATGTCAGAGCATCAAAAACTCTCAACTCAACTCAAATTAACAAACAATTGCAATGAAGTGCAGTATGTTCAAAGTTACAAAGTCCTAAGAACCTCAACATGTAAACTTAGTGAAAAAACGTTTCCAACGTCGTCAAAAACACAATCCTATTACCTAACAGATTCGGTTTTGAGTGTATTTAACAGACATATGGCTTGTGAAGAAATATGCACATTTTCATTCTTCAGGAAAAGTTACTTTTGATTTGGTGTCTCTTCAAACGCACATGGGGTGCATAAATCGCAATTTCAAATTGGTTTTTTTTTGCACAGAATGTTTGACATAACAGTTTAGAATTGATAACGTATAGAATGTAGGTACGAACATATTGGCTATATTATGCACTTTATTTGACATAAATTCGTTGACGCGTCTTTGCTCTAGAAGGTTTAAAACAAGCAAAAGTGTTCAATTTCTCTCTGCTATCTCGCCTAGTTAAGGAGATTCATGAATCGATTAATTTTTAAAACGTGTCTCTCGCAAACACGAAACGTTCCAAATTTTACACATAAGTAATTTGACTTCTGGAGAAACGATAAAAATATGTTTAGTCGTATCAATCTCCAGTGGATTGCGTTATCATGCAATTTCTATGGTTTCGTTTCTTTTGAAACACTTGTTTAGATTGATATTCTTCCATGAAATATGAATAATGGCTTTTTAGGGGCTCTAAAGATAAGTGGTGACACATCCTTTTTATGTCTTAAATTTCAAGCTCCCTTGAATGAACCATCACACTCCCACTTACCTAGAGGTCGTTCTTGTTCGTAGACGCAGACTCCTGTAATGACTGTTGATGAAAGCCTCTTCTTTCATTCTGCACATCTTTCTCTCAATGATCCCATCAGACATTTCGTCCATTTCAATTACATGAATATGGGAAAGTCTGAACTCATTTGTGGCAGTGCGAGGGTTCAGTAAACAAGGACGTGTACGACTTACTTGCTCCGGTCCTGTCAGAGGGCTCAGAGTCTGTTCCAGCTCTTCTGGTGCCATATTGTTGTTGGAATCATTGACATCATCTCCTTGTCAGCAAATGAGTTAGGTTTTAATGTCATAGGTGGTATTTCATTGTGTGTTTGTTAATTTTGATAGAATGTTACAAGCTCACATTTTGAAGATGTCTGGAAAATATAACTGTTCGTTTGTACATGTAAGCCTTTCACATACTCTGTACATCACTTAAGATTGAAACTCAATGTTTCCTCTCGTATAACCACACATTAATATTTATGGTACTCACAGTATATGTCGTTAATGTATGAAATATGACTTCCTTAATATTCAAGTTACTTGTCAGATCGTTTTTATTTCCATCCGATTTGTTGTCTTAAATGGTCTTAATAGGTCTTTAATAGTTATTAAAACAATCAATTTCTAAAGTCAAATAATTTTAAGATTGCACTGTCAAGTTTATTACATTGACAGATATAATTATTGTTAATCACTTAACGCACTATCTTCAGAGGCAGCTATCAGTACAATCATAGCATACAGTGATCATAAACAGTACTACTCTCTCCCCAAGAGGTAGATCAAGTCAGAAAATGTTAATTCAACGTTTGTTCAAATTAGACCTAATCCATAATTCCGGCTTTTTACCTGGCGGAATAACATTGCGGGACAATCAATTTGAATTTTGTTAATAGGAAATGACAAAACTGTTCGCATGGAAAAGATGTTTTTAGGACAGGCAAAACTAACCTTGATTGCGTCCAATCAGGATTCTTCGATTCTAGCCATACACTAGGCTTATTTGAACATAGGCTAGATCAATGTTTCATGAATTGTTCTAAGAGAGAATGAAACATTACAAGGAATCTAGCATCTTTGTGCAGCTATGAAGGCGAACGTGTCCTTGGCTGATTAATTTACTCTGAACATGTTCGCCTCATGGACCTTATACATCAGTGCAAACTAGCTCGAGAAAAGACTACATCTACTTCAACTGGAGCAACTCCAATTGGCCCTAAAGAGTAATGACATTTAACAGGGATGATAACAACCCTCCAAGTATGAAGAATGATAACGCAAGCTTAATCATTCCAACATCCTCACCACATAGTTAATTCCTTTAAGGAAATTTGACATCCTAAAACAAAATTGCTCGCATTATCTGAACAAAACAAGACAGAAATACGCATATAGGCTCTACGAATAAGCGGCAGCTATATGTATAGGTAACGTGATTGGCAATATTGAACGTCTGAAATTAAGATAGAGAGACTATACGTGAGGTCAAAAGCAGATGGAACTGGGTTGCCTAATTAAGAGGCTTTCATTAACTTTTATCATGGAAGACATTCGGACCATCGATACTGACCTTCTAATGAGTGGGGAATCTTGTGTGTTTGCCGAAACTTGGAGGTGTCATGAAGAACACAGAAAGTGGAAAATGGCTAGTGACATGTTACATTATCTATTTGAAGGCAATGAGTATAAAATCGAGAAAATACGCATCTTAATATACCAGCTTTTGAGCCTCTGAAATGGTATGTTTAAAACGTTATAATCAGCCGCATATTAGATAACATGGGTGCATATCAAATAGCATGGGACGTGCTTCTTACACTATGATATAATGTAGCAGAAATGGATTAATCCACAAAAACGTAAAGACTTAGTTTTCGGTATTGTCGCTGATCATGTAACGGTTTAACTGCAAGCGACAAATTGATAACCATTTGCTGAAACCAATTATCTGAAAATGCATGAAAGCTGAGTCTAAGTACAATCTTTGACTTTGAGTCCGCAATTTTGGAAACGAAACGCCCAGGTTATGGAACTTCAGTCATTTGAATATGAAGGAAGGCAGAAGATTGAAATTACTAACCGAAAGAATAATAAACATATGTTCAGAGTGAGTTCTAACAGCATTCAAAAATCATTGGCAATTCTTGAACATGAAAAATTAAATCATTTTCATAACTTTTTAACAAATACAATTTTAACAGGAAAGAGCATCCACATACAATTTGTAATTCGTTGCTATTGACGATAATGTGTTACCACGTGTTTTACAACAACAAAGTGTCAGACATGATTGAAGTAGCGAAATATATATGTTCAACGGTTCCATTGACGCTAAATCATTATTCCTCCGGGCTTGTGATGCTTGCTTTCCACTGTTTAGATTCTCTTCATCAATTGAAGATATAAACGCTCATACGAATCTTTACAAAAAAGTGTTTCGTTATTTAGGATGTACGACATCAACGTAGTTGTGACAATACATGTTCGAAGTGTATATGATAATAATCATCATTGAATGAGAAATATTTCTGTATCAATCATGGTCATGGAATCGGTATGAAAAGGCAAATTGCAATGTAAGATATATCAGGAGTGCCTTATGTTTTTCATATATAGATAATGTGTTCCTTTGAAAATGAGTATGAGGTTTCTACATCAAAGTCACCAATTAGTCATCCGTGTCTTAGATCTTGCAGCAATATTGTAAGGCGTATTGAAGTCATTCTGTGATATATAGAAGTACGATTTATACCTATTGAATATATCAATGTCAGACCAAAGAAAATTATGTTATGTAGCCCTGACCTTTTGAAAACAAATATAAGACGCCATTTACAATATCAGATAAGGCGTCTGACATATTTATGACAAAACGAAAAAGCATATGTAAAAGTGTGGATATGACATATGTTGTTAAATTGTAACCCATGTCTCATTTTTGAGAAGATTCGTTTTTTGAATACAGAAAAGAAAAATCATTAAACTCTTAACGTTTTCAAAATGATTGCATTAATATTGCGATTTGAAAAGGTCGGTAATGTATCGAACAGCAATGGGTATTATCATGCACAACTTTAAATGTCAGACACCATATAAACTTATGTCCAAAAGAAAGTACCCAGTGCATTTGTTTAACATAAGATAACAACCAATACATATATATGTGCACGTTTTTTTGTTCTGAATAGAATATTAAGTTCCTCAGCAAATGAAGACAATTTCATTTGATACAAAGTCAAAATTACCGTATGACTGTCAAAAAAAGACAGGTGGTATCAAAAACTGAATTTCAGCAGAAACCAACAAGGCAATTAATTTGCAAAATGACAAGAAATGTTTATTTAATAACGGATATGACGACCATGGGCGTTAATACAGGCAAAAACGTCGACGCATTGAAGAAGTAAAGCGGCGTATAACCTCTGGTGGGATCTGCTGCCATTCTAGAATCAGAGCTTGTTCCAGTTGCTGGATCGTGATAGTGGGTGTGGATTGTCTCCTGGTTTGACGATCAGGTGGTCCCATAGGTGCTTGATGGGATTCATTTCTCTTGAGAAAATGCTGGCCATGGCAAAACATCGATATTGGCGTTGGCTAGGAAGGCATTTGTCAGTCTTGCCGTGTGCGGGCTTGCGTTGTCATTATGAAAAACAATTTCCTGCGGCTGTTGCTGAACCAAATGAAGCACAACTGGTCTCAATACCTCGTCTCTGTACCTTTGAACATCTAGATTGCCATGCCTCGTTGTCAAATTGCAGTAGAACACTCCCCATATCATAACGGACCGGCCTCCAAACCTAATTCTGGGCCGTGCGTTCACCAACGCGTCGATACACACTCGCTCTGCCGTCTTTTCTGAAGAGACAGAACCTGCGTTCACGGAAAACAGCACACGTCGCCAATTACGGAGCTGCCAACGTCGGACTTGCCTTGCCCATGCCAGTCTACGACGCTGGTTTTGAAGAGTCAGATGGACCCCGCGGTAAGGACGACGTGCTCGGATGCCATGGTTTCATAGTCGTTGGTACCCCGTCTGTCGACTGATGACGCGTCTGGGTGCTGTCGACGACGTGCGGATGTGATGGTCCTCAACGGGTGTTGTCATGGGTGGACTACCACTTCTTGGCCTGTCTGACGTATTGTCGGTTTACCTGAGTCGTTCCATCAGTCTGTTTTTTCTGGTGCAGCCGAAGGTTCTGGCAATGATTGTGGTGTTGAGGCCTAGTTGCGCCATACTGACAGCTCTCTCTCTTTCCACCTAGGTTAAATGCAGCATTCTGTGTGTGGTTTTCTTTCTGCTGTGGTCATACCGTGTACTTTGAGCTGATTTATGCCGTCGATATGCACATAAAAAAATTGGAATAACATTCATGGGTGGGTACTTTCTTTTGGACAGTAGTTTGTTTATCGACTTTATTGTTCTTATCTAAATTCTACGATGCACTTCACCAATGTCTCTGTAATTAATCTCCAACCTCTCAAGGATCCAGTCAATAATCATGCAATTCAAATATGTTCAACCTCTTTTGTAAAGTATCCAGTAATTTCAAGTATCCAGTACCTACCTTATGTGTCTCCCTGCCCCCGAAGAGCTACGTCATCAGGAGGTGCAATCCAGTCCATCAGGGTAGAGTCCAGACAACGCTCTGGTCGTTCAAAAGCCTGGTCCGTCTCTCTGTCTCCTTATCTTGTTTGGATGGCAACTTATTCGTGTATAAATTAAATCAAGTGTTATTCGATTAATTTGATATTTTTAAGACAATGTGTGTTTATTCTTAAATTTATCAAATAGAAAGTGAACTGTTTTAAGAACGTACACTATCACACTGTACCAATATCAGCAAGGTCCAAGTGTTATGCATGTGGAGATGGGTTTTTGGGAGAATCTAATAATTATTGAAATATTGGTATTGTATATCAATGCCTGGGATTTCGACTTTTCACAAGATTTTCATAAGATAAGATAAGATAAGATAAGATAAGATACCAGAAGGAAATTCTTCTTACATCCTAAAGAGCATGACATGATACACAGACACTCCTTAAATATAGCTTAAGCATAAGGAACTGAGGTCATCTGGAAGAGATGTATGGACTGTTGCAGGAATCAATTGCAGTATCAATTCAAACCTAATCTATTCTACGTCCTTTATTGCCAACGGGAGGTATGAAGTCGCAATTATGATGGATATCCGAACAAAGACGCGCCTCAATCAGACAAATGAATTATTGGAAACAGAAGTCAGAAGAACAGCGTTAATACTGTTTTATAGGCGATATAATTAGCATTCACGTAAATGTGACGTGTGCATTTGGCTTATATATATATGACTTTTTACAAAAAAGAAGATTTTCATTGCAAACATGTATTCGTCAATTGCATTTTGAGGAATTCATATTTCATATTTTTCATTTATGTCCTTTATGTAATCAATTATGCCAATATCGTACCAATGTGGGTCAACCAAATTGCGATGAAAGTAAGGAGTAACCGATTACTTCCCCTTTAAAGGGGCAGTAGCACGTTTTTAGGGGGAATATAAGGTGATGTAAGGAAAAGGAAAATTAATGTTTTCAATTGAAAGACAATGTATTTAAACTAAATGGAGCAGTAATAATTCAAGTATCTAACGTTAAGTTTAGTCATCCGATTCCTTTTCTTACAGAACATGAATTAAAGGTGTTCACACAAAAATGGCCGCCAATGGATTTTATGTGAATCTTCATACTTTGTTCTCTGACTATGGATGATTGGCTTGTGTAATGAGGTTTTTGACACTGTCAAAATAATACATGTAGCATTCACTTACAATTATCAGTGAGAAATTCAAAATATAATATTACCCAAAAACGTGCTACTGCCCCTTTAAGACCATGTGATTAATATAGAGAATAGCTGTTTATGGGGTAGGTGTTATCGTTAGTGTATCATTCACACAATCAATGTAGGAGTCCAAATTTGTTTCTTGTGGCTGTAATTGTAATGCTTAACAATTCTTATTTATCACTCTGACATCTCAAGCATCTTAGATTTGTTTCAGACACTCCGAAACTGGTTATTGCTTTACTCTTCCAACAATCTATATTTACATTATTCTGAGTGGCGAGAAAAGATTGATTATGAAGTAAATGGAAGATAACAATTCCTCTGAGATAAGGTTAAATAGCGACCAGTGGTTTGCTGGATGTATTGCTATGTCTGTTTTATTCAGCGCCTGATTGGATGTTCAAACAACAACAGCGTGAAACGATTTTTCGAGATATTAAAGGTTGGGCGTACATCTGAGATCATTAAAGTAATTTCACAATATACCTCTTCTAACACCTTATTTTTCAAAATATTAAATACTACTTTCAAACCCAACTTCAGAATATAAATAACATATGCACTAATAACATTTACACTATATTTCTTGTACTTTCAAAACAATCATTTCTGCATAGTTTAGAAGATAAGATGACATTTGAAAAACCATACAAACTTGTTTTGCTCTTTTTAAGAATTAAATGTGTTCGTTACTGATGTTAAAACAACTAAAAGCCTATTGGACCATTGAGAGAAAACCAATAGTAATAAAGTTTCATACTTATTTGGACAAGATTCCGACATCGTTTTAAATTTTATACTTAAACATTTTCGGTAAAGAACATGCATCCGTTCAATTACATCCAACCTGTCATTTCTCTAATTATATTATACGTAAGAAAGGAGTTTGTATAGGAACGACATCGTTGTGATTTTTAAATTACAAGTTACTTTCTTGTCTATTGCGCATTATTGTCTATTGATTATTACACTTGCGATTCATTTCAAATTGAAGGACAACTCAATTGTACAAGGCTGGCAATGTCCTCAACTATAAATCGAAAACCAACAGAAACATCAAAGATTATTTAAATACTTCCCATTGACTTTTCGTTATATGTCATTAACTTACGTTTTTAGGGACGCTATTTTATTTATCAAATTACAATGGTTCATTACCAGAAGGAAACCCCTTCAATTTGTATCTCTACAACTGTGACCTTAAACATATGAGAGGCTTTTCATCATGTTCTGTTCTACACGTTTAATATTACATGTTGTGTTTTATCAAGAAAGTTCATGGTTTCCTCGGATTGCTTTTTCCTATCATGTTAGGTCTTTAATGACATAATGAATATCACATATTTTGACAATAAACATATGGTTATTATGACATACAATCTAGCATGTAAAAAGTCTTCATTATTGTAAACAAAATAACGTCAGTATAGGTTTTGACTAAGACTTCACACTTTCAATAAGTGTGTCATTTAATCTTGACCATACCAAGGACAAAACTTGATTTTGATGGTTTTACATTGAAAAAGATGGTATAAACAAGTTGGAAGAATACTTTGAACTAAGCAGTTGATCTTCCCTTGGGAACTTAAAATAACAGTACAAGGGTAACTTATCTTGACAAATGTTTGTAGGGAACAATACAAAATAAAAGTAAAAGAGTGTTTATTGTACTTAAGGCATCTGACAGTATACAGTTTTTTCCGATATGTATCATGAAAGCGAAACTGTCGTGGCATCCTCATTTTAAAATGATTTTTTAAAAAAAAGTTTATAAATCATATACATATAGTTTGGCTTTAAACTTGTAAATATATTATAATATTTTGACAATTGTATGTCGATACTCATTTTCCCTTTGTGATTATGATTTTTGTTTATATCAGAAAAAATATTCATTTATCTCGGTATCTAAATGTATAAGTTACAATCCTTTCTCACATTTGTTATTGCCAACATAAAACTGCCTGATGTGTTCTTATCGTGAGACACGTCGCTAATGAAATATTGCCCGAGCGGCGTAAAACAATAGCTCACTCACTCTTAATCTAAGAAAATAGAATTTATTTCATTATCCTGACCTGACGCAACAAATGTTCTTGGGGGGATCATCTTTTCATGTCTTTCCTTCAGGCTATCGGGATTCTTTTTCATCCATTTCATTGTTGAAAACAACATCGTTAGATATTGAAAATGAACACAAATTGTCGCTCGATATCCTGTACCGAAAAGATATGATACGTTTAAATATTGTCTTCTTTTGAAACGACCCTCTTAATGATCGCTTGTTTGACAGCGGTGAAGATCTTATCTTTACGATATTATTCGCATAAATCAAAAGACTATTTTTGTTGATAGAAATTTCTAGTTATCCTTTATCCGTTTTTTCTCTCACGTAAAATCATTTAATCATATTCTACGTCGAATTTAACTTTATACATTTTAGATTGATAGGGGTGTATTCTATTTTTTGTCAAAATTTCAAGCATCTCTGGCAGAACCTTAGGGCATCAAGGTCATCTAATTCAGTATTTTATCAACCAATTATTGATCGCTTAATATTGTCATTATTTTCTTACGATTAATTATATATACGTCGGTCGTTACTAATTAGAAGCAAGGGAATATTGATTCAGTTGAATTATATTAATCATATATAACCTAGTTGCACTGAGAGGAACGAATTTTGAGAACACCAGAGGTTCTCATGATATCACGGACATAATACCTTAATTAATGATCTTAGCAAATTAGTCAAACATTTATGAAAAATGTATCATAGCTAAAATCAGAAACACATCATGATAATGCCCACTATAATCAAGACAAAGGTACACCGATGTAAATACTCCACTTCACTCTCATTTAAATCTATGCTGTGTAAAAGGTATTTGAAGTCAATTAATTCTCACACTTTTACATATAATCGTGTATCCGTATAAATCAAATTTACATAATATGTAAGTACACATCGATACATAAGTCTTGATTTGTGCCTCATGCAGACCTGGCTTACACCTGTCACATGGTGTGTGTTTACACCGTCTAAACGAATTATTGTAAGTTCCTGTCTTTACACATTGATTATCACTCCGTCGTAGATAAAAGCACTGAGTAAACAGTCAAAGATATTACTCAATGTTTTTCCGATTTGAAAACATGTTTGATGACCCTTTTCAGATATATCATATTAAAATTTACACTTTAGAGGGAAAAGCAACGGAGCCTAAAAAGTGCGAGAAAGTTTAATGAACAGGTAATAATTAACATAAAAAAGAAACATAGTGCAAACATTTATGCATTTCATGACGTTTTGGTATCAATTTCGAACATTCAGGCCTTGAATATTTTGTAAAAGCGATTTCAGGACCCCAATGAATTTGACAGACACAAACATCAAAACAAAAGCATCAACTGACAATCAATGAACAGTGGATTCTTCAAAAGATTTACAGTGGGGTGACGTCATCAACTTTGACATATGGTCATGTCCATAGGTTTTGTAATCACGAAAAGACTTTTCTGCTGTTTGGGGTCGTTTTACTGCAGTCATATTCACAATCAATGAACAGGTTTGGACATGTTTTTGCAATGAATTTTTATAATCTTGAATCTTTCATTTCTCGTTTCCAAAAACTACACCGACGTCCAAGAAAAGGCCTCAATCTTTCAAATATGTTTTTTTGGTAGATATATTTTTTTTCGAAGAACTTTTGTGATGGAACTGTGCTCCCGAACGCAGCCATTGTAAGTGCACCAAAGTTCTTGCCAGAAACGCCATATTCTCGTAAAAAGCGAAGAAACGCAGCAATTCCAATGCACGTGCTCTCACACTTGTACATGCTTTTAAACAATATAAAAGCGGTTCAGATGGAATCTAGCGGTCATATGAAAACAGAAATTGACGGTAGTAGTTCCAAGATTAAATGCGGAAGAACGAAGGTGAGCGATAGGAATGGTGGAGATGGGGGCAACTCAAGACCATGTTGCAAGAACGTTTGGCTGCGCAAGATCTACAATCACCAGACTTTTGAGACGCTACAGGCAGACTGGCAGGACCCAGGACAAACCCAGGGCAGGGAGACCGCGAGTGACTACCCCCGGGGAGGACCGCTACTTAAAGGGGCAGTAGCACGTTTTTTGATAATTTTATATTTTAAAATTTTCACTGATAATTGTAAGTTAATGTTAAATGTATTATTTTGACAGTGTAAAAAATCTCATCACACAAGTCAATCACCCCTAGTCAGAGGACAAAGTATGAAGATTAACACAAAATCCATTGGCGGCCATTTTTGTGTGAACACCTTTAATTCATTTTGTGTAAGAAAAAGGAATCGCATGGCTGAACTTTAAATTTTATATTTGAATTATTACTGCTCCATTTAGTTTAAATACATTGCCTTTCATTTGGAACCATATATTTTCATATTCCCCCTAAAAACGTGCTACTGCCCCTTTAAGGACGCTTCACCTCAGAAATCGATTCCTTACCGTCACAGAATCTGCAACATCGGCGCTTGGAAGGCAAGTCAGCAGACAGACAGTAGGTCGAAGGTTACGACAACATGGTATCTTCACCCGTCGGCCGAACAGGGGGATAGCGTTGACGCAGACTGAGATGGGCAAGACGTGTTAGAGTCTGGCAGAACCGAAATTGGCGCCGTGTGTTATTTTTGGACGAGAGCAGGTTACAATTATTCAAGTGTGATGGTCGAGTGCGGGTACAACGCCGGGCAGGTGAGCGGTACAACAGAAACTGCATCCAAGAATATGTATCCCACGGAGGCGGCGGTGTTTGGGGTGGCATTCGGGACGGTACAAAGACAAATCTGGTTGAAATAAATGGCAATTTGAATGGTCAAGGATACATAGACCAAATACTGAGACCGGAAGTGCTGCCACATGTAAATCGACACCAGGGTATTGTCTTCCAACATGACAACGCTCGCCCCCATACAGCAAGACTAGTTCGGAACTTTCTTCAGCAGAATAACGTTGTTGTGTTGCCATGGCCAGCAATGTCCCCGGACCTGAATCCAATCGAGCATCTGTGAGACCACCTCGACAGACAGCTTCGCAAGAGACAGGTCCTTCCCCGGAATCGTATGCAACTCGTACAAGCATTGCAGGAAGAATGGAACAGAATTCCGCCTCACGTGATCAGGCGTCTGACTTTCTCGATGCGACGACGTGTTCAAGCTTGCTTGGCTGCTAGAGGAGCTCACACCCGTTATTAAAGTTATTTAAAACGGTATTTAAGAATATTTGCATCAATAATTGCAGAAATGTATTTTATGTGTGATCGAATACCGGACAATGTTCCCCACTTGTCTTGACGTCTCAATATCTTTTGTAATAATTGATGTATGTAAGTAATGTTTTGCAACATGATGCGTAATTGAATAATCTCTGAATAAACATTTTCATTTTCAATCTGCAACATGTATGTCTTGTGTTATTTAAATGAATACCATTGAAGCCTTTTTTTTGGACGTCAGTATAATATAGACTCAAGTTGATGTCCTCAACATCTGGTCATGTTTCTTGCTGTACAGATAGGAATGAGGTTAAAGTGTTTCACAGCATGAAGTCGAACTTCTGAGGACGTGACACGGAAAGGGATGGAGCGGTATTCAGATAAGCTTTGAGCTTGTTAACCAATCCAGTTCTTCTAGAAAAGAAATAAATATGTTTAAACCAAAGGGATGTGCAGGACTTAACGAACACAGTCCACCCTATTGTCAGAAAATCGGTAATCTCGACGTTTTTGTGTCATTGACAGTAAAGACTAAACGACTCAGAGCCAGTTATATATTCCCTGATGACCAATTAATGAACATCTCAGCGCTGGCAGCACTAGGCCACTCTGACCAGATAGAGACAGATCGATAGAGATTGGCTTCCTTCCAGGAATTACAGGGTTACAGTAATAATCTAAACGAGACATGATAATTGTCAGTTTTATGTGACATAAACAGTTGCATTATCACTAATCTTTCAAGAAATACAAAGTTTCGGTGATTGTGGAAGATAACAGAATAAACTTCTTTCAATTAAAAGATAAGTTATCTTTGCACATAGCAAACCCTCGTTGACCTTGTTTGTACTCAATATACACTGAAAAGCATTAAAACCGCAATAGGTGATAACATAAAACACACTCGGGGTGAAATATTAGAAAACAGATAAAAGGCAGCAGTCCTCTGTGTCTGAGTACTCTTTCCAACATTAGTTCGGGTTCAAATCCTATCCGATTACAGAAACACAAGAATTAGTGTCCAAAGCACAGCAGTTGACAAATCTCGCGAACGCAACACGATGCATGAGTCAGGGTCTGCACGAGCATTCCTTGCACTTGGGCCCTTTAAAAGCCACAGCAAATTTGGTAGTGTGACACTTGTTAACCATGCCTATGCTCACTGATGTCCAGAGAAACCAAGCCATTAGGATGCTGATGATCA
The DNA here is from genome assembly GCA_916613615.1 of Steromphala cineraria. NCBI lineage: Eukaryota > Metazoa > Mollusca > Gastropoda > Trochida > Trochidae > Steromphala > Steromphala cineraria. Next base: position 56,313,936 of record OU744729.1, read on the forward strand.
TGACTGGCTCATCGCAGGGAAATGTTGCTCGACACTTTCATGTCCATCCATCGACTATTGGGAGACTAAACTTCTGTTGCATCACCACCGGAATTGTTGACGATCGTCCTCGAAAAGGTGCAATTCGTGGGATCATGTGCGAAATCGACTTCAATCAGCGAGAATAACAATTGGGCTTCGACAACGTCACATCAGTCAGAAACTGTGAGAAGACGTCTTGCTGTTGCGGGATTAAGGTGTCGTCGACCCCATATTGACCAAATCCTCCTTCACCAACATCGGGTGCGTTATCAACCTGTGCCTCCACGTAGTGTTGCCGATTTGACTGCAGCCCTTAAACACCACTGGTAAACCATTCTACAACCCTTTGTTAGTCGTTTATGTCGTTCCATGCCACGCAGATCACGTGCATGTGTTGCAGCTCAAGTAGGACATACCCCATACTGAGACATGTTTGACCCCTGGTCTGTTCTGGAGGAGACTGACGTCACAGATTAATCTCTATCCTAGACCATTCATCGATAAAACAAGCCCAACATGATTCTCTTCATAAATTCTGAATATCCAATTGCGTTTTAATGCCTTTTAGTATATCTGCAATGTGATAGTTTTGATTTTGTCACGTTTTTGTGAGTCTATTCTTCATCCAAACGCGACAGGCTGCATGAGCACTTTGCTCTCCACGATTAAAAAAATGCAGTTTCGGTTATAACATTGTTGATTAAACCCCTCAAACCATTGTAACACAGAATGACTGATGCTAGAATGCCAGATGCCAACAAGTGGCCGATTATTTGTCTTATTTGAACGGAACTTTCTTTCAATGATATTTCAAGAAGAATTCGACGTCAGTACTCTACAATAGGTCGTTTAGCCAGAAAACATACACTAATCAATGACGTGAAGAATCGAACACCCTCAGGCAGACCTCCCTGAGAGTTGATAGATGATTAATATGGCTCGTAGGAAGGTACCTTTTCACTTCTAGTCAAGCACCAATAGCCTCCACACCGTCTGTTCAGTCACCAATCTGTCAGAAATCGACTCAAGGCCGCTCATTGAAGTCAAAAAGAGTAACCAGCAAGCGAAACCCAATACCAACTACAAGCTGTTGCGTCTGACATGGTGAAGGGAAGAATTTATTATGGAATTTAAGATCATGGATGAAGATTCACTGGTCAGACGAAAGCCATTCTCTCCCGACAGAGGCAGATCAAGTCATTAAATCCTTATACAGCCTCTGTTATATTGGTGAGGGGTTTAAGACATGCCTTCAAATGGATCTTTTGTTTGCAATTGTTGTTGTAATTGTGATGTAATTTGGTGAAATATGATACTTTTTCTGCAAAAGTATAGTATAATAAATTATGTTCGGCATATTTTGATTTATTTTAGAATAGTAAAACTGTATATATAGTGTGTTTTGTGGTATTGAATAAATGTTGCGTATAAACAGTGTGATTTCTTTTTCTTGTGTGCAGTTGGTCATGCTCCTATAAGGTTCCTATACACGTAATAATGACATACTTCTGGTGTATTTAGTTAATAGAGAACAAACTTTCCTATTGCAAGGTATGCAACGTTTAGGTGAAGATATTAGCACCGTATTGAGCAAATTATGATACTAACATCGTCATGAATGTCCTTTAAAGTAGTCATATTGATATTATATTGGTTTCACACCCTTTAAAATGTTTACGACGATTTCTAGCTGACCGTATATATTTTGTCGCAAGCATTGGATAATATAACCTAAGCGATACTCACTATGAATTGGAAAAAAAAACGATACATGTACATTGACACGTTTGGTAACCATTACATCCTATCCTGTCTTGAGATTCGTTTAACGTTATGCCATAAGCTTCACCAGCACTGAAGGAGGAAATTCATATGGTTTTTTTTTTCAAATAATCTTTAGCTCAAGAAAGGTTTATCGTTTACATCTTTTTTAAAGGCGTACATCATTAATATTTGGTATGTATATTCTTACATGAAATGTGAACTTTTATTGTTAATTTAAATACATGTTTGCAAATTGTTCAAAAAGAAATAAAATAATGGTTCTGAGATCACATATGTAGATCACTCCCATCGCAGGGTACGTAATATATATGGTTAACCTATATTGTTGATATGTTTTCTCCATCTCCAGAATGTTCTTGTAATATAAATGTGTGCTACCAGACCAAAGAGCAACATTGTTATGACTGTGTGCATTGTAAAGCCATATTGATAGGATGAGGGTCTGCATATTAGAATACTGTTGCATACATACAAATTCGCTCATATGAGCAAATCTCGCCGTATAATTTTTCAATTTCCTAAGAAATTTGCATTCAGTCTATCACTTTGTTCGGAGCATAATTCGTCGTACAAAGGCACTGTTACTTAATACAATTTGGGAATATATATCAGATGAGAGGACCTTTGATTACAATAGTTTAATTTGCACACATGCAGACATGCAAATGCATTTCTACGGTCAGATCTTCTCATATGAGTAAATATGTATGTATGAAACTATTTACTCATATGCAAACGCTCGCCGTATGATGTAAATCCCACGAAGAATAATTGCTATTGCTACTCATTGAAATAACACCTTTTCATTTTGCTAATTGTGGTTTTATGACTGACGAATAGCACGTTTACCGTAGCATTGCCCCAAACGTGTAGTCATGTTGATGTTTAAAATTGAAATTTGAAATTCCTGTCACGATTTAACTATTTATTTATTATGCAAATCTGAATTAATAGCTTTATTAGGATTGCCTCAAACGTGTAATCATATTTGATTTTTAAAATTCCTTCACGTCTTATCTTTTCGTTTATAAAACAATTCTGAATTAAATATTGATAACAAAAAACAAGGTTTACATCCCGCTTCCCAGAGGAGGAAACAACTATGAGTCAGAGGTTGTTCAGTGGATTTCCATAAACTTTATAGCTGTTCCTTCCTGTCCTTGATTGATTGAATAAAGAATTGATTATGAAGTAAATGCAATGCCAACCTTCAGATATGTAGATTTTATAGCAGCCATATAGTCTTCTGGCTTGATTGTTATGTTTGTTTTATCATCCCCCTGATTTACAGTTATTGTAAGTATCTCTATGGCACAGCAGGCGTTAGGTCCGGATTGATAACACTTGCAAATAACAAGTGATAAAATATTGAGTAATAAACGTCAATGACACAACACAGGTATGTATTAGAAGGCCAAGATTAAAATATTAATACTAATATTGGACTAATTGACAAAAACCAAAGAACATATTGCATGATATATGAAAGAAAAGCTAAAACATGTTTGCTTTACCTGTTCTTTTTATCCATCAGGAATACTTCATAATATATGTTAGAAATACATGTAAGATTAAAGACTAGCACATAATAGGGGAGGGTCTTTAAGTATACGTGTCTTTCTGACGCTGTTTTAAAGGAATATAATGTGATGTCAGGTAAATGAAAATAATGGTTTCAATTGATAGACAATATATTTAAACTAAATGAAGCATTAATAATTCAAATATAAAACGTAAAGTTTAGCCATGTGCTTCCTTTGTCTTACACGAAATGAATTAAAGGTGTTCACACAAAATGGCCACCAATGGATTTTATGTTAATTTTCATATTTTGTCCTCCGACTATGCATGATTGGCTTGTATAATGAGATTTATGACAGTGTCAAAATAATACATATAGCATTCACTTACAATTATCAGTGAAATGTTTAAAATATAAAATTATCAAAAAACGTGCTACTGCCCCTTTAAGCATCCTCTCTTATACTGAAATGCCAGTTTGTAACTTGACACCATAAGTCTTCTTTAAGCCATACATGTCCTGTTGGTTTATCTTTGACGACAGCAAATGGTTCCACAGGATACCGTGATCTTGATGATGTTCTTACTTCAAGGTTCTTATGGTTTGATGATAATCTCTGCTGCCATACAAGCGTCAAAGTGCGTCAATGGTAATGGCCATCAGCTCTCAGACATTTTGGTTTTCCGCTGGTAACAAAATGGTTATCATAGTATAGGGAATGCTAGGAAACACTGTTTCATACAAGTTAACGTGATTGACAGTGGCAGATATCAAAACGTTATCGAGTTTACAAATGTTACAAGACTATCTAAACAGTGTTCATCGTTCCTTCCCATGGTTCTTTCCTTGGTTAGCCTAAAAACACAGGTTTCGATGGAATTATTTCAATAATTTTACTAATCCGCATGAATTATCATATATATGTACACTGCATGATGTAGAATAAGACGTTAACGACGTAATGCCAACGTTATTTAATCTTTCTTTCCTACGTTATTTAATCTTTGTTTGCCTACGTTATTTCATTGTTATTGCTAGACTTACATTTATTCTATGAAATATATAAAATAATAACTGTAACTTCATATATATTATTCTATTTCTAAAGGCTTTTCATCAAGAGTTGCAGAATTATGAACTAGATTAAAGGCTCCTATTTAATAACAAGACACGAAGCAGGACTACGCTGTTGCCTACGCTATTTAAACGTTTTCTCCTAGAAGTTGCACAGCTTAAAATGTGACATCGAAGAGGGCTCAGAGTCCAGAATGAAGAAAAAATCGCTATTGTGATATATTAGGCCACTTTCACGCTTCCTTGCAATCTAATGTAAAAACATTATTCCTAGAAGGCCAATAAAAGAAAAGCTCACTGCGTCGATTGTGTGCTTTAGATTCAATATCACCGATCCGTTAAGGCAGAGCGAGGTAAATGATCAAAGTCATTTGTTTCGCCATGATTAATAACTCACAGGAAATAGCATTATGTTCATCTGATAAGGAAGAATAAAAATAAAAGAAACGGCAAAATAAGGTCATGTCATGCGCTGTAAAGACTCAACGAATTAGAGAAGACCAATTAACGAACATCTCAATGCAACGAGCAAATAGGCTGAACAGTAATCCCCGAATGATGCAGATCGATAAAGTTGGTTTCCTTCCTGGCATCAAGTTGGTTACCAACACAAGATAGTGATGAAATATGTTAAAAGAAGAATGTGCTTTAACCTTTGATACAAGATTACAAAATATATCTTCGAAGAATACTCACATTATAGTACAGACTTGCACTGAATATTGTTGAATAGATGAGCATATAAGTAAAAATACAAATCGCATGTTCAAGATGCTGGCTTATTCCTCTTAATGAAGGAGTACACGTATAGGGGCCATACTGAGTAAGATACATCTAATAGGATGCTCACAACAGATATTCAGACAACCATACAATACAAGGAGAAACATTACTTTTGGGAGACAATGACACAGGTAGAGGGTAGTCACGTACATACGACAACATCATGAGTTTCAGTGTGAGAGGGGATGAACGCTCAAATTAGCCAGCTTTCGTCTCGGTCATCCATCCGGCTTAAGTTCATTGTCAACATTTCGCTAAGCTCCGCACGTGACTCACTGCAACGGTCGAATTTGATTAAGGATTTGATGTTTTTTCTTTGTGTGATTTCCTTACGTAAAGTGTCAACTGCTTTTCAGTTTGGCAACGTTTAGACATGATTGCTTCAAACTAAATGTGATATGAAATGAAACTTAATTTTATCAGATACCAAAGTAACCAGCCTCTCATACGTTCAACATTTGAGGGATCGTGATTTTCATCTATCTTCATAGCAAAATAAATTTGACATAGCCAGTGGCTTTGTGTCTTATAACATTTTCGGTATTGTATTAGTTATAGTCAGGTAAAGACGAGATACTAAAATCAACAGTGTAACACATATGGGGGTATAGTTAGCGTGCCGGTTATCGAGCCAGATGACAGGGTATGAATTGGTACCTAAAACAGGATGCGCTGACCTACGTGGTCGCGACTAGCGCTAAGAAGCAGCTGTAAAGGTACAATCCTAAAACGTAATTTTATAATGTTATTAATCAAGTTTTTTCGTATTGGTCCAGTTACAGGTCCAAGGTCTGCTGTATTGACCCGAGGCGAAGCCAAGGGTCAATACAGAAGACCGAGGACCTGTAACTTGGCAATACGGAAAAACTTGATTAATGACGTTTTTATTAATTAACTTCTTTGTAATTTACTTGCACAACAATAGAGGGTTAACTTTTACCGAAATCAAATTTATCAATGAGATTGATGAACTGTCAAATATGTTGAAAGTTTTGAAGCGGTAGCTTCGGACTCTCGCCATTTGTGTGTATGCGCATGCTCAGACTCGTATTGGCCCAGTCTGCTCGTATTGGCCCTGTATTGCTCGTAATGGCCCAGTTTTCCTCTATTGGCCCAGTTGTGGATTCGTATAGTGCAGGCCGTATTAATTGTATAAGTGCCATATCATTGATAGTTAATTAATAAAGCATGTTATTAGTCCGTGGCCAATACAGCAGGCAGAGAACCTGTACCTTGGCCTGCACGGAAAAACTTTAATGACATTTTTTTAATTAACTCCTTGTGATTTACTTGCACAACATATGAAAATTGATTTTCATCAAAATCAAAATTATTAGAGAGATTTGGGAACCTATAGTCATATATGTTGAAAATTTTGAAGCGATAGCTTCGGACTTTCGCCATTTATGTGTATGCGCTTACTGAGAGTCGTATTGGCCTAGTTTTACCCGTATTGGCCCAGCTTACCTGTATTGGCCCAGCTTCGAAATGTTATAGTCTAGGCCGTTTAGATTGTATAAGTGCCAGTTACGTAGTCAATTCAGGGTAATTATGTATTAATGCTTCGAGCATTACTTAAAACTTGGAAAGGGGCCATATAATTATCAACATGATTATTGTTACAGTATTATCATTATCATAAAACGAAAAAGTGTTGTGCATAATTAACCTCTGAACAGGACTTGTGCTTAGTCGAATAGATTAAAGTTTGTGGCTTGAATGAATCCTGCTTATTAGCTGATGGCACAATTAAAATGTATATCGTTGTTTATTGCATGTTTTGATACAAATATACGTATTTATTAATTGCAGAATAAAGATGTCTTTGCTGTCAAAATTTAAACGTCCAAATATAAAAGTGAGATAATGTACTTCATTGGAAACGTGCGTATTGAAAGAAATTAAATCAAGTGTATGCTTCGTGGTGTTATAAAGCCGAAACGTATTCGAGCTATATCATGCATATTTGATTGTTAGGCAAATAAAGAATACTAAACGAATGGTAATGTGATAACATTATTTAGCAACGAGTGTATAGAATCAGTATCAGACGAACGAAAGTGAGTATGATTCCAAATTCTATTTACAATGAGTAAGTTGTTACGCCATCCTAATCTAACGTAAATAAATCGTAAAACCAAGAATCAGCTGATTTGGAACAATCGGGGAAACCAGCGCATGAATTTACAATGGTGCAACACAATAGTTCGCCATTTTTTGTTGGGTGTTTACACATGTTATACGCCTATAAGCATGATACAAAATCTATTGGTGAAAACATATTTCATTATCAAAAGATGCAAAAACTGTCAATATATCATGCACTCGCAACGTGACGTCATCAGAACGCCACGTGACGTTATCGGAATGTGTCCTGTTTCTAGGTCACGTTATTTAAGAAAAAGAAGACGAGTTGGTGTACATCTATCGTTGAATAAAACAGAGCAGGGAGCATGACACACGAACGGCGCAGCTATGTTTTATTCAACGATAGCAAACTGGACTGCAAAAAGCGAGTAATTGTTAAGGATATCTCATATAAGATATAGAAAATTCGTTATTGTGAATCTATCGCTGCGGCCTTCGTGTTTTATGTTCCCTGCTATGTTTTATTCAACGATATGTGCACACCGACTCGTTTTCAGTTTCTTGAATATAGAGCTCCCTTTTTCGCTTCCCTTTCGTCTTGTAAAATTGGTAAATGGGAACTGAACGAGAGTTATTTACTGAGTCATTAGCTAATATGGTAGGCCCAAAGACACAACGTTTTATCACTGCACCTTTTACTCTTGATGTAAACACATAGAAGAACATCGTTATTACAATAATGGGTCTCGGGTTCTATAAAAAGGTCATACTTTACATTCCCGATGATCTCTCATAAGAAGACAAACGGGTAATAGTAAATGAACTTTTATGAAAACGTGATCTTTTACAAAAGCTACATTTAATCTTGGGATACTGCCAACAGCTGACCTTTCGTAAACATAGAGCATGATACTAAAGCCTTACTTTAGAGCTATATTTCATATTAATAAATTGCACTCATCAGACCTGTCACTAATATAAATCATGCTACAAAGGCTTCACATGTATCCCATCATGAGTTCATTTTATTATACGAAACTTCCATATTTTCTTTCTTCGGTTTTCTCTTAATGAATTACCTGTCGGTTTATATCATACTTAGTTTGCTATTCATTTCCCACTCTTCGCAACTGTTGTTGTTGGCAAGAGTCGGTCATATTGATGCCACAAAAGCGATGCTGAATCTGAGTGGTGCGTTAATTGTCTCCTGTCCAGTCGACATTTCATTTACTGCATATAATCAATGTTTCTTAGTTAACAAAAGTAAAGTCGAAGGAAGTCATTATTTCGACGGAAATAAAAAAAAAACCTTTTCTGTTGTGAACATAAATTTAATGTCTGTAACTGAAAAGTTCAGTTGGTTTTGGGTCATAGTTGAATAAGAGAAAGTCACGGGCATACTTCATCCTCAAATCTTTCATGCGAGTTGTTGGAATGGTTTTGTAAGCATCAATCATGAACTCCTTTCGCTGTTTTCTCCAAACATCGGGCGTGTTCGGCCGTTTCCGGTACTCGTCTAGAACTATTCGTGTAAATTGTTCGATTGTAGCGGTATTGTCTAAATTGGGCATTACAGCGCTTGCAGGCAAGTAACCATTTATCTGAAAAGACTTCCAAAGTCTGCTAAACATTCCTGACTTTGATATGCACTTAATAATATATGGTTTTATTGCAAAAAGTTCAAAGTTGTAGTTTATCAATGTGACGATTTCTTCTTGCACATGACTTTCGTGGTCGTAACCGTCAAGAATCCAAGAAAGGTTTGCACTCGCGAGAATGAATTTTGTGTCAGAGCCGAAAGATTCGATTCGACCAATCAATGTAGGTTTGTACCGGCAGGGGTCACACACCTGATACATGGGGTCCCAGTGGGGTTCTTGGGTCATCAAAGAGAGGCTAACAAACTCCTGGAATGTGACGTCATTTGGACATGGCCGTGCAGATGAAGGGGTACGGTTGTCGTTGATCTTTCTATGAAATTCATACCAAAAGTCAGGAAGATAAAATTTGTCCACGTATGCAGACCACAGCCGACTGTATGGTTCTCTCACAAACATAAACCGTTTGTAAATAGTGCTTATTTTCTTGAAAATGTTGAAAGGAATATATGAATTTGGATTGCTGTACGTCCAACTATGCGTTTCTGTCCTCCGAATCTGGAATGGTGAACGGATATTTTTGTTCTTGTAGTCCTTGTTCAAAAATCGCATAACCCTTTTCCAAAAAGTGCAACCACATTTTGGGATGTAACAGTAGGCCAAAGAGTTGTTTCTGTTGGTCATGATGCGAGACATGCCTCTACTCTTGTTTCCAAACTGGGATATCCTGTCACACTGATCGCTAACATTACCAGCCCTAATTATAAGATCGTTCTTTGTTTCACTGTAACTGCGGACGTCCTTCCTTTCCAACACACTCAGGCCAATCTTCCTTGTGTTCTTATCGTTGGATATCTTCTGTTCGTTGATGCTGTGGTTGCTCTTCAAACCACTTCTTTCAAGATTGTTTTTTATTTCTGTTATGTTGATTTCGTTCTTCTTTGACTCAAACCGGGAGTCACTCTTCGACTCCACACTGAGAACCGTGGAAATACCTTGCTCGGACGTATAGGACATTGATGCAGAGGCTCCGTTGGATTTCATTGTTACATGATCTTCCTCTAAGTGTTGTGATGTCGTGAGAACTGATTTCAACTCAGGCGGCGTTCGTTCATCTCTCACATCGGGATTTGAAGTTGCAAAATATTCCCTTACTGACTTGAACAAACGGTTAGGGATCTGTAATAAGAAATTGTTGAATTAGTATTTATTATCGTTTAAGTCAGTTTGTCATTACTGATTTGGAATATATACTGGAGAAAACAAATAGTATACACCATTATTAATCATTCATTTAGTGTGAATGAAGGATAACGAATAACTAAAAACACGTTTCTACATACCTACGTATTGATGAAGATAGATGTTTTTTCTGTTTGTGCCCTTTGTAAATTTTGAAATTGATAAGTAATTATCGCAAAATTTCCGTTCCCTAGATAGTGTGGGGTTTAAATATGTTTATCGATCAATCAATTTAAAATCTTAAAATTATTGTTCACAACACACTGTAGTGATGAAAATGAATAATGAAACTTACCGAAATGCCTTTCGATGTGTTGTTTTCTTCAGCTGTAACAAAACAATTGTACCGTTTTTGTTTATAACTATTCTAAACATATCCAGCTTTTTATCTATCTGAATGAGGTTTAATAAAATCAAAGTTTGCAATAACAATGAATTGAAATACACGATATTTATGTAAGGACTGTCAAAATCAAACTGATAAACAAATATATAAAGGGAAACATATTTACTTGCGCAAAAACGTTATAGAAACACCTTTAACGAGTGGAATTGACAAACAATCATCAGAAGAGATTGAGCTCTTGTTTCAAGTTTCATGTAATGAGGAGCGGGACAGCTCAGTGGTAAACGTCGGATCAAGAGAAACGGTGGCTCTGCAACTTTTTCTGCCGTAGAGAACTGTTCTGCACACAGCTAGGTTTAGGTTCCAGTTGCAGCCGATGCTCGAAGATATCACCGCAATGTGTAGTAACAATAATGTTACGTTGGCAGCCGTGATACATGTATAGGTAAAATACTCTTGAAAGCGGCGTTTAACCCCAAAACACATCACCTGACATCAACAATCTGATATTACAACACAACAACTGTAGTTGCTGAAAAATCTTTAACGGCCTACAGTAAAGTGTAACACACGAGAAGAACATTCTCTCCCTACAGAGGCAGATCAAGTCATGTTTATTTAGCCTTTGTTCTATTACGCCGAAATCCGTGGGTTCCGACAGTTTCCCCTGGCGGGAAAACAGCCCGCATCACAATTCATAATCAAATGACAACGCTTCTCGCATAAAAAGGGTGGTTCATATCACAATGTTTTTTCCATAATTCAGTAGCCAAAATGATGAGTTAAGAACAGCTTCGCTAATTGTGATTGCCTCCAATCAGGTATCTCCCATTCTATCCAGCAAACTCGGCGTAATATAACAGAGGCTGTATCAACATGACTTGATCTGCCTCTGTGGGGAGAGAATGGAGAAGAAAGGTTGGTCAGGAAACTAGCGAGGTCCCTCAGCCGATGATTGCCGGTTTCACTTCTATACTCAAATTCAGTCTCCCTGTCAATGTTCTTAGCCAAATATATGTGAGGGAAATGATTTTGCAAGCGGTTATAAAATTGTAAAAATAAACTCAGCTTTCAGCGATGAGAAGTTAACAAATAGGTTTAGTGTGCACAATCCTGACCAGAGAATACAAACAAGCAGCGCTGAAGATGTTTAGAGAACGTGAAATAATCAACAAAAACAAACATGAGGGTTTCTCTTGTTGATTTAGTGATCTAGTCAATGTTTTGAGGAAATTAACAAACGGGGACAATTTCAGGTTTCGAAATATCTTTTTAGGTTTTGAATGTTTTTGACAAATATGTTACAAATCTTCTAAATTACGATTGTTTAATACATAGGTTTGCTTGGTTTATCCAAATGGAGGAGTTTCAATCCTCCGTTAGAAATGTCAGGGTTTTATGCTAATGATGATGCGTTATGGTTTAGAATTATTTCAGTGGATGAGAAGTCTCTCTCTACCATATAAAGTTGTCATAGCGTAACATTTTATAAATTATTAAGGAAAATATATTAAAAATCCTCATTTCAAAATCCATGTTTGATACGTGTAAATGATCAATATCTGATCTCAAATTAACGCAAGCCGTCGCCGGACCTGGCAGATGGTCAGTGTACATTCCATTCACTGAAAACTAATTAGCTGACCACACACGTGACCTGTGACCTCTCCCCCTCGCGTTCCTTTGTGTTACATGCATGTTAAATGCAGCCGGGACGCTATCTCGGCAGATTCGTCCCGACCAGCGCCGGATGCACATCTCATGTAGTTTAGTTATCAGCTCTCTCGAGTCGGTCCAGCTCAGGTAGACGACGGGGATGGAGATACCCTGGCGTCTACGCTGACCTGTGAATGTACCACCGGCTCGGGTAGTGTTGTTGTAACTCCAAACAACAAATAAAATAATGGTCGACCATCACAAGATCTCTCCAGTCGTCATTACATCATCATCAACGTCACACCATAACGTTGCCTTCATCGTCCCTCGTCGACGTCGTTCACTCCCGGTCACAAAATCATAATCCACTTGCCTGTTACACTGTGTAAATAGTTTTTGGGCATTTATTCGAATTGAACCCTTGTTTTATTTGTGTTCTTGTAGAACATTTAGAACCATTGTGTGTGTGACCCTTCCATATATTCTTCTGTTTATTTTGTACATCAACAACACTTTGAGTCAATCCTTTGACTAATTATGCATTCATGGAAGGTTCAAATCGAAAGTTTAAAATTCATGTAAATTAACAATGATAACTTATAAAACTATTGCCAAAGGGTGATTTGTTTGAACAGAGGCAGTGGCGATAGTAGTAGTAGTAGTAGTAGTAGTAGTAGACGCAGCAGAGAGTGAAGGATATATTTGTAGACACAAAACAAAAGTTGTAATGACATCCAAATTTTTGTCAGGAGTAGCATAAGGTCTACCACTCAGTTCTAGCATATAAGTTGCAATAGTTATGGTTAAGCAGTAAAATATGACATACAAGAAGTTGAAAGTTAGGTTCAGAAGAAAGTATTAGTAGTAATCATATTTTTGTGCAAGCAGTAGAGAGGGAAGCAGCTGTAGTAGTAACCAAAATTATTACCAAGAATTGGAATAACAAGAAGGAAGAGACTTAGTATATGACGTAGAAGTAGTTATAACAGTAGTAGTCGTAATAGGGGAAGAAAAGTATTAGAACGACAGTAGTCCCAGTGGTAAAGAATGCAGAAACAGGAGTAGAATCAGTTGATATAACTACAGTTGCATTAATAGTGTGGTATCAGTATTTGAGTACTCGCCTGAACTGTGAGAGAGTCTGGATAGAGTCAGCATCAGGACTAGAACAGTGGCAGCAAGAAGTAGGCAGTTCCATCTACGTTGGAGCCTCATAGCGTCTCACTCACTACAGTCTGTGATGGGACAAACATAGTGAGCACACTGTCCAACAAGCCACACCGGGAGAAACGTGCCTTAACGCACCTTAAAATGTCTAAGTAATCAACAGCTGTGGTCGCTTGACCGTGTCTGCCTTGGAGTGTTAACATTTCAAGTTTGGTTGTTAACTATATGAAGATGTTTGCTCGCAATGTTCATACTTGTCAGTATATATATAGATGTAACTGGCCAGTTCATTCAGTTCGATTAGTGATAAAGTACAAAGTAAAATTATAGATTTGAAAGAAAGTAATTGTTGAATAGTACATGAAAGTATATGTAAATCTAAGATATTGAATGTTCAAGTTAAATTTTGTATGCGATAAGTATAATATCGTTTGACGTCCGTATAACAAGATTGGATCACACTTTGGAAATTCGTGCAATAATACAGTTAATCGGAACAAATATGTTTAAACTAGTGTATATTCGAAATTCATAACTCGTTCTTGTGTCAGCTGCAGTTGATGTTCCTGTCGTCAGGTTCATTAAAATCCATGGCAAAATTTACTTCCAAAATTCTGCATTACTGATATCAATACACTTGCTTGAATGAGACATTTACTGCCTTTGAGGACATTGCAATAGTCGTCATCATATGGCTTTATTTATATCTTTAAAATGATCATTTTTTGCATCACCTTTCAAGGTAAAACCGGTTTGTAAACACTAATGATATTCATATTGGTCGCTAAAAACGTTATAATGAAATAGCTCTTGCTTAACAAGGGGGGTAACTCTCAAGATGTTTTGATTGATTACTCAATGAAGACATGCTGCTTTCTTCATCACGAAAGAACGATTACTTGTATATTCCTCCTACACCTCTGCGTAGGCTGTCTGGAGCATAATGGGAAATTTACCAACAGGTGTGCTGTAACAAGGTCGGGTTCATGTACCTGTTGTTGAGATGACCCGCATTGAACGCAACGCTGTGATCCGTTTTTGGCGTCGACGGACTGACTTCAAGACTCCAAGACCAAGAGTGTTTTTCAAAGGTTAAACGGATAATCACGCGATCTTAAGTTTCGAAACTTAACTACTCCACCTAAAGACTTTCAAATCAGCGAGACACAAACAAAAATTAAATGACACAAGTTACTATGTGGTAGGTAAGATGTGTATGTGTTTAAGAATAGACAAGAATTGGGAGAACATAAACGATATGCAATACACAGTGTTAAGTTTGACAAAAAAAACTTTAACAGACAAGTCAGGCCTGCGTACTTTCACCAACACCAAGTCGACCAAATTGACTTTCACAACAAACCTGTGACGCTTTTAGTCGATTTCGTTTGGTTATTCCTTTATCAAAAAAACTAGTTAAGGTGTAGCTGATGCACTTGAAGAAATATTTGAACAACACGAGTCACCTCGTTATCTTCAAACGGATCAAAGACCAGAGTTTAAGGCATAGGAATAGGAACCATAAGAAGATACAATCATAAAGAGAACTACTGGTGTCCTGCACTACTGTTGGACATAAAGGCGTAAACTAGGCAACACATTTAAGAGGCGATAACATAATTTTGAATATCGGGAAAAATAAGTGTCTTGGTTGGAGAAGCAATTTGAGGATTGTTTTGGACAGAAACCTAATTTGCCATTGCAGAAAGTTGATATCGACGTCCAACAATTCAACTCTTGTACCATCGAAGACCAACCAACTTGCAGACCAACCATCAAAGTGTCACATGTCAAACATGCCAAAGATGCATCGAAAAGACACACTCCTGTTTTCAAAATCGAAAATAATGTTGTATTCAGAATTTCAAAATCCCACGAACAACTTGCCCTAGCAAGAATATGTGCTTAAAGGAACAGTCGTATCGCAAAATGTACCACAAAGTGCAAACGTGAACGAGTGAGCGTAGAAAATATGATGCCTTTAAACGCAAAGAAAAATGAACTACAAATAGCAATGCAAAGGTTAAAGATACTGTTATAGGGCTAACATTGACACAGTTTTCTTTAAAATTCTTCAAATAAATGAGTAAAATATATATATTAATGTAAAATACTCACGTTCATCATATACATTAAGACTAACTTCGTTACTGAGAACCTTAACGCCAGTAGCTATTTAGAGAATAACCAACGAGGTACGAGTGGTTACGGGATATCCGCCCGAGTCGAAATAATGTTCACAGTCGCGAGCCTTGGCGAGCGACTGAACATTATTTTGACGAGGGCAGATATCCCGTAATCACTCGTACCGAGTTGGTTATTCTATATATTACCCATTTGTAATGAAATATAATTTAAAAAAAACACTGAAAAATGCGATTGAGAAATCGTAGTAATGCTGTAGTAAGTGATACCAATCAGCTGATCAGTATTCATACGCGTGTCCAACCGAACATCTCCAGGGTGAATTAGTCAACAACGCATCGGAATCTAGTTCAGTTTCAAAACAATACGAAAATGACGAAAATATTGTCCCTGAATGATATAATACACTTTTCAACCTTGAACAAATTAACACACATAAAACTCTTAACAAACAACATTATTTGATATAGATAATAAGTATTTGAATCAGCCGATCGTCACGCCGCCTACTAGTATAGGCCTACCACTGTGATGTGATGTTGACGGAAATGTCAAAAACCTGGCAATATCTTTAAGAGAAACTTACAAAGAATGCATCAAAACAAGTCTGTATGTCAGGATAATCCACAGGGACTTGTAATGCAGAAAACAATCAAATAATCTGAAGTTTGAACAACATTTGTTTCTTTCGACGTTACTTTCATTCACGTAGCAAGTGTCAAGAACGATAACTCTAATCGGCCTGTGATCACGGTGGGATTGTTCCCAGGGCTGATCAACTATAAGTTATTGCTTTCATGAATGTATGTATTGAATTTGAGTCCCTATGGATTTTAAGGTGTAAATAATTACTAATGGATCAGTGAAATTCTTGTGCTTGGATAGATTTAATGAATTTTCGATGGCAGCAATAAACAGACTTATTGTACCTTTGGAAAAAGCACAATCTTGAGATCACAATGAAATTTATCACGTAGATGAATAGTTTCAAATAATACTGCGTTTAAATATCAACATGTAAGTTATATGTTGTACAGTAATATTCATCGTTCTACGATTTTATTTTTAACCTAATCGACATACACGTGTTCGACACGTTCAATTTATCAATGAAACTTGAAAATAGTTCCGTCGACCAATCGTCTTTCATTCTCTTAGGAACCGACCAATCAACGTTGAGAATCACTAAAAAGCACATGTGCGGATATCAAAAAAATATCCACTCGTGTATCCTCGCCCGTATGGGTAATATTACACAACCTGTCTCCCTAAACTCAGTGGCCAGTACAGATTGCGTAACATAGGGAGACAGCCGGACAGTTAGCTACAGGTCGTTCATTTTTAAGTATCGAACTGATGCAATATTTTTGAAACCCTTACTGAAGATAAACTTTATGTGACATCATTTGCGACAGCGGCCGGCGATTAAACAAGGGCATTTTGACAAGGGCATTTTAGAACTTACATTTAGGTAATCTTTAGTAGCTAGTCAGAATCAATTGTCAATCAAAAACCTGTTGTATCCGTCCCTTATAGTATAAATACCTACAAAATATTGATGTTGCATTTATGTTATTGACAATTATGCTTTATATGTGATGATTTATATGTATGAATACAGATTTTGTCTTCTGCACCTGAACAACGTGTTCGTGCTTTTCTAGGTTATCTCCCGCATCATCAACTTTTCCCTGGGATCAAATAACAGGCTTGCTAGTCGAGCGTTGTTAATCTATACATTAAGACTAACTTCGTTACTGAGAACCTTAACGCCAGTAGCTTTTACACAACCTGTCTCCCTATGTTACGCAATCTGTACTGGCCACTGAGTTTAGGGAGACAGGTTGTGTAATAGCTACTGGCGTTAAGGTTCTCAGTAACGAAGTTAGTTTTAATGTATAGATTACCAACGCTCGACTATCAAATTTACTCAAAACTCCAATTCATTATAATTTGAACATTTTATGTACAATCTGAATCAGTTCTCAATCAACAAAATCAATTTCATTATACACTTGATATCAAATTCACTCATAAATCCAACTAATTGTAATTTGAACAGTCAACACTCAAAATCAGTTCTCGGTATAAAGTTATTACATGTAGTTACTCGGCAGTCTCAGTCAGATTACTTGTTGAAAGAGAATCTCTGGAAGATTCTTCTCTGTTTTATTTGTCTTGAATTCCTCAAGAGCCTTACTGGAGTCAAAGTTTTGGGAGAGATTGACCCTCGATGCTGATTTCATTAACTCCTTGAGGGCCTTCTCACTCAATCTGTTTCTGTGGGCAGTTTTGGCTAGAAAACCCCCTTTCGCAAATTGCCGTCTGGACTGGCAGAGTCAACCCGATACAAGCAAGCTTCAACAGGTTTGGAAACAGATCCTTGTGACACTCTTGAAGAAGTTTCCAGAGTTCTGGAAAGTTATCTCTTGGGTACTTTGGTTGAAGTAAGAGAAGTTTCAACAAATCAAATTCTTGTTTAGCAGAGTTTTCTTCAATGAGAGCTGGAACTTCATCCTTTTGGTTCCCATAATGTGAAGTTAAGATTTCCAGTTTCTCCTTGCCATAGCTCGGAAGATTACCCTCAGGCACAAAAGATAAGTCTCTGAAGCCAAGTTCATCAAAGGACGACACAACTGTGAGACTTTCTGCAGGAAATCTGGAATTGAGATTCTCAATGAGTCTATCAATAAAGGTTGACATTGTTGATTTCACCAGTACCTCATGTTGACTTTTGTATTTTAATTCTTGTCCATAGAGGGTATTGCCATCCACGAGAGATTCAAACTCTTCAGCGTAATGCCCTGGGTTGTCCTTGAGATACTGGAGTTTGTGGAGAGTACTGGCGACCACTGGCTTCAAAGAAGCTACATGCAAACTGTCTTTCTGCATAACCAGATTTAGTTCAGTGATAACGGGTATCACATCCATCAAATGCCAGGAAAGGGCAGGGAACTTGAAGTAAGTGATTGACTTCAAGAGTCCTGTAGCCTTGGGGTCTTTCGTCAACTCTGTAGATTGGAAGTAGAGGACTAGACTATCCCAGGACTTGTATATGGCTTCCAAAACATTGTAGGAGCTAAACCACCGGATGTCGTGCATTTCCCTCACCTTGATATGAGGCTGATCAAGCATTTCCTGAAGTTTGGCAAGCCTGCTGCTTCGAACAGACGACCCCTTGAAGTCGTAATGAAGATTTGTTAGTGTTGACTTGTATTGTTGCATTAAATCAATCTTTGAAGCTGATTGGCTTGTACATAAGGCGAGTCTATGAGCAACACAATGTATGTTGATGAGAAATGGAGATGCTCGTCTCAATTGTGCTGCCGCACCATTTTTTTATCCTGTCATCACACTAGCTTCATCTGAACCAAAGCATAGAATGTTTAAATGTCAACTCCTATTTCCTTGAAAATGTCAAGAAGTTTCTGGGTGATGGCATCTGCACCCTTTTCACCTAGGTCAAAATTTCCTAGAAAATGTGATCTTACATTGAATTTGCTGTCCACAAATTTAACGTACACAATAAGCTTTCCTGTTACGGAAATGTCTGTGCTTTCATCAATAAGAATAGCTACACAATAAGCACTGTTTAGATCTTCAACTACATGTATCTGACCTGTCATTGTGTTTGCAATTGCTACACTGATTTCATCAGCAACATGACGTGATCTGTATGTAGCATTTCCTCCAACAATAAGATTTTTGACATTTGTACAGCCTTCTTTTTCCAAAAGGCCGAGAGAACCATACTTTTCAATAGCAATGTTTTCTTTGCATAACCAATACACAGTGTCAATAGCAGACTTGACAGCCAATTCCTGATGTGATACTAAAGTTAACACTGATGTTTTAATTGTGGTTTGTGACTTTGCCTTAGCTACTAGCGATAGTTGGTGGTCACCTGTTTGTGCATGTCTTGATAATGTTGAAGTGCGAAAGTTATTGCAGCCATCACCAGTAAAACTATTGGTCATTATATTGCTTGTACAATAACTACATATCATATTTCAAAGTTCATTTTGTGTGAGCCAGGGCCATTCTTTCAACCATTTTTGGCCCGATGGGCTTATGGCATGGAATTTCGACTTCTTCTCCAGAACCATAAGGCCTTGAAAGCTGAAACTTTGTGTACAGACTCCTTGACTAGTGAAGATTATAAATTGTAGCTTTGGGCGCCCTGTGACCCCTAATAAGGGCCACATATGCCAC
The DNA here is from genome assembly GCA_916613615.1 of Steromphala cineraria. Classification (NCBI taxonomy): domain Eukaryota; kingdom Metazoa; phylum Mollusca; class Gastropoda; order Trochida; family Trochidae; genus Steromphala; species Steromphala cineraria. Next base: position 56,333,575 of record OU744729.1, read on the forward strand.
GCCCTAAAAACCTATTTTCATCTTCTTCTCCAGAACCCTGAGGCCTAGAAAGCTGAAACTTTGTGTACAGACATCCATGACTAGAGAGGATTTGAACGTCCTCCAAACTTATTTTCATCTTCTCCTGAAGTATAAGGCCTAGAAAACTGAAACTTGTCGCCTATATACAGTGTTTAAAATATTTTTCTTAAATTTCCCAAAGGAATTGACCAATGAATTTTCAGGACAGGCTAGATTTCCAATCTATTTTATACACTGCTATATACTTAATTTTATGATTGGTGACCCTGTGGCCTCTACAAAGGGGGAATCACATTGGCCACATTCTACATCATAGTTGATGATGAAGCCTGATGAGCTACAGAAAGGGGAGGGGAGGGGCTTTCAAAGTACGATATATATTGAGAAAATGGATTATTTTAACTTTTAACACTTTCATTAATTACATTAGTGCTATACTGAATTTAATGTGTTCATTGATTGTGTGACCTTGAGTGTCAAGGTCACGAGAAAATGCCCAATTTGGTGAGGCCTGTAACAGGCGGGTCATGGTAAGGCGAAACCCTAAGTTTCGGGGCTGCTCTGCTTTTGCGGTGTCCCGCAAACGCTAATCTAGTTTATATATCAAACCTATAAATATATGTGCACGTACTTCTATGTGTCGTGGTATCCATGGTTAAAAGCTGTATCTACTCGTAAAAATAAGCTATCCAGTGCTGCATATCAGTGCATCAGTTGACGCTAGTGGCTTCCTTGATTTATATCCTTTTTGGGGGAAAAAATCCATTTGATGACTTGTGACCGACTTTTCGCAATAACCATAAGTTTCATAAGATATGATATGGTTAAAAACGGATAGCGTCACTGAGTCACTGACACTGACAAACGCTTCTGAATTTTTCACAAACCTATAAAAAAATCCCGAACATTTATGTCAATGTTGATACTTATCAATCTAAATAAATTTAGATCAACAGGTTTTATATTTGGTCATACTGTTTGACAAAATAAAAAATCTGTTGATCTAAATTTATTTAGATTGGATATTTATATATAAGATACGTGAAAAGAAAGAATAGAATTCCATATCAATAGTAATGACTCCTTCATAGTGAAATTTGATTAAAAAGGTCTATGCATTTATATGGATATGAATTTGAGAAGAATTGTTCGTATCCTTTTGATATCTACGCAAAATACGTAACTAACGTGTTTTGAGAAAACAATGTAATTATCAAATATAGTCGCAAGCGACGACAAACGGATTCAGCGCTGTATGGTGTTAATGTAGTTCACAAAGGTAATGATTTCAGTCAAAAGCTTATGGGTTATAGTCTTTTGTTTATGGTTAACTAATTTTGCAAACATACAGTTATCAAATGCATTTAAAACGCATGCAGGGTTAACAATATTCAGAGGTCTGTAACTCAATGTAAATGAATTAACTAAATTTATTGTTAATCGTTAAAAGATTCTGTATTCTTCTGGCTTTCTAATGATATATGGAACAATGATTTGTCGTCTATCACTGATGACTAACAACTTTTTTCACATACCTGTATCCTAAGAAATCAAAACGAAAGCAGAATTGACAATATTCAAAGGGCCGTAACTCAATGTTAAACAAATATAGGAATTTACTGTCAATTTGTTTTATAATCTATAGACTTTTGGCTTTCATATGATGTATAAAACAAGCCGTTAGCGTACGTCGTTGATGCGTTACGATACGTTAAACACCAAAACACCATATTTCCAAAATGCAAAGTTTGACCTCTGACCCTGACCGGAAATGACTGTTCGCGAGCGATTTTATTCTTTTATTTTAAAGACCTTGCCAATGTCTAACTCTCATGCAAAAATCATAAAATTCTATGGTCTGATTTTTTAGTTATCTGCCCTTAAAGTTTGCGATTTTTAGATTTTGGTCAACTTTGAAAAATCACAGCAAGAAAAGTATTAATGTTAGGACTTTCTAAAGAACGAACTAAGAACTACAATGCGTCAGCTACCTTGAGTGTAAATTTCAGATCTCTAGTGCAAGTATCTTCAGAGGAGAAGATTGTCAAAGGTGGGTGGGGTCGGCAATGATCAAAAATGTACTAAATCCAAGATGGCGGCCAAACCACGTGACCTACGAATTTTCCATGATTTAGTTTTTTGCAGCATTTCTGATTGCGCACATTTTGAAAAAAAATTAGGTCTCTAAGTGCATTTTGAAAAAATAGTCAATGTTAAATTTTCAATTTTGGAATCGAACTGGACCTTTAATGTATGGGCCGAATTTTCCCAAAAGCTTATTGTCGCGTCTCCTTATCAAGGTCTACCAGTATGCAAAATTTGGCTTTGATAGCATTAGCCGCTTGGTCTGAATCTTGTTAACAAGAATCGTGGAATAATAATTAAAAAAACACGCCAATAACAATAAGGATTCAGCCTGATGGCTGAATCCTTAATTAAAATTATTGTTCTAGGTATTATTTTTTCATGAACTTTTCCTAATCTCGTGTCCTTTGATTTAGATCATAGTCTAGATCGTAATGTATCATATTATTATTAATTATACAACATGTATTAGTCGCCGATGATATAATTTGAAATCTCAATTTGTAGATTAATATCGATTAATATTGGTTAAAGTTGTATGATAGTTGAGTATACAGTAAGTCATTGTGTAATTCTTCTTTCCACTGAATACAAATACAAAATTCATTAATAGGGTTTACAATTAAAAGGGTACATCTATGAATGAATCTATGAAGTCATGTTTTCCAAAGAAACCACAGAAAAGAAAATCCATATATCATTTAACTCTCACAAGGCATATCTAGCAATCACGATTGACATGTAGCAAATTTGGTGAAGCTGAGATGTATATTTCAGGAAATATGTTCGGGACAAAGTAATTTATCATATAATCACTTTTCAGTCATATATCCATGGAAACCACAAAATTGTTTAAAAAATTGTTGGTCTAACCCTCAAAAGCATATCTAGGGATCATGGTTGATAAGTATAAGTGAATGAAGTTTGGTGAAGCTAGCATGTGTGGTATGCTCCGGGCAAGGACTTGGTCATAGAGTCTCTGTTTAAGTATTGTTTCCATGGAAACCGCAACAACAACAAATGTTTTTTTGGTCTAACCTTCAAAAGGTACATGAAGGGATCTTGGATGATAAGTTTATGAAGTTTGGTGAAGCTAGCATGTATAGTTTTTGAGATATGCTCAGGACAAAGGACTTAGTCATAGAGTCACTGTTTTAGTCATGTTTCCTTGGAAACCGCAAAAGATATTAAACAAGATGTGTTTGTGAAACACGAATGCCCCCGGATGCATCCTGCTCGCTGTGTCAAGGTCAAGGTCACAAGGTCAAATGTCATGGTGTCATCTGAAAGGTCTCATCACAAGGGATCCATATGTCAAGTATCAAAGACCTAGCTCTGACCAATCAAAAGTTATGACCAAGGTTAAAGTTTTTGTGGACAAACGGACAGACGGACGGACAGACGGACAGGTGAAAAACAATATACCCCATAAAAATTGTGGATCTAACCCTCAAAAGGCACATCTAGGGATCATGGTTGATAAGTGTATGAAGTTTGGTAAAGCAAGCATGAATAATTTAGGAGATATGGCCCGGACAAAGGAATTGGTCATCACCTGTGGTGAGAGAATGTTTGTAGATTAGATTTCAATCATTTTGACGACAAGGATGTTTACACACATGTTGCATTCATGTTGATGTAACAAATCAAGTGTACCCAAACACAAGAAAACTTTGGCATTTTGAATTTCCGTGTTACATAGAAATTCGATGAAGTTTAAACCTTAATCTATTTTCACAACTCTGAAAGCATAATAGTGACCAGTTGAAATCTAAATCTTACTTCCGGGGGATCCGGACCTCAACGGGAGTCCGTCAGATCATAGATGAGTGTGCAGTTAACAACATAATATCAAGAAGGGGGTGAATCAATGATTTGAATTCAATGAGATTGAGTGATATAAAAGCTAGAAAGCTGAAAATACCAGTTTACTCAAGATGATCGCACTATTTCTCTGTTCATTGCACTCAGATTATCTTGTGACTTTAAAAGCCCCTGAGACTTTCTTGGCAATACTCCAGTGTGTCTCACCAAATGACAGTTATTTTCACGGAAGCATGGTTCATCATTTCAAGCAGACAGCTGAAAAACCAATCTGTATGCCCAGTCTTGCATGAGGAATTCTCCGACTTGTATAGAAGTGAGGTTGATTAGATGGTAGGCTTTGAAAGAAATGAAGATATAAGGGTGTGATGAATGTTAAAGGAGTTTGAAATTCGTCATTAAATGGTTTGTTCACAATATAAATATACTCAATGGCACTGGGAAAAAGCACCACATGAAATTCAAGATTGTTTAATCTACACGTTTTATCATACACTATTGTAATTTGCTCGATCATCTGGTCTGAAAGGCCCGATGGGTTTATGGCATGGCAGGGTGACCGTCCATTTCCGTACAGACTCCTTGACTTGCAATTGTGAGGATTATTTAACTGTAACTAAGGGTCACAGGGGCCACGCCCTTAACACCTATTTTCGACTTCTTCGCCAGGACCAAAAGGCTTAGAAAGCCGAAATCTTGTGTATAGACCCTTTGCACAGGGGGTACTCGACTGTACAGGTAAAGCGGAAGTTGCACCTCTGCAACGTCCAATTCCTCACTGTACAGTGAAAACAAAACAACCACGACTCCACGTTCACGGTTAGTTCTAGTTAATACGTTGTTTATAACAGATTTAAACTGTCTTGGTGGTCCGATGAAGCTTTACTGCTTCGTAAACTACTGCATTTATGATGTAACATAACTTCGGTCTCTGTATAATGATGATTTTCAGCTGTTCTTGAGATTGCGTTCGAAAGCCTAACGAAAATATGTCTAAATTTGCCAATCACAGCAATCTACACTCAGGGGCAAAAGAAACGATACCAACTTTCCAAAAGAGTACAGAACAAAATCCTGTTGTAAATGAAATGCGACTACGAACCCTTGTGATAGACAAATTAGTTGTGAAGAAGTACTAAGAATTTCAAACATCAAAGTATGATATTTATAACTCTGTGACTGTTCAAATACACGAGGGGTCAGAAAACAGCTTTTTCAATGTTATTTCTGGTCATAATCTTTTAATTTTGAATACAAACATTATGAAATGTACAAATCTTATAAATATAAGCTGTTATCAATATAAAAAACCCGGGTAGAAGTTAATTTGTTCACGTATTTTGCCTGTATGTTGGTTTAAAAACAAGAAAACGGGTCATTTTCTCATTCCTATCTCGTCTAGTTAAGGAGATTTTAAAACGGCGTTTTTTGAAAGGCCTTTATTTCAACAATATTTCAAAAACGTTAACAGATATAGCTTTGAAATTAAAAACTTAGTTCAGTTAGCTCTTGAAGAAACATATTAACCCAGATTCAGCCGTAACTATCACTCGTAGCTTGACCTATCATGTATTTTATATGGTATCGTTTCTTTTGCCCCTGAGTGTAGATGAACGGAGTCATTCAAATTAACCTTTCATATGTTGATAGAATGTGGATATCGTTATATAAATGCCCAATCAAGTATTTCTGACTGTTTCGGCCAAATATTTCGAGTAAAATTTAACTGTACGCTGAAGGGACGTTGCGACTGTCTCGGATGCTGACTGTACGGGAAGTTGCGCATTTACAGAGTAACCGAGAACTGGCATATGTTTATAAAATAAGGATTGCATTTAAATCCACACGCCACTAATGGCTGTAATATTGCTCAAGCGGCACTAAATACCAACGCAATCAATCAATCACTGTTCAGAACTTACATGCATAATAGTTTCGGGCGGATATTGGTGAATGTGTTCATATAAAATTGAAGATACAAACTACTTTTATTTATAAAGTTATGCGACAATAAATGCTATGATGTTAATACATTTTCGGAAGATAAATATTGCTACGTTAAACTGTTATGTGCAATTATATACTTCACGGTAGTTTTAATACCTGTTTTCTTCAGTCTTTAATTTATGAAATATGAAAATTTTACTTCATGTGCTGGGTAATTGGTGTCTTATCAACAAGATGGAAATCAATGAAGAAAAATCGAAATTGATTCACTTCAGGACCAAGTCTACTACTATAACAGCCTCAACTTTTACGTCCGGGAAGAAAACTATTGAAATAGTGGACTGCTATAACTATCTAGGTTTGCTTTTAACTGAACACCTCGATTATCAACGGATGGGACAGGCAGTAGCTAACTCGGCAAACAGAGCTCTTGGTTTGCTAATTTCTAAATACAAGGCCCTGGGTGGTATGCAGTATGATACCTACACTAAACTGTATGATTCGATGGTATGGTCTACTATACAGTATGGTTCTGTGATATGGGGACAGTACGACCTATCATGCATCAATGCTGTACAGAATAAAGCTATGAGGTTTTTTATGGGACTCAGAAAATTCACCCCAAATAACGCAGTGTCCGGAGACATGGGATGGATTCCACCTACAGTTCGCCAATGGGAGACAGTCTCTAAGTTTTATAAACGCCTTAGTTCCCTCCAAGAACATAAGTTGTCAAGAAAAGTTTTCATGTGGGCGAATAAACATGCTTGTAAAAACAAGAACAATTGGAATTTTAGAGTCCATGCCAAATATGAAGCCCTAGCGTTAGATATGTTCATTCCAACAGAAAATAACTTTCATTATAGACGGATTGCCAGGGACGTGAAAGAAGGAGTTTTTAAGAAGTTTAGAGAAAATTGGGAAAATGCAATAAATCAAGAATACAGCAGGACTGGGATGGGAGGAAATAAGCTACGCCTCTACAACCAGTTCAAGAAGGATTACAAGGTGGAATGTTATAACCAATTCCCTATGTCCAGACCAAACAGAAGATCTTTAGCTGTTTTCAGATGTGGGGTTGCCCCGATAAAACTTGAAACTGGGCGCTATTCTAACCTTCCTGTTAATGAGAGAGTCTGTTTTAACTGTACCAACTGTGTGGAAGATGAGATGCATGTTTTACTTAAATGTCCAGTTTATAATGATGTGCGTGAAGATCTTTAAGGTAAATGTAATGATGTTTGGCCTGAATTTTACCAACAAAGTGATAATGTTAAATTATGTTTTATCCTGGCCAACCCAAGTATTGTACATGCAAGTGCCAAAACCTGCAAGGCAATTTTAAATTTACGTAAGGATATTTTATTTACGCATTAGACTATTGTCTTTTTTACCAGTGTACTTTTAGTCATATATTTGTAATGCTGAGTGTACTTTTTAATATATATTTGTAATATTTATTGCTCTCTTTAATACACATTTCTAATATTTACTATACGTTATGTTTATATATTAGTAATATTTACTGTACATTTTAATACTGTTCGTCTCTCGTAACTCCAAAAGGAGTGGCTTTTTTAATGTTGTATATATTGTTTTTTATGTAACATTTTGAGGTGAGACGTTAATAAACAATCTGTCTGTCTGTCTGTCTGTCTGTCTTTATCCCCGTGCAACTTCCCTCATGCGTATGAGAGGGCCTCATTAGCTCAGATAATACCCTGACATGAGGGCCCTACTAACGTTTATAAGGCCCTCCATCCCCAGATAATACCCTCCCACCAGGGATATTATCTTGTAATGTTACTCATCTAATATAACCATTAACGCTGAGATGTTTATTCTAATATGAAACTATGTCAGTTTAATGAGAAACTCTTATGAAAAATAAGTCCAAATTCAACTAGGATTGACGCGTCAATACTTAGGTCTTCAAAATTCCTGTTTGACCTTCACACAGTGTTTGACCTTCACATGACGTTTTGTCTAAGAAGTAAACAGTAACTAAAACATTATCAAAATGTCCAAATTTCACTTGATATTCAGTGTTAAAGACTTTTCAGAAAAATTCACCATGTTGGCCAATGTCAGCTATGACATCATTCTTCAGAGAATATTATTCCTAGAAGCAGAAACACATTTGGTTGAATTATCTATCACCGTTTGCCAGATACATGTGATTAAAGGCTGTAATTTAAAGTTGACTGTTTCAGACCCCTGTATAATGTAAAGAAACCTTACACTTTAACTATTGATATTTCACTCATAAGGTTTATCAGAAACAATGTTGATCTTGTTTATCCACATACAAAGATGTATGTTTTGTTTTGATAACTTAAATAGTAATGGAGTAATGAACTTTGGAACTTTGTTGAAAACACTGAAATTTGATTAGTTTTAGACCCCTACTTCATGTTGGTCCCTCTAGCTCCTTAATTATCAACATTTTCATTATAAAGTGCAACATAGCAAAGGTTGTGCTTGGAATAGCGCATGTAAATATGCAATCAATTTAAAGATATCTTACCTAATAATGAAACTGTGGAATTTTGAAATGTGCCAAAAATGAGGATTTCTAAAAATCGCAATATTCAAGGACCGGTCATGGACAGATAAAAATTTATCCTGACTTGTTGATACTTTTTTCTGTCTACTCATTACATCTGCTTCACAAAACATCAACGATAAAAATTCTATCTGTAAAAGTTTTCAAACTAAAATTCTAAAAGTAAAATAACCCTCGAAAAATGTTAAAATCGCCGAAAAATATATAAAATCTCTTTATGTCAACATATTTCCTTTAATATTAACTTTTATATAATAATGACCTGTAGTGAATTTGTTGAACTATCATTGTAGAACAGAATGCATCAAACAGATTTAATCCTTGACATTTCCTTACCGAGAAGAGTCCCTTTGAACGTGACGCATGAAAATCCTTTATTTCAAAATATCCTTTTGGAAACTGTTGTAGTTTAAAAACCACTTCAAATTGAAACTTTGTATTATTTATGTGAAGCAATCTCTCAGCTTTAAAATGAGCTATAGCATGCGTATGTATGTACTACCGTTACTGAGTAGAAGATTTTCAAAGACGCGTACCGTCTGAACCGCGAAATTTCGCCAAAATTTCAGTTTTTCGAAAATAGAAAAAAATCTATTCATACGGCCGAAAACTGCTATGGGATTTGTCGATGGCGAATGATGTAGCCCACATGTTGGTGAAAGTTTTATACAATTATCTCCCATAGTAACCGAGAAATTAAAGTTTTCAATTTTGACTTTAAGGGGAGATGACTCAAAACCAAAATCGAAATTCAAAAATCTGGCTCGTGCATTTCCAAGTTAGGTCATACAATCGCTGAAAGTTTCATGAAAATCGGTTTGTTACACTCCATACATGTAGCCTGAAAAGTAAAATAAATCCACCTTAATGTATTGGGGACATGTATCATAACGTACCAACTCCCCGTACAGTATAACTGTTATTATATGTAACTCCCCGTACAGTGCCGGTGCAACGTCCATCAGGGCGTACAGTCTATATTTTGTCTTGTTTCTCTTTTAATGTAATGAAACAAGAAAGGCCTTTAAAAAGGCATGCTTGGTGCCACATAGGCAGATGAAAGAGATTGTGATTTGTCGAACAATTCGGGGGATAAGTGAAATATACAACACTGGATAACAGCACTAACATTAACACAAGTATTACTCAAAGTTAACTTCACAAAATTAATTTCTATCAACAAGAATTACTGAAAGTGATGAATATTTTTTACATTCATCAACGATTGTTGGTATATTTAATATCAATATACACGAGGGTGACAATCTATTTATCATCCAAATTCACTCTTTTTGACATCTCAGAGAAAAAATGTAAATCTCTGAACACAACAACACTAGATTTTTAAGACAGTGATTTTATTGCATAGTGAGGTCACTATGTTTATGATGTTGTGGCTGTGATGTAGTTACTTGAAGTAAAAGCACTGTGTTGCCATGTAGCGTTGACAATGACAGGAAATTGTGCAAAACGTACTGCCAAAACGATATCTCCTTGTCATGCTGGTTAATTATTAACAGTAGTATAACATATAATAAAGAAAATACTTTCCGATGATCTGACGGGATTTCAACCCAGGTCCGCTGAGCTAACGTTTGGAACCAGCGATGTAGGTCATATTCTAAATGTAGCACGAGTCAATTTCAGTACTCTGATAATAAATACAAGATTTCAACGTAAACATTTAGTGACATCTTTAAGTATGACTTGTCTCGTGGTCGTTAGTGATCTACCTATTAGTAAACATAAGTCTTATTTCGATGTCGCCATCGTACTTACACAAACATTACTTTTAATTCGCCAGGCGAGCCCAGCGTGAAATTAAATCGCGTGGGTTATAAAAAAGTGGATTCTACGATTATTGAATGCGAACTATCTGGAACAAATGCAGACTCTTCTTCAAATGAAGATGTTTTTGATTGAGTCTGTTAACATTTATCAGCATCTTTAATAGAAAACATTGTTTCTCTTTTAATATAACATTTAAAGCGAAATCATATTCCACAGTTTAATGTGCCAAATATTGTGTATTACCCACATGGTGACGTAATGCATTTTTTGCTACAGCTCTGTTCATTGGTCTTTTGATTTGGATACAACACGTGTGATTGGCGCGGCTTCCCTTTGAAAATATCAAGAGTAATATAGAGAGAATTCAGACAAGTTTTAGAAAAATCAAATCATAATGCTTGGTGCTCTTTGGGGCACCAAGCAATAAGCATTGATACAACACATGGGCCTTTGAATACGCATTATTTTACTGTATAAGTTACAACTATCATCAAATGACCTCTACATAGTCCGCAACATGAGTTAAATTTCGCGATCGCTACACTAGCTTCGAACGGGCAGTCACTTGAAATGGGCAAGTATGACAAGAATTGAAACATTATCGTAATTATGCCTTTAGAAATATGTAGAGAAATACTTAAAAGTTTCATATTTTACACGTTTCAACTCTCAGAAGGTGAATATTACTAGAACTAACCGTGAACGTGGAGTCGGGGTTGTTTTGTATTCACTGTACAGTGAGGAATTGGACGTTGCAGAGGTGCAACTTCTGCTTTACCTGTACAGTCGAGTACCCCCTGTGCTTTGACTAAGTGAGGATTATAAATTGTAACCTTGTTATAGGGGCCACAGGGGCCACGCCCTTTAAACCTATTTTCATCTTCTTCCCAAAAACCATAAGCCCTAGAAAGCTGAAACCTTGTGTACATATTCCTTGACGATTGAGGACAATAAATTGTAGCTTTGGTGGCCCCTGATAAGGGCCGTAGGGGCCACGCCCTTAAAACTAAAACTTTGTGTGCCAATCAAGTTAAAAACTAGCTGTAATGTTATCGGCCCCTAAGTCCTTACGTTACATCTAGCTACTAACCCACCTGGTCCGTGTCGCACATGCGCGGAAATCAACCAATGGGAAAATAACTGGCTGATCTCTGCAGTGCATAAGTCCTGAGGGCTTCTGTTGACTCTTTATTCCCCTTAGGAGAGAGAAGAATAGACATTGGTTATTCACTTTAAATGAATCTTGTTTACCAGTCAGTTTTTTCATCGATGCAAATCAGTATTCTACCAATGCATGGTTTAAGTCTTCATTATACGTTTATTTAACCATAGATACTCAGGTTACTATTACTTGGATAATATGGGATATTCACCAAACTATACATTTTGATGAACTAGTGATTGACACCTCAAAATGTGTTTTGTCTTTGCCAGAGAACAAACTAGTAGAATTGAAAGACTTGGTTCAAGTGTTCTCTCAGCGAAAACGGGCAAACAAGAAACAATTAGAATAGTTAATTGGCAAGTTGAACTGGGCGTGTCAAGTTGTTCAAGGTGGTGAACGTTTCTACGTAGAATGATGGACTTGAAGACCAGAATTACAAGCAATAAGGGCACAATATTGCTTGATGGCGATTTTCAAGAAGGTAAAAAGTGGTGGTGTTGTTTCCTTGCGAGTTTTAATGGAACTAAACATTTTATTGATGAGAAGCTCATCACAACCCGACAGACAGACGCTTGTAACACTGGAGGTGGTGCGTCGTACGGTGGTGATTTTATGTATGTTAACTGGCACTTAAACTTGCCAGCATTTCAAAATGAACACATTAACTAAAAAGAAACTGTTATGGTTGTGTTATCAGCGATAAGGTGGTATGCATAGCAAAATAAGCGAGTGGTTGTTAAGACTGACAGTATGACAGCTCGTGCAATTCTGAATAAGAAAATTTCGAGGTCCCCATGGATTATGAACTATTTGAGATGTTTGTTTTTCCTGCAGGCACACTATAACTTTTACTTAAGTGCCATCTACATTCCAGGTCATGACAATACCTTAGCTGATGCTATTTCAAGGTTGACTGAAAACGGTCGTTTGGGCCAAATTTATGATTTAATGCCAAGTTTACAGTTGTCAAAATTTTGTATATTCAGCTTGTCACAACATATGCCAAGGGACTTTATTAATTTCAGATCGGGACGAGCTGAGAGGAAGACTCCAAAATACTGTAAGCCGCCTTGAGAGAAAGGGATGGGCCGAGTCTAAAAAGACAACTTATAGTAGTCAAATGAAATGTTACACAGACTTTTGTGATAAATTTAGTGTGGACTCTGTTCCAGCTGATAGTCAGCAGATTTGCATGTATATAGCTTACTTGGTTGATGTAAAAAAAAAGTTTAAATTTTCTACAATAAGACAGTATTTGTGCATTGTGTCTTCTATGCATAAGTCTGTTAACCTTCCAGACCCAATTGACAACTCGCACGTGCCCCTTGTCTTGAAAGGTGTGAGGCGAAAACTTGGAGACGCTCAGACTGGAGCCACGCCCATTGCACCTGAAATGTTATTGCTGTTGTGTAACAATGTTAATTTGGATATTTAAGTCGGTGTTTCCATATGGACCGCTTGCTTAGTGGCTTTTTATGCAATGTTACGACCAGGCAATTTCCTATGTAGAGGAATTTTTGATGAGAACAAAGGCATTTGTATAAAACATGTATTGCGCGTTAAAGACAAAATTACTGGTCACTCTTTCCGGCGAGGCGGAGCTACATGGGCTTTTTCTGTAGGTTTACCTGGTCACTGTGTATAACCGTACACCGGAACTAGCGAGATGTACGGTGGAGAAATGTTGCTAGCGAGGAGCGTGATCGCAAACGGGATCACTTAAAAAGCAATCATCGCCGTTTCATCAACTTTTTTTATGTCTTTATCATGTCAATAGCTTTCCGAGACATAACTATTTAATGTCATACCCTGTTCATAGTCAGAGATAGCAAATATGTTACTAACAACAGCATTACTCGCAATTGTCATTGTTACTCTCCCTTGGATACAGAATGACAAGCACATACATGTTACTAAGTATATGTGCTTAAATTACCACATGATGTTGCTTATTTGAAAGTTATGAAGTAAAATATTACCTAACTTTCGATTTCGGCTCCTCGCTAGCAATATTTCTCCGCCGTACACCTCGCTAGTTCCGGTGTACGGTTATACACAGTGCTGGTGAAATTATCCAAGACATTGGGTTTTGGAAAAGTTCTGCTTATTTGCGTTATTTGAACATTAATGACAGGTCTAAGTTGCAGGCGCTGCGAAGATTTGGGTTCCTCTCTTTCCTAATTTTTTTATCTATTATATCAAGGTAGGTTTGGCTTGGAAATTGTAACACTTTTTTAGTGTCATTGTACGATCACCGCATGTTGATCTAGTTAGATACTTCAAATAATAATTGTCAATTGTTTCTTTAAGCTTAGCTTAATAAATCTGCCCAGACCCTTAAAGAGGCAGTAGCACGTTTTTTGGGGGAATATAAGGTGATGTCAGGAAATTTAAAATAAATGGTTCCAATCTAATGACAATGTATTAAAACCAAATAAAGCAATAATTAACCAAATATATAATGCATAGTTAAGCCATGCGATTCCTTTTCTTACACAAAATGAATTAAAGGTGTTCACACAAAAATGGCTGCCAATGGATTTTATGTGAATCTTCATAATTTGTTCTCCGACTATGGATGATTGGTTTGTGTAATGAGATTTTTGACACTATCAAAGTAATTCATTTAGCATTCACTTGCAATTATCAGTGAAAATTTGAAAATATAAAATTGTCAAAAAACCTGCTACTGCCCCTTTAAAGGGGCAGTAGCACGTTTTTAGGGGGAATATTAGGTGATGTCAGGAAAATGAAAATTAATGGTTCCAATTAAAAGACAATGAATTTAAACTAAATGGAGCAGTAATAATTCAAATATATAACGTAAGGTTCAGCCATGCGATTCCTTTTTCTTACAAAAATGAATTAAAGGTGTTCACACAAAAATGGCCGCCAATGGATTTTATGTAAATCCTCATACTTTGTCCTCTGATTATGGTTGATTGGCTTGTGTAATGTGATTGTTGACACTGTCAATATAATACATTAGGCATTTACTTACCATTATAAGTGCAATTTTTAAAATATGAAATTATCAAAAAACGTGCTACTGCCCCTTTAAAGGCTGAATCCTTATTGTTATTGGCGTGTTTTATTATTTTTTTATTCCACCGATTTTGTGCCCGCGATTCAGCCAAAACGGCTAATGCTATAACAGTAAAATTCGGTACACTGACAGCCCTCTATGAGAAGAGGCTCTAATAAGCTTTTGGGTGAAATCTGTGGACAAGTAAAAGGTCAAGGTCGAATCCAAAATCGACATGGGCTTTTTTTTCCAAAATGCAGCTAGAGACTTGAAATTTTACATAGAGATTGACAATGACATTCTAAGCAAAAAAGGCAATCAGGACGAAGTCGTAGGTCACGTGGTTTGGCCGCCATATTAGATTTTTCAACTTTTCAAAGTTTATTGACCCAATGTACCCTTGAACATCTTCTCCTCTGAAGATACTTGCAACAGAGAGCTGAAACTTTGGTATGTTGTAGCTGAGACATTGGACATCGAAGACTGTATCTCAAATAGTTTTGTCTCTAAAAGCGTTCAAAATTGGTTGACTTAGTACAATGTGCAACTTTCAAAGGTCCATAACTATAAAAGTTGGACTCAGAATTTCGCATTTTTTTCAGGAATGTTAGACAGTGTTGTGTACATTAGGAAGTTATCAAAACATCGATCGCGAACAGTCATTTGCGATTACAAAATAGAGTCAAAGATGACCGAACTTTAGGGTGAAAAAAATTAACATTGGCATTTTTTTCAAAATGTACCTAGAGACTTGAAATTTTACAGAGGGGGACAATGACATTCTAAGCAAAAAAGTCAATCATGACAAAGTTGTAGGTCACGTGGTTTCGGCGCCATTTTGATTTTTTGTGCTTTTTAGAATTTCCGGACATGGGTTTTTTTTTTAAAATACACCTAGAGAATTGAAATTTTACATAGAGATGGACAATGACATTCCAAGCAAAAAAGTCAATCATGACGAAGTTGTTGGTCACGTGGTTTCGACGCCATTTTGATTTTTTGTGCTTTTTAGAATTTCCGGACATGGGGTTTTTTTCAAAATGCAGCTAGAGACCTGAAATTTCACATAGAGAAGGACAATGACATTCTAAGCAAAAAAGTCAATCATGACGAAGTTGTAGGTCACGTGGTTACGACGCCATTTTGATTTTTTGTGCTTTTTAGAATTCCCGGACCCCTTGGATTTAGCTAATCTTCTCCTAAAATGCTCCTAAAGCTTGATTGATAAGGAGAAATGAATGAAATTTTCAGGACTCATTCCTGACATGTTTATCTTTGTACTGAACACGCTGTTAATGCGGCTGAATCCTGTTGTCGCCGCTTGCGGCTATATTTGTAGTTTCTTATTCTTTTGCATGTGCCCTTTAAGAGGAGTGTATATAGTCAAACGAAAACATTAAATGGATGGCGAGTTCCCATGTCTCTATTAGTACAGTGAGGGCTATCTGCCAGCAGGGCCCCGGGCAGGACAGGGGTTGGATCATCCATGTTGTCATGATGATCTTACAGCAGATCAAGTTGACAGGAAGATGGCCCAGACAGAATTCTCCTGCCGACTGAGAACTTGAAGAAATCATGCTAAACAGGAAAATTTTGGATGACATCAGAAGACTTGGCACAGTTTTTAATACAGGACTGGAAATCTATTACTCTTTGTTGAATAACTATTGTCCCACGAGTCAGGATTTTGACCAAAAATAACAATACAGGAAGAACCCAGTCGGTCTTTTTGGACCATAAAATTACAATCAAACACTGAAAGAACTATACTTCTGTATCAACAGTGAGAAAGATAGCAGAAAATGAAAATAACATGTCAGACGGTTCAGGTTGAAGTTGTTGCAAATGATACTTTATTGTCTAACTCCTTTTAAGTACATGTAGTATAAATGATATAAGTCATAAGTAATTTGTTGTTACCAAAAATCAGCAATAATTTTCTGTCAGTTTTGTCTTATTCAGTCTGCTAATTACAACAGTTTTAGTGTTAAATTTGGTTTTGGTGGTTTGGGCTAAAAACTGCCCACAAGAATCGTTTAATAATTAAAAAAACACGCCAACAACAAAAGGATTCAGCTTAATGCTGATCACTTAAACATCGAAAGAAAAAGCTAAAATACACCGAACTAAATATTGGAGTCCGCTTCTACCAAAACTTGGATAATTTAGATCAACTATGAATTTAGAGAACTGCCGTATTTCCTCTAATACGCGACCGGGTGATTTGCTTTGAGGCCCGGCGCCCTATAGGGGATTCTCAATATTAATGCATGCATACGACCTATGACCTTCTCAAATCCAAAACGAGGCTAAGGCCGCTTCTTACGATCTTCACGGCCAATTTTGAAGAAACTGCAGTAACTGCCCAACTTATGAGAACTAGGGCATGTTTACAAATGTTTATTGTGATTTACAATGTTGGCTGTGCTGCAGAACCGTCAAAGAGACACATCACATATTGAAAGGTAAGACGCTTCATAAACATAATATTCTTAAACTATTAATCATGATTCAAATATGAAATTGAGAATGATTGATATTGTGATGTTAATAAATAAGTATTTCATTGATGTGTTAATACATATCAGGACATATAAGTACATGGCCTTGAGACAGTTATTAATGTGGGCACATAATTTGAATTTTTGGCACGATGAATTACATATAGATACTACAATACTCTATAACAAATTTTACCAATATGTAAGGCCACACAGATAACAAATAAACAGTAGACGAAGTTGGTCTGGCTTGATCGGGGAATTGCATGTATATATTAATATTCATATTTATAAAATTAGAAAGAATTAATGAGATTTTGCTTTGGAATTGAGCATTTGAAAATTGCAATTTGATTAAAATGAAGGGAATATAATATATGTTATTATTTAACTGTGTAACATACTCTCTTATTAGAATTGATATGATATTTAATAATATTTCAACGAATATGTCATTAGTTTGCAATGTAGATCTTTGTTTGGTTAATGCTTCATTTGAATAGCGTGATTGATTCTAGGCACTGAAGATAAATAATTGAAACAATATGAAATATCAACAAAATTGCTTGAACAGAACAAAAATGTTATTCATGAATTTCAGCATTATAAAAAATAACCCTTTAGCTATGTATAAATAATACAATTTGAAATATGTATGTAGACCTTCAAAATAAATTTACAGTTTCTATCTGTTTTGGTGGAAATTTATGTCTACCGAAATAATTGATTTGACTTATGTTAAACCTAAATAATGGTTTCTATTGTAAAATTTATTTCTAAATATCCTTTTTCCAAATAATTTGTAAAGATTTCCCTCATTTATCTAATATAGTACATGCAGCTGCTTCTAATATATACAACAATTTTTATAATTCATGTAATATGATTTCACAGTGGTTTTAGATCAATACTAGTGATGTTCTTGAATATTTCTACAACCCAAGAACAGTGATTTGAATAAGCTCTATAAACAAATATATATGATTAAAAAAAAATCCAGATTAATACTCTGAACATATATATGACTAGCTCTGTGTCAAGGAAAAAAACCTGATTTAAACAGTAAAAGTATCAACAGAACTAAACAAATAGTTTTAACACAGGCCAAATTTAACATTTTATAATTATCTGTATTCTAAATTAACCATATAGATTTGTTATTAGCATTAATTGAAATATGTTCCTTGGCCACCAAATTAATTTGTCAGTTCTAATGGTTTTTTTTCTTATTTAAAGGCTGCTGCAATGGTGTGTTTTTTTTCAATATACTATTCCCAATAATATGTAAGGATCTCCCTCATTATACAGTTGCTCTCATATAAAAAACATTACATTTATTAAACAATTATTTTTTTAATCTTTAAAAACTTAAATTACAACTACAAAAATATCTCACTGAGATGATTTTAAATCAATTTTTCTCAATAGAAGAAATAAGTAGAAAAAGTTAATTTTCTAAAATGATTCTATGTACTGTAGATATAATTAGGTATGCAGGAGGAGACTCTACTACTTATTATTCATGTAGAATATTAAATCTGCAATAATAATATTTTTTAGATAAGAATATTATTGATGTGGGCGTTAGCAGAAACAAAGAAAACGTTACGATATAATTATGACAATTTCCAAAAGTATTATTTTAGTCTGATATGACTCACAAATATATTGTGTAAGAATTAATTAAGTAGATGCAGTTTGTTTACATCAGGCCTGCACTCGATGACCTGAAAGTAACTCGAAGACTAGAGGAGGCTTTATTATTGTTTTTCGTATCCCAATAAAATATGTATATAGATTAGAATTCAAATATTCTTGAAATGAGGAATATGTGTAAAGTATAGTTAGTTTGTAAAGCGTATAATTAACAACATCGGAATCAAAATGACGGTGCACACAACGTGTAAACAGCCTTGTGAATCAATCAAGAAAACTCGCCCAGCGAGTAAAATACTATTATCGGCTGTGTTACCTGAAGATATTATTTAATTACTGCATCGTTTCTGATCTTTTGGCATTTTAAATAGCTCATAATTTTCCAAAACGAAGCATTTTTAGGGAAAGCTGCCGACATGTCAATGCTATTGAATGTTACTTCCGGATGTAGAAGCGGCCTTAGCCTTGTTTTCGATTATGCGCACTCCCTTTTCCGTGCCTCATGAATATTCATGAGGCAATATTAAGAATAATAAGTATATAGAGGAAATATAGTACGATGAAAGCTTGTACCTATGATGATCATACGACTCTCTCCAGGCGAAGGCAGCGATATTTAACGTACAGTAAAGGTATAATAAACTGAGACTTATAAACAGTTTCTTAGATTGAAAACATATTTGGTGCGTCAATGAATACAAAGTGCCTTGAAAGTAATGTTGTGAATAGTGTATTACAAGTTTCATTGTTTTGGGATTACCTAGATTATCTTCCTTCGGAATAGAGGTTTAAGAAAGTCACTAGTCCGGTTGGCTAGTGCTGATTTTGGGTTAATTTTTAACGCTGCACACGGTAAACGTTTTGCACAATTCATTACTAACTGATGACATCCTTCGCTTCATAATAAAAAAAGTTCTTGAAATTGCAAAAAAAAACCCAGAAAATATATTTGTTTTGGATAGTTCGTTTCAGTGTTTGGAGGCTCATGTGCATTTAAAGGAGAAATGGTAGCGTTGTGCATGCTGTCAAGGAGCGAGGGAGTTGGTGTTTTAAGTGTTTACAATATTTCAGTTATGAACAAGATTAGCGTTTGCGGGACACCGCGATAGCAGAGTAACCCCCCAAACTGGGGGTTTCGCCTTCCCCTGTTCCGCCTTCTTCAGGCCTCAGCAGATTGAGCATTTGCTTGTGACCTTCACATGCAAGATCACAGAATGAACACTTTTCATCGAGTATAACAAAAATGTAATGAACAAAAGCATCAATAGTTTCAATACAGCTAAACCATGCTAAAGTCGTGACCTTGACAGATTGAAGCGAAAACCTTTTCAAAATCTTGTACTCTTCCAAGGATGATATATACCAAGTTAAAACTTCTTCACACGAAAACGTTTCAAGTTATCTTATTTACAAGGAATTGTTTAGTGATTTTGTAGCTCGTGACCTTGACATTGAGTTCTGAAAAACTTAATGGGATTAAGTTATACCCTAATTAGTTGCACATTGCAATAACATAAATCTCATGATCTCGACCTATGACCTTCAAGGTTACACAATGAACACTTTTCATTGAGTATAACAATCGTCTTTTGATTAAAAGTGTTCATATACTTAAAATTAAGCATTTAGCTAAACCATCCTAAATTCGTGACCTTGACCTTTGACCTCGAAAGTGCACATGTCAAAATCGTTCCCCAAAGGTATAACCAGCATGAATATAAGTGTGTTCTGGAAAGCTTAGTGGAAAAAAAGTTATAGCCAGTAAATATGAGTGCGGCGGCGGCGGTGGAAAGTGCACAAATACTGAAAGCAGCCCCGCCCTCAGACAGGCAGATGGGCTACATGATTTGCACTATAAAATGCGTGTAACAAGACGGCAGTGGCTAGCTGATGGCAAACCAAGGGCAGATAACTTCGCTTTGTACTCTGATTATAAATCGGCTAAGAGGGAATTTAGACGATTACATCGTAAGTCTAAAAGAAAACAGCGATCAGATATCAGTCAGTAATTAGAAAGATGCTCTGATGCTGATATCGGTACTTTTTGTAAGTCAGTTCGCAAAATGAGGCGACAGAGTCCTGTGGTTAAAGAATTAGTATTAGATGATATACGTGCAAATACAGCAGAAGATATATGTGAACTGTGGGGAAATTACTTTGCAGACCTGGCCAAGCCACATTGCTCTCCATTATTTGATAATGACTTTAAAATATCAGTTGACAGAAAAAAGGAACATATTAGTAATCTCCATAAGAATAAAGCCCCTGGTCCGGATTGTATTCAAAATGAACATCACATATACGGAAGTGATTGTGTAATAAATGTGCTAACAGCTGTTTAATTCTATGCTAGAATCTAATTATGTCCCTAGCACATTTAGAAAAGGTGTTGTTATTCGAATTTATAAAGGCAAAAAGCCAAAATACGATCCAAAAAAATTATAGAGGAATTGCTTTAACTTCTTGTATTGGAAAACTCTTTGAGAAAATCATTCTGGCTAGACTAGAAAGCTGGGTCCATGAATATGTACCCAGGTATCCCGACAAGCTCCAGTTTGGGTTTAGAAAAGAACATGGTGCTACTACTTCAGTATTTACTTTAAATGAAAGTCTATCATATTTTATCAGTAGAAATTCACCTGTCTACACGGCCTTTATGGATAATGAAAAGGCATTTGACCGAAATGGCATAATGGACTATTTTTAAAACTATACCAAATGGGCATTAAGGGTAAAATATGACAGCTCCTATATCAAAGTTATACATCAAGCTCTGCATTTGTGCAATATTGTGACTTAAAATCAACTGAATATGCTATTAGGCAAGGTGTCGGACAAGGTAGAGTTTTATCTTCTTGGTTTTTCCTCGTTTTTATTAATGATTTAATATGTGAACTTAAAAACACAAACAATGGTATTCATGTTTATGGTATTGATATTCCATGCATTCTACTTGCTGATGACACTACACTTGCCTCTACGTCCCCTAAAGATCTCAAATCATCTCTTGATACTGTTCATAGGTGTGCTTGTAAGTGGCGGTTAACATATAACGGCTCAAAAAGCACATGTATCATTTTCTGCAAATCCAAGAAACGCCTTGGTAATTACTCTTTCAAATTTGGTGGGTCAGACCAACTAGTGATAGTGTATCCTCAAAATCTAGAGTGCAGTTGTATTGCCAGAAAGCAAGACAATCTGTTAACTCCCTCAATAATCTCGGCTTAAATAGTAAAGATTTACATCCTACTTCATCTGTTAAAATATGGAAGAGGATGATACTCCCCACGAGCTTCTATGGCTGTGAACTCTTACCAATTCTACGAGGTAAAGATTTTGATATCCTAGAAAGCACACAAAGATACTTTGCCAAATGCATTCAGGGCTTCAGCAAACGTATTTCCTCTGCTTCTGTCCTGGGTAATCTTGGCTTGTGGACTATGGATGGGTATATAGATAAATGTAGACTTTTATTTCTTGGTAAGCTATGCAACTGTAAGTGTAATTCTATTTTTAAGGATTTATTTTGTATTCAATTAGCCACATTTAAAAAAAGAAAAGTATTACACTGTATATGTGATTCACTCATCGAAACCAGTATAAAATACAATCTTTTTAAATATCTAATTGATTATCTTGAAGTTTGAAGATTCCCTTGTAAATCGCTGTGGCGCAAGTTAGTTATCAATTCTGTAATTGAAAGTGAAACCATAAGATGGTCTAATCAGGGTATGTCCAGATACCATACAACCCATAGTGCCTTTGGTGTACATAGATTGTATTATTTTATGCATGTGTATCCACAATTTAAAGATATTTTACAGTTTTGTGTACAAATCAACTCCAGGGCAAAATTTTCAAAATATTGTGAACTCTGTGAGAGACATTGTAATGATTACGACTGCCATATAATTCTTCATTGTGAACACTACCTGTACAACAGAAATAGTTTCTTTTCAAAACTAATAGATCTTCTTGATGTCAATATATATGTTGAAATAGAATTATTATCAGAAGATGAAATGCTAGCTCTCTTTTCTGGAGGTGAAATAACAATAACTGACGATATCGATGAAATGTCATGGAGATGTATGATTGTTCTCTTTTGTAATTATTTGTACTCCATGCACACGTCATTGAACTGTACATTTTAGGTCTTCTTCCTATTGCGCCTTTCTATGATATCTTGTTATTTGTAAAATTGTTTTTTGTAAATATTGTATGTATTAATGTGTAGCGATCTTCGGACACACATCTGGAGGAAATAAAGACATTCATTCATTCATTCATTCATTCATTCATTCATTATGGTTAAAGTTCACATAACCACAAACATAATTCACTATTTTCTTTGGAATAAAGATAGTTTGATTACAATATTGTATATTGCGTTAAAGGTCGCTACTTAAATATGTTTAGTTTGGTAATGAAAGCCACTTTTGATGGGCCGCTTAGACCTATCTGACAACAAACAAGTGAATGCATGACTGGTCACGCCCCCATTTTGTGACGTCATATACAGAATCAGCCTCGTTATCTATACATCTATCGTAACAATACCACAGGGAAAAAACAAATAATTAACGATTTTCAGAAAATGTTTTCCATTCAGTTAGATAAATCATTTGACGACGTAACACTACTAAGCATTTGGTGTAAAAAAGATATCCACATCAATGGTAATCAAACAATTATTTAGGCGGTATTTCAGTTGAAATAATGAGAGAGAGAGAGAGAGAGAGAGAGAGAATTTGTTTATTAACGTTTCATCCCGTACATACACAATGTTTATACACATGTTGATAATATACAAAACATGTATTAATGTAAAAGCCGCCAAAAAGATAAATCAATTGACAAGCTAAACACCAAAGATCATTAATTTTATTTTGTATTGGTAAATGCAATGACGTATTATATTCAGGAGGGGTAAATATTGCAGTTTACAAAACCAAGGCATATAGAGATTTCAGTTTCATAAAAGTTCTGGAGCGGTCATGCTGCAATGTCAATAACGAGTATGTCCTTGTGTCTGAATACAAACGTACACACGTCTACGCATTGCTGACGTCAGGCGCCTGATGACGGTATTGGGGATTGTCTGTCACTCTTCCCTCAGAGCTTGAATTAACAGCTGACGAGTTAGTGGGGGTGGCTGACGTTGTCTGATGCGCCGATCGATGGGTCCTCCCATCATTATTGAAGAAGCAGAACCTACTCTCATCAGAAAAGATCACCCTTTTCCAGTCACGTATCTGCCAGCGTCGTACTTGACGTGCCCAACGTAGTCTTTCTTGCCGATGTCTTGGCGTCAGAACAGTTCCTCTGTAGGGTCTATAGTTCCTAATACTGTAGGAACGGAGACGTCTGGCTACTGACTGTCGGCTAAGACGGCGACCCAACGCAGTTCTTGCCGTCAGGAAGCGGTAACGTAGGTGCAAAGTACGCATGTACCGGTCTTCCTGCGGGGTTGTGATGCGGGGTCACCCTGATCTAGGCCTGTCTCTTGTCTGACCAGTCTGTTGGAACCGTTCTATCAAGTTGGTTACCGCCGTGGTGGAGCAGCCGAAGGTTCTGGCAACATGACCCCTTGAAACTCCCATGTCGATCATTCCTATGACCCGTTCGCGTTGTTCTGCTGTGAGTCTCGGCATTCTTATTGTGGTTTTCCAATGACAGTGAGGACAGTGGTTTGTGTCAGAGCATTTTATACCAAAATATGCACGTGCAGATCGTGCAACTTAAAAAAAAACGATTTTAAGAGATTATTGCACGTGAAGCCTAATAAAGAAATGTTGTGTTTCTGCAATGCATAAAACGTGTCCATGAACACTGGCGAACTCATGAAATACCAATTTAAATCATTAACATTAATAAATTGTATTTGAAGTAAAAAAATCTGGGGTCAAGTTTCTTATGGACGTGAGTATATATTAAAATAGTAATTAAGATATAATAAATATATTTTGCATGTATATTTGAAATATATATATAAAAATAATAAAGCATACATACACACCCACTCCATCATATTCATCGACCCACTCATACACACGTCAGTCATACAAACATTTATCACACTAGCATCACCAAGAGCTACACTCATTCTGTGCAGTACATACATTTTCAGATTGTCAATCATACTGACAATATGTGTTTTTACACATATATGCATTCCTTAATGTATATATAATCACACTTAAATCAGTACACGCCCACATGCACGTATCCACAAATGTGCGCAGCCCCCCCTCCCCCCCCCACCCCCCCCCCCCCCCCCACACACACACACAATGACACACCAAAAACATGCATACCCACAAAACATACTCAATATACATACATAGACATACGTATACAATATACACACCTGCATCTACACACATAAACTCAAACACTCACAACCATGTTTAAATAAATAAATAAATAAATAAATAAAGGTACATGCACATGATAAAATAATAAAAGAAGTTAGCAATAAATTTGTAATAAATGTATTAAAATTTACTTAGTCAGGTTCTTTCTTCTCTGGAACATCTTATCAATACTTATCAATAATGATGCCTTACTCTGTATAGTCTGTTTATTAAGTCACACCCGCGCGAGTTTTATGGCCCCTAATCCAGGTTGGTTATTCACAGCCGATATTTACGCTGTCTAAATGAAAGGCTAATTAACGGTGTTTATTGGACAAATTAACAAAAATAAATCCAGCTTTTATTTTTTGGAAAAATTTAGAACAAAAATCGAGAAGTGGTAAGGTCGAGGTTAGTTGATGTTAAAATTTCGATTAAAATCATCCATGTTAATTTTGTAGGAAAAAATCAGCACAGTTACGTTGCCTTAGCGCAAAAGAACACATATCGTGCCGTCTCCATTTTTCAACGTTCTCCTATTTTCGACGGTCGACTTAATCGCGATATTACGCGAGAGCCCGAGCGCGGTCAGTGGTCACCGGAGTTGAAACCATCAACATCGCACCTTCGCAGCTCTGAAACCGACTGGTTTGAAAAATGGAAATCCGTAAGGTAAGAACAACAGAAACATACCTCCAAATAGCATATTTAACCAAGATTTCATAAGAACAAAAACATCCCAACTTTTAATGTAAAGTTTTCATGCTTCACATTTCAAGTATCGAGATCAAACAAGTCGTCTGCTAAGCTTGTGTCATTCTTAAAATAGCTTCACACTTTCTGATGAGGTCGCTCAAAAAAAAAAGTATGGAAGATGAAAAGGGTCATCCCTTACGATAAATTCTAACACGTCTGTTAATAAAGCAAAACGAATTTTTTTGACAGATAAGAAGTAGAGCGAAATATGACAATAAAAACGATATATAATTGAATAAAACGACTGTTATTAATATTTTAGCATATTACATTATTATTTCTACAGAGCTGGTTATTCACGAGATGACTTGCAGAATGCTTATACTTATCAGTATTAGATGAAAACTTACCTGTTCAGCAGGCTGCAACACGTTGGGGTGTACCAATCACAACTTTGAAAGTCTACTCTTTTTTCACACGAAGAAGAATCCTTGTTGGTCTCCCACATCCGGGTAATGAGTGAGATTGGATATGGTTACACACTTCAGTAAACTATTAACTTAGCGACTGAGTATGCTCATCACCTAGGACACAGAGACAAAGCTACGGCTGTGAGTTTGCGATGGTTATGTAGCTTCCTCTCACGTTGGCCCGGAATTAGGGTTCAGAAGCCAAGAAAGTTGGAGTACGCAACAGCTAGATCTGCTACACGGCAGTCAGTAGAGTTACTTTTCTAAACTTGAGAAAATTATGTCAAGATACAACTTCCATGACCGTCCACAGGATATCTTCAATATCGACGAGAAGGGGTTACAGACTGATATCACACCACCCAAAGTTGTATCTTCTTCAAATTTCAAGCCTCAAGCTGTGACATCTGTAAAATCGAAAACTGTAACCTTAATCGGCGATGTCAGTGCTACAGTTTGAGTAAAACAGTTGGCGGGAAATCAATCACTGATGACAAAGTGATAAGTAGACTTATTCACCATCATGCGGAACAAAACAAAACGAAATCAACAAAGGCAACTGATGACAGTGATCAGACGAAAACGTACAAGAGAAATGGTCAATAAAAAAACAACCCTTCTAAGAAAGGGAAGAGCAAAGTAAACAACAGCAAGCGGAAAACGTCCGCACAATTTCCTCATCAGTCGAAACTGACTCTGATCAATCGACTGATACGGATGGAAAATGCTGTGTTTGTGGAAAATTCACACCTGTGATTTGAGGAAATGTGCAAATTTAACCTTGGTCAAATGGGCCGAGTTGTGTGACATGTGGTCATTGGGTGCACTTAAAATTCTGCACGTCAATCACTAGTGTTAGGAGACATGCTGAATTCTTCTGTCAACATTGTCTTCCTACAGTAGAGGAATAGTAGCGAATTCTTCTGACTGAACTGTACATACGTTGGAGTTATTGATTTATGCGACTTTATTCAGTTGAAATGCATTGGAAAAATCGTTGGATCAATCCTTGTGATTTTCCTCTTACTGGTGGGTAAGAAAATGTGTGCTTCCATACATTCGTTTGCCTGATTTCCTGTGTATTACGTGATCGTCGAAAAATGGTGACGTCACAACTTATGTACATGTACACAAATATGGGTCGTCCATTATCGATCGCCGTAGCGGCAGAACGAAAACAAGTAAAACAAAATAAGTTTTTAACACTTTCAAACAATGGACATACTTTATTTATAGTATGTTACTTTATTACAAATGCTTCCGGATTTCGCGCACGTAATCGTTTTTCTCTTACACCGTCGAAAATAGGAGAAACCAGGGTACATGTATGAATAAGATCTAAAGTAGCTGTTGATCACTTTTGAAGGAATTTGAAGAGCAAAATAGAAATAAGTGTTTTCGAAATTTTGACCCATGGTCACTTCAATGACCTGCCAAATTTGTTACAACTATCTGCTAGGTATGCATACGAATATGTCAACGCAAACTGAATCTTAACTTACGCAGTGAAATGTCATCATTTTCGGTTTCGTTTTCACAGTGATATAAGGTCTCAAAGACGTTACAAATTACATGATATTTGTACTAGAATACGAAGGTAAGTGAACAAATTAAAGATACGCAGCTGTAGAGTGTTTTTGAATTCATATTACCAATTCATATTACCATATGTGTCATTTAGGTTTGTTTCACAACACGATAATATGTTATGAGATAATATGTGATCAATATCACCGAGTCGCTCTTTTAAAATCATTATATTCATGGGATAATATTCACATTTGGAAATTTTGCCTTTATTATCTTTTTCCATAAACTTTGGATATATATGATTTGTTATGAACTTAAATCGGCTTGATTGAAGCTCGTTTTTTTCCAAATCTTATGAGGTCTTCTGACATATTATGTTCATTCACTAAATTAATGTAATACGTTTTATTTAATATTGTGTCAAGGTATACAAATTAAACTAAGAAAATTGCATATGCAAGCATTTTCCTAGAACATTTATATGTACCTTTCTGACATAACATGCGATTCAACAATAGGAGAGACCAAAACCCATAAATGAATGTCTAGATTTACAGTTGTACATACAAAACTGTCATAACCGTTTATCTTATTGCTAAGAAAACGCATTATCATGATTCCTCATACAATACGCAGTTAGTATATGCTAGTAATGTTTCATCTTGATCCAACTTCGAATTTCATTTCACAGGTTTCAGTTACTGCTTCACATTGAATACTATCAGCCAATTCTTCATGTACATGTAATTTAGAAAAAGCATCACATGTCATAACAGTTTTGTATAAAAATATGTTTTATACTGATGGAAACGAATAAGGGAACGCTTAATTACTGTTAACTTATGTCTGGCATGTTCCGTTTGTTCGAGGCTGCGTGGGGCCATTATAAACTGAAAAAGTTTACTTTCACTAAAAAAGGTACTGTGCACGTGAAAATTGATTGCCATGAACTTCATGCATGGCAACGTCCATTTAACCTTCAAGGAGTCAACGAGGTTGCGTTCGTTTTGACTCACTCGAGTGTAATCTTGGTTGCCTGGCTGTAAACAATATGGCCAAAACATTGAATTGATCGCAAACATTTAATCAGTTAAATTCTAACAACACCTAGTCTTCAAAATCAACGATATGATATTGTTTTCCTTTAACCAAATCTTTACCTAACATTTCTTTGTCGCGATTGTGTTAAAACAGACTTATATTGAAGTAAGTCAGTCTTATGTTGGTTATAAACACCGTATCAATTGACGTACTTCCGTTACTCTCACGACCTCCCTCCCCGATTTAGCAGGAGGGACATTGAGTGGCTCTAGAGTGCACACGAGAGTGACACTATGGTCGTTTGATTAGGAATTTCATCGCTCGTGCGACACACTCTGTGCAAAACGAACGCAGCCCGAATGTCAGTGTACCTTTACCTTCAGAATCATGCCAATAGTATACCTTTCTGATAATGAGAAATGGCAGGCTATCGGGTGCATAAACAGCGGTCAATCAATATGCCAGACAGCCAGACAATTTAACAAGTCTACAGGGAACGTAAAGATTAGACCAGGTCGTGGTCCAAAACGTAAGACAACGCCCCGAAACGACCGCCAGCTGGTGCTGCTGTCCTTACGTAACCGATTTAAACCAGCATCGAAAATAAACTCCGAGTTCAGGGCAGTAACGAGACTAAGAATTTGTGACTGTACTGTCAGAAACAGATTTAAAGCAGCAGGTTTAAAGTCACTTCGTCCTGTTGTTTGGGTAAGGCTGACTGCGGAACACGGACGTCTCAGAAGAGCATGGGCTACACAACATCGTTTAGACAACTTCGACATTGGCGCAATACCATGTTCAGTGATAAGTCTAGATTCAATTTGAACTTCGCAGATGGTCGGATCCGCGTTTGGCGACACCTTCGTGAACGTCACCATCAGTGCACCATCAAACAATACGATACGGGGGCGGATATGTGATGGTATGGGGAGGCATAACCTACGACCATAGGACCAACCTTGTTTGACTTGATGGAAGGGTGACTGGTGTCCGTTACCGAGACGAAGTGTTGTAACCTGTTCTTCCTTTCCGCCGTAGAGTGGGTGTCAACTTTGAGTTTCAACATGAGTTTTAACAGCCGTACGAGCCAAGTGGCCAGAATGTTAATAATGAAGTGACATTGATGTAATATTTACAAATAGTTTTACAATTCTCAAGACCCACGGTGATCTACTATTACGTTGATCTTCTAAAGTTTTACATTTTCTTTAATCTAGTGTCAGTTTGCCATCCGAGAGAGCGCTGCCGACTTAGAGGAAACAACTCTCTTTCTACATACCAAGTTCAAAACGCTAATTTAAAAAAAACCACAAAATATACATCACTTTTATGTAATGTTTTACAGCAATACAAAGTTAACATTCTATCCCACAAACTCGGCGTTATATAACAGAGGCTTAATCAACTTGACTTGAACTGCCTCTGTAGGGAGAGAATGCGGGACATGAAACCTGTTACGATAAGCTAAACGTCTAATCTCATCAATCTTCATCAGAACTATATACCCTTTGTGAGTTCTATCACAGTAGAAAGACCCCATCTCTCACCCAATTTCCCAAAATGGATTTTTTTAAATTATGAATTGCAAAGGGTAATATGACGTGATTGAGTGAGTCGCCTGAGACACATCCTCACCCCACAGAGGCAGATCAAGTCATGAAATGTTGACACAGCCTCTGTTTTATAACGCCGACTTTGTGGGATAGACTGAACGATGTCTGATTGAAGGCAATCAAAGTTAGTTAAGCAATCAGCGACGCTGTTCTAAAGTAGTTTTGGCTACTGAATCAAGGCAAAAGCATATATAAAGCATATGAACCACCCTTTCAATGCAAGAAGCGATGTCATTTGACAATGAAATGGATTGTGGTGCAATTTTTATCCGCCAGGGGAAACTGCCGGAACCCATTTCGGCTTAAGGCTGTATCAACTTTTGATGACTTGATCTGCCTCTGTGGTGAGAGAATGCCTGAGACGAGAATAGGCAAAAACTGGCAATGAGTTATGAGAATAATTTCGTGATTGTGATTGATATACCTGTTTAAAAAAAGCATTTTTAAAGATCACGAACATTTATGTAGCATGTAGGGCATGAAAAGATCTAAAAAAAAAGAGTACTGTTGACAATGAAGAATTATCTCCCCTTGATGTTAAACTTCATTGATGAAGCTAATTTGACTGAATATCTCTGTTATTCTTTGGTGACATTTATTTTTTTCTTTTGAATCTTATAAAACTGGTATTAAATGGAAGGAATTTAAGTAATCTGTTTCTTACTTGCCCTTAAATTCAAGCCAACTTGTCGACAGAGTGCTAATAGTAACATTCGCCAGCCATTGTGAAGGCGCGCTGACATTTTGACGTCATAACAACAAACCACTGTGACGTCATACAACCATCATCATTTTACACTAATTCAATACGGTCGTATATATATTACACTGCGGTATCTTACACGGGCAAGTTATAGTTATGTTTGATTTATACATACTTCAACCATAAGAATGTATGAATGACCTTCAATGTCCAAAGAAAACCCCTTTAAACACGTCACATTCCGAAATCACTGGTAATGGCAAGCACTTTATTAATAGATTATACGTTTATAAAAAAATATAGTTAAATGTAAGAATTAAAATAAAATATACGTATGTAATTTAAATTGTTTTTAGTTCATTTCACGTTTATGAATTCACGATTTTCCGGTACAAATCATTAACATACATGTATATATATGTATGTGTCTAATATCTATGTACATAAAACGTGCAGGAATGTTAAATGTTCGTGTCTGACAAATCTGAAGTGTGCATAAGTCGTAAAATGAATACTTGTAAAACGACTCTAGCATATATGGCGTGTACAGTCATAAATGTATGACGTGACTCTATTGTTTGATGATATCATGTAGATAGTTCTTATCATGTCAAATACAGCGAAAGAAATTATATAGATTAACGTTCCAATTCTTTCTCGGCCACATTTCTGAGCTTACTTACATGAAATGGTCCTCATGTTTCTAACACTCAAAACTAATTTTAATAGGGTCATTATGACTAGAGAAAAGACTAAAAGAAGGACAGTGTGAGAGGTAATTGGTGGACATGGTGTGTTGAGATAGTTATCAAATGAAGAGTGTCAGGATTTGTCATGGGTGTTTGTATTTATTACCTTAATAAAAGCGATGATTGTACCCAGAAGTTTACGAGTTCATATCATTCATTTCGCACACATTGGGTGCTTTATCAATATTAGATTAATTACAAACATTTCAAAAGGATACAGCTGAAGATATTCCACATGCTTGTGTATCTTAGTGCAATTATCATATAACTATGGTTTCGTTTGAACCAACAAAACTTTTAATCTAAAGAAGTTGAAACTCCGAAAAGGCACACCTTCAGATGTTGATTGATCTATATACCAAGTTTCGTTGATCTAGGTTATAACAGGTTTTAAGATATGCTACGGATAGCAAATCGAGACGGACAGACGATAAGACAGGTGATGGACGAAACCCAAATTTCCGTTTTAGAAGTTTATATCAATTTGGACAGGGAAACCAGGAAGCGACAAGAATAATGCCAAAAGCTCTCAATTGAAAAAGAATAATAGAGCCAATGATGTATATTATGTTACTTAGACTATAATTTCTCATTGAGAAATATAAAAAGAAAAATGCAACGTTCCAGTACAAAAATAATTGAGCCAGAAAAGAAGACATTTAGGATGATGGTTGAAGTGAAATCGAACGTTAAGTTATACTCCGAAACCTTTGATTGTAAGCGCTTAATGGTACTCGTTATGGTGCCTAAATTGCAAACAAATTATATTGAGGAAAGTCAGATATATAATTGCTAAAATTAAATTTTAATTACCCGACTAAATTGTATCAATAACTTTCAGACATGATCATTCATCTATTTCTAATAACAACTACGAGCGCTTCAGATTAGAAACAGTGATCGAGTAAGAAAGGATCCCTTGGTTCACGCTGTCGGTTGAAACACCTTACTGGTTAAGGAATAAAAATCAAGTAGAGAATACATGTTCTTCTCTTCAAAAATGGCCGAAATACGTTGTTGAGTCCATTTACCCGATGAGCGGGACACCTGGCAGTTAATATTGCCATTGTTGTTATACAAACTGTTATGAATTCTAACGTACATGTATCAGGGCAGAAGTATGATGGCCGAAACGGGACATCGCTCTTTCGCCCTTTCATATTAACGCGATAAAGCGATAAAGCGATATTAACGAACGACAAAGCGATATTTGGAAACGACAAAGCGAGATGCCAGATGGCCGAACGACAAAGCGATATGACCGAACGATATAGCGAAATGGCCGAACGACAAAGCGAAATGGCCAAACGACAAAGCGATATGGCCAAACGACAAAGCGATATGGCCGAACGACAAAGCGATATGGCCGAACGACAAAGCGAAATAGCATACGACAAAGCGATATATTAGCACGACAAAGCGATAGAGCGAAAGAGCGACAAAGCGATATATCTTAATGACATAGCGATAGAGCGATAGGGCGATAAAGCGACAGAGCGACAAAGCGACAGAACGATTAAGCGAAAGAGCGATAAAGCGAAAGAGCGATAAAGCGATAAAGCGATAAAGCGATAAAGCGAAAGAGCGATAAAGCAAGAGAGCGATAAAGCCAAAGAGTTGTATAGATCGAAGTCCAGGCTTCAACGAGTTATATAGATCGAAGACGAGGCTTTCAACGATTTTTTTACATAATCGAAGATTCGCATACAGGATAATAAAACTGCTTATCGAAATTCATCTTTATGGAGACGTATTTATAAAGAAAACGAATAAGCAAATCCCACAAACTAACAGATATTTACAAACAAACTTACTGTATATTTCATAAAGGATACAAATAATACATTATATTTGTTATAAATTATGTCATCTTTCATGAATTTAGATAATGATTCAAATCGACATATTGATCTATCTTGCCATGCGACCTACATTGTAGTTCTAGAATTGTCTCTTTGTAGATGTATAATGACTTGCAGAATGCCGTTCATAGATTCGGTTTTAAAGACTTCTCAATATTTATAAACTAAATATGAGCAACGTGTAATTAGCAAGCGATAAGATTGTCAATCTTTAAGTCATAACAGGCACTCACCGTAGACATAAAAGATTATTCATAACATATATGACATATTGGCTGTGCATATTATGTACGTTGGATAATTAGGTTTTGAAAGTATAACACATAATTGAAATGGATATGCTTATTTCCTTGTTTCGGAATATCTCTTTTAGCAAGGGTTCCTAGTAACAATTGTTACTTATCATATCTTGGATTTACATAATAATTGTTTTTGAATATCATTCTCTGTGTTTTCAGAAGTATGGATAGATTATTAGATTGTTGTACATGTATTTATGTTATTGTTTATATATTGAATTAAGTAATCAAAAGAAATAACACTGATAACATTTCATGTACAAACTACAGGGCAAACTGAGAAACTCTTAAATGGGAATCAGTTTGAGTTTATTTAAGGCATATGTAGCATTACTAAGAAGGCATTTGAATTAAAAGGTATACCGGATATAGTTATTGAAAGGTTTGTTTAAAGTCGACGTATCATTTGGCAAACTGTGCATTGCACTCAATTTCAATTTGCTTGTTTTCAAGGGGTTTAAAAATATTTTTTATCACGTTTTAGTATCTCAAATATTCAACATTGGAATTGAAAGGGAATATTACCAAAAATGATTAGATATATTCTTAATATTTTCTTAAAAGCAGCAACGCACACTTATATAAAGAGAAACGATACACTCCTCGATTATATTTGGAGACATGTAATCATTAACATTACTTAAATCTACCTATTGAGATGGATATGTGCAGTTTATGTTTGCATCTAAAATGTGAAGACATTTTTTTTATGCCCCAGCCATATATGGCAGGGGTTATTTGGATTACCCTCGGTTGTCCGTACGTCCGTCCGTCCGTCCGTCCGATCGTACGTAACCACTCTATACAGGGTATTGTTTATCCACTTCTCCTCAAAAAACATTCAACAAATTTAATTGAAATCGAATGGTGTGCATCTCATTTTTTGTTTTTCAATTTTTGAATTTTTTTCAAATTTCTGACATGTTGAACTTAGGTAATTTTTGTGCTAGTGAAAGCTCATGGTAGTGTAATAGGAGGTGTTGTTTATCAACTTCTCCTCAAAAAGTACTGGATAGACTGCGCTATTCTTCGAAAACATGCTTTATAGGTATCCTAAAGGTGTGCACCTTATATTATGTTTTGGGGATATTTAATTTACTTCATTTTAATGGATGTTTGAACTTAAAATAAGCTAAAGATGTGCATCTCTTTTTAAATTCTATGGTTGAAAACATTGAGAGCTTTTTTATTAGCTGGGGCATCTAGTCTTTACATATATTTTTATAAAAAAAACGCTACAGTTCATTGAAAACTACCGACAGTACAATGCTTAGACATAAATATATAAACATTTTCGAAAAGGAAATTAGTATTGCGTATTCTTATGAGAGTTGTCAGGACGGAGTCATATTGACAAGATGCAGTGTCAAATGTTTTCAAGTATATTCTTTATTGCCAGAGCAAGAAGGTTAAGATTATATGCGTACAGAAATAAGCAAGAGTTTAGCATAAATCATATCGCATACTTTGGAGTGTATAAATCATATATTACAGATGCAAACAAATATCATTAAATAGCGAACCCTTCTCCTGCACACAAGCCCGCTAAAATAATGCCATTAATCATTGTTTTAATCAAGTTTTTACTAGAAAGAAATGATAAGCACAATCTACCCATTTTGGAAAATATGAATTACTTATATTTTACTTAATTGTTATCATTGATACCAAGAAAAGAAAAAGTTTTAAGTATACATACATACATACATTTATGGGTGTACCATACCGTACCATACCATACCATACCATACCATACCATACCATACCATACCATACCATACCATACCATACCATACCATACCATACCATCATACCATACCATACCTTATTTTCTTTGAAGTATCAAGAAAACGGCCTGTGACTCTCGTATGCATTGACGCCATGAACAATGGTTAATAACGCTACAGACGTAAAGATATTGGAGGTCAGGCTTTAACAATTTTGCTAGGCAAACATGATATATGCACTTATAGCTATAGAGTATACTAAAGGTCCTTCCATTAAATACTATTTTTATTAAACGAGTTTATGATTTTGTATAAAACGAGCGAGAGTGAGTTTGATACCAAATCATTCACCAGTTTAATAAAAATAGTACCAAATGGTAGGAAGTTTGGAAATCTGTTAATTACTTGGCCCAAAAAACAAGCAAATGTGGCAAGAGTTTGCTGAAACAAACTCAGCCTTTGTGAGGTAAGTGGAAAAAATATACAAGGGATCTAGGGATCATATTGATTAAAGTCTATGTACGTTGTATGAAGGTAAAAAGGACACACCTATGGATCATTAAGATAACAGAGCATTGACATTGAGAAATAAAAATGTTACTAACGCGCTTATATAGAACGCCACATTAGAATCAGAAAGTGTTCCTTATATTTCAATTTTTAACATTGGAATTCATGTGATATTAACAGTTCTTTGATTTATAATGGTTTCGAATATATATTTTTTAATCTATATCCATCGATTAATCAACATGTTTTTAAGATATTGATGTAGTTAGAGATTTCATATATATGTATACTATTTGTCAGGACCAGATGAAAACAACTTGATAACAGACAACTACTGAGTACTGATATCCTACAGAAGAAGCTTGTAGTTTTAAAACAGGAGCTTCATGAAACTGTGACAGCAGACTTTCTGTAAGTGCGTGTACATGTGGCCAAAACGAGGTGAAATGAGGTTGACTGTTTTGGTTAACATAACCATTAAAATGCAATTTGTTTTACTGGTTTTCTGGCTACAAAAATGCTATAATCGGATATAAAATGCAACTACATTGTATTAAGATATAGCAAACAGTAACAAATGCTTAAAATACATAAACTGCCTGTCACGGAAAAGCTGAAAGTTAGTTGAATGGATCTGCTTTTCTATGAACATGGGTTAGATATCATATCTATAAGTATAAGTATATAAGTATTGTTTATACTTTTTTAAAGGAAATTATTAATTCTTAATTAAAATCCTTAACTACTCAAAGTAAACCTATTTTGAATTTTTTTTTCATAATTGCTTTATAATGAAGTTTGATAACATTTTTTAAGTTTTCATAGAAATGATGTGTTTTAATAAAGCCCAACTCACACTACACAAGATTGAACAACGACAGCATAACGTTTCTATCGTACTGCTATTGTAGTCAGATTTTTACGATTCAGTAAACCAATGCCGCGAGCAATACACGACGCTTTTACAATCACTCTACGTAGAAACACGATTTCAACACGATCAAAAATAAAACACAAACTAATTACGATGCTAACACGAGGGCATCACGATCGGTGTACGGATAATGAACGATTTTAAAGTCTTTCTCAATCAAAAGTATTCACATATTCGTGTCATAATGTGTAACGACATTTTGTACAACATACAGGGATTAGCGAAGGTCTTATTTTACACTTTGCGAGAACAGAAGAACGCATTCAATGTAAAATTCAAAACATAAAACAACCAAAACGCAAATTATAAGTAAATGTTAGAACATGGCAGAACATTAACCAAAATTTAACCATATTTTTAGCATCTTACATGACCCAACTGAAATCGAAATAATTTGCTTTAACTTTATTTGGAAAAGAAAATCAAACAAAATGAAGAATATTGTTAAATATGAAAGGATGACTCCAAGATACCAATTCGCTTCAACATCCCCAGTCTGATTAAAATCGACTGTGATTCGAGGTAAAAAAAGTTTTAAAATATTGTCTCTAGTGGGGTTTGAACTTCAACCAGCCCGGCTTTCCTCTCATTCACAGTCTGAAGGCACCCCTATTATCCGCATGTTCTGACGCAAGCTCATCTAGCCTATCGCAAGGGGCGCAGTAAAAGCTTCGGTATCATGCAGGGGCAGGTAACTCCAGTGTACCATTCGTTATACATAATCGCCGCTAAACGCTATTTAAAAACGAGGAAATAAAACACAAACTAATTACGATGCTAACATGAGGGCATCACTATCGGTGTACGGATAATGTACGATTTAAAAGTATTATTGCCCAATTATACGTGCTATAATGTGGAACGACAAAGGATCATATATGTTGAATTGTATACATTATATATCAACCAAGGATTAGCGAAGGTCTTATTTTACACTTTGCGAGTGACACCTTTTGACATTCGATAGAACAGAAGAACGTCTTCAATGCAAAATTCAAAACATAAAACAATGTTCATTATTTCAATTTTGGAAATAGATACGACCAAAACGCATATTATAAGGCAATTTTAGAACATGGCAGAACATTTTACAAAAATCTAACCATATTTTTAGTATCTAACTTGACCCAAATGAAATCGAAAAAATTTGCTTTAACTTTATTTGGAAAAGAAAATCAAACACAATGAAAGAATATTGTTAAATATGAAAGGATGACTCCAAGATACTAATTCGATTCAACATCCAATTCTCCATTCTAGGTCGGGAGTATATTCGAAGTTGAGTTTTATACGTCTTATCCCGGGTAGCATATATCTTGGCACCCCATGATATGGAATTCATGATCATCGGTCAAACAGTGAATATAACATCTAAAAATTAAAGATGACTGGAATAAAACAGACCTGTGGTGAAAATATCAATTTGGTCGACTTCTCGTGTCCTTTACCAAACTGTTTGGATATTATTTTTGTTTTCCAAAGATATAATATCATAATTCAATCTGAAAACTAGTGACAGCTGCCTTCATTTTCGTTCATAACAAATTGGAACGTACAAGCTGGTATCTGAATAAATGTATATTTTCCACTTATGGACACAGCTGTCATCTAACTTAATCGTTGTTCCAATTTCTTTTAAAGTTTTATGTGTAAATCGTTTATTGACCGAGGAAATGATATGTTGATCATACCAATACCATATAGATGTATTTTTAGATTTTGTTATATCTATTTAAGGTTATTTAGTTCCAATTTGAAGTCTTTGTTGGAATTGATAATAGTATGTTTTTGTTTAAACATCATTATTTATACTCACCGTCGATAGTTAACAACCATTAGCTAAAACTAAAAAATGTTAACAAGTAGGAGGGTCACTCCTGCGCTGAGGAGCCGAAGGAACTCGCTGCTGGGCGTACACCTGTGCGCCCAGACGGTTGATTCCCTCCAAATCCTCGGTGGAGATATCCCGGAGGTAGTGGTTGGCGAACACCAAGCCTGACTTCCAGAAGCAGCCCGCCATGATGTCCGCCACCGCCAAGTTGCTATGGCGGGCCATCGTCGCTGAAATGGCCCTGATCTCATGCGGATTTGACCTTGCTGGAGGATCAAGATCCGCGGCTTTGTGCGCGTCTAACACCGCAGAGCGGAGGTAGACGCTTAGTTGTCTCTTATCAATTTCCCGGACACTGGTCTGGGAATGTGGGGTGAAGAGTCTCCTTCTCCCTTGACGCAGTGCCCGTGTTTTGTCGGTGTAGATCCTTAACGCTCGTACCGGACAGAGGAGACGATTCTCCTCGTCTGTCGGATCTACGCTCCCGGAAATGGATGGTAGCGAGAAGGTTGTACCCCTCTCGTCCGCGGCTTGGTTCTTACAGATAGCTCAGGCGCCAGTCCCAGAGTAGCCGATCCCCCATCCCTCACAACAAAACGCAAAAGGTCCGCCTGGAGAGCGTGAAGCTCTGAAATCCTGGCTGCGGACCCCATTACGACCAAAAAGGCTGTTTTGATGGTGAGACGGAGGATGGTCGTCTCCGTCAACGGTTCGTAGTGGTCGGACTTAAGATGGTTGAGGACCACCGCTAAGTTCCACTCTGGGGGCCTGAGTTTCATCCGCCCGTCCACATTCCGGTAGGTCTTCACAAGCTCCTTGAGGACCAAGATGTCCAACTGGGGGTGTCGTTTCCTAAGAACGGACATTATCGCCGCCAGATTGGTGTTAATGGACGAGGCTTTAAGCTTCCTCGTCTCTCGCAGGTAGACCAGGCACTCAGCAACCTGAGGAACCATTACTGCCTGGACATCGAACCCCTCCTTGCCGCAGAAAGTCGCGAAAGCCCCCCCACTGTGCATCACCGCCTCGGCAACGGATTTGGAAAAACCCGCCCCCTTCAGACCCCTTTGGAGACAAACCAAGCGTGAAGCTGTAGAGCCTGGGGGTTCTCGTGAACCCGCCCGCTCGGTCTGCCCGACAGAAGGTCCCACCTCAGAGGGAGGGGAACCGGGTCCTGGCGGCACATCCTTCAGAGGGGAACGTACAAGGCCCTGGCTGGCCACAGCGGCGCTATCAACAATAGTTGAAGAACCCGAGTCTCCTGTATCTTCGCCACCACGAGGTTCAGGATGGCGGGAGGTTTGTCAGGGCGGGACAACTACTAGGCGAAACAGCACCATCACCAGTTGCAAAAGCGAGTCTGCTTTGGTAGAGCCTTGCTTGTTGATGGCCCAGGCCGCCGCTGAGCTGTCCGTGTGAACACACAGGATCTGCTCCCGCAGGCGACCTGACCAATGGTCGATTGCCAGATGAATCGCGTCCAGCTGTGGGACGTTGATGTGGCGTCTCACTTGGGTTGACGACCACACCCCCGCCGTCTGCTCAGCATCGAGATGGGCTCTCCACCCTTGAGTGGAGGCGTCCACAAACAGGTGACGTGTTGCTGGCGGTTCCCTGAGGGGGGGGGGGGGGGGGGGGGGTCGTAACACAGGAATGCGAAACCCCCGCTCCAAGATCTAGCAATCGAACGGGTCATTGGGTGCGAAGAGAGAAAGACGGCCTCCAACTGGCGCGTCCAGAGGCGGGACCACCTACGGCGGTAGGTGATTCCCTTTCTTTGGAGTGCGCTTGGGAGAGGGGCCGGCATTGAAGTCGCGACTTCTGTCCTACCGACACCTCCCGTGATAGGACACTCCTCCCGTCTGTTGAGAAGGAGGGACCACCTCCACCCTTCTTCTTCGGCGTTGTCGCCTGGAAGGAAACTCTGCCCCCGCCAGCGGCCAGTCTGTTGGTCAACTCTTGTTGTTGGCTTTCCTGCCCTGGCAAAGGGCCCCCGCGACTTGCCCGTCGAAAAGGGTGGAGGAGGTTCCAGGAGCGGACCTTAACCTGTTGCGGAGCTCCGCCGGAAGGTTCGTCCTCGCAAGGAATCCATCGCGCCTGAGATTCGTCACCCCCGCTGAGATGCGAGAGGCAGACAGCATCATCTGCGCAAGATTCCCTGCCACGGAGCCAAAACCACGATAGAGGGCCTTGGCCCCTTTCTCCATACCCGCCTCGTGGTTGGCCAGCTACAAGATGCTCCTCGCTTCCTTGTCAAGGTGTGACAAGAGACGACCCGGTGCTGCAGCCGCAACGTTAGAGTCAAAGTATTTGCCTGCCGCCTGCAGGAGCCTGTGCGCCGGACTCGCCAGCTGGCGCTGCGTCGGCGTCTCCTCCTCGGAGAGCCAATCAGCGATTGCCGTCAGGCAGTCTTTGAGGTCGGAAGCGTCGTCAGGCGTAGTCACAGGCGTGACAGGCGTTGGGGGAGACGCTCCCTCATCCTGGACTCGATCAGGAGTTGGGGAAGAGTCATGATCAGATGGGGTGGCGGCGGGAGAAACGACCACCACCCTCCTCCTCTGGACGGCGCCTCAGGGGAGGGCGGTGACGAATTAGTCCCCTCCTGGACCCTCGGCCGCCCACACTCCCTGGACTCAAACATGGAGACGACCAGATTATTCACTGAGGACATGATGTCGTCCGTCAGTTTCTTCTGGTTGAAGGCAACTGGAGAGGCGGGTCTCGACCTCTTCCTCTTCTTGTGCTTCCTTCTCCACCTGGCGGCGCGCCGTAAGCCCGGGGAAGAGGCAGTGTCAGGGGAGGATCTCCTTACAGGAGATAGTTCCACCCCGCTAGAGGGAGGTGCATCCTCAACAGGAAATAAGATCCGCGGCCTTGGTGACGGTGGCTGAGGAAGACGCAGAAGGGCGCCTAGTGGACCCGAGGCTCTGCTAAGACTCAGACTTCTTTACCGAGGCGCGATACTCTCTGTGCTCAGCAGAGAAAAGGTGTTCGCATTCTCTGCACCTGTCCGACTCAACGCAGAGATTCCGGCACAGGTGGCAGAGTGAGTGAGGGTCGAAGCGCGCCGACTTCCTGGACCCACACCCTCCACAAGCGCCAGACGCTTACGAGCGCTAGACAACCAGCGCTAGCGGTAGGGCGCCTGAAGCGCAGGCGATCGGCGCTAGCGGTAGAGCGCCTGAAGCGCACACGACCAGCGCTAGCGGAAGGCGGTAGAGCGCCTGAAGCGCTAAACGGCTAGCGCTAGCAGGAGACGGTAGAACGCCTGATGCGGCAGGCGACAGGCGCTCCAAGCTCCGGACGCCCAGGCGCAGACGCCTGAAGCAAGAGAGCAAGCGCTAGGAGGCAGGCGCTACCCGGAGGCAAACACACAGACCAAAAAGCCAACCGCAGAAGAAAGGCGGTAGACAGGAGGCCTATCCCTAAACCAGCCGAACACAGAGGGTTGGGCGACCCAGCACGAAACGCACATGCAGCACGGGTCAGCCGAAATCGACAACAGCTGACTTGAGTCAACTGCTGACAAAACCGGCAAGTTAACAATAACAGGCCCTAGCTACTTCACAAGAAAGTAGCTGAACCCCAAACACGACAAACAGTCGAGAAACCACACAGGTAAGTAAGTTTAATGCAGAAAAGTCAAAAATCGCTAAACTATCAAGACACGTCTGAAATATGAAACTTATCAGTAATGGATTGATATGTACATTATCCTTTCATTACATGTTTGTGAATATTTGTAAAACTGTATACCACCAAACCCTTCCGGTTATATTATACTATTTTGTCATAACCCAAAGAAATGTCATAAAATGGAATTTTAAAAAATGAATTGAATTGATTACAACCATATACACATACGCACATGTGTACTGTGATTGGAAAAGGATACAGATTTTAGTAATGGCAGATCTTTTGTTTTTGTTTTGATTGATGCATTTGTAGAAATCCTTTGGTCGTATAATTACCAAGAAATTGTTGTTAACATATATATCTATTATCACATTCTCTAATATCCAAGGGGTTTTCCCATCAAACTAAAACTGTTGGTGTTTAAAACAATCTTTAAATATATTTTTCATCAATAATAA
The DNA here is from genome assembly GCA_916613615.1 of Steromphala cineraria. Taxonomy (NCBI): domain Eukaryota; kingdom Metazoa; phylum Mollusca; class Gastropoda; order Trochida; family Trochidae; genus Steromphala; species Steromphala cineraria. The sequence goes on from OU744729.1 coordinate 56,376,571, forward strand.
CATACAGTAAGATAAATTTTCATCAAACTTTTTATTCAAACACGTATCAAAGATATTCCATCAAAGTCGGTATTTCATGAAAAAAATAAAGCATTTCAATTAAAATTTTCCCTTTTAATTAAAGTCAATATTTCATCAAAGTATTCATTCCATGAAAGACATGTTTTCATCAAAGTCATTTATTCATCAATGTTGGTCGCTAAAACAAACTTTAATCCAAATATACATTTCCTATGAACTCAATATTTCATAAACCACTTATCAATTTTTGTTATCCAAGTCAATATTTTATAAACCACTTATCAATTTTTGTTATCAAAGTCAATATTTCATAAACATATCCAATTATTTTGTCATCGAAATCAATATTTCATATTCTTATTTCATCAATCATCAATTTTATCAAAATCAAAATGTAAAGATCTTAAACAAACTGTCAAATTTATTTTTCATTGCAATTAACTTTTCAAAAGGTATTTTTTTCTTCAAAGTCCTTTTTCACAAAACTCAATACTTCAAGTACAAGTTCAAGAAATCTATCAAAGTCTATCTTTTCATCAAAATTAACATTTCAAAATGTAAAGTTTTCTTCAATGTCATTATTATCATCAAACTCAATGTTTTATCAAACACAAAACAAAAAAATAATTAAAAAGTCAATGATTCGTCAAACAAGTAAAAGAAGTCAATTAAAATCAATCTTATCATCAAAATTAACATTTTATAAGGTAATTTCTTTTCAAAATCCCTTTGTTATGCAAAGTCATTTTTTCATCTAATTTTGTCTCAAAGTTCAAATTTTAAAACGTTATATTTTTTTTCAAAATCAAAATTGATCAAGGTATCCCATCTTAAGATGGGATATCCCAACTTGGAATAGATCTTTATCCACAGTCTCTGCATCAACAAACAATGTCTCATTTACAAAAACCTCTCTCCAATCAACATGTAATTTAAAAATCCTCTCTTCCTATCAACATGTCGTTTACTAACCATCTATCCCTGTCAACATTTCGTTTACGAGCCCTCTCTCCCTATCCACATGTCGTTTACTAACCCTTTCTTCCTATCAACATGTCGTTTCCTAACCCTCTCTCCCTATCAACATGTAGTTTACTAACCCTCTCTCCAATCAACATGTCGTTTACTAATCCTTTCACACTATCAACATGTCGTTTAATAACCCTCTCACCCTTTTAACATGTCGTTTACTTATGCTCTCTCTCTATCAACATGTCGTTTACTAACCCTTTCTCTCTATCAATATGTCGTTTACTAACCCTCTCTTTCTATTAACATGTCGTTTACTTACCCTTTTCTCCTTTTCAACATATCGTTTATTAACCCGTACTCCATTATCAATATGCCTTTTTCTAACCATCTCTTCCTATCTAAATATCGTTAACTCAGCCTCTATTCCTATCTACATGTTGTTTATTAACCCTCTCTCCCTATCAACATGTCGTTTACTAACCCTCTCTCCAATCAACATGTAATTTACTAATCCTTTCACACTTACAAACACCTCTCTCCGATCAACATGTCGTTTACTTATCATCTCTCCCTATCAACATGTCGTTTACTAATCCTTTCACACTATCAACATGTCGTTTAATAACCCTCTCACCCTTTTAACATGTCGTTTACTTATGCTCTCTCTCTATCAACATGTCGTTTACTAACCCTTTCTATCAACATGTCGTTTACTAACCCTCTCTCCCTATCCACATGTCGTTTACTAACCCTCTCTCCCTATCAACATGTCGTTTACAAACACCTTTCTCCGATCAACATGTCGTTTACTAATCCTTTCACACTATCAACATGTCGTTTAATAACCCTCTCACCCTTTTAATATGTCGTTAACTTATGCTCTCCCTCTCTCTATCAAGATGTCGTTTACTAACCCTTTCTCTCTATCAACATGTCGTTTACTAACCCTCTCTTTCTATTAACATGTCGCTTACTTACCCTTTTCTCCTTATCAACATATCGTTTATTAACCCTTACTCCATTATCTATATGCCTTTTTCTAACCATCTCTTCCTATCTAAATATCGTTAACTCACCCTCTATACCTATCTACATGTTGTTTACTAACACTCTCTCCCTTCGAACAGATGGTTTATCAAACCCTCTTTCCCTATCAACATATCATTTACCAAACCCTCTCTATCTCCATTAAAGAGACACTCCGTGAGTTATCAAACCTTAATAAAATTATCAAAAAATCAACAAATGCATGAAGAGCGTTTACAATTTTTTTGAAAATGTTCCGATTATCATTTATATTACAGCCAAAAATCTGAAAGCGAATTGACTTGTCTAAAATAGATCGAGTCGAGGATGGTCATTGCTCAATGCATTATGGGATTGTACTGAGTTTATACGAACGCTCAAATACCGAGAACAGGCAATGGGACTTTCGAGTGTCACAGGAATTGGGGACAGAAAACGAATGGACATCACAACGAGATTACTAATTTGTTTTAAGTTATTACATTGATGTGTTGATTTAACCAATTATCGATCTTACCATGTCATTGTGGCAAAGTTAAACCCATTTAGGTGTCAATGCTTTTTTTTGTTAGAACACTTGACAAATGAATATATAGGTCTACGAGTTTGCATCAATAAGCTCAACGTATCTATTCGAAACATAAGAACTTTAATGAACTAAAAAACACTTTGTCCTTCTATATAATAAAGAGTCTAATCGATATAAAGGCAATCTAGTACCATACTGAATATTCACTTAGACGTCGGTGTTTTGTTGAAATGCTAATAAACGTGTGTATGATTTATATTATTCAAATTTCGGTATTTGCTAGTTTTTGTCATCCAAAAAACTATTTGTTAATATGCTTTCTCTTGTCGTTTGTTTAGTCGTTTACCCACAGATTAAAGGTTCGAATATCAAGGAGATTTTGATCTCATACCAAAACACTGTGCAACACCCAAGTAACATGTCTACATTGTGGTTAAGTATAACAAACTCATTATAATTGTAGATTGCTAAAACAATAACAAGAAATTTTATTGATCTGATTTAACATTCTGAGTTTATCAAGCTAATAATATATGGAATGTCCTTTTTTTAGAACTGTTAACGTTTCGTCTTTTTACCGAATAATAAGAAAGGTCGACTTTCTCGATGGTTGCTGTTCGATTGTATGACAAATTATTTGAAATTTCCCACTTTGTTTTTAAATTATTTGGATAATACCCACACATTTGGCTTATTAGAGGTCTAAATATTTTTGGCACGTCACTTGGAAAAATTGGTTCGATAAATAACCCGTTTGGTTTCTACTTTAATTTGTAAATGGCAAAGGGGTAAGCTCTAGATAATGTTTTTATACTTATTGCCTGCTGTACGATTCACTACCCGAAATAAACCAATCACAAAATATCACTTACCCTCTCTCCCCATATCAACATATTGTATGCTAACCTCTGTATTAGTCAACATAACGTTTACAAAACCGTCTCTCCAAATCATGATTTCATTTCTATTCCCCTTTCCCCATTAACATATTATTTACTAAACCCTCTCTATTCATCAACATACCGTTGAATACTATCTCCCAATTTTTTTATTTTTACTTACCCATTCTCCCCTTCAACATATTTACATTACCCTCTCTCCCACTAGCATTACATATATCACTAACCCGCTCTTCATATCATCATCACAAAACGAACAATAACGCCCTGTCATTTAATACTTTTTTTTATCAACTTTCTCGTGGACATTTAATGTGAAATCCATCATCATTGAAATTAATCTTACGTTTGTAAAAGATAATATTTAGTCGATCATGTTATGTAATTAGTATTCATTTAAATTAAATGAAATGATATATTTGGGTCATACTTATATACTTAGCTGTTCAAGTTAAATTTGTCATTTTGGAATAGTCATGAGAGATGTTTTGAAGGATCATCTTCCAAAAATTGTCTTTGGAAATGTATGAAAGCCAGATAAAATCACAGAATATCTCTTTAATTTTTGTTTGGGTTACTTTTTCTGGATTTGGAGAAAATAGACCCTATGAAAATGATCCTATAAGTTTATATTGTACTGACCATACCAACCTGTGTACATACTGATATAGACTTAAATAAATAAAAACGATGGTAATAAGATATTTAAAATACCTTGCTTCTTCCAATCGGCATTCTGATTTTGTATGAAAAAAATGCGCAGTTATTTTATAAAACCTCCACTCCACTAGGGTCCATTGTATAACAGTCAATATATATACAAACAGAAAAAAGTGGTAATCCATTTCTGAGATCATGCATGAATACGTTAAAACATTCAACTTCTATTTATCATTTTTGTATTTCCGTCTATTTCATCTACTGAATTTGTACCTGTGTATTCATCTGCAAATATTTGTAATTTTTATTAGCCTTAATATTTCATTGTTTTCAATTCATTAAAATATATAGAGCCTTTGGCTTTGTATCTCATCAGGCTTCATATTTAACTTTGCTGTAGGGAGCGGCCAATGTGGTTGACGAACTGTACCCCTTTGTAGGGACCACAGGGTCACCAATTCAAAAATTAAGAATATAGGCGATGTGATATCAGATTCCGGTTATCAATTCAGAAATGGAATTTGCTAAAAAAATTCAATTGATTATTTAGAGAATAGAATCCAAAGTTTCACAAAGTACGTTTTGGAGGCCATAGGGTCACCAAAACTGTAAATCATAATCCTCACTAGTAGTAGTAGTAGTCTGTACACAAGATTTCAGCTTTCTCGGTCTTATGCTTCTGGAGAGGAAGATGACAATAGCCGGACACCATGTCATGCCATCAGCTTATCGGGCCTATGAGCTAAAAAGGTCTGGTATCCATTTTTGGACAGGATCTTGAAAAGTTAATGTTCTTGTAATGAGTCGTTCGTAAGAGCAGGCCGTTGCTGAAATTTATCATATATAATATCAGGTTATTCAGGTTATACAATTCAAGCGATATGCTCCCTTCTGATTTGATCTAACAAGGTCATTTGACCGGTATACTTTTCAATGAACCCTAAAATGGATGTTATGCAAAATAAACCATCACATTATGAAGGTTATACAAATCGTGCCTTCTAATTGGAAGAAATAAGGCTTTGTTAAAATAGAAACTATTTAGAAAATGAAGCATTGCACATTTATGAAACCACAATAACACACCGCTTAAGTAAAACTTTTTTTGTAACTGGCTGCGCAAGCTTCGCCAGTTTTTAAAGTTTAACTTACAAGTTTTTAAACAGGTTATAACTACTCCAGTATACTACTGTGGACATACACATTATGAGATTTATTTCTTGATTAACCAGCAATTCTGAAACTATAAAGTGATAACTATTAACATGTTCATTGCTATTTAAATATAAATGTTTCTCATGGAGAATGTTTTCCTAATTAGAACACTGTTTTAACATGCAATTTTTCAGCATTGAATTAACAACCCTGAAACCGCACTCTGTGTGTTGTGTTATACACTTGGATGCTGAATGGATGTATGTTTGTTAAATATATAATAATTCAACTATCGTCAATACTAAAATTAGGAATCTTTATATATTCAGGGGAACCAGAGAACATCGACTTGGTTTCTAGCAGTCTTCTTTGTTTATGAAAGATTTCAGTAACAGAAAATAAGGTTGGAAAGGGCCAACACAGCTATATTCATATAGACGAACAATAAAAATAATTTTGAATACAACGGAAAGGGGACTCAGTTTGCTCAATCTCATTATAAAAAGTTCAAAATGTTCTTTACTGCGTTACGCAGATAATAGATCTCACAAAGCCTCGTTAGTTCAGCCGTCAGGGTAACCTTCGACCCTTTGATCTGAGGTAGATTTCGTCCACCATCAAATTGTATGTCTTTTAAAGGCAAATTCTAGAGGTTCGAGCGTTTCAACAAAATGATCTTTCGATCTTCCAAAAAGCAAGGATAAGTGATTAATTTTTACTAGGTTTAATGCTTCTCTGAAGTTATAGTATAGATGTTTGTCAAAATGAGCGATATAACTGCACCATTTATATTTAAAGGATGGTGATACAGGAAATGGTCTATATAATTGAGTTTCCTACTGGTGTAAATAACAGAACAGGAAACGCAATATACGAGACATTTAGTTCACAAACTTTACGTTCTACATTAACAGTCCACAACTGGGAATTCAGACTAGCACTAGTATAAAATCAATATCTTCTTAGTCACTATTTTGCCTATAACGGAAAACTAGTAAACCTTACATCTAAATATTAAAAAACATCTACAAACATCAACATAACATTTCATTAGAAAGTAAGCGATATTTAGATAATTTTATATGAATAAATGAACCATGTTTCTAAGTTATGGGTATATGCTTTATCAGGTTCCATTCAAACTGTAACTGTGTTTTAAATACATGTTATTACTTTTCTCCGTATAGATAGCTATCGTTTTATTAGTAAAGTATTTCACAAAAAGATTGTCAACCTCTAGGTTATCCAATGAAAGCTCCTTACGCGGTTCTCTTTATCTTTATTGAGAATATCTTGTGAGAATATTGAAGGATTTTTATTGTAAACCAGGCCATGTTATACGATTACGTTTTGCTCCGAAAAAAACTTTAATATATCTTCTTAGATATTAATATACACAGTTAACGTACATGTATTTATTAAGGGCCAATATTTTGTTAAAGTTATTGACACGTAAATCTAATTAAACAAAATCAAAAAAATCATTCAAATCGTGCATGTAGTAAAGTAATAATAAGGTATTAATTGATAATGCTTTTGTTTCTTGTTAAGAACTTATGTTATTGAGGAATGTAATTTAAATCTCATCTCAAACATATTAATAAAAGGATAAACTGATCTTTAGAAATGTTTGATTTAAACGTTCCCTTGAAAGGTCTCAAATATATTCCGGGTTTTACTGTGTATATAAATTGCATCGACAATTGGAGATTACAAATAAAGGCAATTCATAAAAGATTTTTTTGGAGGTTATACATTGTTTTGTTAAAATAATATCATTAGTTCTAACTTGAGATAAGAAAGAAAATGAATTCAAACTCCCATCGTTTGATATAAACGTTCATCAGAGAAATGTTGACATCAATCGTTTTTCCTTTATACATAATGACCAATTGGTAAGATAGCACCTCTTCAAATCAACCCGACAAAGCGAAAGAACGATAGAGCGATGAAGCGATATGGCTGCGCGACAAAGCGATAAAGCGAAAGAGCGAAAGAGCGAAATAGCGATAAAGCAATAAAGCGATATTGCTGCGCGAAAAAGCGATATGAAATATCGCTTTGTCGTTCGTCCATATCGCTTTGTCGTTCGGCCATATCGCTTTGTCGTTCGACCATATCGCTTTGTCGTTCGACCATATCGCTTTGTCGTTCGGCCATATCGCTTTGTCGTATACCAATATCGCTTTATTCCTTTATCGCGTTTATATCAAAGGGCGAAAGAGCGATGGCCCGTTTCGTCCATCATACAGAAGGCTTTTGGCTCCTTGTCATGTAATCCATGTGCTTTTCGTGACCCTTGCCAAACGCCTACATCGTTCATGATTAAGGGTCCATCTCTCTTTTCCCTCATCCTGTCGATCCCTTTCTCTCTGATCTGTCTACTCTCTTTTGGATGGCAACATCCACGTGTTTAATAACTGAAATATTGTTCAAAACACGTTAAACACTAACTCACTCACTCACTCACCCTGAAAGACCTCGGTCTCAGTCAGTAACTATGCTGACTTACCAGATTTGATCTGTTCCACACAAGTTTTGTCACCATGAAGTCTGTTAGACTAAGGGAGGGAACTCTTCCTTTACTAGTCAAGTCACAGCTTAACGTTTAACTGAATGTATGGTTTTTCATCGACGTGCGTGTTTTAATACAAACACCAGGCAAATTATGATGTGATTCACATTGGGTTATCGGTTTAATTCATATCAGAATTGCCTTAGGTGAATTCTTAACACAACTTATAAACGTTATTACTCAAATATTAAAAATTTATAGATTAATAATGTTCAAGGTGCAATACCCTATTTTCATCCACGAAACAAACATCAAATTCAGTTTTTACCCGTTTTGTGTACACACGGTTTGGGTCTTCAAGGTGTTTGGTTAAGCAGTTACGTCATATGGGAGATAAATCTTCTTATACTACCCAACTATGCAGGTAGACTCTTAGAAACCTCCCCTCTCGTACTCACGACAAAAGTCAGACTCTCCCTGGCATCATCCTCTGATTACCATTCTGCAAGAGACATGCCAAGAAATGCGCTGTATAGTCATGTGTGACTGGGGCAGTGGTAAACTACCCTTTGGGCTAGTGGTTAATAACTCGTTCATGAGTGCAGAATTCAAAATTCACATCTTAAATCCCAATTCAGCCTCCCAATATCGGACCCATGGTGAAAAAATAATGTTCGGAGAAGTTAAAAATCTGTTAAAAATTTCCGTTTAGAACACAGGAAAATACTATCTTTCTTTCATATTCCAATTTAACTAATACGTTTTTGTATGTTACCGTTGAATAATCACTTTTAATGTTGGGCGCGATTCAAGTACGCCGTTTTTGTCTCAAAGCTTAAAAAGTCTGCACTTTTTCACTCTTTTGTGTGACTTAAACACTGTTTACAGTTATTTGAAAACATGTTTGTGTATCAATATAAATATCAAATACGTGACCAACGATGTTAATTATTGAGTATTTCTCATATACTCAACTAATGTACAATATATTAATGAGTTTTTGCAAGTCGAATAACAAATTTGATTCGTATATATCCAATTATTTAAAGGCTAATTCATTTCATCTATATCTGAAGTTACAATTTCAGAGTAAGAGGTCTTTGAATATTGGACGACGTATTGTATTTTTCATTAGGCTTCTTCAATACTTTCTAAAATATTTAAGTATAGTGTCATAAATAGCTGTATATATTATTCATGTTTCTAAGTTTAAAATATACTTCACGTTCGTTCTGTTAGCACTCAGTGAAGGTTTGGCTTTCCAGTTGAAAACTGCAGAGGTGAGAAACTTTACATTTCATTAATAAGTTTTTGAAATAACCATTTAAAAAAATATCATGAGATTAAAACTTCTAGATAATTGTTGATGTAATGAAGTCATTCTGCGATACTCAGCACCAAGAGTGGGTTTTACTACTCCGAGATTCACAGGGTTTGTTTTGGGTGTGAGTTAATCATATAATAGGTAAAGCTTGTATTGCATCATATGATAGGCATAGCTTGTATTGCTATGGTTGTAAAAACTATTGATATTTAAGTGGAAAGGATTTTATTCAAACCTGTATCTTAAATACAATTTTGGAAGGATTTTTAAAAATTTAAATTCAGTTTTTGTTAGCTCTTTTAATGACTAATGCTAATATTATTTTTAGTTTATGCAAGAAGCGTTGTCATTTGATAAAGGTGGTACATTTTTTTTAAAGCTACAATTTATAATCCTCACTAGTCAAGGAGTCTGTACACAAAGTTTCAGCTTTCTAAACCTTATGGTTCTGGAGAAGAAGATGAAAAAGGTTTTTAAGGTGTGGCCCCTGTTGTCCTATTAGGGGTCACAGGGCCACCAAAGCTACAATTTTTAATCCTCACTAGTCAAGGAGTCAGTACACAAAGTTTCAGCTTTCTAGGCCTTATGCTTCTGGAAAAGAAGATGAAAATAGGTTTTACGGTCGTAGCCCCTGTGGCCCTTATTAGTGGTCACAGGGCCACCAAAGCTACACTTTTTAATCCTCACTAGTCAAGGAGTCTGTACACAAAGTTGCAGCTTTCTAGGTGGTTCTGGAGAAGAAGTTGAAATTCCACAAAGTTTACGGACGCATGGACGGACGGACGGACGCCGGACACCATGCCATGCCATAAGCCAATCGGGCCTTACAGGTCAGATGAGCTAAAAATTCAAATTGTCTCACATATTTATCCCCAGATCGCAATTGTATGATACATGATTGTTTTAAATAGTCATTTATGTTCGCGGAAACCAAATTAACATGCCTTTTTATATATAATTACATGATTACTGGTTATATAAGCTACCAAACAGTATCAACGCGTAACTGTTAAGTTGACTGTTTCCTAAATAGCGTTTGACTGATTGACACGCGTCATTTCCTGTTTTTCCATCATAGTTTGATTTCAACATTTTATTCACAAAAACGTACATACAAGAATTGGTCAACAAGCAAAAACTTTGTTTTTGTAAGATGCACTGTTATGGAAAAATTGGCCACAGTAATCTAAAATTGGTAATATTTATATATAACTTTACAGTCTTACGTGACAGACGATGTTTTAGACTTCTTAAGCAGTTAATCAACACTTTCTTGATCATAGTGTTTATATAAATATCTAAGTATCAGTTGTTTTTGTGAGGTCTATGTGCCTATGGCTGTAGACTTCCTTAAATTATTTTATCATTTATAGAATGGATGGCTTTGGTGTATAGAACATCGTCGTAAAAAAACAATACATTATTTTGTCTGATTTATTATGCAAAGAGTTCTAAACTACTTTCCACCTCGTATTGATACCAATTGATTCAATTAGGTAGTAACAATCCTATTCGTATGCCGTTTTGTAACTTATCAACTAATGATATAACTCTATTTCACAGCGACTAGGAAATTTTCAAGTCCGGGGAGTGGTTTGATTTTTTAGCAGTTTTGTTCTGTGTCTTTCATATCCTGATGAGTGAGCGTATTTCGTGATTATCAACAACTGATATTTCTGTCTAAAAACTACGGCTTTGTATGGTATGTTCGCGTAACAAATTTGGAATATACTATCGGTTGGATTAAGGGTTATAACAACCTCCTATTGTCCCAATTCAAGGATGTTTCCTGCAACAGTCAAATACTTCACGATCGAATGACTCAATAGATTTGCTTTGTCCTTATGATGCAAAGCAATGGAGTGCCTCGTTAACATTGAGCTAATTTTGACCGATTGTTAGTGTGAACATATTTAAACAATTGAGAGAAGGCAATATATTCATGTTAAACAATTGTTACAAAACATAATACTTTCGCCAATGAATGATTAGAAACATTGTCTTGTAATTGATAACATTGAATTTGTTTTTGCCAGATGCCTTTGTTTACTTTATAAAACGTTCACTTGCCCATTTAAGTCCTGTATGACCGAGGATGCATGTTATAATCATCGGAATCTTGATTACAGTGATCTCGATCTAGTCATCCCATTTATTGGTAAGATCTGTAATCAGGTATAAACCAACGTCAATGATAGGAATTGTTTCATGATAGTAAACAATTAAATATAGTCGCAAAGCGACGACAAACTGATTCAGTCCTTTATGGTGATGATACGTATGATAAATGTATATATTATGTTTAATGTCAATTAACTGACGTCCAAAATAAACTTTACTTCATTTGTAATCATTCTGATTAAGTAATGAAAAACGATAGACATTCACAACAAATTACTTCCTATCAATCAATCACTTCAGTAAACAACCAGCTACTAAAAATTTTGAGGGGAACCCCCGATTTAGTACGTGTGTAACGAAAAAAGCCAAAATTTGAATTACGTCACCTTTCATCAGTTTCAACCTTCACATTAAATCTGCATCCAAGTTTTTCTATCAATAGGGATGTGTGGATAAAGTTTAATTCTTTATTTCGGTATGTGTAGCCTCCGGCCAATATACAGGTAACAGTGAGCAGGTTGGAGATGTTACAATAACAATTGGCTCCTCAGACGGAGTGTATGATGAATAAAGAGCTGCAGTAAAATAAAAACGTATTTTAAATCATATGGCCTGCAGACAGGCAGTACATAATGTTAATCTCAAGTCGTTAAAGGCTGGACAAACCATAATAAAATGAAATTCATCTTTAATATGATCTAGTTTACATACTCTGCATAAGCGCAGCGATCTTATAACATTACCATATCGCCCAAGTTCAACTTAAAGTCTTACCATACCGATACGAAGTTTCGTCATTTCGCGATAAAGTCTTACATACATGTATCAGATTGACCTACATCTTTGTGTGGTACAACTTGTAATCAGCCTCGAGAACTCAACATTCGCAGTTAAATCTTATTTTTTGCATGCCGTCAGGTGACGAAAATGTTTAATAACTGTCCGTATTGAATGTTTGTCACTCCAATAGTGAAAAAAACCACCTTAAAACCAGTAAACGGTATAGCAAAAATATCGCGAATCCCCTCTGAAAATATATTTAATTATATAAACAGCCCCTTTTACAAGAATCGGTAGTGTTCCTTCATTTCTAATGGTAACTTGATCCGGCTATACAGAGAGGTTGTGAGGACACACACAAAAAAGTTTTTTTTTCACTGCATGAGAGCCGATATCTGTGACGTTTGACCACCGCGAACGTTGTCTCTTAGTGACGTCAGAGATAGCAAACATCACAGGTCGGCATGTTGTTATGTTCTCGTGCACTTTATGAACTTGGACATATCTAATCAGAGCTCATCGACTGCTAAGTTGATAGCTATTGGTAACTAAACATCGACACATGGCAATTTCATTCGAAGTTATAACGTCAGAATTGGCATGCAATAGCAAGATTTAATTGCGATTGTTGAGCTCGTAAGGCTGGTTACCATTTGTACGACTCAAAGATGTATCAATATGACACGTACGACTTGTGTCCACACATTCCCATTAATGGAAAAGCTTTGATGCAGACGAAATGTGAAGTTGAACCTGCTGACAGGAGATGTAATTTAACCTTCTTTTGTTACTCATGGCAGATTTGGAAGTTATAACACTCGGGCTGCTCAAACCTGGTACTAAAGTAGCAAATTTTAGTACTTTAACGAAATTATTGCGAAAACATCATTTCAACGAACGTCTGTACAACCACAATTTTGACCCCTGCCCACTTCAGATCAAATAAGTGCAAAACTGGGTTTCCCACCTGTATTTTGGATTCGCTGGTTGTTTAAACAAATGATTGATTAATAAGAGGTACTTTGTTTTAAATTTCTATCGTTTTTCATTCTTCAATCAGAATCATTACAAAATGATGCAAAGTTTCTTTTTTGAAGTCATTGTATATTCTGAAAATCTGGGACGGACTTATATTAGTAATCTTACATTGCTTATCATTAATGCTTACCTACGAAAAAAGATGCTCAGAGAAATAAGATAAATCATTTACCTTAAGATTGATATCTCTCCATAAATGTATTAATTCTGAATTTGATGGAAGAGAAAATATTGTTGGTGCCTTCGAAATAAAAAGTTAGAAAAAGATAACATTAGCATAGTTGATAACAATGGATGTATTTCACCAATGCTTATTTCATTTTCCACATCAGTTTATAACATCTGAGATAAAAAAATTCAAGATATCCAAGGAACAGATACTTGGATAAAATCTATCCATTTGCCTCTTATATGCCCCATGTCCAGCGAATTCCTCAAATTGCAAATTAAATTTGGAAAAGCTCATTTTTGCGTTATGTACACAATTATAATATTTTAAAATCGCTTTTAGCCAAATTCCTTTGCTCCCTTTATAGCCTAACTATTGCGGCTATAATCCAACAGGATAAAATACAACATTGTAACACTTTAAAAAAATTCACATTTACGTTCCATCCTTAAAGGGGCAGTAGCACGTTTTTAGGGGGGATATAAGGTGATGTCAGGAAAATTAAAATAAAATGTTCCAGTTGAAAGACTATGTATTGAAACTAAATTGAGCAGTAATAGTTCAAACATATAACATAAAGTTTAGCCATGCGATTCATTTTTCTTACACAAAATGAATTAAAGGTGTTCACACAAAAAATGGCCGCCAATGAGTTTAATGTGAATTTTCATACTTTGTCCTCTGACTATGGATGATTGACTTGTGTAATGAGATTGTTGACACTGTCAATATAATACATTTAGCATTTACTTACAATTATCAGTGAGATATTTGAAATATAAAATTATCAAAAAACGTGCTACTGCCCCTTTAATATGTATATGCTCAAGGTTATTTACCAAGTATGCCGGAGTCTCATTGGGAAATTTCCAGGTAATAAAACTCCATACCTGATAAGCTGTAGAGAAATACCTCCAGGGGTAAACACATTTTAATGATTTTGTTTGTTGACATATTTCAGTTTATGGGAATAAATTAGATGGTTAATATATGCTATTACCTTCCTGTAATTCGTATCATAATGTACCGTCGATCCAACGCTTTGTAAATGTTTATCACAACCTCATTGTTCATTGAACTATATCACTTTACAAGAATACATCACAACTTAGTACGTGTATCTTGTTGATGTGTTGTTAAACTGGTTTACCTATTGCTGCAGTTGTGTACGGTTGACATTCTTCATAATCGTCACCTTCTATTCGTTGGTTTTCCTGAAGAATCTTAAGAAATGTGCAGATATGGACATTTTGGTATAGTTGAAAACAGCTGAACTAGAAATGTTTGTAGAATGTGTTTCTACATCTTCATGAGATTATTTAAGGATTCACTAATCTTGAATTAGATATGTCAATAACTTCACTAAATTTTAATGCAGAATAAGCGATATAGCGGCTGCAGTTTATTGCTTTGCAGGTAGTAATACATGTAGTATCGTAGTTAATGCCAATTACAATGCATCCTTTCGATCTTTTAGAATTGAGGTACTAACCTGAATAATATAAATATTTCTTATAACCTACATAATACCTTATATGAGTGAGGACAGCAAGCAATGTCGCAGTGTCCGGGTACTATGACTATATACGATATATTTTCCCACCGCTATTATCAACCTCTATATGTATCGAATCAGCTTGGAGAAGAGTAAGACGTGATCGTGCATACATAATTCAGGTCATATGTATCGTCAGACTACTTCAAAGGTAATTCACCACTTTGCATTTGTACTTCCACATACATTTAACTTTTCATGTATTACCTTAAGTTAGCACACACAGGAGACAAGTGAAATGTATAATAATAATAATAATAATAACACTTTATTATCCTCAGTACATGTACATATTGGAAATTCGATTTGTGCCCATGGCACCCGGCAGGCACGTTGCAGCGCCAGTTAATGCGTTGTTCTGCCTTTACAATGCTGAGTGTCAAGCAAGACCGCAACAACTCCCAACTTTTAACGTCTTTTGGTATGACGCGACCGGGAATCGAACCCCGATCTTCCGGGTAAGGAGCGGACACTCTACCACTGAGCTACGCCCCCTATTTAATAGGACCTTGCGTGTTGTTATTTCAATGATAATTCTTAATTTCGCTTTTAGTTAATTCGAATAAACATATCTTACCTTATATTTGATATGAAACATAAGGCAAAACACATTTGCAGAAATTTGTTCGATATTACTTTGCAACTTATTTATACATTTCATTATTTATGAAGTGTATTGATGTTTGTATAAAGCATGAGACAAATAATATAGGAAGGACCTTGTTCGATACAACTTCAAATATATATAAAAGAAGAATTTGCGACTCATATGTTTAAATACACATGTGCTACTTGTGTATTGTTTAAATGAAGGATGAGAAAGATATCATTGATAGGTACATATTCGATGCTCCTTCAAAGATAATTGATTATTTTTAAGCTTCTACTTTTACATACAATAGACTGGCAAAAGCAGTATATATAAAACGGGCAATAGCACGTTTTTGGACTATTTTATATTTTCAATTTTTACTGATAACTGATACGTTGATGCTTAATGTATAAATTTATTTTATAGTGTAAAAGATGTCATTTCACAAACCAATCATCCATAGTCAGAGATCAATTAATAAAGATACACATAAAGTCCATTGGCCACCATGTTTTGTGAACACCTTAAATTCATTTTGTGTAAGAATATGAATCACATGGCTGAACTTTATTTTATATATTTTATTTATTACTGCTTCATTTTCTTTAAATACATTGTCTTTCAATTTGAACCATTTATTTTGATTTGCCCGACACCACCTAATATTCCCCCTAAAACCTGCTTCTGCCCCTTTAAACCCAAAGTGACAAAATGTCATTAAACATTATTTCTATTGAAATGACATTACAAACGAACTGTGCAATCATCCTGAAAGAATGGCTAGGTGAACACTGTTGTCATCAGTTGATATTTAACTGTTCACTAAGACGAAGTTACCTCCAACATTTCTGTGGGCATTGACGAAAACTTCCTGTCATAGATATTATCCAACATTGTTGGACTATGCTTTTCTGTATGTAATTTCCTCATGTCATGACTTATTTTTTCATTCTTCGATGTTTTTCTGATGTGAGAGATAAATCATGAACCGCGGAAAAAAATTCTAATTCTTGATAATGACCGCCGGTCATGATTATTCAGAACATATGTGTTCGATTAGAGCTTTCGATAGTAAGTCGAAGTCATTTGAAATAAAGAAAAGGGACACTTTATATTTAAATGCTAGGTTTTTTTCAAATAAGTCTATCAAGTTTCCAACGTGTCAAAGGATTTTAATCTTAAATGAAATGAAGTTTAAAGTTCACGAATGCTTTACATTTTTCAAGGCTGTCACATATTATCTAACATAGAATATTCTCACTCTGTGCAACAATGTTCATGGCAACAGGAAAACCATCAACCACTCTCCTATTTGACACGTGTAGATAATAAAGTGCTTAATGTGGCATTTTTCAGAGAATATTCCTTTTATCTAACATAAGCGTGTTCATAAAAAGCCAGAGGGTTTTCACTTCCCTCCGAAAATACACCTTTTGACGCAATACATGCCAACGCTACAAGAGGCAATTTATCATGACCATGAAGCAAAGCCTAAATATAATACACCTACGCAAACTTTATTAATAATAACGTGACTTTGAGCATAATTCCATAACCTGAGGATATGCACATATCATATGCTGTTAGTGTATCATTAGTGACATCCCCTCACACTAATGTCACGTTAAATGCCTTGAGGTTGAGTACTAAGCGGTCATCAATGTTGAATGTATAAACACGAAAATAAAGGTTATTGGAGATAAAAGAAAATTATCGACACATTTTTATAATAATTGAAATAATAGCATATACATTGACATGTTACAATTAACATGTCTTCATATAAAGATATATAAAAGATGAAAACTACTACTACTACTACTACTACTACTACTACTACTACTACTACTACTACTACTACTACTACTACTACTACTACTACTACACTTCTTCTACCATTACTACTTCTATCATTACCGTTACTTCAAACCATTATTATAGAGACGTACTAGTTTATAGTTTTGAGAAGTATTATTTGATGCTTTCTGTTTGTTCAAACACTAAAAAGTAACTCCGTGATTTTAATGGTATCTTACATGGCTTTCGTACGTTTTAAACAAAGGATATGCAATCAGTAAATCAAATTATGTTATCCCAAAATGCAAAATATATGACAATTGTTTTATTTAAGTTAAAATAGAATAACACCCTTATGTGTGAGCAAAAATCCAGATCACATGTACTATTACATTAATACAAGCTAACAAGTTTTCAATCTCAAATTATGTCATTTACCATTGGTAGATTTCACAAATAACGTTTCGGTTTCGTTGCTATGTTTTCCTTTGTTCTAACTGTATGTATATTGACCGATACACCATAGCTTTTTTAGTACACCTATTCTTTTTTGCACACCCACATTAAGTCAGGTGTAGAGATTTTCAAATTTGGCGAATCAACGGAGTTGTAAAATTTTGAATTTTTGAGAAATGATAACGACCACAGTGGTCCAGGGGCCTTTATGTTGCTACGCCATGCCTCTATCAACTGAGCTACTGAGGCTGAGCGGTACTTTTTGTTGTGTCATGTCTAGGTTGTTGTATTTTCCTATATAAGCCTATGTATAGGTACTAGTTTGTACCAAATTTTAATGTGATGAAGTCAGTTTATGTTTTTTAAATGTAATAAGAAGAGTATTTGATGGATCTAGTTACATGTAGGTCAAGACATATATACATAGAGAAGGGTAGCTCCTTTTCGTCAAATATGACTTGACCGGAGTGGGGTATAAGTCAGATATACCCACCCTTCCCTCGGTGCATCACTCAATATACCTCCTGTTTGAATCGTGAATCCTACGCTACGCCTCGGAGACCCACGGTTAAAACAGGAGGTATACTGAGCGATACACCTCGGGAAGTGTAGGTATGTCTATTACTTATTGCGAATAGGAAACGTTTTCTTTTTACGAGTGGATTGCAACTTCGCATCTATTGATGAAATCTGCGTTCCGAAAACCGTATCATTCCACTCCCATTCTTGTTTAGCATCCCATCCTATAAGCTTTGATTCATACATGTATGCTCTTTCTTCCACACCTTCCGTCCTGAGTAAATAGCAGCATACCTAAATCATGTCAAGGATGAAGACAAGATGACACTGTATCTTATGTAAATAAAAGAGAATAAATGGTACCGCTTGCAGACAATGTCAAAAAAAATCATCAAATAATACATGCAAGTGTCCATTTCTCTATCTAAATGATTGAATGGTGTTCACATAAAAATGGCCGTCAGTGTTTTTTCCTTGAGACGTGATAATTTATTTTACAATTAACTCCGCATGATTGGGTTTGAGAGATTTGATGAAGATAATACACTTTGTAAAGCTGACATTTTGGGCAAACTTTCAAGCAAATAAACTTTGATCCAAAATAAAATTTCAACTTTCTCTTTATATATAATTAAACTTGTAATTCAATTCATTTGAAAATACATGAGTGTATGTCTGTAAACGTCAATAGAATTTTTAATACGATTTGGAGGTGTCTGGAATATCACATCAGGACAGTTTGTGAACTAATTTCCCCCTTTTCGGCAAAAAATATACTCTTTGTAACCAACCATAAATATTATTCATGCTTATACAAAATGAAGGACTATTTCCCTTTTTAATTCAAAGTCGTGTATCGTATATCCCTGAAGCGTTACAATAATGGGTTTCGTAGATATACAATTTCAGGACGTTTGAACTAACAGTTCAAATTCATGTCACAAGATCAGGATTGTTTAACGTGTAAAATCGTAGCAAAATACAAGTGTTTGTTAAATGAAAAATACATTTAATTTTTTCGATTCTTATAATGTTATTTCATGTTCTTGAAGTTGAAACTTGACTTAATTCTAGTTAGGAGTTTTTAGGCTTTATATCCTTTTAAAGATTATGTTTTCGACCGTGTTATGATTACTTGTGAAGATGGATATATTATTAGAACATTACGTTGTCAAAACATTTAGAATATATAGATTATTAAAGTTATATTAGGTCTCAATAAAACGTGACATTTTGACCTTCGGAGGTACGTGGGAATTTATAATTCTTTTCGTCGCTTTTTATAAAAATCATAATGTTATTTAATTACCTGAATTTGATTTGGCTCCAATTTTTAAGTATAGTTTTCATCAACAAGCTCTTATTACAAAATACTTTACCATATCTATTAACAAAGAGGCCTTTTTTATGCATTTAAGGACAAAGGATGTTTATGTGTTTACCTATGTAGGTCATGCCCTGGGGAGAGTTGCGTTCGGTCGATTTGTCCCCGTTTTCAACCTCGATGACTCAATTGTCACTCGGTGAACTCACCAAAATAACACGTCTGTTCTTTGAAATTCTTTACAAGTCACAAAAGTGATTTATATACATGTGCAGATAGGTTTATTATGACACGTGGACAACTATGAAAAAGTGTTACATTCTGGGCAAATTTTGAGTCAAACGTGCTTAAAACAAGGCGGCATTCCTTAAGTTACATCTAGATAATTTCAATCCAACACTGATACTGGTGTCATCATAGTTAACGTTGTGATATCAATAACAGCGAACCAAATAGGAAGATAATACTTGCAAAATTTATCAGATACATAGATTCGATTACGGAGAGAATTTGTAAGTTTGAGAACTTTTTACTGATCATTTTTCTGTAAAAGAAAATTGTGTTTTAACTTAAAGAAAAACTCAAATGTTCCATGAACTAAGTAAAATCTGATCTTTTTGACAATTTATAAGCTTTTGATAATGACTATCAAACAAACTAATTTGCAAAACGATTTTTTTCTGACATTTCCTAAGATATATATCTATTATAGTAATCATTTGATTATTTTTACTTTTATGACAGTTGCCTTGAAATGAGAAAATCTATTCGTGGATTGTTTCATGAAAGAAAAAAGACCATTATTTAATTATATGAACGTATTCGTGTGTACGTATGTTATTCCATCTAATCAGTCTTCAAAGAAGCGGAGCGAGACTGTATCATTATGAATTAAATTGTGACTAAAATGTTCATGAAAGCTTCTGAGAGCTTCGCCTTAACGCACCCGTGTGCATCCAAGCATTGAAAGGTGAATTATATACAGAATAGGCAACATTAAACATCACAACGTGTCTGTCTCGGGGGAAGGTTAAAAGCTTACCACGGTTAACAGTCATCAACACACAGTGGTACATGTGACAGTAAGTGATAAAATTATTTCAAATTTTGTTTTACATTTTCTAAATTACCAACTGTAGTGATGTTATAGATTTTGTTGGCATAATTCCATAGTATCTTGTGTGTGTGCAAGTGCTTGATGTTTAGAATAACGGTGTTGTAACATATAACTATAATCTACGTTTAAGCGATTTAGATGAAGAAAGGACCGTCAAAACTCGTTTGGTATTGACATCGCAGGAGTATAGCTATGTTAGTGAGGTAATAAACTTTGTTAGCATTTTCTGCATCATGAACGTGAAAGTGTTTCCTTCAAGATTAAGGAGTACTTCGTTATTATAGCGGAGGCCTTAGTTTCTTAATAATAGACCATGTAGAATCATAACTCTGTAATTCCTTCTTTGAAGTCCAATTAAACCATTTAGCGAGGTAACGCTGTTTTAAGTATAATTTTATTAGCATTTTTATTATGAGATATAAAAAAATGTTAATGTATAATTAAAGTGGAGGTTTTAAAGTAAAATATGTAAAAGACATAACGATTAGTTACTAGTCTGAAAAGAATAACTAACGTGTAGATAACTTATTTTATATGTCTTAATGAAACTTACATCAGCTTTGTATGTTTAAATACTTCAATCAAACAAACCTTTATTTCATGAATTTGACATTTTACAAAACTTATATGTGTTACAATGTGTTGGTTATTTCTTATAACATGTTATTTAAGTCATATGAGGTTCCGTTCTGCTTTATGCGAATCAATATTACGTATAATTAAGTTTACAGTGTATGCTAAACGGCTTTAGTCATTGACATCTGTTTAGTCTTCCGATTTATTGCTTATTCCATCCTACACGTACGCAACTTTAACCGTAGGCAAAAACGAGGATTCGCTTAGTATTAAACAGGCCAAGATAATGAACATTAACTACTGAACTTACATAAAAAGAGAGACAAACAGACAGACAGACCTGTTCATAAGTGTCACACGTTACTTCTTTTAGTGGAATTTTTAAAGTTGAAGAATTACAAATTATATGGATTAATTTTACAACCTCTTTATTGCCAAGAGATGCAACGTTTCTATGTAAGTACTAACGCTGTTATAAATCCTTCTGCTTTAAATTATACTTGTTTACACAACCAAACGCACTGCGGTTTATGAGAGACACAAACATAAAATGTCGGATAAAACAAATTAGTAATAAATATATAAAGTGAGCCAACTAAATATCAAGGGACCTAGACAATATCTCGGCGCGTAAGAAGAATCAATGTCAAAGGTTAAGACAGGGTTATATAGTATAGAAAAAAACTGTTCACTGACTTTGATATAAAACATAAACCCCTCAAATCTATTCAAACGGGTCATATATAAAACATTTGTAATAGAATCATACAGGGGACAGGTGAATACAGGTGAATGCAGGTGAAAATGTGTATTTCATCTTCTATGATGGTAACAACATCTATTATTAAAAGCTAGGTTCCCATTGCTACACCCCACCTACACTTAGCGAGGGCTGCTCTGTCTGATCTGGGTAAGAGACAAGTGAGACAGTTCTCATTGAATTGTCCACAGTGCTTGAGTTTTTAACTCCAGTTTATCAACGTCTCTGATAAGGATCCATGTATTCAGCTCGCTCCATGTCGACATATAGGTGTAACAAACTTGCAATTTGTCTAGTTATGGTTGGTTCGTGTAGCCCAGTACTTGCTATACTTATTCTTGGATCAAAAGAATACAGCAGTTAAGGTAAAGTAAGTTAAGGTAAACTCGCACTGGCAATAAGTTGCACTCAAAATGACGTGCCGCGGTTAACCTGCTTTACTGCTACCAACTGTCTTTCGCTAGGGGATGACTAAACGAATCACTGTGAACACTGAGGTCTGGGTGGATTTCATTTCTTGAATACACATTTAATGAAAATTGGATGTTTAATCCATCCTGCGCGTTTTCAGTTTCAACATTGAAAACTGGTTTTACAAATGCGAAGTCAACAGGACTTGAAACTTGTCAGTGGTGGTTGTGACAGCACCCAAACTTTCTTTGTTATAATGTAACAGGAGGAGGAGATATGCGTTCCACGTGAGAAATCTACAACAAACGAACAGAGATTTTGTGGATTTTTAAGTTTCACTGTGTTTTTATGAAAAGACAAGATTCAAGATTGGAAATTAGAATAATGCAATCTACCGGAGTACTTATTCTATTTATTTTCGTTTTAGAACTGCCAGGTTTGATTTAATCAATGTCTTGCAATGTTTGGTGACACGTTTTCGTGAAGTCAATTTACTAACCTAAAAACGTGCTACTGTCCCTTTAAGGTAAAACTTTAAACGACATTTTATAACAATAAAACTCAATAAACAAAAAAAGAAATCAAATCTATGCTCAGGTACATCATTTAATCAGGATTAAAAAAACTGTTTGTCCTTTATCATTTTAAAATCGGTTCTTACTCTGTCTTTACTTTTCTTTTTTGTGCCTTAAAAGAGAAACAACACGGAACGACTTTATTTGACGTAGAATATGTAGAATTTCAATACGTCCACATTTGATACATCGTACGTGTGGTTTCTGCGTCCAGGATAGATGACTTTATTTATTCAACACCATAAAGAGTCGCCTTCGTGTATAATTATTCCTACTTTGAGGTATCTTATGTAGCGAAACGCACAGTAGGAGCTTTGTTTATTAGAGATTAACCCAAAAAACTTGGTTAAACAGCCACGCATTATTTCAACGACCTCTGTGAAACCGGATTTATGATAGAATAAACTTGCTGCTTTAACACAATCCGTTTTGTAGTGCATCGTCTTGCATGCCAGGTTATCTTAAGATAAAACATAGCTTTTCAGTTGATAATATATAACACAAATATATAATCTTCCAACACAACGGGACCTGAATTAAATTTAAAGTATCTTTTTGGAAGCTAGGTAAACTACATGTATCCTATGTTAGTCCGTAATATTATGGAGGACGCGTACGTTTCGATCCCGCCATTCAAGTGGTATTTGCAAGTCCAATAAAAAATAAATTGTACTTTAGAAATAAAACATGAAAAAAGAAACTGCTGAATTGTTGCATAACGAAAAGGATGAATGAATTGATTGATGGAAGAAATAGACGGGCGGTTAGATATATGGATCGATTGAATGAAAAGATAATCGAATTGATTGATGGACGATTGATGGATGGGCAAGTGGATTAGTTGATTGACAAACGGATTGACGGAGAGAAATTTGATTGATAGATTGATAGATTGATAGATGGTCGTTTCGTTGATTGTATGGGTATATAATGTAGTGATAATTGTTATAATTATGTCGTAATATTCTTTATTGTAGATTTTCAACATGGCAACCGAACACAAAGAAACGAAACAGAAGAAATTTGAATTGCAGTTGCACCACTTTACATATAAGAATGACATTGATGCAGTGAAGAAACTACTTAGTACAGGAACAGTTAGTCTAAGTGCACGAGATGTCCGTGGCAAAACAGCGTTACTTGTTGCAACATGTTTTTCACGTATGGAGATAGCCCGGATGTTGCTTGCAATGGGATCTGACCCGAATGTAAGGGACAAAGATGGCAATACTGCTCTTCATCTAGCCACTGAAAAAGCATGTCTTCCTATGGTGCAGTTACTACTAAAAACAGGTGTGTATTTTTCAAAACAGGTCTTGATAAATAAGCGTACATTTTTAGTTTAGGTTTGTAAACTTTTTATAGTTAAGAGTTTTACACAAGTGAACATATGTTAATTCAAATTTATATTCAAAATAAATAATAAACTGATTCATTCAATCCAATGACCATGTTCTTGTTTACTTGGACATTGGTCTTATACTTTGTGTTTCATCATTGAATATGGTCATCTGAAGTAATGATAATGATTTGTCATACTATCCTACGTTTGTCATTTATTGCCTATTTGATCAGTAATGTATCACACTGTATGAAGATGAAGCAGAAGATAATCTAGTAATGAACGTGTTTGTTCTATTTTAGGAAAGTGTAAAGTTGACACGAAGAATCTAGACGGACAGACACCACTTATGAAAGCGGCGTTCTTCGACTACCTTGATATCCTCAAATATTTGCATGTGAAAGGTAATCAATTTTTTTTTTTTTTTTTAAGAAAACCTAAATTGAAATATTCCGTGTTTATTCAGGAAAACTGTTATCTCATGTCTAACATTATCATCTAATTACCTGATTACGTCATAATTCATTCATAAACTAATGCCCGGCCAATTTTTATTCACACGAAAATACAACTGGCTCTATATGGGGTGATGCCTCGTCAAGTTGTAAATAGGAAATTTGGTAAACTTTCTTTGTTATTACTCCTCAGAGGCATTCTCTTCCTACAGAGGCAGATCAAGTCATGTTGATACAGCCTCTGTTATATAACGCCGAAATCCGTGGGTTCCGGCAGTTTCCCCTGGCGGACACAAATTGCACCACGATCCATTTGGATTTCTTTAGCAAATGACAACGCTTCTCGCATGGAAAGGGTGGTTCATATCACAATGTCTATTCAGTAGCCAAAATGATGATTTAAGAACAGCGTCGCTGATTGTACAACTAATTTTGATTGCCTCCAATCAGTAATCTCACATTCTATTCCACAAACTCGGCGTAATATAACTGAGGCTGTATGAACATGACTTGATCTGCCTCTGTTTGGAGAGAATGCCTCAGAGGTTTCTCGCGTTTACACGGTTACTCAAATCGTAACGTCTCTGCTTGAAAAGGCGCAGATGTAGAACATCCTGATTGGTTTCAGTCAAAGTCAGTTTATCTTGCGTCGTTATTTCAAACATAAATTCAAGCAACATTGACCTTGTCCCAATTCTATCCAGTCAAAATCGTCAAAGATATTCATCCGACTTTTGTCGTTTTAAGAAAAAGAATGCATGTGCGCATCGCACAAGTACAGTCGAATCTTCTCAATAGCTACTTGTACAGAAAACATCTCAGTTTTGGCAACACCACTGATTGCACAATTCATTTTGAATAGCGTCAGGACTTCTTATTTCTAATGTTTGACTTGTAAGAGAGGTACTTTGGTGAGAGATGTAATATATGACGAATAAAAATGATGACGAATGCGAATCATATGATTATTATAATGATAATGAAAAGGATGAGGAGGATAATTGTAATGATAATGATAAATAATGATTGATGGATGTTGGATGATGGATGATAATAATGATGATGAATTTGATGATGAAGTTGATAATGATGATGAATTTGATGATGATAATTATGATTATTATGATAGTGATGACAGCCACGATGATGATTATAATGATTGCATTTGCAGGTGCCAACATGGACGTGCAAGACTCGCGAGGTAGATCTGCTCTGTTTTTCGCGCTTAGTGAGGGCAGTGAAGGAGCTGCCAGCTACTTATTAAAGAGAGGGTGCGACGTTAATATAATCGACTCGGAGGGTCACAGTGTACTCTACACTGCCATACACTCACACTTCCTGCAATCAACTGATATTCTGCTATTGTTGGAAGATTCAGGTACAGTTGAAATAGGGAATCTGAAAATTGTGGGCTCTCATTCATAGAATATTTCACAATTTATTGATTCTTTAAATTATCTTCAGATTGTGACCATCCCAAATTTTCACAACTGCGGAACAACTGCTGATATCACAATTTGATTATCTTTATCGTGAAATTCAAGCAAATGAAATTACATGAAAAGTTTGCGTATGGAAAGTGTTTTAATATCTTTTCAAATCTTATGTTTGCAGGCTATAACTTTAAAAAGGACTCAGTATGGCTGGAAAAGGAAGAGAGAAGTTCAAAATTCTACAAACAGGATGAAGTATATGTGCGCTTCCTAAAACACGCAGGCATTTGCCGGAAATCGAAAGACTCGCCAGTGCTATCGAGATCTAACAAGGACCCGTGGTTGATCCCCTATACATTAGTCCTTGGAAAAAACAATCACCTTGTCTCACCCCGGCTTCCTAGAGCCAATCACAGGAATGTACCCCAAAAAGCGGGGTAAAAGTATTCAAACTAAACTTATTGAAAAATAATTTCCATTTTCATGTTGGATGAAACACGCTTCCATAGTAAAACATATATAAATCAAAACCGATCTTTTTACTGATTGAGTGACATTACCAATATCGTCGAGACAATCCTTCTCCCACCTATATACATGTACCGTTCCTGAATAGCAAATGTGGTTAGGACACATGTTTTTGCTCCGGCTTGCAATGGTGACCTTAATTCTATATGAAACGGTTGTTAAACTACAAAGTGACATACAATGTAAACGACAATTGTATATTCACTAAATGATGTTGACAGTTCAAAACAGGTGCTCCACAATTATGGATGAACAATCATAAGATAACATGAATATCTTTCTCGAGGGTTCCAAGAGGCTTGGGCCTAATTTTATTAGGGCTCTTCTAAAATGTGTATTTACAAAATGTACTTTAATCATTAACTGACAGTTCTTGTTTTATGGAAATAAGTTTCCAAACGTTTTGATAACACTAATCTGAGCTTGTTAGCTACAAGGTTTACAAAAGGTAGTCAGGTTCACTTTAGTCATAGCAAGTCTAATTAATATGTGTGTGAGGCTTCCTCGATGGACTGACAATAGTGTCTTGATTGTTCGGATGTCCTGTTACCATGTTGCTGAAATATGTTCACAATATACCGAATATGCATTTAAAAAATATTCCTTATTTTTTGCAAAAAGATTCTAAATAAATATTTGTGTATTTCGCACGTTTTTATTTCTTTCAAATTCTTAAAAATAGATGTTCGGGTCAATCAACGCAGAAGTCTCATTTGTTAACACCAGTAACAGGTGGGCTATATCAATACAAAAATCTCTGTTAGATTGATTGATTCATTTTGATATCAGCCATATCTTGAACTGTTCCTTTTTCAATGAACAGAAAAGAACAGATGTTTATTCAATTCAGATACTTGAGTTCACATAGCCCCTCGTCAACATTACTCCACAGTATAGAGGCAGGACATTTCACGATGACACTGAATACAAGCTTTGTTTTATGGATTAAGTTAGGTATAACTGAGTATCTTTATTTTTGGATTGTATCAATTTGAAAAATATCAATTTGAAGGACTTTCTAAATATACTATATTGATAAATTTAACCTATTTACATGATACTTTTGACAAACAAATGAGATGATATTTCACTCAATCCCCAAAATACCTTATTCAGAAAACAAAATCGAACAAACGTAAGGCCACATTAATATTTTATCTGCCAACTTTAAATTTTAACTTATGACATGATATTCAAACGGATGATGTAACTCGACAGATGTCCAGAAACATTGTTAAGATACTGTTTATTTAAAGACTTGTCTTTACAGTAGAATATTCATCAAGCTTTGAACTGTTATTAATGTCACTATACCACTTTTGCGAAAACACATCAATCAAATGCTGCCTAAATATATTGCAGAATTAGAGTATTTAAGAGTTGTTTAAGGACTTACAATTCTTACAAATCTGTTTATGTAGAGTTAAGCGGGGGGGAGAGGTCAAGGATGACCGCATGTTGAAGTTGTTTTCTTATTAAAGTAACTGTAGCACGTAATATTGGAGAAATAAAGGCACTAGCGGATCCAGGGGGGGGGTCCAGGGGGTCCTGACCCCCCCCTTTTCAACACCCGCCCCCTTTCTGGTATCGTGCCAAAACTTAGACAGCCATATCTTAGACAGCTTAAAACAACAACATTTATGGTCAAGTACACAACTAATCCTCAACCTGTTACCTACATTTGATAATGGAATAGTCCAAGAAAATCTATAAAAAATCCCCAAACTAAGACAGCCAGTTCGAAACAACAACAAATTGTAACATTGGTATGTTTTATTTTATTAACAAGTATAACTGATCATTGGTATGTTAAAGCAGATTATTAACAAGAATAAAACAATACATATAGTACCATTTCTTTCATTTCATAACTCATCAAGTTTTTACTTATATAAATACTAATAATTTAATACTCTCTGTTCACAAATCTTCAGAAGTTCATTCAAATGTTCACAAAGTGTCTATCCGAGATGGGTCAAATGGCCGACTGCGTCCAGATACTCAATCTTGGTCTTGTAACCTTGTTGTAGCTGTTCCTTGAGTCTGACCAATCTGTTTTCTATCTCCCGGTAGACTCTCTTCCTGGGTGGAGGTGCAGCTCCAAAGTTGATCTGAGCCAGTTTCGCACGATCTGCATTCTCGATTATCTTGATGATCCCTACAAAGCGGAAGATGTTGGGATGTCGGTGGGGGAGAGAGCGATTCATACTGTTGTGAAATCCCTCTAGGTTGTTGTTGGTTCTCAAAAGTTTTGTTTTGATAATCAAACTTGCATCAAAGACATGCATTTTCAAATGAAAACATCTCAAAAGTTTTGTTTTGATAATCAAACTTGCATGCATCAAAGACACGCATTTTCAAATGAAAACATCTCAGCCCCACAAACCTAATCTCCCTATGGGTCAATTAAAACACTGATTAGGACTGTTCCATTGCAGCTATGGGTGTTGTGTTAATTAATCACCTACTCCACTGTCTAAGTTATGGCTGTCTAAGTTATGGCTGTCTAAGTTATGGCTGTCTAAGTTTTGGGACATAATCTTTCAAATCCATGTATAAGGGGTCATGGACCCCGGCCCCCCCCCCCCCCCCCCCCCCCCCCCCCCCCCCACTGAGTGGAGAAAAATTATTTTGGGACCCCCCCCTTTCAAAAATCCTGGATCCGCCCTTGAAAGGATATCATGAAAGGAAAGCAAATGTCACCAGTTGAAGCATACTTGCAAAATCAATACAAGTGCCTTAAAGCTCCGCAATAAAAATACAAAATAATAAAATTGAATACCCTTACTCGAATGAATAATAACTGGTTACTGTTTTAATGCCAAAAGATCGCATATAGTTTTCGTTTGATTCGTGACAACGGATAATCATGTTGCGTAAATATCCTGCTAAGAAAAAATTCTCAAAAAACTCTCTACATTTTAAAAATATGACCCCAAAAAGGACAACAAAATAACCCAGTACCTTAAACACACCTGACCTGTTTATAACAGCCTATGTCTGTTGCTGTAAACAAGGATATCACGGTGTGTATCGTGATCGAGTTTCATCTGATACCGGCATGGCTTGCTGTGTACATGTTATAGCATACGCACTACACAGTTGAACTTATCTTCACCGACCGTGAAGAGCTATGAACCGGATAGACCAATGGACATAGATCGAGTGACACTGCTGTGAAGTCAACCATGACTATAGAACAACAACCTCACGGGCCAGTCTGGCATTTTGCCAGGGGTTTGTTTTAGTTGCTATTAAATGACGTGTTATAAATATGTTCTCTGTGTAATCCAAACTTATCACATCTATATAAATACATCACCAACAGTGTTAATGAATGAAGAGCTCTCGATCTTATTTTCCATTTCTCTTCTCCATCTTCCCCTCCTGCCTTCGCTTATCCCAGTCTTTCTCAAGTACAAATGAAACTTTATCCTTCTAAAAGTGACTAAGAAGAATGATTTGTGTTGCCAGTAACATTGCCAACGATACAATTCGAAGCTTAAATCTTTGTTAGTATTTCAAGTTTGATGGGACACCGAAAACCTCGGTTTTATTCTAGGACAGGACTGTGCATGTATATCTCAACATCAGTGGTGTCCTCGGTTATATAGACATGGGTTATATTGAGACCGGAGGTATTTTCGAGGAATTGATATGATGTTGTGTTGGAATATTATATTGTAAACCTTTGGTGGCTACCTCGTATCGTGATATTTTGCTCTATTCTTCAAGACGGAAAAGGAAAAGATGCACATGACAGAGTTCCACGACCTTAATATTGTGGCTGATATCTGCCATTCGAGTAGATGATAAGTAGCCGTCAGAAATCCTCTTCCATACTCATATGACACAATTTGCATCTTATCACGCATCTTTGCACTTTATTGACCTTATAATCTATGAAGTTGATCACATTCTTGACCTTTAGGTCAACCTCACAATGAATCGCGTGGGAACTAAATGTCACGATGGCATGTGAGTGTAGTGTACAACTCTGTACAAACATTCCCAGGGGTTAGTTGCACGTGGAATGGTAAATAAATAATTGGCAGCAACCTTTTAAACATCTGTATCAAATATTTGCTCACTTTGCACTTTCTAAACATGAGGCGGTAATTAAGCCTACTTGAGGAGTCATATGTAATGTGATATACTCAAGGAGCGGTGAGAGACAGAGAGGCTGCATGGGAGGCTGGGAAAGCTTGGATGATTGGAAGGATTGGAGGCTTAGAGCCTAGGAGCCTAGGAGCCTAGGAAGGAGGGGAATTTGTCAGCACTTTTTAATACAAACTCAAGCAAACATTTTGCTAACTTTGCATTTTCACATACACATGTTACATAAGGTTTGAAATTCTGGTGAATGGAAGGGGAGGGGAGGGGGAGGGGAACTGGGAGAGGGGGTAACTTCTTTAACCTATAAAATGCTCAGGTTGTTCTTTCATTCCACACTTGCTTCTCATGATTGATTCACAAACACTGGAACATCTTACTTATCTGATTACTATCCAAAAGGAGTCTTGTGGTTGCAGCTCTTCCTTAAAGGAGTCTTTTGAGATAGACATATTCTTTTGTGAAGGTAAGTCTCGTTATTTTCTATGTAACAAATGTCAATCATATGATCATAAAGTCATATTACATATTGTTATTGTCATGTATGTTTAATTTATCTTAAATTGATAAATAGATTATTTTTTGTTATTGTCATTTATGTTCAATTTATCTTCAACTGATAAATAGGTTAATTTTGGTTATTATCATGTATGTTAAATTTATTTTCAATGGATAAATAGGTTATTTTGTGCACCATGTTTCAGACTATCACAGTTCAGTCTTCAAAACTGTTTGCTAGACTCATTTAAAATTATTTCATTTTCCTTCTAAGAATATAAGAGCTTTTTCTTAAGATATCTATTTCCTTTTTGACATCTGTCTTTATCTGTGAGTTTTGTTACACTAAAAAAAGAGGTCAGTTTAAAACTTATCCCAGGTTGACAGGGTGGAAAGAGGAAAACATTAAAATCCTGATCTTATTTCAATTCTGCTCTTTATATCTAATAGGAGAAAGCTCTGAAAGACACATTAACAAACACACACATTTATCTTTTCTCTTGAACCACTTCATAAGAACCTCTCTTCCTCAAATTTGCTTTCTCCAACATTCTTGACATATCTTCATCAGTTCGCTTTATTCTCTTTTTAATTTTTGAATAATGGCAACCATAATCAAATACAAAGTTTCTCAACTCACATTAGCAATTATGGGAGATGAAGACAAAATTGCAAATGATATCCTCAGCAAAGAAGATATAGACATAAAAAGCTTAAACGAGGCTGAAGAGCCTAAAGGGGAGACTGTTCTGCATATGGCCGTTGAGAGAAGAAAATATTGGGTTATTGAAAAATTGCTAAATTTGGGGGTGGATATAAATATTGAGAACATATATGGGGAAACACCATTACAGATGGCTATTGGGAATGGTTGGATTGACATTCTAAAAGTATTTGCCAAGTGTCTACCTTATGATAAACTAGAATTTAGTTTAAACAATAAGAACAATAGGAATTTTACATGTCTAGATATGGCTAGAAAACAACGTAGACATGACATTTTTCGTCTGCTTTCAAACATACAGCAGGATTAACCAACTTTGTTTGAAAAACCAATAAAAGTTTATTTAATTACTCATCCTTGTAAATAATAACTCTTGTAGGATAGACATACCATTGTTTTATTTTGTTTTAGTGAAGGAAAGTCTTATGATTTTCTAAACAAGAATGTCATGCACATGATTATAGAAAAAACAAAACCATACTGTTACAAATTTTGTTACAAAGAAAAATAGCATATTTCTCAAGTATCAAATGATTTTATTTTATTTCCTTACTGGATTTCAGATTATCACGCTTTGATCTCCTGCTAACAGCTCTTTGTTTGCTAGACTCGATATGTTATTTTGACTAATTTAATTTTCCTCTTTGCAATGTCCAACTTTTCATAAAAATGTCCACGCCTTTCACAACACCTGTCTTTACCTGTGAGTTTTGTCAAAAAATAGAGCCATGGGCTCTGTAGCTCATCAGACTTTTGATCGAAAAAGGTTTTGACCCCTGTGACCCCATTTAGGGTCATTGGGTCACAAAATCTACAAGTTTGAATCCCCATTGGCCAAGGAGTCTACACACAACTTTTAAGCTCTCTAGACCATTTGGAACTGGAGGAGAAGATGAAAATAGGTTTTGAAGGTTGTGACCCCTGTGACCCAATTTGGGGTCATGGGGTCACCAAACCTAAAATTAAGAATTCCCATTTGCCCAGGAGTCTACACACAACTTTTAAGCTCTCTAGACCTTTTGAAACTGGAGAAGAAGGAGTAAAATATGTTTTTAAGGCTTTGACCCCTTTGACCCCAATTGGGGTCAAGGGGTAACCAAACCTAAAATTTAGAATCCTCATTGGCCAAGGAGTCTACACACAACTTTTTAGCTCTCTAGAACTTTTGGAACTGGAGAAGATGGAGTAAAAAAGGTTTTTAAGGTTTTGACCCCTGTGACCCCAATTGGGGTCAAGGGATAACCAAACCTAAAATTTAGAATCCTCTTTGGCCAAGGAGTCTACATACAACTTTTTAGCTCTCTCGACCTTTTGGATCTGGAGAAGAAGATGAATATAGGTTTTTAAGGTTTTGACCCCTGTGACCCCAATTGGGGTCATGAGGTCATGAAATCTACAATTTAGAATTCCCATTGGCCAAGGAGTCTACACACAACTTTTTAGCTCTCTAGACCTTTTGGAACTGGAGAAGAAGATGAAAATAGGTTTTTAAGGTTTTGACCCCTGTGACCCCAATTGGGGTCATGAGGTCATGAACTCTACAATTTAGAATCCTCATTGGCCAAGGAGTCTACACACAACTTTTCAGCTCTCTAGACCTTTTGGAACTGGAGAAGAAGATGAAAATAGGTTTTTAAGGTTTTGACCCCTGTGACCCCAATTGGGGTCATGAGGTCATGAAATCTACAATTTAGAATCCTCATTGGCCAAGGAGTCTACACACAACTTTTCAGCTCTCTAGACCTTTTGGAACTGGAGAAGAAGATGAAAATAGGTTTTTAAGGTTTTGACCCCTGTGACCCCAATTGGGGTCATGAGGTCATGAAATCTACAATTTAGAATTCCCATTGGCCAAGGAGTCTACACACAACTTTTTAGCTCTCTCGACCTTTTGGATCTGGAGAAGAAGATGAATATAGGTTTTTAAGGTTTTGACCCCTGTGACCCCAATTGGGGTCATGAGGTCATGAAATCTACAATTTAGAATTCCCATTGGCCAAGGAGTCTACACAC
The DNA here is from genome assembly GCA_916613615.1 of Steromphala cineraria. Classification (NCBI taxonomy): domain Eukaryota; kingdom Metazoa; phylum Mollusca; class Gastropoda; order Trochida; family Trochidae; genus Steromphala; species Steromphala cineraria. The sequence goes on from OU744729.1 coordinate 56,410,568, forward strand.
AACTTTTTAGCTCTCTAGACCTTTTGGAACTGGAGAAGAAGATGAAAATAGGTTTTTAAGGTTTTGACCCCTGTGACCCCAATTGGGGTCATGAGGTCATGAACTCTACAATTTAGAATCCTCATTGGCCAAGGAGTCTACACACAACTTTTCAGCTCTCTAGACCTTTTGGAACTGGAGAAGAAGATGAAAATAGGTTTTTAAGGTTTTGACCCCTGTGACCCCAATTGGGGTCATGAGGTCATGAAATCTACAATTTAGAATCCTCATTGGCCAAGGAGTCTACACACAACTTTTCAGCTCTCTAGACCTTTTGGAACTGGAGAAGAAGATGAAAATAGGTTTTTAAGGTTTTGACCCCTGTGACCCCAATTGGGGTCATGAGGTCATGAAATCTACAATTTAGAATCCTCATTGGCCAAGGAGTCTACACACAACTTTTCAGCTCTCTAGACCTTTTGGAACTGGAGAAGAAGATGAAAATAGGTTTTTAAGGTTTTGACCCCTGTGACCCCATTTGGGGTCATGAGGTCATGAAATCTACAATTTAGAATCCCCAATTGCCAAGGAGTCTCCACATCAAATTTGAGCTCTCTAGAGTCATTGGTTCTGGAGAAGAAGTCGAAAATGTGAAAAGTTTACGGATGGACGGACGGACGGACGGACGGACGGACGGACGGATGGACGGATGGACGGACGGACGCCGGACGCCATGCCATGCCATAAGCCCATCGGGTCTTTCAGACCTGATGAGCTAAAAAGCTATAGTTCCAAATATATGCTCCTTAGACATCAACAAAATTGTGGTCCAAGTATCAAACATTTTGACTGCGACATTTGTTTGAAATCATTTTCCAGAAATGATAACTTACAGAGGCATAAAAAGAGTCAACACTTAGATAAATTGTCAAACACGGCTTCATCTCAAACATTTAAATGTCGGGCCTGTTCAAAAACCTTTACCTCTGTAAAAAGTCTCACCAAACACACTAGACAGAATCACTTTTCTGTTCCGAGTTCAGAACAGCAGCAGCAGGTGGGTGGAGGATCAGCTAAACGTAAGAAAACAGTTGAAAACAATCAGGAATCATGTTCTAGGCAAGCATTGAACGGGAAAGCGAGGGAATTTGATTTTATTCCTCGGGGTGGGGAGGGAAATGATCCCTTCTATTATTTTGTGAAAATTCAACCTCAAATCATTGAACATTTGCAAGCAGAATTGAGATCTAAATCTGCCATAAAGTATGGACTTTGTACGCAATTTAAATTTAGTAAAACACACTCGGATGGTCAGACAACATTTACAGAGCCTTATTTTAGAACAAAGATGTCTCCAGCAACTGCTGCTGATGATCTGAACTCCTTGTACACAGAAGCCATAAATACAATAATGAAATTGATGGATAGTTATGAAGGCGACAGTTCGAACTTGAATTTTGAAAGTGTGTTGAGTGTAAAGTTATCCGTGGTCAAGTTTCAACCTTTTAAAGGAAGCTCATATCTCCCGCTCCCCCCATTTTTAGAGAAAAAGCGGTGTTTGTTAAACATTAGGAACATGGAGGACGACATGTGTTTTGTGTACAGCATCTTGGCCCATCTGTTCCCAGTCGGATCTCATTTAGTTAGAGAGCAGGTGTCTCACTATCAAGATAAAATACACGAGTTGGATTTGAAAGGCTGTTCCTTTCCTATGAGTCTCGGTCACATTTCAAAATTTGAAAAGGCTAACTCTTTAAGCATTAATGTGTACGCTTTTGATGAAGACGAGAATCAAAAGAATGTCCTATACCCTTTACGCATCAGTTCAGAGTCTTCCGAAATGCCCAAAGATCGTCACATAGATCTCCTCCTGTTATCTCAGGGGGAAGAGCCAGACCAACCCAAGTTGTCTCATTATGTTCTCATTACCAACTTGTCAGCTTTGACAAGAAAAAATGGTGACTCAAACGGTAAATATATTTGTCGAAAATGTCTATGGACTTTCACAACAGAAGATAGATTACAAAAGCATGCTTCCTACTGTTATCACAAAGCTCAACGAGTAAAAATGCCTGAGCTCGACAAGGCTTTTCGAGAATTTGGTATTGGACATTACACCAAGATGAACAAAGTACCCTTTGTTATCTACGCAGATTTCGAGTCCATCTTAGCTCCTGTTGAACATAATGAGACAGCCGGATTGGGGAGGCACCATATACAGGAACACAAAGCCTGTGCCTATAGCTATCAAATAGTTTCAAGAGAACCCGATCTCTATTCTTTTCCCTTGAGAGTCTATAGTGGGGAAAACGCTAGCGAACATTTCATGAAAAGTGTGCTGGAAGACTATGATCAGATCATGGACATACTCAACAACCCTGTTCCAATGAAATTGACAGATCATGAAAAGTTAGTTTTAGATTTGGACACCCATTGCTATCTTTGTGGTAAGCAGGTACAACAAGGGGAGAGACACATTGATCACGATCATTTGTCAGGTCGAGTCAGGGGTTTATGCCACAGATCTTGTAATATAAACTATAAAGAGTGTACATTTGTCAATGTCATTTGTCACAATGCCTCCCGATACGACAATCATTTGATTCTTCAAGCAGCAGAATTATTCGCTGACAGAAACTTAACGTGCATAGGTCAAAATACAGAACATTTCATCATGTTTCAAATAGATCACTTGCGTTTTTTGGACAGTTATAAATTTTTGAACACCAGCTTACAATCTTTGGCAGACAATTTGAGAAGCAAAGGACAGGAAGAATTTATCTATTTGAAAAATCAGTATCCAGAACATGTGGATTTACTCACTCGAAAGCTTCCATTTTGTTACGAAAAAATTACTGGTCTCGAAGTCCTTGATGAGACTGAATTCCCAAGTCAGGAAGATTTCTATTCCTCTTTATCTGAAGAGACAATTTCGGAAGTGGAGTACAAGTTTGCCCGTCACGTTTGGGACACTTTCAAAATCTCATCGATGAAAGAATTCATTGAACTGTACGTATCGGTTGACACTCTGATTTTGACAGATGTATTTGAAGCTTTTCGGCATATGTGTCTTAGCTACTACAAGCTTGATCCTTGTCAGTTTTATACACTCCCTGGCATGGCCATCGAAGCTTGCCTTTTAAAAACTGGAGTCAAACTAGATCTCATGACAGACCCTGATATGTACAACTTTGTCTCCAATGGGATAAGAGGGGGTGTTGCTAGCATAAATCATCGTTACGCCAAAGCAAATAACAAACACATGTCTGATTTTGATCCATCCAAACCCGAATCTCACCTGCTTTATTTTGACATCAATAATTTGTATGGCGCAGCCATGAGTTGTCTGTTACCTCAAGGTAATTTTGAATGGGTAGATGAAACACAAATAGATGCTATTGATTGGTTTCAACTTGACCCAGAAGGTAATGTTGGTTACATCTTGGAGTGTGACCTCGAATATCCTAGACACCTGCACCCGGCTCATCAGTCATTACCGCTCGCCCCCACCAAGGAAAGCATCCCCTTCAAGGACTTGTCACCCTATCACCGAGCACTGCTTGCAGACTTGGGTCTTTTAGGGCCAGATAGGGACAAAAGGCCACCAACAGGGACCAAACTCTTTGCCACACTGAAAGACAAACAAAACTATGTTGTACATTTTGGAACTTTGCAGCAGTATTTGAAATTGGGTTTAAAATTGCAAAAAGTTCACAAAGTTTTGAAATTTACTCAGTCAAAATGGATGAAGCCGTACATTGACTTTAATACTCAAAAGAGAAGAGAAGCCACAGATGATTTCTCAAAAGATTTGTTTAAATTGCTTTCTAATGCTGTTTATGGAAAACAGTTACAAAACGTTAGAAACTATAAGCAAATTGAATTGATCACAACCGAAGAAAGGCTGAGACGGTTTACATCGAAGCCAAATTTCAATAGTATGAATATCTTTTCGGAAAACTTAGTCGTTGTATCCATGGAAAAGATTTCAGTCACATTAAATCAAACGATAAGCGTTGGCTTCACAATTCTTGAACATGCCAAAAGGATCTTAAATGACTTTCACTATGGCGTAATGTTGGACAAATATGGTAGCGAACATGTTAGAGTCCTAATGACAGACACGGATAGTTTGTTTTACGAAATCTGGTCCCCTGTGGGTACTCCTCTTTGCGATCCATACCAGTTTATGGCAACGAACATTAAGAGTTTTGACACTTCAAACTATTCTAAAGACCACCCGCTTCATTCCATGGAAAGACACAAAGCCATTGGCCTGATGAAAGATGAAGTGGGTGGTCGAATCATTAGAGAGTTTGTGGGACTTCGAGCCAAAAACTATAGCTTTATCTATGACAAAACTCCAGGTGAAGAAGTTGAAAAACTTACTGCCAAAGGTGTTCAGAAATCTTTTGTGAAAAAACATTTACGCCATGAAATGTTCAAAGACTGTCTCTTCAATCATAATCAAAACATTGCATCCTTTCATCAGATTCGATCCAATCATAACACACTATTCACAGATAAAGTGACAAAATTGTGCTTAACTCCTCAAGATGACAAGCGTTATCTTCTACCAGATGGGATTGAATCACAACCATATGGTTTCAATCCAAATTTAGATTACTATTACAAAATTATGTGAAAACAAAAGTAATAAGTGTCTAGCAAACAAAATCATCAGGAAGGAAGGGACTTTGATCGGCCAAAAAGTGATAATAGACACACAAAAAAAAAGGTATTGTTTTGCTTATTGTGACTGATTATTGAGATAATTGTAGAAAAAATATGCATTTCATGATCAATAGACCATATTTACAAACAGTAATAAATATATTGCATGAAGAAAGGGGAAAAAATGTAAACTTTCTAATAAAAAACAAATTACTAAAGAAATTTCTTAAATAAATTTTAAAAATCTAGACAAAAACCAAATTGTGAACAAGATTTACAAAACTTGTACAACAGAAAACTAAAACATGTTTGTGAGAGACAAAAACTTGAATGATACTTGTTTGGTAAAAGTTAACAATTGTATGTTTGAACACCAAAAAACAAAACATGTTGTACAGAAATGAAAAAAACCCCAAACATCTAAAACATTTTTAGAATTTTGTAAGACAGAAACTGAAAAATGTGTGTCGATTGTAATAATGTATACACATAATTTTTCTTTTTTTTCTTTCAGTGAATCTAGAAAATGAGTGGGAAGAATCTTACAAGATATAGATTCAAGGTGACTGGACGAAATGGAGCACTGGTTCAGGAAGGGAGAGTTCTCTGGAAGACTCAACTTGACGCCTGTATTGCTGGAGCAAGGACTCTGCAGATCATTTTGAATCAGCAACGGAAAGAAATGCCAGAGAGCACCCACTATCTGTTCGCACACTACACTGTAAGGACGGAAGCTGTCATCATTCCACGAAGGCGACGTCCGGTGGTTGGCAGACGACTTCATCACGTGGAACATATGCGTGTTCTGAAACATAAGCGTGTAATGTTCGAAATTAAGTTGGAAGATACATACTTAAATGAACTGGAAGAAAAAGTTGTGTTACTGTGTAAAGAAAAATGTTATGGATGTGAGGTTGATCATCCGTCCCAAGTGCAACATGGTGATTAATGATGAATGGTCTAGAAATGATTGATAGCTACTTTGACGAGGCACTGTCACTGATGCCACACAAACGCCTTGTCGAAGTGACAAGGCAACGTATGAACTCTTCAAGATCAGATGGACATATTCTTAAAGACCTGAACACTTGCCGTTACGAAAGCGCAGACTACATAAACCATGTGTTCTTGACCTCGGAAAGGAAAGATAATATTGAAGAGAAGTTGAGAAAAGTAATGAGAGACACTTAGAATGTGACAATGATTACAATGACAAAGCATTGGGAGGTAACCCCCTCCCCCCTTAATTGTGTAAATATTTGATATAGATAAAGCTAAAAATTTAATCATCATAGTGGGATCTGAATCGAATTATATGTTGTTGTTGTTATCATTTTCAGACATGATTTTGTTACAGATGCAGTGAGACTGTACATTCTGATTGAAAATATTGAAATTAATAAAAATTGAATAAAACATTGACTCTATATTCACATATGTGTTGTGCATTGTTTTTTTCTTCATTATGAAAATTAATAAGTTGGATGATAAAGTGAATAGATTATTATAATATGTACCATGACAGTGATTGGGAAAGGCAGGGGTCAATTTGCAAATTGGGTGAATAAATTTCAAATCTATTCAAATTTTGATGTTCACTATTGATAATATGAGCAAAAGGGCCAATTTGAAATTGAGAAAACTATTGAAAGCCGTCACAATGACCTGTTGTCAAAGATATCTTTTCCCACTCCCTGCCATGGTACATGACACAAGTTTGAACATGATGGAAATATCTTTAATTTGATTGGTGGATAGTTAATCCGCGAAGTCTGTGAAAAACATGAAAACATTCACCAATGAAAATACATGAACGAAAACATTAACAACATAGACCAATGAAATTGAAATAACATAACAACCAAATACACAAGCAGATCCAATACTTACATTCAAATTAGTTCACTGTCTACATTCAAAGGAACAAGTTGATTGTTCGTGCTATAGTGACATCATGACAACAAGGTTAGTCAAACTTTAAGTTTCTTGTGATTTTTTATTTGTTGAAACAAAAGAAAGAAATAGATCTGTACACATTGTGCAAAATATAATAGTAAATATCTCGAGAGACCATATCTTCTCAATATTTTGAAAATATTTGATTTTTCTCATTAAAAACTACATACAATTTTATCTCTTTTAAACAGAGAGAAATCAACTTTTTACCGTTGGAAGCAAGTCATGAAAATGCCCCACACTTTGAACGAAGCAGTCATTCTTCAAACACACGACTGGTTTACTAATCGGGATGATTGTGTGAAAGATGCCAAGCGCAAGTTTCAAGATGATTTCAATGTCACCAAGAGGGTTATCGTCAAGAAATCTCGATGGACACTTTCAGCAGATGAGGTGGCTATGGGTGAAAAGATGAAGCTTGTTGAAAACTTGTTGACTCTATGCTATTGTCTTCAAGTCACCAAGATCATCAGACGAATGTCACGTGAAATGTGTCTCGGGTGCATGTTTGATGAAGAACGAGAGCATACTTGTGAGCTGTCTGAAGAAAACCTGGTGGAAAAATACTTTACCATGGCATTGAATGATATAGACCAGGATCAAGTGCAAGGTAGCTGGACAAAATTGTTGACAGAAGACCCTACTCTGCAAGATGTGAGAGACTTTAACCTTGTCCCCTATCGATGCAAAGATTATCTGGACACTCAATTCAAAACTTCTTCATGGTTAGAAGACTTGAAAAAGCGTGTCACCAAAATGTTGAAGTTGGACAACAGAATGTAAAAAACTCTGCTCGTGAGATCACTCAAGACATTGACTGATGTAATCACATTTCATAATAATCAATCATAATAATGGATTAAAATTTTCTTTTCTCATACATTGATTTGTTGTGTTTTTTTATTTATTTTTATATCATATCATTATTTAAGTTATAATATTATATCTTGACACGTTGCTTTAATTTTCCATCATTTAATCATGAGAGCTCAAAAGGGTAAGAATGTAGCCCCCAGCAAAGGGCTGGAAGATTATTATTTCAATCCAAGGAATCCTGGTTCTTTTCTAGGGCCAGAGAAGCTCCGAGGTGTGCTACAAGCTAAAGGTGAATCCAACAAGACACTTGCCAGAGTGAAACGATTTGTACATGAACAGAACTCTTACAGTTTACATAGACTTGTTAAATATCGTTTCAAACGGATGAAAGTGAGAGTAAATTCTATCAATGAAATGTTTGATGCGGATTTGGCAGATATGTCTAGATATTCGAAATGGAACGACGGAGTGCGATATTTGCTCGTAGCAATTGACATACTTAGCCGCTTTGCATTTGTTATTCCCATGAACAACAAGAAATCTGAAACGGTCTTGAAAGCTTTTAAAAAAATACTTGACAAGAGACGCCCTAAGAAGGTACGCGTTGATGCGGGCGGCGAGTTCAAAGGTGAATTCAAGACCTTTCTGCAGAAACAAAAGATCAAACTTACCATCGCTCGCAATGAAAACATTAAGAGTAACTACGTTGAACGTTTCAATAGAACGTTAAAATCAATGATCACTCGTTACATGACGCATAACAACACAAAACGTTACATAGATGCTCTACCCGACCTAGTGTTTAACTATAACCACACATTTCATTCGTCTTTGCCTAGACTCTCTCCAGCACAGGTCACTAAATCCAATGAGGTCAGAGTGTGGGATTTTAACTATCTTCGAGCATTCAGAAAACATAAGGACAAACCGAAACTTAGAAGATATCTATTTAAAGTTGGCGACCTCGTTCGTATCTCATACCTTAGAACAGCTTTCAGCAAGGAGGTAGATCTCAGATGGACAGAAGAATTATTCAAAGTAGCTAGACGTTACAAGAGACAATCATTTCCACAGTACAAATTGAAAGACTTTCACGATGAACCCGTGATAGGATCATTTTACAATAACGAACTGCAAAAAGTGAATAAGGATGTAGACATGTTGTGGCAAATCGAAAAAGTCATAAAAAGGAAAAAGGTTAAAGGTAAAACTTATGCACTAGTGCGTTGGCTTGGATGGCCAAAGTCATTTGACTCGTACGTGGAAGAGAGTGAATTGAAAGAAGTTTAGTCACAACAACATCAACAAAACTATGGAGAAGTATGTGTTTCTCAAGAGCTCTGATTCTAAAAATACTTCATTTCCGGAGAACACAGCTGACCGATTCCGGGTGAATCTCAACCAAAGGCTTACGTTTGATGGATTTTGGGTCGTGTCTCTGACTGAGCTGAACTTTGGAAAGTTAGACATGGAGAATGTTAAAAATTATTATGTGGATATTTTGTGTAATCTTTGCGATAGTTCCCTGGTCGGGGAATCTCAGCTTAATTTGCTAAGACGCATTGATCTCAGACAAGGTCCAACTTACACTTTCACTACCGACATGAACATGCGTGTCAAATTGAAGGAAACGGACAACATTGAACTATATTTAAGGACTGACAACCCTGCTGGGGCTTCATTCTTGACGGAAGACACTCACGCCACACTTCACTTGAGAAGATATCCTTTCGCAGACTGATTTCATCATTATCACCATGGATTCACGACCGTTGTACATTCCAGACTTTGGCAAGTTTAAACATTTTTTTGAAAACAAACATGCACGGAAAACATCTAATTTACTTCATGGTAAAGTTCAAAGAACTGTTATCCCGGTGGTTCGTCGACAGGCAACAGCACAACAAAAGCAGAGTATCCCCAAAGTCACTGTAAACGTGACGTCGGAATCCCAAAGCGAAGTGGAGAGAGCAGAAGCCCAAGACAAGAGGGCCAAAGCTATAAAACGTAAGGCGGGTGAAAGGTGCGTCACAACGAAGAAGATCCGTCGAACCGACGACAACAACCTCGTTCCTTCCAAGACGGCCAAAGCTCTGAAGTGTACTCCTGTGCAAGAAGAGGACATCTTTAGTTAAATAGAAGAAAACAAATCAAGAAACATAAAACCATCATGGCTCTCATCAATGACAAGGAATTCGAAGAGCTGGTTCCTGAATCGCTGAATCTTTTCACATTGCCTCCTTACCAAACGAGCATCCAGAAACATTATTTCGTCAATGTGAGACCTCTGAGTCAAATCAACGACTCGACCCCTCTTGAGTTTCATGTGTCCAATTCTGGAGGCGACTACATCGACCTGAAACGGACCCGTCTAAACCTCAAGGTTAGGGTCACTCAAGCCGATGGCTCCACACCATTGGCTGAGGAAGAGAATGTCAGTCCCGTGAATTTGTTCATGCAGTCCTTGTTTTCAAATGTAGCTGTGTACTTGCAGAATCAGCTGGTTTCCTCTACCAACAACCATTATCCATACAAGAGCATGATGAAAGTCCTGCTCGGATATGGCAAGGAAGCAAAAGAAACCCAGTTGACCTCTCAGCTGTTCTACAAGGACTATGCCGAATCCGATGCAGACCTGGAAAGTAGCGATGTCACCGGATCAATCAACAGCGGAATGGCTCAGCGTGCCAGCTTCATAGCCGGAAGCAAAGAGCTGACCATGTCGGGTCCAATCTACGAAGACATCTTCAACATGAACCGTCTTCTGATCAACGAAGTCGACATGAGTGTGAAGATGTACAGGTCTGACCCAAATTTTTGTTTGATGAGCAATGTGACTGATCACGGATTTAAAGTTCAACTGTTGGATGCGTATCTACGTGTGTGCAAGGTCAAGGTCAATTCAGCCCTACTCTTAGCGCATGCCTCTCTCTTTGGCAAATCCAGTGCCCTCTATCCATACACCAAAAGCGAGGTCAAGGTCACAAGCATTCCAAATAGTCAACTGACTCACTCCATAGACAACATCTCAAACCCTGTGGCCAACCGTTACATTGTCGGATTGGTTGAAAGTGCCAGTCTCAACGGAAGTTACACCGGCAATCCCTTCAACTTCAAGTCCTCCATGTTGAAAAAGATCACGCTTTACGTGGACGGAGTCAGTGTGCCAGGTCAGCCAACTGCAGCGGACGATGTTGACAGTTACGTTCAAATGCTGGACTCTATGGGTATATGGAAGGAAGACAAAGGCAACGACATCACTAGAGGCGAGTTTCTCCTCGGAAATGCCTTGTTTGTCTTTGACATAGACAAAATGTGTGCGGATTCCGAGTACCTAAACTTGGTGAAATCTGGGAATGTACGACTGGAACTCGAGTTCAAATCATCACTGACCACCTCGCTGAGTTGTGTCGTCTTGACTCAGAGAAATTCTCTCATCGAAATCGATCAAGCCCGCAACGTGTTTGTGAAGTAACAAGATGAAAACCTCTCAGCTAAAGTGTGCCATACAATGCGACTCAATTTTACGCTCTCATGTTATTGGTGTTTATTCTAAAGATACTCTACCTGTCATTGCCCCAAGTCTTCTTGCCAAAGGAGTAGGTCTTGTGGTCAACACTGAGACAGCCGGACACGGAGGACGTCATTGGATTGCCATGTATCTGAAAGATAATAAAGCAGAGTTATTTGACAGTTTAGCCGAGCATCCTGTAGATAAAGTATTTGATAGTTATCTTACATCTCAAGTCTACTCCTACACACGCAATAGGGTGCAAATTCAGTCATCTGGTACAAATGTGTGTGGCCATTATTGTCTTTATTTCATGATATGCAAATTCAAAGCTGAATTAAAGATGGAAGATATTGTTAATCAATTTTATCACACAAATGGTTATCTATCATTTAACGACAACAATGTGTCAAAGTTTATATGTAATTATTTTAGATATTGTACAGACTCTTGTGTGCCTTGTACGTAAAAGACATAACCTTAAAGCCCTCCCTACATATAACAGTATGCTGCTGAAATGTGAACATAAAATGAATGAATGTACTCAAAACTCTAGGTTATTTGAATAAAAAGCTGCTTCGATAATGTTGTCATGTTATTTATGCATCACGTAAAAGTTATGCGTTTATGGTTCAGAGTCTCTTCTACTAGGAGACAATACACAACGTTTCCTTCATCCACATCATCAAACAAATAAATACATTTGCATAGGCAAAGATTGCATCAGTTGAAGAAAAGATATCGCAGGTGCACATTCATAACAGTCATGAAGCATTCTGATGAAGAAAATTCTTCTTGCCATATTCCGTTCTCCTTGCCGAGTAACACTTGCGTTATTGGAGCAAGCCTTAGTGGGAAAACAGAATGGGTGAAGAAATTGCTAATCAATTATGAAAAAATGTTTACACCTGTACCAAAGAAAATAATTTACTGTTACGCAATATGGCAAAATGCTTACACCGAGATGGAAGCTACGATCCCGACTATTCAATTCCATGAAGGGCTCCCAACGGAAAGCGATCTCAGACTATGGTCCGAACAGTCAGAGAAACAAGCCGTTTTAATTTTGGACGATTTGATGATGAAAATATGTGGTAATGAACTCATGGTACAACTCTTTACAGTATTCTCGCATCATTTGGGGATAAGCGTGATTTATTTAATGCAAACAGCTTTTCCAGGAGGCAATGCAAGCAGATCCATTTCTCTTAATACACAGTACTTTGTTCTGCTGTCTAACGCAAGGTCAATGCACGAATACAAAATTCTGGCTTCCCAAATATTTCCGGGCCAGGCAAAGTTCTTTAAACTCTCATACAGTGATGCAGTTGAGGGAAAAGCCTATGCGTATCTCGTAATAGACCTATCACCGAGTAACAATGGCGAATATGGTCGTTTGCGTGCAGGAATATTCCCTGGCGATCTCTGCACAGTATATTTACCCGAATAGAAAGAGAAGGGGTCCAACAAACAACCTCAAGTAACAATATCTTTTAAAAGCAGTGGTCACGAACACAATTCATAATCGCAGTGGCTACAGATGCTACATTAAAAAATGACGAGGAAACTTGTACCATGAGTGATAACCAATCAAATTCAACATATCATACTATAAAACATTTTAAACTGGAGATAAATGTTTCACTTTCCATTCGACCATTGATTCGAGAACATTGAGCGACACCATGACTGACATTGTGGAGAAACATCTATCCTTCCTAATTATGCTTGACAAAGTTAACACCAAGCAGCGGAAAGCGTTGCTCATGCATATATCCAATGACCAACTCAAAGCAATAACTACTATGGTCTTCAATATATTGAGAGGCAATATTCCCCTATCTGACAGGGACAAAACCAGACTGCGACGACACAGACACCTCATTCGAACATTGACGAGCAAAACGGTGAGGTGTCATGAGAAACGTCAGCTATTAATCTCGCATAACTTAATTCTTCGCATTTGCATAAGATCACTACTGGTTCATTGGTCTCAAAATGAGCAAGGCCATGGTTCTTCTACCGAGAGAGACTTACCGAAGAATGGTGACGTCCGGTCAAGGAGAGCAAGACACGACAGCAGGAGCAGAGACGACAGGGATAGTGAGTCAGAGGAGGATTCAACAGCAGGATCATCAGAGGATGATGACGACGACGACATCGAACCCTCCTCCTCCTCCGAAGAAAAAGAAGAAGAAGATGAAGGAGCAGAGGACATCGAATGAATCCAAAGAGGACGATGGTCGTGATGATAGAGATGATGAAGATGACAACAGAGCACAGCAACAGACTGGAGATGAGGTTTCAAAGGGAGCTGTAAATGTGAATGACATTTTGTTAACTGTACCACATCATCTTCTAAAGAATACTTCTTCGGCAAAGACAATTGGGAAGTTAATGATGTTGTATAAATTTGTTAAAAAGAAAATTGATTCAAATGACATAGCCGTGAATGAAAAATTGGAACTTGTGTTACCTAATGGAAATGTTCTGAAAGGTTCAAACTTGGTGAAACTGATACGTTCTGAAATAATACCAGCGAAGACCAAGCGACCGTTTGGATATAAAACGTTTACCAAAATTTTACGGAAATTACATTATAGAAAAGAAAAAAAGAGGAATAATGCAAAGCGACAGTATGTGACAGGTTTAGCGAGACGAGGTGTACCAGGAAACTTTAAAAAATTGGAATCGTTGTGATTAAATTAACATGTATATGTTCATTACCACTTTTAAAGAATCATACAGTGTAAAACATTTGGTTATTTTTGTAATAAACAGATACTGTAAAACATTTGGTCGTTTTTGTAATAAACAGATAGACTAGACAGTTCAAATGTAATATGTCATGTGAGTGTAAAATAAAAGGATGAATAAATTATGTAAAATGTGTGTTTTTGTTTGTTTGTTTGTTGGGTCATTACCCATACATTTACTTCACTTACATCAGTTGTTTCTTGAGCTTCACATCTTTCCCTTTGCGAAACTTGACGGTGGATGATTGACATACTGTTCAAAGAAAATTAGTTTGTCTTGTTACTTCACTTTAACTTTACAAAAACGTCAACTCTTGCAAAAGAAACATAAGTCAACAACTGCACTAAGCACTGACTAAAATTTAAGTCCATGCACTAAGTAATGAACAGAATATTTACAAGTTCTTCTTTCTATCAGAAGTTAGCTAGTCAAAATAGATACTTCCTATCTAATCCTAGCTGTTGCATCGGATAGTGTAGTAAAAATCACCAGCCAATCTTCCCTGTTCTCAATTGATAAATTGTGTTCAACCTCTGAATGCGGCCACCATCTTGCTTTTCTGTAGAAAAACAGTCTACCAGCTCTCTGATTGGTTAATATTCGCATTAAAATCCGGACTCAGGAGGCAAGTAATGCATGCTCTACTAAATAAGGTCTAAATAGATTATACATTTGATATTAGTCTTAACGATTAGGCTACCTTCTAGTTCAATGAATACGACCATTTGTAATATGAAATATAAATGCGTGAGAAAATTACAAGTCAAATGCTAGAATATATGGTTTGAGTAGGCCAAATGTATCAAATCTGAAACAAAGAGTTTTAGACGTACAGTTTGTAACTTTTGACAATCTATCTTAGCCTTAGTTCAATTGATCAACGAAACGAAAAAAGGTATAAAAACACTGACCATTACTGTTTGTTCCCAAAAACTACAATTGGAGTACAACAGAAATCCCAAGCGCCTCGTGGTTATAAGCCTACTTGGTTTGAGACAAAGATCGTATGCGTACGCCGCCGATAGGAGGAGTCATTCAACGAAATATCTTTAAAATTTAAATGTCACTGTAAGGCTACATCCATATTTTAATTTATAAATCTTGAAAGAATTGGATGCACCTGATTGTAACTCTTCAAAAGCTATGTTATTCGAAAAATTACTAAATATTGATCATATGATTAAGACATGAAAGCCGTTTTAGAGAAACAAGCACATACACAATATTGTAGCGTCATGGTTCCTAGGTCATCTCTTTATAGCGCGCCGAGGCGAGGTGACTCAATTACTCCCATGTTATAACCCCGTGAGAGGTGTTGGTTTTCTTATAACGAGGAATGGAAAGGATTTACATTGCAGATGGGCAGTTACTGTGTATCCAAATAAAAAACTTAAGACAATTTTAAGCGAAAAACATATAAATAATTATGTTGTTGTTTTTTTATCATGAAAAATGTGAATAGTAAACAGAAACAAATAATTTAATTGCTATTGTCAGGGAAGTATAATACAAGAGTTATAAGATCCCTGCTATTGTGTATACGATTAAAGGAGCAGTAGCACATTCTTAGGGTGAATATGAGTTGATGTCAGAAAAATGAAAAAGAAATGATTCCGATTGAAAGACAATACATATTGAAACTAAATCAAAGTAGTAATACATCAAATATATAATGTTATGTTTGACCGTGTGATTGTTTTATCCTTCACAGTATGAATTGAAAGTGTTCACACGAAACTGGTAGATAATAGTTTTGATACCTTTTCATCTAAAACGACGTCCACCTTCCCCCTCATATGAATATTGAAATAAAAACACGAGTTGATAGCGTTTGGAATGGTCGAAAAGGTTAGCCGCTTGTTCGGACTGGTCATTTTGAATGAAGATTTCTACAAATTTGAAAATCAGCAAATCTGTGAATATTAAATCGAAAATCTCAACTTTTAAATGCGCTGACAGGGCGTTTTCTACAGACATATGTCTTTCCACTTGCATAATATGCCACATGAACAAGTATAAGATATTATGTATACTCAAGTGCGTGCACCACTCCTGTGATAATTCGGATAAATAATTATTCTTGATAAAAAATATCCTCTTTTTAATTTAATTTTATATCTTTATCGATGCTTATTCTTATCCATTTAGTTTTACTTAAGTGGGAGTATAATTAAATATATTATTTGACTTATTTTGACACGTAACATTCATTGTTAATTGTTCATTCCGCATACGTTTTGGGTTGGATACAACATGAAATTGCTTCTTTTACTTCGTTGACTCAGCGGTAATTATACTAATTAATACTCATGTCAAATCAATAGTTTTGACTACAAATCCCTTAATATAAAAGTAACTTATTAATATTTAAAGGTGAAGCTTTTAAACAATGTGATAAATCAAATCTTTTTTACGAAAGTGACATAATTTCTCACGTTTTTTGCTATTCGAATGGGTCTTATGCATCTAAATCTTCTAAAGTTGCATTTGAACCTCTTTCCAACCTTAGCCTGATATCATAGATGATGCTAAGGCCAATCTTGTAACCTGAGACCATGGCATGGCATATGGCATGTGATCACGTGACTCTTGAGTGCACTTGTAATACCGGTAAGCTATGTGAGCTCTCAATGCGTGTGACAGTACTTTTCACAGGGACGTGTATCGCCGAATGAATATGAATATTAATATCAAAAATCAAAAATGATTTTCTCTTCTGTATAATACTATATATATATATATATAAATAATATACTTTATATATAACTTGATATAAATATTGATATTATTTCGATGCTACACATCCATGTGGTACTCTTCTCATGTGCGTGTTATCAAAATAGCCAAGATTAACTAACTTATAATTACAGATGATCTCATCATTTTGTCAATTTCGACAAATATATAGATACATAGTTAATTTTGGCTGTTTTGTTAACTACTTCAACTAAATAATTTATAAAAATAAAAACAAAAACATACAACATGTTTAACATTTTTTCAACTTTATTCATAAAGTCATCGCGAACGGGCGATTTCAGTGAGATGCATGTGGTTGGTTAGTGGTCAATCCATCCATCCATAATCTGCAAAGAATGAAATTGATTATAGTTCTCTTAAAATTGAGATATAATAGAATATGTTCTTATTGAGGTTTTCGATTTGATTTTATTGAGGTAGGAAATAATTATAATCATTACCCATCAAATTGATATATCAGTTTTACATATATATATATTTATACATCATCATTATATATATATATCATTATATATATATATATATATATTTCAAACACTAGATATTAGAATGAAAATATATTTTACATGCATATAAAAAATGAAATATATGATGCATCAAAATATATATAAAATATCACCCATACCTGCCAGAAATAACCTCGATTTTCACTGTTTCCATCTGATATATCATGAATGTTACTCAATACTCAATCAATTTATTTTTTGATTTAAGTTAACATTAACAAGTATGCATTCGTTAAGAAACCACACGTTATTTGAGAATAATTGATACCATTGATGTAGATAAGTAAATAGTAATAAGACAATACATTATCATTACTCACCTAAGATAGAGACTGGGTGAGAGGTTCATTTTCCAAGCCCGTGGAGCACCCCTTGACATCTTCATCAGCATCAGCATCAGCATCAGCCTCAGCATCACCATTAAGGACGTCGTCGTTAGATGACTCCTCGGTACAGCTGAAGAATTGTAGTTTATTGAATGTTCTATTGTTTTTGGATTTTCCCTGTCCTCTGAAGATCAGATGTGTTGAAGTTTCAATTGCCTCAGTGTATTGAGTGTTCAGAAGAACATCGTATTCAACCTTTTCTCCTCTCTGCACTGTAGGAGATAACAACACCTTCCATAGCGATTCTTCACGGATATCAACCCGCTCTCGAGAACAAATCTCGAGTAATAAGTTCTTTGGCAAATCGCTCACTTTGCATCTAGACTTATTTTCCTCGATGAATCCTTCTGGGTTCACCTTTTTCATCAAATCTTCTCTCGATAGCGTCAGTACTTGCGGTTTAAAAATCTTCTTCTGACTCTCTACAACTTCTGAAGATGCACGCTTAGACATATTTAGTCAAAGGTTGGTAACGCTTGTCTCTATATCATGAAGGAAGCCGGTGTGATTTGTTAAGGTTTGACACGCTCTTTTATACCATCTTGACTTATTTCATTTATGCCTAACTTGTGATAGGATTTAAAGCAGATATGTTAAATTTGAGGATAAAAACATATGTTATGCGAATTCAGTTGCTAATTAAGATGGTGAGGTTGATAAACTTGCTGAGAAAGCATATAAGGGACACTAACTCATGAGGTTTAGAAAGTAAGGGGAATGCAGAAGAGGTGAAATATATTTTCAAAGAATCAGTGTGTACAAAAGTATATGTGTCCGCAAAAGCTGTGTTAAATTCATTCACACAACACCCCTCAAAAATAATGATGACTAAACCGATTTAATGCTGAATCTGCTGTTTTTTCCTCTATCGGCCTCACACCTCATTCCTTGAACTTATACCTCAATTTCTCTATGTAGTCAGGAGAGGCTGTTGACCTTAAGAAACAAGTGCATGGTAACGGAAATTCACAAATGTTCCCTTGCTTATCCTGTGTTGGCATGATACACTGACGCAATATGTTTCCCTTTTCTTATCTTTGCTTTTTTTTTTAATAACCATAAGTTGCTTCTGTAGTGCGTGGCTTTTGAGATAAGGACGACTTTAATTTTGGATTTGGTAAAGCATAACCGAGAGAACTTGCTAACAAAGCTGTCCATAGATTTGAGTTTCCTTTCTCCAGAGATAAGTTTATGATTGAAGTAATAATTATGATATAAATTATCAATGTTTGAGAGAAAAATACAATTTCTGTCTTGGCTACTCTTTGTCCGAATAGAGTCCATTGTTCTACAGAACTAGACCTGTTCACAGATTGTGACTCCATGACGTCCTCCATCGTTCTGCTGCAATAATTGAATACACAGCATTAAAAGGGGATTGTAGCACGTTCTTTGATGATATGTATATCTTAATTTTTCACTGATAATGATAAGTTAATGGTTAATATATTATTTTGATAATCTCAAAATTATCATTACACAAGCCAATCATCTACAGTCAGAGTGCAAATTATGTATGAAGATTTACATAAAATTGGTTGGTGGTCATTTTGTGTGAACATTTTTAATTCATTTTGTGAAAGAAAAGGAAATCGCATGACAATAAACTTTACGTTATATATAATTGAATTATTACTGCTCCATTTTAGTTTACATACATGGTCTTTCAATTTGAACCATTAATCTCCATTTTTCTGATGTCACCTTATATAATCCCTAAAACGTGCTATTGTCCCTTTAAGAATACAAACATTAATAAATTGTTATCTAAAAGTCAAGAAAGATGTTATTAATGCAAAATATCTATAAATCACCTTTCTATTGCTTATTTCAGACAATTAATACCATTGTTGTAGTTTAACATAATCGCTATAGCTAGTTATCAGAGTTATCAAATATCTCATGATTCAATTACAAACTCTATTTCGTCTTACTTCCCACACATGCTCTGTTTATACGAGCATTATCACATGAACTCTCGCCTTCTTACACATCTGTTAGTCAACCCTCTATCCTCCCTCCCCCTCCCCCTCTCCCTTCCTTTCAACTGATGTCATTGACACATTTTGTAACCTCTCTAAACCTTTATAAGAAAATGTAAGCAAAAGGATAGAATGTAACTGAAACTGAAGCTAAGTTAACGTTAACATTGATTGTAAAACAGCTGTTGTTGAATGATTGTACACAATCTGTCAGCCTCCCAGTATCCGGTACTTTCGCTACACTCTCTCTCTCTCTGCCGTAATCTGTCCACTTGAGTATATCACATTACATATGACTCCTCAAGTAGGCTTAATTACCGCCTCATGTTTAGAAAGTGCAAAGTGAGCAAATATTTGATACAGATGTTTAAAAGGTTGCTGCCAATTATTTATTTACCATTCCACGTGCAACTAACCCCTGGGAATGTTTGTACAGAGTTGTACACTACACTCACATGCCATCGTGACATTTAGTTCCCACGCGATTCATTGTGAGGTTGACCTCAGGGTCAAGAATGTGATCAACTTCATAGATTATAAGGTCAATAAAGTGCAAAGATGCGTGATAAGATGCAAATTGTGTCATATGAGTATGGAAGAGGATTTCTGACGGCTACTTATCATCTACTCATTCGCGTGTTTGCTATTATAAGTTACCATGTGTTCGCGAGTTTGATATAGAGATTTATCATGTGTCCGAGTTAAATATCAAACGAGAACGAAGCGGACACATGGTAACGAATTTATCTCGACGAGCACCTTCTCTAAATGCTTTAAATCTGGCTTGAAAGATGGGATTGGCCAAAATGGCGTCTGATCAAATCAGTGTTACTCTTTTATTTACGTATTTACAAATATAATTTTTAAACCATCGTGTTAAGGACCAAAAGTATGGTCTAGTACCGGAGCGAAGCGCACGGTACTAGACAGAAATTTAGGATTAACGAAAAAAAAAATCAAAATACTGAGCAATGCGGGCATTCCTATATTTTGATTGTTTGGTCACGTGACCTCGTGCATTCGCACCACATTCGATTTGAAGCGGCCGTAGAAGCCCCGTTACTGTCATGGCGGACTGTCGCGTAGGGCTGAGCGAGTTTGATAGTGTTGGAGTTTTATATAAGACAGGCATCATAGCAGAATGTACAGGTTGGTTTGAGAGTACAATAAACAAATAGCGGTGACTTTTAACTTAACTGATGTTCATAGATCGTCTTTCTGTTTGCGTGATTTGAATCTTGAGCTCGCCGATAGCCAACCATGCTGCGAGTGAGCGGGTCAAACTGCCGTATGACTTGTAGCTTATGTATTTTAGCGGTTCCAAACTTTTATTTGAAGAACATTTTCTTATACCTTTAAAGTTATTACATAAAGATTACTTTAGCATGTAGGGGAATTCACCAAGCATACATGACGTTACAGCAATCGAGCGTAGCGTAGCCTTTGTTTACCGAACAAAGGGCAAGGGAGATAACTCTTGACTCCGTCGTTGCTTGTTACTAGGGGAGCGCGTGGCTCAGTTTAACATAGCTAAATATACCTACGGCACGTGACCGGTTTTGACCAATGGTAAGCTGACATTTTGTTATCTGAGCTCAGGACAAAATAGGGATGCGAAAAAGCGAAACAACTGTGATTTCATATCTCTCCACAAAGGCAGCTCAGTGCGCCAAAGCATCTGTGCGTTTAGGCCAATTGCAAGAGTTCCGGCAGATCAGTCTAAGTAAACCTAGCCTCAATATAACACGTCTGACATCAATATCGGAGTGAAACAGGTAAAAGTGAGGATAGGTTTACTTAGACTTCCCGCAGATTGCCCTAGCGGCAAACATTTGCAACTCTAGAAATCTCCCTTATTTGCAGCCAGTGAAAATACCTCTTGGGATATACCTTCGAGTGGGATCATCCTTCAGGATCGTAAAGGGACATATGAAAATATCATGCTTTTCTATTAATATATTTTTTTTCAACAGTGTGAGGGGGGAAATATTTGAAAAATAAGATGAAGATTAGTGTTTTGTAAAAAAGAAAGTAACTGTTTCATTATTTTATAAATTATCATTTGTTTTATGTTACATTTAATTTTAATAATTAACCAAAAAAGCTAATGAGAAGGTAATAAGTGATGTTTTGAAAGAGAAAGAGTTAACTGGATGTTAAATTCCATTGCAATTTTGAAAGCTTTTCCTAAGCAAACGGAAATGACAGAGTCTAAACGGCGTCGCTGATTGCACAAGTAACTTTGATTGCCTCCAATCAGATTTCTACCTTTCTATCCCATGTATTGGCACATTAGAACATAGGCGCGTTCGGGTATGATTGAGGTGCCTCTGTAGGGTGAGAATGCAGTGAGTCTTGTCTTCACATAAAAGGATCGTGCGTCGCATCGCTACATCGCTATTTGGATAATTACTTCGCCCTATCATTTAAAACGCGAAACAGAAATCAGCCAACATATATCAGTGCTTATACCTGTTACTGTGGTTGGGTAAGTCACCGAACAAAGCCAAGCATAGAGACTGTTGCCACAGCAGAGATCGCTAATTCATACCTCCCTCATATATAATGTACAAGCACCGGACTGCCCCATGGCTAAAGCGTTCCCTGTAGAAATGTTGTTTGCTGTATATTGTCCACTATTCCCTCTATTAAATGTAATCTATTTTATAGAATTGAAGGACTGATACAATTGTTGTTATGACCAGGTCGATAAGCGTTATATTGAAACACGGAGTAGTTCCAAAAGCCAGTGAAACGCTTGACTAACTTCGAAAGGTTTCATATACATACCGTTGAATAGAATACTACATTAGAGCCATGAAATATCCACTTGTCTCAGTCCGAGTGGAATTATCAACGTTACAATCTTTATTTTATATCCGTTAGTAGGACACTGGCATACAGTTGATACAGGTAAGTAATTGTATCACGTGAAATGTTGGAATAAATGTCAAAATTGGATGTTAATTCAATTTAGCATTTTGTATAGAAATCCTAAAGAAAAACCAGTGTTAGTTTGCAAGTGTTTATGACTACGTGGCATCAAGCGGGCAATTACACGTTGTTTTTTATCTAATTTTTATTTCTAAATATCTCCAAATTGATTCAGGTTAAAGGTTCACTTCACGTGCTGTAAATTAACATTATTGTTTACTGGGAGACTTTTAATTCCAAACGTTGTCAATAGCACGCGCAGAATGCAATGCTGTTTTCAATACGACTCATTGCCATATCTATTGTAGTAGTCAAAGGGCCTTCTCTGTTACGTTTAGCACGAGATCATCTTAAGATATAACACACATTGAATAGTTATTGTGCCAAATGTATGATCTTCAGGGGTCAAACAGTATATCTATAGCTCAACCAGATTACACGTACTCATCGGGAAAATCATCAAAAATCAAGAGAATACTGACTGCAGGTATCTAAGTGATAACAGCTTTTAATCATTTGAGATAACCCAACCGAATATATAACGTATGTTTCAGAACAACTTATCTGGGTTCTAAAATGTTATATTTCACCTGGTCACAATGATTTTCGATTTCGCAAAAATTATATATATGTTTAATTACAAAACGTGCTATTGACCCTTTGAATTAAGCGTTAAATGTTATAACGGGTGCCAATGATGATCCTTACTACTTTACTAGGCAATCAGTTTTCAAAAGTTTTTAAGTTTTTCAGTATCACTCATTATTCCGGTGAACATTATTCTAATTGTGCATGTTTTCGTCTTCTTTTTTTTTGAAGAATGCCTTGTGGGAACATTTCTGATATATGTTTCCGGCAAAAATAATGTGTTCAAACTTTCTATCTCACACGAGAGTCTGTAATAGTTGTTAGAATTTGTAACGGGGAATGTAAGGGCAATCTTTCCGTGAGGCCTGTCCGAGAGCGTTAGCCCGAGGACAATCGAACGGACAGGTTGTCCGTGCATTTCCCGATACAAATTGATAACTATACTAACAACTGCCTAATTAGTGACTTACATATCACTTGAACCGAGGGAAATCGAAGCCCAAAATTAAAGATGTTAGAACATGTTTATTTTTACAGACTTCCTTGGGCCCTTTTAAAAACTTATCAATGAAGTTTGTAGTACTACGAATGTGTCGCCTGATCATTCGAAGCATGCAAAAATCGGGTATTAAGCACGGAATTAATGTATTGAGCACGTGTACGTTGTGCAATGCATGAACATACGGTTACTTTGCAATAACTTTTCGCAAGTCGTCCATTTCGTCCTTGGTTTTGACCGTTTCGGACGTCTTCTTTGTCTTATTTGTGCACTACTCCCACAGTAAAATTACGATGGTGGCTTCTCAAACATTACAATCGTTCGGATTTCAAAATTTAGGTAATCATAACATTCTTGGTGTTTGTTTAAACTTACTTGTTAAGATATTTGATTGAAATATATAAACTTGAATAATGTTCAATTAATTGTAGCTGTTAATTATTTGCGATAATTTGTATCAACAGGCAATCTTTGTTTATTTGACGGCTCTCTTGCAATACTAAGTGCAATTCGCAAAGTGTGTTGATTGATATGATATGATGTTCTGACGAAAACAGTCCTAATATCAATAATGAACAAGATCTTTTTTTAATTGTTGCCACGGACAACGAGGTCCAAGTGGTATGGAATTGGTAATATTCTGGTATATTCATGGGGGAATAACTATCTGTGAATCAAACAAAACACAAATATATCATGTTTTTCCACGACTCCATTGTCTGGATCCGTGGTTTAACTAACCAAATTGTTAGTTTTACTACATCAAAGAATCAACCGGAACTACTTTCCTTTAACCCTTCTCATGACAAACTTAAAAGGTATGTATCACGATCTAACTGTTACGGTTTGACAAATAACTTCAATTTCAAATAAAAACAAACAATGAGACAACTTTTATTCGGGTGTTACGTTGTTGGTATAACCAACTATGTCATGGACTAAAGTACTCACGTAAATAGAAATAAAATGGTTTTTGGCGTTTATTTGTTAGTACTCGACAAATGTAAGTGATTCTTCCAGTTGTTCCAATAACTAAGTTTTCCAAAGTAAGCCTTATGAAATCATTGCTAAAATATACTTATAATATAAATATATAAATTACCTTTGTTCATGTAACTCTCCAAAATTTGCATATTTTCAATACATTTCGAAACCTGCAAATAATTCCGCAAATACACTCGCAAAGCTCATTTCACCTAAATTTGCAGTTGCACGTGCGTTGCCACAGCAACTCTGCAATTGACAACAGAAGTTATGAATGAACTCGTAAGAATATTAGTTTGTATTAACACGCGTTTATGTCTGTAAACTCAAAGGAAACCACGTTCTTTTTCAACTATTTTATGAATTTTTATATCATATGAGTTATGAATAGTAGAGGACATAAGATATAAAATTAGTGTACATTAAACAATGTATTTTAATGGAAGGTACTGATATTACATATATAGTACTTGCTATAGCTTGCATCAGAAACGTACATTTCGTCTTTGAAATAATTTCGAGGCGTGAAATTGACACGTTTTTCTCTCCTGTAAATTCATATATTTCGGGGGATTTTAAAAAAATTGTCTGAAACAGAAGTTGGGAAAAAACATAGTTAATGCATACATGTATTTAGAATAATAATATCCCGTTAGTTCAAAATAAAGAAATAATCGACAAAAAGCATTATATTTCTATTTCCGTGAGTAATATAGACGATTTATACTCATTGTACAGCTAACATTTTATTTCTATTTCCGTGAGTACTATAAACGATTAATACTCATCGTACAGCTAACATTTTATTTCTATTTCCGTGAGTACTATAAACGATTAATACTCATCGTACAACTAACATTTTATTTCTATTTCCGTGAGTACTATAAACGATTAATACTCATCGTACAGCAAACATTTTATTTCTATTTCCGTGAGTACTATAAACGATTAATACTCATCGTACAGCTAACATTTTATTTCTATTTCAGTGAGTACTATAAACGATTAATACTCATCGTACAGCTAACATTATATTTCTATTTCAGTGAGTACTATAAACGATTAATACTCATCGTACAGCTAACATTATATTTCGTACAACTATTACTTATCTCCAGCGTCTAAATGATATAACTAATTTATCTTAAAGATTATTTAAACTAAACGCATAAAAGAAAGAAAAATGCATACGGACTTTGACTATAGTTTGTTCACATCTACATATCGGTTGATCAGAAGTAACCTTAATGTGCTATACAGGGTCACCTCCATTGTACAATTCAAGACGTTCAATCGGTACGCTTCTTTCATGCTTTTTTGTGGCGGATAATTTATGTATAGATAAATATAACCCATTAGGGAGGACGGACACAGGGTAGTATTTTTTCTGTAAGTCCCTAGGGAGTTACACCTTTAGCTGTATATTGATTGGTTGTTGTGAACCAATCAAATTAAAAGTTTTGCCGGGACTATTTCATTCATCTTTTTAACTTGTACTTGACTGACGAGTTGTTTTCCCTGATTCTAAATCTTGTTACTATCTGCCAATGTTCACATGTGCCGATGCATATCATGATTGATGAGTCAGTCAAATTGTCCGTAAGTATAGAAATTATCGATCATCAAATAACTTTATCGTCGCGAAAAGCTTTCGGTCGCGTAGAATGCGACGGGTTTCGTTCGATTGTAATGACATCATAGACACGAGCGGCTATGACGTCACTGTGCCAACGGTGACGTCAAAGGAATTTGGAGTTTGCGCCGGTTTGTATTTTGTTACCCTAGGACGTCGTCAGTCACTTCATATTATTACCTAACTTGAAATGACGGCTAGAAAAAAAAAGCAAATTGAAACTTTCAACACCAATACATCCTGCTACACCAGCGTACATTGTATATGTCTCCGCTAATGCTACAACCTATCCCCTGATATCCTCATATGGTCTTCTGTCGTATCGCTATATATAGCAAGCCAATCAAATGATGCCCTTTCAGCGATAGCGGCAAACTAGTTTCTTGGCTTCGCTCCGCGTGCTCACCTCGTGATTCAAATTAACCAATAGGAGTGCTATGAGATAATAAATCTGATTCTCATTGCGGTCTCCCGCTAAGCTCCAAATCGCGCGCTCTTAGATTTCCTCGTGCGACATCACTAGACAACCGTGTATGGAGTTCGAAATAGTTTCACTGAAAACAGACAGGCTATGAATAGCGCTGAGCAACCACCCGTCAGCCATACGACAGAAGACAATAGGAGGATATCAGGGGGATAGGTTGTAGCATTAGCGGAGACGTATCCGCTGATGTAGCAGGATGACACCAATAACGCTTAAAATTAATTTTGTATAACACTTCGCAAGGGATATTTAGCCGTGCGTAGGTTTATCAATAGTAAAGCGACGGCAAACGCGTATGAATTTGAGATTGACTCCTTGTCAAGTCCTTTACAGACAAAACTTTCTTTTAAGAATCTTAGTTTTCATCCTAAAAATTTGGTGGGTAATATAAACAATAACCAACTCGTGACGGGGATGACAGATGATCTTTCCCTCGTTATATTAATTGTGTAATTCTCTCGCCAAAAATTACGAAATTAATATAACTTGGGAAAGATAATCTGTAATTCCCCGTCACTCGTAAGTTATTGTCTAATTTATCACCCCGCTCAAGAGAATGATATCAGTATTTATCAAGGGTCACATGGACCAATCAGAAACTCTTATATGAGGTGGGATAAATTTTATTATCATCCCATGCATACATTATATAACGCTAGATATCGGTTGTGAGAGATCAAGCAATATCTCATTGGATATATAATTTACACAGTAGATTTTAAACAAAACTCTTGTTTCTCGTATTATCACCATGCTTACACAACAGTAAATGACATATCATACTTCCATTTCATAAGCATTTCGTAACACTGAAAGTCTTTTAGCAGTGTAGTGCTCGCCAAGCCACTTTTGTGAAAAGCCTTCATATCTGATGACATTTTGAGAGTATCTTACAAATCTTACATATCTTCACTTAAAAATTTGACTTTTTTGAACCAAAGTAAAATATATATTTTACAATATTTTTATTTTAATCTTTTGAAATTGAAACTTTGTTATTACAGCAGGTAGGAACGATGGCAAAACCAGCGAATGTGACGTCAGGGTGGTCAGTTGAAACCACTATCTCGGAGCTGACCACTGTTGCATCACAGTCTACTCAAAATGCAGTGACTGACCGTCTTCAGGAACTCCTGAACTCAGGTCTTGACTTGGAGATCCGTGATTCAGCTGGAAACACAATCCTTCACGCCCTGACGATACTTTCTGACGATAACCCTGATGGAAACATTCTGGTGGTATTCGATGCTCTTGTAGATTCATCTGTTCTGTGGTGGTGTAAGCGAAATGGCCTTCACTACAACAAAGACAAAGATGACGAAAGTTACAAACACTACAAATACTTGGCCATCAAGTACCTGACATCAGAACTATATAACGAGATGGAGTTCAGTGTCGTAGAACTTTCCTTCAAGTTGGCAAATGTTCAGGTGGTGGAACGTCTACTGATGATGGAAGATGTCAAGTGTTTCCGGGTGGACAACAAGATCCGTTATGACGCAGACAAACTCACTCCCTTGACCAATGAGGCAGTGAGTCAATGTTGTACCAACAAGGTGTCCCCTCGACCTTCCCTTATAGAGTGGCTCCTGGGGAAGAAATCTCTCGAGAAGACAGTGGAGGTCCTGGATCTGGAGCCAGTTAGTAAGGTTGAGGATCAATACAGAAAATATACGATGTTATTTTACATCATGCTCATGATTGTACACACACTCTATATGATCATATTCAGCTACTGTGGTGTTGCACTTATGGAACAAAAACGAAATGCCTTGCTGGATGCATCTGTAGCCAGAGTTCTCTTCTATGTTGTTGTACCAGTTGAGCCTGCATGTATTCTACTATATGCATTTTACATGTTGATGAAGCTAGTACTTTGCAGAGGAGAGATTAAGGTGATGATTAAGAAGAGAAGTGTAGGCTTTCACTATATCGGTCTCTTTTTCCTGCTGTTGTATGTATTCGTGGTGGGAGCCCTGATATACCAGTACAGTGTTGGTGGTGAAAACCAGAACAACCTCCTGTCAGCTGCTCTGCTTTATGGCTGGCTGATCACACTACCCCTTACTCGAGGCATCAAGCAGATCAACTACCTCATGAAAGTTATCCAGAGTATTATCCTGAGTGACGTTTACAAGATTCTGATCATTTTTACATTCGTGCTGTTAGGATTCACAATGGCAATACACGTCCAGTTCCAGGTTTCCAGTGACATTGTAGCTGTCTTCGTAGACCCTATGTACACGATGTTCAACATGTTCAACATTGTACTGGGCATTGGGGAGCTATTCCCAGGTAACACAGAGAGTAGTCTAGAAGCCTCTGGAGGTAGTCCACTCTACTGTAAACTCGTCTATATCATGTACCTAATTGCAACAACCATCATCCTGTTGAATCTGCTAATAGCCATGATGAACACTTCCTACTCCGACATCTTACAACAACAAACGCTCACCTGGCGTATTGAATCCATACAGTTGGGTATGGAACTTGAGAGGAACTTTATGTTCCTTGCTAGATGTTTCCCGCCTCGCTATCTTCACTACGGGTCGCTGAATCCCAATATTTCGCCCTCAATTGGTTTAAGCTGGTACGTTGAGCTGGATGATGGCGGACCAAAACGGCCAAAGAAGCTCCGTGATATACACTCTAAAATTGATATGGTCTCGGAGAGACTGGAGCTCCTTGAGAACAGTATGGTTGCAGAACTGAGACGCATTGAATTCATGCTCAAGGATCATAAAAAATAGACCGGCAAAATTGGAATATATTGAAGGCATTAAAATAACTTTGAATAGGCAAGTTTTAGGGAATATCATATGATGCCAGTATATAAACTCATGTCCAAAAGAAACGATACCAA
The DNA here is from genome assembly GCA_916613615.1 of Steromphala cineraria. NCBI lineage: Eukaryota > Metazoa > Mollusca > Gastropoda > Trochida > Trochidae > Steromphala > Steromphala cineraria. The sequence continues at coordinate 56,439,880 of OU744729.1, forward strand.
GTTTTCAAAGTCGTCCGAAACAAAACTCTATAACCCGACAGAGTCGAATTTAAGTGTGTCTAACAGGCATATATCTTGTAAAAAAGTATGCACATTTTCATTCTTCAGGAAAAGATACTTTTGATTTTGTGTCTTTTCAAATGTACATGGAGTGCATAAATCGAAATTTCAAATTGTTGTATGAACAGAACTTTTGTCATTTCACTTTGAAATTGATAAAGTATTGAATTTATGTCAGAAAAAAATGTTGTTAATATAATACACTTTATTTGACATAAATTCGTTGACGCGTCACTGCACTAGAACGTTTTAAAACAAGCGAAAGTGTCCAATTTCTCTCTGCTATCTCGCCTAGTTAAGGAGATTCCAGATCATTGATTTTTTCAAATGCATGTTTCTCGCAAACATGAAAAGATAATGTTTCCAAATTTTGCATAGACGTAAGTTGACTACTGAAGAAATGATATCACTATGTTTTAGTCTTATTAATCTGCAGTGGATTGAGTTATTTTGGGATTTGTATGGTATCGTTTCTTTTGGACATGAGTTTATATGAGCTCAATTTGGGGAATATAATGACTGTTTGATTAGGAAGCGGAGGGAATATGAGGACTCTAGTAATCCTTTATACTGAAATGGTATTCTCACAAAATCTTTCATCTTCTATTTTCCTCCTGAAACTACAATTGTTGTAAGAAATTAAATATGTTTTCATAATACTTAAAAATCATAAGATATGATTCGGTCATATTCAAGTTATTTAATTTCATAAACCTATTCAAATTTTTCATTTAATTGTCATTTCTTGACGTGCCCAAGTCAGTCTGTTGTGCAAATGTCCCTGAATTTGCCCGATATTTCTAAGTGTATATCAGCGTATTTGTATCCGAAAAACTCCTTTAACAAGATGTCAATTTCAGCCTCTGTTCCTGCCCATGAGATCTTGGGCGCGATGAAGCCCAGAATAAAAATGTCTTGTATTCAAAACGTATTATTCAATGAAAGAATCATGATGCGGGTAGCGGGTCGACGAGAACGATTTCCAATATTAAAATATCGACTTTAAACCGACATTTTATGTGTTCATTTTTGGAAACCACCTCCATATTTGGGGTAAATAAAGGAACGAAAACTTCACGTGTGTGTCTTTAATTTATGATTCAAACAATTTAAGTCATAGTCATAGTTTAGGCAATCAATTCGGATTTGGCTGTTTTTTTAACTGAAAGATGTTAAGGGGGATAACCCAAGACTGCTTTTCAGTGCTTCATCGGACCTACGTGTATCTAAATTGCTCATGTCAGCACACTTGGCCTAATATTTTGCCACACGCCCTTTAGAAACCCTTGGGATCGTAGAATAAGGGCTACTCAAAAATAACATTGTCTCCACGGTCAAAGTAGGTCTTATGATTACAGATATAGCCGGGTGGGGTTTTATAACAATCAACGAAATGTTAAAGTTTGTTTTGATAAAGCAGTACTTTAACACTCTTGCACGTCTCTATTCCTTCAAATCCAGACAAAACAGTTTAACACTAAAAGTAACAACTAACCAAAATTACTTCTTACAATGTTCATACAATTCGTTGTTTGAAGTTGTAAAGTCCGTAAAGTAAAGGAGTGAATTAACGCAATATTTGTTGAAATCCACATATACGAGCAGATAAACATGGTGTTTTTGTACATAAAATGTATCGGTAAAAGTGGTGCAAATTTGTACCCCATTCCTTATTTGGAGAATGCCAGAACTGTAAATTGCATGCCAAATATGTGTTCTCATGCATGTAGTGTAGATATGATCAACTAATTAAATCATTAGATCCAAAAGATATTTGGTTAAGAAATGTGGACCACTTCAGAAATTCAAAATATGATTTGAAATATAGGAAAAACAGTTGAACAAGCTTTTGTACGAAAGCCTACAAGGGCCAAATTCAATGACAGCATTTTTTTCTAAAACTTGTTATTACAACTTATAAAGGTGTAATACTTTTGAATTGCTTTTTAGCAGCTGTACATGTGTTAACTGTGTAGAGTTAAGCCTTGTGTTACACTTCAGCTGTAAACTAGTCAGGTTCTGTGCCAAAACGACTTACTGGCCATGGCCTTCTGTTAGCATCGTCTGAGATAGGCTGTCTATATCATTAGGAAATCGATTACTTGGAAGTTATCATGAAAAGTTATATTAAGTAGATGACGACGTATCAGTGCAAAACGATCTTGCGACCGATACGTGTGCTTCGTCTGCTAAATACTGATAACTACACATCTTCATGAAACGTCACAAGCGAACTAAACATTAAAATATTCTTACAAATGAGCATGACATTTTCAAACAAAAGGTAATTTCCTTGACAGAGTTGACATTTAACAAAGTCAAAGGGCTTAAAATTAATAATCTCTCATTTCCGTAGAATGAAATAAGCAAATAGAAAATACAACAGGAGATTTACTCGTCACTGTAATTGCCATTACGTTTTGAGAAACATATTTTTTCCTAATCGCATTCAAAATAAACTATACAGAGAGTTTGTAGAACGAGGATTCATATAGTATATCCCACATTCAGACAAAGCTTAATTATAACTTCAAGAGGTAAGTTATAACTTACCTTTATTGGTAAGCAGCCTCCAATGATATTTCTGACAATTAACAAAATAACAATTTCATATTTTACGATTATCAAAAAGAAGGAGTGAACCTTTACAGTAATCACAATCTGTTGATCTAAATTTATTTAGAGTGCAGTAATCAAAGCGTTAATACATGGTCTCACAAACGTCCATGTGGTTGTAATCAACTCAATTCTAATTGACCTTCATGCATAACCTACCATTAAAAAATTATGATAAACCCAAATAACAAAATCTACAACATATAACATTTGTATTGACAGACCTGCATTGATCAGAAGTCAAAAGAAAGTGTTGTAAATGGTTGTAATTGATACAATGCTGATTAAGTTGAACGCATAAGCTATATTCCCTACATGAACAATACAAAATTACAAATCACAAAATCACAAATTAAAAAATATACAATACACGATGTTTTATTGACATATCTTCCAGACAGCGTATTTATCCACAGCGTCATTTATGTCAAATTATTTACTTTAATTTCAACTTAATGTATGAAACACATAAAAATACAGAATGACTAGTAGTAATATTAAAATTCACGATAATTTACCTGGCAATTACCGACTAATCTCAATTCTAACAAAACCGGTAGACCAAATAAAAAATCACAATAGATTTAGCATGTCTCACCTTTCTATACTAATGGAAAAGAGGATAAATTGATTCTGATAATCTAGCAAATCGATCTTTAATCCCCGACCTTTTGTCACCGATTGCAGGGGCTTATTTGCCAAGACCGTGTAAACTAAGTATTAAATTTGTTTTTATTGGTTTTGTTTCGAAATTACTGCTTTGTCATTGTCCCAGACATTGGTGAAGTGATTGTCGTTTATGACAGTAGGCACTCGACATGCTGCAGATATGTTTCATCACGTTTCTAGCTGTAAGTTTTCCCACTTCAACAAGGTAAGTGATTCTTCTGTCTCGACTGACAATCACTGTAATTAACATTATCTTAATAAAAACTGTTTTAAATCAATTGTTTTTACAATAAAATGACTTAATAAGCCGGTCACGTTGCATTTCAAATTTAATATCTTAATTAAATTCTGATCATATACAGTGTATGTTTGGGTTTGTTTTCGATGTAGATATTACAATAGGTTTAGATCTACTTGCAAACTAATTAGATATATCGCCTCTTTTCATTTGAACGACAGTATGTTGGAGGAGACCTAACAATAATTTTGTTAGAGATAAATGCCAATTAGATAGTGAACAGAAAGTAAGACGGTTATGTTTTGTATCACACTATCTTCATTGCCTAAATATATTTTGACAATAAACTATATCACAGAGTTTACATTTACCAAAAACGACGAGTTAACGAATGAATAAGCTAAAGAGCGCATAAATGGTTGTTATCAACAAATTTCTAATGTATTTTTCGCACTCGACCTGAACAGTTCTCATCGGTATTAATAGTTCCATGCACAGATTCTCGACATCAATGACTTTAGACACTTAATAATACGTTTGTTCATCTCACAGCAGAAAAAAACAACTTAAGTTGTCGATAAAAGTCATAATGTTGGTATTTCGTATAAAGAATAAACTCTCTCAAAAAAGAAACGCAACCCATGATTTTATGCAGTGTTGATATCAGTCTGTAATGTTTTATAACACATAGATTATCAAAGATAACACACTCTATTATACATTCGAAGGAAACTAGGGGCACTTTCTTCAGTATCTATTTTGAGGGCCACGAGCTGTAATCACAGCATTGCACCTCCTTAGAACAGAACGGATCAGACGACAAAGCCTTTCCTGTGGTATTGCTCTCCATTCATCATGTAGTGCTGTGGCCAGTGCAGTGTCCAAATGGATGCACAAGTGGAATTAACATTGAGAGGCCATTTTTATCAATCCCAGCGAAGTTCTGTCCGCAATAGTTCCAAAGGAATGCATTATAAACTGATTAAAGAAATCCCCTATTTCGAACGATTTCTCCTTCTATTTTTTACAAAAGTCATCATATATCCCTACATCAAAACGAAGAACGTGTAACCATAACTTCCCTGTTGAAACCGGCAGATGGCGTGGTCTACCCCGTGAGGATAGAACATACCCTCTCTGCGACTCCCCAGCTATCGCAGATGAAATACATTATTTATTCAAATGTAAAGCCTTTGAAACAGAACGTCGTCTCTATATTAATCGATTTTTCTTAACATGGCCAAATATGTACAAGTACAAAAAGAAATATCTACAACAAAGCTATCAGAAGTTAAAAACCTATCGAGATATCTGCGTACTGTTTATAACAAGTTAAAATGATTGTTATCTTTAATGCCACCGTTCTTGTCTGTGTATTATGTATATATGTATTTTTGTATTCTCTTGTACCACCGTGGGTGGTTTTTCGAGAAATAAACTTTGATTGATTGATTGCATCTAACGTCTACGGTGGTAGTGTACGTGCAGGGATACGACGATCAAGATAGTCCCAAAGATTTTCAATGGGGTCGATGTCGGGCGACCTGGAGGGCCATGGCAAGGAGTCGACATTGGCATTTCTTAGAAAATCCACTGTTGCACGATGGCGGGCATTGTCCTGTCGAAACAGCTCCCCATTGGTCGATTATCGAAAGGAGGTGTGGCTGTAAAACATCATTGATGTAGCGTTGGGCCGTCAAACTGCCGGAAATGATGCTAAGGTGTGATCGTCCGTTGTAAGACATTGCTCCCCACACCATGACGCTCCCTCCTCCAAATCTGTTGGAACGTTCATTTCCTCGTCTGTATACACGTTTCTTGCCGTCACGTTTGTGAAGTAAGAAACGGGACTCGTCACTGAACCAGACACGTATCCCGTTCCTTAGGGTCAATATCCTCACGTAAGGGCACCATCTGAGACGTTTACGTCGATGTTGGCGTCTCAGAACAGGTCCGAGAAATGTTCGTCATGCATTAATATTAGCCTCATGTAAACGGTTCCTGATGGGTTTGGCCCATAATCTCCTCAAACCAGGCACTGACGGTTGGTGTGGCTTGCCGATTACGTAGGTGGGTGACCCGGATGAAATGATCCTGAGCCGTTGTGGTGATCCTTGGTCTACCACTCCGAGGACGGTCTTCGGTTGCATGGAACTATCTGTAGCGATTCCAAAGTCGGGAGATCGTTGTTTTATGGACATTTAGCTGGCGGGCAACTGTAACAAAACTTTGCTAGGCCTGAATCCGACCAATGGCAATATTTCGATCTGTAATATTCAGTCAGGGCATTTTCGATCTTGATTTTCAGAGTAAACAAATTGAATATATTGCCAAACTACGTTTCCTTTTATATACCTTGGCTTAAACTGTGATTTCCTTGAATTGTACGTGCAGTTCACGTTTAGCATTATGCACATGACTGTTTCGCACATTCTCGAAAAAAATCGGATAAAAGGTCAGCGTGCGTTAATGAGGCTGCGTTTGGGAGCTATTACTTATCAAACAAGAACATATTAATAATACATCACACAAAAATCCAATTCATATTCACCATTTTTGTTCAGAGGTTGTTGGCAGATATTGAGAGAGTAACAAATACTAGTAGACAAATGGTCTAATTTTAACTGATTTTGTATATGAAACGAATTTTTGATGTTATAGAATTATATCAATAGATGAATAATAATTCTATTCCAAAAACCGCATACCTATAATACATAAACCAAAGCGCAAAATAATGCAATCAAATTTACATGACATTGACAATGAAATTTTATACAGTATTGATATTTGTTTCTCTTTACTGAAATTCAAAGATTAGTAAACCTCATCAAATTTAAACAGAATATAGTTCATAGTATTTGACATGTGCCATCATTGTTACCCATGTGTATCAGAAGTGTCATTGGACCTTTAATTACTTACTAGACTACAATGTTTTTCAAACTAATTCATTTTCCGAAAACAAAGGATATATTAACTAACTGACAGTTGATGAATTTTTATTGCAAAAGTTCATAAACATGCATTGATGATACTGGAATAAAAAAACAGTGGGGAGTATGGGTGTTCGATTGGTATGCAATGCGATTGAACAGAGTAACCTTGGTTCCAACTAAAAGCCATGTTGGATTATTTGATTTGTTCTAAACTTTTTTTGTTAACAGCAGAACGGATGGCATGGAGACGAACTGGTCCCTTGACAGGGAGTTTGATGACAGAATAGTGACGTCACAAACCCTCTTTTGTATCAGTGTCAGGAGTAGAATAGATTGTCTGCGAATCTGTTCAGGTCATGAGCTCTGTAATAGCATTTTCATCCAAATGGACAATTTGTCGTGTTGCCTGAATGAACTGCCAGTGCACAATTTTACAAATGCAATATGGTCTGAAAACACCAAACACTATGCATACAGCTTGGTTGTGAAGAATAAAGCTGCGAATAAAAATACTCCAACTTCACCTTCGACTTATCAAACCAGTCCGACCCCGAGTTTTACAACCACGTTTCCTTCAACTACGACTTCTGCAACTCCGATTTCATCGAATTCTACTGCTACATATTCAACCTCTTCAACAACAGTTACAACTATGTTAGCTTCAACTACGTCTCTCACAACAACGTCTGCTACGATGTCTCCTTCAAATACGTCTCCATCAAGTACGTCTTCTTCAAATACAACCGCGAAACCGACGTCTCTGTCAATTACGTCTCCTACAGCTGCGTCTAAAGTTACGACCACAACATCCATGTCTGTTACCACTACGACTCCTAATACTACAACTGGTACAACTTTGACTGCAACAACTGCAACTTCAGACGGTTCACACAATGCCACTAATGATGAAACAGACGACGATGCGGATGCTGATGCTGATGCTGATGGAGATGGAGATGCAGATGCAGATGGAGATGCTGATGCTGATGCAGATGCAGATGCAAATGGAGATACAGATGGAGATGCAGATGGATCACACGTTGGATAATGTATTATTATATAATAATGTCCTCATATTGACATGATGATATCGGCGAGACATCGTTCATCACTGAAGCATACAATTCATATTGTAATAATTTAACTATTTAATCTCAGCTACATTTAAGATTATTTGGATATTTTTTGTGCAAACGTGTTTTAGGTGAGTTAAGTACTGGTGATGTAAATTATCCAACATGTGATTTTTAGGGATCACAGTGATTGTTGTGGCAGTTGTGACAAGGGAGCTTTCACTACTATGAGTATCAGTATAATTTACATCTGCATCAGTATGTTCATCTGTTTAACCATCCTCTTCTGACAACAAAATCACAACTCTTTATCGCCCAGTGGCTAAAATCACTAAATTAACAACCGCGTCTTGACATATCAGGTGTTTTTGGTTAATGTTTAAACACGAGAGCAGGATTATGCTTGGGATTTCAAAAAAGGAAAGCTGAGTAGAAAATTAGACCGGAAGCGAAACTTGAGGTCCTACTTTCCGCGACGCTTTCTTTTTGAATGTTTCGAAATCTCTAGTAGGGACCGCACGAGGGTAGAAATTGTGCAATGGTCAACTCTCACGTTATAGAAAGGATTCTGATGATACAATGCCCGTTCAGGGCTCATACATGCTCGTTCAGAGCCCAAACTTGTGGTCAGCGCAAAATGTAATGCCCAATTTTGTAATACATATTGTAAAATATTACCATCACTTGCAAACAACTTCACTTCGATTTGGATCACTTCTTGTGCTTCTACTTACTCAAATATTTGTCACATAACTAAAGGATTTTGCGACTTGACATGCAGTTAATTGATATACGGGGATCCATTGGTTGAGAATTTAGCAAGTTCTAACAATTTGCATATGAAGCGATTAAAAACTACTGAAGCTATGCCAGACGATCAGCAAACAAACTATTAAGAATATACACTACTTACAATAATACTTTGATTATCATTATTATAAGAATCTTGCTGTTAATCTGGCGTGCTATGATTATGTCATTTTAGTGGTTAAAGGTGTCAGGTTGAATCTAAGTTTTGTGCGAGGACCGCCGTGCGAAAAGTTCAATCCGCTTCAAAGTTATCTTATCTTGGTGTCGTATTCCACATCATTTACATTTCTTGAAGTTTTAACTAATATATATTTACGAATTATGAAAGGTTTTAGTCATTAATGTCGACACAACTCGGGAACTTATATGGACATGTTGATTTATAATTAATTACATATGCAAATTAGACAGACCCGTGTAACCAACGAAGACTAAAGTATTATATTACAATCCCATATCATAAAACAACAACAACAAAGTATGAAATAGACTAAGCACACACAGACAAGGTTACAGCAATCATAATTGGTTGACTAATTGGATGTATGGCAACCATTTATTGTGGAATTTTTCAGTTTCATTATTTCTTATGAAAATAAATTTTTCAACAAGATATATCTATTTTAATTGTTTTTTATAATGATCTTATTTTGGAATCATCTTTTTGATATTACATAAATGAATATATTTTTGGCGGAGATAATGATTTGGGTCATTAACACATTTTTATGTAGTGTAACGAACCAAATCAAGTACTTTGAGAAGTTAATCTTCTGCGGGAAGTGGTTATTAACCCAAAGTTCAAGTTCTCTCTAAAACCTCTTGGTTTCGCAACAATCCCAGTAAACATGACAAATACTCTCAGAAGCATCATTACAAAAACTACAAAACTCATTGTCAACCAGATTCATTTGCAACAGTTCCTTTTTGGTATATACTACTTTTTGTAAAAATCTATATTGAAAATCAAGAAGTTTAACATCTTTAATGGCCATGTCTATAGCATTAAATAGTCATTAAATAATTGTTCCTACTTTTCACAAATATTCAGTTTTTTATGATTAGAAATCAGCTTTCATAGAATAATCTTGAGCCTTTTGTAGAGTTCAACAGATTTCTTTGGTAAACATTGATATAAAAATCACAACAGGAAATTTGTCTTATCTATCTGATAAAACTTTTCAAATTTATAGGTAAGATGTGAAGAAGATAGTTATAATCAAGTAATGTCCCTCTTATTTTATATTTTGTCTTTATCTCATTAGAAGACATGAAACCATGTTCATTACATAGGTCTATAATGGTCAAAATGCCCATATCGGCCCAGTGTTTAATAAAATGGAGAGGATTCTTGAAATTATGAGTAAGCCATAATCGCTCTGCAAGGATATTGTCAATGTTGTCCATTTCAACGTTCAACTTTTTACAAAAGTTCTTCCATGCTTTTAAAACATTTTTCCAAAAAGAGTTTTCTGTATTAATCTGTTTCTAGACATTTGCACCATATTTGAGAAGATCATTGTACGGAATGTCACTTGGATTAATGTCAAGTGAGTTTTTACGATAAAATCGAAAGTAGATAATTTCAGAACATAGATAAATGTTTTTATATCAACCATACCTAATCCTCCTTCAGTCCTTAATCTTTTCATTGTGCCTCTTTTTATTTTATCTTATCTCTTTTATCATCCCAGATAAAATTTAAAAAAACTAGTTCCAAAGATTTAATAAAGTCTTCAGGAGGATTTGGCAATGAGCTGAAGATATGCACTAATTTAGAAAGGGCTAATGTCTTTATGACTGTAATTTTTCCAATTTATGTTAAATTTCCTTTTCTCCACACTGCCAATAATCTGTTTATTTCTTAAAGTCTTTTTCTGGTATTTATCACCCATAAGTCAGCCAAAGTTTGTCTAAATTTGATTCCAAGTTAAACCATTCAATTTTCAAATTTGTCTTTTTGCTACCTGCCATTGAACCAATCCAAATTGCTTTAGTCTTGTCAATATTGATTTTTAAACCTGACATCTTATATAATGTGTTTATTGTTTCAATAGCTGCATCTAGACTCTCAGCTGTACCGTCAAGAAATAGTTCTGTGTCATCAGCATATTGACCCAACTCGTATTCTTTATCATCAATAACAACACCCTTTATCTTATCATTATTTCGTATCATACAACCCAAGATTTCAGCTACAAAGAGAAATAGATATGGTGAAAGGGACCCCCTTGCCTTCAACCCATTTCATTTTCAAACAAATACAGTGGCCATTTTGAGTTGTGTGATAAGTTAATACATTAATCAAGTCTATCATGTGTGGACCAAAACCACACTTGTGCAGGAATAAATTGATAAAGTCTTTAGAGACTGTGTCAAAAACCTTTTCAAAATCGATGAGAATCAATAAACCTTTCAAACCTTTCTTGTTTTAGTTTCAAACATAATGTCATATAAGATTCTTGTATTTTCGCTGATAGTTCTACCTGGGATAAAACCAGTTTGATTTCCATGTATAAGTAAATCAAATGTCATTTTTAAGCGGTTTGTTATACATGTGCTCATAATTTTATAAACCGCATTTAGAAGAGTAATTGATTTCAAATGTTTTAATAAAGTTCTATCTTTATCAGCTTTGGGTATACAGGTTATAACCCCTCTTTTCATCTTTAAAGATAATTCCTTCCTAGCAGAAATTTCAATAACAAATCTGAAAATCCATCCCTTAAGGTCTTTCCAGAAGAATTTGAAAAAATCAATGGGGAATCGATCTATTCCTGGGCTTTTGTTATTTTTCATGTTTTTCACTGCAAAAGTAATCTCATCAATGTTGATATCTTTCCTTAGTTTATCATTTAATGATGGTGTCTTAACATGTATTAAGTTTATATTATCATCTAGATCATCATTTGATGAATATAATTTCTCATAACAAGTTCCTAATTGCTTTAAAATATCATTGCAATCTGTAATCTCTTCATTTTTTCGGTAATAATCTTATTTAATGATTTGTTGACATAAACTCTTTTTTCAACATTACATAAATATTTTGTAGGCTTTTCTCCCTCTTCATATTATAAAATCCTATTTCTTATTTGAATACCTTTCAATTCTTCTTCCTTTTTCTGTTCCAATTTAAATTTCGAAATTTCCGCAAGCGAAGCCTCATCTATATCTTGAAAGTTTTGCCTTATATTGTCTTCACAATTTTTAATTTGGTTTTCCAATTCTTTTGTCCTATTATTTCTGTCTTTCTTCAGACATGTTGCAAAAGAAATAGTTTTGCCTCTTACTTTAATAAGGAGAGTTTCCAAAAATAGACCATCACTTATTGTTAATTTCACCTTGTCAATGTTGTCAACATTAATAGAGTCAGAAAAACATTTTCAGCATATTCATCCAAGGTTTCTTTCAAAATTGTCTTAACAAGATTAGGGTATTCAGGATGGAGAAGCAGAGAAGTATTGAATTTCCAGTAGCCTTTTCCTCTATTTTGATTTATGGTATTTGAAATATTAAGTGATATGGCAGAATGATCAGTTTTATAACCTGGTGAAATATCAGAGTCCAAAGTAATATCAAATATATCTTGTGAAATAAGAAAAAAGTCAAGCCTGGCTTGTTTCCTTGGATTCTTCTTCCACCATGTGAATTCAAGAATATCAAGTTTGTTAGGTTTTCTCCATACATCCAAAAGGTAAGTATTTTCTAAAGTTTCAACAACAACATCTCTTGATTTTGGATTATTTAAGTGTTTATAGTTTTCTAGATCAATAGGTGTATCATAGGTGTTTGAAGTAAAATGTTTTAACAGAAACATTAAAACACTTAATGTCCCTTTAACACTTCAACGTTTGTCCTTGATAGCTTATGGTAACGATTTTATGTACGCTTTGATCAATATTCATATTGAGCTTGTCAGAACTTTAGCTTGTTAAAGGGGGATTCACACGTGGGTCAACAAATGTATTTGAACCTAGTTATTTGAGCGTAGCCACACAAACTCTAACGTGATGAGTTTCTGTGCACTTTTCACAACTTCGTAAAACAACGTTTCAATCCAATATGGCTCACCACGTGTTTGTACGATGAACTGCACATTAGAATGTTAAACTAAGTAACAGAACGACGAACTACGGACGTTGTATCATGTACCAGCTACGTTCTCCTATGCTTTACTACTTTGAGATACAATTAAGAACGTTAAGTAGAACTTTTCAGTGCGTTAAAGTACATTTAGTTACGAAAGAGTAAACAAACTAGGGTAAACAACGGTTATTTTTCGCGAGAGGGACTATACTTGATTGATCTAGACATGTGTAAGTTTTTTTCGTTTCATTTATACACCTGGAAGAAAGTAACGTAACAAATTGTTTCATGTTTTCTTTCAAACTTCTACAACCCATTTGAACAGATAGGGTTTCCAGGTTTGTCACTCTGAAAATATTATCGGTAGTTATTCTCTAACAGAGGCAGCTCAGCCATACCCGAGTAAGCCTCTGTTCTATTACGACTATTGGATAGAAAGGTAGAAATCTGATTGGAGGCAATCGAAGTTAATTGTGCAATCGGCGACGCCGTTTCAAAAGTGGTCATTCGCAAAACCTCGGCTATTTCCGTGTGTTTCGGCAAAGCTAACCTGTTGTATGACAATAAAATCACCCAAATGGAGGTAATCATTCCATGTCAATCCATAACGAACCCTTGTTTTGGATAGTTATATTCGTGGCAAATTCAAAAGATCGACAAGTTTTGCAATATTGCAAACAAGATCATAGTTGTTTTATTGCTATATACCTCATTGCAAATTTATGATAATCATTCCACAAAAGGTCATTTATGTTTATTATCTCGATCTTCACTGCCAATAATTATATGTTGAACAAACCGCAGTAGCTGCCCAACTTATGAGAGCTAGCTAGGGCATGTTTACAAATGTTTATTGTGATTTACAATGTTGGCTGTGCTGCAAAACCGTCAAAGAGACACACAATTTATTGAAAAATAATCTTCATAAACAGAATATTTTAAAACAAAAACTATTAATCATGATTCAATTTATTGATATTGTGATGGTAATTCATTCATTGATAGTGACAATTTAACAGTATTTTTAATGTGGGCAAATAATTTGAATTGTTTGCACATTGAATTATATATAGATGCTACAATACTCTATTACAAGTTTTACCAATATGTAAAGCCACACAAATAACAAATTAACAGTAGACAAAGTTGGTCTGGCTTGATGGGAGAAAATACATGTATATATATCAATAATCATATTAAAAAAATAGAATTAATTAATGTGATTTCTTTGATTTGAAGATTGCTATTTGATGAAAATGAAGGGAATTTATTATATGTTTATTTATTAACTGTAAACATACTCTCTTACCGGTATTAGAATTTATATTTTATTTAATAATATTTCAATGAATATTTTATCAAGGGAGGTTCTGGTAAGACTGATGGCAATGTATATATTTGTTTGGTTAATGCATGCTTGATTTGAATATTGTGATTGATTCTAGGCACCGAAGATAGATAATTGAAACAATATGAAATATCAACAAAATTGCTTGAACATAAAAATGTTAATTATGAATTTCAGCATTATAAAAAATAACCCTTTAGCTAGGTATAAATAATACAATTTAAAATATGTATCTAGACCTTCAAAATAAATTGACAGGTTCCATAATCTCTATAAGTGAAGATTCATGTCACAACAATAATTGATTTGACTTTTGTTAAACCTAAATAATTGTTTCTTTTGTTAAAATCATTTTTGAAATATCCTTTTTCCAAATAATTTGTAAAGATTTCCCTTATTTCTCTATCAAACTACATGCAGTTGCTTCCTATATATACAACAATTGTTATAATTCATGTAACATGATTTCACAATGGTTTTAGATCAATTCTAGTGATTTTCTTGAAATTTCTACAACCCCAGAATAGTGATTTGAATAAGCCAGTATTAAGCTCTATAAACAAATATATATGATTAATACTCTAAACATATGACTAGTTCAATGTCAAGAAAAAGAAAATAATTTAACAATAAAAGTATCAACAAATAGTTAAAACACAGGCCAAATTTAACATTTCATTACTATCAGTATTCTAAATTTACCATTTATATTTGTTTGTAGCATTGATTGAAATATGTTCCTATGCCACCAAATGTATTTGTCAGTTCTAATGCTGAAAACAAGTTTTATGCCATGGGAATTATATGATCAATATTTTTTCTTATTTAAAGGCTGCTGCAATGTCGTGGTTTTTTTAAAAATATACTATTCCCAATAATATCTAAGGATCTCCCTCATTATACTGTTGCTCTCATATGATAAAGATAACATTTATTAAACACTAATTTTTTTAAATCTTTAAAAAATTAAATTTACTTCTACAAAATAAAACTACAAAAAATATCTCACTGTGATTATTTTAAATTCAATTCAATATTCAAAACACATATAGAACTGAGTAGAATAAGTTCTATATATATGTGCATTAATTTTCTAAAAATGATTCTATATATACTGTAGAGATAATTAGATATGCGCAGGAGTAGACTCTATCACTTATTATTTAAGTAAAATATTAAATCTGCAATCATAATATTTTTAAGACAAGAATATTCTTGATGTGGGCGTTACCAGAAACATAGAGATCGTTATGATGTAATTATGAATTTTTTCAAAAGTATTATTTTAGTCTGATATGACTCACAAACGTATTTATTGTATAAGAATTAATTAAGTAGGCCTAGGTGCAGTTTGTTTACACAAGACCTGCACTCGATGACCTGAAGTTACTCGAAGACTAGAGGAGGCTTTATTATTGTTTTTCTTATCCAAATGAAATATGTATGTAGATTATAATTAAAATATTCTTGAAATGAGGGATATGTGTAAAGTATTATTAGTTTGTAAAGCGTGTAATTAGCAACATCGGAACCAAAATGACGGTGCACACACCGTGTAAACAGCCCTGTGAATCAATCAAGAAAACTCGCCCAACAAGTAAAATAATATTATTGGCTGTGTTACCTGAAGATATTAAATCACTGCATCGTTTCTAACCTTTTGGCATTGTAAATAGCTCATTATTTTCCAAAACGAAGCGTTTTTTAGGAAAGCTACCGACATGTCAATGCTATTGAATGTCACTTCCGGGTGTAGAAGCGGCCTTAGCCTCGTTTTCGATTACGCGCACTCCCTTTTCCGTGCCTCATAAATATTCATGAGGCAATATTAAGAATCCCCTATACCCATACTTCCCGAGGTGTATCGCCTGTTTGAATCGTGGGTGTCCGAGGCGTAAAACAAACATATACATAACACAACAGATATTAATTCTGTTTGTAACAATTCTCAATAGCTCAGTCCACAGAGTCGCTGCCCTGCAACATAAAGGTCGTGGGTTCCATTCCCGCCATCGTTGTTTATATTTCTCAAAGATTTATACATGTAATTGTAATTTTAAAAGTCCGTTTATTTGACAAAGTTGAAGATCAGTTCATCTTGCTAAGCTTAGGTGTACAAACAAAGAATAGATGCAATAGAAAAGTAGAGATTTATCGGTCAATACACATACAGTTAGGACATAGAAAGTAGAGGTGTATCGGTCAATACATAGCAAAACCATAGGAACGAGACGGGAAGTGGGGTATATTATATTAAGTATGTATACTCACGCTTCCTATGCCTCGAAATAACGCCAAGAATGAAGACCTACTCTCTAGATTTGGGAATTATAAATTATAAAGTGTTATTTTTTAACGTTTGTCAGTTTTCAAATTGAAGGAAACATAGCTCTGAGGTTTTCTTTTTTCAGAAAAACCTAATGGTCGGGATAATGCTCCCTTAGGGTTTTTACGAGAGCAGAAAACCTCAGAGCCATGTGCTCTCCTTTACATAACCAATAATTGATAAGGTAATGCTAACCTAAAATACCCCTCAAATCGGGTAAAAAAAGTTTTGTTTACTCATTTCTTATCAAATTTGATTTTATCATCCCTAAAATTTAGGGACAATGTGTTTACAGTGACGTAACATCTTGTAATGGAGCATAGATATGATGATAAAGTTTGTTATTGAATCATTATAGTAATGATGTTTAATCATTCTTAGAATCTGAAATGCGACCATATTATTTGACCTATAAAAGACCTTTTTGTATTTAAATGTTTTTCTGTTTGATAACAATTATATAGTGAAAAATTATAGCAATCATATTCTTATGAACAATACAACCAATCTACGGCAAAGTACTGAAGTCAAATCAACTCAATGTGTTGGGTTCGAACGCCGTAATTCTGATCCAAAAGCCAAGTTCATTAAAAACCGATCGATATTGTTTTGCTGAGGTAAATGACATATAATCAGTGTGTGAGTTTTTAATCAATCGTTATGATGCCCATTGACATTTCGCAATTATAAACCCTAACGAATATCATATTGGATTAAAGGTTTCTTTTTTTCTTTGGTTTCCATGAAACTAAGCCATGAAACAGTTATTTAAACTTTGACCCAGAGTACATTTCAGTGTTAGTATCAGGACTAAAAGGGTCTTGGTTTACAAGAACCATATTAGCAAATATACCCAATAATTAGAATCAATCGATTGGTATTGAACACTTCCCATTTACCCTACACCTCCAACATCGATGACACATTAGCTACGACCAAGCCCATCCGGTCATTCCATCATTAGCAACTCTTGTTCATTATATTCTGAAAAATATATCTATTGATCAGTAATTATATAAACATTAATATACAAATCTTCTAACATTTCTAAGAGTGTTTTCCTGATGTATGGACATCAAAATGGCTTACTCATTGACATAAGATTACTCCTAAACAAAAGATCAAAGCATATACGTGTACAATGTATATTCTCCCTTCTCATAACGATAATGCCTCGACCATGACACAAAACACTTCACCCCGCTACCTCGCATAGAAATAACTCCATTCAGTTCCTTCCTATAGAACTATCTTTCAAGCAGAGCACGTTCTGTTTGGTTGAAATAAAAGTTTCGTAGCTGTGCAGTTTGTTTAATATATTCCCGTACATTTTTAATGTTGAATTGTAGTCAAAAGACCGAAGGACAATAGGGTCGAGAACCATAGAATCAATGAGCTAATGGAAAATTGTAAATAAAGCCTTGTTACACATCAATTAGCTGTTAAATATCAATAAAATGAAATATCTAACTATCAAAACAACATTCTGTCATTTAGCGTCAGTTATCTATGGTGATGTTGTATGATCTAGATGTCGTAGATCGATCAAAAATTACACAAATGAAACTTTTGAAGTGTATGCTATGATGACCGTAAGCGTTAATAGCTTCGCAAAACAAGAAATAAGATTTTGCGCAGGAGACCTTAGGCTCATTTGAGTGATAGGGAAATTAAAATGAACTCTAAAAAGCATTTTTCTAGCATTTCCGGAAGTACATGTTTTAGCAACCATCCCTCCAAATATGGGTAGCTGAAGAGCTTAAGCTTCTGACTAAACCTCTCTTGTGGTACGAGCACGTTCGGTTTCGGGCATTCACCAATCTGACAATATTTGCACACTTAAATTAGCTATCTGAAACATTTCAGCCATGATACTATTTCTTGCAGGAAGAAGGGGCTTGTTGTTTTAGTCCGAATACTCCTCGTATGACAATATCGGATAGATCATGAATATATGACCACTTAACAAAAGCGTTTTAACAAAAGCGTCGCAAAGTGATCTTATTCACATATGTAGAGAACATCTAGTTCTGATATCAAGACTATCACTTTCTAATATGGAAAATCTCATCCCCTTATCTCATGATATGAAATATCACTAGGAGTGAATAACAAACAGGTTGTATTCATCCAAACCATTTCTCTGCAAACACAATGTAGTTTTGGATACATCGGAACAGCAACTGTTATTTTCTCAACTTTGTCTCAATGACGTGAAACCTTTCTGACATTATTTATCTACTGAAGATATTATAGTTTTATTCTAACCAAAGTAGATCTCGAATAAGATGTAAACTATACATACTTAGGGGGACATTTGATAAGAAACTCATCGGCAAAATAAAGTTATCATTCAATTGAAGTTACTCTCGGCTCGGCTAACATAACACCAAGCGAGAGGCTGATATCTCCCTATGTCAACCTCGACGAAATATAATTTAATAACGTATAATGTCAAAAACATTGGACAATTGAAAATGTTATTTGACATAACCCTCAAAACCATCAAGACGAATGTAAGCACATATACGAACATTGGCTGAGCAAAAATTAGAAGAAGTTGGTTTGGTTATCTTATGGCTCTTTCAGTATTCCTGTCGTGGCATGTTCAAAACTGGGAGGATGTGGTTTGACTCACGCCTGTAGACGTTGTAAGACTAACTATTATTCAATCAGTAATAAGTTATGTAACACAAACGATACCAGTTGTTGCTCAACGTTTAAAGTTATTCCTGAAGTTCAGAATTTCCAAACTAACCAAGTTTTGTGGTTCATGTATAACCATTGAGGAATCACACTTCTGACTCCTGAACTCTGACTTCACATGTGCTTTGCCTCCCTTTACTTACGCAGGTGACGCGATAAAGACTTATGGCATTTGACGTTCCATGACGTCACTCCAGCGTTGACGATGGTCTAATGCACGCGGATATCAGTTTTCATATGGTTACATAACTATTGTTTTCACTGCTTTGGGTTTGTCCAATATCTTTACATCTTTACGATGTCCATATAATTTCAAAAACTATAGCGATTTTTCTGAAGTTGGTATACTTTGATAGTCAACTTTCAGAGGTTACTGAACTGTTTCATAAAGTTTGTCTTATATCACCCCAAACAACTTAATGAGTTGCTCTTTAACAATGGCCTGCAGTGCCAGCTTTCTAAATTCAAAAAGATCCAATCGACGACAAAGTATTGTCATAACGGATAAAGTAATAACAGTATAACGTTTAAATAGCTGCAACATCAACGATAATTTCATACATGTACACTTTATACCTAGAGTGTGAGCCAGTTCATTAGACAGAGTGTTTTCGTCATATCATTAATATCTTATATGGCCTTACAGTGTACATGTAAGCTTTGTCCCAGTGACGTTATCATCTTATTATTTTTAAAACAAAGTGATGCAGCGATGATCTCAAGCACATTTTGTAACGAAACGCTGTTGTTAGCAGTTGGTAAATGTGATTAGAAACGAGATGACAAAGGCCTACGAGTTACTTATTGACCCGCCTCCGATTAGATGGCTGTCTTGGTTTCTTTCTTACGTTTATTCATCACCTACGTGCAGTCGGGGATTAGACCAGATAGGAACAGTGGTCTGGAGGTTTAGTTGTGTCCAGTCAGTCGCTATGGTCAGCGTGTCCAGTTTGTGTCAGCTTTTCCTTTTCGTATCGTTTTTCAAGTACCTTTCATGGTAAGTACAAGTTATTAGCTAGAATTAAAAACAAATTTGTTTCCAGAACACTTATCTTACAAATTATGAAAATCCCTTCATTTTTATTTTGTGTTCCATAGGATATAAACAATTTTACAGATTTTATTCAACGAACAATTGGAGTTCTGAACTTGATTATTCTTATTCTTATTCTTAAGTATAACTTGATATATATACGGGGTTTTTTTTAAATGTCTAGCAACGTTCTAACTGTCTTATCAATTGTTTTAAGAAATTTCCTCTTATTGTGATAATAAATCAATATCTAACTATGATGTATTTGTATTAAAGGTATTCAATCGCGAGCAGCTGTAAACACTTTCAGGTGTAAAAAATATTCATTATTTCACACAAATGTGGTTCTAAATGTTAAATGCTTCGTGTATTAATATTTTTCATGATATGAATAACCTTTGTTTTGAACTTTCCCCAGCGGTGATGCCATTGAAATATATGATTGGTCACGTGATAGAGAACTCGATGATCTAATCGTGACGTCACAAACACTTAACTGCCGTGACGTTAGAAGTAAATTGGATTGTATCATAACTTGTTCTAAAAATGACGACTGCAACAGTGTGTTTTTTCAAAAGGACACTTTGTTCTGCTGCCTGCATAAATCAGCTATTCATAGTTTGCTAGATGCTACTAGTTCATTGCACACTGTGAACTATGTTCAACGATTGATGCTGCATTATAAAGCTACTACCACTACAACGTCAACAACAACTACGACTACCACAACAACACCAACCACTACCACTACCACAACAACAACAACAACGACTACCACAACATCTACCACGACAACGACATCGACAACGACTACCACAACAACACCCACCACCACCACTACGACCACAACGACTACCACAACAACACCCACCACCACCACTACGACCACAACGACTACCACAACAACACCCACCACTACAACTACTTCAACAACAACACCTCCCACGACAACAACAACAGCAAGCTCATTGACACGTAAGTAAAGGCTAGTACCTATCTTCAAATACATACTTGCCTATCACTTTATGTCCTAGTGTTCACTCTAACTCCGGCTCCACTATATGGATCACCGTCTTAATTGTCCAGGCGAGTTTCAGATATCTATTCCAAGTTTGTTATTGTTTCCGACGAATTATTAGAAAACTGTTTTCTCAGTCTAAAATTTCCCAGTTCATGTTGTAAGTTCTAATCGTTATAAGTGCAACCATTTTGTAATACATGTTCATGTACATCAAATCTCGAAGAACATTCTCGCCATCAAGATGACACATGGGTGAGATTCTTTATTTATCATCCGAACCTGTGAGATATCGTTTGTGGAACACCAAGCGATATATCGCCAAGGAAAAATCGTTTTAACGGTAGATTTTAAACAATGCCCTTTCATCAGCAGGGACGTGAAATAACAAACGTTTTGCATCATTAGAAATGATGTCACAATGCCATGGTGTCATAAACACAATGATGTCATAATGCTATGACGTCAAGAAATATCAGGACGTCACAGTGCTAAATCACTGGTTTAGGAGTTTTAGAGCTATGCAGTGTTCAAATGTGATGAAAAAGGATTTTGGATGGTAAATAGAATCTCACCTTCGTGTCTTATGATATCAAATATATCAAAACTCGTTGATAAAAGTAACAAATATCTGAGGCTTGTGTTGATATATTTGATATCAGAAGACACTTAGGTGATCATGACATTCTTTAGTTATCATCCAAAACTGTAGGAGATATCGCTCGTGGAAGATCAAGCGATATCTCCTTTGAACAATGCCCTGCAGTCGGCAAGAATATGACATCACAAACGTTTGCATCATCAGAGATGACGTCACTATGCTATGACGTCATAATCACAATGCTGACATAGTACTATTACATCATAAACATCAAGACGTTACAATGCTATGACATCACCACTTTAGGAGTTTAAAGATAATGCAGTGTTCAGATATCTACATTTTTTTCATGCAAACGTAATGAAAAATTAGTTGATAGATTGAATCTCATCCTCATTTTTTCTCATATGATATGTATCAACAATCATTGATAACAGTAAACAATCTTCGGCATGCTTCTGATATTTGCTTCTTTTATCAATGTGTGTGAGGCACTTGGGTGAGATTCTCTATATATGTAGATATACCATATTTCCTAGTGTTGGTTAAAAGAAGGGATCTTACTTGCTATATATTTCAAAATTTTCAGCATGTAAAACTGAGGGTCTCTGTTCATTAACCATTAACTAAAAGGTTTCAAATTGACATGGATTTTTGTCGGAAATATGAACATCAATGTATTTAGGGTAAACTTTTAATCTAGTTTATATAAAAATCATACATTATGTTTTGCATTTCCGCAGTGCTTAGTAACGGATTCTGGACTGATCCGAACATCCCAATAACCTTCCGCCTGATATCTGCAACATCAGACCGCTTCACCGCCGGCTCCGAGTGTAGTAATCTGGGGGCGCAGCTCTTGCAACTGGAGACTCAAGCTAAACGTGACGTCATAACAACGTACCTCTCTGACAACGGTATGTTACAAACATAGGTTCTCAACGCTTAAACCAAAGTTCAATAAATATGCTTCAATGCTTTGTATATTTCGAAGAAAACGCCATTTAACATATACAATATATCAACCTTTTATTCAAACCATATCTTTCTTAAGCAATAAAATATCTAATTTTCACCACCTGATTAAATGTTTTAGAGTATTTTATGTAAAATTCTGATATTCTGATTCTGTTATTCAAACATATGATTAGAAGGTTGTTCATATATAATATTATTATTTCATAGTCTAAGTTGTGAATAATATTTATGAGCCAATCTAATTTATCGTTGAAGGGTTATCGAACGAAGAAGTATACCTAGGAGCGCTGTACGATTCCGCATTGGGCGTGTTCAAATGGGCAGATAACTATGTTGTCGCTGGACCCCCCTGGGCGCCAGGAGAACCGGAACACAATGCAAAGTGTCTCATCATTTCCGTATCCGGTTGGAAGGACGATGACTGTTTTACACCTAGAATCTTCTTCTGTGAGCAGGTGTAGCATATGAACCTGGTTTATTGAAAGCATGCTCGGCTCTCATGTCAAAGACGCGGGCTCATATCCTCGTGAAGATACAAATCCTATTTGACTTGGACCTTGTTCTATGCTGTGACACTTGCCAAGGCATTTCATACACATTGAACTCAGACAACCAAGCTCTGTAAGCTGGCACCTGATACGGGGAGAGCGGTTTCAAGGAGCCCCATAGAACAAAATATTCAGAGTAATGATTTTTAGCCAACAAGAAGCTTTGAAACTTGATAGCAGACCGACATTTGTCATAGTTATCATATGTATTCTACAAATATAACGTTAGCGGCTAAAACGATATCATATTACAGGATTGTGATTATTGCAGAGAGATGTGCTCAAATAAACTTCTTCGTAATTTTATTGCTAACGAAAAAGTGTAAGTAATTATACAAACAGCAAATTTCTATCGCTATGTCATTAAATGAGAGCAAAAATTTGATTATATAACCCGATTTTGCCTTTAAAAAAATAATGACAACAATCGTTAAAATAGTCATTCAATCACAGTATAAAACAGCGTTATTTGTGATGGATATGACTCTAACTGATGTCAAAAGTAAATAATTATAACGTTGTACAGTTCATTTATGATAAAAAGTCATCAGTAACCGGCTTGACTCAAACCGGAACTTGGCCAATGGATTATCTTATGTAAGCTTTCATTTTCCTATTTGGCTGCAAATGGGTAGTCAGAGAATATGAAAAGAAAAATCTAGGCGTTCGCGACAAAGACGGCTTTCAAGCGCATATTTGGGGAAACTAGGAATCAGCAGATACCGTTTCGGTCCCTTTGGTAAATAATCTTCTATTCAATGTATTTTGCTCCGATGTTTTCCAGGTTGGTCGCAACATATTTCTAAAAATACAGCAAGTACCTTTGAAAACATTGACATTCACTACATTTTTAATATGGATCTTTAAAGGGGCAGTAGCACGTTTTTTGATAATTTTATATTTTAAAAATTTCACTTATAATTGTAAGTAAATGCCTAATGTATTATATTGACAGTGTCAACAATCACATTACACAAGCCAATCACCCATAGTCAGAGGACAAAGTATGAGGATTAACATAAAATCCATTGGCGGCCATTTTCTTGTGAACACCTTTAATTCATTTTTGCAAGAAAAAGGAATCGCATGGCTGAACCTTACGTTATATATTTGAATTATTACTGCTCCATTTAGTTTAAAAACATTGTCTTTCATTTGAAACCATTTATTTTCATTTTCCTGACATCACCTTATATTCCCCCTAAAAACGTGCTACTGTCCCTTTAAAGTAACCGATTTATTTGTGTTAAATGATTGTTCATTTTGTACATATTTGGTCTGTTATAAAAAATATACCTTTTTCTTTGTATTTCTAAATTCGGACATAACTATAAAAAGATGAAATTCATCACCTACATCATCTAAAGCACAAAGAGTACATGTCTTGTCAGTTACAAGGAGTCGTCTCCATCTAACTGTCGCGATGTGGAGAAAGTTTTAAATTCAATCAAATTATTGTAATGTTGGGAATTTAGATGTTGTTCAACATTGAGATATGGATTTTTCAAAATACTTTATGTAGTTGTATGAAATTCTTTCAATACTTAAGATCCCTGTTTGCTTGAAAGTATCTTTTAATTTACTTTTTAACAATTGATATTAGCCAAAAGATGATTTTAAAATTTTGAAAATTCCCAATGAGATTCAACCCGGGATAATCCAATATTTAATGATATTTAAAGATATTTGATCCATTTAAGTATGTATTTGTCAAATATGAAATCGTTGATACGGAGAACGATTTGGGAAATTTTCCTATTATGAGTTTAGTCAAAAAACATACTTTTATGCTTATGATAGCATATAAAAGAAGGAATATCCCAAGGTCACAATACACAATATATAGTTACGTTCTTTTCCGCAGTGATGCTAAATATTTACGAAAACTAAGATTGACAATTTCATAATATGAATTGTATACTCATGGTAAATAAATAATGGTTGACACCCCAATACAGGAAAGTGATTTGAGCTTTTTAAATGCAAGGATTATTAACATTGATAAAATTTCTGGTATTTGCGACATCCAATTGCATTAACACATCATGCAAACTATAAAGTACATGCTTTTTATATTTTATTATCGAATAAGGCTCCGCGAAAGGTATTGTGTAAAAATTGGGTTCAGTACCAACAATTCTTCAGATACAATTATCCATTTTTAACAGAACCAAAATGAGCACACTGATGACCTGTATCAATGTACCAATATCAGGATCTCAAGATGTCGGATAATCACATTTTTTAAAATAAATTATTGTTTTTCTGTTATTCACCTTTATCGATTATGTTTTTTATTAGTTGCACAATAGCACATGTTCAAGGACATTATTCACAAGAGTACATACTATACTAACATACTATACTATATTACAAACAAATATTTGAAAATGACACGTAAAAGTTGTATATATAACTTTTCTTTCCTATAATCATTAGGGGTGTCAACCATTATTACCATGAGTATATTTCAAAACCGATGGAAAATGTAATGGCGGTTGTGAAAATCGTCACGTTTTATATTGCAACATAAAAGAATAATGAAAACACAATTGGAAAGAAATTGTAACCTTGACGGACACCTTTCTCTATTAAAAAGTAGTTAGAATTACAAACCGGCGTTAAAATCACGTGATTTTACATTTTGATACATAATCAAACATGCCCTTAAGGTATTGTCCAGATGTGGCATTTCTTAAGGTTTGGCAAAAGTATCAAACGTCTTGTGAAATCGATAAATGCGATATATAATTTCTTTCTTGCGTTTCAATAGGTTCGAAAGATGAATAAAAGTGATAATTAAGTCTGTTGGAGAATCTCCGTTTCTAAAACCAAACTAGGCTTCGGATAGAGTTATGTTTGCTTCGATGAATTTAAATAATCGACTGTCAACAGAATCGAGGTCAACAGAATCTAGAACAACAGACCACCGAACAAGAATACCGTATTTCCTTAATTACACGCCTGGCTTGAATATACGCCTGCCTCGAATAGACGCCCTTGCATAAGACTTTCTGAAAATAATAAACGCCTGCCTTAATTAAACGCCGCGTAAACCAAGTTTAATATATAAAAACGCTTCTTTTTTGTTAAATTATCTGATAGTCTAAACGGTTTCGCTTTTTACGAAATGGACGCCTGCCTTGAATGTAAGCCTGCCTCAAATAGACGCCTATGATGTAGACCGTTTGAAAATAATAGACGCCCGGCGTGTAATTAAGGGTATATGAGCATTTAGCGCTGTTTTGAACAGCCTCGATGAAACGATTATATACAAGACCACAGATTTTAACATGCTGGTCAGTAAGTGTTCAGAGCAATTTTACAAAAGCTTTGAGCATATTTGAGTATATTGACCAAACTGGTACAAATTGACGAAAATGACAGATAACATTTCCAACATCAAGATTTCTTTTCGTTTTCAACACATTCTCGATAGTACTTTATCTGCACATGTTGATACCTCAATACATTTGAGTCATATTGGTAATTTCATAGACAAAGGAAAGTTTGAAATTGAAATTGAAATTGAAATTGAAATTGAAATTGAAATTGAAATTGAAATTGAATTTGAAAGAAATTGAAATGGTAATTATCAAAAGCCATTCTCTCCCCACAGAGTCAACTAAGTCGTATTTCTCCGATCGAACCTCTGTTTCAAGAAGCCAAAATCCTGGGGATCCGGTAGGTTACCTTACCGGCAAAGTTGCAACACAATATATCTCCATTATTTCCAGCCAATGAAAACACGTCTAAGATACCTTTGTTAATGGGCATCCTTAACGGTCGTTTAGTGCTGGAAATGTCATACATTTATGATTATTTTTCACAGTGTTAGGGAAAATATTTGATAAATCAAAAAAGGATTTATTTTTTTTAAAACATAGTAACTGTACTTTTATAACTTTGTAAATCATTATTTGTTTTATGATAAATTTTATATAAATAATAAACCTCATAAACAATTGAGAAGGTAAAAAGCGATGTTTTGTAGAAGGAAGAGCTGTCTCCCGTGGGTGTTTGATTTCATTTATGAGGTTTGCCGAAACATACTGAAATAACGGAGGCTTTTTGGGACCTTTGAAACGGCATCTAACTTGAATCCAATCAGGTTTTTACCTGTCTTATCAATAAATTTGGCTAATTGGAACATAGGCCAAATCATAACTGCCTCTGAGGAGAGAGAATGATTAAAAGCAGAAATGCTAGAAGTTTGAAATGACGTTTGCCTAGAATATCAACCGTAGTGTTATTTAAGCATATGACGACTACAATTAGCTCAGTCTGATTAAAATCGACCGTACTCCGAGGAATAAAATTGCAAAAATATTGTCTCTACCAGGGTTCGAACCAGACGGGATATCATCTCCGTCTCGGTCTAAATGCACCCATATCTGTCGCATGTTGCTATTTTTCAGCAATTTGTCAGCTATTTAACAAGTGGATGTTGCCATCCAAAAAGGAGTAGACAGATCAGGGAGAAAGGGATCAAACGGACAAGGGAAAAGACCGGAAGAAATACATAATGAGATATAGAAGGCTGATTTTAGACGTGATCTCATTGGTTGTTAAAAGGAAAGCTTTTGCTGATTCATTGCAAAGGGAGGTGATTGGGTTTGAGGTAAACCCCCGTTACGTTTTCTAGGGCATGTAGTGTACATTTATCTGAACGAAATCACTTGATCGTCGAAGGTGGCACGTTCAATGCATTGTTTACTATCAATATTGATCTAAAGTATTTTCATCACTTTAGTTAAAAAGTGAGAACTTTCTTTTGCCGATGAGTTTACAATGTGGCATATAAAGTTGCGATCTTAAAGCTTGTTTACTTCACTTCATTAACTATAACTTAGAAATAAAGATGTTTATATCCCGTTTGCCGTGTTATCATTGAATAAGATGTATTAGAGATACCATTCACTTTTGGACTTACTTAGTTTGATGTTGATGTTGAAACCGCTTTATTCACTGATGACAGCAGAGACGGTATATATTATTTTTCTGAACTTGAATATATCATGCTACTTATTACTTAATGCTGCAAATTACATCATTGTAAGTAAAATGAATAATAAATGATAATACAATAAATGGGGTATTCCGAGATCGTTTTGCTATAGTTTCATTAAATTGATATTTCTTAACACACCTTTATGTGTGCGATTTCTAAAGTTAAAATTTTCCTTGCTATGTCCTTAACTGATTTATGGTATTTTTATAGCAGGAAAATGGCACCTAAAGCGCGAAACTTGACGAATGTTGAAAGAATGCATATCATTACGTTTCGGACCAGGGTATGGAGTTGATATTTGTGAAATGAACACTGATCAAATATAACAACTGTTATGTGTCAATTAGATGCATGATAAAGGTAGATGTAACAGGTAACTTGGGGGACCGCCCCAGATCTGGCCGGCCAAAGTTTACGAAGGCGAGAGGGGTTCAAGCTCATGTGTGGGGACTTATTTCAGAAATGGACTTTTCAAAAAAGTTCCAGGTACCCTAAATTGCGACAGATATAGCAGCAGCAGTATGTCATCAATGATCTTTCTGAGCCTTTAAGCTGTCTGGTGTCCCCAGCATAACAACATGCACAATTCACGAGTTTTCTTGCAAATGAAGGTTTACGGTGTTACTGGTAACTCCCCAGACATGAATCCCATAGAGAATGTATGGGATTTGAGTGAGAAAATGTGTTGGCAAAGACATGCCGTTTTCAAGTATAGAGCTCTGGATGTCCGTTCAGGAACATTGGTTTTCTTTGCCGTAATCAGTGTCCAAACATCTCTTCAGATCTATAACATGCTCACTATTAATTGTTTTGTGACATTAAAGAATCGATTTTGTTTAATTCGTTGTTGAGTTTGTACAATTGAAGAGCAAAGTTAAAAGACAAAGTAAATATCATTAGGTGGAAATCTTAAGCCATTCAGCTGTACAATAGTACATGTATAACCTGCTTACATAAGCAATTGGTAACAGCTGCAAGCTATTAACATTTTACCGATTTGCTCCTCAAGCAACGTATTCAACGATAAGTGAAAGTTTGAGTGTTTACTAACGGCATTTATGAAGAAAGTTGACATTTCTATTTACAATGTCCGACAACCAATTTGTTGTCAGTTCGAAAGCATTATGTGATCTGAAATTCTAGACATGACCGTTCCCAATATATCGTTATGGCGAGTATTGATAATGAACTGTCATTAGCTAGTCATCAGCAACGACGGAACATGTTCAATCGATCATGGCAATAAATGTTCATCAAGTGGGCATGCTGATTTCTACGACGCCAAAGCATGACCACCATTCGAAATCGACACCATTCTATAAAAAGTAACCTGACACTCCATTTGTAAATAACAAAGTTTGCTATAATGAAATATAGATCATAGTTTGAAAAAGAAAGAAGTTTATGTATTTTGAAAATGATTCTTTTAATTTTACATTTCTTTTTATAAGGATTAAGTGTTTGATATTGCATTTCAGGAATAAGTATTTTTGTTGAGAAGCTATTCATAACGTACAACACAAGAATTGACCCTTATCCAACCAAGCTTTTTATATACCTTTGTTGTCGTTTGTATTTCTCTGGAAAATCTGTGATCGCATAGTTGCAGTATAAGATTCGGTTATTTAGCGCTTGTTATTGTTATTGGCGTGTTTATTATTATTCTTTCACAAAACTTTGGACTAATGCTGAAGCAAATACTCTCACACTTTACAGACTGGTCGCCCTTACCCTGGAACCGTCACTAAACTTTTGGGTTAAATCGGCCCATCCATTAAAGGTCCAGTTCGTTACTATAACTTTGTTTTTTTTTAAAATGCACTTCAAAACCATTAAGTTTTTAAAGATGCGCACAAACAAATACCGCAAACACGTAAATCGTGACAATTCGTAAGTCACGTGATGTCGGCGCAATTTTGAATGTTTGCACTTTTTAAGATAATTGGACCCCACGCAAATTTGAGGAAACACTGTTTGTCCTAAAATGATACAAGGGAGTTAGAACCGACACATTAAATAGCTGAGACATTGGTCCATAACAACATTGTTATAGAATTTTTAAAAATACTTTATGCGCAGTTATCTTTCAAATTTCGACAATTTTCAAAAAATATCAATCCTCAAGAGCAGAGCGACGAATTTCATGATTTTTGCATGAGAACTAGACAGGACCAAGGTCTTTTAGATAAAAGAATAACATTGCTCGCGAACAGTCATTTCCGGTAGCCATGAAGCATTTTCCTTACATAGGGTCAGTTCCTTCAGGAAAGTGTAACTTGATCCTTCCCAATACTGCTGTAGCTTATTGCTTCAGGGGATTCTCATGAAACTTTCCAGAATGATTGTTGACATATTATTATCTGTATAATGAATATGTTAGATTTGCGGCTGAATCCTGTTGTCGTCCCTTTGCGACTATATTTTTAGTTGTAATCTTGTGATTGGGAATGCCTTGCTTTTTTACGTAGAATGTGAAACAATTCAGTAGTATCCAAATGGTGTGTTCACATACTTGCCCATATTGGTGCAAATAACATGTAATTTGATTTATTTTGTACATCAGGGGCACAACTTCAAGTTCAATGACAAACACCCACCTAGGCACATGTTTAAGATAAGCAATGTTAAATTCCAAACGGGAGAATTAGGTCACAGTGGTGTAGTGGTTAGCATGCTGGCCTCTCACGCCGGAGACCCGGGTTCGAATCCCGGTTCGAATCCCGGTGGAGACACCAAAAATTTGTGACTTGGGTCTCATCCTGTGTTGTGTCCCTGGGCAAGGCACTTCATCCACATTGCACTCAGTCCACCCAGCTGTTAAAATGGGTACCTGAAAATTGAATGTACTGACCTACATGGTCGTGATTAGCGCTTAGTAGCAGCTGTGAAAGTACACTCCTTCGGGGTAATAATGTAGCGCTTTGAGCATGTCTTAGGACGTGGAAAAGGCGCAATATAAGTATGCACATTATTATTATTATTGTCAATTAATCAAGTATTTCAAGTTCTGCATCAAGAAACTGAAGGGATCAAATTTCAAGTTTAACATAAGGAGTTTCAGAAACTACAGAGACTCTACAAGCATATACATTGTCAATGATACAGATGATACAGAAATCAAAATGAATTTAACTATAGACTTTCCGAAACGTTTACCCTGCTGTACTTAATTACAATGAACTATTAAGCTGTTACAACATTATGGGTTCGACTCACCATACTACTGTACATGCAATGCATAACCAACATCTCAAACCTAATGCTATTTGCACTTACTAAAAAGGAAAGAAGAATATAATCAAAGACATGAGACTGTACCAGAAGCCTGGAAGAACGCATCTCACGCTCACATAATAAATCGTTTTGGCGACTGAATCTTGGGAAAGCCTAAGTGACAAGACAACCTTTCCATGCAAAAAGCATGTTCATAGGCCATAATTTTTACCAAGGATCTGTGGTGCAAAATTTGTGCTACCTGGGAAACAAACCGAAAACCAGTGAGGTATGTATATTCCAATCTCATTAAAATGATATCATAATTTCTTCACTACGTTACGCAGATTATAGCGTAGCGTAGTGTAGCAGATAAGTCATATTTTAATAAGATTGTGTATATTCAAACTGAGACTTGATCTATGACTTGTGAAACGTGAAGAGAATGGACAAAATGAAAGGGGTCGCAACGTTCAGCGAAAGGTTGAAGACAGTGTGTTTAAAACAATATGTAATTTTTTTAATTATCTGTTAGACATATATAACTTAAATGGTGAGATATTTCTTCAAAACCCTCATAATTTCTGATTGCCTGAAGATAGTTTTTCTAGTTAAAAATTGACCCTGGTACTCTCTTGATGAGATCGAACTAAAATATAACATTTCACATGTATTGAGTTTTGCAAATCTGTTTTTTTCATCTATATTCAGGAATCCAATCAGTTAAAATATCTACACTAGCAAATCGGATCAGTCGGCACGCTATCATTACAAGTGATTGAAGAAGGTCAATAGCGATCGATTTGACTACCTTAGACAAACAATTTAATCAAATTAATGGCTAGATGCGCAAAACCAGACAATTCACTAGATTTCAAGGCTAACCATAGAATTGATTTGAAGTAAAATTGAAAACGAACTACATGTATGACTCCAGAGGAATTCTTTGTAAAATGATTTAAAGTTCCCTTTACAAAAAAAATACATTTTTGATAACCGAAGTATTATTCACAGAGGGTGTTGTCTTTGAAAAATCAGCATATGAAAACTATAGGATATTGATCTTTTGACAGCCCTAATTCGATATAAATATGAACGTCATGGGCGATATAAACAATAAGCTCGTTCCATCACGAACCTATTATTAATTGAAGCATGTGAACAGATTATTCCTTGACTGTTTATTGATTAAAATACATGTTGTATAGGAAAGCGTACAGTGATATGGGAACAATACATCTGAGCGGTAGATTTTTATGCTACGTTTATTTTCACGCGGGAACCGGATAAAAGAAGGATTAAATATCTTCGCTCTTATTACCATGAAGATTTTTCTTCTTTTCCTAGTTTTTGCATGTATGGCAATGTTGGGGTAAGTACGAACACACATTAAACAAAATGTACAGGATAACTTGATTTAATTTGTTGGTCATGTTTGAAATGTTTTCAATTCACTTTAAAAACAAGTTTGCAAATACCACATTAAAAAAATCCGTATCTATTTTCTAGACCAATGACAAAAATACCATCTAATATGTGTTTGATGACAATTTTGAACTATTTTTTGTCAATATTTGTGTTATTACTCCCATAAATAATAAAACTTGAAGCAATGAGAACCAGAGTACATATGTCTAGTTCGTAAGTTAAATATTTTTAATAGCCATTTCGTCCTATATAACATCTGTATGATTGGTGCTACCCATCCGCAAATTGAAATTTTTTAACAAAGGTATCCGAATAAATGTTATTTAACATCTCCGTTTCTCTTCTGGGTTGTTAAAACTTTCAGTATTCTCAATAGTTTGCGATTATTCAATTTAGACGTTTAGCAATATTCTCCTTGAATCATCGGGCGATATCGGCTATTTAGAAAATCATGTACATCTATACAATTAAGCAATTATCATATACTATTCTTTCAGGGCATGTGACGACACTATACAAGTGACGTCATGGACGCATGACAGCGAATTGGATGATCTCATTGTGGAATACAAAACGATATATTGTGGCTACGTCAGGAGTAACATCGACTGTTTGAAAATCTGTTCTGGACACGAAGACTGCAACAGTATTTTCCTAAACAAAGATTCCCTGAAGTGTTGCCTTAACGAAGAACCTCTGCATTCTGTGCTCAATGCAACTCAGTATGAAAACACTATACATTATGTTTATAGTTGGGTAGTTCAAAGGAAAGCTGAAACAACTTCTACCACAACAACAACAACAACAACAACAACAACAACAACAACAACAACAACAACAACAACATCAACTACCACTACGATACCTCCCACAACCACAACAACTACTACTCCTAGTACCACTACCACAACAGCTACTACAACAACTACTCCAACTACCACTACCACTATCGCTACAACCACTACCACTACAACATCAACCACAACAACTACTATTATTACCACAACTACTACAACTAGTACAACTACTACCACTCCTACCGCAACTACCACTACTACTCCTACCACAACAATTGCTACTACAACAAGAGCCGCGCCAGGTAGAATTTCTTTTCTTTGTAAACGATTAAAAGTCATGAAAGTCAATACCTTGATACTGATACTCAACACATTTGAAACTTTTGTGTGTGTGTGTGTGTGTGTGTGTGTGTGCAGAATATTATTAATGTGTATGATTGAATAACATTTGTTATCCTTTGTCACTATACATGATATTGTAGAGGCAGGTATCTAAGTAATTTGTCATTTAAAAGCATCGAGTGATCACAGGGAATATTACCAAACTTCATTTTCACAAAATAAAAATAGTTTTCGATATTGGGCTATTGAAATATAACTATTCAGTGCTTGAATTACATGATCAAATACTCAGTGACACGATTTCTGTATTTAAAAGGACACTCAGTTTTGTCGTATCAATAATGTCATCATGTCCATCGTGAATCAAGCATTGATAAATACCATATATATAAAGAAATACATGCATCCCTTTGCAATAATGATGTTATATTTATTGTTATTTCTTCATCAAACCAACTTCTAAAATGCCACTGAAAGAAGTGAAACGTATTCTAAAAGAAATTATAACAAGTCATTCATTTAAATAGACGTAACAATAAATGATTTGATCATTTGTTCATGTACATGATTATTTCAGCATGTCCGTCCAATTACCACTACGACGCAACTGTTCCTATGTGTATCAAGGTATGGACAGTCCTTGGTCTCCATGATAACCTCGACTACAGATGTAGGTATTATGGCGGTCACCTGGTCATCATGTCGGCTATCAACAGAAAGGCGCTGCAAACATATCTGATCAGTCTCGGTACGTACATCCAGAAAATCAACAATTTCCTGTCTTAAAATGCTTTGAGGTTGTTAAGGTTAATTTTACCATTTCATCTCTATTTCCTTATTTGAATATAATGCAACCTCAATTCAAATCTCTGACTAATTTGTGATGGTATGAAACATGTGTATATCGCACAAAGGGAGAAAATCTAGTTTTCTTAACGTATACGAAACTATTAGAATATTGCACGTAAACCACCGATGGCAGCCGATCAGGATTCTATATTTCTAGCGAGTAATTGTAATAAACAGACCATACGTGGGAAGATACGAGTGAGAGCTTCTGTGGAGAGATAATGACAATTTATGCCCGTAGGGTTGATATCAAGGAGTGACATATTTTGAATATGAGCACATTTGGAGACATCATTTTTGACTGGCAAAGATTGTAAACTGTATATTACCGTCTATGACGTTCCAAAACCATTTTCTTGACGTAAAATTCATTTTGTGACTTCATTTTGCAAAAGAAAATGATTGCCCTGTTGGAAAGGTTGATGATAAATGTATATTTTCAGGACTCTCTGGCTCATTTTACCACATCGGAGGTAAATACAGCTTGGTTGAAAATGCCTTCATGTGGCCGGATGACACCCCCGTGGTGAACACCTACTGGTTACCGGGCGAACCTGACACAAATGGTTGTATAGTGTATGATACTGTAGAGGAGCGATGGCTGGACGAGGACTGTACTACTTACAAGGCTATGGGCATCTGTGAAATTTGAAACTTTAAAAGTTGAACTATCATTGGATTATGGACATCGTTGAATTGTTGGCGATACAAAACATGTCTAGTAAATGCTTTCAGCACTAGTTAATTGGTAGTGTAATTGGCCAATAAACTTAAATTTTCATATGGTCATGTTTGAAGTGATTGGTTTGATGAATTTAGTTATTTAGTATTTGACTAGTACGAGTTACTAATGGACTTCTCATGAGTGACAAATGGACATGAGCGTTGATAAAGTGGTTGAATAGAAAGAATTTTTTATTAGTAACTTTACACGATGATGTGTTAAGTATTTCCCTAAACAAATTGAGAAACTCTATACCTTGTGATGGGTGATGGGATGTAAGGTACTTGGAAATCGTTCAGAACAGCAATATTTTCTCTATAACTAGATGCTGATACTCCTAAAAGATTTTAAAACCAACATTTTAAATTCTTGTGAATGGTAACCTAGCCATTTTGCATGTTGAACTTTAAGATAATCTATGAACATATAAGTTGAAATGACGTTGCTGGTACCTTGTACACATGGGTCATATTTACCAGTCGATATACTGACACTGCAGCTGATTTGTGATACTTTTGAAGTTGTGTAATCAACTATGTTAAATATAAACTTTTTTACGGTCATTCACACAACTATGCAAAATGGAAGGAGTTATTTACTAAGTATGATGTACACTTTCTCAAAAAAGCGCATAAGAGTTTCTGATCTTGACAAAATAATTCCTTACGATATCATAATAGTTGTAATTTATTCACCAGTATTTTCAAGAATACTAAATAATCACACGTGTATTTGCAAGACAAAAGTTCTGGTTTAAAATGTTGACTTTGATTAGCTTTGACAGCATAATTATGAAGCGTTTCGCAATAAAAAGTCAGCTTGCGTTCAGAAATTGGCATCGTATTGAAGGTGGTTTCAAGGCAAATCAACATGTCCCGTCTTGATGCTGTTTTAGAGATAATGAAAGGCTGGAAAACGGGACATTTTGAACAACGGATGAAATAAAAGCCAATTAAAAGTTTGTACCAATAGTAAAAGCTTACTATTGTTGTAAGGACAATGGCCCATTTCAGAAAATTACTTTAAACCTCGAAAATGAACCATTGTCAATGAAACCAACCTCTGGGTCTGAATGTCAGTCCGAGCACAATATCACGGATTGCAGATCGCTTCAACCGAACAGACACAAGCAATGATCGACGTTATACAAGAAGACAACAGTCATCACACTAGCCCAATATGGTGACGTCCGGTTCCTCTATTTGCAGGATCGTCCTGATACGAGTGAGAGCTTAGCGACCAGGTTGTCAGACTGAGGAGATACCCAGATTTAATAACAATTGGGTCGAAAATAATTTTCAATATGAGCACATGTGTACATATGACGTTTGCCTAGCAACGATTGTTGTGGCGCGCCTTCCCGAATATTTCTTTAACGTCATACATCTATTGTTAATGACGTCACTGTCGCTGGTGGCTGTAAGGGTAGAGGGCCATTTTCGGGATATTTAAAAGAGAACGAATTGGAAAGTAATCGGTAATAAACACTTCCTCGTGTAATAATATCTATGAATAACAGACTGATGAAAGATAGCACGTGAAGAAAAATGCCCGTATACTGGACCAGTATACGTCAGTAAACCACCCTAATATACTGAGGTATACTAATTAGGAAACCACCCTAATTTACTGACGTATACTGGTCAGTATACTCTGAATTTCCATAGCTCAGTATATCTCAGTATATCTCAGTATATCTCAGTATATCTCAGTATATCTCAGTATATCCCAGTTTACGTCAGGAAGTGTTCATTTAAACAAATTCAAGATACATTTGATTTTTGTGTTATTTATAATGTAGTATGTATATATTGTTTGGTTTATTCCAGCTGCAATTCTTCTAATCGAACTTTTAATTAGATAAATAGATAAATGTGATAGATAACGTACGACACCATAAACCCAAATGACCTACTCGTTTTTAAATGAGTTGTGTAGTACTGTGTACACAATTGAATTTATCGGCGGGTCAAAGTGAGTAATAACATTGATAGGATAGAGTAAAAACCATTAACAGTGAATTAGATTTGAAGGTCATAAACTAAATGATTTTGTAACAATGTTTCAGATTCTGTAATATCGTATGGAAACAGGTCTGAAGTATCGCTAGGGGAGAATGAACAGTTATGAATTAACACTTTTACTGATTTATTCATGACTTAAATAAGCCTTACATAGATATCATCATAATAGAAATTTAAATACCGATGGATATCTATATCAATGCGGCTTATTAAACGTTGTTCTTTAAAGGGGCAGTAGCACGTTTTTTGAGACTTTTATATTTAAAAATTTTCACTGATAATTGTATGTTAACGCTAAATGTATTACTTTGATAGTGTCAAAAATCTCATTACACAAGCCAATCATTCATAGTCAGAGAACAAAGTATGAAGATTTACCTAAAATCCATTGGCGGCCATTGTTCCATTTTGTGAACACCTTTAATTCATTTTGTGTAAGAAAAAGAATCACATGGCTAAACTTTACATTATATATTTGAATTATTACTGCTCCATTTGGTTTGAATACATTGCCTTTCAATTGGAACCATTTATTTTCATTTTCCTGACATCACCTTATATTCCCTCTAAAAACGTGCTACTGCCCCTTTAAGCGTAATATTGTGGACTATTCAATATAAAGTGAAATTCATCTTCAACATCGTCTTGGCAATAAACATGTTGATCTGGATAACTGGCTAAAATCAAGAATCCTTTTTTTCAAATAACTCCCAATAAAAAGTCTCTAATAATCTAAACATTGCAGGATATTGTGAAATATTAATATCCATGGTTGGTGGAATGCTTTTTCATATCATTTTAATAGGTATCCATTGGTTAGAAATCCATTTCCTCTTATGAGTGATTGAAATGTAGAATTATATAACTATGCAATGTATAATGGGCCGGTGGTCTAGTTACTGAATAAACTCTCTCTCTCTTTGAGGGATTAAGAATCAGAATGAATTAGTTTACAATCTTAAAAATTTAGTTTTTGAAATACATGGCAACCATATATCATTTATACATATTATGTGACATCGGCATTACAAAGTATGCCAAAAGATCGGCTGCATAAACAACATGTGAAACTAACCTTATCGAAAATGAAATCCTCTATATTAAAGCACATAAATCCATCAATGATTAGTGATAACACTATGTTGCAGCACCTTGCAGTCTCTGCCTTACTTCAACAAAAGTTAGGTACAAATGAATATACAGAAATATAGGGAAAGAAACTTTGCATTGGGTCTTGGTTAACCTCTAACATCTGATTGGATAACTAGATGAGAGAGACCAGTGACAAACAATGCCTCGAGTATTACTCACCTGTCAGCGTGGATTGTCAATACACGTGTCAATCTGTCTAATTGACGCCATAAGCTAATGAGGAAATGGTATCGTCTAATTGACACCAATAGTTAATGAGGGCTGAATGCTACAAAAACAGATTCCAATATACGGCTTACATTGATGAGCTTGTCTTTGAAAAGAGAAATACATTACTGAATATATAGATACAGATATACAGCAACAGATATATAAGTGAAACATATTTCATTACACCAAAAGTGCCAAAACCTGCTATCATTGTGTTCATATTCAGTTAAAATTTTGTTTGCGGTTTTAAAGAAAGAACACATAAAAATAACCTCAAATATAATTAATATTTCCCTTTTGTTGCATATATCTTTAGCCCAGGTTTTGTTTTTAGGTTTGTACAAAAAGACATGACAACCTCAAATGAGTTAAAGATAATGCTCTATTTTGATGCCTGTATGCATCCTTGAAATAATTATTTCCACTAGATTATTATCAAACAAGTTTTAGTTAAAAAAGTTAAATGTA
This sequence comes from Steromphala cineraria, assembly GCA_916613615.1. NCBI lineage: Eukaryota > Metazoa > Mollusca > Gastropoda > Trochida > Trochidae > Steromphala > Steromphala cineraria. The sequence continues at coordinate 56,479,150 of OU744729.1, forward strand.
TTATTTCGAATTAACTGATTAAAAAATTAAAAAGGCAGAATGCATGTCAGTGCTAAGGGATGTTTGATTGTCTCGTCTCTTGTGCCAATTTTGTTGAAGATGAAACATAAAGAAACAAATTCCCTCTCTCTGTTTGATTTTTAGAGGAATTATAGGAAAAGTTTAATGAAATTTAAGACAAAATTACTTTTGTGACTTTGATTTTGTTGAAATTGATGAAATTTGGAATTTAATTATCAACTTTGATGCCAATAATACTTTAAGGAAGAATTTTTTTTATAAAGATTAATGTAACACCGACAATTCTCAAAAGATGTATACTTTTATCATATTAAAAGAAATGAAATTGTTATCCCATTCATACATTTAAATTGATTATGTCATACCCCTTAATGACCAGTTGTAATGCTCCTAATCAGTAATGACTGCCCTCAAATAGAAGTGCTTAATCAATGAACTATGGCAAAGATTGACAAATATGCATGTGGTTTAAACACAAAAGAAGGAACCGGATTGGTAAACAACCAAATGTTTATATTTATACCGCGCGGAAATATGCATGTTCTAGTTCGCCTCTATAAGGTAATAAAAAAACATGTTATTGTGTGTATCTATGAATAAAAAATTGAAACTTTATTACCAAGGCCAGGGTCGAAAATGAAAGTTACAGGACGTCAGATTGCTCATGCTCAAAACATTGAGGTCTTGTCTTGGGTTATTTTAGTGCTTTGAATGTGATATCCCCTGTAGTGAAATCCCCTGAAGAAATGTGATTGAAAATACAGAAATTCAAAAACTAATCAAATTTCCACAAATCCGTTTAAAATCAGTAGCCCAACGTCAGGAATGCATGTGGGTATGAATTAACAGAGACTATATTAAAATCTCGAGTGTTCCTTTGAGTAGTATATTACAATTGCATATCACACTTTAAGTTCTTAAGAAAATAGACTTGATCTACATACTCTGATTATAGGGCAGTAAATTGTTTTATCTTTTTTTTGTATCAAAATGTTGGAATGTGTTATTACAACACATTAACTGACATATCAGGTTATATGAATTTACAAATGTATTAACTAAGACATTTCAATATTGACGAATTAAATATAATCCAACAATTACCAATACAAGTGCCTGTACCTGAAAACGAAGTACCTGTAGGCAATACACATTTAAAGGGCAGACCCGCGCGGGGACATATTTACTAACGAGACTTTTATTACAGGGCCATAAAAAGTTCAAAGATACAGAGATAATGACTTGTTGGGTTGAGGTGTTTTCTTGACATATGCTGGAATATTCCAGCATGGTTAAAAATCTTTACATATCTATTATCGTAATGTGTCTATATCCTTTCCTATTACAATTTATAAACATGAAATAATTGTGGTATTTTCTTTTTGTCACTTGTTCTTTTTGTCACTTGTAACTTGTTTATGAAGAATGTTCACGTACCACAAAAAGGAATAAAAAAGAAAAAAAAGAAATGTTCACGTTATATAATCTTAAACGGTTCAGACATAAAACTATATTTATAATTAGAATATGTGATAAAAGAGATGTAAATTCAGGAACAAATAACTGACATTCTCAGTAAAACGCATTAAAATGTAATAACTTTACAAGATAATAATTACAAATAAAGATTCATATATTTGTTGGTCTGTTTTTAATCTTATAAATCACAGAAAATATACAATCATAGAAAAACAAAACATCATTCACATTCTATTTGTTTTAAAAAGGCATGATTCTGTCTTAGAGATATTTGAAATATTTTGAAAGATAGTTTAAATAAATATTTCTGAAGTCAGCGTTTGCCTTGATATGTAAATTCATGTGTTTACGTAAGTTAATCACAGGGAACCATACCTATAACTATATATATAACTATTAAGACTGTTTATAAAAAACATTTTTAGCAACCAACCTTATAGATATAGAGATTACGATATGAGGAAGAAAAAATCAATTTGTATTACATCAAAAGAAAAAAAATAAGTTTTTTTTTCTGCCAAAATATATGTTAAAATACACACAAGTATACACTAGTGAAGAAAGTCTAGATAACATTTGCTTCAGTGGGCTTATCTTCACTTCTTTATTATCAAAGAGATTTCAGTAAAACAAACATCAAAGACAATCATTTATCATAGTTATTTGATAGTCACTTATTATGTGAATTGCATATCACCCTTGCTTTTTGAGAAATTATTTTGTACCTACTTCATAAATCGACAAATCAAGTTTTGAATTTGCAAGAAAAAAAATCATAATTTTGACATATAAATCGAATTCAGCAACTAAGTATCTGCATTTGCAAACGAGTTACATGTAGGCAATACACAAATACTTTGCTGAACCAGGCGGGACACCTCGAGATTTTTATTACAGGGTGATAAAAAGATCAAAGACAGTGAAATTGTCTTTGTGGCGTTTGTGAGAAGTTTCTTAAATTATCTTTGAATAACTCAAAACAATGATTTATATTGATATATATAATGATATGATATTTAATATAATGTAAAAATAAATGAATTTCCTTATATAAATAATAGATACATGAATTTCGTTGTATAGATAAATTGATAAATAATATTCACTTATTCCATCTTGAAGTTGCGTGAGATCAATAAATCTTTATTTCAGTACTTATAAGGCCTCATGCCTGTAGAAGTTATTTGCTTTAAAGACATTTGTTCTAAATAAAGTTACATAATATATGTACATGTAATAACTGAGTATTGCTTTTTGTTAATAATAAGATATTTTCCCGTAGATTTATACTTGGAAGATGCATCGTCAAGTTAAGAATTAACAACATCCTTCATTATTCTCAGTTTTAAGAAAAATAATTCAAACATACAAATCAGTTAAAAACACTATTGTACATAATAAATGTTTAAATGTATTTTTTTCCTCTTCGATGAGATTTATCTATTGCTGTAAATACATAGTCAGAGGGAAACAAAATGACATTCACAGTTCATTTGTTTTAAAAGGGTTCATTCTGCATTATAAACGTAAGTCTTTGTTACTAAAGTTGAAAAAATAAAAAGTAGACGACGCATTCAAGGGCCTAGGTACATGACATCAAATTCGAAAGTAACATACCTTTTACAGAGAATGAAAATAATTAATGCAGAAACCTTTCAAACTGTATGTAACTACGGGACAACACAACTTGGCACATGAGAGAAGAGGAGTTTGACACTGAGTCATTAATGACAGCAAGCAATCAGTCATGAATGGGCACCAACTGGACCCCTGTCAACACACTATGACTAAAACAACATTATAAACGCTCTTGGAAGTCTCTTATTACTATAAAAACAGGTTAACATCAAAGATATTGTAAAAAAACATAATTAGTTCGTAATTAAGATATCAATAATGATGTTGTGATATCTAAATATGGATTAATTAAGAATTAAGGAAATGTGAGTTTGTCTCCATCTATTGAATCAACTGTGGTATTAGACACAGATTAATCAAGAGTATTCATTCATGAGGTGTGAGTCTCAAAGAGTGCAAAAACTCATGATGTTAGGTCAGGGAGAATGTGTTAACAGTGTTTAGAGATTATATTATCAAATAATTTCATTGGTGTATATGAAAAAAGTGTAAAACAAGTAGTTGTTGGCTATCAGCCAAAGAGATCTCAAAGATTCAATTCCAGTGAATATGTAATCATTGCTAAGAAACAATGAAATTTTTTATATATCTATGATTTTTATTAATGAAAATGGATCAGCACAATAAGCTTTCAGCATATTTAAGTGCTGTTCCTTTAGAAGTAATTAGATAAGTATTTACACGATGATTAAATAGTGGACAGCAATAAACGGTAAACAATCAACAATGATAAATTGAATTTAGGAGTTTAATAATTATTTGAAATGTTGTGAATCGTGCATAAATGTTTGGACAGATTCAAGGAAATTCTGATTAAATAATATGCTTGAATATTAGTTAACATATAGAATGGTATACAAATGCCGTCTATAGACAAATTTATTAGAACTTATCAAAGTATGGGCAATAAATAAATATTCATATATGTATTGTATCATGTTATTAAATTATTGCATCTAAATAAAGTGAATAACAACCAAATGTTTTTTCGTAATATATGTAAATATAAAGTAATATAAAGTCATTAATAGGACTTTTTTCCAGGGGACTCTTTTTTCTTGTCAAATTTAGGACTTTTCTTCTGGTAACTTTCTTCCAAACACAGATTTTTGGCCAACGGTCGCTGTATATAGAATACAATAGGAAATAAAGGAAATAGTCTTCATGATTACGACAACAAGAACAAGCTGTTCATGGAGATATAACCGTCCATTCAACTAAAAGACGACAGCGCATTTACAGATGATAAACGCCACCTTGTTTTGCATGAATCCAAAACTAAATTAAAAAAAAAAATGCTGCTTGCACATATTGCTTATTTCATACGACAAAAGTGTTTATATAATGACACTGGATAACAATAAACACACATATTGAAAAATGTTGGATTAACTATACATGTAAATTGCACACAAAAGTTTATTTATAACTATGAATAAAATAGGGTAATTACACATGGGCATTTAATAGGTCACTAAATATATAATTCGGTTCGCTGATCTTTTAAGCTTGGATTCTGCATTTATCCTTTTTCATTTTGTATAAGTAAATCCTTTTTAATTGCATTCTTCATTGAGAATAAGTCACTTGAGATCAAGCTGGAAGTGAATCTCAGGCAGCAAATACTTGCTTGTTTTCGTGTCCTAATTCATGTACCATTAACATGAATAATATGTTTAAACCAACTTAATGTTTACCAAATCTGCCAGTTTGTTAGATGTAGCAATGAATGGATTCTAAAAGTTTTCTTGGATGGTTGCTGTAATATTTCCAAACATGATAGATTTAATGTGTTAGGCATGATATATTTGATATGATAAACGTAAAGAAACACATAAGAATTAACTCAGATAAATATTTTGCAAATGAATTACTTCACAGATATTGTCTTTTTCACAAGGATACAAATGGCCATCAGATGAATGTGTTAAGCTACAGTAATAGTACGTTGTGGGATATTTATATAGATTCTATGATTAAGAAAGTTAGTCCTCTGATTAACTGCTTAAGAAGCCTGAAATATCGTCTATCACGGAAAAGTCTGGAAATTATTTATAAATCCTTCATATTACCAATTTTTGATTACTGCGGTCATATTTGGGATAATTGCACTCAGGAACAATGCAACTTACTGGAAAAAATGAATCTAGACGCGCTAAGATCAATTTGTGGAGCAGTTCGTGGTACAAGCCACAACCTATTATATGCAGAAACTAACCAAAAACCACTATCTGAACGTAGATACATATCTAAACTAACAACTTTTTATAAAATGAAGAATAATCTAGCGCCCCAATATCTCTCTAACCTCCTTCCTACCACACCCAATACTAATAACTACAATCTAAGATATAATTCATCAGTGCGAACAGTAAAATGCAGAACGGCGACATATGCCAAGTCTTTTTTACCTGATACAATAAAACTGTGGAATTCATTAACTCCCGACATTCAAAATAGCGATTCGTTATCCGGCTTCAAAAATTCGGTTTGCGGACCTAAAAATAAAACTATTTCTTTCAATCTCAACCACGGTTCAAGAATCTGTCAGATTATCCACTCTCGCCTTAGGCTCCGCTGTAGTGACTTGAATGCTGATAAATTTGAAAGACATATTATTGACAGCCCCGCGTGCCAATGTGGTCACCCAATTGAAAACGCTGTACACTATTTCTTCACATGCAATAAGTTTACAGAATTAAGACAGCAATCATTCTTTTATTTGAAAGGATTTACTATCAACACGGTATTAAAGGGATGTACATCGCTCACAAACAATGATCTAGATAAATTATTGAAATCTATTCATCATTTCATAATAAAATCTGATCGATTTGACATTCCATAAGCACTTATATATATTGACTGCCGAACAAACAATCTTATTCATGCATAATCACTATTTTTGAAGTTTATAAAATGTATGACATGCGTGACTGGTAATTATTCATTGTATATTTTTCATTTGTAATTATTTTGGAGCGGCCTTAATATAAGCACCTCTGTGCTTGTTGGCCAATCCATTCATGTCTTTTCATGAATAAAATATGTTTAAATCGTAATAGTACGTTCTTACTAAATGCAAGTTTATCCAACAAAGTTAGCTGTACATTTAAACATATATTATTTCAAATTATGTACTGTAGGCTTCGTTTAGGCTCTAGTGATCTAGATTTTAATAAATTTGAAAGGCATATTTCAGATGATCCCACCTGTTCATGAGGCGCTAATCTCATTATTTACTGGTTTTCCCAAACTTTTCTCACTTAAGAAATGGTGCATTATACTACCAAAAAGGTACAGCTTAAAACAATCTTATATGGAAACCATGATATATCTGATCTTGGCAACTTCACCATTTTAAAATCTGTTAACCTCTTCATCATCACTTCTAATAGATGATTTTGATTTAAACATATCTTATTCAGAAGAATGGGATTGGGAACAAGTTGTCCAATTTAGAACACCCTCTCCATATAATCTTATAGATTCGAAAAAAGAGTTTAAGATGTTTACTTCCAAGCCATTGAAAGGAAATTTCTATTTTTATTGTTGATTGTATTATTGCATTTCATGTCATCAGAATGTCCTTTGCTTGAAACATCACATTTGTATCGGAACGGTATTAATATAAGCCCCTGGCTTGTTTGTCAGTCCGTTTCATATTTCCACGAATAATGAAATATGTTGAAACCATTTCAAATAATGATATTGTTCAATGTTTTAATTCACAGTGGTAGTCATTGAGGATTATTTGCACCAATAACATAATACAAGATAAATAATTAACTGAAAATAAACACAATGATACAATATCAATTAGTCCAGATTCATTTTTTGTGTTATGAGGTATATTTTACTTGCATTTCAGGGTTTTATTTTATCTGTATAAAAATGTAATTTGTCTTGGGTTTTTTTTTTTGGTTTCTGAAAAGTTTAAAGCTTTATTGGTTGTTTTCCTGGATGCTTTTGACAATTAATTTTCTTCAATTTTGCATATGTCAGAGTGTTCAACATCAAGCCTATCTATGTTAGCCGTTAATTGGGAACTGTTATTGTAACAATCAGCCCTCGTTAGCCCCTGCTGTCAAGTTGACAATATATCACAGATTGGCACCTGCTGTGTATACAGACTTACAGGTGGGCATACTCAAGCCATTGCTTGTCACGTGTCTCTCTTATAACAATATGATGCAGTATCTGATTATTGAAATCCTAGTGGTTAAGAAAGAACCAATGAGATGATTTTAGCTAAATGTCTGCATTGACCTATGTACCCGACCTGATCATTGTTGAAATGACCTATGAAGACAGAGGCCAAAATGTGTTGCTTAATCTGATCAAATCAGTGATGGATTAATGTGCATTTGATGGAATATTGATACTCATATTCGGAAAAGGTAAGTTTCACATGCTTTTGCAGCCTATCTTTTGGCAAACTTGGTCATTTGATATGTAGTTTGTGTATATGGTTGCCATGTATTTCAATTGTTTGATATCGAAATTTGTAAGATTGTTACTATGTCAAATACGTTAGATTACTTGTCCCTTTGTAACAAAAAGTTAAGGAAGAACAATGTTTGTTTCAATTGTATATTCCATTGAAAAAAGCTGCCAAATGCATTCAATAGTAATATTTTACAACAAATTGTATATAATCAATATAACTTTATCATTGTAATATATAATGTGATTGAATTGTAAATATTTTGTTTTGTACATATACCGGTACATTAAATGATGTAATAGCATAATGTTGTTGTGTTTTATATGTTATTTAAAGAGGCTGTCTCATGGGCATCTTTTTTTCTAGTAGGAATATTGATGATTATTTTTCTCTAACTGGTATGTATGTCGCATTATGCAGTGTTAGGGGCATGGACCATATTACGATAGTTTCCATACTATCACATATTATTATTATTATTGTATTGTTATTTAAGTGTTATTTTGGTTCGCCAAGTATTCATCAGATTGGACGAAGCATTCATAAAACAGTGATATTCTTTTGAAATAATTATCATATCTTGCGAGAATTAAGAACATTCTACAATATATCAGACTTTACAAGACTTAATCAGTCATTCGCATTCATAAAACACAGTGTTATTCTTTTGAAACAATTATCAAAATGACACCTAAAAAATAAACATTTTTTAAATCTTGCGAGAATTAAGAACATTGTACAAGATATCAGACTTTATAAGACTAATTCAGTCATCAGAGATAGCAGTTGTCTCCTGCATGCCTGTAGCGTCGAAAAACCATCAATAGGTGATATTCTTTTCTTTTGATACATTTAAATGTTGAGACAACACAAAACTTACATACATATACACAAATATACAAGAGTATAAAAAAATAAACAATAATATACAATAGTAAACAAAATATACAATAGTAAACAACAATATACAAGAGTAAACAACAATATACAAGAGTAAACAACAATATACAAGAGTAAACAACAATATACAATAGTATACAAAAATATACAATAGTATACAAAAATATACAAGAATATACAAAAATATACAAGAGTATACTGGTTTTGGAAATTCGGAGTATACTGACCAGGAAATTTTTGAAAATCCTAAGTATACTGAGGTATACTATTTTGTATATTCGGGGTATACTGATCAGTATACCTCATTAAATTAGGGTATTTTGTCCAGTGTAGCTTTTTATCACCGTGTTTAACGTCCTCGTTAGTACAACAAAGTTGTAGTATGGAACCTTCATAACTGGGTTTCATTTAGCTATTAGGGTAGATTCCTGTTGAAGAGGCGTGACACAGGAACTTGAAAATAATCTGTGTTAATAACCACTTACCTCTACGATAGCCTGAAGGACAGATGAGTACAACGTTGTCAAATTTCTGACCAGAAAGAAACCCTGACGGAACTGACTCAAATCTCAAACAATGACTTTAAAAAAAATCTGTTTCGACAATCAATTTGCATAAAGGAACAGAGTTTCATATTCTGCTGAATCAAGTCTAGGGTTATGAGTTAAACTAACTCTGATCGGAGAAAATACTCAGCGCTAAGCTTAAAGGGGCAGTAGCACTTTTTTTGATAATTTTATATTTTAAAATGTTCATCGATAATTGTAGAATAATGCTAAATGTATTATTTTGACAGTGTAAAAAATGTCATAACACAAACCAATTATCCATAGTCAGAGGACAAAGTATGAAGATTTACCTAAAATCCATTGGTGGCCATTTTTGTGTGAACACCTTTAATTCATTTTGAGCAAGAAAAAGGAATCGCACGGCTAAACTTATATATTATATATTATATATTTGAATTATTACTGCTCCATTTAGTTTAAATGCATTGTCTTTCAATTGGAACTATTAATTTTCATTTTCCTGACATCACCTTATATTCCCCCTAAAAACGTGCTACTGCCCCTTTAAGGCAAACCACAATCCTTCGAGCATCTGTGAAGTCTTGGTATGACAACTCCCAAATGATCATTTGTAAATTGTTGTTATTGAATAGTATCACTGTGGAATGAGAAAAGGTTGTATAATACGCAAAAATGAAAGTATTTCGGCTACTAACAATTTAACATGTACATCTGTAAGAACTATCAATCAAACATAGAACTGAACAACTAACATTAAGATTTTCTATGGTTTTTAGATATTTAAGCTAATATTAAATGGTTTTAACTTCATCCCTCTTTTTCTCTATTTATATACTAATGTTCATACACATGATTTTTTCATCTCAATATCATAATGTAAGCACTGGACATAGGAGAGGGTTTCACTAAGTTGGATTGCTTGTACTCAATCCTTTCTTTTGAATAAAAATGTTCACATTAAATGAAGTCAATTTCTGTTTTGAATTGCATCAAACCTGTATGCAAGTCGATTTTCACTTTACTGTTTTGAAACTATGCATATCCTTGAAAGTGAACCAAATATATTTACAGTATATAAACACATATACATTTAATAATGTATGAAACGTATTAGACATAAATTATCTAAATGCTATACCTATATTTTTTACATACTCATGTGTACTTAGGATAGTAATTCTGAAACAAATTCCGAGAAAATCGCTAGCGAAAATCGTCGTTCTCGGAACTCATTGTTCCTTCGCGTCCATGACATCTTCTCGTTCAATACAAACGACCAAAATGCATACGTATGACGTTCTGTATATTTACACGTAGGCCCAAGGCATTGTCTGGATGAGATTACAACAAGATAAAGCATTTCACAACCATTGTTCTTTGCAAATATTGTGTGTATTTCTATGTTCAGAAATCCAATCAGTTAATATATCTACACATATCACAAATCGGATTAGTCGTCACGCCAACATAAAAAGTGACTTGAGAAGGCCAATAAGGAATATATAAAAAATAGGGTTAAAATCAAACATATAAATAGAACATTAAATCAAATGTTGTAGCCGTTGGTAAAGCTTAATGCACAATACCCCGACATACAGGTACTATTCACTAAATTTGAATATGAGCACATATTTGACAGTAGCACGTTTTCTGAAAATTTTATATATTAAAATTTTCACTGATAATGCTACATTATCATTTTGACAGTGTCAAAGATCTCATTACACAAACCGATCATTCATAGTCAGAGAACAAATTATTAATATTCTCATAAAGTCCATTTGGCGGCCATTTTTGTGTCAACACTTTTAATTCATTTTGTGTAAGAAAATCGCATTGTTGAACTTTACATTATATGTTTGATTTACTACTGTTTCATTAGTGTAAATAACAGTATAAAGACACTTCCTCTCAAATGGAACTATTTATCATCATTTTCTTGACATCACCTTATATTCCCCTAAAAACATGCTACTGCTTCATTAAAATGAACTGAATTGATATATATCAACATATACAAAAAACGTTACTATATTTAAACATGTTATTGAACACCCCTGTGTGGCTATTCTTTTTGCAATGGTAGCTATTTATATTGTTCCTTACAATGTGTAACATTTACTTCTTGAGTCCTTGAGTTGCATCGGAGAATGTCACCTTGCACTATCAATACAACCCAGAAACTTTGGTAGTAACTGACTTGTATATCACTTGGTCCGAGTAAATGTACTTAAACAAATAAGTTGTTTAATTATGTGAAATTCTGTAACCCTTTATGGGCGCTTTTATTTATTTATTATATGAATTGTGTAGTACTATAAGAACTTTATTACCGCGTTTGTTTATACGCGCCAAAGCTCTATTCACGAAGTTAATGTTCACTACAGATGTTCACATGTGAACAATTTCGTTTTGAATATATTAAAGGAAAAGGACAGCTTGTAAATGTTGAAGCTAGAAAGAAAATTCACTCAAAGATCGATTTTCCTTGGATATCTATTATGAATCCAATATGAGCATTCCTTTACTTAACGCAGCCAAGGTTTGCTTTGTTATTTATTCAAAGTTCGAATTATTTTTTGAACATCGTTGATCAATTATTTTTTGTGAACTTCATATTTTCCAGTGACCATAACATCGCGAAAGGTATGGTTCAATATTCATATCATTTATTTTTTAGTTCTGTTATTTCTAGTGCAAGTTGAAGAAACTGTTTAGTAGATTCAAATAATTAAATTCAGGCAACGTGAATAGCATTAAGTATCTTTTTAAGCTTTTAAAAATTTTTATTTTTATTTTTTTTTATTTTCCATATTTGTAATACAGGCAAATACATGAGTTGAAATTCTTATAACAAATCACATGTATACAATTACGTAATCCACAATTGGCTAGTTCACTAACTAAAAAGGATAATTTCTAAATAATAAATGCAAGGTTGACCAATATTGAAAAAACATTTCTTCTGTTTCTGTAGATAAAAATATATATCTTGTTGAATTATAGTAATGTACAATTTCATTTTTAAGATATTCAAACTTTGGTGTAAAACCATTAATACTGCATTTGTTAATATACTGTTTGACTAATAAAATGATTGCATTTACAGGATTATTGTTCTTTCCTTTCATTCCCAATATGATGATTTTATTTGTAAATTCTAATTTGAGTTGAACCGAGTTTAACCACGATTCTATTTCTTTCCATAATCTAAAGATTGATTCACATTCCCATAACATATGGTTGATTGTTTCTGTTTCTCTTTGGCAAAATGGACAATACGGCGATGATATATATCCAATTTTATAAAGAAAATGTCTTGTTGGGAGTATATTATGAATAATTCTGTATTGCAACCATTTTAGATCTGTGCTTTTTGAACATTTATGAGCAACAATGTTGTAAATTTTCCAATCTTTTTCATCAAAATCCGTTTGTAGAATTTTCTCCCATTTAGAAAAACTCGCAAGGCGAACATATTTCGAATTAACAAGAGAGGCATATAAACTTTTACTCCCAATGATGGTATCTACCTTTGAAATATTAAAAGGGTATATTGGATTTGATAGTTTCTTTTCAAATTGTTGCATATTCAATGATCGAACATATGTCATTACGGCTCTTTTCACGGATTCATAAGCTTTTAAATACTTGGGATGTTCTTGCCATTGACAGGATGAATTTGACATTGTGTAAGAGAGTTCAACGAAGTGTTCTTGCATCAGATCAGGACTCTCTTGGCTGCAAAGTCCTTATGTGTACAACGTTATATGGGACACTTAGCTGCATGTAAGGGGGTTCACTGCAATGTTACAGAGTTAATGAATGGAAGTGAATGATGATAGAAGACTCCTTATCAATTTGCTCAACTTCCCAGCCAAGGTGGTTTATGAAAACAAACACTAAGAGCCTTAAATGTCTTAGTTAGCATCAAAGTGGAAATTTGTCCAGACATATGCAAACATTTTTTTAAGAAGCCAAAAATACCTCTTTTTCTCTTGCAATTACGTTATACCATTTTGATAAGAAATGTCGTTCCTAGTTTTGCACGATCTTTTCATTGCATTAATACTCATGACTTTTAGGATATCAAATGACATATGCAAGGATGGTTGCCCATGCAGTTTGTTGATAATTCAAGTAAGATGAGGATGTTGGACCATTCACCGTATCTCCTCTTGTTGCTATAGCGTTATCCCCATTGACTTCACCTCAAGCTGAACAGTTCCAGAAAGCTGTTTCTTTGAGGAATCTACATATGAAACCGTAGGATATTGATCTCGCACAGCACTAAATCAATACGTCAATCAATCTGGTTTACGAAATGTATTATAAACAATACACTTGTTCCGTTATGAACCTTTTAATACCTTTTAAAACTTGTGAAAAGAGTGTTCCGTTCCTATTGAGATTGGAAACTTACGACAGAGTTGTACATTACTTGATTATTTAAGGTGCATGTAGTACTATAGTGTGGGGGCACTCCCATTGGATCCATACACCGGGATCCATACACGCGGGTCCATGTAAACTTGTGTGCCAGGTTATTGTCACCGTGTAACTGGTGAGGTGAAGGATTAAGGAAATAATCTCTCTCGGAAAGATGAAGAATTTCCGATGTATTATAGTCGTTTTCTACACGGCAATTTTTGGGTAAGTACACAACATTATGATCTAATAAATGTCCTTCTGATAATAGTTGTATTATCAAAACTGCATTTTCAGATTAAAGTTAGTGATTAATTTAACAGGTATATTCCTTCTACATACGAGTGCCATTAATCATATCACAGATTACTTTGAGCAAATTGATGATATCTTCAAAATACTGTTATTTCGATCTTTTAGAATGTGATTTTATATTTTATTTCATTACTTTCAAATGTAGACATGATATCAGAAATAATTGCCAAATCAGAACAAAGTAGTAGTTAAGTCTAAATAAAGTTTTCAGGATACATTCGATATATCGAAATTCCTTGTTTTTCTCACCAAAATTACTGAAGACAATTTATCTAATGCAACACCTGATACAAATTTTATCGGTTATCTCAAACATACTTCCACTTATACTGTGCTACATTATCCAATTCTAAAGTGTTTCATATCTATATTTGTAACAAAGGTTTGCTGGAGTGAGTTAAGCGCCGTTTGTGCAATATCTTAACCATGACGGCGGGGTTTCGCCTGAAAGATATACTCGAATAACTGTTGTTTTTCAGGGCATGTGACGACACTATACAAGTGACGTCATGGACGCATGACAGCGAATTGGATGACCTCATTGTGGAATACAAAACGATATCTTGTGGTTACGTCAGGAGTAACATCGACTGTTTGAAAATCTGTTCTGGACATGAAGACTGCAATAGTATTTTCCTTCACAAAGATTCCCTGAAGTGTTGCCTTAACGAAGATCCTCTGCATTCTGTGCTCAATGCAACTCAGTATGAAAACACTATACATTATGTTTATAGTTGGGTAGTTCAAAGGAAAGCTGAAACAACCACTACTACTACTACTTCTACTACAACAACAACCACTACAACAACAACCACTACTACACCTACAACATCTACTACACCTACAACATCTACTACATCTCCCACAACTACCACCACAACTTCAACAACAACAACAACAACTACGCCGACTACTACTACTTCTACGACTTCTACAACAACAACAATTCCCACGACAACTACAACTACTACCACGACAACTACGACGACAACAACCACTACTACTACAACTACTCCAACAACTACTACAGTACCCACAACTACAACGGCAGCTACACCAAGTAAATATTGAATACTCATTGCAAATTTACCAACATTTAAATACCTTGATGAGTAAAAAAAATCAATCTTCAAACATTCTTGGCACCTTGCTGATTTAGCAGCTTTCCTCAATTATGACCTGTTTAAGTTTGAAATGCGTCAATAAACATTGTACTTAAGATAGGTATCATTCATCATTTGTGTATTGCAATTTATTGCTGTACAGAAGAGAGAATTCCAACCGTATTGCAAATATATAATTTCCTTTCAAATTTAGGATTTCGCTAGTTCTCTCGACTAAAAAAGGAATAAAAACAGCAATCAATGTTCAGCTGTCTGACATTTTGACTGGTTATCAGCTTATATACAGGAGTTCACACTTTTTTTACATCTTTCTGTAAAATAACGTATTATTCGCTGTTTCTTTTCTCTCAAATGATTGAAGCTGTTAATTTGAAAACATTCGATAATGTCATATTGGATAATTTCCGACGTGTATACCCATAATTATCACGATGTCTCGTTAACACAATATAACTATATACAGATAAAACACCCCGCCTCCTAACGTGCATTCTCTCCCCACAGAGGCAGCTCAGTGCGAGCAAGCCCCTGTTCTAATAATCCAAGATCCCGGGGTTCCGGCAGATTGCCCCAGCTTATTTGCTTCCAATCAAAACACCTCTTGGATATCTATGACTTAAAGAATTATTAGCGGTTGTATAGTGACATGGAAAATATGATGCCTTTAAATTTATTTTTCATTACCAGTTTGAGGGGGGGGGGGATATTTTAAAAAAATAGATAATGATTGCGTTATTCTTAAAGGGGCAGTAGCACGTTTTTAGGGGGAATATAAGGTGATGTCAGGAAAATGAAAATAAATAGTTCCAATTGAAAGACAATGTATTTAAACTAATTGAAGCAGTAATAATTCAAATATATAACGTAAAGTTTAGCAATGAGATTCATTTGTCTTACAAAAATGAATTAAAGGTGTTCACAAAAAAATGGCTGCCAATGGATTTTATGTGAAGCCTCATACTTTGTCCTCTGACTATGGGTGATTGGCTTGTGTAATGAGATTGTTGACACTGTCAATATGATACATTTAGCATTTACTTACAATAATAAGTGAAATATTTAAAATGTAAAATTATCAAAAAACGTGCTACTGCCCCTTTAAGGTAGTAACTGTTTTATATTGTGTAAATTATTATTTGTTTTAGGGTAAATTTTATTTCACTAATTAACCAATAAAACCTAACGAGGAGGTAAAAAGCGATGTTTTTAAAGGAAGAATTATCTCCCCATTATGTTAAAATTCATTGATAGCTTTGCCGAAGTATATGGAAATGACCGAGGGTTTGCGAATGCGCACTTTTGAAACGGCGTCGCTGATTGCACAACTAACTTGGATTGCCTCTAATCTACCTCTAATTCTATCTCATGTTCCCATGTAATTGGCTTATTAGAACAGGCTTGCTCGGGAATTACTGAGCTGCCTCTATGGGTAAAGGAATATCCTAATACGGTATGACCGTATATTAAGATCTAGAATTTATACGAAGCTAAGGGAAGATTTCTTACAAAACAAAACTTTTCCGAGATGAAAACGACAGTAGGGTTGAGATTTTTTAAAATGTAAAAGTTACAGAAGTACAAATCGACTAAATATTAATAATTCACAATGCCTCGGTATGTTTGTCGCGAACGTGACATTTTAAGGGTAAAATTTACTCATTGGAGAAATATAGACTAAAACAATGAATGTATTGATCAAATTGCATTTTTATAGTTATTATGAGGTATCAAGTTCGCGTACATAGTTTCGAAATCGATTTTCAAATATCGATATCATTTTCAAAACCAATAGTCATTGATGTCATATGATGAAATGTTATCGGTTTTTGTTTAAACTGCTAATATATAAGCTATAATTTTGAATACTTTTGGACTATTCTATTGATTGTTTATAAATGACATACCATGTCATGGAATATGAGTGGAAGACGTGTCTATACATTACCGTTAGCAAATTTGCAGACAAGCATCAAAGGTTATTGATCGTTGTAAATGAAATCATGAAGTAAACACAACTTTCTATTTCGAGACGCAAAACTTCAACTATACTCAATCATTATTTTTTATTTCTGATTGTTGAACTGATGATCATGAATCTTCAATTGTGTATTAGATTCAGGCACCTTCCTGGAAATGTGTAATTAAAATTCTTCCTGAAAAGAAACCTTAAGAACACTAATCAAAAGTAAAATCATCTCTCATAATTATTTCAGCATGTCCACCTAGTTACCACCAGGATAGCAATGTTCCGATGTGTATCAAGGTGTGGACGAATCTCGGACTTCATGCTGACCACGACAGTACATGCAGGTCCTACGGTGGTCATCTGGTCATTATCAGGGACGCTATGAAGAGAAAGATGCTGCATTACTACATACTCGGTCTAGGTTAGTATACCAGGGGGGTTTATAGGATACACAGGGACATGTATCGCTTAAATACAGCGTTAGAAAGACATACATACTCATAGACCCTACCCTAATACTATATATAACGCTGTATTTAAGCGATACATGTCCCTGTGAGTGGATCAACACTAGGATTTTGCGATAGGCAAACTAGTTTATATGTATAGGTTAGTACACCACTCGGTTAAGTGGACCACTAGGATTCTGTGATAGACAAACTAGAAGTTGATGTGATGAAAGGATAGACGTCCTTTAGATAATCAACAACATAGGCCATGAGTCCCCATCTACCCTCTGTTACTAGTTGGTTTTATCTACAGTTGATAGATATTTTGCCACATCTTTGATCTTTCTATGTTTGCAAAGTAGTGCCTGATTTCGTAACTCTTATACGTTTTGTTTATCTCATTTCGAGGCCAATGTGTTTTAGCTCATCTGACCTGTAAGACCCGATGGACTTATGGCATGGCATGTTGTCCGGCGTCCGTCCGTCAATCCGTCCATCCGTCCGTAAACTTCTAGGAATTTCGACTTTCTCTCCAGAACCATAAGGCCAAGAAAGCTGAAACTTGGTGCACATACTCCTTGGCTAGTGCGGATTATAAAATGTAGGGCCACTGGGGCCTCATTCTTACAACCTATTTCCATCTTCTTCTCCAGAAGCATATGCCTAGAAAGCTTTAACTTTGTGTACAAACTCGTTGACTGATGAGGATTAATAATTGTAGATTTTGTGCCCCTGTGGTCCCTACTAAGGGGTGAACCACATTGGCCACACCCTAAGGCAAAATCAAATGTGAAGCCTGATGACCTACAGATCCAATGGCTCTATTTTTAAAGGTCGGATTTTAATCTTCAACTTCTTTTCATCAACATCTGTAACTTCTTGGTGGTTTATAATTACTACTGTAACATATTAAAAGTGTTTGGTTTTTTAATTATGAACGGAATTTTACCACAACGATTGTATGTATGTTTTGAATCGCAGAAACTATAATGAATGAAAACTACTTTTATCCAGGGCTCACTGGCTCCCTCTACCACATAGGAGGTGAATACAGTCCCGCTTATAACGCCTTCATGTGGCCCGATGATACGCCGGTGACCAGCGCTCCTTGGCTACCGAGCGAACCTGCTGTAAATGGCTGTATAGTGTATGACCATGTCGAGGAGAGATGGCTGGCTGATGATTGCGCTACTGCCACTGCTATGGGCATCTGTGAAGTAGTTTTGTAATCGTCTGAGTAAGCTGAATACTGATACCTTTACATGGGTATCCGTGAAGTGGTCTTGTAATAGGCGTAGAAAGTTGAATAATGCTACTTTCACATTGACATCTGTGTCAATAATAAACTGAAAACCTTACCCTATGACGTCACTGTAACGCGTTCCAGGGACCAACGCTCATTGGCTACTGAACAAACTTTGTCGGTATGTATGACTCTGAACAGGCAATGATTGGCTGGCGGATTTCTACTCTGCTGCTATTGATATGGAGTTGTTGTATAACTAACGATATCCTGGAATACTGACAATTTCATCAGAACAAATGTGAATTGGTTGTGCAATCAACTTAAAACCTTACATTCATTAGACTCCTTGCAAATTCTCATTGGTATTTGTGAATTGGTTGTGGATGTTGCTAACGATGATAAATGCTAATGCTCACATGGTCAATTGTGAAATGGTTGGTTCATTAACAAATTAGATTGTATACTAATACCTTCACATGGATATCTGTGAAGAAGTGTCTAACTAACAATTGCCTAAAATACTAAGACTTGCACATCGAAATCTATTAACTTAAAGTTTGTTTTTTTATTAATAAGGAACTGTGCATCTATCACTTTAATCCTGACTATCTAGTGACTTGGACGTCTCGTCATTATGCACATGCCAGTCATATCCTTAGTGGTATTTGGGAAAAGATGTACTAAATACTAAAATAATTTTTCACACTTCAATTTTGTAAACACCGTTACGCTTTATCTTTCACACAATCATTATCGACACACTTTGTGTTTTGGCAGTCATAACAATTGATGTTCGCATGCTGTATATAAAGCTATCCTACTGTAACGCCATAACATGAACATGTCAATCCACATGTTTGTTTCGATCTAATGGCGTTCAATAACATTTGATTTCGTATGTACATGTAAATGAATGAATTTTCCAAGTTACATCGACATTATGTAAAACGCAAGTGCACTTGCGATAATTCTTTTGTGTTTTGGATATTGTCATCTGAAGTTCCGTTGTGAATACTTCAGCGATGAGTTGTGTGTGTAGAAGCCTCTGAGACAACACATTGTTGCCATCAACTCTATTGCTCTATTTTGATTACCTGGCAGATATGAACTGTTCCATTAAAACATTAAATCAATGTTCAAACTGAGACACCAATTGTTACTATACATAACATCGGCTGACAAAGAAACATCTATTTTTCAATTTATTAAATCGTTATTACCAAACATGCATTTATTTAGCAATGTTGTAGCTGAAAGTCTTTATAAAGTTATTTTTTCTTATCGGCCGTGAGAATATGTTAAAGTATTCAGAGGATAAAAGGGTTGAATTGATTAAACACTTATAAATGCAAGCAACATGTCCGACGATTCCGGTCTTGCCCATAGCATTAAGAAGATCATTGTGTTTTACAACATATCTACTCCATTGTCTACCTGTCCATTCAATTTTCACTCGTGATATCCCACTTACATGTATTGTTTTCATGTACCTTTAACATTTCCGTATGCTTTCAGCAGTACTTTTAACTTGTTGAAAAGATGAATGATATTTGTTAATATTTATGTTTTAAGTGACTTCATTTAACTGTACTGTACTGTAGACAAAAAGAAAATAAAGTTGTCATTGCTAAAGATACTGAAGTTTCCTCTTTTAGCCCATGTGGCCTGAAAGCACAGAGGTTCGAATCTCGGAGTGGATCCTATAATTATTTTTTTCAAACTTTTGTTGAGATAAACCTACATTTCAAAATTTGAACGAAATCGGTCAAGAAATAAACATTTTAGCGTAATTCCTATCTGTAATATAGAATAGTATTCTATGTATTCTCCGAGATTCGAAACTCTGTGCCTGAAAGACCCGATGTGCGTCTGGCATGGCATGGTGGCTGGCGTTCATCCGTCCGTCCGTACACTTTGAGCCAATCTGACACTTAATGGATAATGCTACCTAGAAAACATTGCTGCTTTTTTTGACATATCAGATTGTTGCTAATGTTGATTTTGACTGTAATATTATTGGATATATGCATAGTTTCTTGCATCAATTCTAGTGTTACCATTCAGTGAGCCAAACCGGATCTCAAGAATATGGCGATAGATGTAGGTCATGTCACTTACAGCAGAGACAAGCTTCTTTGTTTAAACTTTAATCAAAGAAACAGTAGCTGGGCCTCGAGTTGCTTCATATCATCAGAGTACTTCTTGGGAGTACAACAAAGCCTTGTGGAGAGGGAAGCAGTGCGACTGTAGGAAACAAAGACCAATCAAGATCCACAGTGGAATGCCTGATAGTAACCACGTGAAAGAGTGTAAATCTCAGTCTGACATGTTGACAATCTTATTTTTGTCCTCCCAAGACCAACACTTAAGGTGTTAAAGTGTGCATGTGGCATGCCAAGTAAGTGAAACACAAGACTTGTGAAATCAGTGATTATGTTCTCGAATTCAGAATTGATATTCTTTTTCTGACAGACACATGGTTGTCTTTAAATGGAGATGAAGGTAATTGTGCTGAATTGACATCCCAGGGTTACCAGATACATCATGTACCAAGGATAAAGGGTAGAGGCGGAGGACTTGTATATAAACTGAACGCCAAAAGAAATATTACATCTCTTTGAATTTGAATATCATAAAAAGTGACGTGTTCAGATACATTTGTTGTGTTGTAACACTCTATCAGTTTAGTGTTTTGTGCTAAAATAGCAGACCTGTAACTTTAATGGTAAATAAGTTATCGCCAGTTCATCATGGGTGGGGTCAATTGTCCTATTTCCGATCATGCCATAACGGGAATTAAAATTGTAAAAACAAGCAAAAAAGTGAGCGTGGCTCACTAATACCCCCGACCGTGCATCCCTGACTAACTGAATTACTTTTTACTTTCAATGTAGTCATCTCTTGCACAGCATTTGACCCCCAAAGAGGAATTGAGAAAAATGACTAATCCAAAAAATGGAAGTTTGTAAAAAAAAACGCACACACACAAAAAACACTCATCAATTTTAGTATTGATTTGGAAACTGCACCGCTCCTAGTATGGAAGAAGACATGTGAAAATGTGAAAAGAATCAGATGAACCTTTTTTCCCGTAATAGGTCGGACAAATCTGATATTGGAAAATGACTAAGTTCAAAACATGGAAATTTGTAAAAAAATTCAAATATTAACGAAATTTGCTGTTACTTCACACTGCACCCCTCCCAGTAGGGTAGAAGACATGTGCAAAATTTGAAATTAATCGGATAAATATGCCCAGTAATAGGTCGGACAAATCTGATATTGGAAAATGACTAAGTTCAAAACATGGAAATTTGTAAAAAATTAATAAAAAATTCAAATGTTAACGAAATTTGCTGTTACTTGGCACTGCACCCCTCCTAGTAGGGTAGAAGACATGTGCAATATTTGAAATTAATCGGTCAAATGGTTTTCCCGTAATAGGTCGGACAAATCTGATATTTGAAAATGACTAAGTTCAAAACATGGAAATTTGTAAAAAATTGATAAAAAATTCAAATGTTAACGAAATTTGCTGTAACTTCGCACTGCACCCCTCCTAGTAGGGTAGAAGACATGTGCAAAATTTGAAATTAATCGGTCAAATGGTTTTCCCGTAATAGGTCGGACAAGTCTAATATTTGAAAATGACTAAGTTCAAAACATGGAAATTTGTAAAAAATTGATAAAAAATTCAAATGTTAACGAAATTTGATGTAACTTCGCACTGCACCCCTCCTAGTAGGGTAGAAGACATGTGCAAAATTTGAAATTAATCGGACAAATGGTTTTCCCGTAATAGGTCGGACAAAAAATGTCCTCGGACGGACACACACACACACACATACACACACACACACACAGACACACGGACACACAGACGGAATCGTTGGTATTACTAGATACCCCGGACCGTTGGTCGGGGGTATAATTAACCAAAATGACTTTGTTTTCTTTGATAATGAATGCACATTCATAACAAAGCAAATGAGTTATTTATTCGTTATTTTGTCTGAAAATGATGTAATAATAAAATTTGTTATTTTTCTATTACAGAACCATGAGATTCTAGGAAAACGTTTTTGTTAAAAATGTGCTTCGACTGTTTTAGGAAGCTTTGGCACATGTTTACGGACTAGATTTGTTTCTAAATCTTTCTAAATAGTGAACTTCTTAAACATTTTGGTTTTCATCAGAAGGATCATGTCACCAAAAGTTTGCCAAAGATTTTTTACCACGCATGAAATGCACGTGAAATCAGTTGGTAACTGGTACAAAAGGCCCCTATTATTTCACATCATAATTCGATTACAATGTCGAAATAAACAACTGAAGAGTGGGAAAGAGAGATTGAAATGCTGCAGACTGGGTCCACTGATGGAGAAGTCGCTGCCGCATTCGGATGTCATAATCTCATCATTTTTAGGATCCGTGGACGTCTACAACAGACTGGATCGAATCACGAGCGAGCCAGAAGCGGCAGGCCGCCAGTGACAACCCCAAATGAGTGCATCTCAGGAACCGCTTTCAAGCCGCCACAACGACAGCTTCTACTGTACTTAGACATCGAATTAGTCCCCAGACGTGAGAGGAAGGCTCCAGCAACATGGACTGAGGTCATACCGGCCGATGCGAGCAATGCTGTTGATACGCCGACATCGAAAAAACAGGGTTGTTTAGGCCAGAAATGTTTGACATTTGTAGAACCAAAAATGGCAGAGGGTGTTATTTTCCGACGAAAGTCGGTTCCAGATGCACGTAGCAGACGGTAGAAGGAGGGTCTACCGTCGCCGGGGTGATAGGGAGACACGCTGCTGCGTACAGGAAGTTATCCCTTTCGGAGGAGGCAGCGTCATAGTCAGGTGTGGGATGCATGGCAACGCAACCACCGACCTCATTGTCATTAACGGCAATATAACGGCGCAGTGGTACATTGACAGGATCATACAGCTGGCTAGCATCCCATTCTTATAACGCCATCCAAACACCCCCTTTTCAACAGGACAATTCTCGTCCTCATCTAGCCAGAGTGACGTTACAGTACCTCAACGCCAACAGCGTCCCCGGTTTGCCTTGGCCTGCCAAATCGCCCGATATGAATGCCATCGAGCACCTCTGGGATTACACAAGCTAAACCCACATTTCAGGAAAATTGCACTAAGATACACCAGATGAACAAACTTAAGGTACGCAGCTGTAAGTAAGACAGGTCGACAAAGGAGAATAATATTATGACTTGTTCTGTCTGTAAAGATTACCATAAAATGAGACCACGAGATAAGGATTGAAAGACGGTGTTAAGGAAGAGCCTCTACCTAGATAGTCACAATAAACTTGGAATACACATATGGAAGTCCTTTGCGTACTGACTTTCCAGCTCTCGCTGACTGTTGTGTATTCTGACTGTGTGGAACAGGGCGATACCATCGAGTTCAAGTTTAACTCCTGGGATGTCCTTGGACCACTGGACCACTTCTGGAGAAGCACGGGATTCTGGTTTGCTTTGGTTTATCTGTAGATCCCAAAAATATTATAAAAGTATATGTGTTGTTTATTCTAACAAAGCAAACTTTCTCCTCTTTCCAGGAGGATCATTCGCGTAAGACCTTTCCATAAGACTGTCTTATCAAATATTCAGGAAATTGTTTGTATATGTCTTTCAAAGAATCGAAAAATGTGACAACAATTCCTATTGTATTTCTTTCTACTTGACTATCGTGAGTTGATGTTCAAATGTATAATTATCATGATATGCAAATGAATTGCTATTGCAAATCTTGCTAATAATTGAGTGTATCAGACACAAATATTAATGGATAAATACATGCAGTGTTTAGAAGGTCATACATCAAATAGGAAGTAGCATTTCGACAACGTAACATTAATTTTTTATTAAAACAAAGTGACTATCATTAATTGTACATTTAAGAGATGGAAAATGCAAGTTTGTGATGTTTAAGTGAGATGATTTGAGATAGATATTTACATGTAGACATGTGGAATTCAGACTCTTACTTAAGTAGTATGGGAAATTAAATCAAGTTCTGCGCCATTGTCAGAAATGTGGGATCTTTGGGCAAGGATTTAGAGAGAACAACGAACTCATCATACTATTTTTACGTTTTACGTTATGAATTTTAATATAAGTCACTGAATCCCACAGAACTAATTGTAGACTAAGTATCAATGAGTTTATTGTAACTGATTGATTCCAAATCCTCCCAGTCCCCCCGACCCCCACCAGAAAGCAGCTGGATATATGTTGAGCAGTGACATGGAACAAAACCTGGCCTATATAGGAGCCTTGCCGCACACTGCTATCGAACAGGTGCGAATACACTGGCTCTTTGATCTTGTCAAGGTTCACAGGTAAGTATCACATGATCCAGATATTCGCTTGTTTGTAAAGAATATCAATAAAAGATAAAGAACGATCGAAATGGAAAGTGTTTACATGTTCATATCTTCAGTGTAAAATATTATAGCAAAATATGTATCTTGATTTTTACAAAAATAGTATCAGAGGAAATAATATCTTTAAACGGGTAGTCGTTCTCCCCCCTTAAATCAAATGGAAGCAATGATACGTATATCAGATTCGGGTACATAACACAAGTAATGTAAGTTTTTCGTGTCAATGACCTTTTATTTTCATAACAAGCGAGCAACCCAAGACCCGGAACAACAACTTGTTGATGATTTCTAGATAGTTTGCAGAATAAATTGCGTTATATGGGAAATTTAACGATACAGGTACCTCACGATACGATGCGTATTGCGATTTTACGTTCACGATACGATATATATCACGATACAGAAAACGCAACATAATTGTAGAGAGATACACTTTACCGGATCTCAATTTTAACGCGTGTAGCCAACAACTGAGCACAAAAAAACATGCCCACTTTTTATTATTTTTTTTTTTATTCAGAAACCCTATCTTGACGAGATATTTTGAACGATATCGTATAGTGAACTGAACCGCTCCAAGACAATGTATCGTTATATCGATGTATTGCGACATCCTTGGGGAAGAGTCAGCTCGCACGATCAGTATATGGCAGCACTAAGATCAAGATATGCGAGCCTGATATATATGAGAATGAATTCATTCTGATAAGAAAGCGCTGGCGTCGAGTGATATGTTCTATCTAATTTAAATGAGATTCAATTCAGTGTTACAAATGGCCATCCAAGCTACGATTTCGAGGATCTGGACAAGATGATAGACTTCCTGTACGTGAATGGGCTGAAGCCTGGGTTCGAGATCATGGGCAACCCATCCTCTTTCTTCACCGACATGGAGAACAGGACGCAGGTGTATTTGTGGAGGGATCTCGTCGCACTTACTGCCAGTCGCTACATAGGTACTTGACTTTTTTATTTAGTGAAAGTATGGAACTAATCTCATTGTATGAATCAAAATGATGTTAAAAATAGTTCAGATTGCGTTTGAAGCCAGTATTTCTAGATTTGTCGATGAGGGGTTTAAAAGTATTGACCGTGAGATGTCTCATGTCTTCTCACACTAACTGGTGCAGCCACAAGGCTCATATTGCTACGTCATTCGAAATTATTCTCATTGTAAGCGAATAAATATGTGAAATGGACATTCGACAATATTATTCTCGGGAAGAAATGTTATAATTTATAGTTCGCAAATCAATAATTTGGATAATATGTAAAAGAATGTGTTCGTAGATAACGCGTTGATCATGAAAACTACATAATACTTATTGTCACTTTTATAATTAGCTAAAATGGTTATATATATAAATGACACGGTTGATGAATTAAATCAGTCATCAACCATTCTGGAAACAGTTCAATTTCATCAATAACAGTTAAGCCACATCAACCTTGATGATTTCAACACATTAAAACACGAAACATTAAATCATGGCTAAATACTTGATTAGCCCTGATAGTTGTGTTTCGTATATTTTTAGGAAAATATGGACTATCATACGTAGAAAAATGGAATTTTGAGACTTGGAACGAAGCCGACTGTGGAGATTTTGATAAACTGCATATGTCTATCCAAGGTATTTCAATTATCGTCGCATTTCTATTAATGATACAAAACAGAAAAGTTATATACTTTTGCATATTTGTCATTTGGCAATATATATAGCGCCAACTAATTAAAGTTAAATCGATTCTTTTATCTTGTTTGATGTCCATGTTAGCCAAAGTGCTAGAATATTTTGTGTAATGTATTACAAATGATAGTATAATTTTCCGATGCATACTTGCCATCAAAACTTGCTTGCAAAAAAAATCTTTCTTCATTCTACAAGGTTTTCTGAATTATAACGACGCTTGCTCAGATGGGTTGAAGACGGTCAGCCAATCATTAAAATTTGGGGGACCTGGCGATGGTTGTGATTCGCTGAAATTCAAAAGCTACAAAAGTGCACTTTTTGATCACGTGACAACTGGAAGAAACTATTTCACAGGGGAAAAGGGTGTCCGACTCGATTTTATATCGATACATCGAAAGGTGAAAATCAAAACCTCTCAAGGGTTGGAATTAATTCGTGTTTTAGTGTTTGAACAAAGAAACTTTATTGCTGAAATATATTAAGGAACAAGACAAATAGACCATCCATTTCATGAATAACGTTGCCTCAAATTGCATTTATCTATAATAGAGGACCTCCAAAATGTTTCTTCTCTGCAGGGGGGTGGAGTTGCCAAGGCTATTCTGGACGATGAACTTATACTTCATTCCTACCTGGCAGTCACACATCCCTCACTCGCTCTGAAACCTTTCTTCAATGAGTAAGTAGTCTTTTGTTATTCATCTATCGGATACACTAGCAATGCGAACAGAGTTAGAATGAAGTAACTATTGAAAGATATTCAGAGATTAATAGACGAGAAAATCCTCTTCAAAGAGGAGCCATTCAACCTTCCTTTGTAATCTCTGTTACAACTGAACACTATTTCTCTTAGTGATCTTAGAAATTATATTGGAATGACGGATTGCCACCTGGCAACTAGAACTGGTTGAGGAGCAATATTTGCAAATTTGTTATAATAGTTTTATGGTTGCTTTTCCTAGTGAAGCTGACCCTCTTGTTGGGTGGAGCAAGAGTGAAACATGGCGTGCCGGAAGTGCTTATGCGGCCATTGCAGCCAAGGTGATACCAACGACTAATCTCGATTTTGTGCCCTTTTAAATGTCCGCATTCCGTGTCTATTATCAACAATTATTCTTTATTTCTTCTGAGACTATCAATATAGAAACACAGGATAAGTGTCTGAAGTTGAGTTTCAGGCGATCAATCAAAACTAGATGCCAATTTCTAAGAGTATGACACCCTCAATACCATGGTAAAAGACCTGGATCCAATGTTGGCTCGATCCGGTGAATTTTATAACATACCTTAACAAGCCTCGCTGTCTAACAGTAACCAATCATATTACTTGGTGATCAGAGGAGTGAACTAAAATAAACCACAGCATATGTCTCTCAATATTACAAAGACAGCCTAGACTAGCATTTTCTCCTAAAAGAAATACTGCTTTTGCAGGTTATAGGACAACATCAGAATATCATCAAAGGGAACCGAACAGTGAAGTTCAACTACAAGTTGCTAAGCAACGATAATGGTTTCCTTAGTTACTACCCTCACCAGTTCACACAACGCACACTGCTTGCCAGGTTTCAGATGAACAACACTAAAGACCCTTACGTCACATTCGTTCCGAAACCAATTTACGCCATGATGGCTGCATTAGACTTGATTGGTGATCAACTGGTACATCTTGATTCTTCGAGTAAGTCTGTATGTACTTATCTTATCTGATATTTTTATTCTCAACATACTTGGAGGCAGTTTCAATTCGCAGCAGGCTTTACCTGATTTTAACCGTTACCGATATGATGGTTTACTGGAGAAGAAATGATAAATATGTTAAAGCAATTAATGAAGAACTTGAGTCTGTACTTGGACCTTCTAAGAGGTTTATTTTGCTTTGAATACGATGATTTATGAACAATTTCCATCATTGTTGTGACCACCGCTTTAATCGTAAAAGTAAAACCTTTTATCCTTATTGTCTCTGTCAACATTATCGCTATTACCCAAATCATCATCAACCCTCGGTCGCACTAATGGTTATTCGTCAACCCGCCTTAAATGTCATGTCAACTTTTTCTTAGCTCGATTAAATTGTGCATTTTACATTTCTGTCAGTCAGTGGCAGACCCCTTTCAAACATGTCACACTTTGGCGCTATTGCATCGCTACACGAGCTGCAGGATGAGTCCACATCTGACTGGTAAGTTCTCTTATCAAATGGGAAACTTTCTCGTTTTTATTTATGTCCTCTTCTTCACGCTGTATTTCTGATAAATGTGTTTTCCCTTAAAACAGCTGACTCAATCCATATTTTATTTAAATATGACACTCTGCTATAAGTGGGACATTTTCTGGGCTTGAAATACAAAAAGCTCATTTGTTCCTTTCCATTCTATAGTTGTGCAATCGGTCTGACAAAGGGCAGATTGCCATGCATGGAATCAGTAATGGAGAATGCATGAGGATGGTGGAATATTGAATTAACGACTCATCATATATTCTCCATCTACTCCTTACCCACTAATGTCTTCATGAAACTGCAAAATCATCATCATCTCACATTTAAAAAATATTTCCTATTTTGTTATGAACGAAAATCCAATGTTAGGCGTTTAGACATCAGATATGAGACTCATGGAATATTTGGATCGCATGACATGCATTTCTTATACAAGTGCACTGCCATTCCTTCGTGCGCAGATGATCCAATTGATCGCATAAACACCGCGTAACGTATCCAAAGAATCTTATTTTTATAAATTCTACTCATTGAATTATAAAAATGGTAGAGCCATTGGCTCTGTAGCTAATCGTGCTTTATATATTCATTTTTTTTTAAGCAGTGACCAATTTGGTTCCCCGTTTAGGAGGAGCCACTGCCTCCACAGGGTCACCAAATGTACAATGTCGATAGAATCCCAATTATCTAAGGAGTCTCTAGACAACATTTTACCATGCTATGTCTTATGATTATGGAGGAAAAGATTAGAATAAGGTTTTCATGTTGACCAAAGGATCCCCAATTCTAAAATTATGTATGTGGGCGATGTGATTTCAGATACCGGTGATTAATTCGGTGAATAATAGAATGAAAAATGTGTAACAAAGAGACCCTCAATTGAATCAGTCTAAGAGGGCTATAAAATTTGCAATTGATAATAAAGAGTTTATCAAGCCCTAATTAGGGGCCACAAAGCCAACAAGACTATTAATTTATTCCTCACTGGAGAGGGTGTCTGTACACACGGTTTCTGGGCTTCTGAAGAAGACGACGAAAATTTCCCCATAGCTTGGACAGTCAAAAAGCAGTTGATTGTTTCAATAATAATCAATTGATAAATTAAGATGATGAGAATCATTAAGGTGGATTAAATATGTTTAGGAATAAATTCTAGTCCTATCACTTTCACCTATGTGAAATTTAATAATTGATCGTTACGAAGGGATAAGATATGGCTTGAAACAATGTTATGTTGAGCTCGGATATGTAGCACCCATGATTTGACTTTGCTTGAACGAATAAATAGCTTCTTTTGAACCTCAATTTCATCTGTCCTGTCTTCCAAAATGGAAAAACAAATTTCCGACAGTTAGAAACAAACATATGAATTTTATTTTAAATGCGCTGTGGGTAGGGCCAACACAATATCCATACCTATTACAGTTTTGTTTAATGTCCATTGTGTAATTAAATCATACAACCCACCTTCCTATTATTTAATAGAGAATTAGGCGTATATGTATGATATTAAAGAGAAAACACATCAGAGTTGCCGCATTCGTCCTACCTGCGTGACTGATAATACGCTATCTTTTTGTGTAGTCATTCTTATACATTAACCATAAGCTCAGCAAGTTAACTTCAATCTGTTAAAAAGATCAAACGAAGTTAGATATCCATTTGACATATTAGATTATGTTTGTCATTGTTATATGTGAATCCTTTTTCCTATAGTGGCATCTTCGTGTTCATTATATTCGTTGAATCGATTCATTGTGGAATTTATATAATGTGATGTCTTTCGATGATTATTTCAGTTTGAAAAAAAAACATGATATTGAATATATTGAATAGGTGGCCTTTTCTCCTATCTATATGCTTTCGCTTACCTTTTGAGGGTGTTTTGATACCTATTGATTATTTGGAAGCACATTTCCTCATAGAAAAATAATTAGAATATTTTTTTGTAAATGATACCATGAAATACAAAGAGAGAGTTTTAACCGGTTTCAGTCTGATTAACAATTCAGACATCCATGTTTATGCAACACACTTCAATTAGTTACATCAATTTTATTTATGGAGTAAAATAGATATGTGAAATAAATGAACAAATAAGTGTTAATAAGAACTTACACACAATAATATTTAGAACACCTAAATTAAGCAAATGGCAGTAACAGTGTGTATCATTACTTAACTTCAATGGATGAAGATTTAAGTACTTAGAAGACTCAAGTCTGACTTCCTGAGAATGGAAAACAGAGGATCAGATAAGAAATCAAGACATTATCCAACTGATGAAAGATGTTAAGACATTAATTTCGTGACTGTTTACAATCGTGAAAAATGAATTCTTGTATTCATACACAATAAAACAATGTCTAAGTTATGATTTTTATTGCAGGTATTAACCTGAACCCAACGGCCAGGTCAATATCTGGTTCAAATTCCATCGATCAGCACTTAACCAAATATACATACATCCATTTCTAAGCGGTGGAGTATTAGTGACGGTCATTTGTACAGTATTTAACACGAGGTTCTAAACATCAGCATGTACTCATCTGTTGTGATGGTTGGATCACGTTACAACCATCAATGATATCATTGTAAGATGTAGGGAAAACATTCATTTGTCACGCGACTACAGGTCACATCTCTGTCACGTGTTCAGCAAACTTCACACTGTATTGTTTTGTTTCTCCGTGTAGTGAATATCTAGACATGTGACATCAAACTTGCACGAGCTTGCGTACTAACTATGCTTTAGTATTTTATTTACTATCAAATATAGATATCTTGTTTGTGTAATCACCCCATCTTTTAACGTTGGTGATCGAATTTTTGCACATGATAAATAAACAAATATGATGCAAGCGTTATTGTATCGATTGTTTACTCCCGTCCGCCCAAGTATTGGTGAAAGATAGTTAACGATTACTGACGTGCGGTTACAAATATCCCCGCATATTATCTCATATTTACATATTCGATATCGGAATTCTCAAAATATAGTCTGAAACGCAATTTTATCTGATTGTTGTTTCGTATAACCGTGACAACGGAAAATAAGTGTAGGGAACGCATCAAGGATTTGATTCCTATCAGATTCTAAATAATATATAAAGTATTAATATCCGAAATGAGTAAAGTATAACTATGAACCGAACATCAGACGTAATAGTCAGATATCCTCTCCGCCACGAGGAAATATTATTACGAAATAAAAAGCAAAAGAAAGGCCTAAACATAAAATGATGCAAAACGTGTTTCCATGTTCTTAAAACATGAGAATAAGTGAATTCACGTTGACTTGAATTTTGATCCTAAAGGAAACAAGCCTTCTTACAAGAATGAAAATATGAAAAACAAAACTCTAGTTGACGGGGAGTGAGTGAGTTATGTTTAGAACCCCAGGGCAATATTTCAGCCATTAGTTTTCGTTTTTCGGGCACACGAAATTCGTTAGCACGTTATACATGGCATTACATAGGACCGATTAACAAACTCAAAAACGTAAGAAAAGAAGGATTTATTTCTCTATGCAGTTGGCAGTCGACCTTCTTCGTCTACAACAGTTGTGATATTGGACACGGGACTGACTGGGGAGATCTGCAGCTGAGTTGGAACATCAGACCCCCTCCTGGAAATACGGGTATGCTATACACAGCGCGGGCGGATCCATGAAAGAGGTTAGGGGTAAGGTATGCTGGGTTTTGGTAGATCAAGAAGGGGTTAGGGGGTAATCAGCTAGTTACCGAGAGGGGGGTATAGTCTTTTTTTGACGATACAGCTGCAAAAAAACCTTTTCCTTTAAATTCTCAATTTAAAGACTGTTTAATGTAAAGTATCTTGGAGATTTAGGTCAAAATTGTAAATTATGATAAAATCGTTTATTGACAATAGGTGTGTGAACGCATGTTTTATTCTCTTATTCTCTATGTTTATCAAATTATATGAACACATAAATGGAATACAGTTCAAACTAGTTTGAAATGTTTAAAGGTTCCGAGGTTCTTTTAGATAGATCAGACACGTCCTTGAATTTTGAAAGGCAGATCATGTCCATTCGACCTCAATATTTTTGCTACCGTATTGTGACATGCATGTGGATGTCCGCGGGATAAAAGTACCATCGTAATTATATATTAACGTAAACAACAGTTTTAAGTGCAGATGTTTCCGAACAACTATGATAATGTTAAGCATAAAGATCGTTAACTTACATAACATTACATGCATTTCTTTAGAACTATTATAACCAGGATGTGTGTCTTTCATTTTAGACCTGCGCCTTAGGATGTACATGACCTCTCCTATAGCTGGTGATCCCTATGGGGTATGGACCGGTCTCTACAACTCAACTGCCTACCCTACCCTCAAACAGTTCAAGTATATGTGGAAACA
Source organism: Steromphala cineraria (assembly GCA_916613615.1). NCBI lineage: Eukaryota > Metazoa > Mollusca > Gastropoda > Trochida > Trochidae > Steromphala > Steromphala cineraria. The sequence continues at coordinate 56,512,417 of OU744729.1, forward strand.
GGGGGTATGCCATTTTCGGAATATTATATGTCATTACTATACTGTGCACCAAAAGAAACGCAAATTAAGGAGGAACATGTATAGGAAACTAACAGTTTTCAACATCAACATATCATATTTTTTTTCTTCCTCTCGAACGTGAAGAAAATAACAATAATAAAAAGTTGGAAACTTAATAAATCACCACTACATAGGAAAATTGTTCATTATCTTAGTTTCAATGCTCTAGGCGTTCTAGTTTCTAGTTCCAGCCCCGAAAAGAAGAACACGGATGGAGAAACGGAGGTCATTTCAATTCTATTAGCAAATTACAAACACGATCAGTTCTCTTGAATCTGAATCAATAATCACAACAACACCTGACAATGATGAAATAAACTTGGTTAAGCAATTACGACTTAGTCACGCCAAAGTTAAACATTTGTGCACTTTGTCCAACACAAGTTCAATTGGGTTGAGGTCAGGACTGTGGGCCATATATGTACACACAGTATGTTAGTGGTTTTAAAGGAACACTTCAAATTGAAATGAATACACAAATGCTAGCAGGGACGTGTATTGCCGGTACAAAGTATTAACAGCTAGAGTCGATAATCAAAGGCTTATAGTCTTATCAGAAAGTACTAGTGCTTGATTGTAAGCTCAAGCTGTCTTTTAAATTTGTATTTGTCTGAATAATACATCGATAATTATTTGTACAGTGAGTTTATTTAATGATCAATGAACGCAATCATTTGGATTTGTTTCAAAACAACCTTAATGAAGATCATCAGACAAACGAGCAGAGCTACATAGGATTTATATAGGACGATCGATATTTTATAGCACTGAATGATCTTGTGAAAGTCATTATTTTGCTATAAGGTTGAATTAATTTTGGGTGTATATATAATTCAGAACCCGACAGCGAGTAACATCACCATCCAACCCAACGCCACCACTGTCATCCTGCCGCCCCGTTTCCAGATTCTCACAGATACTGTTGTTGTTTTACATCTGTGTGCTAAGTCACAACACGCTCCTGAACAGGTCTGAAATCATCATGTTTTTACAGCTTCGTGAGAGTGACAATCTCGTGAATTCAGATCAAACTTTTCACTCGTGCATTGCTGTGTATCTGATCTTAGTACTATTCGTGTCGCTCCTGATCTTATTACTATATGGTTCGTGTCGGGGAGCCATGACATTTAACCTTTCTTATATACACATGGTCAGGGGCCCCCTAACGTCGTACCGATGACTTCTTGACCTGTTGTTGGTTTGCTCGGGTGCAAAAGTCAAACGGCAAAACCCAATTGGCGAGGCATGACATTGCCTTATGGTAACGATCCGATACCAAATTATAACTGGTGAATTGGCATTACGCATACAATCTTTATAATTTCACCCAGTCACTCATTGTTTAACGTTTCAAACAAACTTCTACCTCATACAAAATATACACACATCTAGTAAGTAAATTAACTCTTCTCAACGGATTGCTCAGTTTTAAATACCATCGCTCAATGCAACCAAAAGGATTCTGCATTTCAAGTTAAAAAAGGGATCATTATTTTAAAAAATCTGGGATGAGATGAACATGATATATCGGAAAAAAAGTCTTATCTTCCTTAATATTGCTATTTTCGTTTATTATTTCAGGTATCAAAACTTTTTCTAAGTATATCTTGTGAACAGTTTCCGACCAATACAGGGATGAACCTACTTTCATTCAGACAAGCACAGTTTTATATGTAAAACCCCTGTTTTTGTAGCTATGAATAGTATAAAACAAGAAACATCTATACCGGACTTCCGGTCAAGACTGCGGACAATAGAGCCACGCATTGCATTGACAAAAAAAGGTCGATATATCCTTATCGGTTAATTGATGGAATTCTATTTACTCGATTTCATGTTATGGTTGCCCATTAGGATGTGACATATCTTTTCATATTCATATTCAATATAGCAATATTGATTCAGGTCAATGGTCTCCGGTTCATCCCAATCACGACTGGACAGGTCCTTCTGGTGTGGTCAGATGAGAAGGTCAAGACCAAGTAGGTCAAAAATAAGGAAGACATGGAGTTTTGAGGATGATCACCTTCTTTATTGTAGACAGCAGAATCTTTTCGTTTTACATCCCTATACCGTTTCAAAGCATATGGGCAACTACACAGTATTTTGTTGCATGGATATGGTAAGAGATGACAATAGCAACATTATAAGTTAAGGTAACAATTACATAATGTCCTTACAATTACTTAAATCATTGTCTTCTTGATACTTAAAACTTCTCAAATATCTCAAAATTCCTATTATTTAGCCAATACTATCTTACACGCTCTCTTAAATTACAGATCCCTAAAAACAGGTTCAAACAATGTCAGTTGCACAACAATTCTGAAATTCTCGCTTGACTCATAGCTTGTTATTTTCGTTAAGCTGATATTGTATTAGTAATGATATGGTTTACTCAATCAATTAACTCTTTATTTAGGTATGAAGGGCATCGGGCCCATATACAAGCACATAGATTTATTATACATCAAATTAATAAAGTATCTACACGCCCAACTGCATACATATTTATGCACATTAACTGATATACAATGTTGACATTATAATGATGCATGATATATAACAACATATATAATATGTTGAATCAAAATATATAATTCTGACTTATCAGGTATCTTCGCTCATATGAATGCATTATATACAGGCTGAAAATCTTTAAACTCTGGACATTGTCATGAGTAAATAAAACTTTATTTAAATGATAAATTAATTTATATTTGCTTTGTATTCTTGGTGCTCAGTAAAACATAATACAATAAGACTGACTAAAGTTTGATATTAAATTTCCTTCGGATATATATTCAAAAGTTTGACTGGAAGTATTTTGAATTTTTCCCTAAGGTAAAAATCGATTTTAATTACTTTTATTGAATGAGCCGGTAAGGGGCGTTACTCGAGATCACGATAGATGTTGCTGCTTCGTTTCGCATGTTTTCTATGCTGTGAAGGCAAGGTAGACGACGGAGAGGGTAGCTCGATACGTTTTCACCTTGCCTTGAGAAGATTAAATTGTGAAGATTAAATTAAATTTTATTAGCATTCTTTGGAATACGGTCACTGTGCATTGTTGTTAATCGAATCCAGTAATTCATAAATAATAATTGCTGTATTTATAAAGATAGGGAAACGTCAGCAATTGATATCTGAGGTTCAACATTTTTGATAACCCCACCCACAATTCTGAAGAATACGATACCATTGGTTGTATTTGGATGTCAACTATTTTTGAAAAAAATACCAGGAGGTCATATACCTATTTTGTCTTGAATTACTTTTTGTGTTCCAAAAATGCCTTATTTCCACGCGAAGAAAGGTCGGAGACTTATTTCTTCAAGCAAACCATGCACGTAAATACAAAACCGAGATATATAACTATTTACAATATTTATTGACACAAAATATTCGACCCATAAAGCGATAAAATGCGCTGCCTGAGCAGTGTTTATTTAGAGAGAGGCTTATGGAGGTGTGTCGATACACAGGTGCATAGGAACATACGAGGTCGAGTATTCAACGACAGAGACTGGACCGTTTAAGCGAGTCAATCCGGATGCAACAATTGTTACTGCTACAGTTATCGCCCCTGAACCAGCTTCCGGTTTGTATGGGATACTCCACATCTTCTTATGATTGTTTCTAAAGAATAAATATGTTACGTTGAAATACAGTAAAATGATAATCATAATAATCATCTGATTAAAAATGAAATAATGTCATAATATATGTAGAGATATATGAATATATATGTGAAACGTTTCCGATAGATCGTCAGTATTAAAGTAATTCATGTAAAGTATATATGCTACACTTAATATTCAAAATATAAATATGTCTTTGGAAGTAAGTGACGTCACTGTCTGAATACCTTTTACGCTGTATTTGAAAGAGAATATTGGAAAAGGACAGGAGGGGTCAACTTTTTTATTCCTTATTTTAAAGGCTACTTATAAATATAAGAAGGGAGAGCTCGAATCCACAAATGCCCAAAATGTTCAGGTGAAGAGGGAGCACAGAAAAGACTTGAATAAATGTGATGATTGAGAATGATGCAGTTTGACATAGATTTAGATAAATTCTGTAAATCAATTAGAACTCTCTATATATGACTAGATTGAATATGGTTTACTCCAATTCATTTACAAATAAGAGCGAGTTAACGAAAGTCCTTGCGCTATAGAAAGAAAACAAAATACAATTGTCATTACATTCCTATTATAAGCAATTCACTGATGCTAAATATATTTCTACAATTAGCTTATTAACAAACCATATTTATTTACGCGAGTACTGAACTTCATTTGATGATAGGTAGTATTTGTCAAACAGGTATTCCGACTGACGACCTTGTTCGCGGATTCTATCGTGTGAGAGCAGTTGACTACTTCGATAGAGCAGGGCCCTACTCTGACGTCATCAAATATTGAGCACTATTACTGCTACGTCATCGTCAATAATGATTTCATAATTAATGACTTTATATTCATTATATTTGTTATGTTGTTAAGGGATAAATTGATGAATGATTTTCAATAACCCTTTCACTAGATACTAGATAAGATGAAAAAAACTTGTCTGCAGTGAATCATTACATTTTTGGACACAGTCATGTTGTCATTTGACAAAATTTAATTTGTGACTGTAATGACATTAATGACAATAAAATATGATAAAAACATAATGCTTTGTTGTCCTGTTCTTATTTAAGTTTGTACTGAATTGATTTTATTGTTTATCAAATGGTTTGTTTGATTTAGTAAGTGATAGATGATACAGCAAAGACATTTAAACGTGTTAATTCAAAAGCAACCATGATATATATAGTATGCCTTAATTTAATTTTTTTTTCTTTGTGGCTCAGCATTTAGCTCATTACTGAATCAGGAAAACCAAAAATGGAACAGTCAGGAATAGCATTCAGCTCAGCAATGAAACAGTTTAAGGGGCAGTAGCACGTTTTTAGGGGGAATCTAAGGTGATGTCAGGAAAATGAAAATAAATGGTTCCAATTGAAAGACGATGTATTTAAAATAAAAGAAGCAGTAATAATTCAAATATATAACGTAAAGTTTAACCATGCGATTCCTTTTTCTTACTCAAAATGAATTAAAGGTGTTCACACAAAAATGGCCGCCAATAGAATTTATGAGAATCCTCATACTTTGTCCTCTGACTATGGGTGATTGGCTTGTGTGATGAGATTGTTGACAATGTCAATATAATACATTTAGCATTCACTTACAATTATTTGTGAAATATTTAAAATATTAACTTATCAAAAAACGTGCTACTGCCCCTTTAACACTAGCACTGTGACAGTGGGGGTAACGCTCAATTTAGTCCAGCAAGCACTCAAGTTCTTTTGTAAGACACTTGTCAGTTTCTCGTAGTTATCTCTTGATCCATCTAGAATCTAATTTCAAATTATTTTGTACACAAAAAGCTGCATGACTCATACAGAAAAACTATGATGGTTGGTCATATTCTATGAGTCAAGAGGATTTGATAAACAATGAGTGTTACAAATCTTTTATTTAGCTCGCCGAAGTGTAATGTAAAATAATATAGTAAAAAAAACAATTAAACGTATGTTTCTTTTAATAAACTAATCATTTCACCTCTAACTAAAATCTTTATTATCGGGTCTTTCTAGAAGAAAATATTAAAATTAACAAAACAGTTACATATAAATGATGAAATTGTGCCAGTTATACAAGTGGAGGTTACGTAAACTATTTTTCAACTTACGTAAACCAGCAAGGGGGATTCCCCAATAGCTTTGTTTTTACGCAGCAACATCTGCGTTAGGCCATGATTCAGTTATAGGAATGTTCATGCGCGCTTGTGCTTGCAAATGTGTGCTACTGCATAAGCGCTTTGGCGTTCTATACAAAACTACCGTATGTAGTTCTTGAACAAGGGGTATTTGAGACGCTGTTGTGATTGGTGTGAGACAAGTTGCCTGATTGGTTATTTAGAAATCGAGCTTATATCAGGGAACCTGGAATTTCCAAGAATTCTAGAGTCTCGGTAAATGCGAGATGAAAAATGGTCACGTCTGAATGTCGATATATATTAATATAGATGAAATAAAATAAAATTACAAAATTGGTACCATATAGTCAAAGTGTATATCGAATTTTTTGTGTGGATAAAAATACTTGTAGTTGATGTTCACAAAATGTTGTGTTTCTATAGTCACTCAAGTGAATTTATCAAAACATCTTCATGTACCAGTGGCTTAAAGTTAAACAACCTTCACCCTATTAGCAAATTGGAATGTTCCACCTGTGTATACAATGAAAACAATATTATACATACTGTTATGTTACTTTTTAAAAATAACTTCTTCGAAAATGTGCTTGAAATGTTGAGAAAATAGAGGCTAGCTGAAAGATAAGAATCGATCGTAATTATCTTATATAAGTGTACACGTGGTGAGCAGTATGACGAGCTTAATTTTAAGGATGAGTGAGGCAGATTTTCCAAGTTGAAGCGTAGGCCAACGCGTGAGGTTAAAAATACATGTGCATGTCACGTGATCATTTTCATAAAATAGCAACTGCATGCTCTAACAATCCTGTTCACAAAGGAAGTTGTCGCAAACACATTAGCCGGCTGACATTTCTAGTTCAGCTTCAGGTAGGTGGAACTGTATATGAATTGTGACAATACTAAACATTTTATATATATTAAGTGTTCGAGTGTAATACAACGTATACAGTAGGCCTAGTCTAGTCAATATGTGCTCTGCGTTCGAGCCGCATCCGCTCTGTACAGATTCATTTTGAGCTGACCTGTGCTGTGTCATGAAAAGATGCTATCTTATATTTTGTGTAAAACAGGTATCTGATAATAATGCAGCGCAATTAAGGAGTTATATTATTTGGTGTTTGTAGACGATTCTAACAAAGATCGACACGACCTACATATTGCATAACGTAACATATCCAGGCGGTGTTTTCCCAGTTAGTGTCCCGTGATTAACTATCCGTCCCAGAAAATTTTTTTTTGTAAGATCTGTAATGTATTTTTAAGTAGGTGCGATACATTAATCATAATAGATATAATATACATAATTCATCGTTTTATTATATTTAAGGAATTTGAAATAACAATTTGTATTTGACATGAATATTTCTATAAAGATTTTATTGATTAAGTAGATGATCGACACACAGAAGAGATATCAGAGTGCTTATACTCTCTATCGGGAGACCCTGTGGGTTGAACGCCGCTATTGGCTGAAATATTGCCCAAGCGGAGTAAAACAATAACTCACTCCTCAACCCTTTGGATGCGAATGGCATGATAACCATATCCCCCGAAACGTCCTTGTTTTTACAATAATGAAGTTGTCACCCATAGAATCTTGCTGTAACCATATCCCCCGAAACGTCCTGGTTTTCACAATAATGAAGTTGTCACCCATAGAATCTTGCTGATCTATAAAAAAAGTTTAACAATAGGCCTACACATAATTTCAGATGTTTGTCCTGATAATCAAAAGGGTGAATTCAATAATTGTCAGGAACCTCCATACGATTTGACATTTCCTCATGATCGTATGTTTCGTAGCAATGACTGTAGGTCTACAAGGTAATAAATTCGTTCTTGTCTAGTAAATTGAAAATACTTAAATCAATCACACGAGGTCATGTCGCCCTGTCCGTCTTGCCGTCCCATAATCATGTCGTTTACGGAGCAGAACCTACAGATTGTAAGACCTAGCTCAATGAAACTTGCTATGTAGATGTAAAGATGTGTTTCAAATTGATATTTTCCACCTATTGTGATTTTTATTTTTGGTGGTTTCCATGGAAACGCAATTTAAGTTTTGTTTACGAAACAGAAATTAAAACAAAATCATTTAACCAAGCTGAGTAAAACTTGATATTTGGATCCCGCAACATGTGTACAATGTAAGTGCCTTGTGGCATTTTCCAACATCCAAAGATTTGGGTTTTTTTTATATTTGTCGATTTTATAACACTGTATCATATGAAGCTATGGTTCATATCCTTGACGGACAGACACATCAGGAACCGACAAGGAGAACGGAATAACGATATGAATCTTTCTAGCCACAATGCCACATCATGTGGTGCAGTCAGAATGAGTTGTATTTGATGATGACAAACACATTCTCCATAGTTCCCCTAGGTTCACCCTTCCTCACGAGCAACTTAGTTCAGTGAAGACAATCGGAGAGGGCATGACACTTAATTATCAATATTGAGGGTCAAGATTAATGCGATACACTGAAAAAACTTACTAATGTTTGAGAAAAGATTTTTGTTAATAACTATGATGATGAACTTATTTTTTTCCTGTCGAGGCGTGCATGCGAGTCTATAACTTTAAGACAACGGACAGGGGCATTTCGGGTATAAATCAAACACTTAGGGATACAGATAATATTACTGCAAACGGAAGAGGAATACTGGTGTATGTTATTCCCGAGGTGCATAAATACCGTTCCTGTATTACCTCTGCTAGAAATAAGCGACTGGGTTCTTATTAGAGAAATTACGGCTTATATAACTTATATTATTTTAACATTGAGGAAGAGGAATATTTGGATGTCAACTTCTTTATTCATGTCAAGCTCCTTCGACACCGCTCCTTTTGCCGTTGTCAAGCTTGCGAACGGCACAATGAGCTGTGTGGAAACATGAATAAAGAAGTTGCCATCCACATATTCCCCTTGCTCACTGCCATATTCCAACTTCTGAAATGCCTCTCAAAGAAGTTATTTTAACATTGCATATATGCATATGTGATTGCACAAGTATTGCAAAGAAGTTAACAATAATTTGCCTTTTATTGCAGATATCTACCAAGATGAAGCAGGGACAAAACTGTTGTCTTGCAGCTTCCATAATCTGTACCGCTCTCTGTTTCGTTGCCCTTCTTGTCATCAATTACCTGTCCGCCAACCCGGATCAAAGTGGAGGTAAGCAGTACAAGATTAACACCGGTCAACCTGGAGACCCTCAATAGCTAGTTGAAATTTGATTGTGAATGTTTTGGATTCACAGAAAGGTTAATACTAAAACTATACACTGATATTTACAATGAAATTATAAAAGAGGGCTGCTTGCATGTTGTTAAAATGTATGAACTTGAAGGCATTTGCAGTCGACCTAAAATTACTTATATTATGATATTATCGTCGGCTATTGATTTCTTTCTTGTTGCTGTTTTAATATTGCATTCCCCTAGTGGATTCATGCAAAACAACAGGCCACGGTCGTTCATTGTAAAAGTTGATGATGAACTTTAAAAAGAGGATGTATCGATTAACAAATCTGACTGCGTTTACAAATCAGAACTTGTCCTCTTCGTGTAGTAAACTATATTGTTCGAATAGATTGTTCGGATAACGTATTTTGGTTGTAAACCGTACTATTTTTGTATCGATCAAAATAGCCTAAGTTTTCAAGTTACTCAAATACCGGATCAGCCTTTGATATCATTGGCTATAAATTACCAAGGACGTAAATAGAATTTACGTCCTTGAAATTACCAATTATAGTTTCATAGAATGACGAGACTTCATATATCAAACATTCAAGTGTTGAATATCACTTTTTCTAATCATGAAAATTACCCAAAAAAATTGGGCGTTTCAGGTCTCTTTATCCACGGAACGGGCAATGTATCGGCCATGTTTGAACTCGACGTGACGCCAGCTGGAGCAACCTTTGCCATCTGGGGAGTCATCTATGCCTGGCAGCTGCTCTGGATAATTTATAGCCTCGTTTCAATCTGCCGATCGACCCCATATGGACCAGCATACAACAGTCCCGTTCTACTTCCGCTTGGTTTCTTCATCGTGTACGTCCTAAACCTTATCACAAATGTTGCCTGGCTGATTGTCTGGGACCGTCTGTACATTGCAGTTGCAGCTGTAATCCTCTTCCTGACATCTGTAACCCTGTACATCTGCATCGGAATCTCTTACAAGTACCTTGCCGACAACACGAACACCTTGAAGAACCAAGGTCGCCAAGCGGAGATCAAATGGATGCGGTACGGAGTTCAGAATGGACTGGCAATGTACGCAGCTTGGGTGTCTGTTGCCACCCTCCTCAACTTCGGCTCTGTCCTTGCCTACAAACTAGAGAGTCCTCTTCAAGTGTCCACAGCTTCAACAGTAGTCCTGTCCCTCCTCTCAGTCGAGCTGGTGGCTTTCGTCGTCCTCGATCTATCAATCCTCAACAAGTTCTCCCAATTTGTCTTCACACCTTATATCGTTGTTGTCATCGCCCTGGTAGGTATTATCAGCAAGAACTGGAACCCAACTGACACGAATTCCATCTTCTCCGCAGTTCTTCTGGGGGTTGCTGGAGTCTTCCTTGTGGTGAAGTTGGTCAACATATTCAGAGGCTGTCGTGCTAGAGGTTACACAACCATCAGGAGCACCTTGAATAAATAGGACTGTTCTGATTTTCTGAAAAATGACAGACATGCATGAACCTGTTCAAAAGGAACATTGCTTTAACTGGTAATCGCGCCGAATCAACCAAAATGATAATGCATTAAGTTTACGTTGTGATATGCAACCATTATTTTTTTCTTACTTTTCATAAAGGAAAAACAGACTTTGAACCATTTCAGTCAATATATCGAATCTCGGCATAAATTTGAAAACAATATGTTTCTCAGAATCTTCCAACTACAAATGTAACCAAAGTTTACCCCTGTTCTCTTAAAACAGGAATATTTTTTTATTTAACCATTTCGCAACTATGTTGCATGATTAAAGCAATTCAGAGAAAAATTCATAAAAACGGTAAACGGTCAAATAATTTTTTTCTGCCCAAATTATCTGTTCAAGCATTGTATTTGTTTTTTGAATTCGCTGTGTTGCGTTGACAGCTGACCCAGAATGAACTACCTCATTATTGAGAATCTAATGTATATTGTATTAATATTGGTGGAATGACAGGATGTTTTGTTATTGGCAACAGATTGTAGACGCCTTTATGAATATTCAAAAGGTTCTTACTTGAATGTAATCAGCACAAAATCTCAATTGTTGTAGTACTAGAACCGTTTATTGTTTGTATTTTTGTATTTGTTTATTTCTTGTTTTTCTTGACAGCTGAATTTCTTTATATTCGTATTGAAAGTATTAAAATCATACCTTCTAACAAATAACTCTGAACATGTTATTGGTTGATGGTCTTACTCGATAATCGATATACAATGTATAGTTACTCATTTATCAATTATCTCACAATACGTCACAAGTTTCTATATTACTAACGAAATGAAAATCTCACATTTGAAATAGCCAATACCTGAAATAGTCACTTTGAAAGTGTTTACCATTAACAAATGGTCTATTTATTTTTAAATGAGAATTGTGCCTTTTTGTCAAAGACTTGACTTCGGTCGTTCTCCAATATTTATGAGCATTTAGTTTCTAATAAAACGCAGCACAACGGTTAGTCTTTTTGTGCTTTATCCCACCCTTAGCTACGTCTGCTCCATGATAATCTGAAAAATAGATTGAAGGCGCAATAATTCGTATTTGGATGAGTAAAGTGATCTCACGAAAATGTAAATATATGTTACCATGTTCCTCTAAATTCAGTTCACTTGAAGGGATAGGAATATACCTGGTTCCCTGGCCTCGTTCCTACTTTCTATAGCGCTTGCGGAACGATGCCAGGGAACCAGGTTGGGATGGGAATTTCCAGCTGACTGTAGTTACCATTTACTTTGAGTGCAACGTCCAATCATCGAGTTATGAAGTTATAAAAATTAAACAGCCGGTTTTGAAAGTTGATGAAATGCAGCAAGGCTTGAAATACCCAATGTTGGAAATTGTGACCTTTGAACTTTTTGAGTGGCATTCTAGAAGTTGTTAGGTTCAAAGTACAAGATTTTCTATTCACATAATAGCGACGTTTCGGTATAGATGCTTTAAAACGGTACTAGGAACTACATCGAAACATTGCTGTTCTGTGAATAAAGAAGTTTGATATCCATAAAGATTTGTATACTTTATTGGGATTTTGCCTAGCGGTATGAAGTAGTGTGATATGGGAAGCAGGGTAATATCAAAGTAACATCGATAAATATAACAGACGTTTTCAAACAGACACAACAATATATATGTTTGTATATACACCAAGTCGAAAGTTAAGCTCTGACTATATTCGAAACTAAAATGCTAAGTTCTTGAAATGGTAGAATAATTCAAATAATTCAGTCATTCTCATAAGGTAAACATAGAGTCAGTGATTAATTTCTTCAAAATAGTGTCGTTGTGACATTAGAATAGTAACGACTGCATTTGATATAGTAAATGGCACTGTTTTTTTACCAAAGACAACCTTTGTAGCTATCTTGTGTCGAAACTATTTGATAAACTTTGGGTTTGAGTGCTTAGAAACGAAATTAATGTTACAACGTTGACGTTCATGGACAACTAAACATGGTCTTCCTACATCAAATACGATGATCTAATAATGCAAAAATCCAAAAATTATGTTAATAAATAAGTTACTTGATAAAATGTAAGATAATGATACTATATTACAATATTTTTGCAAGTAAGAAAGTAGTTATGCATAACTTGTGATTCGGTAATATATATATTATATACTATAGATTGGACAAATGTGTCAACGACGTGATTTTCGAAGGTCGTTGGACTATTGCTATTGTTTAAAAGATAGGTCCATTACTTTTTGCACGACACCTAGCATGTAATTCTGACTAGTAAACACAGGTAGAAGTGAATATGTGTAAATATGTTCTAGATCTGCATACATTAGATTCGGATGACGCACTCACTACCATTAGACAAAGGCCACAGTTACCAAGCTGCTGCAAGAGCCAGTCAATTTGTTGCAGTCAAATGTGCCGAACTTGATAAATTGTGTTTTGATTTATCGCTCATCAGGGCTGAAAGGTCCGATTTGCTTATGGCATTGCTTGGTATATCCGTCCCTCCGCCCGTATACTTTGTGCATTTTCGTCTTCAAATTTGGTCACAGCTTTTATTGGCGGATTACCATTTACTTTGGATGACCTTGACCTGTTTCCCAAGGTCATCAGGGCACTTTGACCACTTTTTAATTCTTCTTCACGTGTTATATCGCGACCCGTTGTCTTCAATTACATCCCACTTAGACCTCGTCGTCCATAGCAACCATTCATAAAAGTGTCCTGTTCATTATCGATATCGGGAACTCTTAAGTCAAAGAGTGCTGACATCTGATGCAAGGACACTTTTGTAAACCTTTCCTTCACAAGGATTTTTTATCAACAACATAGACATAGAAGTGAACTGAAAGTATCAATAATCAAATAAAACAAGCTGGAAAACAATATACTTATACGTTTTGCTTGAATCAAAATATCAAAATCACCTAATAACACTAGTACTGTAGACGTTAGTTTGCACTAAAAATTACAACAAAAAAGAAAAAAGAAATAAACATTTTATGTTTTATGTTGCACCACAACTTTTGATATTTTATGTAAGTCGGTTACTATTATGGTTAATGGCATGCATCGGATAACGGCAGGGACACTTTGTCCTCGAGATTGTACTCGGCTGCGCCTCGTACAAAGTGTCCCTGCGATTATCCGATGCAAGTCATCAGTTAACTATGCTAGTAACTAGTACATGTAGCCACAGCTTTTTTTAATTGGGGATTTTCGCTGACACCAGTCACTTTGGGTGACCTTGACCTTATTTTCAAGGTCATCAAGGCATATTGATATTTTTTAAAACTCTTGTTAATGCGATATCTCATGAACCGTGCATTAGGGAATAATGCATTTGCTTATTGTGACATTTTAAACATAGGTCACCCCACCACTTTGATAATTTTCCTCTTAACTGTTACATTTAAGGTAAAGTTTATTTATTGCCTACATTGGCAGAGTAAACAAACAATTAACCATAATGATGACCTTCAGTACATTTTCTAAGGTCACCATAGCATTAGGATTGCTTTTCATTATGAAATTAGAAGATAAATAGTTGCGTTTGTAAAATTTCCGGGATTCATTGTTATTCAACATCCGCAAATTTAGTTTAAAACCGACGGCGTTAGCCGGAGGTTTTAAACGCTTAAATTTGCGGGTGTTGAATAACAATGAATCCCGGAAATTTTACAAACGCAACTATTTATCGATATTGTAACATGACCGTTAGTTATAAGCATTTTAATAGCGAACTCTATTTTAGCGTAGGTAACTCTGAGTTGAAAGGATCTAACGACTGATCCATTATTTTCATAGGCGTCGCAGCTATAAAGAAATCGAAATTCCCAGTGTTATAAACATTAAAATAGTGTTCGTATATTGCAAGCAGTTGCAATGGTAACGATGAGATCTTATAATTTTCACTGTGATATTTATGAGAGAGAAAACAGTTATACGATTCATCAAGCAACAGGAACAAACCCGACTGAACAAATATCTTAAACTCGCCAAGACCATTGTGACGTTGACGCGATCATTATGACGTCATAACCGTTGGCCTTTGTGACGTCGTGCCATGGGAACAGCGTTCGAAAGAAACCGATCCGCATGGCACAAGGCGGCAAATCAGGAGAAACTTAGCCAATTAAGAAAGTTAAGTTACATAAAACTAAAGCAATTTGAAAAGGATTTTTGGCATCTACGGGATTGCGCAAGTTAGGAAATGACAACAACAACAGTAACATGTGAATCGGGCACGAATATTAGGAGAATCAGAACATTTAAATGTTGTCAACTTGAGGCGGACCATATAATGTATCGTTTCGCGGTGATTCGCCTCAGCCAATTTGCGGGTGTTCATTGCCATTTAACACTGGCAAATCCTTCAAATCAACCAATCAGAAACGAGTATTTACCGAAGTCATGTTACAATACCTCATAACGGCGTGGAATTGTCATGTGTGAGTTAAAGATGAAGACATCTGTAATGCGATTTTGGACAATTCAGAGAAGGCACAAGGGTAACATATATATTTTCCTTGTTTTCCAATATTTAACGACCCTGTCTGATCGGCTCCCGGTCCGCGC
This sequence comes from Steromphala cineraria, assembly GCA_916613615.1. Taxonomy (NCBI): domain Eukaryota; kingdom Metazoa; phylum Mollusca; class Gastropoda; order Trochida; family Trochidae; genus Steromphala; species Steromphala cineraria. The sequence continues at coordinate 56,527,519 of OU744729.1, forward strand.
TCTTGTTATTTTTGGAAAATGTCACAAAATTACTTCACTTCTCATTAATTGTTGTTGTTAATAAAATGTGATATCAATAGTATATCATTATAAACCGGAATGACCCTTTTAACTTCGTTTCCACATAATTTATTACCTCAATAGGACTGTCCCTTTAATATAAGGTTCGTTACACTCGTAAAATTAATGTCCTATGTTATGTACTTCATGAACGCTAAATGGAGATTTTATTTCGCTTCAATTACGTTTTTGCCACTTAGCTATCTAATTCACGTTAATGCGTTACTGACAAACCAAGCAAAACAATATATGTATCTGTTTTCTCTAACTAAAAGTTGAATATATGCATGCCCCGTATTGCTTCACAAAACGGACCCAGAAACACACAAAATACACCTATACTAGTCAAGTTACAGAAAGACATGACATATCAGCTGTTTCATCAAGTATTGAAGACCAGTAAGAAAAATAAAATAGATTTCAAATATCTTGATTCTCAACGTGAAATAACATTTCGATCGGCTTGTTGGATACGTTCTTGTGAAATACGAAATTACTACAATCTGGATACATGTTATCGACAGTTTCATAATTGTTAATACTGTCGGTAAAACCTTATAAAAACCTGTAGATCTAAGTCATTGAGACACACTCTTTGAACAGTATATCATGATTTCATAAGGTTTTGATAAAATAAACGTTAAAAAATAAGAAACGAATCTCAATGTATTCATGAATCGGAACCCTGTCGAAGTATTTTACGTTCGCATCTTCAATAGCATTATTAATTACTTCCCTTTGAGAAAAGGGGTTTTCCCGATAGATGGCGCTCTCATTATCCATGCAAGACTTGGAAATCCCTGATGTTGAGCAACGATGAGGAAATACTGTGTAGAATCCTCTTTTTCTCCCGTGGCATTCATTTTCATAGTATAAATACTGAAGAATATGGTTTGAGAATATCTTGTTATAAATTGTAATTGGTAGTGCATCATGTAGTTTGTAATTAAGAAACTTCGGAGGAGATTTCAAGTTTTGTACGTCTGTGTGGCTCCAAGTCTAGACACTGACAGCTAGGAGGAGAAAGATCATCCCATTGTTACACAGAGGAGAGCTGCGGTTACCTTTATAATGGCATCTTCTGAAACTATGAGTTTTGAATTTCAACGGTATGTATAAAGCATCCAAATTATTTCATGCTTGAAATAATTAAATATATTTGATTGATTATTACAATTATTTTACAAATTAAATTACAACCTCAATTTGATTGATTATCTCTGAAGGTACCTCATTAGTAAAGACTATTTTATAAAGGGGTAGTACACGTAACAAGTGTGGTATTTGTTGAAGAGGACAAATTCTAATTCATTTTACAACTTTTTCTTCTCTAATGTTTATAGTCCTCCTGAGAAAGAGTTTGACAGTGATGCCTTGCAGATGATAACACAGTCAGTTCAGAGCTTGGAGCAGCTTCGTCTACAGATGAAAGTATCAACTGTACAGTATCAGAACAAAGGTTTGATATATACTGTCTGAGCATAACAGCTTATATATCATATTTTTATCACAATTGTAATTGAATATGAAAATTGTCTTTTGAGGTGAGGCACATTTGATCACCATTTTGCTATCATACTCAACAAGCTTATCAGGTCGGGGATAACCACCGAACGACCTATAATAGCTCGATTTAGCTATAGTAGCTCGATCGAGCTATAGGTCTATAAGGTCGATCGAGCTATAACTGCATTTTTTTGACAATGTGCAATTATTACGGGTTTTCCGCAATTGCGGCCCCGCCAATATGGAAACATATTTTATCGATTCATTCTTGGCCCTTCACAGAATTTGGCTAAACCCTAGCGCTTTTTAGTTATTAGACATTAGTTTGCACTACCCAAGTGTCAATGTCACTTCGAATAGAAAATAACAACTCAAAAGCAGAAAAATATACCTCTCAAAGTTGACACAACACTCGGCTGATGACTGATCGTTTCGATTGCCTGACTTCTGGTTTGGATGTCTATTTCGTAATCATAATTTTCCCGTGCATCTCGCTCGAGCGTGACAATTTTAATAATCTACGGAAATTACACTCGGCTTTCGGGTATATTCGGGTTTGAGAAGGGGCCATCCCTGCATAGATATTATAATTTTATAATTATAGTTTTAGCTTATATATAATAACGAATTATGAAAAGTTTTAATCATTAAAATGTCGACACAACAGGGGAACCAATATGGACATAAAACATGAAAAAAAATTCTTTGTTGATTTATAATTGAATTCTCCCAAAATACATATGCAAATTAGATAGACTCATGTAAACTATTAAGACTAAACTATTATAATACAATCCGATATCATTTGGATATAGTAGAAACATTATGCAAATTACTCCAACTTGCACTAAAGTATTCCAATAGTTTCTAAGTCTTTCACCTTGTATAAAGCGCAAATCAGTTTAAGAGCCCTTAAAATGATTAAATTCCACATTTGATATTACTGACGATGTCCACTTTTTAACGCAACCATGACTGTTTATAAACCGGAAGTACAGAAGGCTCGATGCCATTGTAAGGATCGTAATGAGTTTGCAAACGTGTACACATTTTCAGATAACATTTACTCAATACTTGGGTCGAGTAATGAGAATATTATGTTCTTTTTTTCGTTAATTGTGTTAAGAACTTAAGTACCTTCATCACAATTATTAATTCAAAGGTTTTTGAAATAGAAATTCACCGTGCGGTCCCTACTGATAGTTTTGCACTGTTATAGTAGAAGTTAATCCTTTCTTAACAAATGTTACAAATCATGGTAGGGACGAACCAATGGAAAACGCCAGCAAGCGAGTTGCAATGAATCAAACACCAAACAAAACAAAAACATTTTATAACTGAAATTATAATATCTATGCAGGGATGGCCCCTTCTCAAACCTGAATATGCCCGAAAGCCGAGTGTAATTTCCGTAGATTATTAAAATTGTCACGCTCGAGCGAGATACTCGGGAAAATTATGATTACGAAATAGACATCCAAACCAGAAGTCAGGCAATCGAAACGATCAGTCATCAGCCGAGTGTTGTGTCAACTTTGAGAGGTATATTTTTCTGCTTTTGAGTTGTTATTTTCTATTCGAAGTGACATTGACACTTGGGTAGTGCAAACTAATGTCTAATAACTAAAAAGCGCTAGGGTTTAGCCAAATTCTGTGAAGGGCTAAGAATGAATCGATAAAATATGTTTCCATATTGGCGGGGCCGCAATTGCGGAAAACCTGTTATAACTGCACATTGTCAAAAAAATGCGGTTATAGCTCGATCGACCTATAGACCTATAGCTCGATCGAGCTACTATAGCTAAATCGAGCTATTATAGGTCGTTCGGTGGTTATCCCCGACCTGCTTATTTGGCAGTTTCAGATCTCTGAGCTCAGAATTTTGTAACTCACACGTCTGTACCTTTCAAAATTATAAAACACATGTCCGTGTTGATTGGAAAATCAGGTATTGAAAATAACGCACAGGAATTTTAACCCTTTTAGAACAGGTTATATATATTCCCTTTCCATATTTTAAAGCATTATCTTTGATTGATAAATAGGAACATTTCCATGTACCGGTACTGTTTTATCTAAACAGTGTTAATTAAGATAACACTTGGCCATTCTAAATAGCTGAATAATGTTTTTTTGATTGCGATGCTAAGCTAAGATATTCTTTTGGCCATTTTCTTATTACAAAAAACTATAATAAGTAGTGTCCTGTCTATGCATAAGTGAAATTAACTAGTAATTTGACAAGTCGTAGTCATTTAAATCAATAATTTTGATTAATTGAAAAGATATAAATTCCAAGTGACATTCAATGAATGTCTTTGCTGAAATCTTTAAAGAAGGACTATATTTATGATGACTACAAAAGCTTCTTATCACATGCATTACTTCATATGTCATGATATTTTTATACAATCGACTAAAAATTTCATATTCATATAGATACAACTGAAATATGTTTTTACTACAGTTTCAGAGAAGATACGCTCTACCCTAGACGAATTGCGTGATATCAAGTCTGAGATTGAGGGTAGTCATGACAACCTGGTACCGACCTCCATTAACGAGGGCCCACTCCTTGAACTGCGTCAGCTGACCTTGATGCATGTGCCATCATCCTTGAACCCAGAGGTCAAGGCAAGATTTGATGCCCTTTTGTCAAAAGTCTTTGAAGGTTAGTCAATAAATTAATAGATAAAAATGGTATGTGTTTTAGTGGGTGTTTTTTGATAGCTCCTACAGAGTGTAAACCTTGCTTTCACTTACTTGATTTTTAGCTCATCTTGCCTGTAAGGCCTGATGTTTCATCTATATTCATATTCTTCTCCAGATAGTGATGACTATAAGGACCACAAGGGCCATGCCCTTAAAACCTATTTCATTTGCTTCTCTAGAACCATAATGGCCTAGAGAACTGAAATCTTGTTAACAGACTCCTGCTATTGAAGTTACAGTCATAATGACCCTATGGTCCCTAAAACGGGCTTGGTGAACCTTTGGATCCTATGCTGTAAATTATCAATTCAATATTTGAGCTATTTCCACTTCTGTATTGATTTCAGTTATCTGAAATCAGATCACATATATATTTAAGTCTAGAATTTGAGACCTTACAAAGGGGGAAACCACAGCAAAATTAAACATGAAACCTAATGAGCCAATGGCTCTATATTTTGTTATGTACCGGTAGTTTGAAAACATACTTTAGCATTCAGAATCCCGGTGAGGCACCACAGACTTGTGACCTGAGCCTTGTTTGCATTGTGTCCCTGTGTAGGACACTTCATCCACATTGTAATCAGTCTACCAAGATGTACAAATGGAGACCTGAACTGAGGAATGTTCCTATAACCCTGTAAGAAGTGCTTGAAAACAACATCAAAGGTCCATTCCTTCAGGGTATTGATGGAATTTTTGTGCCTAGAGCATGCCTAGCATAGTGCAATACAAATTGTCTATTATCATTTTTAGCTCACCTTTACAAAGTAAATGTGAGCTTATGTCATGGCGCTTCGTCCGTCGTCCGTCTGTCCATCCGTCTGTCCGTCCGTCCGTCCGTCTGTCCGTCCGTCCGTAAACTTTCAGGAAAAAGACTACTCCTCCTAAACGAATCCATATATCATTCTGAAATTGTAGTATGTTATACCCATGGTGATTCCTCACAGAAAGGTAGACGTTTCAGTTTTGAGAATCCAAGATGGCCGCCATGGCAGCCATATTGAATTTTCAATTAGATTTCAGAAAAAAGACTACTCCTGCTAAACGAATCCAGATATCATTCTGAAATTGTAGTATGTTATACCCATGGTGATTCCTCACAGAAAGGTAGACGTTTCAGTTTTTAGAATCCAAGATGGCCGCCATGGCAGCCATATTGAATTTTCAATTAGATTTCGCGAAAAAGACTACTCCTCCTAAACGAATGCAGATATCATTCTGAAAATGTAGTATGTTTTACCCATGGTGATTCCTCACAGAAAGGTAGACGTTTCAGTTTTAAGAATCCAAGATGGCCGCTATGGCAGCCATATTGAATTTTCAATTAGATTTCACGAAAAAGACTACTCCTCCTAAACGATTGCAGATATCATTCTGAAATTGTAGTATGTTATACCCATGGTGATTCCTCACAGAAAGGTAGACGTTTCAGTTTTAAAAATCCAAGATGGCCGCTATGGCAGCCATATTGAATTTTCAATTAGATTTCAGGATTACTCCTGCTAAACGAATCCAGATATCATTCTGAAATTGTAGTATGTTATACCCATGGTGATTCCTCACAGAAAGGTAGACGTTTCAGTTTTGAGAATCCAAGATGGCCGCCATGGCAGCCATATTGAATTTTCAATTAGATTTCAGGAAAAAGACTACTCCTCCTAAACAAATGCAGATATCATTCTGAAAATGTAGTATGTTATACCCATGGTGATTCCTCACAGAAAGGTAGACGTTTCAGTTTTGAGAATCCAAGATGGCCACTATGGCAGCCATATTGAATTTTCAAATAGATTTCATGAAAAGACTACTCTTTTTAAACTAATCTAGATATCATTCTGAAATTGTAGTATGTTATAACTATGGTGATTCCTCACAGAAAGGTAGACGTTTCAGTTTTGAGAATCCAAGATGGCCGCGATAGCAGCCATATTGAATTTTCAATGAGATTTCATGAAAATGACTACTTCTCCTAAACCAATCTAGATATCATTTTCATATTGTAGTATGTTATACCTATTGTAATTCCTCCCACAAAGGTAGACGTTTCAGTTTTGAGAATCCAAGATGGCTGTGATAGCATCCATATTGACTTTCCAGCTGCAGAAGACACATCATTATTACTAATTTTTAAGCTTTCATCAAGTGATCACTCGCACTATATACATTCTCTAATTTGAACTTACTGATCATAATATTATCTTGAATATGGAATATTTAAGATTGTCATGCAAGTTGTTCTATATTTGTAAGTGTTTCTAAAACATTAAGATGAAAGACAAACATAATTAATTAATTTGTTTAAAATATTTATGGCAACTAGCTGCAAAAACCCAATGACATTAAACATCATGTTAGATTTTGAACAATGTTATCTCCCTTATATTCCTTTAAATACCACACATAAGGGGTCAACCAGAGTTCAGATATTTCTGTTGAGTCCACTATGCTGTCTAATACACATCCCAATACAGGCTGCTAGCATCATAGTGTCAGCTGCTAGTCTGTTGCATAATCAACCTGACCCAATTGTTATGGTAGAGCATTATGCTATATGGCCATGTGTATGCAATAAGAGTTATGGAAATTAGACTTGTATTCTCATGACAGTGACAAAGTTATTCTTGTCACTTGTTTTGTGTTTAGCAATCTACATGATAAGTTGATGTGTGGAAAGAGTTATTTTGCATCAGGTTCCAGTTCCTGTGTTTTACTCATATTTGTACCATTTCTATATCTAACAGAAGTTCTTCTTGACACAAAATCAATTTAGGACAAAAGCTAACTATATTTTGTGAAATTATGTTTATTTTTCACAACAATTCATGTTCACTCCCGTCAAGTCTTTCAATACCACACATAAGGGCTTAGCCAGAGTTCAGGTTTACATGCTCAGCACACTTGGATGCTTCTCCAAATATACGTACACAAAGCCCAATACACAAACTGCTACACTCTCTGGGCCTAGCAGCCCTGCCTGCTTGTATATTGCATAGTAATCCTGACCTAATTGGTAAATAGAACATAATGGACTTTATGGAAAGTATATAAATTGTCTTTATGAAAAGTATACTTGTATTCTATTAATAGTAATACTTTTTACAAATAACAATTTAAACAAGTCAAGAATCAGCTTTTGTGTACAACAATCTGCACGATGAGTTAATATTAACAAGTCAAGAATCTGCTTTTATGTTCAGTAATCTACATGATAAGTTAATAATAGAGGTATTTTGTATCAGGTTCCAGTTCCAATACCATGTGTTTTATAAATACCTGTAAAAATAAATGATAATTGTATCATGCTGAAGGGGTTCTGGGAACAACATGTCATCATAGAAGTCATTATTTTTCAATTAGATTTCAGGCCAAGTACTACTCCTACTAAATCAATTAAGATATCATTCTGAAAAGTGAGTATTTTTTTATATAGTGATTCTTAAGAATCCAAGATGGTCAATATGTCAATTATATTGAATTTTCAATTAGATTTCATGAAATTCATTGAAAAGAATACATTTCCTGATCAATCAAATCAATGGTCATTATATTTGTATTGATACGCTTGTTGTAATATTTATCAACACTATAAATACAGTTACAAAAAACTGTATGAATCATCTTTATCTGCGAACAGCCTGAAGCATGACTGTTTTAATAAATCCTTTCGGTTTTACATAATTCCTGACACTTCATATATGGCAAATAACATAGCCAGTGAGGGATAAATATACATTTTATAATCATCTATATCTGATTACGGTCTGAACAATGATTATCTAGATAATTATAATGATCATTCAATTCAAACAAATCCTTTTCAAAAGCATTTAAAATGATTAAATTTGTTCACTCCCAACACTAACTGTTAGGTTTTTTAGTACTTTGTTCCCATGCAATTAATTTATTCCAAATTGAAAATTTTGGTTAATGAATAACAAATTACCTTTTATTTTGTTTGTCATGCTAATAAAAGATATCATTTAATATTCATCTTCAAAACTAATTGAACAGCTGTCTGAACAATTCTTTTTTTACAAAGTCTTTCTCACCAATTCTCTCTGTTAGTTAAGATACTTCAATAAACATATTACTGAGTTGACCTCCAGATTATTTCCATTGCAAACCTCTCTTCTGCCCCCACCCCTTCTATTCCCTCTTTCCCTCCTCCCCTTTTTTCTCTCCTGTCCTTCCATTGCAAACCTTTCTTCTATCCCACAATCCTTCTATGAATTTGTGATTTGTGTCAGAGAGATATATTCCAAATGTTTATGTGCATCATCTTTTTAGTTCTTTGGAAGTTGAGAGTGTGACTAAATGAATACTCCTAAACCAATCAAGATATCATAATGAAATTAATACAGATGCCCACATAAAAGTAGCATTTTGAAGATTAAAAAGTCCAAGATGGTCACCAATTTAGCCATAGATATACAAAAAAGTTATACAAAAACCTACTGCTTGTTAACAAATCATGATTATATCATTCTTGTATTAATGTTTGTTCAAGCTCTAGTGGTTTCCAACAGAAGAATAGCATTTTAAAAGATAAAAAAATCATGATGACAGCCATAATCAATTATCGTATAAAAGATGGTTACACAATTAAACCATATTACAACATCATTCATTTTAAGGTGAGCTTCTGTACCCTCGGTACTTTTATTAGTTATCATTATTGTTTGCAGGACATGTGAAGAAGATTCTGATGAGTATGTTGCTGACGTGTCCGTGGTACGCGGCATCTCAGCGAGAGAGAGGAGAGCAGGCTCGTCACAACATGATCCTGGTCCTGTATCTCGGAGAAGACGATCAGTACTTCACCCCGGCTAATCACCACGACCAGACAGAGGGCAGGGTCATCGATTTGGTCAGTTACGGAGTTAAAGTAATATTTTTAGAGTAGGGGATTACATAGGCACAATTTGACTATTCAACAGTCACAGCACTCTGAAAAAATGAAAGAGGCTAGTGTATCTCATGAACCATTGAACATATTTTGTTTTACATATGTTCACAGCCAACATTTGAGAATACACTAACATCTTATAATTTTGTTGGCTTTGACCTTCTTTTCAAGGTCAATTATAGCAAAGTAGAAGTTTGTACAAACAACTAATTAACGTTAAGCAGAAGTTGGGGTAATATTATATGAATTTCAGGGGCAGATATATACATTTACTTTTTAGCTCATCTGGCCTGTAAGGCCCGATGGGCTTATGGCATGGCATGGTGTCCGGCGTCCGTCCGTCCATCCGTCCGTCCGTCCGTCCATCCGTCCGTCCGTAAACTTTGTGGAATTTCGACTTCTTCTCCAGAACCATAGGGGCTAGAAAGCTGAAACTTTGTGTACAGACTCCTTGACTAGTGAGGATTATAAATTGTAGCTTTGGTGGCCCTGTGACCCCTAATAAGGGCCACAGGGGCCACGCCCTAAAAACCTATTTTAAACTTCTTCTCCAGAACCATAAGGCCTAGAAAGCTGAAACTTTGTGTACAGACTCCTTGACTAGTGAGGATTATAAATTGTAGCTTTGGTGGCCCTGTGACCCCTAATAAGGGTCACAGGGGCCACGCCCTAAAAACCTATTTTCATCTTCTTCTCCAGAACCATAAGGCCTAGAAAGCTGAAACTTTGTGTACAGACTCCTTGGCTAGTGAGGATTATAAACTGTAGCTTTGGTGGCCCTGTGACCCCTAATAAGGGCCACAGGGGCCACTCCCTAAAAACCTATTTTAATCTTCTTCTCCAGAAGCATAGAGCTCAGAAAGCTGAAACTTTGTGTACAGACTCCTTGACTAGTGAGGATTATAAATTGTAGCTTTGGTGGCCCTGTGACCCCTAATAAGGGCCACAGGGGCCACGCCCTAAAAACCTATTTTAATCTTCTTCTCCAGAAGCATAAGGCCCAGAAAGCTGAAACTTTGTGTACAGACTCCTTGGCTAGTGAGGATTATAAATTGTAGCTTTGGTGGCCCTGTGACCCCTAATAAGGGCCACAGGGGCCACGCCCTTAAAACCTATTTTAATTTTCTTCTCCAGAAGCATAGGGCTCAGAAAGCTGAAACTTTGTTTACAGACTCCTTGACTAGTGAGGATTATAAATTGTAGCTTTGGTGGCCCTGTGACCCCTAATAAGGGCCACATGGGCCACGCCCTAAAAACCTATTTTAATCTTCTTCTCCAGAAACATAAGGCCAAGAAAGCTGAAACTTTGTGTACAGACTCCTTGGCTAGTGAGGATTATAAATTGTAGCTTTGGTGGCCCTGTGACCCCTAATAAGGGCCACAGGGGCCACGCCCTAAAAACCTATTTTAATCTTCTTCTCCAGAACCATGAGGCCTAGAAAGCTGAAACTTTGTGTACAGACTCCTTGACAAGTGAGGATTATGAAATGTAGGTTTGGTGACCCTGTTGCTCCAATAAAGGCAACAGGAACGTCCTTCAAATCTATTTTAATCTTCTTCTCCTGAAGTACAAGTCAGTGAAAACTGAAACTTATACTTAATTTTATGATTGGTGACCCTTTGGCCTCTACAAAGGGGGAATCACATTGGTCACACTCTACAGCATATATTGTAATTGACGATGAAGCCTGATGAGCTACAGAGCCAATGGCTCTATTTTTTGTGAACCCTCTTGGGTGGGATTCACACCCCCCTACACCCTTCCAACATTCTTCATTTTGTATTAATTAAAGAAATCATTTCTGTAACTATTGAGAAGGTTTCATCTTGTATTGATTTAGGATTAAGAAATCATGTTCTTTTTCTTTTATTTTCTCTCTTTATAATATACTTCTATAAATACAGGGCTGGCTGCAGGCAGTAGAGTTGTCCCACTTCGGCCGATTCCTGGCGAAAGGTCGGACCAGGTTTGTGGAGACCCTCCTGTGTGACCAGAGTGCTGTGTTGAGGGGGAGTGAGGAGTGGACCCAACTACTGGACAGTGTCCAGCCTCAGCAGATAGTTGGTATGTTGCACCCACTTTATAAATATAGAGATTATTACCTGAGGAAGTGTGCGATATGACTTTCTAGATACAGGTGTTAAGTTTTATATTACTGAGTTAGAACACGGATATAATGGATATTATAATAATTATGAGTGTCCATGACATAGTATGTAACCGACTCGAGTGTCTAAATATTAGTATTTCCTGAGCTAGAGTGAGGCATATACTTAATATATTTAGGCACGAGTGTCGTAAAAATAGTGTGTCATTGGCACGAATATAATATTCCTAGGGCAACATATGGAAAATATTAACCTCGATATGACTGCCCTCGTTAGTAACAATATACATAAATTTGCACAAATTTCGTAAATGTCATATGACACATTTCCAAGGTCAATGATTTCTTAGATATATATATATTAATTTCCGTTTTGTTCTCTAAGAAACATTAAGACATTTGCCTGTAGCCTATAATACAGTTAGTGAAGCTACAATAATTGTTGGGATGGGATGTGCACTTGTTTTTAGCTCACCTTTACAAAGTAAATGTGAGCTTATGTCATGGCGCTTCGTCCGTCGTCCGTCTGTCTGTCCGTCCGTCTGTCCGTCCGTCCATCTGTCCGTCCGTAAACTTTCACGAAAAAGACTACTCCTCCTAAACGAATTCAGATATCATTCTGAAATTGTAGTATGTTATACCCATGGTGATTCCCCACAGAAAGGTAGACGTTTCAGTTTTGAGAATCCAAAATGGCCGCCATGACAGCCATATTTAATTTTCAATTAGATTTCATGAAAAAGACTACTCCTTCTAAACGAATACAGATATCATTCTGAAATTGTAGTATGTTATACCCATGGTGATTCCTCACAGAAAGGTAGACGTTTCAGTTTTGAGAATCCAAGATGGCCGCCATGACAGCCATATTTAATTTTCAATTAGATTTCATGAAAAAGACTACTCCTTCTAAACGAATACAGATATCATTCTGAAATTGTAGTATGTTATACCCATGGTGATTCCTCACAGAAAGGTAGACGTTTCAGTTTTGAGAATCCAAGATGGCCGCCATGACAGCCATATTGAATTTTCAATTAGATTTCATGAAAAAGACTACTCCTTCTAAACGAATACAGATATCATTCTGAAATTGTAGTATGTTATACCTATGGTAATTCGACACAGAAAGGTATACGTTTCAGTTTTGAGAATCCAATATGGCCGCCATGGCAGCCATATTGAATTTTCAATTAGATTTCATGACAAAGACTATTCCTCCTAAACCAATCTAGATATCATTTTTATATTGTAGTATGTTATACCTATAGTGATTCCGCACAGAAAGGTAGATGTTTCAGTTTTGAGAATCCAAGATGGCCGCAATAGCAGCCATATTGACTTTTCAGCTGCAGATGACACATCATTATTATTAAATTTTAAGCTTTCATCAAGTGATCACTGGCACCATATAAATTCTCTAATTTGAACTTACTAATCATAATATTATCTTAAATATAAAATATTTAAGATTGTCGTGCAAGTTGTTCTATATTTTCAAGTGTTTCTAAAAAAAATTAAGATGAAAGACAAACATAATTGATTAATTTGTTTAAAATCTTTCTGGCAACTAGCTGCAAAAACCAAATCACATTATACATGTTAAATTTTAAACAATGGTATCTCCCTTATATTCCTTTAAATACCACACATTAGGGGTCAACCAGAGTTCAGATATTTCACTATGCTGTCTAATACACATCCCAAGGCAGGCTGCTAGCATCACAGTGTCAGCTGCTAGTCTGTTGCATAATCAACCTGACCCAATTGATATGGTAGAGCATTATGCTATATGGCCATGGCCCATGTGTATGCAATAAAAGTTAATGGACTTGTATTCTCATGACAGTGATATGTTCTTTCTAAGAATAACAACTTATACAAAACTTGTCTACAATAAGCTTTGTGTTTAGCAATCTACATGATAAGTTGATGTGGAATGAATATGCAGATGAAAATCGAAAAGGGTTTAGTAAGAAAAGTAAGGAAATTTGATTTGTCATATCTCTCTGTTGATTTGACAATGCAAAAATGTTTACCATTATAGTACTGTATGAGTGTAAAATAAATTGATACTTTAATGAAAGACATCTCATGGTCACTTGACATGTAAATATTATGTGAACAAAATAAACGTGTCTTATGCATTGCTGTGTTTATGACTTTCCACTCAATCAGTCATTCATTTTCCTTGAAAAATCTGTACTTTTGGGATTCTCAATATCCCATGCAGCATAACCATCAGTGAAATAATCTTGAAATCATATTAATGATTCACTACAAAACAAATGTAAGTGCCCACCATCCTGTAAGTAATGAATGACATTTAAATGGATACACCTAAACCAATCAAGATATCATAATGAAATTAATACGGATGCCCACATAAAAGTAGCATTTTGAAGATTAAAAAGAACAAGATGGTCACCAATTCAGCCATAGATATACAAAAATGTTATACAAAAACCTACTGCTTGTTAACTTATCATGATTATATCATTCGTGTATTAATGTTTGTTCAAGCTCTAGTCGTTTCCAAAAGAAGACTAGTATTTTAAAAGATAAAAAAATCATGATGGCAGCCATAATCAATTATATAAAAGATGGTTACATGTATAATTAAACCATAAACATCATTCATTTTAAGGTGAGCTTCTGTACCCTCGGTACTTTTATTATATTGAAAATATGACACTTGTTTTGGTCAAGTTTTTAATAATAAATGTACCTAGCCATTTAAATCTCGTGTTCCATTTGTGTTAATCAACATTCAGTTATGTTTGTTGTGATACAAGTTCATTAACAGTGAAAGTTCTTGATACAGATGTATGTATCTTTGTCAAACATGATTTTAACTGATTTTTCTCTTACTCTAACTTCACTCTACAAACCAAAGGTCAGACATTTAACAGGTAAAAAAACCTCTATCAAGGCTGAATAGATAGATATAAAAAAAATCAAGAACCATTGAATTTGCTCCTGAGGATTTCAGAGTCAACAAACTTGCATCAAGGTTCATCACTGACCCAACAATTTGAATGAATTTTGAATCTTCTCTTCAGGTGTGCGAGGGTTTGTGGAGGCGTGTCGGGGCCAGGCAGTCGGGGGGATCAGTAAGAAGAAGAAGAATGGACAACTCAAGCTCAAGGATACAACAACATTTTCTCAGCTCTGTGAATCTTGCAGGTAGAGTTCTTCATGCTTTGAAATTCCTTTATAATACTTAAGCTTAAGAATATACTGATAAATGATCTTATGTAGTGCCAAAGGCTATCAGAAATGAAGCTAAACTAAGTAGATTGTAGTGACGGAGGAGAGATAAGAATCTTCAAGGTGGCTTATGAGATATCCCTTTGACTGTATCTGACTGTCTAACAGAGGTCCTGGGTTTGATATCTGCTTGAGGTGAAATAATCAAATGAAGCCCAAATTAAAGCATGGACAACTCTCTAGTACTGACTTTCACCATTGTACAAGGTTGGACTCAAAGACATTTGTATAGGGGATGTATCATCTAAATATGTGTGCTACAGGAGATATCACTCGTGGAAGATCATCTTGTATTAAGATTTTTTATATCAAAAGGCACTTGGGTGAGATTCTCTTTGTATGTGTCAAAATAAGGATATCCAATATCGACTTTATTAATTCATTAAGGCATTTATATGCTTGAAATTATACAAAGCAGTGGATTATTCAAGGGTTTACAATCTTTCACTTGAAAAAACAAGACTTTTAAGTTTGATAGAAGATGTACATATAACAGATTCATGGACTATTCTGTTGTTGTTTGATAATGATGGATTATCTCCCTTACAGACTGCTGTACCACCTGGAGAGAGTGACCGGTGGTCAGCCTGTGACCAGTGAACTGTGTAAGGACCAACTGTCAGACAAGGCTGCACACGCTCTCGGTGTCCTCAAGTCCATGTACCAGGTAACTTGTGTCTCTTTCTAGTTAGAACATTTCAGGTAACATTACATGTTCTAAAGTCTCTTTTATACCTAGGGCACTATCAATCTGTTCTGGGTTATATTTTGTGTTAATATATATGCAAACAGCACCTTGAGCTGAAGTTGAAATATTTGTGTGTTGTGTATGTATTCATGTGTGCAAAAGGAGATTGAATATGATGACCCCAAATTGTGGATAATAAAGACAAATGAAGGGTAATAACGGTAAATGACTCCTTGCTACAGAGTCAAATGATAATTAGTTGTAATCTCAAGCAGATTTCTCAAGAACGATGGAAATCATGCTTATTTGGGAAAGTTGATCCAGTGCATGATCTTTATTTCTAACATCAGAATGTTAAAGTTTGTTAATTCCTTCACTTGACAGGATGCTGGAGGAACAAGAGTGGATTTCTTCCCTCTCCTGTTGCCATGGAAAGAGGAAATAGATGAAAGATTAAAGTCCTTTCAGTATACAAAGCAAGCAGAAGTGGAAAGTGTTGTCGGCAGTTGGATGGTAGCAACAAGGCTTCAAGGGAGACAACTAAGGCCATTACCAAGTATGTGTTTCACATTCTCTCCCAAAAGTTAATACCTAAGTAACTTCATCAAATTTGCTTAAGACCTTTTAGCATTGGATAAATAAGTTTTTTGTTGACTTTCAGAACGACCTTTAGGATATGCTAAGTGGTGAGAGACTGAGTTTTCTCAGTTCTAGAAACATTTTCTCTTCACTTAGTTTGAAATTATTTATCGAGTCCGTGATAATATTACAAAGGGGATGACATAATTAAATGCTACGTAAAAACGATACAACAATGGTCTGAAATTGCAAGAAAACTTGAGTGGAGTAAAATCAATACATTTTTTACATAAATCACAAAATCTTCGACTACAGAGGCATATGATTAATAAAAAGAACATCTTTTGTTTAAAGTGTAATATCACTTATCTCTCATCTTGTGACAACCTATATTTTCAATTGTGGCTACAATGATAAATAAGTGATATCACAGTAATAAGAAAAGATATCCTCTATTAATAGCATGGAAATATCAGAGGAATAAATGACATAGGTCATTAACTATTTGCCTGGCATGCAGAAATATTAGCTTAAAAACTGAGACATTGACTGAAGTCAGATCATTATATTTATCTATAATGTGAAGTTATCCTATATTGACCATGTGTCCAGGTGTGGAGGACTCCCACTCCCAGCTGGTCAAGCTGATGGGGATGATCAGGGGACCGGTCAGCCAGAAGGAACCCAGCCAGATCCTCCTAGTGGCCAGGGCAGGCAGCTACATGTATGGATTGTCTACCCCTGACAGTGACGTGGACTATGTGGTTATATATGCAGAACCTAGTCTTGTAAGTACTGTAAGATATCTATCACAAAGAGGGTTCTAATAGCATTTGATCTAGAATCAAGTGTTTAAGTACTGGTGACGGCTACTGTTGCGAATCATTTGTTGTGATAGGAATGATGGATCAATCTCTCTATTTATCCATCCTTCAACAGCAAATTACAGTATAAATTTTTTTAACCCATTTGAATTTCATACTATTGGACTAGGTTACTCCATGTCAATCAGTGTGCCAGTTCATCTGTAAGTATTTCTTTTCCGGAGCAAAACTCCAAAACTATTAGACCTAGCTCATTGAGGCTTGGTATGTGTGCCTGTTGACTTTTTTCAATTTCTTCAAATTTTTATTTTTGGTGGTTTCCATGGAAAAAGATATAAGCATTTTGACAGATGACTTTGTCGTGTATGATAATCTTAGATTATTCAAGATGGCTATAATGATTCAATGGGGACCAATGAGATCAAGTAATCGCCCTATCTTTCTGTCTGTCCGTAATCATTCTGTTTCCGTTGCATAACTCTAAAACTATTAGACCTAGCTCATACATATGTCATAGGAACTTGGTTTATCTGTCAATCAGCATGTGTTTATGTTTTTAGCTCACCTTTACAAAGTAAATGTGAGCTTATGTCATGGCGCTTCGTCCGTCGTCCGTCTGTCCGTCCGTCCGTCCGTCCGTCCGTCCGTCTGTCCATCCGTCCGTCCGTCCGTCCGTCCGTAAACTTTCAGGAAAAAGACTACTCCTCCTAAACGAATCAAGATATCATTCTGAAATTGTAGTATGTTATACCCATGGTGATTCCTCACAGAAAGGTAGACGTTTCAGTTTTGAGAATCCAAGATGGCCGCCATGGCAGCCATATTGAATTTTCAATTAGATTTCAGGAAAAAGACTACTCCTCCTAAACGAATCCAGATATCATTCTGAAATTGTAGTATGTTATACCCATGGTGATTCCTCACAGAAAGGTAGACGTTTCAGTTTTGAGAATCCAAGATGGCCGCCATGGCAGCCATATTGAATTTTCAATTAGATTTCACGAAAAAAACTACTCCTCCTTAACGAATGCAGATATCATTCTGAAATTGTAGTATGTTATACCCATGGTGATTCCTCACAGAAAGGTAGACGTTTCAGTTTTGAGAATCCAAGATGGCCGCTATGGCAGCCATATTGAATTTTCAATTAGATTTCATGAAAATGACTACTTCTCCTAAACCAATCTAGATATCATTTTCATATTGTAGTATGTTATACCTATAGTGATTCCTCACAGAAAGGTAGACGTTTCAGTTTTGAGAATCCAAGATGGCCGCTATGGCAGCCATATTGAATTTTCAATTAGATTTCATGAAAATGACTACTTCTCCTAAACCAATCTAGATATCATTTTCATATTGTAGTATGTTATACCTATAGTGATTCCTCACAGAAAGGTAGACGTTTCAGTTTTGAGAATCCAAGATGGCCGCTATGGCAGCCATATTGAATTTTCAATTAGATTTAATGAAAATGACTACTTCTCCTAAACCAATCTAGATATCATTTTCATATTGTAGTATGTTATACCTATAGTGATTCCTCCTACAAAGGTAGACGTTTCAGTTTTGAGAATCCAAGATGGCCTCGATAGCAGCCATATTGACTTTTCAGCTGCAGATGACACATCATTATTACTCAATTTTAAGCTTTCATCAAGTGATCACTCGCACTATATAAATTCTCTAATTTGAACTTACTAATCATAATATTATCTTGAATATGGAATATTTAAGATTGTCATGCAAGTTGTTCTATATTTTTAATTGTTTCTTAAACATTAAGATGAAAGACAAACATAATTAATTAATTTGTTTAAAATATTTATGGCAACTAGCTTCAAAAACCCAATGACATTAAACATCATGTTGAATTTTAAACAATGGTATCTCCCTTATATTCCTTTAAATACCACACAAAAGGGGTCAACCAGAGTTCAGATATTCCTGTTGCGTCCATTTTGCTTTTCTAATACACATCCCAATACAGGATGCTAGCATCACAGTCTCAGCTGCTAGTCTGTTGCATAATCAACCTGACCCAATTGATATGGTAGAGCGTTATGCTATATGGCCATGTGTATGCAATAAGAGTTATGGAAATTAGACTTGTATTCTCATGACAGTGATATGTTCTTTCTAAGAATAACAACTTACACAAAACTTGTCAACAATAAGCTTTGTGTTTAGCAATCTACATAATAAGTTGATGTGGAAAGAGTTATTTTGCATCAGGTTCCAGTACCTGTGTTTTACTCATATTTGTACCATTTCTATATCTAACAGAAGTTCTTCTTGACACAAAATCAATTTAGGACATAAGCTAACTATATTTTGTGAAATTATATATATTTTTCACAACAATTCATGTTCTCTCTCGTCAAGTCTTTTAATACCACACATAAGGGCTTAGCCAGAGTTCAGGTTTACATGCTCAGCACACTAGGATGCTTCTCCAAAGATACGTACACAAAGCCAAATACACAAATTGCTACACTCTCCTTAAGGATCTGGGGCTAGCAGCCCTGCCTGCTTGTATATTGCATAGTAATCCTGACCTAATTGATAAATAGAACATAATGGACTTTATGGAAAGTATATAATCTGTCTTTATGAAAAGTATACTTGTATTCTATTAATAGTAATACTTTTTACAAATAAAAATTTTATAAAAATAAATGATAAAAGTTGTTCACTCCATCAGTGGGTTACATAATTCCTGACACTTCATATATGGCAAATAACATAGCCAGTGAGGGATAAATATACATTTTTTGATCATTTATATCTGATTACGGTCTGAACAATGATTATCTAGATAATCATAATGATCATTCAATTCAAACAAATCCTTTTCAAAAGCATTTAAAATGATTAAATTTGTTCACTCCCAACACTAACTGTTAGGTTTTTTACTCCTTTGTTCCCATACAATTAATTTATTCCAAATTGAAAATTTTGGTTAATGAATAACAAATTATCTTTTATTTTGTTTGTCATGCTAATAAAAGATATCATTTAATATTCATCTTCAAAACTAATTGAACAGCTGTCTGAACAATTCTTTTTTTACAAAGTCTTTCTCACCAATTCTCTCTGTTAGTTAAGATACTTCAATAAACATATTACTGAGTTGACCTCCAGATTATTTCCATTGCAAACCTCTCTTCTACACCCACCCCTTCTAACCCCCCTTTCCCTCCTCCCCTATTTTCTCCTGTCCATCCATTACAAACCTCTCTTCTATCCCACATTCCTTCTATCCCCCCCCCCCCCCCCCCCCCCCTCCTATCCTTCCAGCCCCTCTCCTGCAACTCTCGTATTGCATATTGAAATGAGGGGAGGACACTCACTATATGGAATAACAGTATCTTACATAAGAGGATAAGTTACATAAGCTACATGCAGGTGCAAGAGGTCATCATAGGTCATCATATCTAGTAATTAGCATAGACCCCCATGTTGCTAGCCTATTCTGACCAATCAGATTGCACTAACATATGTCAAGATTTAAGATATTCAGAAATCTTCAGTTAGAATTACATGAGACATTGACCTGGACAGTTTACTTTGGCAATTGGACTTATCATTAGCTGAATTTGTGATATGTGTCCGAGGGATATATTCCAAATGTTTATGTGCATCATCTTTTTAGTTCTTTGGAAGTTGAGAGTGTGACTAAATGAATACTCCTAAACCAATCAAGATATCATAATGAAATTAATACAGATGCCCACATAAAAGTAGCATTTTGAAGATTAAAAAGTCCAAGATTATCACCAATTCAGCCATAGATATACAAAAAAAGTTATACAAAAACCTACTGCTTGTTAACAAATCATGATTATATCATTCTTGTATTAATGTTTGTTCAAGCTCTAGTGGTTTCTAACAGAAAAATAGCATTTTAAAAGATAAAAAAATCATGATGGCAGCCATAATCAATTATCATATAAAAGATGGTTACACAATTAAACCATATAACCACATCATTCATTTTAAGGTGAGCTTCTGTACCCTCGGTACTTTTATTATAATTTCTTCACACGTTTTTTTGGTGCTTTCAATTGAAATGGAAGTTGGATAGTTGGTTCAGGGATATGACATCTTCTGATGACTCTTGTTACAGACAGTGATGTCCTCATGCAGACAGCTACCGGAGAGTGTAGAGAACAGAGGCCCACAGAAGCAGTTCGAGTATGGTGCCTACGAAGTGAGGCTCTTCTGTGAGATGGTGCTCAAAGCAAGTGTTGTCATTCTTGAGGTGAGTTAATTACTGTCACTTCTATCATAAATTTCTGGAATTTCAATAATTTTTTTTTATAAACTTCAAAAAAAAATCCTGGAAAATCACAAACAATTTTAATGGCTTTCAATATCATTCTTTCACAGCCACTATTTATTTTGATGCATTAGTTTGCTGGAGCAACTTCTCTTTAATTTTTGCTAAAAATAGAAATTATATTCTACATTTTGTAACTTTTTCAATGGATTTTAAAGAGGTTATACAATGTATTTTTTCTAAGAATGATAAATCGTTATCGCCAGTACCATCATCAATGGGAATGCAATGAACATATAATTGAGACAATATAGTATTAGCCTTTTAATCAGCAATTTATGTCCGGTTTTAGAATGCCGCCGAAATTAACAGACGAACACTTTGAAAACTCATTAGAGCGTGACGCTACGCTCAGGCGCCTGTCACCAATTGCGTATCTACCATATAATGTCTGGAGAAAAACCTCCTTCAAACCAAAACGATTTATGTGTTAATTTCTGATTTATAAAAAAGCCAAGAGCAAGTACGATAACATCTAAGACATACTCTATACTTGAACTTTATGAAATGCTGAGTCGATTTTGTTTGCGGATTCGCTTTGATAGATGTTACTGTACCAAAATGCAGAATGTGATTTGCAAAACAGTGTTACATTTTCAATACGAATCAAAACCTCATATATATATCTTAAATAGATCAACCACTGGTAAAAATGATGTTTGTTTAATTATTTTTTCTTGTGTTGATCATAACTTACTATACATTTTCCACTGTGGCATCTATCTTTTAATTATAGAAAAAATATCATAATAAATAACATATCCTGTTCACACTTTTCCTATCCTCTCAAATCACCATGATACAATTATTCACAGTCTAATGGCCTCTTTAGAATATATCCGTATTTTGCAGTAAATCCACAAAAATGTAACATTATGTAGGTATTCGATTGTAGAAAATATTTGGTTTGTTCACTGAAAATATAAACAATTTGTTATTTGTCACCGTCGGAAATAATAGTCAGTGTATGTTATGTAAGATTCAGCAAACAACAGATCGTTGTTATCATTTTTCAATGTAATGACAGCTTTTTAATCGTTCACTTAATATACAAATATTCACAAAAAACGCTCAATTTTTTTTATATTCTGAAAAATTCCATGTCTGATTGCTCAATAACAGTTTATTTAAGTTAATCATCATTGTATAAACATGTAGTATTGTATATTTCAAAACCTTATTATAAAATGACGTAAAAAGTCTTCATCTTCATAAAACTGCCTTGTTAAATTGGCGTCTTCGTGACTAGACTGTTAAATGTGATAACAACGGTCTGTTGTTTGCTGAATCTTACATAACATAACTACTCCCCTTCTGCTACGTCATAGAAGGTAGACACGCTCGGGACATGCTTCAGTGACCACAGATTCTCTTCGCCGAGGCTAATTAGGCAGTGTATTTTAAAAGTCGTATTTAGGCAGGTTACCGTCCGATTTCGAAAATTCAAAGTTGAATCTATTTCAAATTGCAAACCCCTTTTTATGAATCCCAAAAGTTGCCATAGACCATTTCAGTCCCCCTTTAAATAATTCTGCTACAACAACAGCAGTAGAAAAAACTGTCAGCCTGCCAGCCAATTAACAACTCAGGCGTTTCTGCTAATGTCTAACATCTATTTTTCATGTGTTTCAGCTCATTTTTGCTGATGAACATGAATACATGAGCCCTGCCTGGAAAGTAAGTTATCACCCTTGAAGAAGTCCTGCTCTATGATTGTGTACACAATTGAGTCTTTAATATCCTCTAGTTCATCTTCCAGCAAGTGAAGATTTGACTTAATGCACATTAAGAAAATGTTTGCCTTTAAAAGAAGTTTAGTAGATTTGATTTTCATCTATAATTAATATCTACCCCATTACTGGGTAATTATACGCTCATTCTGTCCGTCCGTCTGTCCGTCCGTCACAAAAGTTTGTCCGGAGCATATCTCCCAAACTATTCATGCTAGCTTCACCAAACTTCATACACTTATCAACCATGATCCCTAGATGTGTCTTTTGAGGGTTAGACCAACACATTATTTTTAATTTTTGCGGTTTCCAAGGAAACATGACTACAACAGTGACTCTATGACCAAGCCCTTTGTCCGGAGCATATCTCCCAAACTATTCATGCTAGCTTCACTAAACTTCATACACTTATCAACCATGATCCCTAGATGTGCCTTTTGAAGGTTAAACCAACAAATTATTTTTATTGTTTGCAGTTTCCATGGATATATCATAAAAGGCTCAAAAGTGATTCTATGATAAATTACTTTTTCCTGAAATATACATCTCAGATTCACCAAATTAGCTACATATGTCAATCATGGTTGCTGGATAAGCCTTGTGAGAGTTAAGCAATATATGGACTTTCTTTTCTGCGGTTTCTTTGGAAAACATGACTTACAAAGTGACTTGACAAAAATAATTTTGTCCTCAGTACATCTCTTAGAATATTCATGATAACTACCTCAAATTTGAAACAAAGATCAACCATTATCCCTAGATGTACCCTTTAATTGTAAAACCTATTAATGAATTTGGTATTGGGGTTTCAGTGGAAAGCAGACTTACACAATGAGTTACTGTATACTCAACTATCAGACAACTTTAACCAATATTAATCAGTTTTACTATTTGAATTTATTTTAACAAAGTGGGGAGCGGGGGTATGTGAGCTTTGCTCACTTCTTTACTTGTTTTTTGCTCAATAAATATGATTTTCAAAATAAAAATCTAGTGTTATGAGCACGTCTGAAGTAAGATCTAATGATGTAAAATCATATAGGGTTTGTTAAGATTATTCATACTCCTCCCTTCCTTTTTCTCCCTTTTGGATGTTTTTGGGAAAGATGAACCTCAAAGTTACTGGATGTGGTCACTGATCTTGTTATTCCATGCAGGCACTATCAGCTGAGAGAGAGAAGTTTGTCACTGAGCGGGGTATCCAGCAGTATCTTGGTCTTGTGAAAAACAACTTTAACCTGATAGAGAATAAGAAACATATCAACACTGGTCGTGATAGGAAACTCTTCTATCAGGTAGGTAGTAACTTATAACCTGATGCTGACAGGTTCAGGCAAAAAAACACTAACCCAAGGTAATCGGGGTTTTATTTATCTTACTCTCCTGTGGAACACCCCTGCAGTAATTTAAACTAGTTTTATGTACTATTAGTTTATAAACATTTTCATGAAATGCATTGCTAGTTTAATGTGTCCTTAGCAAACATTATATTTTGCCTATTTACAATACACTTACAAATCCTGCTTGAGGTTTTATACTTTAAACTTTATTACTTACATTAGAAACTATTTCAATATGGAAGATAAGAGTAATTCTATGTGTGAACAACTTCTTTATTGGACAGTAGCAACATTGTTTATAGATTCTTATACCGTTTTCAAGCATATGGTGAAAAATGAGGAGTACAGGGCTTTAAACAGTTTGGTATGATATTGAGAAAGCAAAAGCAATTACAAAAGAAGAAGGTAGCAATTACATCAAAGAATAAATTACATAAAGCTAAGAGAACATTGGATGGGTGGGATATCAGTTTGTGAGTGAGTTAATTAGGAAAATTAGCGAAGCCAGTTGATTTGAGTGGATTAATTATGGGCGGATTAGATGGTTGTAAGCTGATGGGATGTAGTAGCCTTCATCTCTGTTCATAGATGGCCGGAAATTTGTAAAGCTTCGGCTAAACGGGGTTGCGTGCAATCATGTTTGTTGTTTGTTTCCGTGAATTAGTTTGTAAAACATACCATTTGCAGATCCCAGTTTAACCATTAGATATATATCACACAATGCCTGAAAGACTGAGGACAACGGGCTGTAGGCCTGATATGGAGGTTTCTTGCTGATATGATAACTGAAATTAACATGCTATAACCACTGTTGTCAATGCAAGTAACATGTTACCACTATTTACAGAACTTCCACAAGCTGGACAGTCTCGAGTACATGTGTAGAGGTCAGTGTCCACCGATCAAGTGTCAGGGGGAGGTCAAGGACTTCATCATGAGTGTCCGGACAGAGCCATTGGAGGTAGGAGTAAAGTCTTATTATTGCTTTGGGGTCCAGAGACCCCAAAGTTATGTAACATTTGATATTGAAAACTAATGGCAGAAGTTTCTCTCTATATTACTCTTGGAAACTTCAAAGAGAAGTTTCAGCCAATGATATTTGTTTTAAGCATATCTTGGTATTTCGAACGACTAATGGACAGAGCTGTATCAAATTTATACCCACGTGACCATGTGGGTGGTACGAAATAATTGGCAAGCTTTAATTTGGAAACTGATTACTATAATAATGTTATGATGTAAAATATATCGTATATTTTCAACAATATTATATGGATGACAGTTACACCCTTAATAAATATAATTTTGCATATACATATGAGCTGTTTTGTAGTTATTCGGTGTATTTTTTTGCATTCCACATTCGGAAACGACATTCCATTTTTGTATCAACTAGGAACTCGGTCCTTCAATTTTTCACTATAACGCGAGCGCTGAATGTCCCACTAAATTCATCTCATCGCTTCACAGAAAAAATGGTACTGAACAGGCCATTTTCAAATTTTATGTTTCAAAACATAACGTTATGGATGGTTTAGTTACAATTAAAGGTGTCTTTCGAAGAAACTATCGACATAGGGCCTAAAGTATGATAAAATATTCTTATTACACGATGAAAACTGAACTTGTAGTTGAGATCATTTCTGAATTTATCAGCAACTTTAATTTCGGCTGTCAACACTCAATTAAGGAAAATAATTCTTGCAACATGTAATTAACCTGAAAGTTGTCGGGTTTTAACTAAATTTGCGGGTATCGGTAAACATAGGATCCCAGAAAGTTTACTAGCGCATCTATTTATCTTCTAATTAATCACTGGCTTTTGTATAAAACTCACCGTCAGCTATCTTTTAAAGCAACATAAATTTGAATTACCGTATTAATGTTTAAAAATTTATAAAATAATTGAGATAAGAGACACATCTATCATTGTTGGAATTTAAGCGGAACGAACGAGATGTTTTACTATGTACATACAAGTAGTGTACTGAAAAATATCAAAGCAAAAAACATGCGTCTCCGATTGGAGCAATTTAATCAAGTAAAAGTCCCCGTCCCGACCTCCCTAACCTAAATCTCCTGGATCTATAAAGTGATACATAACCGGGTGCCCCAAAGCTTGCCTTTTTAAAGGCTTTTCTTGTTTACATTCTGCTACAACAGTGTCAGTGATTGGGAAAGGCAGGGCCATGGGCCCTTTTGCACATCGGTTGAATAAATGCCTCATTAAGAATTTGCAGTTTACTATTGATATAATGGGCAATGGCCCATTTGAAATTCAGAAAATTACCAAAAACTCTGAAAATTGCTAATTGTCAAAGATGTCTTTCCCATTCCCTGTTTCAAAAGAACTTCAATTTGATGATACCTATCTAGGCAGATGTGGTGTGTTGCTTTTTGTATCAACAGCTAATGACATCACTTGCCACATGATGAAAGCATTCTCTTCCCACAAAGGTATTGTTAAAATCCTGATATAAATCTGTAGAACCATTGAATGTTTGAAACAAAAACTGAAAATAACTCTGCAAGTCTTATCCATTTCTTGAGTAGCTTTGGTACAGGAAAATGTCTACTAACCAAAGGGAAACAACTCTGTTTATCATAATGTCCACAAACACTGCATTTGTTGAACTTACCTTCCTAAGAAGAAGGCAAAGTATAAGAAGGCAAAAAAAAACAATAAAATTATTTATTGGTATATCATTTCTATGAACTAGATATTTAATTTCAGGGAGACCTTGAACGGAAGATAATCTACAAGAGAATGAAGGACCAGTACCAGAAGCTAGTGACAGATCTCTCTGAGAGGAAGACTCGTCTAGCGGAGAACACAGACTACAGACTCATGCTCAACTGGTTGAAGGCTGTTAGAGGAATATGTTAAGAAATATAGATGCTGTAAGAATGAAAAAGTAATTCCACTCCAATGTTTAAAATATTTATTCATCCAAAACTGTTTTCCACAGGAGATATCGCTTTCATCAAGCATTATCTCTGAGGATATATTATTGTAGATTTGAACAATGCAATGTGCATGACATCACATATGTCTTAAGTTACAAGTATTGACATTTTAATGATAAGACGTCATAAGTATGATGATGTCACAATGCTATGACATCACTTCATTGGCAGTCTTAGGGATGTACAGTTTTCAAAAATGAATATTTATAATTGATAGGTAATGAAAAAAGAGTTTGCATATATAATCTCATCTTCATGTCTTCAATTATTTCAACAATAATCATAAAGTAAAATTATCCTCTGCAAGCCTGGGATATTGGTCAACTCACATTAAAAATTTCAATTGGGCAAGATTCTCTTTGGAGGGACCCTTTTTGTAGTCTAATATGATAATAAAGCTCGTTTATGATTGGAAGCGAGAGGAACTGTTGATTTAACTTTAAAATATTTTTAAACGCTTACCGGTAATGTTATTGTTCATAATGTCCAATGCTTTTGAGATTATCATAAATCATGATTAATTTGATAATCATTAAGTTATTGATGTGTATATTATCAATGAATATATGTTTATCTCTTTGTTTATTTTACTTGCTTTTATAACTGCAAGGATATAATAGTTTGTATTTCAAAGTGATCATTAAATTCTTAGTAACTATGTGCAATATCATCACAGTTTGTGGCACAATGTGAATCTAAGTCATACACAATTTCATTCATAGGACGTAATTCCTTCAACTTTGGCCATCTACATATGTAATCTGAAGCTGAAGGACAAACAGAATTGATAAAATTGATAAAAATCAATTATAAATATGTTTATGAATACCAATATGTATATAAATAATGTTTCATTAAAATAATATATCATTTACTTAACTGAATGAACCATAATTAAAATTCATTTTTTTGGGAGGATCACTCTACTCTAATGCAGTTATTAAACCTTTGAGGGGGTATGGGTGTAGGGGGGGGGGGGGGGGTTAGGTTCATTGTTTGAGGCCAAACAAACTTTGATATTGCCACCGTTCTCTTGTTAAATTGAGTGGAGTGATTTATGTATTTCTTATGCACTTTTCCTTGGTGCTTCCATTTCAAGTTTCTATATTTGAACAATTAATTAGATCAAAGTCTTTGTGATAAAAAGTGGTGCAATGATAGTATGGTAGCCCAAGTTATGTAGTTATTTTAAATGATGAATTGCAGTTTTAGGATTAGCAATATATCATATCATATATAAGCTTTGTCATTAAGGAACACATGTTGTATGAATAAATATATAGTTTGTTGTTCTTTTCATTGAAAATATTCTTGTTTAATATCTGATGCCCTTTTAGGATAAAATATGCAAAATAGAGAGATTGAAATTGGAAGTTTGATAAATATCTTACTATCTTTTGCGTCATTTTGGCAATTGTTTTATTGATTTTACAATCATTCATAATATATGGATATTTCAATCTCAGAATCATGTTTTTACAAATATGTACTCTGAAGCTATTTCCGTACAGTATGCCATAAATAGTTGATTTATTTATTATAAAAGATCAATTCATTTTCAATATGTTGTTGTAATTTTCTTTTTGTATATATGTATACACTTAGTTGTTATCGTGTTTTAAAAATAATTTTTTATTTAATCTTGTACTTATTTATAGAATGAATAAATCTAAAAACTCTTACATCCATATTTCCCTGTTGTTTTTACTATATGATGATAATTTTAAATATCTTATTTTAATTTCATTATTTCTTCTTAAAAAAGGAAATAAATATTATGTTTTTTTTTTTTAAATTAATCAAAAGGTCTGAAATGAAACAAAAATCTAAAATTATTAATTTACATTGAAAATATCAAGTCGTGATAAAAATCAATACACTTGAGGATATGTAATTTTCACACTTTCAGCAGCTTTTGCCATTTTTGCTCAAGGCTTGGCATTGCATCTTAGATATATGACCTTCAGAGCCAAAGGCCACATTCACAACTTATCATAGAGCTAAGGCTTCCAACCCTAATGTCAAATAATGAAACTGTTTTTTTATCTTTTCCCTAACTTATAATAGCAATATAATTAACTTTAGCCTTTTGCTATTTTTGCTGTAAGTGAGGCATTTATAAAAGCAAGTTTTTTTTTCTGAAATTTGGCTTGATAAACGTTTCCCACATAGAGAGTAGCTCATGCCGAATGTACAAGCTTAAAACATCTCATGATGATCCGTGGTAGTACGAAAATATCAAGTATTCAGCAAAACTGTCGGCTGCCATTTTTGTGTGACCACTTTTTATTTATGTACTATTGGATAATTGGTTCTGGTAGCTGAAGGGTAACATAATTACCGGTAGCAGCCAAACATGCCATTGAAAATTTTCTCTGGAGAAACAAACTCCACAGCAAGGTCTTAAAATACTCGACCCAAACTTTGCGGATGAAGAAAAAATTGACAAATATATTTTTAAATAACTCGCAATGCGCTGTTGTTTTATTTTAATGTGCAAATCTAGATATTTATAAGTATGAACTCTGAAGAAATAAGAAGGAACGAGGTTATGCATTCAGGAAAAGTTTTTTAAAATCGTCATTGACACACATTGGCCAGTGCACATGGTTGATGGTTTGATCGCGTGCAATTTCAAGGGATAATTTCCTTTCTCATTTTAACGTAATAGTTTTCTATAATTCTATTTCGACTTGTAAGTCGTGTTAACTCCGCTATTTAAGTAAGGAGTTATCATAACGAATGATGTCTACAGAAAAACACCCCTTACGACATAAGATTAAGTATTTTCACCCTGAAACAACAATGACGTTTTTAACAAGGTTGTTTGTACTTTTAAAGCTTTATTTTCATTCGGTACACACAACAATATATATCATTGACAAAGTTCTTTTGTACTGTTAAAGCGAAAACTAATGTCAAGGGATTGGTTTTACGATTGTCAGGTAATAGGTAACAAAAGTTTGCACGTCTTATGATGTGAGAAGGTCAGTAATTATGATTATAAACTCCCTCGTATGTGGATATTGCAAAATATTCCTACCTTCTAACCTAGGAAAAATTTAAGATTCAAACATGAAACTGAGGATTCGTGCCTAATGGTTTGAGAATCTTTAATATATTTCTTATAAGTATATTGATGTATGTGTTGTGGTTTTAAAGCATGTAGTATGAAGTGAGTAATACGGCAACAAAGCTTTTGTACACTGAACATATTTTTGTCAACCTGTTCATCTACATTTTAACGACGTCAAACAGAACTGTAATGTTATTGGTTAACATAACAATGGGGGGGGGGGGATAAGTACTGGAATAGCAGTACAACGATAATAAAACAAATAACTTCAAACAAAATAGTAACTTTTATTTAAATATAAGTAGGTACAGGAGTGCCAATCACAAATACATGACATCACATTCAGTAACTGTATTGTTTAAGGAATTAAAACCTTTTCAAATTCACAATGTTGATAACTGACATTCATGAACAAAATCACGTCAGGTATAATGTTAAGTGATAAACGTGCCGTGTATGAAATGTACATGTGTATTTTGTTTTATGGTTATAAGGGTTGGTTGCATTATGGCTCGTGGACAACAAATATAAATTGTAATGTTTTGTAAAAATAATACATCGTTTAAATTATTAATTAAATAATACACTCTTTTAACAATTAACTACAATCCACACACAAACATGGTAAAACTGGTGTTTTTAGACTTCGCACGCATGTTAATAACCGGTTTTAACATTTTTCTTTCAATGATGAATTTACGTCATATATCTTCTATACTTTTGTGGTAAAAGTTATAATGTGCAGATTATATACAAAATAATGATTACATCGTAACAGTAAAGGCAAAGTGAATGCTGAAATCATATTACAAGTATAAGTGACAACTAGCTTTACACAACATGTAACGTCAATTGCAGATCCTGCTAAATTAGATATGAAAAAATATTACAGTTTTGTTCAACGTTAAGCAATACAATACGCTTATGTCAGCATAAAAAATAGAAACTTGATTTGCTGACCTCGTCGACAATGTATAAATTGTCATCATGATACAAATTTATTGAATGGTAAGTAGATTTACTTTGTTGTTTTTGTTGAATTTGCCTTTCCAATGAGAGAAAAGTCTGGTAGACCTTCGATAGACAATATATGTAATGTTCTGCTCGCACCTTTGGCATGTGCAAAGTCTTTGGCTTCGACCGCATACTGTGAACACATGATCACACAAAGTGAGTCTGGTTTATAGACGATGTCACTCTATGGCTTAACCACAAAGACTCGTAGGCACGCAGAACGTGCACAAAGGTTGACCTGATCTGTAGAAAATGTCACTATATGGCATAACTTTAAGAGAACCAGGGGATCTGGATTTGTTCTTGAAGTTCAGGCAACAACCACAAGAACCTCTTCCATCAGTCACCGTTTCCATTTGAGATCTGACTTCGACGTTTTTCAAGTTCATCTTCGAAATGAACGGACCTTAGAGGATCTGGACCAGCCAATGACGCCCTTGTGGTCACTCCTACTGAGGCAACCTGTCCATTTTGGACCGGGGAGGGGGGTTCAGAGAAAACCGAATCATCCCCATCCTCCATTTCGAAACCCCAATTATCGTCCCTCCACTTAATGATCCTGTCATCTGTGGTAACAGACTGAAGCTTCACCCTCTTAGCGGTCTTACCCCAGAAGGATTTGTTCACTAGGTTCTCCTTGGATGCTGTGCTGCTGTTGCTGTGTTGGGATAGGCTTCTTCTCGACCTCAGCAGTACACGGTAGATCTTGGACTGGCCTCTGGAGATGGTATTGTAAATTGGGGTTAAGCTAATGTTAGGGCATAAATCGTTTTATACTATTGTAGGATGTGAGCTAGGAAAGACTTTATCTTGAAAAGCTATGAACGGTGCATCTTTGATTGGCCTCTGGAGATTGGTAATGAAGGTTATCTTGGAGGTTAATTGTGGGAGGCGTGCCGGTAAAGGCTTCTGGAACCTCAACGATAACATTTGATCTAAATCATTTCTAATTGTTTAATAGGAGTTGACGTTCTTCATTTATCTAAGAGGCTTTTAAGACGTTTAGCGATAATGAAAACCATGTTCCATAAACCGCAAGCTTCTTTATACAATTAACGTTTAATAATTACATGCAAAGCGTTATATACTTACTTCTATCAAAAGAGTAGTTGACTTCGATCAAAACTTGATTGTCCTTCCTTATCATTGGTATAATATATATAATTGATAAATGTCTATAGAATTACCCTCTTGTCCTTGATATGACCGCAAGGATGATGACAATCAGGATAAGAAGAACCACGCCTCCCCCTACTCCCAGTCCGATATAGAGACCTGCTTTAACAAGTAAATAAGAGATCTCTTTAATACAAAAGTTGTTTATCAAGTATAATTTATATGGAGCGAAAGCGACAAACAGAATAGACAGAACAATAGTAGCTGCGATTGATAGTTTTATTACCAATCGTCACGACTAAGATCCTAATGTCGTTGTCAAGCTTTCGCTTTCAAAGAATAAAGAAGTTGATTATCCATAAAACAATCTTCCTTATTGATCATTTACATTATATATTTGATTTATTACTGCATCATTTAGTTTAAATACATTGTCTTTCAATTGGGATCATTTACTTTCATTTTCCTGATATCAACTTATATTCCCCCTAAAAACGTGCTACTGCCCCTTTCAAGAGACACTTGAGTTGCTTTGGATATACCTACGTTTCCTTGATATAATACCCACTGTTTTCACTAGGTTAAAGTTCCCGGCAATTGATATATACGATGTACCAATAGATAATAAATGGTTTGGTAAGTAGTTGAGATAAGACGTGATTTTATGTAAGTCCGACAAATAATTCAATCACTTTTTGACAATAGAGGAAAACATACATATTAATAGATTAATCAATACATATATGATACATGTATTTCCAAGAATATGATCTTTCGATAATAAGTGGTTATCGTCAAATTGATCATCCCAACAATTGTAAACGTTTGCAATAACCCTGTGAAGTTTCTTTTACAAACATCAACGCTAAGTGGCACTTTACATCCATCAAAAACTATTATGCTAAAAAGATTGTCAACAGAAACAATATAACAGAAAATTAACGTGAAGACATATCGGAACGAATAATTAGGATTTTAAGAATGTGTTGCTACATGTACGTTACCATTTGATGGAATCCCAGGACCATTCACTGGAGACGTAACCTGCAGCCTCTGGCCGGTCATTTTGCTCGTTGATGAACTGGCTTCACTGGTACTTGGAAGGAACCCAGCTGATACAGTACTTTCAGGCGAATTGGTGCCAAGGCTTCTATCGGTAAACCAGATGAATGGATGTGAGGATGAAGTGAGCCTTTGAGAAGTTTTATCCAAAGAAGAAGTGACCGAGGGTGAATTTCCTTGCCCTGGGTTAGATCGTGTTGTTGGTGTGGAAGAGATTGTTGACTTAACCGTTGTAGTTGTTGGTTTTAACGTTGTTGTGTGCGTTGTTGGTGAAGTTGTTGTAATTTTCATAGTTGTTGTTGAGGGGTTTGAAGTCATTGTTGAAGGTTCCGTCGTTGTCGTAGTCGTAGTTGTTGGAAGCTTTGTGGTTGTTGATGAAGTTGATGGTGTTTGACGTGTTGTTGTTGGATTCGTTGGCATATATGTTGTCGTTGGTTTATTTGTTGACGATGTTGTTGTTGTAGTTGGTAAAGTGGTTGTTGGCGTCGTTGTTGACGATGTTGTTGTTGTAGTTGGTAAAGTGGTTGTTGGCGTCGTTGTTGACGATGTTGTTGTTTCGGAAGTTGTTGTTGGGGCTTTAGTTGACGATGTTGTCGGAGATGTTGGTTTTAACGTTGTCGTTGGTTTTGTTGTTGTAAGTTCAAGAGTTGTTATTTTCAATGTTGTTGATGGAGGAGGTGACGGTGTTGCACCTCGGGATGATGACGGAGTTGTTGACGGAGTAATTGTTGTAGATTTGGAGGTAAATTGTTCTTTTGTTGTCCTTTTATATGTTTCTGTTTTTCCTTTCAATGACGTAATCGGTTTGGCTGTCGATGTTGACATATGAGGGGGTATTCCTGAAGTAAACATTCGGTTTGAGTTAATATTAATCCTTTGTATCTTCTATGTGAAAAGTCGTCTTAAACTTAACATATATGAGACCAATTAGTATATAGCAAGGCTTAGCATCACTGGCTGTTATTTTCCGTCACTCAGCTAGCTGAAATTGAATTTACCAGTACTTAAGTTGCTAACAATATTTGATATAAACGTTGCATTAAAACCCCGAAAGTTTGCAATGCAGCAAGGTTTGATGGGATCTTCATATTTTATCTGTGTGCATCAATATCTTTATTTTAACAAGTCGTGATCAAAAGTTTTCAAACGGTATTTTGGAAAGCCCTGGTATCTCACCATGCACACACACGACTCTATGTTTGCTACTGCAGGGACGAGTTATCAAGTAAATCTTCTTCCCCTCGTCTTCATACGCTGCCAGACAGTCTCCTTGCTTCTCACCGTACACAATACTACCCACTTCCGGGTCGGCGCTGATTCCTGTTTGTAATTAAGTAAGAATTCCATATGTTGGTTGTTCACTGACAATGCTTAAAAAATAGAGCCATTGGCTCTGTAGCTCATCAGGCTTCGTCGTCAATTACAATATATGCTGTTGAGTGTGGCAAATGTGATTCCCCCTTTGTAGAGGCCAAAGGGTCACCAATCATAAAATTAAGTATAATAGGCGACAAGTTACAGTTTTCAAGGCTGGCCTTATACTTCATTGGAGCAACAGGGTCACCAAACCTACAATTCATAATCCTCAATAATCAAGGAGTCTGTACACAAAGTTTCAGCTTTCTAGGCCTTATGGTTCTGGAGAAGAAGATGAAAATAGGTTTTTAGGGCGTGGCCCTTATTAGGGGTCACAGGGCCACCAAAGCTACAATTTATAATCCTCACTAGCAAAGGAGTCTGTACACAAAGTTTCAGCTTTCTAGGCCTTATGGTTCTGGAGAAGAAGATGAAAATAGGTTTTTAGGACGTGGTCCCTGTGGCCCTTATTAGGGGTCACAGGGCCACCAAAGCTACAATTTATAATCCTCACTAGTCAAGGAGTCCGTAGACAAAGTTTCAGCTTTCTAGGCCTCATGGTTCTGGAGAAGAAGACGAAAATAGGTTTTTAGGGTGTGGCCCCTGTGGCCCTTATTAGGGGTCACATGGCCACCAAAGCTACAATTTATAATCCTCACTAGTCAAGGAGTCTGTACACAAAGTTTCAGCTTTCTAGGCCTCATGGTTCTGGAGAAGAAGATGAAAATAGGTTTTTAGGGCGTGGCCCCTGTGGCCCTTATTAGGGGTCACAGGACCACCAAAGCTACAATTTATAATCCTCACTAGCCAAGGAGTCTGTACACAAAGTTTCAGCTTTCTAGGCCTTTTGGTTCTGGAGAAGAAGTCGAAATTCCACAAAGTTTACGGACGGATGGACGGACGGACGGACGGATGGACGGACGGACGGACGCCGGACACCATGCCATGCCATAAGCCCATCGGGCCTTACAGGCCAGATGAGCTAAAAATTAACAAACAAAGTTTTAACAATCAGAAACGGAAATTCTAAATGTATCAAGATTGTTAACTTCTTTTACGGTTGTGTGAGCTAAACTTGTATACCGGTAAATGCCGGCGCTTGTCGATTTCTTATCAATTCAAACTTTGTAATTTAGGGCAAGTTCCTATTTGAGAAATTGAATTATTTATACCACTTCCTTCTTGCGAGATCACTGACAAAAGTAATTCATAGAAAGCTTTATGACTATGATAAGAATATTAATTATTTTCAGACAAAGATTTCACTCAAGTATATTTAATTAGTCTTATCAAAGCCCTTTCATTAATGTGCTCTGGAAAGAGCATACTATGGTGGTAAAAGCAGGGATGGTGCTTCATTGCTTAAATAATCCTAACGATCATAGGTCCTTGTTTCGTCAAAACGGAAGGTCTTGTTCTGTGTAAATGTAGGAATACGAGAGCTATGCTTTGTTTACTCCAGTTTAGGTAGATTTGCAGTCTGATTAAAATCGACTGTGATTCGAGGAAAAAAAGTGTAAAAATATTGTCTCTAGTGGGGTTCGAACTTCAACCAGCCCGGCTTTCCTCTCATTCACAGTCTGAAGGCACCCCCATTACCCGCATGTTCTGACGCAAGCTCATCTAGCCAATCGCAAGGGGCGCAGTAAAAGCTTCGGTATCATGCAGGGGCAGGTAACTCCAGTGTACCATTCGTTATACATAATCGCCGCTAAACGCTATTTAAAAACGAGGATGTGATTGGATAGCTTACGACTGGGTTTTTCTGAGCTAAACTGGTCATAGAAACATGCGATAGAGCTCGGTGCATTCAGACCGAGACGGAGAGGATGTTCTGGCTGGTTCGAGCCCCGATAGAGACAACATTTTTGATATTTTATTCCTCGGAGTAGGGTCGATTTTTTATCAGACTGGGTATATTTTAATATTGAAATATCATATACCATATTTAAAAATGTATTTTTTCCAATCCGTCCGCTGACAAAAGACCAATAACAACAACTGTCGATATATTTGACCCTATCCACAGATATGTTAACACAGGTTTACCGTCGTCCCAAGTCCAAATTGTTGTCCTGTTCAGACCAATCCAGTAGTATTTTGGATAATTCAGATGTGGGTTATCTGCCCTTGTCACATGGGCCTTCGTACTTCCGTGGCATGATTCATCCCAAGTTGTATATTGCGATCTTGGTCTAATCAAACCTCCGGGATCTGAAAACGTAATTAAGGATAACTGTAAATCCGTACTTAGTTGCGAAGGGTAAGCAAGTCCATCGTTATATTTGCATGCGGTTCGTGATGAAATAAGCTAATGAGAAAAGAAATAAATCAATCTGTAGAAAAATCATTCGTCTAAACTCTGATATCATCATATTAACATGTTTTTGAAAACAATAAAAAAAAAATTCGACGTCAGAAGTGCAGTACCCTGTACAAATTTGCCGAAGCATTAAACGAACCCGCTTTCGGTGACGTCATCATTATGTCAATATTATGTAGGATTTACACCGCGTCTCAGTTAGGATGGACATGCGTTCTATGGTTATCAACTTGGGCAGCAACCAGAGCCTCATTCGTAGAAAAGGAAAAGGAAATCTTGTAGTGCGCGACAAGGACGGCTTTCAAGCGTATATTTATGAAACGCAATAATGAGAATGCAACACTTGATTCGCCTTCAATGCTTCATGTCGACATGCCGGAGCTAACGTTTCGGTCATTTTGGTAATTTGGGTCCGACTTTCTCTAGGTTGGTCGCTAATTTTTGCCAAAAATACAATGAAAACAGAAATATTACTTTTAAAAATATTGCACATCACTACATTTTGAATTTGGATCTTTAAGTTTCTTCAATGTGAGTCGGAGAGGTTGAACGTTCTCCTGTACACTCTCTTCACAAAGACTGGAAGTCAAAACCTTACATAATTTCGGGACAGTTATATAAATGAACAACTTTATGATAATCTTTGAATACTTAAATATATATAAAAGCACTTACAAATGTACCTCCACAACTCAATTCAATAACATTTTCATGATGATTACATTCAAGAATGGATATGAAAGAATAACTCACCGGGAAGGCATTATAGTTTTAAGATATATGTTTACATAGTTTTGCTACTATTAAGTTAAATCAAAACGACAAAAAATCCACTAATTGCTTAATTCTACCTGGTACTGCAGATCTGTTAAAGTGGTCCTCGGAGAATTTAAGTTGAACATCAAAATGGAGCTTGCCAGACCTACCTTTGCAAAAGGCTGGTTTAAATGTCTTGACATCCCCACAACTATCTGTCATGATAACGAGCTCGCTTCTGTCCTCACTCAAGTAGCCACAGTCAAATAAATCAGTGTTGGACAATTCCGAGTAGAATGGGAAATCGTCAGAAGCTGAAACATTCATCCAATTTACTCTCTACTGGTAACGTCAATTACACCTTCTTTCAAGATGGCGACAATATGGATGAGACATCGTACACAATAGATTACACCTGATCCTCTGTTGAATTTAAGACTTTGGACTTTAAATATGTTTCATAGAACAGTTTATCGAACAAACAGATTTAAGGCTTAATTTACGTCTCAGTGGTTACAGAATACTTTAAAATATAAGTACACATGTCATCTAATAAGCTGGAGGTACGAAATATCGAAACTTATTTCCTTAAGCATTCTTAGTTACAAAAAGAACCGTCACAATATATTTTGTGTTCTCTTTGTGTTTGTAAGTGTATAAAATCAATTGCTACCTCACTTTTGACAAGGACTCAGAAGTATTTTACAACGCATACCAAAACATTTTATTCTAATCCAAGAATGTTTGGTTCAATATATTTCAGGACGCATGTTATCATTAATCATAAAGAAAGTGGCACATCTTAAATGTACATCAGTTCATAATACTTAAGTGTGAAATATTATATTTTTCGTCTTGCAGATGTATATATATTCACGCCCGTTGCGCATTATATACAAATTGACCCCTTTTAACACAGTTATATCGATGGTAAACTATCTATAATCTCGTGGGTTTATGCAGACACCATGAACTTTTTGATACAATTTGGATCGTTAGAAATTACAAACACATGATTTTATTCTCAATTATCAATATGTACTTATTACACGTACATCTTTGATACACACTGACGAAGCCTGAACCTCCACACGTTTCCCCAAAGTTCCTAGCACATGGCTGGTTGCATCTGCCATCTTCTGCACGTGAAAGGTTGCCGATATAGTCGATGCACGTACATCGGTCTCCCTGGAGTGAAATGAAACATTGAATCGTTAACAAATGAAAATTATGGTTAACTTTTGTCGCTCAAACACAAAGATCATTGATGCAACACATCAAGATAGTCGACATTATATTTGAATAAACGGAAATGATGGATTAACATAAATTTACATGCAGTACACACGTTTCCTAGAAAACATCTTATTCTTGATACAAGGAATGCAGTAAATGTTAATTTCATAAGTAATATTTGGTTATTTTAAGGATTGCTGTTTTTAGTTGTTATGGAACATAAACTTGAATAGGTTAAAGAATTTATAGAATGTTGTATTCGATATTAAAGGCGCAGTATTTCTTTTTATGGGAAAAATAAAGGTGATGTCAGAAAATTTATAATAATAAATCGTTCCAAATGAAAAACGATGTATTTAAACTAAAGAAGCAGTAATAAATGAAATATATAATGTAAAGTTCAGCCATGCGATTCCTTTTTCTTTCAAAAAATTAATTAAAAAGTGTTCACAGAAAATGGCCGGCAATGGACTTTATGTGAATCTTTAAAACAAATTCTCCGACTATGGATAATTGGTTTGTGTAATGTGATTTTTGACCTTACCAAAATAATACATTTAACATTACCGTACAATTATCAGTGAAAATTGAAAATAAATTTTCTTAAAAAACGTGCTACTGCCCCTTCAACAACATGTATGCTACAAAGGCCGTCATAACCGTGAATTATTGTGAACCAGTTTTTACACATTGATATAATCACATGCTGTATTGGAAATCCCGAAATAATCAATTATTTCTTATCGTCATAATTTAGGGAGGGTTCGGGGTGTTACACAATATTTCTAAGACACGCATAAGTTCATACCTGTTTTTCAGAAGACATGAATACAATGTCAAAAGGATTTTTAATGTTTTACAATTCTCTTATATGTATTTCGTTTTTTCAATTCATCATAGATATTGTTTTACAAATCGAACTATATTTCTTACCGAAATAACACCATATTTGTACACAGACTTGCAACTAAGGAAGCAGTCAAATACTTCTGTAATATTATCGTTTTGGAGGTTCAGGTTTGGTGGACGATTGAAACACCCTTGAGCTGTATATAGAGGTTGTCCATCTGGAAATAAGAGAAGACAACAGCATTAATGAAATCACAAACCTTTATTGCAACAGTTTATCAGATTTTAGTATGCAAAGGAGTCGGGTTTTGCTTTTTTTCTGTATTTTTATCATTATAGAAAACCTAGATTTTGATAAATAAAAATGTTCATGTGTATACTATATTCTGACGTATCATACAATATGAGAGTTACTGTTGGGGACACACAATTCCATGTTGCAATTATTGAATACCAAGATCTTCCTTGTAAATATCGATATCCAAGGTAGTACTTTCTTGATAAATTTTCTTCGTGGTAGAATACAAGCCAAATCCAGAATGAAAGTAAAGCATGTTCTCAGAAACGCAGGATTCAGTTTGAGGTTGGTAAATTAGGATAAATATTTACATTGATATTAACCATTTTTTCTAAAACGTTTGGATCAGCATTGAAAGAAAGGTAAAACGTCGTCTCTATAAATGACAATTCAATTCCAAACAAATTCATAATCATTTTATACAATTACTTGTGTGTCTAATCTTATTTAGAAAAGTGCTCATCTAATTCTAGTATTTACAATATTTAACAAAAGTTCCCTGTCGATGACTGCAAATATATATTACCAGCCCAAGCCCACGATGTATGAACACGCCTTCCTCCTAGCCAGATGGGCGTGGTCGATATGACCCCTCGGAGAGTTTCCAGGGACACTCCATGGTTCACAAACAACCCCCCTCTTCCAGCACATTGGCGATGAGCAGAGCTCCATGTCGCGAAGTAGTCATCACTTTGACCTATCATTGATGTAAAAAGACCAAGTGAGGAGTTTCTACAAAACTATCACTGTATGTGTGTGTTAAGGAACCGAGTGTCACGTCTTCCTATGCCGATCCGGTATACTTTATAATCAAACTTTCATCATTTACTTCAGTTTCATGTAACCTTTAACACTGCCCGGAATGAACACCCACTAAATAATCAAACTCCTCTCTTATCGGACTCGAAACGAATTAAGAAGGTAAACAAACAACCAAGCGGATTAACTCGTTCTTAAACAAGAAAGAAATTTTGTACTTTTTCATGATGATAGACTTTACTATTTTGACATTGAAATTATATCAAAGACTATCTGTTTCCATTCAGATGCCTTTAAGTCTGTGTGTATATTTTGTTCAAGGGTTAAGCAAACTCAACCGAGATATGCAAGAAATACTTAAACAGATAAACTTAGTATCTAGTTCGTCTTTAAATAGATACAAAGGGGATAAACGAAACTGAGTTTTGGTTGTGAAATCAATGTAGAACATAATTTTACATTGGCACTTTTTTAAATGATGGCGTTGAAATGTATATTGGGCAATAAATGCTCGACTTTCGCTGCTGGCAAATATAGTTTCGAATTTTAGATGACGCTTTTAAACATTATAAAAGGATCAAATTGAACCCGGTCTTTTGTGTATGGACATGCAAAGATATATAGTGTATATGACATAAACTAAATCTAACCATCAGTTTTCATACTAATTTCATAGCAAGGAATATGTTTATGTTTTAAGGCTCGTAAAAACGAGGTTAATGGAAAACATTTACTAGTATTCATAATTCTAACGTTTGACTCTTTCTAAATACTTTATTCAGGTAATAGGTGTGATCATATAAAAAAAAATATTTTCCAAATAGTATTCAAGTAAAATATCAAAACTGATCAAACAGAATTTCCTAGACAAAGCAATATTATATACATGTGAGAACTTACCGTTAACAACGATGAAGGAGCGAACAAATGTTCATTTTCCAAATAGTATTCAAGTAAAATATCAAAATTGATAAAACAGAATTTTCTAGACAAAGCAATATTATATATATATTATATAGACCTTACCGTTAACAACGATGAAGACGCTGAATAAGCCAATAATCTTCATTCTCTGTGTAGTACTGAATGATAACAAACAGTACGATTAAATAACATCTTGGTTTGGAAAAGACGTTTTTTAGCAGGCGATATCGTCAACAAGTTTGATATTTTATAAATGACAATAATAATACATCAGCAAATTCTTAAACATTTTGTTGATCATTGATCCTAACCATCCATAATATCAATATGTAAGTAACTAGCAGAATATTGACATCTTGCAGCCGTCTGTTTAGACCAAACGCTTCATCGTTCCTTACTCATTCTTGAAGTTCTTTACCATATCAAATAGGCGCAAGATCAATCATGGTAAAATTTTATAGCAATTACACATTTAAATACCAATTCTCTTTTTAGAATCTGACAACATATTTACATACTCAAACTCAAACAATGACGTCAGAAATATCATGTCAAGTTGTTTGATAAGATAAGATCAATATTGAGAAATATATACCAGAATTGGAAAAATACTTACGATATGGAACAGCGAATACTTTAAGATCCTGCCTTTTGACTTGTGAGATTAAATCAAATTTTCTACTTCTGAGTCAGTGTTTTGTTATATTGTATCCTTCTTCTGAGTATTGGGTAGATCCAGTGATTTGAACGTCTCAGGTTATATCGAGTCACATTCCCTTCGGCCCAAGAACTAATAGATAAGTACCAAACAGCTCAAATAGAGTTTACGTATTCAACGGAAAAACATGTCTCTTGTTACCGAAGTGGTAAAAGTACAGGGGGATACAAAACTACAGGCTCCGGTTATACCTGAACTGAATATTCAGAAATCAGATCTTCTTTTCATTCACTCGTTTTTATTCCTCGTACAGAATTCTTGTAATAATTGTTGTCCAGTTGATCTACAAACAAAAATGCATTCACATGAAAATCCATGCACATGAACTAATTTTAGGTAACCGCTAAGGCAACATCTCCCTAGATAAAACAGATCTTGAAACAAACCGACTGAACGTTAGACCTGGTTCATTTTTAGTTCTTAATCTAAAAATGTGATTTTAAACATATTGATTGTTGCAGTTAAGACATGGTTTATTCGCTTATTCTTTATAAGCTTTTATGGTCATATAGAATTAGTTAAATCCTTATCATGTTATTTTGCACGGTTTACAATCATATTAATACAACATCTTTCATCCGTTTAACATCTCAGATACATAGACAGTGTACAAAGGCTTTAGAATTCTTTAAATATCTGATACATTACGATTATCAACAAATTACTTTTGGCCGGTACAGTACTTACTATAGAAGCGCTACTGCTCTCGCGGGATGTACAAACACTTTATAGGTATGTGGCGTGTATCTACCCGTATCTCTCACCTTCTACCTTCCCCCTATCTATCTCACAGAAGTCGGACACACCCATACAATGTGGAACAGTCGTGACGAAAATGGTATTTGAGAAATCGATGGAGCAATAAAGGAGTGTCGGGGTAGTCAAGAGTTGG
Organism: Steromphala cineraria; assembly: GCA_916613615.1. NCBI lineage: Eukaryota > Metazoa > Mollusca > Gastropoda > Trochida > Trochidae > Steromphala > Steromphala cineraria. The sequence goes on from OU744729.1 coordinate 56,570,933, forward strand.
GAGGAAAACAGTGTGATAATAGATGATAACTGAAAGTGCCTTGTTATTAATAGGGAAACAAACGTGCTCCATGTCTTAAGTTGACTATGGCTTTAGATGGCTATGCCATATATTCATTGTCTTAAGTTTAATCTTGTGCCCCTTTTTATATATAATTGGTTAATAGTCAACAGAAGCATTTCCTTTAACTTTCAACAATAATAACTGTTAGTGATATAATTAATTAGAAAAAAGATTTGATCTCATGTTATCTGTCCATGAATTATTCTTATTTCGTTTGATTTAATGTTTTATTCATGTTCTTGCTTAAGATTAAAAGTATTTAAGCTGATTTCTATGCACCAATAGATGCACCTTAGTCCCACGGTTTTACAGTACGTCTTTTTATATGTTTTGTAATCTTGTGATTCCTGTCGGTTATATAAAAATGCAGTTTTATCTTTGTCAATCTCTACTTCTTTTATTTGATTCAATTGTTTTCATTCTAGCTTCTATGTAATCGTTAATTTGGTGGATAAAAATATTCCAATGAATTCTTCTATCACGACAACGTATACATGAATGTACCATGAAGACTTCATTGAAGATAATATTCCTGTTGTTACAAAGAACATTAATGTCTAACATAGCGATTAGATTTAGTGTTGCCTACTTATATAGGTATACGTTCGATAAGTATAAGGTTTTCTTTACAAGACATTCGACTAATCTCTTGTTTATTTCAAACACCTTTTTGTTTCTGCTCCCTATCATAGTTTAGATATTTTAGTTTCCATATACACACATGTTTCTGTAATCACTTCTCAGTGTTTGATTAGTCTATGTACAGATGAATGTGAAATATGTTGTGTTTTTCATTTTGGTTGTATCTCTATGTCAAGATAACCGACAAAAATGGATTATTCATAAGAATTTGGTAGATTCAGATACAATTTGTAACCAATTTATTTTGTCTTAGTTGTTTGTATAAATTCACAATGTACAAAGGAAATTACTGAACAACTTGAACTTGCTGTACTCAATGCTACAGTCGATTCCCATCACTAGCAGTCTTTAAACATATAAACATTTTCTTTCACACTTCATTAAACTAATCTAAGCGAGGTCGATTATTTGAAATTTTAATTTAAGTTATTGTGAAAACATGAGAAAACGTAAGTGAATTTTAAATTCAGAAAAAAATCAACATAATGAAATTATGTTATAATATGCTTCAAAGTTTCTCTAACGTCATCAGCAAGAAAGAACGGAATGTTTGTATTTTTTTGCTGAAGTGTTATCCTCATGAAGAAATGTTTACACTTTTATCTGATAAAAATCATGACTTCCTTGACGTACAAAGGAAGGGAAGTAGATAATAGCCCCGTTATTTCACAAGGGACCTAGCTTCATCTCGGAAAATCCCTTAGTTTCCTAACTTGAAGGTTACATAACTAGGACGTGAACAGTAACTACATAACAAAGCAATTTACCTTCCATAGGGCAAAACATCAGTTACTTTGAAGTTACGTGACAAATGTCAAATGTGATGTGAAAGAAGAAACACGGCATCGAGATCTTTTTAAATATACAATAAGATTATAAACCACCGGGCTTTGTTCCAAGTTTTTATCGACGTTTAGCTAAATAATATTTTTCTAACTAATTCTTTAGTAATAATTTCGCTGTAAAAAGGCCAATGTTTTTTAAAATTTTGTATCTATTTCACTTGCCGCATATAATGCATGTAATCCTCGGTATGTGATCAAAGCAGAGGCGAGTACAGCTGAAAGTATATTCATCATGTAAATACACCACAGACTATGGTAGTGTCTATATGCTAATATATTCATCTATGTATACAGACATGAACACGCATAAGTAAACTTGCATAATACTCGGCCTCGAAGAGATAGTAACTCTCACAAACTCAAAATTGACTTACTATACAGATACATTGTAATATGAGTAAACATAGGTTATGTGACACAATGGCATATCTCACGCAGATATTCCAATGACCTGTACTAGTTTTCCGAGGATTCTACTGCACTAGGTGTTATCCCAATTCAAGGCCAGTGTGTTATCGTTGATAATAACGATGAAGATAACATCACGTCAGAATGAGCATATTGACCTGTTGATCTATATATCTACTGTCAAAGAAACTCAAAATAACGGTTTTTCAGAGACTTATTGTCTCAAGCCGCTTTGACAGTTCCGAAGGAAAATTACCACAAAGGATAATATGGAGGACGAAAAGCTAAGCAATCTTATAGCTTCGAACCAATCATCTGTAAATGAAAGAGACTCTCTCGTTGGCTCGAGCAAGGAGCTCAAACCATATGCCAGGCGATGGTATGTGTTGATCCTATTTTCCTACGCTGGTCTTCTTCAGGCCATGGTTTGGAACACTTTTGGACCAATAGCCCAATCTTCTAAATTAGTTTTCAACTGGACTGACGCGGATATAGGGATGCTTGCAAACTACGGGAATATTGTTCAGTCTCTGGTGCTTATACCTATGGCCTGGGTTTTGGATGTAAAAGGTGAATATTTTCTTCATGTAATTCCGAAATAGTATGTCCTTGTAATTTTAATAGGGTATCTTATGAAATGGGGACAGAAACACAGTTTCAAAAAAATAATTTTAATGGGATCAAGTAGCTAACCGATCTTATTACATTCGTCAAAGGATTCCTTTGATTCTTAATAACGAATTGCCTTGTAATACAAATGTTTTTCTTACTCTCATGAGATTCGCTTTCCCTGTGAACACGTGGTACAGTGCCTTTAATGTAAGAAGCTTTTAAATATTCAATCCTTGAAATTGATTGATTATTCGGAAATTAAATGTAATTTTTATGTTTTAACATGTATCAATTTCAAAATTTGAAAATAATTATTCACGTCAACTAAGGTATCTCATTTATACGTCACTGTGAAAATATATATCTTAAATTGATATAATGTTTGTTATCTTCATGTATGTACAAATTCCACAATATAAGATAACGTGCACTCCTTAGGATACATACTCGATAGTTCATTGATTGCTACTGACCATCAATGTATCCCCTAGTTAGCTTGCTTTCCTATATCTTACACATGTATCCCCTAGTTAGCTTGCTTTCCTGTATCTTACACATGTATCCCCTAGTTAGCTTGCTTTCCTATATCGTACACATGTATCCCCTAGTAAGCTTGCTTTCCTACATCTTACACATGTATCCCCTAGTTAGCTTGCTTTCCTATATCTTACACATGTATCCCCTAGTTAGCTTGCTTTCCTATATCTTACACATGTATCCCCTAGTTAGCTTGCTTTCCTATATCTTACACATGTATCCCCTAGTTAGCTTGCTTTCCTATATCTTACACAGATAAAGATCACTTTTGTACATAAATAGTTTTACTTCCTGGATAGAATCGTATAGAATAAAATATTTATGGACATATTGATGGAAGTCCATGAAAAAATGCCATATATTGACATGTTCATTTCATGAACGCATTTCTCAATATTTTTTTATCTAAAAGCTTCGTTTGGTGTCATATATACTTAGATATACTACCAACCATTGTTTGTATATAATCTATCGTATACATTGATTTAGTCTTTATGTCCAGGTTTACGCGTGGCAATGGTGTTTTGCTGTACACTTCTTATGGCAGGGATTGCTATAAAGTGTGTTTCTACAGACCCAGTGATCGCAACGTGGTAAAACTTATTGTAAAATTTTCTTTCAAAGAACAATTATTAACAACACAATAGTATACCCCTTCAATTGAGTAACATTCTATCACGTCAATACCAATCCATATATTAAATAGATGTTCCGGCCTTGACCTTTGAAATTTGCATCTCTATCCGTATATGACCCCAACGGATGTCGACATATATGTTTGCTTTATTTTGCCGAGAACACTATCCATTGTATGATTATATAAGATATTTGAAATAATAAGTGCTAAACGAAACGAACAAGGCCAGCAAGATAATACTTTATCACTTTGCAATATTTTGGAAAATATATGTATGATGTCATTCAATTCTTACACTTTCAAGTCTAGTTAAATGTTCTAAATTCATTGAAGCATCTGTGTGATATTTCCAAATGATAACGAAACAACCCAAAGAATTTAGATATGCACGTTTTGACATTGCCTCTTGATATTGTAGGTTGATAAATATCGGGTGTGTCCTGAACGGTATTGGTGGTTCTGTACCATTCGCCGCCCCAGCCCTGTTCTCCGCTACTTGGTTCGGACCTAACCAACGCGCCACTTCTACCGCTATCTCTTCAGTAGCCAACTACGTTGGTATCGCTGTTGCCTTCATCATTGGTCAGTACAATGTATGATAATGCTCTTCATTAATAGTATAACGTTCAACCCTGAGTCAACTATGTACTGGAAGAAGAAGAAAAATATACCCCTTATTGATTTCAATTACCATTTCCTTTATCTATCTGTACAATTCCTTTATGCGCGGAAAGCACCATGTTTCAAGTTCTAAGCAAACACTTGCTTAAAGTAATCGTCGAGCTTCATTTAGTTAAGACTGGAACATGGCTTTAAAAATGATCTTGAGTAAATATTCACGAATAATGTCAATGATTGTTCTTTGCAAACTTAGATAATTACAGTTTCATACAAGCAAATGTCAATATAACATGTCTACTATGATTCTATATTAAAAAATGTTATGTTTTCAAAGGGCCGTTGATTGTTCCGGAACCAACGATGACGCCAGAAAATACAACAACAGTTCTCTCTTTAAAGTAAGATCATCATAGAAAATATTTTTGATGACAATACATAGAAAATAAATATTCAAATAAAACTGAAAATATGATTTTAGGGTCCCGTATTGTTAACAATGATGAATTAGGTGTTGCTTTACTTTTAGTTGATTATAAAAGAGTGTGTGTAAATTCTAAATACAAAACCAAACATCCCGTGTTTCCTAATAAGTTGTTATATACTAAAATCCAAAAGAAACGTCCCCTCTATATTTGATTCTCGATTCTCGATCGAACTAAAAATATTACAAAACTATATTTTTGTGCCTTAACCACTGCATTTTGTGCGTTTAAGCGATGTGTTTCTTCAGTTAGTGCCTTGGCATATATAAAAATGGTGTCATTGTTTAATTATCTCTCATGATTTTAATGTGTGTGAAAAAACAGGGGACGTTTCTTTTGGATTTTAGTTTATAATTAACATCATCATTTCTGAAAATGTGTTTCCTATAGTGTTAAATCATCATTGATATTTACAGTATCAGGTCAATTACATATTTACCTCATTTATTTATCTTCAGTGAATCTATCCAGGTCGCAAACAGAACATTTGACAACCTGACATTAGCGTCCGATATTCAGTTACAGAGGGATAGCATAATGCGTCTGATGTATATAGGTAAGTCCTTAATCAGCCAAAACATTACTTTAAAAAGTTTCGACGCTCTAATAGTACGATTAAGTGGTTTATAGTGTTCCGTAAAAGCAAATCCGTAGAAATTAGGTTTTCCGTATATTTGCATAATTCTGATATTGGTGAAAACTTATGTTCACGTTTGTTTCGTTTCATTCTTAATTAAACTAATTTCTCTATTAAATGAATAAACCTGTGTCAACAGCGACAAATACTTGAAAAACGAAACCCTTAATCATATCATATCATCATATACAACAAGTATTTTTAACAGAAACATTTTTCAATTTACAACGATTAAAACTTTGAAGTTTCTTTCTCTATCAATATCATGCTATTGAGAAGAACCATAGCTCTTTTGTCATTTTTAAATCAAGTTATTTTTATTCAAATGAAACTAATACACTGTACTTTCTAATTTCTGGACACAATTTCAGAGTGTGGTGCTATTGGACTGCTATTTCTACTGGTACTATTGTATTTCCCTGCCAAACCACCTTCTCCACCTAGCATCACAGCCTCCATAGAGAGAGTCAGCTACAAACAGGGTCTTCGAGAGATTATCACGTAAGTTTGTATTATATCTACATTGATGGATAGCTTAAAAGACATACACTTTACAAAATGGTCGTTATAAAAAGGGGAAACTTTGTCGATTGTGTTATATTATCGTGTGAACGAATGTTGTAGTTAGCGGAACATAACATTTTAACTATAGTTGTCTAAAATTACCAAAATAATATAAAACTCCACGATTTGAATTATTTTATGAAAACCATACAACGTACGAGGGTAATGGCACTACTAGATAAACATCGATGAGCGTAGGCGGCATGGTACATGGTCACATATGTAACGGCTGAATACACCCACGAAGACAAGAACAGATTGAAGTATCAACGTATTTATAGGCATCATGCAAGGATCGTAGTTTGGCGTCATTTGGTCAAATGTTGATTTGAAAACGTCTCTTCGGCAGATGAAAAGACAAATTTGAGATTGAAGTGTTTCATTGGTAATATATACATTTGTATTAGTAATGATTATTGAAATGGACGTAATTGCGCTATTGGGACGTTTAGAATGTTGCTAGACTTTCATTGAAAACATTTATTTCTCACATATTTACACTTTGGTGATGGTAATTGAACTAGAGTTAAATGTTATGAACTTTAGCTAGTACATTGCTTCTTTTTTTTGACAAATGGAAGGTAAAATTTCTTTGAAACTTGTGTGTCCCATGGATGTGACATTGATGTGCTTTGGGGTTCTCTATGAGTGGTGAAATGTTTCTCAACTAAATGTTGCATGATTACGTTCCGTAAGTGTCTTGATATGTTTATCCCTTTAGTCAACGTACATTACATCTAATTAAGATTTTCTGCCAATAGAAAACAATAGATATACAATGTAAGACATTAAAGTTTCACCATTTCAATCTATGTTGAAATACTGAGTTTAGTATACTAAGATCCTATGTGTACAAATACCAACGACAATGGGTTAAGAGAGACTACAAATAGCGTTTTTGAGGGTATCTAAATGTAAATATAATGAAACAAATCTAATTTAAGTTAAAATATAATAAACATAATACATAAAAACACATATTGTAAACATAAGCATAGACTAAGAGCGAAAAGTACAAATCATGCAGATCTTCATTCTCTCCCCACAGAGGCAGATCAAGTCATGTTTGAAAACGACGAAATCCGTGGGTTCCGGCAGTTTCCCCTGGCGGGAAAAACTTTCACCACAATACATTTGAACTTCTTTATCAGATGACAAGGCTTCTCGCATGGAAAAGGTGGTTCATATCACAATGCCTTTGCCTTGATTCAGTAGCCAAAATGATGATTTAAGAACAGCGTCGCTGATTGCACAACTAACTTTGATTGCCTCCAATCAGGCATCTCCCATTCTATCCCACAAACTTGACGTATTATAACAGAGGCTAAATCGACATGACTTGATCTGCCTCTGTGGGGAGAGAATGGCAGATCTTAAAGGTATGATATAGAATTATGAGTTTAATATAGCATTGAATTCCTTTTCTCCTCCAGACACAAGCGGTTCCTGCTAATCCTGCTGACCTACAGTGTACCCGTGGGAGTGTACGGAGTGTTCGGAGCTGTGCTAGATGTTCTACTGGCAAAGATAAACATTTCACAAGTAATCAGTTACTCATTTATGAAATGAAAAAATTGAAATTGTCAACATGTCAATGTATGTAACACCCACGGTCATATACGATTCTGCGCATCAGCAAAAAGATAAGCACTTTAATTTTTGATAAATGATTGGTTAAAAGCTGCTGTCTGAAGATTGAAGTGACATACATGTATATAGTTTATGCGTTTTTGTTCTGTATGCGGTTGTCTATACTCGTATCTGAATGATGTTTGGATACATGTAAAGAGGTTTAATGAAAGTGGTTTTATAGCGTAATTTGTCCCTCATAAATTGAACTTCATGTATGGTTTATTTGTTTTTTGTCATTTATTAAAACTTTTCTTGACATTTAGCATATATACTTAATGGGATACAATCTGTATTACCAAATTTCCTTTAAATGTTAAATCTCTTAAAGGGACAGTAGCACGTTTTTTGATAATTTTATATTTTTAATTTATCACTGATAATTGTATGTTAATGCTTAATGCATTATTTTGAAAGTGTCAAAAATCTCATTACACAAGCCAATCATCCATAGTAGAAGACAAAGTACGAAGATTCACATTTGTGTGAATACCTTTATTTCATTTTGTGTCAGAAAAGGAATCGCATGGCTAAACTTTACTTTATATATTTGAATTATTACTGCTCCATTTAGTTAAAATACATTGTCTTTCAACTGGAATCATTAATTTTCATTTTCCTGACATCACCTTATATTATTTTCCCCCTAAACCTCCCCTTTAATTGATGTAGACAGAACTACTACCACTCGCCATGTTTAACTGGAGGTTTCGTTTAGCATTTTGTGTATCAGCACATTCAAGATTCATACAAATGAAGTGTCAAGAAGTCATCACAATCAAGTCATAACGATATGATCATTACCTGTTTATGTTTGACTAGAATACAGCTGGGTGGATCGGATTCTACGCCACATTAGCTGGATGTGGATCTGCACTCTTTGTGTCAAGGTAAACAGGAATGCTAGTGAATAAGGCAATGATCGTATTGAATGAGACGGTTCTATCGGAGTAAACGTTTTGAAACGAATTGAGTGAGACATCCCTGTTCAATAACAATTAAGTTATTATTTCATAATTATATCAAAATCCAGTTCAACAGTTGCTTTTATTTTTTTAATTGGAAATACTAATTTATATTTTTATATATTCAAATTAAACAATGAGAACAAAGTGTTGGGAAGGATTATTCCGGCTATAGCGAACTTTAGTATTTCAACATAATGAGATTTGGTGAGTTTGGGAAGTATTTAGAGTAAAAAAAATAAAACATTCATCTTTTATGAAGTCAAAATACTCAGGCTTTTCTTCATTTATTCAAAACTTAAACTTAATGACACGAAGAAAATCAAATACTCACAATAAATGTCTTTCAAAAAAGTCAGTTTAAAGTGCAAACAAACACACACGCTGTTGTCAAGATTATAATGCTTAAGTACATCTGCAAGGGTGGAAATGAATGCTAACCTCATTAAATTTCTAACCTCAAGCAACTATTTCAGGATCGCCGACATGTTCATGCGTCGAATGAGGATAATTCTGTTGCTACTGTTCATCCTAGCTACAGCCGTTACGGCCTGGTTTGTCGTGCTTCTTCTCGGCTACATTCCTTTTGATATGGGTGAGCTTAGCCCCCTTCTTCTATATGTACAGCGTTATCTTGTCTCTCCCCTTTCCAGAGGATTTACTCATGTACAGATGAATGCCCTTTAATCTATCACATCGGTATTAGGACAATGACGGTTAAAAATGTTGCGATGTTTAGATTTCATTAGTAATGTGATTAAACCTCTGTTTCAATTTAGTCACAATATTGGTCAAAACAACAAATATGGGTAAAGATACTTTTGAAATAAATCTTTGTATTTCTCAAACGTAGTGATAACATCCGATAAAATTTCATATTTTAAAATTGTTAATAAACAATATGAAAGGTATCAAAACGGTAGTTCATATTTGTGATTTAGGTGACCTTTGTGACCTTATGTACCTTTGATCTTCCAGTGTCGCTATACATCTCTGCTATTCTCACGGGCGTGTTTATCAATGGATCAATCCCTTTGTTCTATGAGCTGGGTTGTGAGGCTGCCTACCCTATAGCAGAGGGAATAACCACGTCATTTATTGGTGTAACCAACAATATTACAGGAATCATGTTCCTCAGCGTGCTTCAGATCCCACATATAGGTAAAATGTACATATGTATATGTAAAAGTGAAGGTATCAATCAATCATATTATATGGTAAAACACCTTTGGCAAACGCACATTGCAAAAAAACAAGCGTGTGACTGTACAGTAGTGGCAGCTTAACAACCTTTTTAAATGAGAACGTAGTAACAATGCCTCTTTAAAGATTTGTACACTCTTTGTCGTCGTTGGAAGATCTTACATGCTGTATTAAAAGTGTTACTGATCAAAGTGAGATGGTCATGCTTTGAAATACAGCGCAAATCATGATGAATTCTTAATTCAAATAGCAACTGAAATTCCTTTTCTAAAAATTGCTTATTACATGTATAACAACGTTATTGCTGTCGTGGAAGTCCGTTGTAAGTTTTTGTGTTTTGGAAGTGCACCGATACACACTCATGGGTTTAATGGGACGCCTTCTATGGTTACATCTCTTTCAAAGAGTTTAATGGGACGCCTACTATGGTTACATCTCTTTCAAATCTCATAGTACTATGAATTTACATCCCAGATGTAATTTCATACAATCAAATATCCTGTTACATTTCCTACGTACTTTTCTGGAAACTTGATGAGCGCTTAGAACAGATTATGGAAATCATGGCTTCTCAACGGTTTCAGGAAAAGTTCAAGTTCTCAGTTTGAAACAGTCACTGATTGAACACTTTACTTTGATTGCAACCAATCAAAATTTGAAATTAGTTGAAATCACTTGAGAAATCTCAGTCGGGAGAGAAAGTGTGATTCAATTTCTTTTGACACAACGAATGACTTCGCTGATGATGTAACACGAATATCTTGAAAAAATATTGTTTTCCCTCGAAAGATATGGCAAACGTTAAATCATGATTTACGTTTTAGCTCAAATGCACTGATTAAAACAATCACAAAGAAATTAATTATATAACCAATCTCAATCTGTGGACAATAATATGTACAATGGGCCGGCGGCCAACATGAACAGAAAGGAAATAAACATCATATATAATCAATTTGAGTATATACTATACGGAATTTAAAGAAAATATGTATTTATTATTCAGAATAAATGTTTAAATAAACTTCTCAATGTAGAATCTCAACCAATAAATTGAATATTCACCAACATTTTTTGGATAATTTAAAAGTTGAATAACTACGATGTCCTTGCTGTTTATATAACCCTAATTTAGAGTTTAATATATGATTGAAACATTATTGTAACATGACTTCGGTAAATACTCGTTTCTGATTGGTTGATTTGAAGGATTTGCTAGTGTTAAATGGCAATGAACACCCGCAAATTGGCTGAGGCGAATCACCGCGAAAGGATACATTATTTGGTCCGCCTCAACACTAAAATGTTCTGATTCTCCCAATATCCGTGACCGATTCACATTTTACTGTTGTTACTGTCATTTTCTATCTTGCGCATTCCCGTAGATGCCAAAAATCCTTTTCTATTTGCTTTAGCTTTATGTAACCAAACTTTCTTAATTGGCTAAGTTTCTCCTAATTTGCCGCCTTGTGTCATGCGGCCGATTTCTTTCGAATGCCGTTCCCATGGCACGACGTCACAAAGGCTAACGGTTATGACGTCATAATGATCGCGTCACCGTTACAATGGTCTGGGCGAGTTTAAGATATTTGTTCAGTCGGGTTTGTTCCTGTTAGTTTATGAATTATATAACTGTTTTCTCTCTCATAAATTTCACAGTGAAAACTATAAGATCTCATCGTTATGAGTGCAACTGGTTTGCAATATTAGAACACTATTTTAATGTCTATAACAATGGGAATTCCTTCTTCTTTATAGCTGCGAACACCTATAAAATTAATGGATCAGTCGTTAGATCCTTTCAACTCAGAGTTCCCTACGCAAAAATAGAGTTCGCTCTTAAAATGCTTATAACTAACGGTCATGTTACAATATCGATAAATAGTTGCGTTTGTAAAATTTCTGGGATTCATTGCTATTCAAAACCCGCCAATTTAAGCGTTTAAAACCTCCGGCTAACGCCGTCGATTTTAAACTAAATTTGCGGGTGTTGAATAACAATGAATCCCGGAAATTTTACAAACGCAACTATTTATCTTCTAACTGTTTTGTTTTGTACATGACTTATAATGACTCTTTAAACAATTGACTTGTTTCTGCAGGTGTTACGTGGATGAACTGGGCTCTGTTGGGTTCTGTGGGAGTGGCTATTCCCTTGCTTCTTGTGATGAAGGAGAACTACTCTCGAATGAACATTGACACGACCACCGAGATCATCATACCAGCCCCTGAAGGAAGTCAGTCACAAGCCCAGCCTACAGTTAATCACACAGTATATGACAACTCTCCAACACAGTATGACTCTTATCAGAGCTGATGGCATGGACGTCTTTAAATCGTATGAATCTATTCCCTAATGTCAGTCAGTCACAAGCCCAGCCTACAGTCAATCACAGTATATAACAACTCTTCCACACAGTATAAGTCTAATCTATAGCTGATAGCATGGACTTCTTTAAATCGTATGAATCTATTCCCTAATGTTAGTCAGTTACAAACCCAGCCTACAGTTAATCACACAGTATATGACAACTCTTCCACACAGTACGACTTTAATCAGAGCTGATAGCATGGACTTCTTTAAATCGTATGAAGTTAATCATTGATGTCATTACCTTCCTTGAGTCGCAGCACAATTGACATCAGTTCGTTTGTTGGTTCATGACAATCCTAATTCTATCATACATCGTATGTGTATGATCTGTTGTTAGTGAATCATTTTGGCAACTAATTAAGCAGATGCCAATTGATATCTAGCTTTTGATACATGACGTTGTTTCATCCAATCTGAATGCAGGATTTTGTAAACGCCATAATGCGATGGTTATATTGTATAAACTCCACGTGACCTTGTTATATCCAACCGGAAGGGGACATTTCATTTGAATTCAAAGTCTGAATTTATTAAAATTTGATTTTTAGTATTGGCATTCCCATTCAAGTGCAATATTTGAATTGTTTAAATTGAAATGTTAAATGCAATGTACAGTTTTATGTTTACAAACCGGAAATAAAGTGTAATTGAAAAGAATGTTTTGATCGTTAGAAGGGTTCTAGTCATTCCCGATTATTTTATGGACGCTTTGAAATGGGTCCAATTTGTACATTCTACTTTTGACATAACAAGGATATTCAAAAGGACGAATAAAGGAACTCAGGTTTAAACGCTCGTCACTCACTATTACCATGATATTGGTGAAAGTTCTGAGTGTCAAGGATCTTATTATAGCTCACAATTGAGAAATGAACATGATGGCTGTTAATTGTTAACACTTTCATCAAATTTCTATAAATCAACTGCAATCAAAGAGCATAATTCTGGCAACGCTTACAGGTGAAGACCTACAGGCAGCGTTGGTTTCTACTGATTACACTATTTCAAACGGCATCATTTAGAATAGTTATGGACCTATTGCATTATCGTCTAAAAGCGTACGTGGAAGGTCAGATGCTAAAGCACTAAGCCTACAGCAATTCTGTCCATGCTACTGTCTATTTATTGGCTAATCCAGATGGGGGTGCGTGAGTCTTCTATGTTTTGTAATTATTCCGTTGTCATCCATGTCTATTATGGTGATGAAAGTAAACAAAAGATTTAATGGCAGAGCTCTGAATGCAGTTAAAAGCATACTCTTTGTTCTAAAGAAAAAACAAAAAAGAATTGTAATTTTGGCTTTCAAAGGTCGCATCAGAGTGGTGCAGTGGTTAGCACGCTGGCCTCTCACGCCGGAGACCCGGGTTCGAATCCCGGTGGACTTGGGTCTCATCCTGTGTTGTGTCCCTGGGCAAGGCACTTCATCCACATTGCACTCAGTCCATCCAGCTGTTAAAATGGGTACCTGAAAATTGGATGTACTGACCTACATGGTCGTGATTAGCGCTTAGTAGCAGCTGTGAAAGTACACTCCTTCGGGGTAATAATGTAGCGCTTTGAGCATGTCTTAGGACGTGGAAAAGGCGCAATATAAGTATGCACATTACATTATTATTATCACACAAACACGCCAATCTTGTACACGTCCCTGCTATTTTTGCGGTCACTTATTTGTCAACAGGAAGACATTGTGTTGTTTCTGTGTCCCTTCAATGGGTATTTGGAATAAACATTGATTTTAAAACCTGTACGTAAAATGTATATTTTAATAGATACGTGTGTGTTTTCATATACTAGAACAAAATGGTAAGAATATAAAATTGATTTTGAATACTAAATTAATAACCTTTTTCTTTATTGAACATCTAATGAAGTACTTAAAATGAAATTAACAATAACGCTTAAATGGTTTGACCACTATAGCAGAAATATTGTTACAAACCAAATTTACTATATCATTAATCACATTGAAATGAACAAAAATACCCCTTTTAATCATATAATGCCAACAAAGGACGTATTTCTATGATATTTCAAAAATAACACCAATATGATGCTAACATTCATTCATACATAAACGCTAACATTCGTCACTAAGGCCAATTATTCTACGCCGCCCTGTCGCTCTTATATCTGTATATTTTACAATCCTTTTCGAAAGTAAAGTTATTTACAATTCAATCTACCTTTTGTATAGGATCAACATGTTAAGGAAGATAAAACAGTAAAAGCAAATTGCTTCCAACTCCTGATGGTACAAATGAATATATTCCAACACCTTACCGAATTACATCATTGTAGTATTTGACGAATAAACACAAATTTTAAAACATTTAATTGCTATTTCAGCAAAGAAGTACGTTTATTTTGCATAATTCATCTTTTTTAACTCTCTTGAATACATTGTATATATGTACAGTACTTAACTTAATAACAATACAATATATATAAAAAGCCCGAACAAATAAACATGCTTCAACGAATACAGGTGATCAATAACTCAAATTAAATGATACAAGTCATATATCACTGACTGTTTATGAATATGCAGCATCTGGCATCATGTCACCATATGTTGACAGTGAATTAATGATTAAACAAAAAATATCCGATTATTAGCGTGCGATCTGTTGTAGTTGAATTCATGAGTAGAGCGCAAATGCATGAACGAGTTAATATAGACATACAGAATGAAGGATAGCAATGGATTACTCTTGGACAAACTAAGGAATGGTGATTTGGCAATGACAATATCCTTATCGAAAGAGGATTGTCCCTTACTTGAGAACTGGAAGGAGGTTACGCTCTACAAGAGGAGATGGTATGTGCTGGCTGTCTTCTCCTTCGTTGCTCTACTTCAAGCCGCTGTTTGGAATACTTTCGGTCCTATTGCACAGTCAGCAAAACTAGTGTTTGGGTGGACCGATGCAAATGTTGGCATGCTTGCAAACTGGGGAAATATCATGTATTTTATTTTCATGATACCAATGGCTTGGCTAATGGATGTTAAAGGTTAGTTTCGGGCAAGTAATTCTGCCGAAGATAATATGGGCATACCTCGAACTATTTGATGAAATAGTAGTGTTAAAAACAAGTCAAAGTCGTATATCTGTAGATGTTTCAACATCATTCTTGCGGAAAAGGGTTTTCTATTCTTTTGATTTGTGTCTATGGTTTCTATGGTGAACGGGGAGGTGCAATGTCAACGACACTCGATTGCAGGGAAAATGTTAATGTTTTACAAGTTTGTATAATTTGAAAGTATTTTTTGATATGATGTTATTATCAAAAGATGCATGAAAAAAACGATAAACGCACATTGTCCCTAACGTGTTAGAAGAGGAACAGTGCTAAAATTAAAGAGTTTTTATGAATCTTACAGAAATTGAAAACACATTTATTAATTTCTTATCATTTTCGTTTGTCTGACAATTTGAAGAAAACAATATGCTGTAACTCTATTCATACGATTTCACTTTGTTCTGCCACGTTCCCCGTCTTGTTCTTATTTCAATGTGTCTGAAGGTTTCTAAACACTATCTTTTAGATTTATAGTTGCACGAGAGGTGCAGGTGTATATACAGAACTGATATTGTGAATGGCTTTCGGGATCATTTTCTGAGTGTATTGAGTTATCTGTTCTTTTACAATTTAAAATGATCAAGAAAAATCTATTCCAGAAATCTTCTACTGAACAAATCCATCATATATGCATGTCAGGTCTGAACAATAACTGAGACAAATGTTTACCTACAGTATGCGTTTTGAATAACAAAATGCAATATTACTAATTGTCATTGAAAAAATAGACAATTTTGGAATATTAAAATAGAATAATTATGTCGCCTTTTAATAGTGATCAATATGTACATTATAGTTGTTTGCTAAATAAAACGAAAATCATGGCTTCATTGTTTGCAGGTCTGCGAGTGTCCCTGCTTGTCTGTGTGGCCCTGATGATGATGGGCTCCACGATTAGATGTTTAACCTCTGAACCACACACAGCAACGTGGTAAGTGAGATTTAAAAGGATAGTAACACAATTTTTCTAATTTTCTTTTTTTTTTAAATGTCTCCCAAATTACCAGATTCACGCACAAAATGTAATCTTGAGAAAGTCAAACATCTCATTACTATATACGTAGTGGAACAAGAAATTAGCAAGAATCATATGATCATATGAATCTGCTGGCAGTCATTTTAGCATGAACTTGTTCAAATCATTTGCGTTAATAAAATGGATTCCTGTTGCCTAACTGAATTTTACGTTTGTATTAGAACCCTATTTATTGTTCAAAATTTGTTGCTTTCCAATTTGTACTATTTGTTTTACTTTTCATGGGATAACCTATATTCCTAAGAAAATGTGGTACTGTCCCTTGAGCAAAACAATGTTTAGAATATTTCAATGACACAGTTGAGAAGAATTATAATAGACATCTATTAAAAGGGCAGTAGCACTTTTTTTGATAATTTTATATTTAATTTTTTTCACTGATAATTGTAAGTTAAAGGTAATTGTATTATTTTGAAAGTGCCAAAAAGTTCATTACGCAAACCAATCATCCATTGTAAGAGGGCAAAGTATGAAAATTCACATAAAATCGATTGGCGGCCATTTTGTGTGAACACATTTAATGCATTTTGTGTAAGAAAAAGAAATCACATTGCTAACCTTTACGTAATATATTTGAATTATTACTGCTCCATTTAGTTCCAATAAATTGCCTTAGAATATACCCTTATGAGTTTTATCCAAATTTGAGAACATAATTACATGATGAGAAATGTTGAATCTTGTTCATGTTCAGGTTGATTAACATCGGATCCCTGCTAAATGGTATCGGAGGAACAGTTCCTTTTGCTGGTCCACCTTTGCTTTCCTCCACCTGGTTTCCTCCTAGACAGAGAGCTACTGCCACGGCAGTTTGTATGGTGATGTGCTACTTCGGGTTGTCAGTCTCGTTCATTATTGGTACGTTCAGCAACATTCCACTGCTGTTGTTATCAAGGAGTGTTCACTTCCGAGTTCAATACTAAGTAATATTGTCACAAATGACTTTCAAACGATCTTTGAAGTGATGTTATAACTTTGATGTTTGTTAAAGAACATTCATCTTCTCATATGAATGGTTGAATGTGTACGTCACATATAAGAAGCCAAGCTCACTTTAGTGATTCCTGTTTACATGTATATACATTTAGTAAGAGTGTATCGATGTTGATTTTAAAATGTATCTGAAAATGTTGTATATATATAATTATATAGCAGCATTGTTTACTTATTCTAATGACCATATGTATATTTTGTTATAGCATGTCTATAAAGTGTTGAAATCTAACAGTTTATTTGGCAATGGATATTATGTTTATTTCAGGTCCATTGTTAGTTCCAGGGCCTGATCAACATCTTGCCAACATAACCAACATCGATATAAAGTGAGACTGAAAACTTTGATAAATCTACCATCTATTTTTATCAGTAAATTACCAAGATAAAATCTGTCATAGAGTGTTGGTTGATAAAATTAAAATCCTATTAAATTGTTTCACGTAATTTAAATAAATTAAATATGAAGTCGGTGTCTATTGGAATTCGTCATTTCATGGAATCTTACAATTTAATAATGTTGAATTTGTGACACAGTCCCTCCATGACAAGTGATGGACTATTAAAAAAATAGAAGAAAGTAAGTTCTTAAGTCATCGCCAAAAATGTACTTCGTCCTTCTTTGTTAATCAAATGGATATAAACATTAATTGTGCCTATTTCAGTAACACAAGTCTTGTGCTTGAAGAAACTGTGAATGTGTCAGTCTTCATAAATACAACACTCCAGAGGGAAGGAATCATGAAACTTCTCTATCTTGGTAGATAGTTCGAGTTATTTTTCAAAACAAATTACTTGTTTGTTTGTTTGTTTCATAAACAGCCTATTTATCTAATGAAATACATGTTTGATTCCTATAAAATATAACATTCATTCATTGTTTGTAATAAATATTTTGTTCTTATTATAGTGGATTTTTACCCAAGCAACTAACTGATTTCAATTACATCAATATTCACTTCTGAAAATAATGTTGTTTCTTTTGGATATGTTAATACTTTAGTCATCGATTGACATTTTAAACATGATTTCTAAATAACAAACATGCCTGGTAGCAACATTTAAAATGTATTTCTCTTATCATGGGCCTTGTAACATTCGTACATGTGTAGATTAATGCATAGCAAAACCATGAATGTAATATGTGGATGAAAATAATATGTTTTGGTTAAGAACTTTTCAAATTACGAAAATCACGACTTTTCGTTTCAGAGTATAACATGGTTTTCCCTTCATCCGATCGATATTGTATGTGCATAATAAATAGTTTTGATCATAATTGTTCCTGTTTAACATCTCAAAATGAATAAATTCTATCCAACAGAGTGTGGAGTCTCGGTGGTATTATTCTTCATGGTGTTAGCGTATTTCCCTGACAAACCCCCTTCCCCACCGAGTATTTCTGCATCACTGGACCGCACTGACTATACCAAAGGTCTTAAGCAACTTTTTACGTAAGTATATGAATTTCGTTTTCTGAAATAATATTAAATGGTTCAATAAAAATACTGTTGATATCATTTTCGTATCACACTAAAATTAACATTCATATTCAAATCTGCGTTCCACAGAAAACGTTATGAAAATGATTTTGGATGATAAACAGTCAACTAAATCAACACTCATTGGTAAAAGTAAATATATCCGTAGATGTTTCAGTCTAAGTAAACCTAGCCTCACTATTATCCGTTACACTGCTATACTGAGTCTAGAAAGGTCTGGTTGAGGGTCGCGTCAGCCGACCTTTCTGCGACCTATGACCTTCCAACGTTATACGTGCGAAGGCACACTATTGTGGCTTGGTAAGATCAGTTCTGATTGGTCAACTTGGTCACGTGGGCTGACGCGACTCTCAACCAAGCCTTTCTAGACTCAGTATAGCAGTGTAACGGATAATAGTGAGGCTAGGTTTACTTAGACTGTAGATGTTTGTTACTTTTATCAACTTGTGTTAATATATTTGCTACTAGAAGACTATTGTGTGATCATGAGATGCTCAATATACTATCCGTCCAAACCTTTGAAACACTAGTATAGCAAATTATTACACACATGTGAGTGAGAACACTTCGAGATATTTTTGGTATCTAACATATGTCAGATACTGCGAGCACCGCCTCTGATTGGTCAATCCATGGTGACGACCCGAGGTCACGATGACCGAACTACTTTTGTCATTCATGAGCTACAACTAAACTAGGAAGTAGCCATTTAAATAAACAAACATACGACCCTTCTTTTACTACAGACATCACTGAAAGTAATTTAAACATATGATATAAACATTCGTGGTGGTAATTCAATTTTATTTTTGCTATTAAACACGCAACATATTTCGTCTGCTGGTCGATACGAATGGCTAAATCAGCTGGTTTGGACAATCGACGATTCACGAACCATTCAGCACGCAAATACCCTGTGCAGAAGCTCACTGACCAGAACATTCCTCCAGATGAAATCATGCAGATATCAGGACATCGGAATGTGCAAAGCATCAACAGCTACAGCAATATTTCCATGGATCGTCATCGTGCCATCAGTAACATCCTTAGCAGCAACAAGGACCAGCCTGTACGCTTGTACTTCCGTCACACACAGCAACAGCGGGTGCGAGTGATCTCCCTTCCACCGTCAACGTTATGTCGAGTCAATCTCGGACCGCCGTCACTCGCTTCAGTTCAGTGCACTCCATTTTCCCGGCTCGGGAAACAATAAATGTGAACTTCTATGGTTCAGATGCAAAGCGACCTCGTCTCACGGATAATGAGGACTGTTCAGCATAAGCTGGACAGAATTTGAAGCGTGCACGCTGTTGTGCTCTGCTCTGACGGACATTGTTACTCATGAATATTCACGTTTGAGTAATATTAAAGTTATTAAAGATTCAATATGTGTTATTTATTTCTTGAACGACAACTTGAATGTTAACAAAATGTGAACGGGTTATCCGTTATCAGTCATTTTACCTAAAATCTAAGCGCTAAAGTCACAGACTATTTTCCTGCGACATTACATTCTTTACAGTTACACATTGTGACGTCACTGACGCAAAATCAAGCTGTGTTCATACGCGACTCAACACAATGTGAAGAATATTTCGTTGCTATGTCAATAAATGACTGTCGTTAATTCGTGTGTAATAAATAAAATACCAAACTCATTCCCTATGGATAACGCATTTATTACAAGTCGTGGTTTGTAAACGTATCTAACTCGCTTTCGCTCGTTAGATACGTTTACAAGCCACTCGTTGTAATAAATACGGTATCCATAGGGAAGTCGCGATCGTTTGGTATTCTCTATATGTCACTTATATTACACCCATTCTATATCATGCTATATCATGCTAAATTCTCCCCGGACTAGGAGCAGGCAACTGCACACATTGTAAAGATGAATCTCGCGAAAGTACAGTGTCAAATTACTGCTAAAGCATGTACAGTAACCTGACTGTGAATAGAAGTTTGTGGCCGAGTTTTGGTTGAAGATAACATATAGAAAATGCACTTTGTTTATTTTTTTTTATGAATTCATAAGTTTAAAATGGTTTAACGATTCCTCTGTGTATGTGCTATCAATACCTGATATCCAGCATAAACTTTTCTAAATATGACCTCCTTAAGGAACTCCTCAATTTACCTACTGAACATCAATTTTTGATATTCTAAAAACGCCTCCATTATTTTCTTTTGTTTGCAGGCATAAGCGGTTCCTCTTGATTCTTATGGCGTACAGTATACCTACTGGTGTATATGGCGTATTTGGATCGGTCCTCAATGTTATTCTAAACAATGTACATATATCACAGGTCGGTTAACAAATATCGGCATTCATAATTTTTTCATAAAACGTAAGTTGATAAACTTAAAATGATATGAGCTTCAAAATCATATAGCATGAGGTTACCTCTATAAACATATGTATAAAAATATTTGAATAAGATTGAAATTCAACGGACTCTCAATGTACACTTTGGGGAATAATTGAAGTAACTTTTAGACTGTTTATTGACTAAAATGTAAAGTTAGATTTGCTTTTTTATTTGCTACTGATACATTAAACAATTGTTTTTCTTCTTCAGAAAACAAGTGGGTGGATTGGTTTCTATTCAACAATCGGTGGATGCATCTCCGCATTGGTGCTTTCTAGGTATCATAATATTATTATGTTCTTGCTATAAAATTGCACTACATTCTCATCCATAATTCTTGGCCAGGTACCAAGAGAAAAAAAGACCAACATTTTGTATGATTTTTGTAATAATCAATTGATGATAATAATATAAAATTTCTTCGAAACAAGATTTAGTTTCTTTTGCATTTGAATTCCTCTAACTATTATATAAACTGACGTCCAAAAAATCCCTTACCGTTTACAAGTATGACTATTCTGAAATCGGAATAACTATTGTTGGTAAGAGAAATAAATCGCAAAACCCAACATTGGAATACGCAGAAGATGCACTTTGGACGCCTGATGGTTTTTAGTATAACTCCAAAATGGAAAAGCACGTGCAGGATCCTCAGCCAAAACTATCATGAGCTGTAAAGGTATAGAAAAATATGGAAAGCTTCTCAGATGTCCAAAGGTATGCTACGACATACAGCAGAAGAACACGAGCACCACTTTGCATGATATATTTTTATCAGCCTTATTCTTATCCTTAATGGCAGACAGGGCAGGTACCTGACGTGTCAGGAAAAGAGAGACCGAGGGTAACTTCACTCCCCGATGATGACTTGCGCACTTTACTCCTAAGGAAGCGCAATGCCATCATTAGCGACGAGTGCCCTCGGTCATGTGATCAGCAGACAGACAGTTGCGAGAACACATAGGGCCCAATTAAAGCACAAAGACGATACAGGAGACATCTTTTGACAAAAGGAACATCATCATCAGAGGTTGAGATTGGCCGGAACGTAACGACGTGGCAGAGGGTCATCTTCTCTAATGAGAGCCATTTTAATGTGTAAGCATTATTGACGACAACATTCGTATCTTAGAGGAGGTGAACGAACCGCGGCTTGTTGTCTTTCAGGGGGTTGGTCCATAAGGAGGGGTGGAGTTATTGTTCGGAGGACTTTGGTGACAAGACATGACGACATTGGTTATCGTTGTTGACAACTTGATAGCTCGGCGTTACATTGACCAACTTCTTCGACTGTTCTTCCTTACCCTCAACGGCAGCCTACTGATGTCATGTTTCAACATAACATCGACTGCTCCACATCGTTCAGAACTTCTTACTGCTAACAATGTGATGGTGCTGCCATGGACTGCATGCTCCCCAGACATGTGTCGTGGTGTTGGACAGAGACCTCATCTACCAGATTACAGACAGGAACTGATTCTGGTTCATCAAAAGAAATGCCTTTAAGTTTTCTGTGCATATTAATTCAGCATCAGGGTGGTCACACACCATATTAATGCAGCACCTAAGTGCACTTAGGACATTTGCGGTTTAGATTCCCCTTTTCAATCACGTTCAAAAGTCATTTTTGTGAGCCCTCCTCCATATTTGCCACTGATGATATTTTTAGACTATGGGTGACACTCATTTCCATTGGTTACATCGTAGATATATTATTGATCTTGTGGTTGATCTTGCATTTTGTGTTTTTTTGCTTCGTTAAAACGATGGAAAAGTTTCTTTCTAACGGAAAAAATAAAATATAGTCGCAAAGCGACGACAAACGGATTCAGCGATGTATGGTGATGATATGTATGACAAATATATGCAATACATGTATGTATGAAGTCAATAGTTCGTTCAGACGAATTTTAAAAGTCACGATTTCAGTATTAACAAGGCCAAAAAGACTCTGTCAATTGCAAACGTAAATGTCATATTGAATAATTAGTGTATGTGCTTTGTTAAAAATACATTTCAAATCCAAATCCAAAATCATAATGCCAAAAATATGAGTTAATGCAATTAAATGTTCATGTTAGCAAAATATGTAAAACCTAAAGTAAAATGTAACAAATACAATCTGCAAAAGTTTCTTGACTCATCCTGGTTTTGAATCCTGTTTTCCGTTGTATTGTTGAAAAATTAAGAGCCAAATTTATCAAAGCAAACCAATTTAAATATTATTCTGTTTTCAATTTCGCAAAGCAAAGCAAAGCCTAGCATTGTGAGCCGGAGCGCGTCAATGCCCGTGTTTTACGAGAAAAGCATGCATCCTGCTTTGCGATGTAACACTACAATCCATGAATGGACTCATTGAAGATTACATTAGGGAGAAGTGCGTGAATACAATCCTTGTATTTTCAAAAAGAAGAATCTTAGCATAGAAATACTGAAGAGCGGTTCAGATGTTGGAAGAGACGTGCATGAACAATAATGAAATATTCTTTCTGAGATGTAATGATTGGGTTATTGGTTTGAAGCACACTAGAAAAGGGATGCACGGAGCCTCTCAATTTCGTTTACTATAAAAGTAAACAAACATAATAAGAGAGATTCAGAAGCTTGTAACATCACCCTTGCATGTAAAATACACTGACATTTTGATTCCTGGCACATGCCGGACAAAACAGGGCCTAGACCCATGGTTATTGAAAAATGGGAGGGGTGCTTTTTGAGAGCCATTCTCACGCGTAGTGATACAGAAAAGCGCCAAATTTGGAAAGACCAAATATGGTTGAGGCTACGATAACGTAGTAACTTGCTTACTATAAAAGTTGTGAAATCCCGCCCTTCTTTAGCACCATATTTCTCTTGAACGGGGTGGCGCGATTTCAAATGGTTTATATCATTGAAAAGCGCGAAGAACCAGCTTCAATTCAATGTGTCATTTGTGCATTTGAATGAAAAAGTAGAGAAACGATAAACGATGCGACACCTGTCTCAAATATCAAGTTTTATCTCGAGATGACTGAGGGTACTCGCCTTTCAGTTTTAATATAAACCGAACCAATAAAGATATGTTCATATTTTTTTCACCAGTGTGTAGAGGAGAGAATTGTCTTAATTTGCATTGATATTTTGTTTATGAGCATGAAAAAGTAAAGAAATTATAAGCGATGCGACATCTGTGGCAAATATCATTTTTTTTCCACCAAATTTGCCGACGGCCCCAACGTAAGCATCAATTGCTCCCGAACCATTGGATATATTTTCGGTCTGTTTTCTCCAATCGCATAGAAGAGAGAATTGTCTGTATCTTCATGTATAATTTGTGTATGTGCAAACAAGAATTAAGAAGCTGCAAGTGATGCGCAGCCAGGCTGGTGGAATAATCTGTAACCATTTTGGAGGTACAGACATTTGAAGTCTAAAATGTAAATATCCTTTGTCAACACTGGTCTAAGGGAGGTAATCAATCCATAAAAGACATCAAAACATCAAATAAGACAATTCCCAACTCAGGTGCGAATCTCGGAGTGGACCTATGATAAGAAGTTAAGTTCCAAAACCTTGAATTTTGCACTCGTTTATTGTTTTTAATTTGTTCAGATGAATCTAGATTTTAAATTTGACCTAAATCGGTCAAGAAATGAATAATTTAGCGCAATTTTGCATCTGTTATATAGAATAGCTCACGACCCATACAAGCAATTTATGAACTTCATACATTAATCGTTAAGATTGTGATTATAAGTTATCACACAAAGTATTTTTTTCTTTAAGTTAAGCGCATCCATTAATTTATAGTTTGTTTAGATAACTTAAATAGTAAAGGAGTAACGACTTTATTAACTTAATGTCCACATATTTCCTTTAATATCAACTTTCATATAATAATAATCTTTAGTGAATTTGTTAAAAAATCATTGTAGAACAGAATGCGTCAATGAAATAAAAAAAATTAATCATTCATATATCATAATCATTCAAAGCGAAAGTAGGATTGACCACATTTAAATGCTCCGAATTTCAATGTAATGTTTAGTCTAATTTCAATGAGATTTATCCAAGATTGTATGTTCCTTTAGCTTTCTAATGATATATACAAGAAGTATTTGTCATGTGTATTTGCTTAATAAGGATCATTTAAACATATCCAAGAAAACACCACATATTAAAAATGCAAAGTTTGACCCTTCCTCGTTACCGGAAGTGACTGTTCGCGAGCAATTTTATTCTTTTACCTTGAAGACCTGACAAAGTTAATGATTTCAGTCAAAAGCTTCTGGGTAATAGTCTTTTGTTGATGATTAATGCATTTTGCAAACATACAGGTATCAAATGCATTCAAAACGCATGCAGGGTTGACAATATTCAAAGGTCCGTAACTCAATGTAAATGAAGAAACTGAATTTATTGTTAATTTTTAATTAATTCTGCATTCTATTGGCTTTCTAATGATATATGGAACAATGATTTGCCGTCTATCACTGATGAGTAACGAATTTTTTAACATACCTTTATCCTATGCATTCAAAACGAAAGCAGAATTGACAATATTCAAAGGGCCGTAACTCAATGTAAAACAAATAAAGAAATTTACTGTCAAATTTAAAAAAAATCTATAGACTTTTGGCTTTCATATGATGTATAGAACAAAGCGTTATCGTACGTCGTTGATTCGCTACGATATTTCAAACATACCCACCAAAACACCAAATGTCCAAAATGCAAAGTTTGACCTCTGACCCTGACCGGAAATGACTGTTCGCGAGCGATTTTATTCTTTTATCTTAAAGACCTTGCCAATGTCTAGGTCTCATGCAAAAATCATCAAATTCTATGGTCGGGTTTTTGAGTTATCTGCCCTTGAATATTGCAAAATGTGCAAACTTTGAAATTTTTTATAAAAAAAACTATTTCGTTTTTTTAAATTTTGAAACAAACTTGTTATAGGCCAATGTCTCAGCTACATCACGTGTAAGTTTCAACTTTCTAGTATCAGCAGTTGCCGAGTGGTGATTCCTGAAATGTGCCTGGGGTCGGAATTTTGAAAAAAATGCACAAAATTCAAGATGGCGGCCAAACCACGTGACATACGAATTTGTCATGATTTCGTTTTTTGCAGCATTTTTTATTGCGCATCTTTTAAAAAAAAAATTAGGTCTCTAAGTGCATTTTGAAAAAAAAGTCAATGTTAAATTTTCGATTTTGGAATCGAACTGGACCTTTAATGTATGGGCCGAATTGTCCCAAAAGCTTATTGTCGCCATTCCTCAACAAGGTCTACCAGCCTGTGAAATTTGGCTTCAATAGCATCAGCCGTTTGGGCTGAATCCTGCTCACACAATTCTGGGAACAATAAAAATAAATATAGTCGCAAAGCGACGACAAACGGATTCAGCGATGTATGGTGATGATATGTATGACAAATATATGCAATACATGTATGTATGAAGTCAATAGTTCGTTCAGACGAATTTTAAAAGTCACGATGGCAGTATTACCAAGGCCAAAAAGACTCTGTCAATTGCAAACGTAAATGTCATATTGAATAATTAGTGTATGTGCTTTGTTAAAAATACATTTCAAATCCCAATCCAAAATCATAATGCCAAAAATATGAGTTAATGCAATTAAATGTTCATGTTAGCAAAAGATGTAAAACCTAAAGTAAAATGTAACAAATACAATCTGCAAAAGTTTCTTGACTCATCCTGGTTTCGAACCCTGTTTTCCGTTGTATTGTTGAAAAATTCAGAACCAAATTTATCAAAGCAAACCAATTTAAATATTATACTTGTTTTAAATTTCAAAACCAAAGCAAAGCCTAGCAATGTGAGCTGGAGCGCGTCAATGCCCGTGTATTGCGAGAAAAGCATGCATCCCGCTTTTCAATCCATGAATGAACTCATTGACGACTACTTCGGGGGTGTTGCATAAATGTTTTTCTTTTCATCTTCAAATGGAGGAATCTCGGCATAGAAAGACCAAACAGCAGTTGAGATGTGGGAAGAGATATGCATAAAAAATAACGAAAGACGTTTGCTGAGACGCGATGACTTGGTTGTTGGTTTGAAGCACACTAGAAAAGGGATGCACGGAGCCTCTCAATTTCGTTTACTATAAAAGTAAACAAACATAATAAGAGAGATTCAGAAGCTTGTAACATCACCCTTGCATGTAAAATACACTGACATTTTGATTCCTGGCAAAATCCTGACATAACAGGGCGTGGACGCACAGTTATTGAAAAATAGGAGGGGTGCTCTTTCAGACGCGTAATGATACACAAAATCTGCCATATATGGAGACACCTTATAAGGGTTGGTACTACGATAGGGTAGTGAAAACCGATCTCCATGTAAATTTCTTACTATCAAAGTTGTGAACCCCCACCCTTCTTTCGCACTCGTTTCTCTTGAACGGGGTGGCGGAATTTCAAATGATTTATACCATTGCAAAGGGCGAAGAACCAGCTTCAATCCAATGTGTCATTTGTACATTTGAACGAAAAAGTAAAGAAACGGTAAACGATGCTACATCTGTCTCAAATATCAAGTTTTATCTAGAGATGACTGAGGGTACTTGTCTTTCAGCATTGATATATCCCGAACCAATAAAGATATGTTCATATTCTTTCCACCAGTGTGTAGAGGAGAGAATTGTCTTCATTTGCATATATTATTTGTTTATGAGCATGAAAAAGTAAAGAAATGGTGAGCGATGCGACATCTGTTGCAAATATCAAACTTTATCTCAAGAAATAGATAATTTAGCTTATGAGTCATTTACTGTGAACAATTTTATAATGAAGTACTACACAAAAGGTATTTGTCTTCAACAAGCACAGCCATCGATGTATAGTATGTTTTCCTAGTGTTTTATTGCCAATGAAGTACAATTGTTCAATCATTCTTATATGAAAATCATTCAAAACGCAAATAGGATTGACCACATTTAAATGCTCCGAATTTCAATGTTAATGTTTGATCTAATTTTGATGAGATTTATCGCAGATTGTATGATCTTTTGGCTTTCTAATGATATATGGAACAATGATATGTCGTCTATAACTGATGACTAACAACTTTTTTAACATACCTGTATCCTATGCATTCAAAACGAAAGCAGAATTGACAATATTCAAAGGGCCGTAACTCAATGTAAAACAAATAAAGAATTTTACTGTCAAATTTAAAAACAACCTATAGACTTTTGGCTTTCATATGATGCATAGAACAAAGAGTTATCGTACGCCTTTGATTCGCTACGATATTTCAAACATACCCACCAAAACACCACATGTCCAAAATGGAAAGTTTGACCTCTGACCCTGACCGGAAA
Source organism: Steromphala cineraria (assembly GCA_916613615.1). Classification (NCBI taxonomy): domain Eukaryota; kingdom Metazoa; phylum Mollusca; class Gastropoda; order Trochida; family Trochidae; genus Steromphala; species Steromphala cineraria. Next base: position 56,599,462 of record OU744729.1, read on the forward strand.
TGACTGTTCGCGAGCGATTTTATTCTTTTATCTTAAAGACCTTGCTTATGTCTAATTCTCATGCAAAAATCATCAAATTCGTCTGGGAGGTTTTTGAGTTATCTGCCCTTGAATATTGCAAAATGTGCAAACTTTGAAGATTTTTATAAAAAAAACTATTTCGATTTTTTAAATTTTGAACCAAACTTGTTATAGGCCAATGTCTCAGCTACATAATGTGTAAGTTTCAGCTCTCTAGTATCAGCAGTTGCCGAGTGGTGATTCCTGAAAGGTGCCTGGGGTCGGACTTTTGAAAAAAATGCAGAAAATACAAGATGGCGGCCAAACCACGTGACCTACGAATTTGCCATGATTTCGTTTTTTGCAGCATTTTTGATTGCGCACATTTTTAAAAAAAAATTAGGTCTCTAAGTGCATTTTGAAAAAAAAATCAATGTTAAATTTTCGATTTTGGAATCGAACTGGACCTTTAACGTATGGGCCGAATTGTCCCAAAAGCTTATTGTCGCCATTCCACAACAAGGTCTACCAGCCTGTAAAATTTGGCTTCAATAGCATCAGCCGTTTGGGCTGAAAGTTGACCACAAAATTCGTGGAACAATAAAAAATATAGTTGCAAAGCAACAATGACAGGATTCAGCCGAATATATGAGCTCTTTTGACCATTTGAAGCCTTTTGATGTATTGTTTTAGGTCGAAAATACGATTTCTAGCTGCCACATACTTATTCACAGAGCCAACAAATATATAGTAACACAATGTCAGTATTTCAAACACGGCAAATGTGAAAATAAAGAAGCAAATTTATCAAAGCAAACCAATTTAGATATTATTCTTTTTTCAATTTCCAAAACCAAAGCAAAGCCTAGCACTGTGAGCCGGAGCGTGTAAATGCCCGTGTTTTGCATGCATCTCGCTTTGCAATGTACAACCCTACGGTCTCTCCAATCCATGAATGAACTCATTGACGACTACTTTAGGGAGAAGTGCACAGATATAATCCTTATATTTTCAAATAGAAGAATCTCAGCATAGACATGCTGAAGAGCGGTTCAGATGTTGGAAGAAACGTGCATGAAAAATAATGAAATATTCTTTGTGAGATGTAATCATTGGGTTATTGGTTTGAAGCACATTAGAAAAGGGATGCACTGAGCCTCTCAATTTCGTTTACTATAAAAGTAAACAAAGCTTATAAGCGAGATTCAGAAGCTGCAAACATCATCTTTGCATGTAAAATACACTGACATTTTGATTCCTGGCACATTCAGGACATAACAGGGCGTGGAGGCACAGTTATTGAAAAATAGGAGTGGTGCTCTTTCAGACGCGTAATGATACACAAAATCTGCCATATATGGAGACACCTTATAAGGGTTGATACTACGATAGCGTAGTGAAAACCGATCTCCATGTAAATTTCTTACTATCAAAGTTGTGAACCCCCACCCTTCTTTCGCACTCGTTTCTCTTGAACGGGGTGGCGAAATTTCAAATGATTTATACCATTGCAAAGGGCGAAGAACCAGCTTCAATCCAATGTGTCATTTGTACATTTGAACGAAAAAGTAAAGAAACGGTAAACGAGGCTACATCTGTCTCAAATATCAAGTTTTATCTCGAGATGACTGAGGGTACTTGTCTTTCAGCATTGATATATCCCGAACCAATAAAGATATGTTCATATTCTTTCCACCAGTGTGTAGAGGAGAGAATTGTCTTCATTTGCATATATTATTTGTTTATGAGCAATGGTAAAGAAATGGTGAGCGATGCGACATCTGTTGCAAATATCAAACTTTATCTCAAGAAATAGATAATTTAGCTTAATACTCGATTACTGTTAATATTTCTATAATGAGGTACTACACAAAGTATTTGTGTCTTTAACAAGCGCATCCATTGATGTATAGTATGTTAACCCTTACGATGCGGCTATATATTTTTGCTCTACTAGCCCACGTGGCGACATTGTTTTGTCCGGAGCGCGTGTGAACGATGTCTTATATTTCGCTTGCCGCTTCTTCATTTCTGTGCGCGCATAGGCAAATGATACATGGAAATAAAGACAATTCTTTTCTCTATAAGTTGATATAAAAATTATAAAATTATCGCTAATGGTTCGTGAGTTATGAGTGCCGCAAGATGCGCGAGTTAATTACAAGTTCAATTAGCGAACGCCGGAGCGCAAGTAGAGCGCGCACCGCTTCTTCATTTCTGTTCGCCCATAGGCAAATGATACATGGAAATAAAGACAATTCTTTTCTCTACAAGTTGATATAAAAATTATAAAATTATCTCTAATGGTTCGTGAGGTATGAGTGCCGCAAGATGCGCGAGTTAATTACATGTTCAATTAGCGAACGCCGGAGCGCAAGTAGAGCGCGCACCGCTTCTTCATTTCTGTGCGCGCATAGACAAATGATACATGGAAAAAAAGACAATTCTTTTCTCTACAAGTTGACATAAAAATTATAAAAGTATCTCTAATGGTTCGTGAGATATGTCTATTGTTGATTGATGACTTACGCATTTTGCAAATATACAGTTATCAAATGCATTCAGGGTTGACAATATTCAAAGGTCCGTAACTAAATGTAAATGAAGTAACTGAATTTATTGTTAATTTTTAAAAGATAGTGTATTCTTTTGGCTTTCTAATGATATATGGAACAATGATTTGTCTCCTGTCACTGATGAGTAACGACTTTTTTAACATACCTTTATCCTAAGCATTCAAAACGAAAGCAGAATTGACAATATTCAAAGGGCCGTAAATCAATGTAAAACAAATAAAGGAATTTACTGTTAAATTTTTAAAAATTCTATAGACTTTTGGCTTTCATATGATGTATAGAACAAAGAGTTATCGTACGCCTTTGATTCGCTACGATATTTCAAACATACCCACCAAAACACCACATGTCCAAAATGGAAAGTTTGACCTCTGACCCTGACCGGAAATGACTGTTCGCGAGCGATTTTATTCTTTTATCTTAAAGACCTTGCTAATGTCTAATTCTCATGCAAAAATCATCAAATTCGTCTGGGAGGTTTTTGAGTTATCTGCCCTTGAATATTGCAAAATGTGCAAACTTTGAAGATTTTTATAAAAAAAACTATTTCGATTTTTTAAATTTTGAAACAAACTTGTTATAGGCCAATGTCTCAGCTACATTATGTGTAAGTTTCAGCTTTCTAGTATCAGCAGTTGCCGAGTGGTGATTCCTGAAAGGTGCCTGGGGTCGGACTTTTGAAAAAAATGCAGAAAATTCAAGATGGCGGCCAAACCACGTGACCTACGAATTTGCCATGATTTCGTTTTTTGCAGCATTTTTGATTGCGCATCTTTTAAAAAAAAAATGAGGTCTCTAAGTGCATTTTAAAAAAAAAATCAATGTTAAATTTTCGATTTTGGAATCGAACTGGACCTTTAACGTATGGGCCGAATTGTCCCAAAAGCTTATTGTGGCCATTCCTCAACAAGGTCTACCAGCCTGTGAAATTTTGCTTTGATAGCATCAGCGGTTTGGGCTGAAAGTTGACCACAAAATTCGTGGAATAATAATAAAAAAAAAAAGAAACACGCCAATAACAATAAGGATTCAGCCTTATGGCTGAATCCTTAAATATAGTCGCAAGCGACGACAAACGGATTCAGCGCTGTATGGTGTTAAATGTAATGCACAAAGGTAATGATTTCAGTCAAAAGCTTCTGGGTATAGTCTTTTGTTGATGATTAACGCAATTTGCAAACAAACAGTTATCAAATGCATTTAAAACGCATGCAGGGTTGACAATATTCAAAGGTCCGTAACTCAATGTAAATGTAGTAACTGAATTTATTGTTAATTTTTAAAAGATTTTGTATTCTTTTGGCTTTCTAATGATATATGGAACAATGATTTGTCGTCTATCACTGATGACTAACAACTTTTTAACATACCTGTATCCTATGCATTCAAAACGAAAGCAGAATTGACAATATTCAAAGGGCCGTAACTCAATGTAAAACAAATATAGAAATTTACTGTCAAATTTAAAAAAAATCTATAGGCTTTTGGCTTTCATATGATGTATAGAACAAAGCGTTATCGTACGCCGTTGATTCGCTACGATATTTCAAACATACCCACCAAAACACCACATTTCCAAAATGCAAAGTTTGACCTCTGACCCTGACCGGAAATGACTGTTCGCGAGCGATTTTATTCTTTTATCTTAAAGGGCTTGCCAATGTCTAACTCTCATGCAAAAATCATAAAATTCTATGGTCTGGGTTTTGAGTTATCTGCCCTTGAAGTTTGCGATTTTTACATTTTGGTCAACTTTGAAAAATCACAGCAAGAAAAGTATTAAAGTTAGAACTTTGTAGAAGTCAAATTCAGAACTACAATGCTTCAGCTACATTGAGTATAAATTTCAGATCTCTAGTGCAAGTATCTTCAGAGGAGAAGATTGTCAAAGGTAGGTGGGGTCGGCAATGGTCGAAAATGCACTAAAAGCAAGATGGCGGCCAAACCACGTGACTTACGAATTTGCCATGATTTCGTTTTTTGCAGCATTTTGGATTGCGCATCTTTTAAAAAAAAATTCAAGTCTCTAAGTGCATTTTGAAAAAAAAATCAATGTTAAATTTTCGATTTTGAAATCGAACTGCACCTTTAATGTACCGATCGATTTGGCCCAAAAGCTTATTGTCGCCATTCCACAACAAGGTCTACCAGCCAGTGAAATTTGGCTTTGATAGCATTAGCCGTTTGGGCTGAAAGTTGACCACAAAATTCGTGGAATAATAAAAAAAAAAAAAAAAATAATAAACACGCCAATAACAATAAGGATTCAGCCTTATGGCTGAATCCTTAATAAACACGCCAATAACAATAAGGATTCAGCTTTTCAAGCTGAATCCTTAATAAACACGCCAATAACAATAAGGATTCAGCTTTTCAAGCTGAATCCTTAATTATCCTTCTAATATGCGAGGCTAGATGGCTAGATTAATAATAATACAATTATTGTTTGTGCTTTTTGTTTTGAAACAAAGGTTACCAACTCACCCAAAAAATTAATGAATCTGGAACACTGTGCTAATATCAAAGGTATTTGTTGAAATATAAATATAACATTTAAATTAACTGAAAAAAACCCCCCAAAAAACAAATTAATATGGCTGATGTCAATATGTTTCGGTACGATAAAGTTGTCTGTAACTGATAATTGGGTATTATTCATCCATGGTGTTTGTTATTTGGTGTTCATTTATTTGTGGATTTGCATATATTGACATTATGGGGACAAGGTGTCATCTTTCAGATGACTGTCATACAAAAAATGAAATATATCAATATGCCGCATGAGTAACTTAGAGAAAACTAACAATTAGTGTCGTGTTACTGTCAAGCTTTGTTTTCTTTTTCAGAATATCTGATCTATTCATGCGACATATGAAAGCTATTCTAATCTCTATGTTTGTGCTTGCGACTGCAGCAACCACATGGTTTGTTGTGACACAGATAAAAGAAGAATATTTCAATATAGGTAAGTCGATAAGCAAGCATCAGTTTAAAATTATTATCAATATATTCTTACGAAGCATGTCCTTGAAGCATCGTATGACCTAATATTTTGTTAAATATCTAAACTTTTGCATTTCAGATTAAACAGTGACGAGTTTACTCGAAACATTTTCCTTAAACCATAGGTCATATCATAAATTTACTATTTCTATCGCAATTTTGTCGAAATTGTATTAAATTTAGAAAATTCTTTAAAAAATTGGATTTTTTTTTTTAAATTTGACTAGATGATTTTTTGGGTATGCCAAAAATGTTTCGGGCACGCCACATATTGAATGTAGATATAGGAACAAAGTAACGTATTCGTTACGCAGCTGCAAGTCCCCTACATCGTTGTTCTAATTCACCCTACTAATGTCTCCTACACCCAATGATTTCTTCATTTTTCAGCTTCAATATACATCTCTGCTATCCTTATTGGTATGTTTATCAACGGGTCGGTGCCTCTGTTCTTCGAGCTGGGGTGCGAGTCCTCCTACCCTATAGCTGAGGGGGTGACGGCTGGTTCTCTCACCCTAATCAACAACCTCACTGGCATCATCTTCCTCAGTGTGCTCCAGATTCCTAATATTGGTAGGTAGTCAGCGTTAGTGCAAGAATTTGAGGCGATAGGTGACGATGATGATGACTATAAACGACGACGATGATGATTATAAACGTATGTCATATTTGTCTCATTTTATAGAGTTAAAACATTTCAAATTAGTTATAATTTAACTACCCTAGGTAACTAACAATCCTTATGGTCTACATTTCATATATTATCTATCGAGCCTGTTAACTACATTTATATTGCAGGCGTCCTATGGATGAATTGGACTCTTCTGGGCTGTGTGGCTATTACAATACCAATACTTCTTCTTCTGAAGGAGCAATATGGACGAACTGACATCGACACGCAAGCTGAAATTATTATAGCTGCGCCCAAACATGAAGAATAGATATTCCTAAAAGCTTTGATTTCAATGTTTATTGATTCTAAAATAGAAAAACTTATTGACATACTTTTAAACTGATGGTTTTAAGCTTCGATGTGAATGGTAGATCTGAAAGATAGGTAAAGAGGATACTTTTTGGAGTTTATTTGGTCTAATTCAAGGACCAAATATCTTCTGGTTAAAAGATTACATGCCATGCCTTGAAAGACATCAACGGACATTGTGATTTGAAAGGAACATCATACTTGTCAACGAGAACATCATACACTTAATGTATGAGAATTCACTACCAGGTGATCACCAAGTAACACAATGAATAGCCACAATGGTGTTGCGGGCTTTCTCCCTGCAATAATACTAGCAGCCGCGATATAAGTGAAATAATCTTGAAAGCGGTGTTAAACCCCAGATCACCTCACCTCACCTCCAAGTTACACACCAGTATAAGTCGCCAGATCTCTCTCCCATTTTGTAGATGGGCATAAACTTGATTGCGGGGATTGCGTCACAGCAAGGTTGTGAGAGCTGACAGCAGCCCCAATTGAGATTTGGAATAACATTCCTGAAGTCTTCCTGATTGTAGTCGATGGAGCGTTGATGTAATGCACGATTTCAGGCACTTGGGGGACATTCCTTGAAATGGATAAACAGAAATACTTTGTTATGTGTGTGTGAACTTTAGGATCTTTGATGCTCATAAAAACGAGCTTACAACAAAATGTTTTTTCTAGTAATATAGACTTTTCATGTTATTGATACAAATGGACTGAATAAAACCATAGAACCATTTAATGCAATGTTATTTGTACTTGTATACATGGAATTATATATACACAGCACGGTTAAACGTGGTATTTGTTTGGAATCGTAACATGGTTTTCATTCATAATAAGGTATGCAAACTTTCCCTAACAAATATAATTCAGTAAATGACAAATTTATGAATTCAATATTTCAAAAGAGACGTAAATAATGAATTAACTATACACGCCATATGTGAACATGCATAAACTGATGTTTTGTAATAAACATTTTTTGATAAATCAATCAGATGGTTATAAATAATTGATGGCAACCGTGTGTGTTGAAAGTTTATTGTGCACAGTATGCGTGCTTCAAAATTGTATATTCAAGATTTTTATTAAAGAAATGATATCTAAAATAGGTATTGATCTCACAAACATCAACTTGATATCCTGTGGATAAACTTGAAGATGTCTCTAGGCTCAGTTGCATGGGAATTGGTGCTCTTTTCATTGTGCAGGGGTAAGGTACAGAAACTTGCTTAGATATAAACAGACACTCCCTAAAACATCAACACTGAAAGTTAAAATGTGAATCTTATATTTCAAATGTTTATATTTTAACAAAAAATTATAAGCATTAGTAATTAACCTGTTTCTATATTGAGCAGAGAAATATATTGAAATAAAAGCATGTGAAAGCATAAGTAAAATAACTATAAAGGAAAAAAAACACCAGTATAAACGTTTCATATACGCATGACTAATTGTTGTATTACAAATATGCAGAAATGAATTTCAATTAATGATCTAATTTCATTTTTCATATTATTTAGTTCAATATATCCCAAAGGAATACGAAAATACATCTTAACAATAGCATAAATAAACTTGGTTGTAATTTTTCAACAATCACTAATTACAGTTATATGTCGAGCATGACATTGTAATAGTTATGTTTTGTAAGAGCACACATTTGTTTGAAAGAAGGCTAACAATGGCTACAATGTACAAAGAAAATTCTAGTTATCTAAATGCTTCTAATGGTGTTTGAAAGTGGATACCATATGTTATCAAATGCATTGATATCTTGTGTTAATAAGATATATATATTTAATTTCATAGACTTGTTTGTAATTTTAATGCACTTACCATACGGCTTCATCATATAACATTTTGCTAATATGCTAATAATTAACAAATAAATGAAATCAATCTCTAAGCTGTTTAATTTTAATATTATCACCACATGTGTTTTGTTAAAGAATAAAAATATTTAAATTACTATTGTTACCAGAGAGCTAACGCATGTGTACGAATAAATGAGGTTGAATGCGTTAATCGTTTTAAATGAAACTGAAACGTTCATTGGCCACAGACAATTTTAAAACCCAGTGATTTGACAATGGCACTATCCTCACCGACTGAACACATTCCCCTTCTTGAGAATCAACAGGAAGTGAGAATTTTCAAGAGAAGATGGTATGTGTTGGCGGTGTTCTCATTTGCAAACTTTATACAGACCGCTGTTTGGAATATTTTCGGTCCTATTGCACAGTCCGCAAAACTAGTGTTTGGATGGACCGATGCAAATGTTGGCATGCTTGCAAACTGGGCAAATATCATGTATTTTGTCTTCATGATACCAATGGCTTGGCTGATGGATGTAAAAGGTAAATCGTGGAAAATACCATTGAAGTAAAAGTGTACATAAATACATTTTAATGAAATGGTTTCAAATCTGACATCTTCGGCCGAAATATTGATCTTTAACATTTTGAAGAATGAGTAAAAGCAGTTGTATATTCTCTCCACGACAAAGTTGAAAGTTTAAGTAAACAATGCTTGTGTTTAAAGGGGAAGTAGCATGTTTTTTTAAAAAAAATTATTTATATTTTTTCACTGATAGTTGTACGTTAATGCTAAATGTAATATTTTGATATTGCCAAAAATGTCATTACACAAACCAATCATTCTTAGTCAGAGAACAAAATATAAAGATTCACATAGTATCCATTGGGGGCCATTTTGTGTGAACACCTTTCATTCATTTTGTGTAAGAAAAAGGAATCGCATGGCTAAACTTTAAGTTATATATTTGAATTATTACTGCTCTATTTAGTTTAAATATATTGTCTTTCAATTGGAACCATACATTTTTTTCCTGACACTACCTTATATTCCCCCTCATAACGTGCTATTGATCCTTTACACCTATGGCCGAATTATTTAATCTTTAACATATTGAAGAATAGGGCTTCTTTATTTGGTGAATATGTGTTGAATATTGAGTAACATAAATAAAAGCAGTTGTATGTTCTCTCCACGACCAAGTTGAAACCTTAAGGAAACAATGCTTGTGTTTAATATTTGTTATCAAAATCTGGTGCGTTTAATATTTGTGATGTCAGCAAAATGTTCAGCTTATTATTAAAAAAACTCCTCTTATATACGAAGTGCAGAATCACTATTTATCAATGCCATTTTGATCAATAACTAAGAAAAAAGCTTGAACATGTTACTAAAATATATTATATATTATGAAACATCAATCATTCATTATGTTTATTACGACAAAGATTATTATCGATTTTCATAATGCAACAATGTTTTTAGGCCTCAGAGTATCTCTGCTTTTGTGTTTGACCCTTATCATGATGAGCACGACGATTCGGTGTTTTACAAGTGATCCATTAATTGCAACATGGTAAGTGAGGTTTGCGCATATGACAAACCCATGTTTGAAATCTGACATTATTCTAGAATAACAAGAAAAATTAATAATTGATAACATTTGATTTTTTGGGTACTTTCTTGCAATAGTGAAAATATGATTGTAAACAGGAGTTGACAAAGTTTTCTGAATTTCCGTGACATGCAGACACTAAAACAACTAATCAGATTTTGAGTATTGAAACAAAAAACTCAGCGTCAGATTAAACCTTATATAGACTTTAAACTAATTAAAGTTATTGTCTTCAGGTTCATCAATATCGGATCGTTGCTAAGTGGTGTAGGAGGAACAGTTCCTTTTGAGACTTATCCAAACCTGAGAACAAACCTTCAAGAGGCTTATTCAGACTCTCAGACTCACACTCCGTGAATCTTGTTTATTTTTAGGTTGATTAATATCGGATCCTTGCTAAATGGTATCGGAGGAACAGTTCCTTTTGCTGGTCCACCTTTGCTTTCCTCCACCTGGTTTCCTCCTGGACAGAGAGCTACTGCCACGGCAATTTGTATGGTGATGTGTTACTTCGGGTTGTCAGTCTCATTCATTATTGGTACGTAATACAATACGTTTGCTTGTCAGCTATAGAGGAAATATTATTGAAACGAATTCATTTCTCCAAAAAATCAAAAGGGCCGTACCTTTCATTAATATCTTCAAGTTTCATTCATCAAACAAATGTAATTTAGTATCAAATAAATTTGTTCCATTTTAATGGATAATCGTCCACTTGGTTTTACTTTCGCTTGCATTAATAGATTGGAATTTAGTATTCTTTAATCGTACTGGCAGACTATAAAAAGACTCTGAAATGTATCCTTTTTTAATACATAAGACTGGCCAGAGAAACAGATTACCATAACTTTTCTGACTATCGTGAACAATCAGTCGGTTTATAATTTGGTAGTTCAGTGCTGGTCACATCGTCTAAATAGCTAGAATTTAGTTTTTGTGTAAACAATTTAAAAAAGAACCCATTATTCTAAATCTTCATATTACAATATTCATCAAATGAAACGCGTTGAATAGATAAAAGATACTAACAAACTGATATAAATATAAATACAAAATACATAAACCATAACGGTATTTCCACTGGCAGTTCACTGACAACTTTCATTCGGATATTGTCGGTAATGTTCGTTACATTGTAGGCCCAATGATGGTCCCTGAACCAGAACACCAGCATGCAAATCGTACCAACACCTTTATCAAGTAAGACTATTAAATGAACAATTAAATCATTAACACAACCACATAATACATATACACCTACAAACATTTGTAAAGCGCTAGTATCCAGCATAAGCTGCTTAAAAGCCCTTTGTCTGAGATGATTTTTTTTTTAAAGTGTCACTGTAATATGCCTTAATTATATTTAAGACATTGTATTACATAAGAAACATTGTTTTAAAATTTTCACTCTATGTATCTTAAAATCACTCTATTTATCTTGAAATATTATTTGCATACTTGAATGCAATAGTTGGTAATTAAATAAAGATGGAATCCTCTATGTCTCAATGGTTTCAGTGAATATCACCATCGGAACCAAACCACTGTAAACTGGACAGCTGCTATTGACCCAACAGTCCAGAGGGATGGAATCATGAATCTTCCTTATCTTGGTGGATGCATTATTTAATTTTGAATATAATCAGATGTGCGGATTCACTCTAGTTAAATTCTATTCAAATATAACTTGATAACAATTAAAGCTATGTACACTAATGCATATGGCATTGTGTGTTCATCATTGAAATGTTCCGAAAATCATATTGGATGAATAAACATCACTTCTCCTGAAATCAAATTAAGAAAACTTTATCCCCGCTCGTTGATAATGAAATAAATATTCAGCAAGACAGGAATGTTTGTTCAATATTTCCAGGATTACCTTGTTTACAGAGTGTGGAGTTTCTGTTGTGTTATTCCTCACCGCGCTAGTTTATTTTCCTGCCAAACCCCCTTCACCCCCAAGTCTTTCGGCATCATTGGAACGCACTGACTATATAAAAGGTCTGAAACAGCTATTTACGTAAGTTTAAAAACTTATTTTGTCATTTATTGGTAATAGCTGTCAACCTTTGAACAAATAATATATGAAGGGTCCGAAACAAGTGTTTCCCTAAGTCTATGAATGTTTTTACCTTTAATTGATTATAGCTTGAAACTAGTATAATTAGCTATTAAATTGACAGCGAGAAGTGCATGAACAATGTATGTACTAAATTGTTAAAAATATGATGATTATTTAATTATGTGATTAATATGTTTGCACACGTTTAGGCAAAATATATTAGTGCCGTCAATCAATCGGGAAATACCAGTAAGATTTTTATGCTTATCGGTTATACAGAATTTCGGATCGAGACCCGGAAGCTGATACAAACTCACATATTTGTTCTTTTTGGTTGAATTTTGAGCTTTTCATTCATGTTAAAGGGGCAGTAGCACGTTTTTTGATAATTTTATTTCTCAAAATTTTCACTGATAATTGTAAGATAATGTTAAATGTATTATTTTGACAGTGTCAAAATCTAATAACACAAGACAATCATCCATAGTCAGAGGACAAAGTATGAAGATTCACCCAAAATCTATTGGCGGCCATTTTGTGTGAACACCTTTAATTCATTTTGTGTAAGAAAAAGGAATCGCATGGCTAACCTTTACATTATATATTTGAATCATTACTGCTCCATTTAGTTTACATTAATTTTTATTTTCCCGACATCACCTGATATTCCCCTAAAAAACGTGCTACTGCCCCTTTAACGTATACTATATATAATGTTTACCCAATATATGTTTACATTTCATTGTATTCATTGTAGACAAAAACAGTTTCTACTGATTCTCATGGCCTACAGTGTACCTGCAGGAGTATATGGTGTGTTTACAACGGTCCTAAATGTAATACTGAACAAAGTACACTTATCACAGGTTCAACATAATAACTCGAAAGCATTCATAAACCATTCTAGTTTCATTATCTTACTTGTATATCATAATAAATGGTTCATTGACATGAAATGACGTTTTAAGTAAAAATAAGTTATAATTTGTTCAGGGTTTTCAAACATTTTAAAACTGATGTATGTCAATGAGAACATGAGCTTATATGCCAATACTACATACAATTATAGGGTTTTATTGAGAGAGAATACAATTTGGCCTCCATGTAACCTAAGTAATGTATTCTATATTTCAAGTTTACTAATCAAAAGATGTAAGTGGCAAACATGTTTCTGCCTGACATATTTCTATGCAGAGGAATATCTGAATTCAAATCACTTGCTGAAATGGGTTAAGCATATCCTGGCGATAAAAAGTGTGCACAAAGCATATAAAAACAAAGAGTGCGACAGCATCCTGATAAATCACAAATTCATGTTTAAAACAAGAGTCCATAAAAACCCCGATTACATTGGTAAAACGCAACTTGTTCGAACTTTTATCCGGTTGTTATATCTTTAAACGTGTCATAAATAAATGATGCTGCTGCTTTAAATTGATTTTCCGTCATTGTAGGCAAATAAAGCAGGACAAGAAATCATTGGTTGGCAACAGGGTGGTTGAACAGAGTAGTTTTCACACTTTGGCTGCAACCAGGTGGACACAGCCCCCAAGCTTCTGTGCAATATTCCACTGTATGGAACAACCTTTCAGCCATGCAGTGGATCTCGATGTATGGAGATGTCACAGGGAAACATAAGTTTGACCCCTAACTACTTTGAGTAGTCAATTCAAAGTCAAAGAGTTGATTGCATTTAAAGGGGCAGTAGCACGTTTTTACGGGGAATATAAGGTGATGTCAGGAAAATGAAAATAAAGGGTTCCAATCTAAAGACAATGTATTTAAACTAAATGAATCATCAATAAATCAAATATATAATGTAAAGTTAAGCCATGAGTTTGCTTTTCTTACACAAAATGAATTAAAGGTGTTCACACAAAAATGGCTGCCAATGGATTTTATGTGAATCTTTATAATTTGATCTCTGACTATGGATGATTGGTTTGTGTAATTAGATTTTTGACACTATCAAAGGAATACATTTAGCATTAACTTACAATTATCAGTGAAAAATTGAAAATATAAAAAAATTCAAAAAACGTGCTACTGCCCCTTTAAGGCCTCCGGCCCATATACATCCACTTAAAGAGTGAACAAAATGCAAATAATACATAGAGTTGAAATATTTGGCAACACAATTGCAGGAAGGTATTATTTTAGCTCTTTGGGCGAGTTTCATATCTTGAAATTTCAGTTCTACTTTTTACACTATGTTTGATAGATAAAGACAAATTAAGATTAACATTAATTTTTCATTTTGAGAAGACATTAGGGATGTAAAGACAAGGTGGTTTTGATATAAAACATGCAGGAATATATTTTCCTCTGAATTCGGATTATGATGAACAAATCACATAAAATGTATTTCACTTTCAAATGCTAATTTAGAAATGAGACATAACCTTTTAGTTTTTTCAATATTTATTTTTCCGCCTCTATTTATCATTAAATCCAACTAAACCAAGTCAAATTTGATAAGGATATTAGAGTCTTTAGACTATTAAATCAAAAAATAAATTGAACGTTCTATAACAATGATACCGTACGCTAGTATAAAGAGAAGAATGCTAATCTTGATGAAAACTATCAATAGATTGGCTCTTAAAATGACATAAAAAGTCATCAATACTTTCGATGGTTTGGTTCAACTAAATCATGCCTCAAACAGGGGAGAACAAACAGTTGGATGCCCATGTCGTTTTGCCAATGAAAAAGCAGATCATAGGCTAGTTTTGGAGTTCTAGTCTCATGTATACCAATAAGTGTTATCCGACGCTTTAAGGATTTGATTCAGGAATTTATGTGCTAAGGGTGTCTTCCAAATTCTCTGTAAATTATTCAGTTTGGTGGTAATGATCCGACGAATAATATATTTTACAGACTAGAAGGTGAAGTTTTTCAAGACAGTCATACTTTTGATATCCCCAAACATGCGATCCATATAACATTGTATCTGAGAATCAAATAGTTTGAAAAAGAACTTATGTAAGGTAATTGCTACCTTAAAGGTAACAGACATAACGTTTAATAGTGGTTTCGTGGCTCCTTTTACTAAATCTATAAATGAAACTGAAGTATACATAAAATAATGATTGATAGGAGTCCCTATTTCTACAAACAGGAGACAAGCGGATGGATCGGATTCTTTGCGACTATCGGAGGATGTATCAGTGCATTGGTACTATCAAGGTATATTGAAGGGCTTTCATATCATGATAAATATCAATGTAAAACGAAATTTCCAAATGTCCATAAAATTTCTAATTCAAATATGAAGTGAATCCTACTAAATGGAAATGTTTATGTATATAGCTAGGTTTTATCTTTCAGAATATCTGACGTGTTCATGCGACACATGAAACTTATTCTCATTGTCCTGTTTGTGTCAGCTGCAGCAGCGGCCACGTGGTTTGTTGTGATTCAGTTGAAAGATGAATATTTCAATATAGGTAAACCAATTAACCTTTTCTTGATCGCAAACAAGTGAATTTTCTAGGTAGAGCTATCAAAAATGAATGTTATATTGTGATAATGTCGTTTTCATTGTTTGTGATTATAATATAATATAATATTTTAATATGAGCACATAGTATTAATATGAGCACATAGTATATAAATACATTTAAAGCAAAAAAGGATTCCTGATTAAGTATCTAGGTAAACATGAAAGTATATATATCTATGCCATTTGATAAGGAAATTGCTTTGCTTGATCATATAATCATATAGTACATTTAATACAAGGGAAGGATTATTCATGGAGATTCTAGATATATATGTAAGTATATGAATATATACATGTAAGTCTAAATGTAGAACTTGTTTCATGTGATCATGTATTTATACATTAAATGTCAAAAAAGGTTAATGATGGCAATCTTGGACATTTGAAAACAAATACGAGACACGCTGTGATTTATCGCATTTTCTATTCCAACTGTTTAGCGTTTCAAGTGGTGGCGCGTGGTCCTGTGCAATGCTCAGTAGCTATCAGAATAGTTCAGCAACAACGGGCGCAGCTCGCTGGATGAGTGGGTAACCCGTTGCTGGATAATCTGAGAGTTTGAAGGGTTGATTCCCTGCCCCACTCTGTGGCATGAGTTGAGAATTAAACCTGTGGTGTCACCCTGACTTAATTCGAAGCGTGCCTCTGTCCACCCAGCAGTAATTGGGTACCTGGTATGTGATACGATGGTAGTCTGAATTTGAACCTCGAGCGGCAGACAGGCGAACGGTTGTATTTTCCTTAGGGAGTGTTCTGTACTCGTTGACCAGGGGTAACATGTCACTCAGTGCTTTGAGCATGCGATGTGCATGGATATAAGCGCTAAATAAATGGACTATTATTATTATTTTATGGTTCAAGGAAGTAAGCTTTAAACCATCCACAGAACTAGTTACGAACTTGGTCAAAATATATCGGCATCACAGGCACTAACTGAGCTGTGTGTTGGCAATTGACAATAGGCGATGTGTTGGATAGGTTGTCGACCCGGAAAACCTGAGAAGCAAAATGTATCCCCCTCCTTTTTTCACGCTGAGATGAGAATTCAAAGAAAAGGAATATATGGATGACAACTTCTTTATTCATGTTATGCGACGTTTCGACAGAGGTTCTTATGTCGTTGTCAAGCAGGGGTAACAGATAGCGAGCTACACATGAACATATAATAGGTACATGGTAACAAAGAGCAGAAAAATAAATACTAAGGAATGTCCTCCGTATACTTCTCTTCCTTATATTTTCCAACTTCAAAATTGCCCGTTAAAGAAGTGGTGTCACCCTGGTTACGTTACATAGTTTCATAGGTTACATAGTACCTCTGTCCACCAGGAGTATTGGGTACCTGGCAAAGGTAGTCTTAAAGGGGCAGTATTACGTTTTTTGATCCTTTAATCAATAATTTTACGTTTACACTATTTGTGTTATTTTGATAGAGCCCAAATATCATCACAAAAACTAATCATCCATAGTCAGGGAAAAATAATAAATATTCACATAAAGACCATTGGCGGCCATTCTTGTGTGAACACCTTTAATTCATTTTGTGTAAGGAAGGGGAAAGCATCGCTGAACTTAAAAAGTTATTTATTTGCTTTATTGCTATTTCATTTAGTTAAAAACATTGTCTTTCAATTGGAACCATTAAGTTCCTTTTTTCCTGACACCACACTATATTCCCCCTAAAACGTGCTACTGCCCCTTTAAATCTTGAGCGCCTTACAGGCGATCGAGTGTTCTTCTCGGGGATGTTCCGTTCTCCGTATTCAGGTTTAATATCTTACCATGCGTTTTTAGCATTGCAATAAAATGCACCGTTATTATCATCTCTTAAAACCATTTTCAGCATCGATATATATCTCAGCTATCCTTGTGGGCATGTTGGTAACTGGGTCGGTGCCTCTGTTCTTCGAGCTGGGGTGCGAGTCCTCCTACCCTATAGCTGAGGGGGTGACGGCTGGTTCTCTCACCCTAATCAACAACCTCACTGGCATCATCTTCCTCAGTGTGCTCCAGATTCCAAATATTGGTAGATAGTAGTTATTCGATTTAATTGTTGTTGCACCATATATTGCTTTTCCTCCTTGTGTCATCATATCGTTGAAATATTAATTCATGTAGGACCACTCTGATTATAACGAGTTGGTCGATATTAAAGCATCATATAGATCATATCATATAGGAAATCTTATTATTGAAAATCAAGTAAACCCCAAACGTATAAAATCAACGAATAGGCGATGACTGAATGCGTCTGTCAGATGACTTCCAGGTGATAATGAGTTTTGTTATTTTGATACTTGGTAAGTGTTAACTTTATTTCAGGAGTTTTCTGGATGAACTGGACTCTGCTGGGCAGTGTGGCTGGAACAATACCGATACTTCTCCTCCTTAAGGAACAATATGGACGAACTGATATCGACACACAACCGGAAAATGTCATGCCGGCACCCAGACAGGAAGAGAGGACAAATATTTGAAATCTTTAACATATTAGCAATTCATATTGTCAAACAAAGTAACACCTCACATCGCACGTTCGGCTTTGGGTCGAATCCCGCCAGGGGCTTGGCAACTTTTTCTGCAGAGAGACGTGTTTTACACAGTGTATTGTTTGGGTGCAATTCTAAACTGAATTTCAGCGCAGTACCGCTGGTTTGCTAGTTCTAGCTCATGCTTACAGGTTTCACCGTAATGCATAACCGCAATTGTCGCGGGCTTTCTCCCTGCACTAATACTAGCATTCGGGATGTAAGTGAAATAATCTTGAAAGCAACATTAAACCCCACGTCATCCCACCTTTACTTTTTTAAATACATTATTTTTTAGTGAATACAACGAGGCAAATGTCCATAAAAACATTACATCATCAGAACAAATTGCTTTTGATTGTAATAAGAATATTTATCATCCAAAACTGTGTTCCACAGGAGATATCGCTTTGACAGTAGATTTTGAACAATGCCCTGTCAACAGAATGGACATGACATTACAAACGTTTTGCATCATCAGAAATGACGTCACAATGTTATGACGTCAAAAACACAAGGACGTCACAATGCTATGACGTCATGAACACAAGGACGTCACAGTGCTATGACATCACTGGTATAGGAGTTTTAGAGCTATGCAGTGTTCAAAGTTGTACTTTTTTCAAGCAAATGTGATGAAAATGATTTTGGATGATAAATAAAATCTCACCCACGTGTCTTCTGATATCAAATATATCAACACTCGTTGATAAAAGTAAAATATCCTTGGCAAGCCTCGGATATTTGTTACTTTTATCAACTTGTGTTGATATATTTGATATCAGAAGACACTTTGGTGAGATTCTCTATATATGTTAGTAAATTTATGAAGATGATTATTTGATATCAGCGAGATCAATAGAGTAAGAAACTTTTTAAAGAACTGCTCAAATTTTGACATTATCTTCTTTCAATGTTTTACTTGAACGATATATATTTCCTACTTAGTAAAAAAGTCAAAGGTATGTGTTTGGCTTGACAACAAGAAATCCTGAATATGCTAACCAGGAGGAACAGAAATCTACCAAGCAATGAAACATAATACCAGGAGGAACCATTATTACGTTAAAAGCTACAATATTGAAAAATGGCCAAAGGTTTTGTCATATGTAGATATATATAGATAAGTAAAAGATAAAGTAAAAAACAACCCCTGTGCTATGAGCCTGTACATATTAACCATTAACCTAATATTTAATCACAATAGACACTCCAATACACAATCGGATTGGTCACCAGATGTATACATTATGTAAGTTGAACGCCGCTCTATGTACACAAAAGATTCGTTGTTGAAACAAGGTCATATTTCCGACTTCATGTTACCGCCTGATCTTCAAGTTAATCTAAGGACTGCTCGAGTATTCTCCCTTTCCTGTACCTTCCGCAATGAGCGAAAAACCTCGTCCCCTAGTATTTATCGCTCGTGGAGCCCCACCCTCGGGTCTGAAACGTCTGAGGGAGAGGTGTGAGATCATCGAGTGGGGGGGGAAGGGCTTCATCCCTCAGGACGTATTTGTAGAGAAGGTCAAACAATGCAAGCCTTCCGCCATCTTCATCCACCCTCCAGATCGGATAGACCGTCAACTGCTCGATGCAGCGGGTACGTTGTGAGGCTCTTAACCACTGGGCCATGGTTTTTACACTTTTAGATTATGATCCCAATATATTAGATGGTTATTGAGTTTTTGTATGTTTAATGTCAATATTGATATTCATATGGCACTATTCGCATGTATATGTACATATGTATATATATATATATACGTATTACGCTCAATCAGTCCAATACTTGATGATGAGTTTTAAAGTGAAAGCTTTAATACTTACGATCATTATTTTAAACTATGCATTCAGAAATGTACTATATCATTCTAAAGAAAATACTATATTAACTCATTTTCAAAATTACAACAAATAATTGAAAGTTTTAAACCATTATGGTCAATATTAAACTGCTCAATCATTTTACATTTAATCAAACATACCATGAACATAAAAGACGAACACAGCTTAGTTAGCATAAACATTTGCTATCAGTTTGACCTTGTCCATGTGGCTCAGACATATTAACATAATATGTGGGCCACATTAATCTCTGGATGTCGTTCACCATCACGATTTGTATCATGCACAGCTGCAATGTCTGTTCACTCCATTAAACCAGATTAAACTAGTCTAGAGGGATACATGTGGAGGGGATTTTATGACACGGGGGGATATAAGTATTTCAAGCAATGTAAAGTTGTTTATTATTCAACCATTTGTTCCATACGGTTTATCTAGTTAGACTTCTTAGTTAATAAATATATTTATATATTATATATTTAAATATTAATGTATGTTAATCTATATATCATATTACACTCTTTACTAAATAAGAAAGAGATATATGAACTCTTATGGTAAACCTTAGCGAGCAATATACAAAGTGTTTATTCCTTCGAACAATATGTAAACAAAACGCCTAGGACGTCATTTGAATTTTAAAAAGAGGTCACGACCATGACCTTTTAGAGTTACAACGGTATCCGTGTATTACCCCAACATCCGTTGGCTTTATCATGCTGAGAACAGTATCAAGTGTATAATAACTGATTATATTTGAATTCCATCATATTTTGAAAATTTCAATTTCATTTTAATTTCCTAATCGATTACTTTATTTGATAAAATTTGGCGTTTAATAATTCTTATTGCTAGAAAACCATAGCATTGTATACCTTTCTGCTACATCAGCGTATATGTCTCCGCTAATACGTAGCAGGATGATTGTATACCTGATCTGTTTCTTTTAATTTATTTTTGTGCTGTCTTATATTGACATACACAAAATATAAATAATATCACCGAATTTAACACCTGGTCTTCTTTCTTAACATGGACAGTTTGCTTCAAATCAATTATGAAAAAAACATACATACGCTGATAAAATTGATACCAATGTATATGAAAATGATATGGATGATACTTGTTTTTGATCGTTTCTTAGAAAAAATCAGTCGTTTATATCAATTGTATTACACTGATCAACTGAAGGTGATTGGTGTAATGTCAACAGGGTTAGAGTATGTTGATGGGAAAGAGTGTGGATAGCGTGTAGTGGTTGTAGGAATGCAAATACTCTCTTATAATAAATCGTATTGCACGAGAATCGTCAAGTATCCTGTGTGTGTTTGAAGGGATCAAATGAGGGTGTTTGATATCATTTCACCAGGCCTGAAACAAACTGATCTGGACGAGTAGAAAAAGTTTGGTTTGGCTCTATGAAAACCATTCTATAAGGAAATCATATTACACGAAGATCGTTCAATATCCTCTATGTGTGTCAGGAGATCAACTGAAGAGGGTTGGTCCCATTTCAGTGGGGTTAGAGAATGTTCATCTGGGCGAGTGTAGAAAACATGGTGTGGCTGTAGGAATCAAAAACTCACCTTTAGAAACCGTATTACACGAAGATCGTTCAATATCCTGTACGTGTTTCAGGAGACCACCTGAAGGTGGTTGGAACCATGTCGGTAGGGTTGGAGCATGTTGATCTGGACGAGTGTAGAAGGCGTGGCGTGGCTGTAGGATACACCCCTGGAGCTCTTACTAACGCTGTGGCTGAACACACTCTGGGGATAGTCCTAGCCACGGCTAGAAAGTTCAAACCAGGTAAGTTGAGGTTATAGCTCACAACACTACTGTATAATTGATAATGATGAGGATTCATTGATAGGCCTCTTTCTTCTACATTCATGACGGAGTTGAGACAGTCCAGAAAATGTGAATTGTGTCTCCGTTTGTCATGAAGTTCAATGTGAACCTACATTGCCATTTATCTTATACGAAACATGTTCGCACCATGAAGGATCTCCAGTCTCATCTGTGGTTATAGGAATGGTACAGCTAGCCAAACAGGACTCTGCTTTTTTAAGTTTAAAGGGTTGCTTATTTAGAACATAGTGTACGGAGAAGAGTTTGCTTCAGTAAACCCTTGATAAAATCCGTGACAGCTGTAGTTGAGATAGTTATTAAATGCAATCTGTTGCATCGGCATTGGCATCAAAACGTCAAAGGTGATGATGCATTTGCATTACTGTTTAGTAATCCACGGGAATCGATTCAATTTACCCGATTGATTTTAAACGTATCAACTATTTGTTTGTGTTAAATATTTTAAGTTTTCATTGTCTTAAATTGATTTCTGGCATCATATTCCGTGCACAGCTATGGAGTCTGTGAACAACGGAGTGTGGGGAACACGATGGGACAATGGACTCTGGATGGCTGGCAAGGAAATAGGAGGGTCTGTGGTTGGTATTGTTGGTCTTGGTAGGATTGGTCTGGCTGTTGCTTCAAGACTGAAAGGTTTCAACCCGTCCAGAATCACTTACTGTGGAAGAAATCCAAAGGAAGAAGCCAAAGAAGTGGGGGCTGAGTTTGTTTCCTTTGACGATCTGCTCTCTCAGTCTGACTTTGTTATTGCAACCTGCTCCATAAATGAAAACAACAAAGGTTTGTTCGATAAGAAAGCTTTTGGCAAGATGAAGAAGACGGCCATCTTTGTTAACGTATCCCGGGGAATCTTGGTCAACCAGGAGGACCTCCTCGAAGCTTTGGTTAACGGCACTATAGGTGCTGCAGGCCTTGACGTCACTTCCCCTGAACCACTTCCGCCTGATCACCCACTGTTAAAGCTAGACAACTGCGTAGTGATCCCCCACCTTGGCAGTGCAACTGAAACAACAAGAACCGCCATGTGCAACATCACTGTTGACAACATTCTTGCGGGCTTGCAGGGAACAACTCTTCCTTTCTCTGCATTATAACGAGAAACTGAACAAAATAGAATAACAATTCCGGGATGGATTAGAAACGACAATTTTGATGTTCTCTCCATCACCTTTTTGTTCCTTTGAGCACAACTGTTGCAAATTTTAATTGGTTATTTTGCAATTTGAATTATTCCTGGATTAATGATATCCGTTTTCAGTTTTTGAAATTGAACTTCCACGCATTATCGTTATGTCTTTTGTCATATTCTTAGATATACGCAGATATAAAATCTTTTGTAATCAAATATGTTTCCCGTTTTGTGTTATATTTACCGGTGGACAGGGAATTTTCTTATTAAAGTTGTGCCAAAAACAATTAGGAAAAGACAATGAAGAAATGAAATATTTCTCGATACGTCTCTGTCATATATGGCAATTTAAAAACACACAAATGATTTAAAGGGTTTTTAAGCTTCTATCTATCTATCATTCTATCCATATATCAAAAGAGTAGTTGACAGTCTTTGAAAAATACATTGTCCTTTATGGAATATATTTCGTGTATTTCGATACTTTTAGTATTGTGCTTTGTAACTGTGTTCTCTAAGGTATTTAGAAACGTTCTATGGGTCTTAGGAGACAATGATATAGAAAAAAGATTGTCGAATTACTCAGGCTAAAGAGGTTATAGTATTTTAAATTTGTGTGTGTAAAAACCATAATCCATCAACTATTTTGACCAATTTAATATATAGTTGATATGCACACTTTTCATCAAAACTCCAGAATACTTTATGCTACATTTGAAGCGTATAAAGGGATTTAAGACAAGTAATTGTTTGTAAATTAACGACAGTCTTGGTAGTAAACTTGAAAAAGCCTCATTAATAATCATACATCTTCGCAAATCCTAATGAGTTACTAGTCACTATTTTTTTCCAGACTCTAAAGCATACTTATAAATAGAACCTTTCACAAAACATAAAATAATTTAATGATTTGATTTGATATCAAATATTGAAAACCTTTTTTGTCAGGGACAATAGATGATTTTAAATTTTCACTGACACAAATGCTGGATATTCTGTAAAACGATCTGCTCACTTGAATATGTATTAAAGTTTTTACTTTTTTTTTATCAAAGTGAGTTTGTCTTTTTGATATAATGTCTCCTTCAATGTACAGTGCCACATTTCCTAAAAAGAATAAGGAACCTCACGGTAAGGATAACAAGTGTTTGCATGACAATGTATCTTATACACCCACAAATTTGGTCAAGCTAAGAGAATCAATTTCTCTTACCCAAATGGATTTTTAGAATTTCTTGCATGAAATGTGACACCATATTTTACGACTCCAGATAAACGTGTTGAACCATAATACTTATTAACCTCTGAATGAAATAATTTTGCATGAGCTTCTATTTAATGCATCCAATTTGAAGAATTGAAACATACAAAATCGGGATAGAGTGCCCTTAAGACCCCATTACAATGTTGATCTTGCGTAGGGCAAAACGTAAAATGCATTCATCATTTGCATTTTATTACTCAACCGTGATGAGATCACTCATTAGATAACAATGAGTTGGTAACACACATATGTGTCACCATCTCGTGCAAAGAAACGGAACTACTTTCGAACGTCACATGACATTGTCCAATCACGTGACTCATAAGTGGCGACTCTAAAATTTTACATTCTCGACAAAATTTTAATTTATGTGAAAGAATAGTATCTTAGCGGGTTTTTAAATGCATTATCTTTTTGCTACCCAGCACAAATCAATCAATCGCTTGATCACTTGTCCACCTTCTGTGCCGTCACAGTGTTGCCCCCTCTGCCTTCCTAGCGCTGCGACTGCCACCATAACCTTTCCCTTCAACAAGCACACAATCCGAACATGTTATCGTGTAACTACCTTTACACAAGTTCTATCTCCCGATTCTTATCAACACATTCAGTAACTCATGTCAATGTAATCAATCAATTAGTCGCTGCCGTTGACACTGTTCGCCTACATAACGTGACCTAGAAACAGGACACATTCCGATGACGTCACTTGGCGATCTGATGACGTCACTTTGCGAATGCATGATGTGTTGACAGTTTTCGTTGCTTCTTAGTGTTTATTTTATCAATGCATCTTTTGATAATGAAATATTTTTCACCAATTTACTTTGTATCATGTTTATTGTCGTATGACATGTGTAAACATCCAAAAAATAGCGAACTATTTTATTTGGACTCATGGAAATTCATACGCTGGTTTCCCCGACTGTTCCAAGTCAGCTGATTCTTGTTTTGACGATTTCTTTACATAACTATTGATATGAGGGTTGAGTTATAAATCAAGTAATAAACACATGGTAATGTGATAACATTTTTAAGCAACTCGTGAATAGAATTTAAATAGAGAATACTAAACTCATGGTAATGTGATAACATTTTTAAGCAACTCGTGAATAGAATTTGGTATCAGACTCACTTTCGTTCGTCTGATACCAATTCTACAATTCCACTCGTTGCTTAAAAGTGTTATCACATTACCATGAGTTTAGTATTCTCTATTTATCTTATAGGGACATCAGCAGTTTTTTTTCAAGTAAAGACAAAAGAATACTGTTAATAATTACAAGATAATGTTTGTGATGAAAAGTAGCAGTTTGCTTGATACTTGAAAAGAATCGTATGGAGACTGTTGTCAGAGGTCATAGTAATCCTGTTTTCAGTCACCCATTTCAACAGCTGGGTGAGTGCAATGTTAATGAATTGCTTTTCCCAGGAACACAACACGTGATGAGACCAAGGTCAGAAATGTTTGGTGCCTCCACCGGGATCCGAACCTTTTGAGTTATTAGATGTTTGAACCCTTGAAATTGTACATATGACATAAACGAATATATATTTGAAAAACATGCTATTAGGAAATTTCTTTTAAAATCAACGCAATTGTCCCTTTAATGCTGACACAATGAAAACAAAAAAAGATTTCAGAAGTTGTCTCCCTTGGATATGCGTATTGCAATGAGTGGCAAACCTCGTCCCGTGGTGTTTCTATCCCGTGGAATCATACCCTCGGGTCTTGAACGTCTGAGGGGGAGGTGTGAGGTCATCGAGTGGGAAGAGAATGGGTACATGCCTCACGAAGTCTTTGTTGAAAGGGTACGGAGATACAAGCCTGATGCTATCTTCGTACAGGCACCTGACCAGGTGGATCGTCGACTGCTTGACGCTGCTGGTATGTGGACTTCACAAATAAGTTAATATTATCTCTGTTCTGTTTAGAATACATAATTATTAAATGAATTATTGTATTATGAAACTCTGTAAAATATATCTACACGAATACCACTGCTCTGCTTAATTTGTTTGTACATTGATTCTAAATGACATTTACATTCATCAATTAAATTAACCGTGTTTATAAAATACAATACTTTTGAGCTTAAACGTTAAATTGCTTTACACTTTCCTATATCTTAGAATAACTGGGGGGGGGGGGGGGTTGGGTTATTCTAACATTTTGTAAGGGTGACGTGTCAGTAAGATAGGGAAACAGAGATATCAGTTTTATTGCAGTGATGTATGTCAAGGTTTATATCACGTTTATCTTACAGGCCATGGCCTCACGAGTAGATAAGGTTTCATGTGTTGTATGTAAGTAAGGCAGGTCACACTTCAAAACGATTTAAGCCTTTGCGAAGATAGCCTTGGTGAAAAGCAAAAATCCTCTCCACACTGACTTACGGACAATGAGTAACTAGTGTATGTGCCCTCCTTTGCAGAAATCAAGTTGATGAAATAATGTTTCAAAGCATTACCAGTTTATATCAGTTCATACCTGAGCATGCAAAACTTAATAATCAAACATTGCTGGGTATCATTGCATAGAGCCATGGTGATTGGTTATCACAAAGACATTTCGAGACTTTCTGTTCCTATCTGGAGTACAATGAACTTTTGGAGATTACGTGAATAAATTACAATTTGTCCCTGTTATAGCTACATAGATACACTACATACTAGGATTGGTCAACCGACTTATAAGTTGAGCGACGCTTTATTTACACAATAGATTCGTTGTTGAAACAAGGTCATATTTCCGACTTCATGTTACCGCCTGAGCTTCAAGTTAATCTAAGGACTGCTCGAGTATTCTCCCTTTCCTGTACCTTCCGCAATGAGCGAAAAACCTCGTCCCCTAGTATTTATCGCTCGTGGAGCCCCACCCTCGGGTCTGAAACGTCTGAGGGAGAGGTGTGAGATTATCGAGTGGGAGGGGAAGGGCTTGATCCCTCAGGACGAATTTGTAGAAAAGGTCAAGCAATGCAAACCTTCCGCCGTTTTCAAAACTACAAAAAGTAATTGAATATTTAAAGTTTTAAAACTCAATATTAAACTGTTTTTTTATTAATCTTTTTACATCTACATTAAACATATCATG
Organism: Steromphala cineraria; assembly: GCA_916613615.1. Taxonomy (NCBI): domain Eukaryota; kingdom Metazoa; phylum Mollusca; class Gastropoda; order Trochida; family Trochidae; genus Steromphala; species Steromphala cineraria. The sequence continues at coordinate 56,626,773 of OU744729.1, forward strand.
AACATTAGAGACGAACACAGCTTAGCTAGCATAAGCTCCTATCCGTTTGCCCTTGTCCATGTTGCTCAGACATGTTTACATAGTATCTGGGCCACATTAATCCCTGTATGTCGTTCTCCATCACGATTTGTATCATGGATAGCTGCAATGTCTGTTCACTCCATTAAACCAGATTAACTAGTCTAGAGGGATACATTCTTAATGAGGTATTCAAGTATTTCAAGCAATGTAGAGTTGTTTATTATTCAATCGTTTGTTCCATACGTATGGTTTATCTAGTTAGTTCATATTGCTAGAAAACCAAAGCATTGTACCTGATCTATTTCTTATAATTAGATTTTGTGCTGTTTCATATTTACATACAAATCTGTTCAAATCACATCAATTTACACTCGTTTGATAAAAGCACTTCAATCACTTACAAACCTGGTCTTCTTTCTTAACATGGACAGTATGCCAACTTCAAATCAAAATATACATAGGCTTACTCATGAAATTGATACATATACAGAAAGTCATACGTGTACATTTGGGTCGTTTGTATTGAATGAGTAGATGTCATGGACGCGGAGGAACACCGAGTTCGAAGAACGAGTTGTTCTTCCGCGTCTGTGCCATCTTCGAGTTCAATACAAACGACCCAAATGCACACGTATGACGTTCTGTATTTATTATATATACTCTCTTTTTAACATTTGTACAAGTACTTTTGAATAACTTCAATAATCCGAGACGATGTCCTGCGCATTGATACATAATGCAAACGAGGCGATTACCTTACACACGCTCGACTGATGATTTCATACCTCAATTATCTTTTTATTTTCTCATTATTCTGCGTAGTTAAATGAAAAAGATAATTTTTTCAAGTGTGAAAACAAAATAACGTGATAATAGTAATGTCATAGCCATTGTTTATTTTGTCCTGAATATGAAAAACGTAAAGTTCAGGGTATCGAGCGACGGGCTGCATTCAAGTGACGTCACCATGGAAATAACGTCATAATCGTTGTCGGCCATGACGTCATAATGACGGGTTTCGCTAGCGGAATTCGGTTCAGGATTTCCTTTTTCAAAGTTTTTTGCAGTTTCTTTACTAGTCAACCTCCAAGCCAGGGCGCCTTCCCTTCGATTGTCTCTACGGTAGTTGCCCTGCCTTCAGTCACGGGGGCATTGTTGTCCGGATTCACGACATCAATAGAACTGACGTCATGGATAACCTCGAACCATATGCTTATGCTACAAACTAAGACATCGGTTTGAGAGTTTATTTTAGCTGTTGAGCGTATGAATTTGACAAGAATCAGTGTTTTTGGTTTGAAATATAAACTTTCTGGACATCAGTAATTGTTCGAAACCTATCATACGTTTAACCAGTACAAATGTAATTTGAAAGAATAAAACAAATATTTGCTTTTCGAACTTTTATTTTAGTCGTTGTTCGGAGTTGTAATGTGAATCCTACGAGTTTGGAGTTAGCTCTTTTGAGCGCGACAGTGTTCTTTGGTTTCACGAGCAGTGTTAGAGCTTTTCCACACGGAAAGCTTCTGAAGGCATGGAGCTGATAATCGCTGTCTGGAGCTAGTGTACTAATGATAACTCTATTTTCTTACTTTTTTATTGTTCAATGTCATGTTAAAACGTAGGTGGTTACCAATGCTTTGAGATACATTAATTTTAATGTTTTAATTAGAAGAAAGATTGTTACTTGCGGAAAATTCCGAGAATTGCCTAAGTATAAAAAAGGTAGAACCGGCAGGCGTGCGATAAGGATTCTGGAGTGCTAAGGAATTTGAAGACAGATTCCGTATTGCACCCTTGTATTACTATCCTAAGATTACATGAGTATATAATAATAGTATATATGAAAATGATATGGATGATTTTTGCTCTTGCTCGTTTCATAGGAAACAATCAGTCATTTATATCAATTGTATTTCACAGATCAATTGAAGGTGGTACAATGTCAATAGGGTTGGAGCATGTTGATGGGAAAGAGTGTAGAAAGCGTGTATTGGTTGTAGGAATGCAAATACTCTCTAATAATAAATCGTATTACACGAGAATCGTCAAACATCCTTTTTGTGTTTGATCAACTGAAGGGGGTTGGTCCCATTTCAGTAGGGTTAGAGAATGTTCACCTGGGCGAGTGTAGAAAACATGGTGTTGGTGTAGGAATCAAAAACTACGTGTTTCAGGAGACCACCTGAAGGTGGTTGGAACCATGTCGGTAGGGTTGGAGCATGTTGATCTGGACGAGTGCAGAAGGCGTGGCGTGGCTGTAGGATACACCCCTGGAGCTCTTACTAACGCTGTGGCTGAACACACACTCGGGATAGTCCTAGCCACGGCTAGGAAATTTAAGCCAGGTAAGAGGACGTTATATGCTAGCCACAATAATTTTATGTGACAATGATGAGGATTCATTGATAGACTCTAGTCTTCTACATACATGTTACCATTGAGGAAGCCCAGAAAATGTAAATTTGCGTCTCCATATGTCATGAAGTTCTACGTGAACCTACATTGCCATTTATTTTGCAAGAAACATGTTCGCATCATGCCGATGAAGGATCGTCCAGTTTCTTCTGTGGTTATAGGAATGGTACAGCTAGCCAAACAGGACTTTTTAAGTTTAAAGGGTTGCTTATTTAGAACATAGTGTCCAAAGAAGAGTTTGCTTGAGTAAACCCTTGACACTATTCGTCACAGCTGTAGTTGAGATAGTTATTGACTGCAATCTGTGGCATCAGCATTGGCATCAAAACGTCAAAGTTAATGATACATTTGCATTACTGTTTAGTAATCCACAGGAATCGATTCAATTTGCATTAACCCGATTGATTTTAAACGTATCAACTATTTGTTTGTGTTAGATATTTTCAGTTTTCATTGTTTTAAATTGATTTCTGGCATCATATTCTATGCACAGGTATTGAGTCTGTTAACATTGGAGTGTGGGGAACGCGCTGGGACAATGGACTCTGGATGGCTGGCAAGGAAATAGGAGGGTCTGTGATTGGTATTGTTGGTCTTGGTAGGATCGGTCTGGCTGTTGCTTCAAGACTGAAAGGTTTCAACCCGTCCAGAATCATCTACTGTGGAAGAAATCCTAAGGAGGAAGCCAAAAAAGTTGGGGCTGAGTTTGTTTCCTTTGACGATCTACTCTCTCAGTCTGACTTTGTTATTGCAACCTGCTCCATAAATGAAAACAACAAAGGTTTGTTCAATAAGAAAGCCTTTGGCAAGATGAAGAAGACGGCCATCTTTGTTAATGTATCCAGAGGAATTTTGGTCAACCAGGAGGACCTTCTTGAAGCTTTGGTTAATGGCACCATAGGTGCTGCAGGTCTTGACGCCACTTCCCCTGAACCACTTCCGCCTGATCACCCACTGTTAAAGCTAGACAACTGCATAGTGATCCCCCACCTTGGCAGTGCAACTGATACAACTAGAACTGCCATGTGCAACATCACTGTTGACAACATTCTTGCAGGCTTGCAGGGAACAACTCTTCCTTTCTCTGCATTATAACGAGAAACTGAACAAAATAGAAAATTTAACAAAACTACGTTACTAAGCATGACAGTACTAGAAACATAGTGAGAACATGTTCTTTATAACAATATAATGCGAAACTAGAAAAGTTCAATACAAGGTACGAGAACAATGCTCTTACTCAAAACGATTGGCATCTGCAGAACAATTATGTAAATCCCCCATTCAAGAAGATTCTATTGGTGCTAAGGGTAGTAATGGAACTTTTATACCTCTTTGACAGACTGGTCATCATACGTGGTAGAATATAGTAAAAACTGATACACATTGACATGATGATACACATGATGTTATTTTAATATACATGTAGATTATGTAGGTAAAGCTAGAGTGAATGTCTGGTTTCGTATCAATCAAGATACGAAACACGAACATTAGTTTCGTACTTATGCTAGTAACTACTGTTAGTGTAGATGGATGAGAGACGACAATTTATATTTTCACCTTTTTGTAAACACAACTGTTTTGAATTATGATTTTTTATTTTGTAATATGAATTGTTACTGGATTAATGACATGGAATGGAACCTCCACGCATTATTGTTTTTTCTTTTGTCATATAATAAGAAATACGCAGATATAAAAACTTATAATCAAATCAGTTACCTGTTTTGTGTTTTAAGATTTACCCGTATTTGAATAACAGTGAATTTTCTAAACGTTGACAAATTAAACAGTTGTGTGTCAAAACCATTAAAAAAATATGTTTGAAATAGTCTTCAAAAATCTTTGACATAAATGGCTATTAAAGAACACACAAATGATTTTAAGGAGATTATAGCTTCATCCTGACTATCATTCTATCCATATATAGAAGGGGTAGAGTAGTTGGCAGCCTTTGTAAAATACATTATCCTTTTTGGAATATATTTCGTGTGTTTCGATACTATAAATATTGTGCTTTGTAAGTGTCTTTTCTAATTTATAAGTTTTAAGGTCTTTAGGTGCTATAGGAGAATCATATAGAAAAAACGTTTTTGAAATACTCAGGCTAGAGAGATTATAATATGTTAGGCTTTTTATTTTTTATGACTAAAAACCCAAATCCATACATTTTTTGTACCAATATATTAACTGAACGCCAAAAGAAATGTTACACCTCTTTGAATTTGAATATCATATAAAGTGACGTGTTCAGAGGAATTTGCTTTGTTGTATTATAACACTCCATTAGTTTAGTGTTTTGTGCTAAAATAGCAGAACTGTAACTTTAATCGTAAATAAGTTATAGTCAGTTCTTCTTGGGTGTGGTCAATTGTCCTATTTCCGATCATGCAATAATTGAAGTGAAAATTGTAAAACTTAACCAAACTGACTCTATTTTCTTTGATAATGAATGCATGTTATGTTTTTGGAGACATTTATTCGTTAGTTTGTCTGAAAATGACGGAATATTGAGATTTGTTGTTTTTCTTTTCTAAACACAACCATAAGACTGTTTGTTGTTTTTTCATCAGAAGGATCATGTCACCAAAACGTAGCCATAAAATGCAATCGAAATCAGTTAATAACGGGTATAAAAGGCCCCGGTATTCATTATTTCGCACCATTATTCGATTACAATGCCGAGGTGAACAACTGGAGGGCGGGAAAGAGCGATTGGAATGCTGCAGACTGGGTCCACTGATGGAGAAGTCGCTGCCGCATTCAGATGTCATCATCTCACCATTCTTAGGCTGCGTGGACGTCTACAACAGACTGGATCAACTCGAGACCGGACTAGAAGCGGCAGGCCGCCAGTGACAACCCCAAATGAAGACTGATATCTGCTTCAACTGCATATCAGGAACCGCGTTCAAGCCGCCACAACGACAGCTTCTACTGCACTTGGACAACGCATCAGTCCCCAGACGGTGAGAAGAAGACTCCAACAACATGGACTGAGGTCATACTGGCCGCATCTTCCTACGCAGAGCCTAAAAGGCCAGTTTCCAAACTGTCATGTTATGCCTTGCTGCATAGCCTTGAATTTTCTGTGCTTGCTCTCTACTCTGTAGGGGCACTATAGCAGCACAGAAAATTAAAGTCTCTGCAGCAAGGCATAAAATGACAGTTTGGAAACCGTTTACAAATATTGCTCCTGAAACAATGTGATCATAGACAGACGGACAGACAGACGGAGCCAACGACTATGTCCCCCCGCATTATATGCCGGGGGGATAAAATGCTACTTTCGTGTCATACGTCTTTGCATATTCACAAAACAACAAACCCACTAAGTTTGGAAAAGCTTACAGAATCAATTTATCATACTCAAATGATTTGTAAGAATTTCAAATTTCTCGCGTTTTACGTGACACCTCATTTAAATACTTTTTTAACCTCTACATAAAATAATTTTGCATAGAATTGAAACATGCATAAGCATGCTAGAGTGACCTTAAGACCCTATTACAATGTTGATGATCTTGCATAAGTGCAAACGTGAAATGCATTTATCATTTGAATAATAACTTAAGGGACAGCAGCACGTTTCGTTGCAAGTAAAGATAGAACAATACTGTTAAAAATTGCAAGTAAAAGGTGGCAGTTCTAAATCAAACTTTTAATGTCAATCCTTTTGCCGACCTCAAATAATAAAAAGATGTTCGCACTGAAACGGCCACCAGCAGTTTTCGCTTATAATATTTGAAAGAATTATGTGGAGACTAATCGTGCTAATAGTGAGTGCAATGTGAATAAAGTGCTTTGCCCAGGAACACAACACGTGATGAGACCAAGGTCAGAAATGTTTGGTGCCACCACCGATCGCAAGATCCGAACCTTTTGAGTTATTAGATTTTTGAACCCTTGAAATTGTACATTTGACATAAACGAATATTTATTTGAAAAACATGTGATTAGGAATTTTCTTTTAAAACCGTCGTAATTGTCCCTTTAATGGTGACACAATGAAAACAAAACCAGATTTCAGAAGTTGTCTCCCTTTGATATACTACTTGCAATGAGTGGCAAACCTCGTCCCGTGGTGTTTCTCTCCCGTGGAATCATACCCTCAGATCTAGAACGTCTGAGGGAGAGGTGTGAGGTCATCGAGTGGAAAGAGAATGGATACATGCCTCACGAAGTCTTTATTGAAAGGGTACGGAGATACAAGCCTGATGCTATCTTCGTACAGGCACCTGACCAGGTGGATCGTCGACTGCTTGACGCTGCTGGTATGTGGACTTCACAAAGTTAATATTTTCCTGTTATAGGAAACAAACTAGATTCATAAGTGTATTAGGAAACTTTGTAAAATATATCTACAAATATATCTACATGAAAACAACAGTTCGGTTTTGTATTGCTATATTTTGTACAGTTATTATATAATAATTCGACATTCACGTTTCTACATTTAATTATTGAAATATATTCCATCATTTAACCGTGTCACGGTTCATATTATGAGTACCTTTGAGCTTAAACGTTATCATTTATTACACGTTTCGATATCTTACATTTACACTATAAACAAATAAGTATAGGGGAAACTATTCTAACATTGTGACAAAGATGAAGTTTCAATAAGATATAGAAACAGAGATATCAGTTTTACTGCAGTGATGTATGTCAAGGTTTATATCAGGTTTATCTTTCAGGCTATGGCCTCAAGAGTAGATAAGTTTTTCATGTGTTGTACATTGTATGTAAGTAACGCAGGTCACATGCTATGGCTTGAAGAGTAGATAAGTCTTTAACATGTTATATTCGTCTTTTAAAGTAACGCAGGTCACACTTCGAAATGATTTAAGCCTTTGAGCAGAAAGCCTGGGTAAAGAGCAACAATCAACATCACACTACCTATTGCAGAAATCAAAATGATGAAATGAATTTTCAAAGTTTAACCGGTCTATACCATTGCATGCAAAGCTTATTATTACAAAATAGTTTTGTTTACCTTTTTTTAGGCGATTCTGATTGGTTGAGAGCTCTCAAACTCATGCAACAATTTCTCGATGAATGCAGAACAATTTGCAACTATACCATGTGCATTTATTCTTTGTGACGTCACAATCAACTAACGCAGTAGTCAGATTTTGACAGTTGTGAATTCCGTTCTGTTGCAAATGCAACTTTAACATATCTTATCACTTCCCACCTGATTTTTCAACAAGTAAATACTTTCCTCTCACTAACAAAATCCCCACCTTCACCCTAAATGCTGCAATGTATTAACTTCCGAGTCCTCTAGCTTTTTCGCTCCGAGCGTCTCGCAAACGTCGCATACGTCGTGTGATATTCCGAAATCGCGCATTGCGGTTAAGACAAATTGTGATTGCATGGGTGTCAATGGTTGCGAAACGAAATTAAATCTTTTGGCGTTTTCGTGTAGGGAGTTCTCACTTTTGATTCAACTTTTTATTGTTTCGCGTAACAAACCTCAATCTCACGACATTGATGATAGATTTTTTGAAAATAATTAAGAAAAACTTTGTTAAAATGTTGATTATGTAATTAAAAGGATTGTTTAACATGTTTGTACCTCTTTCTATGTATAAAAGCAAAACATTGGTATAAAATCGTTACGCTACACGATTTTATACAATTTGTTGCTGTCATACATCGATAGAGGCACAAAACATGTAAAACAATCCTAAAATAATGAAATATTGATGGGTAACCTTGCATACATTGAAGCCATGTTAATATATTATCTCAAAGACATGTCCGGACATATAACACAATCTGTTCCTATCAAAAGTTCAACGAACTTTGGAGATTACTTGAATATATTACAATTTGGTCCATGTCATAGGTAGTTTATTCACTTTTAATGCTTTTTACATTAATGCGTCACAAAAACACAGGTACATATCGATCCTGATCCAACCATATTTATCTGGAACTGCATGAACTAATGACATTTTGTCTATGACATAATAGTAGTTCCTTCAGTAACTTTTGACATTATTTCAAAATGAGGAATCGCAAAAACCTAGCAAAACATCGTCCTACAATGAAGAAATGTTTCAATGCCATTTCGGAGATTATGTAAGAGTCACGAAGCAAGGCATGACCCAATAACGTCTATCTCGAGCATGAGAGAGGATGGAAATTGATGTGAAAAATGATATTGTTTCAGGTGATCATCTGAAGGTTGTTGGTACTCTGTCAGCTGGTGTTGAACACATTGATCTGGAGGAGTGTAGAAGACGTGGTATCGCTGTGGGACACACACCCACACCTACACTAGCTGCGGCAGTGGCTGAATACACCATTGGACTTGTCCTGGCTGTAGCAAGGAACTTCAAACCAGGTTGGTGGTTTTATTATAAAAAATTCATTGTTACCCCGTATCAGATATTGCATGACAATAGCTCTGTTAATCTTTTTAAAGAATTGTATCTACCATTATCTTTTTGAATGTTTTGTGTGCCTTCAATTAAGTCACTATAAAGAGCAAAATCAAGTGTTTCACTTCACTCAAAACAAATTAGTAAATAATTTTGTTTTGTAAGGACGCTATTTATGGATGACAACTTCTTTATTCATAGGGTGCGACGTTTCGATACAGATTCTTGTATCGTTTTCAAGCATGAATAAAAGACAGAGCACATGAGGTTTCTTTGTTTTGGTTAAAAGGTATCCGTGATGCTCGAGGTAATATATATTGTTTTCTCTTTAACCACAGGGTCAATGAGTAAATGAGGTAACAACTAAACATTCTTTTATGCTTGTTTATTTTCCGCCGTCTAACTCCCAAGTCTAATGTTATTTTTCATGATATGTGCACAGGTATGGCGTCTGTGAACAACGGAGTGTGGGGAACACGGTGGGACAATGGACTCTGGATGGCAGGCAAGGAAATAGGAGGGTCTGTGATTGGTATCGTTGGTCTTGGTCGGATCGGTCTGGCTGTTGCTTCAAGACTCAAAGGTTTCAACCCGTCCAAAATACTCTACAGTGGAAAAAATCCCAAGAAAGACGCCAAGCAAGTTGAAGCCGAATTTGTTACATTTGACGATCTCTTACATCAGTCAGATTATGTTATTGCAACCTGTTCCATAAATGAAAGTAACAAGGGCTTGTTCAACAGATATGCATTCGAAAAGATGAAGAAGACGGCCATCTTTGTAAATGTATCACGGGGTCTCCTTGTTAACCAGGAGGACCTCTATGATGCATTGGTTAATGGTGATATAGCAGGTGCTGCTCTTGACGTTACCTCTCCAGAACCACTTCCGACTCATCACCGCCTTCTCAAGCTTGACAATTGTATCATTACGCCGCACATTGCTGGTGCAACAGAGAAGACGAGAGTAACGATGTGTAATATGACTGTGGACAACATTCTTGCTGGACTCCAAGGACAACCGCTACCCTTCTCAGCTTTATAGATTGAATTAGATATACATGTACATGTTCACCGCAGAACATATATTTCAATAAAGAGACTTTTATTATATTTCTAATAACAAATCATTTGTGATTTTACACGTAAGAGGCTTTGACAATACTTACTTATAAGGAGACTTCGATACTGTATTCATTGCTTGCAACAAATTTACTCATCTTTGGTTCTACGAAGATTTTCGTGACAATTGAGACGTCTATGTATTGAGTTTATTTCTTCTTCAAAATCCCATATAAACATATATATATATTAAACTTCTATACATAAATCTCCGTTACATGCATGTTGTGTAGTGTTTGATGGCGTATTGATTCATTTCCGGAGCATAACTCTGAAACTGATTTACTAATCGTCACTAAATTTAGTAAACAACCTCTTCATATCATATAGAAGTACCTATTGGGGGTTTCAACTTCTTGTCAATTGTATATTTGTGCGGGAGACATCTGTTTTTACAAATACAAACACTTTCTAGTTAAGTTTTGTTATAACAACATCCACAGTTTAAACTAAATCCTATTTCTCAATTTAGAAATAATAACTTATAAATGACAAAGGATGCCATTTTCATGAAGAGACCCCAAAACTGGTCTCAACTCTTCATTATTGATGTTTTTGTCTCGTGTCATACTACTTTGACAAGTAATGTGTCCACACCATCTGGTAGACAGCAATATAGTGTAACGTCTGTGGTTGATAGGTGCTTTATTGCAAGTCATCAATAAATCATGATGTGAACATGTATGATAAATCAAATTTTTGTGACGTTCATTAAAGGAAGTCCCTACAATTATTGTAACAAATGTGGAAATTAAACATAATAAATAACAATGACTTGTTTTAAACAAGCGTTTTAAATCAATCTTTACGAATAAGTAAATGGATTTGAACTATGTAAACGAAATCAGTTGAATTGAATAAAATGTATCTGTTTTACATATAATTGCATTGACAAATAATAGGAATCGTAAATTTGGAATTTCCATTGTTCTGTGCCGTGACGGTCAATTTTCAATTACAATCCGATGGTAACCAAGTTTGATGTTGACAAAGTACGCCGCTTATGAATTTAAATCACCGATTTGACCCGGCAATTATTCAAATCAGGCGATTATTCTCTTAATAGTCATCCTGTGTGTCTGTGCATTTGAAACTAAGATGAAACAAATTAACATCATCGGCAATTTCTTCTTGTAAACATTGAAATAAATTCTCTCATTGTTTCTTATGCGTTTCATTAATATGCATATTAGCCAGCAGTACTTAGAAAAGGTGATATTCAAAAGTTGTTCACATTGCTCAATCAAACCTCGCGATTATTCAAGGCAGGCGTAATTCAAGGTTTTATCTATTGCTAAATCTACTGCAGAGTTGTTCTCTGCAAAAACTTAAAACTTATGAAAATGGAAAATAGGCAATATGTAGACAATTTTGCAAACAACTGATGACGATCGAGTCTACATTGCCTAGTCTCACTAATGTTTATAAAATTTGTGTTTTCAAAAACAAAGTCTTAATTTTTCATCTCTCCAACTTCTACTTAGTTAATACAAGTAATTCCCCTTCATGTGAAAAAATAACTGAGATTAAAGCATTGAAAATTGTTGACAATTGAGTTCATATGCTATTTGGAGGCTTGCAGGGAACTATTTCCAAATTATAAATATTTTGGCATCGAGTAATAATAATAATAAATAAAAATAATGAACATTTTTATATCCTACCATCCTAATATCCAGTGCAAGCACTGCTCATTGGCTGTACATTATTTCCCTGAAGGAAGTACTTTCAAAGCCGTTACTAAGCGCTTCGCGCGACCACATAGGTCCGTACTTCCCGTATTCAGGTACCCAATTGTAAACAGCTGGGTAGACTGAGTGCAATGTGGATGAAGTGCCTTGCCCAAGAACACAACACGGTGTAAAGCCCAGGTCACAAATCTTAGGTGTCTCCACCTGGATTCGAACCCGGGTCTTTGGCGTTATAGGCCAGCACGCTAACCACTACACCACCGCGCTCAACATTTCAGTTTTTAGCTGTGGTATATGTGTTATCGTCCAACTAGAACTGATAACTGTTCTTTAGCTCTGGTACATTATGTGTGTTATCGTCCAATTAGAACTGATAAATGTTCTTTAGCTCTGATATATGTGTTATCGTCCAGCTAGAAATGATAAATGTTCTTTAGCTCTGGTATATGTGTTATCGTCCAGCTAGAAATGATAAATGTTCTTTAGCTCTGTTACATTATGTGTGTTATCGTCCAACTAGAACTGATAAATGTTCTTTAGCTCTGGTATATGTGTTATCGTCCAACTAGAACTGATAAATGTTCTTTAGCTCTGGTACATTATGTGTTATCGTCCAACTAGAACTGATAAATGTTCTTTAGCTCTGGTACATTATGTGTGTTATCGTCCAACTAGAATGATAAATGTTCTTTAGCTCTGGTACATTATGTGTATTATCGTCCAGCTAGAAATGATAAATGTTCCTTAGCTCTGGTACATTATGTGTTATCGTCCAACTAGAACTGATAAATGTTCTTTAGCTCTGGTATATGTGTTATCGTCCCACTAGAACTGATAAATGTTCTTTAGCTCTGGTACATTATGTGTGTTATCGTGCAACTAGAATGATAAATGTTCTTTAGCTCTTGTACATTATGTGTGTTATCGTCCAACTAGAACTGATTAATGTTCTTTAGCTCTGGTATATGTGTTATCGTCCCACTAGAACTGATAAATGTTCTTTAGCTCTGGTACATTATGTGTGTTATCGTGCAACTAGAATGATAAATGTTCTTTAGCTCTTGTACATTATGTGTGTTATCGTCCAACTAGAACTGATACATGTTCTTTAGCTCTTGTACATTATGTTTGTTATCGTCCAACTAGAACTGATTAATGTTCTTTAGCTCTGGTACATTATGTGTGTTATCGTCCAACTCGAACTGATAAATGTTCTTTGGCTCTTGTACATTATGTGTGTTATCGTCCAGCTAGAAATGATAAATGTTCTTTAGCTCTGGTACATTATGTGTGTTTTCGTCCAACTTGAACTGATAAATGTTCTTTAGCTCTAGTACATTATGTGTGTTATCGTCAAGCTAGAAATGATAAATGTTCTTTAGCTCTGGTAAATTATGTGTGTTATCGTCCAGCTAGAAATGATAAATGTTATTTAGCTCTTGTACATTTTGTGTTATCGTCCAGCTAGAAATGATAAATGTTCTTTAGCTCTGGTACATTATGTGTTATCGTCCAACTAGAAATGATAAATGTTCTTTAGCTCTGGTGCATTATGTGTTATCGTCCAGCTAGAAATGATAAATGTGTTCATTTCAGAAACAAATTGCAACATGTATCTAGACTCTTCTAGATACTTCTGTATCTCAACATTCTTCAATCATCTTTGACAAGGGATGTGTCAGTTCCATTTGGTAGACTACAATAAAGATAAAGGCTTTGTTCGTTGTTACTGGTAGACTATCATTTCAATATGGTATGAATGGTAATCACGTGTATGTCTACTTTGAGAGCTTAGATTTAAGTTCTACTGTCATGCGAACAGTTCAGAATAAGGACCAATTCAGCTTACGTAGAAATGTATAATATCACTTATTGAATAATTGAAAAATTTTAACTTGTATATTTTCATATGCACTTTATTTTTCATCAAGACACTGGCATATAAAATCGTAGGTCAATAAATGAAAAAAATCTTAATTTTTTCTTTATCCTAATGAAAAGGTGTTTGTAATTTATTCGAATATGAATATGTTCTTATAATTGGGAATGATCTTATCGGTCAAAATACTGGCAGGAGTGGCATTCTGAATATCAAAGGTTGTCTACGTGTAGATATCGCTACAATTGATTGGTCAGAAATACTTTATATCAAAGATTAATTTTCACACAATGCATTTTCACTAGCTAATAATACTCAAAATTGATGTCGTCATAATGCCATAACGGACATCTTGGTATCATGTTTATGTCCCATCTTTAGTTGCCTTATTTTGAGTTTTTGAATTTTGAATTGGGTAATCAACAAAGAATTTGTTTTACTTGTACATACAAAGATGCTATATGATATAGTTTCGACTGAAGTGAACACTTTCTATATGATATATAGAGGATATCTTTTGTTTTCAGTGTGATATCACTTAGGTCGACCGAATGTGTTTCTAATCTACCGCCGACCCTGATTTACATATTCAAAGTCATCCTGCTCTGATTAGAAATTCTGTTTTATGACACATCCATTAATCTCTCTACATTATCTCAGGAATTCCCTTTTTGCTATTTGACAATGTCAAGACTCCAATGAAGGGAAAGATGGAGACACGGGTGCAACACGAAAATGGCATGATCAACAATTTGCTCATTCCCCGCTGTTGCCACCGATGCCAGAAAAACTCTTGCGGCGGCCAAAAGATGCGTTTACGAATGGCCCGATTGCTTGCGATCCTTTGCAAATTTGCACATTTTCAAATTCGTGTTTCCATCTTTAGTCAAATTCGGCTAAGTGTGAAGCGGCCTTTACAATTGATATTTCACTCTCAATCGTCTTGATGTTTCTTTGATATTTGAATTACATAATGTTATCAATCTCCCTATTATATCTGACTCTTTTGCGACAGGACAGGTAATGAACTCAGTAAATCAATAAGTAGTCAACAAATCTGTCACATATTTCATTCAATGAAAAGATTACTTTTCATCAGTTAGTTTGAGGTCCATCAAAACGCTTTTGTGCTGGTGAAATTACATTTCAAAAGTCGACTTGTCCCATCAAATCTTATGACAGCCTATAAAACATACAAATCTGAAATGATATCACCTAAATCTCGTCATGGATATATTTGAGACATTGATATTTCTATATCTTATTATTAACAAACGAACCTGTTCGTGGAATATTTGTTTCATCCAAACAGTGTTTTAGCTATAAATAGAAAGATAAATTTGTAACTTGTATGGTAGAACAAATTTCTGATAGATAAAAAGTACGAAGTAGATTATGTACACTGCAAGAAAACATCATCAAAATACATGTGGTGATAGCTATATATTTTCATTTATTTTTGAAATGATATAGTGTCTGGGGAATATCTTTAAAACACTAAGCATTGTTTGATCTGGAGCTCTAGGAAATGTAGCACGTTGTAAACAGTGAAATCGATTGTATCCATAGTCCTAATGTGTAAAATATACCTGCATGAAATATTTGTATTCAACAAGAACATAAATGTTCATTGTCATCATATAACATCATCATAACATATGTGCTTGGAAAAATGGACAAAAGGGTTTGCTGGGAATTGGAGTTACTAAATGTAGTTCGATAACTATCTGCTTCAAAGGAATGAATGTCAGATTGCTTACTCACCATAGACATACTGCCATCACGCAGTTGGTCTAGTTGACGTCAAAATGAGTCATCGCCTCTCAGGATACGGTGCATCTACTTGTACGGGTGTTTAATCTGATACTTTAATCGTGGGAGGTGTTGCATCAGAAATTGAAGCTTGATGGATACACAGCGTCATACTTTGAGGAATAATGCAGACAAAGATTATTGTGGAAGGACATTATGATGCGTTGCGGCAGATTGACGCATTTTATTTCATTTTCTTTGAATGAATCCACCAATTCTGTTCCAACAGGAAAGGCTATCCCTAACAAAGCTATATTTACAAAACACGCACACACACATTGGTGCCCGTGTTCTGCCTTGCCAGGAGAATCTCGTACAGGTACCCACGGGATTACCTCGGAGGTCATGACACACAGCCTCGAACAATTGCTATTGACCAGGAATGTTCTAAAAAAAGCCCTACAGGGAAGATGGCATTGGGTGCAAACTAACGTGGTCAGACAACTCAACAACATCGAGACGGACATACTAATGCCCGGGACTTTGATGTCATTAAGGACAATTAATGATGTGTTTTGTCTATTGCTACATCGCGAATACCGGGCAATAGACCCTCCCATTATCAAGTGGTCTGTAAACATGTTGACTCGACCCTAAACCAATTGTACAACTACTCTGAATTTCAATATCTGATATGAACCGTTGTAACTGACATTGAATTTTCAGAGCGTAAATTTGTATGAGTACGTGTAACGGATCACATTTTTGGACGGTAGAAATATTTATTAAGTATCATGTCTCTTTAATCTCTTAACTGGTCTATATCAGCATGTACATGTACATGCAAGGTAAGACGCAGTACAATGAAGTTTGCAATAGTACGGTTTTTATTCTATGGAGATCAAACATTCAGTCAACTAATTTATCATTGGTCCCTCTTCAACATGAATAATATTTCAATCCCTCTGATAAGTGTGTTCACCGATTACTCCTCTGAAACTTATTCATTACGAGGTAATTAATAAAATCCAAAATCCTCAAACTACCATAGTGCGATGTTTCGTAGATTAACACAACATTTACATACGCCAAACCTATCAAATTTGTAGATAAATTCTTCTAGAAGCTACAAAGTCATCCACATCCACTTCACATCTATACACTGTTAAAACCTGTTATGTACAGTCGCGCGATGCACTCAATCTAATGACCGCCCATATGCCAATCCCGAGTCCCGTTCCACAAAACACTTACAATCGATCGAATCAATTTCAAAAGCATGGGTTACAATCGATCGCAACTTTACAATTGCTTTTTAGAACGGCGACCAGACCCGTTATAAAGTTGCACCTTTGATGAATTCATCCAATCATATATTCACATGCATGATAATTAAATACTGCTATCAGAAGTATCATCGATAGGACTTGATACTACGCGAACGTGAAACTTTGTTACTCTGTATGTCACATGTGGGTTGCACCTGTAATGATATACAACCATTTGCTTCAATCATTAATTGACAACTCTCGTCGTTGATCTTCTCTTTATAGAAATTCGTGCTTTGTCAGTCTTGAAACTCGAACTTTACAATAATATTACAGTTATTGAATGTTTTCCACAAAATTAACTGATCTTCAACAGCATTAAATGACTGAGACTTGCTGTTATTACAAAGTTTCACAGTAGTTTTTTTACATTCTAAATATGCCAGTTAGTAATATCTTGTGAAGTTTCATCGTCTTATATGAATCAATGTTAATATTCTTTAAAACGTGTGCTGTTTTTTCAATTTGGAGAGATATAGATTATAGAGAAACTCATATACGCTTTTAAATATAAAAAAAGGACTCATGTTTGTAGTTTTGCAGAGTTTTGTTGTTTCGAGATATACTCTTCCAAAAAGGTTAAGCAACATGTAAAAATTGTGCATTCTTGTATAAATTGCATATTTATTAGGGTGGTTGTGTTCCACTAATGTAATCAATAAAGTAATTTCAGGTTATGTTTAGTTATAGTTAGATGCCTACATTATTTATCAATGTATGCCTACCTAGAATGTGTATGTAATTTTCCGACAAAATATCTTAACAACGTGTTTACAACTCATTGCATTTTTACACCTTTCAAATATGCTGTAAATCAAAAAGTAGGTTTATCGCCGTGTAATTTCATATCAAACTTTGATATTATTATAGTATAACGACACAACAGTTCTGGTAACTCAATATTAATTGTATTGACCTTTGTCATAAATCATCAAGATATTTGTTATTATCAGATACAATTCGCTAATATTGTTATGTTTGGAACATTTATTCAAACCAAAGTAAGATAATGGCTCATTATTAGTTGTTTTATTGTAAGCAATTAAAGTAAGTAATGGTTAGACCTCCTTCCGAATGAATTTAGATAACAGTATTTAAAACATTTGATTATGAGCAATGCTTGTAGGTTCGATTAAGCATACGCTTCCTCTGATATATATCACACTTCTTATGTTTTGATTGCTTCAACAGTTATATACTAGGTGTGATATTCTAGTTACTTTTAGTGAGGAAAGGTATAAACTACTCAAACGGTAGAAAATCATACTTTGAGCATCTTTGTTTGAAACTTTGATTTATAAAATAATGGCGCGTTTCTCGGCAGTAAATCATATAGCTTATGAGCGCGGTGAGAAACTTTATCTGCCTTTCATATCCCTTGATATGTGACTTATGACTTCAGTTACATTTGTCAAAAGGCGATTTTTTTAACTGCATGGTTTACAGATCCGCCGACACTCAAATGAGAAAATGTGTTCCCGCGATCGAGCTCCAAACGTCGAATGTAATCCTGTAGAGAGTTACAATTTAGTTCATTTAGATGTTTCCTCTCCTATCAAAATGTATCTTTTACCGAGGTTGTGTGTCGCGTGCAAGAAATCAGATATGCCTACCCTTACAATTTTGGCGTCAGACATACTATTTTGTCAACTAAATTACGCTCTTAAGATTATACTGAATTATTTCCTAACACATCATATGAATAATTGAAAAAAATAAAGTTAAATTTTGCTTATGTTAATTGCAAAGTCAAAGCACCGGAAAGCAAATGTAACAAATACATGATCCAAACAAAGAAAGAAAATTCAGGTAAGATAATATTTCTTTGACTTATTTATTCGGCAAACTGTTCAATTTCGTTTATCGATTACTGGAAGTAAGCTTGCTTAGTAGTTGACATATATGATTGCGAGGGAGGTACACGGAACAGCGTCTTCAAGAACGATAAAAATACGAATTTGAACAGCATTGATAATTGATGCTGGTATGAGAAATAACCGATGAATAATGATAATTGCATCGAATAAATTTCGATTTGCTGTATGAATTTTTGTAGGTCATAACATGTGACTATTATTGGCATATTTTTCATAGATGAATTACAGAGATTGGTTAAGCATTGATATTCCAAATTAATATTCTTTAATCAGTGGATAAGTTATTTATATTATTTTCATGTCTGGTTATGTCTAAACCACCAAGCCCTCCCAATCTAATGTGACACTAAAAATGGCGGGAAACGTAGTCGGCCAGAAGTAAATATGATCTCCTTTATTTCTTCATATAACATGCATTGCTAACGACAATGTTTGCTCAATCTTACTTTTTTCTTTTAAAGGGATTACGCATGCAAAAGAGAGGCTATGGCGGCAAAACTTGTCATGTCAGAATTCTTTCAATTCTCCCTTGATTGAAGAAATGGTCAAAGCAATCCGGGAAACAAGTATTCATCTGTAGAAACGAATAACAGACATCAAGAAAAAAACATTGTTCTCTTTATTTTTTATGCCAGGGCTTTGTTTGTAACTCTTTCAACTGACTTAACAAATTAATAGATAAATGGCATTAAAGGGGCAGTAGCACGTTTTAGGGGGGGATATAAGGTTATGTCAGGAAAATGAAAATTAATGGTTCCAATTGAAAGATAATGTATTTAAATTAAATGGAGCAGTAATAATTCAAATATATTATGTAATGTTTAGCCATGCGATTCCTTTTCCTTACACACAATGAATTAAAGGTGGCCGCCAATGGACTTAATACTTACATGTACTACGAATCTTTATACTTTATCCTCTGACCATGAATGATTGGCTTGTATAATTGTATTATTGCACTTTTAAAATAATACATTTAACATTAACATACAATTATCAGTGAGAAATTTAAAATATCAATTTATCAACAAACGTGCTACTGCCCCTTTATAATGACTAGAGACATCTACTCCTTCCCAACTTATTTACTGTGTGCAATGTGGTAAGCATCAATATCAGGGGAGCCAACATTGTTGAATTACCGAAACGTTCGTTATTTTACACAACACATATCGGCGTCTAGACTCTGGACTTTTGATTGTAAATTTTAAGTTCGCTACTTAGTCATTATATTTCGAATCAGCAAACCATCACATCGCTCTTGTCATGATTATACTGTATGAATCTGCATCACCCAGCCGCCTAACCCACTCAGTCTAGTAATAATCTCCCACTTGTGAATCCAGACACGTTAGGAAAGTTGCACATGTAATGATATACACTAATCCACTTCAATCACGTTGTCATATGTCTGGTTGTGATAGACTTTTACTAAAAGTGCATCTTGCAGATTATTATCTTGATACTGTGAAAACTCAAAACATTACTCTAAATGTGTGTGTTACAAACCAAGATTCTGCTCTACAGTTACTTGACTACGTACGCGTCTTGTAAGTGTATTTGTAGTTTTGACAAATATATAACGTGCGTGATCATTGAATAGACACGATCAGTGACATTGGAAAGCGTCACAAAATAGACAACAAATACGAATCATCCTTGATCAAACTTTGTACATACATTCTTTGGGATTTTATGAAATTTTGAAGAATGAAATTGAAATGATATTTTCCATTCTAACGAGCTTCATCCTGAATAAAGTTGATTATTTTTGCAATACAGAATGGGAATTCAAAGAGCTATTATTGAAATTATATCATATGAACAAATAGATTTTCTATAAACAACATGTATATTCGAGGATATCGTTTATCCTCACGTTTATTTTGAGTTTTCGAATGTTTTTTTTTTCGAAATTACTGATGATATTACATCTGAAATAAATTATCATTAATTATTCTATTATCAATTTCTTCCTTATTCTTTTCAAATGATCTATGTAACTCAAATTTGATATGAAAATCGTAATAATGCAATAACATAAACTAAAGTCTAAAAGAAACTTTAATAATTTTAACCTGAGATATCGAAGAAAATGTAAAATGGATGTTGTCAGTTAAGTTAGCATTGACAGAGTCGAAACTAGATTTTTCTTGGAGAGGAAATACTAACCAAATTTAAAGAAAAAGGACAACAACGCAGTAATTTTCTGTTGAAATTGATGCATTGTACAATTGATCAAACTATATTCAAGTTGTTTTATAGAACATTTATTGAAAGTTCAAAATGACACGGCTTAAAAAATGATTGGACTACCAGTCTCGGCAGTTATCATTAGGTGCAACTTTCCAAAAAACTGATCAAATTTTAAGTGATTCAACTCATATTCTGTTTTCGGAATACCCTTTACTACCAACGTGCAGGTTTTGCCACTCATTTATAGCAAATAATATACGTTGCTTTAAAGGGGCAGTAGCACGTTTTTTGATAATTTTATATTTTAAATTTCTCACTGATAATTGTAAGTTAATGTTAAATGTATTATTTTTTACATTGTCAAAAATCTCATTACACAAGTCAATCATCCACAGTCAGAGGACAAAGTATGAAGATCCACATAAACTCCATTGGCGGCCATATTTTGTGAACACCTTTGATTAATTTTGTGTAAGTAAAAGGAATCGCATGGCTAAACTTTACGTTATATATTTGAATTATTACTGCTCCATTTAGTTAAAATTCATTGTCTTTCAATTGGAACCATTAAGTTTCATTTTCCTGACATCACCTTATATTCCCCCTAAAAACGTCCTACTTCCCCTTTAATGGAAAATTCTTCAGGTACCCGATTTTACTACTCAAAGACGTTTCAAATAACGTGTTAGACTCGTAGTCATCTTAGCAGTCATTACATCGAGGAAAGAAGAAAGATAAACAGCGACACAAACTCATAATGCTTTCAAAGACTTTGACACAAAGACACAATGATATTTGTCAATCTACATTCCTGGCTGTTATTACCATATAAATGCAATACATTTCCCTACTCTGTCTATGTTTGTGGCAAAGGTTGGAATATTGTCATCAAATTATTTCCTCTAACCGAATAAAACTGAAAAGTCAATCGTTGGCATACATCACATTGTCAGGACAATTTTTTCATACCTGAGGTAATACTAATATTTCTTTATTTCCTGTCGTTTGGAATTCTTCCTTATTTCTTATTTATGATTACCTTAATTTGTAATAATAAGCAAGCATTCTTTAACAATCCAGATACCTGTTGTCTCTCACGAAATAATAAAAAAGGGTCAGCGTTGCTAGCCGTAATATTTTTTAATTTAATGTTAATAATAATATGATAGTGTTAGCTAATAAGATTAGAAAATAGTTCACATTTCCATGGCAAGATTCTGGCACATGATTCAACGTGTATGCTAGATGGCACCGAACGTTTCACGAGGCTCTGGAATAAACTTAAATGTTGAAAAGATCAGTATGTTGTGGTTGGGATCAATGGAACGTTCGAGATTGAAGATTGATGTCCTGAATGGAAGCTCAACTAAGACCCTTTCTCATTATTCGCACACATTTTATTTTTAGACCGTAAGGACATGAACAAAATGTATTATGATGTGCACATTATCAAATGTCAAACATTAATTGCATTTGTGATCTGCTACAAACGTTAGTCCTTTCGGCAGAAACACTGTCTAAAAATAGCAAATCGTGTTCTTTGGAAATGTTGATAAATATTATATTAAGGATGGTCTTGCTTGAGGGAAAATAGGAAAGCCTATGGATATCATTATGAAAGAAGAGCGAGTTTCTTTTTCTTTGATGTATGACAAAGTACTTTAGTTTTTGACAGGGCTGGTCTGTGTCAAATGAGATTTCCTAACTATTGTTATATTCAACTGCTACAGAGTTGCCAAAGGTAATCATATGTTGTTACGTTGGCTTTAGGGAGTGTAAAACACTCGAGCTAAATTTTCGTAAAGATTTGATGGACAAGGTCCTTTGTAGTGTACTTTATTTCGAATTTATAATTGGAATATTTTCTAATATCATATCTCCAAGGTAACCATGAAAGTTCCAACCAATCCTCAATATATCTAAGCTCTAATAACTTCATCTGTAAAGAGAAAAAGTTTACCTTTCAATTCAATATATTTTATTCTTACGATTGGAAATAAGTGCATCTTTTATGTTTTCCAGATTTATGTTTACCTCTATACGAGGAACATATATTTATCTGAAAGTAAAAATACACCTCAAAAGTGAATATTGAATAATGTAGCATTGACCAGATCGATCAACTATCACTGGTTATTGTACTTTTATCATTTCTTTTGTAAAGACGAGACCTTGTCATGATTTTCTTGCATCGTTCACATTCTGTCATTTGCAAACAATAATACTAAAATCCACTAAGACGTGGTCAGAGAATGTGTTTTGATATGTAGAACCTCCGGCACATATTACTATAGATTTTGATACAGATATTCACATAAAATTCTAATGATGATGTTCCAGAAATAAACATATTATAAAGGTAAAATTTCAACTGATATAATGGATTTTTTGTAATTTATCAACACATTTGATAGTCCTTATGGATTTTCCAAAATCATTTTGATGGCAACGAAGATTTTTGCATCAGATTATTCAAATAAAACTACAGCTAAAGCTGAAAGAACTTTGAAGAGAAAGTCAATTTCACACATCAGTTCATATTCAGGATTGATAAATGAAACAGACCCCAAAGTGTGTCTAGACTCTTTATAATGGATGCCTCTGTATCTTGTCATTCCTCAATCAAGAAATGTGTCCACCCCATCTGGTAAGGAAAATATAGTGTTGTTCATTGCTACTGGTAGACTATCAATAAAACATGGTATGAATAATAAATCAAACATTAAATGGTTGTCCACTTCGACAATAAGCATGATTATAGATGTACTATTTGTGATAATTTGCAACATTTGAACTTGTTTAACAAGTTATTGCCACTAAGGTGATCGTAAAACACATTCACAGTTAAAAATTAGAAAGATATGAAACAGCAGGTGTCATAGTACAATATTTGTTCTTATGATTTAGTTATTCAAAAATTATTGAATACAGTAGCATTTAACTTCAAAGATAATTTAAACAATTTGTAAAATAGCCACTTGCATTGATACAATATTAAGAAATACAATAACATTTAACTTGAAAGATAATTTAAACAATTTGTGAAATAGCCACTTGCATTGATACAATATTACGAATTTTGACTAATTACCAGTATTACAAAGAATAGAATTGCTAAGTAAGGATTGATCAGTCACAATAATTTAATGCGAAAAAAATTGATTTTACCACAATTACAACAACTTAAAAACCATTTGTAGAAATACTAATACAAGATGAGAAAATGTGTGTTCACTTCAATTAATATCATATATCAGCTTATTTCAAGTCTGTGTATATAGACAATTAATCAAGCTATATGCGGGAAAGATTTGGGAGCTAAGCAAAGCAGACGATGACACAAAAGGGATAACAATTTGGTAAACTGAGTAACATCTGTATTACTTCAGAGATGAATCCTGACTTAATCATGAAGTGTCAATTTTGTTAAACGTGATGATTCAATCTGAATAGAGCTATAGAAAATGGCCGAGGACATTGTATTAATCAGGGTATTTAGGATTAGCGAAAACAACACCAAATATGTTAAACTCTGTCATTTAAAAGTGAAGGCTGCCTTCTTGCTTTCATTGTTGCGTTTACTAATTTACTAATTTACTAATTACCAAATCTTTAATTGTAAACAAAGACGTGTAGATTGAATCATTTCACGGAACATTTATGAACACCCAAAGCCTTCAATTAATGAAGTATTAATCAGGGTATTTAGGATTAGCGAAACCACCACAAAAATGCTAAACTCTGTCATTTCAAAGTGAAGGCTACATTCTTGCTTTCATTGCTGCATTTACTAATTTACTAATTACCAAATCTTTTATTATAAACAAAGACATGTAGATTGAATCATTTCACGGAACATTTATGAACACTCGAAGCCTGGTGACTTTTCATTTCTTCATATGGGACGGAAACCTGTCTGTTCAAAATGACACGGCTTCAAAAATGATTGGACTACCAGTCTCTGCAGTTATCACGAGGAGCAACTTTCTAAAACACTGATCAAATTTTAAGTGATTCAACTCATATTCTGTTTCTGTTCTGTTTTTGAATACTCTTTATTACCAACGGCAGAACAAACAGGTTTTGCTACTCATTTATAGCAAATAGTATACGTTGCTTTAATGGAAAATTCTTCAGGTCACCGATTGTACTACTCAAAGACATTTCAAATAACGTGTTAGACTCGTGGTCACCTTAGCAATCATTACAGAAGGATTAACAGCGACACAAATTTATAATAATTTCAAAGACTTTGATATAAAGTGACACAATGATACTTGTCAATCTACATTCCTGGCTGTTATTACCATATAAATGCAATACATTTCCTTTGTTTGTCTTTGTCCATGGTAAAGGTTGGAATATTGTCATCAACTAATTTCCTCTAACCAAATAAAACAGAAAAGTCAATCGTTGGCATACATCACATTGTCAAGACAATTTTTATATACATGAGGTTATGCTGAAATTCGAAATCATTATTTATTTCCTGTTGTTTTGAATTTTTCCTCACGTCTTATTTATGATTAACTTAATTTGTAATGATAAGCAAGCATTCTTTAAAAATCCAGATACCTGTTGTCTCTCACCAAAGAAAGGTCAGCGTTGCTAGTCATATTTTCTATATTACTTGTACTAATTATGATAATAATATGATGTTGTTAGCTAATATGATTAGAAAATAGTTCAATAATCCATGACAAGATTCTGACAAAGTTTGCTCATAATTCCCCATGTATGCTAGATGGCACCGAAGGTTGCACGATTCCCTGGAATGAAGTTAAATGTTCACAAGACTAGGATTTTGTAGTTTGGATCAAAGAAAAGTTCGGGATTGAAACTATGTCCTGACTGGAAGCTCAACTGGGACATTGACTCTTTATTGGGTATTCATTTTGGTTTAGATCTCAATGACATGAACACAATGTACCATGATGCAAAAATTCTGAAATGTCAAACATTAATTGAACTTGTGGTCTGCTATAAACCTTACCTCTTTCAACAGAAACGCTGTCTAAAATAAGTTTATCGTGTTCATTAATGTTATGTTTTATATTAAGGATGGTCTTGCCGGAGGAAAAATTGAAAAGCCTATGGATATCATCATGAAGATGAGTGATTTTCTTTTTTCTTTGATGGATTACAAACTACTTTGGTTTTTGGTCTATGACAATTAATTCTCAAAGGAATCTTTCAAAAACTAATAGATTAAACGAGTTGTCCTAAATATTGTTGTCTTCAACTGTTACAGTTTCCATTGAAGACAAAAATAACCACAAATTGTTCGTTGGGCTTTGGGGAGTGTTAAACACTCGAGCTAAACGTAACTTTTCGTAAAGATGTGATGGTATTGAAAGGTGCCCTTTGTAGTGTACTATATTTCATATTCATGAATGAAATATTTAGAGAATAACAAATTGGTAATATATAGAATAACCAACTCGGTACGAGTGATTACGGGATAATTGCCAGAGTCGAAATAATGTTCACAGTCGCGAGCCTTGGCGAGGTCACAATGAAATTTAACACGTAGATGAATAGTGTCAAATAATCCTGCGTTTAATCATCAAACTGTAAGAAATATGATGTACAGTAACAGTGTTTAAAATATACCGTGTCTGTCAGTCCTTGACTGGCTACTTTTTGCATGGACTGGTAACTGTATAATTTTTTTCTTTATTTTCCCCTTAGGAATTGACCAATTAATTTTCAGGACAGGCTAGGATTCAAATCTATTTTTAATACACTGACAGTAATATATATTTATCTACGACTTTTTAAAACCTAATCGACATACGTTCGACACGTTTAATTTATCAATGAAACGTGAAAATAGTTCCGTCGACCAATAGTCTTTCATTCTCTTATGAACAGACCAATCAACGTTGAGAATCACTAAAAAGCAAATGTGCGGATATCAAAAAAATATCCACTCGTGTATCCTCGCCCGTATAGGTAAAATTTCCCAATATCTCATCTCAAAGCTAATCACGTAAAGCTCAAACAAACCTTAAAATATCCTTGATCTAAGGTAATAACTACATTTGTATAGAGAGGGGTATATCTCCCAACTCAATCTATTCTGTTGTTACGACTGGCAATAAGAGCATCTTTTATGTTTTATGCATTCCAAATACATGTTTATCTCTATACCAGGAACAAATATTCAAATTAAAGTATACATGCCTTCTTATAGTGAATATTAAATATATTTATCAACTGTCATTGTTTATTGTACTTAAGTACTGTTTATTGTATCATTTTTGTGTAAAGAAACCACCTTGTCTGTACGCTAACACAATTTTCTTACTATGTTCAAATTCTGATATTTGCTAACATTAATACTTAAATCCGTTAAAACGGGGCCAAGGAATGTGTGTTGATATGTAGAAAAAATCGTCAAAGCCTTTTATAGATATTTAACTCTTGCTGATATTCTGGAAACAAACAGATTAGAAAGGTAAAACTTGAACTGAAATTTGATAAGCCTTATGGATGGCACTGTCATACGCAGATTGTTGCATCAGATTATTCAAATAAAACTACAACTAAAACTGAAAGAACTTCGAACAGAAAGTCAATTTCACACATCAGAACATATTCAGGATTGATAAACGAAACAGACCCCAAAGTGTGTCTAGACTCATGATAATGGATGCTTCTGTATATTGTCATTCTTCAATCAAGAAATGTGTCCACGCCATCTGGTGAGTAAAATATAGTGTTACTTCTGTTTTTGATTGCTACTGGTAGACCATCAATAAAACATGGTATGAATAATAAATCAAACATTAAATGGTTGTCTACTTCGACAATAAGGATGTACTTTGAAATACAGAAATACAGTAACATTTAACTTGAAAGACAATTTAAACAATTTGTAAAATAGCCACTTGCATTGATACAATATTACGAATTTTGCCTCAGTACCAGTAGTACAACGAATAAAATTGCTCAGTAAGGATTAATCAGTCACAATAATTTCATGCGAACAAAATTTGATTTTACAACAATTATAATAACTTAAAAACCATTTGTAGAAATACAAATAAAAGATGAGAAAATATGTGTTCAATTCAATTAACATCATATATCAGCTTGTTTCAAGTCTGTGTATATAGACAATTAATCAACCTATGTGCGGAAAAGATTTAGGAGCTAAGCAAAGCAGACGATGACGCAAAAGGGATAACAATTTGGTAAACTGAGTAACATCTGTATTACTTCAGAGATGAATCCTGACTTAATCATGAAGTGTCCGTTTTGTTAAACGTGATGATTCAAACTGAATAAAGCTATGTAAGATGGCCGAGGACATTGTATTAATCAGGGTATTTAGGATTAGCGAAACCAACACCAAATATGTTAAACTCTGTCATTTCAAAGTGAAGGCTGCCTTCTTGCTTTTATTGTTGCGTTTATTTATTTACTAATTTACTAATTACCAAATCTTTAATTATAAACAAAGACGTGTAGATTGAATCATTTCACGGAACATTTATGAACACCCGAAACTTCAATTAATTCGAATACAATATTTTTGATAGAAAAATGTGCTTCAGCAACAAGTCTTTCATGAAAAACTTATATACAATACAGATAATGATAACCAAGCTATTATTTGTTGGATAATACATATTTATAATTAATTAAATTGGTGAATGGAATAACAATCGTTATTCGTTTTAAACTCAACATATCAAAGATGTCGAATGCAATATGCATCCTTAAGTATTTTGATTATTTCCCATAATCAGTTTTATCATTCTCTCTGAGATTTGTTTTGACCAAACGGTTTCAGAACCCTTTCAATACATGTCAACATAGGTTACACTAAGAGTGTTTTCTAACCTATAGGACTAAAACAAATTAGCATTATTTTTTTTTCTTCTCTCACTAAATTCATTGAGTACACTTACAAATACACTACAGATGTTTCAGATGGTTCAACAGAAGTTTGCAAATTGCAAACGTTCGGACGCAGTGACCGTTCAATTTCAAAACTATTTGTATGACTAAGAATTCATAATGATAGATTTAAGACATGCAAAAAACATGTGAAACGATACATTGTGAATTACAAAACGACAATGTTTGGGTAAATTCGCTGAATAATTCTTAAAAAATTATGAAACTTATAAATAACTAAGTTGCAAAAAGATGAACCTCACAAGGTTCTTTATTTTCTATGTTGTAGTATGTAAAAGGGTATATAAAGATTCATAAGACAAATTGACAAATTATTATATGGGTAAAATGTATCTGAATGAAAATATGTATTGTCATATAAATATAGAATCTCACCACAATTAAATTCCCCTCTTTTTTATATTGTATATTTTTTATTATTTTTACTCATTTTTAATGTGACAGAAATCCTCTTTTCAAAGTTATTGAAATTTGAGTTTACAATTTCAATCAAGGACTCTGGAAATATAAAAACTAACATGTTTGATGTATTACTTAATGCAACGTTCGACACATCATGTACTTGCGTCTAGACTCGTAATCTTTATATAAGCCACCAAGTCGTTTAATTTCGAATCAACAATCCCTTAATGTCTCTATAATTATGTACTTTATATTCTCCAGCCGCTTGACGCACTCAGTTTAATAATGTCATGGTCAAACCGTACACGTTATGAAAGTTGCACCTGAACTGATAAACACTGATCTGATTCACATGTCTGGTGGTGGCTTTTCCTACCCAAGCGGGCAAGGATATGCCTTGTATGAAAGTTTTCTGGGAATGGCAGTTTTTTCTAACGATAACTCGCATTTGATTGGTTGACGGTTTTTTTTAATACCCATTCATGTTAAAGTTCAATCGTAATGAGGTTATACAAATCTTTTTACCCGCTAAAATGGTTTGTTCCTAAAAGGGGCAGTAGCACGTTTTTTGATAATTTTACATTTTAGATATTTCACTCATAATTGTAAGTAAATGCTAAATGTATCATATTGACAGTGTCAACTATCTCATTAAACAAGCCAATCACCCATAGTCAGAGGACAAAGTATGAGGCTTCACACAAAATCCATTGGCGGCCATTTTTGTGTGAACACCTTTAATTCATTTTTGTAAGAAAAATGAATCGCATGGCTGAACTTGACGTTGAATATTAGAATTATTACAGCTTCATTTAGTTTGAATACATTGTCTTTCAATTGGAACCATTTATTTTCCTTTTCCTGACATCATCTTATATTCCCCCTAAAAACGTGCTACTGCCCCTTTAAAGGGGCAGTAGCACGTTTTTTGATAATTTTATATTTTAAAATTTTCAGTGATAATTTTAAGTTAATGTTAAATGTATTATTTTAACAGTGTCAAAAATGTCATTACACAAGCCAATCATCCATAGTCGGAGGACAAAGTAAGGAGATTCACACAAAATACATAGGCCGCCATTTTTGTGTGAACACCTTTAATTCATTTTCTGTAAGAAAAAGGAATCGCATGGCTAAACTTTACGTTAAATATTTGAATTATTACTGCTCCATTTAGTTTAAATACATTGTCTTTCAATTGGAACCATTAATTTTCATTTTCCTGACATCACCTCATATTCCCCCTAAAAACGTGCTACTGCCCCTTTAAAGGGGCAGTAGCACGTTTTTTGATAATTTTAAATTTAAAAATTTTCACTGATAATTGACTTATAATGCTAAACATATTATTTTTACAGTTTCAAAAATCTCATTGCACAAGTCAATCACCCATAGTCAGAGGACAAAGTATGAAGATTCACATAAAATCCATTGGCGGCCATTTTATGTGAACACCTTTAATTCATTTTGTGTAAGAAAAAGGAATCGCCTGGCTAAACTTTACATTATATATTTGAATTATTAATGCTCCATTTATTTAAAATACATTGTCTATAAATTGGAACCATTAATTTTCATTTTCCTGACATCACCATATATTCCCCCTAAAAACGTGCTACTGCCCCTTTAAAGGGGCAGTAGCACGTTTTTTGATAATTTTATATTTCAAATATTTCTCTTAAATTTGTAAGTTAATGCTAAATGTATTATATTGACAGTGTCAATAATCCCATTACACTAGCCAATCATCCATAGTCAGAGGACAAAGTATGAGGATTCCTATCAAATCCACTGGCGGCCATTTTTTTGTGAACACCTTTAATTCATTTTGTGTGAGAAAAAGGAATCGCATGACTAAAGTTTACGTTATATATTTGAATAATTACTTCTTCATTTAATTTAAATACATTGTCTTTCAATTGGAACCGGGTTTTTTTTTTCATTTTTCTGACATCACCTTATATTCCCCACAAAAACGTGCTACTGCCCCTTTAATTTTATACAATTATTGACTTCAGTTGAGGTGAATCCAATGGTTTATTGACCTCGGAACAGTTATGTTTACCGAGGCGACAGCCGAGGTGAACATAAGTTTCCGAGGTCAATAAACCATTGGATTCACCGATAACTGAAGTCAACAATTGTTTTATTATATGATTTATGAAAGTTTCAGTTATTTTGAAAACTATTCAATTATTTTAAGTTTTTTCGGAAGCAACTCTTTACGGCGCTCCTCGTAGTGGCGATCTATTTTTGGCTCCAGGTCATTGGATTGTTATGTTGACCTCGCGTGACGTTTCCCGCGGTCAACATAAGGTTTGATCATTGTCGGTGACCACCTTCTTCGACCAATCAGAAGACAGATCACTCGTCCATCATATAATAAAAACTTATATTTAGTCTCTGAGGCATAATAATTCTCAAAATTTATTATTTTATCAAGAAAGGAGCCTCAA
Source organism: Steromphala cineraria (assembly GCA_916613615.1). Lineage (NCBI taxonomy): Eukaryota > Metazoa > Mollusca > Gastropoda > Trochida > Trochidae > Steromphala > Steromphala cineraria. The sequence goes on from OU744729.1 coordinate 56,658,241, forward strand.
AGAATTGGAAATTCTGCCTTCACTACAGATCGAGAATTGCGTTCCACGAGGTTTTGTTAATGTAAAAATGTTATGTAAAAATTACAGTCTAAATGCAAGACTTGCATAAAGAATGGTAACCTATCAATACGCTGAATACTTTTCTTTATTTTATAAGATGAAGGATTTTAGCCCCATGCTAAAACAACGTCATCGGTTGACTATCAGTTTTCTTGTTTATTTATCGCACTGTGTTTTATTAACATATCCCCAGTAGGCATGACATTTTGTATATTTTGTGACACATTATAGGAAAAAGGGCGTTCAGGATTAATCTGTCTTATATAATCCTCTTTAACAATCAAACTTTTTGGGGCTCAGTGGTCTATTTTGTGCCAAACATTCTAACCCCGTAGCCCTTGTATATCTATATAGTGATATTATAATTTATTTCATCAAATTTATTGTACCATACACATGAAAGCATTGTTTTTCTATAACATCAATAATGTTTTAATAGGTTAGATAGGGCATAACATATGTGATTAATGTCGGGCAAGATCAAAAGAACATTCTCGCTTTTATACTTTGAGATATTAAATCAAATATAAAGATATCAACTTTGGAGTGAATTGATGTTATTTATTCCAATGAATAGCAACCTGAATAAGATTATTCATTTGTAAGACCTTTATTTCGGATGTTTAAATCTTTAAACATGAAATGCTTTTTACAGAGATTATTTATTCTTGGCTTTAAGATATTTTCGTTTTTGGATTAGCTTTTAATAAATTTATTTACAATGACTCATGTAAGTTGCAGCAACAAAAGTTCTCCTTATACATTACTATGTAGTATATTACGATGACAATCTATTCATGTTTGGATACCAGATCATCTATATAGATGCATTAATTGATTAATGTATACATTAAGAACTAAGTGTCACCTTTTTCTCATAAAACTAATATTATCAATTATTTTAAATATTGCGTAATTACAAACCACCATTGTTAGCGTCTTTATCAGGGAGGCACAACCATCTTGACAATCTTTACATGGGCTAAAAATGGGCTTGACAAACGGACTGGGATATGGTAGGTGTTATGAGTCATATTTCATCGGGTATCAAAGAAGAAACATACCAGTATTTATCATTAAAACATGATCCTAAATCAAAATTGGTTTTTGTCCACCTTATATTTAAAAACAGCAAGGCAAATAAAAAATTATTTCTTATCAACCCTGGAATTGCTTTGATATTTTAATGACTGCACCCTTCGTGTTGTATCCCGCTGCTATGTTTTATTCAACGATAGATGTACAACAACGAGTTTTCTATTTCTTTTATGAGATATCCTTAACAATTACTCGTTTTTATATAAAATCAGTTGAAAATCATGGTAATTTTAAAAAATACATTTAGAAAATAATGATGCGTGACTTCGTAGAACATATTCAGTTGCATTTGACGAGTCCATCATTATGTATAGGGGTGGGCGCTCACATAATCACAAAATCAAATGAATTGAACTATCAAATGCATGTGAATTTTATTTATTGAACATATATGATTAAATATGTATACAAAGTATCTATTCTCAATGACATGTGATTTGGTTTCGAATCGACAGACGGCTAGTCGGCCATGATGGACAATATAGATGCCCCCTCAAGTTAGATCAATGGACTTGACAATTATGACGTCATCTGATACGTTCTTATAACTTAAATGACGTCACTGATCTCGCGCATGATTGTATTTTCAAATAAAGCACATCGTCGGTCCCATTGTCCGCCATTGTTTTAATGCCTTGGCTATCTTATATTCTCATATAAATGCAATAAATTTCCTTCGCCTGTCTTAAGGGCTTGCTAATTGTCAAAGGTCGGATTATCATCATTTAATTGTTTCCTTTAACCAAATAAATCGGAAACGGTCACCGTCGTCAGACATCAATTTGTCCATATTTCTTTAAACACCTTTCTCCCGCTATTTGATTTGAATCTTCAATATGTCATGTCAATGATGATTTGACAATACCAACCTTTCCGATGAGCGGATGACCTTTGTCTCTGAACTCAAATAACTTTAATCAACTTCTTTGAGAGGCATTTTAGAAGCAGGTTTGATGAAGAAGAACAACTTCTTATGGATAATCTACTTCTTTATTGCATGAAATGCGACGTTTCGGTGATAACACATCACTGGCTTGAAAACGGTGTTAGTATCTACACCGAAACGTCGCATTTCATGCAATAAAGAAGTTGATTATCCATAAGAACTTGTTCCTCTTTACCTTTTATCAAGTTTATAAAATAGCACTATAATCAACTGAAAATGAATGAAGCTGCATCTACACTTACATGTATAATAAATTCTATTGTATCTTCATTCAGGAAATGTGTCCACACCATCTTGTAGACCATTCTATAGTGCTACGTGTGTTGCTGATTGCTACTGGTAGACAATCAATAAAACATATTATATATGGTAGGAATAACAAATCAAACATTAAACGGTGGTACATGTAGAATGTTTTCTTCGACAGTCAGAATTGTAAACATATCAAGTCATTTTATCGAGTAATTGCCACTAACATGGAAAATGAGATCTAGAACATAAGGCAACCAATTTTTTAAACTCATCGTATGGCTTATCTTGGCTTATGAGGGGAATGAGATACGCTCATAAGTATGCTTATGACAGAGAAACGGCTTTCTTTGTATTTGATGTGATAACAAACTGTGATGGTGTTTGACAGAACTGGTTATTGGCATTTGCTCCTCAAAGAAAGAAATCTGCCATTAAGTAATAGGGTGAAATGCTTTCCCAGCACATCTAAGCCTATTTGTTGGGGTTATAGGGTTTCAATAACTCACTGATTAAATTTATTTTTGTTTTGCAAATTTGAACATTGGAATGATAGTGGTATTCAGTTGTTTTGAGTAGATAAGAGTCCATTGTTGTATAATATACTGCATAGTCAGAAATGACAGAAGTTTTTGGAACCTCATTTAAAGGGATGCATGATGTTCCAAACTTCAAACTTCTTTAAGATATAAACTATTACTTTAGGCATATGAGTTTATTTTATGTATTCTAATATCAAATGATAACCTTTATGATATAGTTAATACTAGTTTAATGCACTCAAATACATCCTCATTAATCAACCATCCTTGTATACTCATCAATCTAAGCGACTGCAGTGAGATTGATGTATATCAAGAAAATAGTAAACAAGTTTAACATGTTTTTGGCTTTTTCACAATAAAACTAACGAATAAGGAATATATAACATTGATTTTATTGAAAATGTGTACTCTTCTCGTTCTTCATTGCAGTTTGATTCTTCATGACATCACTCATTGAATATGATTACTGAATCATGACAATGGTCTCAGTGACAGCATGCTCTCAATACGGCCTAAAGTTTTGACATAGATTTCTGATGTTAATGTTTGCCGCAAATGCTACCAACCGTAAGTTCAATATGGTTAGAAAAGAGGTTACCTAAGTGGGAAGAGCATGCTTGTTATGGGACATTGTATCACTATTGTGTAGGGAACACTACCCTTTAAGTCTAATTTTGTAATTCGAGTTTTATATGATACTACCATTCACTTTCATTCGTCATTGCCTACCATAAAACATGTAGTGTTGTGTTTGTGAATTTCCGAAATTTGGTTTGTCTTGATAAACGGATATTTCAGTGAACGATCTATACGTATCACGCTCCTTAAAATCAAATGTTCACTGAAACTTTTACAACAGTGTCAAGGTCACAAACGTCAAGGTATGCAATATCAAGCTATTATCTGTTCAGAAAAACTGGTTAAACAGTGGACATGCAGTTTCCAATGCTAAAACATTCACGACTTTAACCTCGAAAACAAACAAACCTAAAAAACGAAACAACAATAAATAAAGGAAAATTAGATTTATTGAATTCACAAAAAAAAAACTCCATCCCACGTTACTTCACATACACGTATCAAGAGTTTTAATGGTGAGAATGTTGATGACTCAGGTATACCAACAATGAGTTATTCACTCGTTTTCATATGAGAGAAAGATAATTTCACACATCAACACCCACTTATACGATTGATAAATGAAACAGACCCCAAAGTGTGTCTAGACTCTTTATAATGGATGCCTCTGTATCTTGTCATTCCTCAATCAAGAAATGTGTCCACACCATCTGGTAGACTACAATATAGTGTAATGTCTGGGATTGATGCTACTGGTTGGTTAGCCATAAAACATGGTATGAATAATACATCAAACATTTTATGGTGGTAGAATATCTACTTCGACATTCAGCTCAGTGTGTTGTTTGTGAAGATAATTGCAAACATATCAATATATCATAGATTTACAGTTTATACCCAGAAACAGCAAATGTAATTATACATTATGTGTACTTCGGTTTTCGAAACTTGTGATTTATAGAGATCGTAAAATTACAAGTTTTTCGGTCTCGTTTTCATTCAATTTCACCAGTCTTCTTAAATTCTTAGCATTAAGTGATATACATCCAATATAAGTTTTAAGATGAAGATATTTGACAAGATTTGAAAATATAGATTATAGTATAATGGGCATATCATTAGACGTGTTATCCTTCATTGATTTTAGATTTAAAGTCAAAACCAAATTTGATATTATTTAATCATGTTGATAATGACCATACCACTTATACAGCATTAAGAGCAAATAACGCAAAGTGACTGATAGTCTACAACTAAAACCAATAAAACCCTACGATGTTAAGTTACTAGAAATAACTTGATGATGTGTCATTTTTCAACACTCTCTATAAAATGTTTATCTCAGTACGAATGAAATAATTTCTCACGACTGACTTAAATGACTGTGCAGTGTCAACGAGACGTTTTCACTTAATTATTTCATCAAAGCTAATAAAAATGAAAGGCCAAATGTTTATAGACACTATTTTGTCAATATTAATTTTCAAATTACTGGCAACGTTGCAATTCAATATCACTATTAGCTTTAATCACCTCATTCGAATAGTTTGATTGCTTGAATTATAAATTATTTTATAGTTAATCAGTATTAACCTTTCAGACGTTATTGGAAATGAAAATATAATCAATTCAACAACTTTATAAAATGATATTACACGATGACTTATTTCTACATAACGACTTTTCGAACAAAAGCTTACATGTTACTGTGAACATATAATTAAGGTTTAAAGTTTATTCTCCACCCATGCAATGCAAATTCATGTATAATCTATGCACTCCCACGGGTAATACACAATTTCTCATTCGTTATGTAACTGTCATATGACATGAGTACAAATGAGTATCAAACAAACGTTAAGAGAAATTAAGGTTCAATAGATAACAAATCAATTACCTTACAAACACTAAATTTTCACCATCTTGAAAGCTGCATTTAACAGCTTAATATATCAATATTATATCAATATGCTTAAATTTCGGCAAGCTATTCATTAGTTAACTACTTTCTGCATGCACAATGCCAGTTTGGTGAGGAGTTTGATTCAATGAATTTCCTGATAAGCGGCATGATAGAACTACATTACTCAATCATTTTGAGATGGCATGTGCATTAAATTCTTTTTCATCTTTAACCTCAAGCTTCGTAATCGTAAATATCAAATCCATTAATGAATAACCGCTTAAATGTTTATACTTTAAAACAACTTCTAAAAGGTCGATCACAAAAGTTCCTAGCTTGTTGATACAGGATAATTCTTAAAGTTTCTTAACTTCTACATAATGAGTCAAACATAATAACATTTAAATAGTTACGTTTTCTGATACATGTATCCTTGTAGATTTGGCAATCAGAAAGCAAGTTGCTTATATAACTTCAGCTGACGTGCATGGAACGAAAGTTTCTCTGCATAACTAAACACCTTTTAGGTCTTGGGTACTCACTCCGAATAATAAGCTTTTGAAGGATAGAGGCAAGTGTTTAGGTAAAATATTATATGAAATAAATATCTTACCAATTGCAAGGCACAAAAACGCAATTCTAAAGAAAAGTTTCCCCTTCCATTTCCCTACCTGAAATGATGTTCACACAAAAAAGGTGATTCATACATATTTTATTCGAATAAGGATGTATTAGATGGGAGATCGCTATACCGTTAACTCGCAGCCTCAAAATTTATTTTCATTGCTCTCAGTGAGACCATTTACAACTCTGACTGGTGTAATATCAGATACAGCAGCTGATTCGACGTAGATCTCTTTATCCACATCTATATCTGTCCTGGAGTATTTCTCCTGGAACGTCAGTAGGAGTCCAATGTTGGTAGCGATCAGTGCAAGGGCCACCCAGTTCAACCATATCACCCCTGGAAATGTACAGTATGTTGAAGCAAATATGTACTTCTTTGTCACTTTGTCCACTGTTAATTAAGCATATCAACTCAACACAAGGCGTACCATGTTCATCCAGTGTAAACGACGTTAATCAAGGGAGCTCGAATATCGAAGTCCAGCATTCTTTTTCCAAGGTTTTTATAGTTTTTAATTTTTCAATTTCGATTCTTGCAAAATATTTTTTTTAATCGATCAGTATTTCAAAATGTACACAATGCGATGTGAGCAGATTTTACAATTGATCAATTATTGATTTAACTAATTTGAAATGAATTCCCATTCATAATAAGAAACACAGATAATACAAAACAAATGAAGTTCTAAATGCATTTCACACAAACTTCTAAATGCCTTTGAAGACTTTCAAGAAATACAGACATTATATAATATAATAAGAATATATAAATAATAAATATTTATGGAACATAACATTTATCTCTGGTATGATCATACATAAATTTCCCTTAAATCTTTAAACATTTACTAAACTCTGAAAACAGAACATCTACATATTATGCATCTATAGATTGCTGATGGTGTTACAGTTTCTGTAGAAAAAAATATGCATGAGCAAGTATGCTATCAATTTTATCCTCGACTTTACGACATTTGTGAAACAAAGTTTAAAGAAATAAAAATAAAAGAACAGAACTTTTACATGATGCAGCTGTTGATTGCTAAAGATTTGAACAGCTTTTGGACCGACCTTCTCATGAAAAATATGATATCCTCAACCATCTACGCGAGAACAGGTCGTTACATTTGCACAATTACAGCAATGTTATGTTATAAGGGGTTCAAGTGAGTTTGATTTATACCAACTAAAGTAGTCATTCTAGGTTAACATTTGGTCATATCTATGGAGCACATTAATAGAATACGATTAAGCTTCAGTTTTTGAAATTTTCTTATTATCTAATATTCATTTTAAAATATGTTTTTGTAAACAACATTTTATATCATAACAATATTAAATTACAAATACCTTGGTGGAAAGTATGATTAGATTTTGTAGATAAAAAAATGATTTTACAAGAGCCTTTTTGGCAAATGCCAGAATAATTCTGACATACCACGTAAGTTTACATTGTTCATGTAGTGCAGATATGAATCTTTACATATTTATCTAAAAACATTGTCTGTAAAATATTCTGCAAAGAAATGAAGACAATTTCAAAATTCAAAACAAAACGATTTTACTTACAAACTATGAACAGTTCACAAGCTGTATTTGCGATTTTGTACAAACCTATGTTTGGTGTCTGTAAAACGCTGAGAATTATGGAACCAATGATTGTGTTCATCATCGTTAAAGCGCCACATGTCACTCCCTCTGCGATTGGATAAGAGGCTTCACAAGCAATCTCGAAGAGAAGGGGGATTGATCCGTTCACGAAGAACCCCATTAAAATGAGTGATGCATATATAGAGGCTGAAAATACAATTGCTGTTAGAAAGGCTAGAAACAATAAACACATTACTTATATGGTGCAAAGTAAACGTCATTATTCCTTCCTTTTTAATGAGCCATTCCGTGAGTTTTTGTCAATAGTAATTTGATCGAAAAGTTTCGGCTATGATAGGATAGTATATTTCATGTTAAAGCTAACCGACGTTGTAAGGTGATAACAGGAAGGTTTGAAGTCTGGATAATGATCGGAAACCGATAATATAACATTTTCGCTGAATCAAAAACATCAAACAAGTATAACTGTCATTCTGACTGTTTTCAGTAGGTTTCCGAAATAACGTTGATTGATTTACAAGCGTCATTGTCATGTTTATCCATATGAAAGTTAAAATGAATACAATATAGAAAATATGTGATTGCCACTTACATAGCAAATTTAACGAAAGATATAAAATATTAGCCAGTCTTTATAGCTCGACTCGAACCACGATCTCCATATATTATTTACAAACAGTTAAAGTAAAGTAAGTAAAAGTATGGTGTTGACCGTGAGACATATCAACACAAGTTACCAAGTTTCGAAAGTGGTGTAAGTGTCTGTATTACACTCACAAAGGGTTTTAATACTTGGTGGCAATAGGAGCAATGGTTCATGAATGATATGTTGACATTTACTTAAAAGGTGGTCAAATGAAAAATCTCACCCATATCAAAATCTAAATATCCACTGTGTATGCAGATAAACCACAACATACTGACTGTTGCAAGGATGTACAAAATCAGAAGAATCAATTTCATACGTCGCATGAATAGGTCAGCTAATCTGAAATAAACGAAATTTGTTGAAAATTAAGATTCTCTATGATATTCCTACAAAATCATTTGACAAAGATTATTTAACCTTATCTACCTTTGGAAGGAATTCTTAATATTTAAGCAAACATTAAACATCGATTTGTTAGTGGATATATCTTAAAGCAAGGTTGATTTACCTGCGAAGGGTATGAATTATAATGATGTGAACAATTATGATACCTTGACACAAGAAGTGCAGACACACATCCAGCGATAGTCGCATAGAAGCCAATCCAACCTGCAGTTTCCTAATCATATGAAGCAAGTGTTAAAGTAAAGTCATTGAAAACCAACGTTGATAGTGGTCATAGCAAATCTATTTGAATCTGATAAAAAAATTGTTAAAATGAAGAGATCTTTCAAAGTCAATTACCCAATGATTTGAATTTTATTTGACAAGTAACATATATAACATAGGTTCTCATTTTTTGTGAATTGTAGACTCTAGGATTTTCAATGATTATTAATGAAAATTGCTATGAATATGTTATCCCTTGGACTATACAAGACCTGTAGATTGACAATAGTTCAGCTGCCTATGGTTTGTTTTTCAAGGGAACAAAATAAGTACCTAAAATAGATAATTATCAGAAAGAGTCACAAATCTGCTATTGTTACGGTCGTAATGTAAAACGTTACCTTCATCAAATATATAATCTCGATAAAACAAGGCGTTCGTATGCAAGGCATTTGTTACTGTTAGAGATCAAAAAGCTTTGTAGGGCGTTTCCCCCTATAAATAGACGACAAATTTTACAATTAACAATTTATTTTACAAAAATTTGAGTTGGGAAAATCGCTTCTCGGTAGTTTTTATGACAGTATTGATATATTACCAGGATAAAAAATGTCAGAATTTAATTTTGGTTTATTCTGGTTTTTCATAATATATCAACGATGTAAAACTAATTGAGAGCATTGAATATTTACCAGAACATTTTCGTCGTAACAATGAATAAATGTAATAAAGGTGAAAATACCTGTGATATATCAATCGCATCCAGAACTAGGTCAAGCACAGCAAAATATACAGCGTTAGAGCCAATCGGCAAACCGTAGGCAAGCAATATAACCACAAAGTGCTTATTTCTGAAAGAGAAACCCAGATTCATTTTGTTATCATTATAACCATGGCTTTTCACTATGGAAATTGAAACCAAGTTAATTTATGATAATAAGTCGTTTAACTGTTTAAACAAAAACCAAATTCACAAATTCAATGATTAAAGAACAAAAATAACGATTAGCGAACAATGAGGAAATGATCTCGTGTCGTCACAAACTTACATGAATTAAGATCCAAAGTTCCCGTACCTTGATCCATGACAAAGGCTGTCCCTCATCTTGGAAATTCATGGCAATATTCTTTTTTCAACCCAAAAGTTGTTTGAAACCGTGATCTCTCACCTAATGAGTTTATCCTATACCTAAAGAGCTTTTTGATATCACAAGAACGTTTTTGATATGGGACGCTGTTCCTACTCCCAAAGAGCATTTTGTATTTGGGACCCTGATCCGTCACCTTGATAGTTATTTGCCTTTGAGACGCTTTTCAGTCTCTTATTATATAAATTGTAACTAATCTTAACTTCAAATTAAAGAACCATTTGATATCCTATTCTCTCAACTTGAGAGTCCTTTGAGACCCTGTTCCTTCAACTAAAGATTTGTTTGATACAATGTTTCGCTCAACGTAAGAATTGTTTGAGACCCTCATCGCTCAACTAAAAAGTTGTTTGGGACCCCGTTTCCTCACCTTAAGAGTTGTTTGAGACCATGTTCCCTCACCTTAAGAGTTGTTTGAGACCCTGTTTCCTCACCTTAAGAGTTGTTTGAGACCATGTTCCCTCTCCTTACGATTTGTTTGATACCATGTTTCACTCAGCTTAAGAGTTGTTTGTGACCTTGTTCCTTCAACTAAGAGTTGTTTGAGGCCATGTTTCACTCAACTTAAAAGTTGTTTAAGACCCCGTTCCCTCACCTTAAGAGTTGTTTGAGACCCTGCAGATAGCTGGTTCGTTCGATGGATGCTGTGACGCTGGGTGGAGTCGGAGGTTTGGCAGGAAAGTAGAGGAGTACCAGGAGAAAGAGCAGGACAGACGCTCCGCATTCTAGGGACAATATTATTATCGTGTATCAACGCTTTGTAGTGATCCTTTTAATCACATAAATATAAACCTTAAAGTAAGCAAAACTCTGCATCTGACGATTACCTGTCAATCTTATTCAAATAAGCAGTCCTTTAAGCCAAAGTATTATCTCAACTGTGACCTTTGTGAGTTGCTTATCATTGTATGATTCAACGGTTTTTATATCATTCATATATAATGGTTCTTGCAAAACTCTATTTGTCATTGTTACAACTTTTGAATAATGTGTTGGAAGTGTTTATTGGACCAATAATATCTTCATGACAATTGCCGAATATCGTGGTTAATTGTTTATTGTTAAACTTGTCCTAAAGTTTGAGCAGTTAAACTTTCAAACCACCTTGGTATTGTGCACATTACTATATATGTACATTACTACGTTTGTAAGATATATTTCTGTCATAAATATGCATCAATATAATTTTAAGGACCATTGGAACTTTTAACATTCAAAAGAAAAAACTTTACTTTTAGTAATACACTGTAGGGCTATAAATCTAATAAGTAGAAAGATAACGGTGAACAAATTAATATGCAAATGTGTTTGAAAATGACAAGTGTGACGGACTTTGAGTTACACTTGGGCATAGATATGATAAACGTATTGAAACCATCTGATACTTAAACAGTAGGCCGTTTGCCTATCGTGTGCATCTTTAGAGTCAACGTCTTGAAGACCTCAGGAGAAGTATCACTAGGATTTAATGAAGAAATTATGAAAACTTACGTCAACCATTAAGACTTCCCAACTGTCAAATAAAACTTCAGGAAGGCTTGTGAGTATCAGGTAAACATTTACTACATAACTCTAAACAGAAAATTAATCAAAATAACCGTCAAAGTACTGCGTTTATACAAAATCCTGACTTCTGATTGAACGACTCCTTACCGACATTTTACCGACGATTTGCAAACCGTTTAAAGATTAAAGCCATACACACATCCTATTTACCAATGTACATCAGTGTCATGATTCCTTCTTTCTCCATCTGTATCCCTTCCGCTTCGCTCTTCAACATTACGGTATGGTTAACGAGACTGAAAGTGAGATAAACGACATTCCTATCATACAATAATACCTTTAATGGAGCGAGATAGGCGAGAGGGCTAGCTGTTTTACTGTTACTGTTGGCTTAAATCTGAAGGTGTAGGGTCCTTTCGGTTATCCCTGAGCTATTTATCCTGTTTTAAAATATGAAATATTGCTAACTCGAATCTAGCCAGGGACTCGGCAAGATTATAACTTTTACTTTTACAGAACATTGATGTTGATTAAGCCTCTGTTCTATTTCGCTGAATTTGTGGTAAAGAATGGGAGATGCCCGATTGAAGGCAATCAAAGTTAGTTGTGCAATCAGCGACGTTGTTCTTAAATCATAATTTTGGCTATTGAATCATGGCAAAGACATTGATATATTAACCACCCTTTTTCGTTTGCTAAAACATTGAAATGGATTGTGGTGTATTTTTTTTCACCAGTGGAAACTGCCAGAACCCATGGGTTTAGTCTAATAAGAACAGAAGCTTATTCAACATGACTTTATATATACATGTAACACTATTATAAAGACATTTATCGTATTTTAAGAGTGGCTTTCGATGAAACTAGATGTCCGTACTTACGATATGACAGATGTGTTTGTACTATTATTGGACAGATCAATTTCAATCTCTGGAACGATGATGGGACCTTAAAAAGACACAAATAATTCTCTGTTATCAATGTTGCATTTTTGTTAAGTCATTTCATTTCCGAAATAAAAGCGCAAATGACTGAAATATTGTCAAAATCGCTCACTAAGTTTTAATAACAGCAGTTTCATTGGTTATAGGGTCTACATATTGTGTGAGGCACACATGCTGGTTGAATATTTCAATGGCGGCTTGCACTGAAATTTACGGAAGCCTTAATAGTATCTTGAATTTTCAAGATAATAAAAAAAATTGTGTGGCCCTAAAAGGCTTCCGTAGGGAAATGTTATGTCATTGCGATGATATTCAATGAACCTACCAATAACGAATGCCAATGAAATTCCAATGTAGGCAGCTACAGATGATATGGCAGTTGCAGTTGCTCTCTGTCGAAGAGGAAACCAGGTAGCTGAGACGAGCGCTGGACCGCCAAATACGATACAACCTGCTACACCATTCAGCATACATGCAATGTTGATTAGCCTGAAATAACAATGTGACGATGAATTAAAACTTTGTTTCATCTTTTGTACTCTCTTGGTTGATTTAAATAAACCACCTGTAATACTTGTTTTCTATTTTATAAAATAAAGTACACGTAACAATGATTATTACCCAAGTGGTACTTCGTACAGGAGTTTCATAACAATTTTTATTACAAACATGGGTCATAACACCTTTAAGTGGTTCGATTGGTTAGAGGTGACATTGTCCGGACTACTATATTCATTCCAAAACGGACATGATTTCATTCGCAAATTTCGAACGACACCAGTCAGTTATTCTTCAAACTTTTAGTTTATCTTATAAATAACCTACCGCATTGATGACAAATTAATCGGAGGCCAAAATAAATACAATGAGACATCTATCTGAAAGGCTCATTTATGAAAACATAAGGGTTTAATTTCACGTGCGCTTCGTTCATGACTAGTGCTCATTACTTCCATTTTACCACACTATAAATTAAAGTAGGAAATAATTTTGAAGTGTGAATACACTAAACCCCAAAAGAAACTATCCACTCATTCAAATTTTCATTGAAAAATAACAAGACACGGTTTTCTATCCTAACAACATTTTATCTAATACTGAATCATTTGCACATCATCTAACTTCATTTGTTTTGCAATAACTCGTTTATCTTACAGCCAGGAAACGTTTTATTGGTGTGAAATGTTAATTTCCATTTTTTAGAAATCGAAGTTTCTGATCATATGTTAATGAATTTATGGAATATGGAGTCCATAGTCATCAATACTTCGTATGTCCACCTCTGAACAGCTGATTTGCAGGCAAACACTCGACGTCTCATTGATGGGATGTTCGATAGGGATGTTCCCCCATTCATCCTGTAGGGCTTATTCCAGCTGCCTCAGGTTGACTGGAGGGTTTGCTCTATTCCTGATTCGCCTCCCTAGGCAATCCCACATGTATTCAATTGGAGAGAGATCAGGAGAACGTGACGGCCACGGCAAGACGTTGACGTTATTGTTGTCCAGGAATGTTGACACTGCTCTTGCTGAATGTGCAGGCGCGTTATCATGTTTCCGAAGAAATGGCAACACAACAGGACGAGGAACTTGATCAATGTATCTTTGCGCAGTCATGTTACCTATAACGATCACCGATGGCGACTTGTTTTCTCCTCTGATAGAGCCCCAAACCATCACAACTCCCCCACCGTGTGTCTAGACCTCTCAAACACAATTTGGAGCGTTTCTTTCACACTTACGGCGATAAACGCGGGCTCTGCCATCCTGCTTATATAAACAAAACCTACTTTCATCGGTGAACATAACATTTCGCCAATCACGAAGCTGCCACCATCGTACACGTCTTGTCCAGACTAATCGGTTATGTCGATGTTGACGTGTCAACGTTGGGTCACAATAAGGTCGACGGGCCCGAATCCCTGCTGCTCTTAACCTCCTTCTGACGGTTGATTGACTAAGCATCCTCCCGAGAGCCGTAGACGCCGATTCTGCAACTGTCAGGAATCGATTTCGGAGATGGAGAGTTCTTAAGTATCGGTCTTCCCGACGTGACGTCACACGTGATCTACCTCTGCGCGATCTATCTAATGTTGTTCCCGTGTCCCTATAACGTTTCATCAAATTTTCGATGGTTTTTCGATGACAGCCGAATGTTCTTGCAATAAGAACATTTGAAGCTCCCATGTCCTTCATACCCAAGGCCCTGACGCGCTGTTCTCGGGTCAATCTAGGCATTTTAAAATTGGTTTTATATGACCTGGCTCACATGTGAATTGTTCGCTTGCTAACTCACTTTCAATAATGAATGTGCGGAACAACGATCAAAGAAAAACTTGTTTTCTCAGTTTTCAACAAAAGTCATGAAGATCACGTACCTAATAAATTTCTGAGATGAACAACTGAAATGTTACGTTTTGGCGACCTGTTTCCATAAAACTTAACATTTAGCTAAGTTAAATTAAGAATATATAAGTCGATGCTCACAGATTTCACTGCAATACAAAGCCCCGATAGCGTTGCGGGCTTTCTCTCTGCAATAATATTAGCAGCCGTGATATAAGTGAAATACTCTTGAAAGTGGCGTTTAACCGCTAATCACATCATCTCACATGAACAGAGGAAGCTCGAATAAATCCAATCCTGATATACCCACTGATTAAGTACAAGCATGTCCAGCATATCAATTTCTGGACACATCTTTACATAAATACATACATTACGTCAACGGTAATAAGTTCACGTGTTAAAAGAATAACGATTGATATGAAGAATGAACCGACCATGTTGCAATGTCGTTGTCACACGGGATGCACCGTAAAGCCGTAGCTACAAGCATAAGGGTCGAGCCTAGTAGCACTGATGCACGGACTCCTGTTTCAGCATCAACATAATTGGGATAATCGTTAAACATAACATCAACAATGAGCATTTCGATATTATGATTAAAATCTCTCTTGATTTTAGCCTTTTTAATTATCACTTTCTACACAAATGCACGAATGCTTTCCAAACACTTTTCATAATTACTTGAACTGCCGTCCAAAAGAAGTTTTACCATACTTTGTAATTGTTCTGATTAAAGGTAGAAAAAATAGAAGGTTAAAACAAAGTATCAATCACAATGTGAGAAAATGAAAGGTGAAATAACCAATTTTGTACTTGCTTAATCTTAGATGACATTTTGGGTTTCAAGACGTTCGTTGTAATGATTTCTACGCAATCATTTCTTTAAAGTAATGAAATGTATTACTTTAGTAGCAGATATGAATAATTCTCGTGTGATTACTTCCAAAACCGACGTGTACAAAGAGAAACTTCAAGCGTTAAATGACGTCATCCGTCAGCAGTTTCAGCCTTCACATTAAGTCTGCTTGTCCATTCATGGGGAGGTTGTGAATAGAGTCTAACATGTATGGTTTAAGGTGTCTTTTGGTAATGCAATCGGTGATCTTGACAAGAAATATCATTATCCATTTCATAGGTTAACCAGTAAATAAATAGTGATAACGTAAGTAAACTTCTTAAACAAACATGCATGTCCCATTACCTTTTACATCCATTACCCAGGCACAAGGAATCATGCAGAGAAAGTATGATATGTTGCCATAGTTTGGAAGCATTCCAACATCCCCATCTGTCCATCCATACACGCGTTTTGAGGACTGTGCAATAGGGCCATAGGTGTTCCAAATAACCGACTGCATAACGGCAGCGTATGAAAAAATGCCCAACACATACCATCGACGTTTGTAAGTTTGTAAATGGCTATCCTTCTTTGTGTCTTCTGAAGACGCATCTTGGAGGTCAACTTTGTAAACTGGAGATTCATTTCCCTTTTCTTCCATCGCGATGGTGTTTAGCCTGTATTCTCTCTCAACTTGCTAGCAGTAACAGGGTGGTTTGACCTTACGGTGATTATGCGTGTAAACACTCTTAAACAATGTACACGATAGTCATCTTGGAGCACAAGGTATTCATAAGTGTAATTAAACAATGTGTATGATTACTGCCTTGGAGAAAAAGCAATTCTATATGGCATGTATGCCCATGTACTCTATATGAATATAGCGATTTATGTAATCTAGTCAATATCAGTAAAAATCATGAATTTGCATATTTTCTAACATGCATGTTTCGTCTTCATCATTTTTTTCCTATCTTGATATCATGTTTTATTCTCTTCTCAGGCAAATTGGACGTCATTTTCAGGTATGAAATATATCTGACTAAGTAAGTTTATTGTCGTAACATGTTTTATCTTGAACATAAAACAATCAACCTATATGTACGTATATAAATTGGTCACGCTCATATCGGCTCCAATCGAAGTAGCATTTTGATTGCCCATACTAATCATTAGCGAATTGTATAATAATATTGATACTTACAGACAAGGGTTGATGTTTAAAAGAAATCAGATTAGATTGATACTTTCCGCACAACTCAGTTCTTCTTGATCACAGGGAGCTTTGATAACACTTCGTATACAAACATGTATGGAGCTTGAACAATTCACGGAGTGTCACTTGAAACGAATATATATGTACATGTACAACGGTGGCATTTTGAAAAAGATTTCCGAAGAGCCTAGGGGTTCGTCGTTTTTTTCTTAATTGTTGTTTCCGATAATATATACCCGATAGGAGTTTTTAAAAGACGACATAAAGGGTAATTTTACCTAGCGCTGCAGTTTACATCAATTGCCTAATTTGAGGTTGTTACTTTCGATTACATGTAAGTTCGTGCTGCGCAAATAGTTCGGCTCTTTCCAATTACCAACATTAAAAAAACTTACCAAAAAACGTGTGCTTTCCAAATACTGTGGATGCTCATACATGTGTCACATTCTAAGTAGAATTTTAAACCAATTTACATGAACAGTACTTCTCCTTTCGGTTTTTTTTCTAGCAGCAGTTAATTACTTATTTGCATAACAGTTTTTGTCACTGTCAAAACAGACAGACAAAAATGTTTTCAAGTTTGCGAAATGTAAAAATTGTGTTGTATATTTGAGATTGAACTGTCGTCCGGTACGAGAATGTTGCCTGCCGTTTTATATCTTTAAATGATGCTTATCTACTTCCTACTAATGGTGATGGTTGTAGTCTAGTTTAAACATATTTTATTCAGGATTAGGTACAAGTTATACAACTTAGAAAACCCTCTCCCTAATATGTACATTGAATATAATTTGCATTCATTTAACAAGATGGACAGAAGAGAACAGATAAAATACAAAACTGTTACAATAATTAAAGGAACCTTTCTATTTGACTTATGTAGGTTTGAACAATTTTGAATATACTCTGATTTATATGTATATTTAGATCAGCATTGCCACACAAGAGTAAGTCACAAGTAATGTTCAAATTGGTAACACTACGTAAGTTTGCCCTCATGACAGTTGATGGTTGTATATGTTAGCGGCAATAAGGGGAATCAGGCAGTTACAATGTACGTTATTTCCTAGGCATTAAGCAACTGCCTAGGCAGTAACTTATTGCCGAAAAAGTTCAGGGAATTAGCTTATTGCCTGGATATTTTTGGGTGAATTCTGCTTACTGCCTGGTTCTCCTTATTGCCGCTAGCATATTTACATACAAGGGATAGAAGCACCTTTTGGAGAACATTTTTCTTCTAAATTGTCCACAAAAATATTAGTTTCTGCCTAATTTTTTGCATCATCCAAAACTGTGGAGGTTTTGCTTGTGGAAGATCAAGCGATATTTCTTGGGGATGTCGTTTTGACAGTAGATTTTGAACAATGTCCTGCAATCGATAAGTAAACTGAGCAAAATGAAAACATGACACTTTTTTACACAAAAGAAATATTTAATTTTTTTATTGCATTCGTATGTTGTGCAAAGATCAGTTGTGTATGTTCAGAAGACAGAGATACATAATAACGATAGTCTGGTTGGCCTCATGATTTTGTGTTTGCACGTGCATTCACAGTTTTCAAAAATATGTGGCTACAAAATCGATGATTGCACGCGAATTCACATATTCCTCACATTAAAACAGTCAAAACCATTACTTTCACCACAAATAGTGTTTTAAACATTTCAATTTCATGATTTCACAAATTTACCTGTGTCAGGGTTTTCAGTTATACTAAGTATACATGACATGTAAAAGTACATGTTTTGCATCATTAAATCATTCACAATGCTATGACGTCATAAACAGGTCACGGTTACAAAGCGATGACGTCGTAAACAAAGTGACGTCATGATGCTATGGCATCACTGCTTGAGTTTATGAAAATTGTTAATGCAAGCGTAATGACAATGATATAGTCTCCCCTCGTGTCTTCTCGACTTGTCTCTGACATTCATTTCCTTTATCAAATTTGTTTATACATGGGATATCTAAAGACACTTTGGTGAGGTTCTCTATACATGTATCTTCAAAAGGTCAAATATGTTAATCATTACACCGTGCATAAATGTTCGTAGAAGACATTATCAAGTTTCACGAAAAAAAACTAGCGTCTTATATATGGGTAAATGAATTGATAGCCATAGCTTAATGAAATCTCGTACGTTCAGGCTTTGACGGTGTAAACTCATAGTACGGAATGATGTATTTTTAATTCACTGCTTGTTTGTAAAACTCTGAGTTAAAGACACAAACATCACACATGCCCTTATTTTCTGTTATTCAGTTCTGCAATGTGAACCCGATGCATATGAACATTAAATACTGAAAAGGCAAGAAACACAAGGGAATTAAATCAGAAAATGAAAGAATCTATGACTAAGATATACCGTGCAACTTGCCATTAAGTTTTATATGTCAAACTGTCTTGTGTAATGAATCGCCAACAACGTTTAGCACTTTCATCAAAATTTACATCTGCGATTGCACAAGTAACATTCACAGTAGGCATGTAAGCGTTGAAATAAATGTTAAAAACTGTCTTTATCAGTGTGAATTTAATATGGGTATTCATTTAGGGTATTTCGATAGGTTATTCAAAAACTCACATTGTGATGATAGATGACCAAACACCAAGTCAATTACAAAAATAGAAGTTCACAGAGCTGATTTAAAATTCAGGTCAAGTAGTCATGGTGTGGTGAACACTTGACATCAAACCAACCACGGTCAACATATTCAGCAGGCAGAAAAGCAAACATGTGGTCGTTCTTATTCACGTTCAGGACTTTTCAAAGGGTGGCACAGAAGAATTATTTATATGAAAGTCAGGATCGGTTAATGTTAAAAGGAGGTTTGCTCTTGTTCATTCATGTTGCACCATTATACTGATTCAAGGGATTGTTTCAAACGCTAACATTTGTTAACAAAGGTCAGCTGCCATTCATGAAACGTTCGAACTTTATAAGAAGATTTTTAAAACAAAATTGACAAGAACAAGTCTTCATTTAGTTATCAAAACAAACAATGTAACAACTTTTTGTGACTACAGTCCATTTATATATTAATCAGGCACCAAAAGACACTCTAACGTATCCATGGCTTCATTCTTACAACATTAGAAAAAGAATGGTACATAAAAATGAATATTGGTGATACATGAGTTATCAAATAAGTATTGTTTGAATAGCGTTTCAACGAAACGTACCAGCAGGACTCCTATTTAAAAAAGACACTGAAAAGTTATTGATCGCGAATATGTTAAAGCGTATTAATTGTGACTTTTTTGTATCTGGAAAGAATTATTGTATGCTTATCAAATGAAAAGATAATTGAAAACTTTTTACAGACAACACATAGAAAAATATAGAATTGCAATATTTACGGAGTTTTAAAAAATGCAAATGGGACGTACTACAAATATGGAATTGGGACTTCGTGACATTCATATGAAGGTTTTGCTAATACTTTTATTTCAAAAAAAAAAATGTTTTTATTGTTTAGTCAAACTTGTTAGTTGAAATAATTAACGCATAAGGTATTTTCAACTCATATTGTAAACCACACAAAATAGTATCGCACTCATTGTCGCTCTAAACTCTAAAATTTATTAAAAGCCTTTGAATTTATGCCACTCAGTTGCGACAGTCTATTTAGCTAATCGTATTGCAGAGTCTTCGATCACGATCAAAGGAGATGCTTATCATGTTTATCAAGATCAAAGATTTTCTGTGACCATATGAAATATACCGAGAAAACCTTTCTAGAAGAATTACAGTTTCATGTACATTCAAAGTCAAAGTAAAGTCAATTACCATAAAACCATAACTTCAATGCGCCTCATCATTGGAGCTTTCAAAATATCTTTCTTCTTTTTTTGTGAGATTTACCTATGAAACGCTCTTATTTCATTATCAAATTATCTTGTGTATTTCACTAAAGCTCCTTGATAGGTTTATATGTATGCCATATATGTCTATATGTATATATTCACGTCTCCAAAATATCTGCTTTACTTGATGTGCAAATATTTCGCGGAAAATTACACTTTTAACTATAACGGGAACATAAATCGAAAACTATTTTAGCATACCCCAATCTAAGAATTTCGTAAGGTGCGAACCAGTCCAAAATCGTATTATATATTGTTGATTAAAAATATTTAGGGACATAAAAGAACTTGCAATTGTAGTCTGTATGTTTAACTTCTCTTCTTTGCCCTCAATCCTATTATATTGCCACTGATCAAATACTACCCATTTGACAGAACGTGATGTTAATAATGTTTCTCTTCATCATATCAAATAACCCGCAATGGCAGCTTCAGGTTTGAAACTTTTCATCTTGCTACGAAACACCATCAAAATCCCCTTAGGTACATATACGTATGTAATGTGAGTTGCTTATAATCAGACACACATTTCTAATACCTTTGATGACGGTTTCTCCCTTATCCATAGACTGCCTGGCGTATATGTTGTGTGTCATAATAAAAAACACAATGAAGATAGACCCATCAGCAATAAGTCTTGACGTTTTGAAAGAAATCTATTTCAGAAAGTTTATTTACGTCAGAAACGCCTTCAGCAAGAGACGAACTTTTCAGCTGATTGGAATTTGAAATAAATTTCACTTTTCAGTTCTACATTTTACTGGATTAAATGTTTTGATTAGGTAAGTTTATTATTGACAGACATGAACAACCAACGAAATATTCAGAGGGGTTGCATGTATAATCAAGATATTCAGCATTTTTCCTTTGTATGTGCATTTCGGATCTGAACAACTATACAAAAAAACCTGAAATCAGAGGTTATATAATTTGATTATACAGTTGTCTGTAACCTGCACGAATTCACTTGTTACCCAGGAACATAGTTAACGAACTGTTCGTGTGCGAAAATGAGTCATCTGTGCAATTTACATTGCTGAATAGGCATGTTGAATCAAAGTATGTATACGAGTATAAATATAAGATAAATATAAGTATTCCAATATGAACCGCTAATTTTCAATCACAATATGTTAATTTCCTAGTTGTGCACTAACTAATTCTGAATGTTTTTCTAACCATGTATTGTTTTGCGGTGTTAATTTCCTGATCTCTTTACTACTCCTGTTTTGGAATTTGTGATTAAGGAAAACAATGAATGAGTTAAGACTTTTGATCTTTAACTATTTTGTAGAATTATTTCATTCACACATTCATGACTTGAATATAATTCCTTGTTGCTTTATACTTTATGTAAAGTGTTTGTAATTACTGAACAAATTAACATATCTGTTAATTAACACCTGAAGAAGGAATTATGATTAAAGATTTAAGATATTTTGTGTCTGAATGAACATTCTTGGTTTGTTACATTATTTCTAAAATCAAGAATATGATCAATGCAAGTTTATGACAGCTTGATTGACCCATCGTTGTCGATGACAAATGTTTGTTAGAATAATTCTAACGCCAACGTCCTTAGTATTTTAGTTTTTAAAAGATGTTTTGATATGTGAAAGGAAATATAACTTTTGGAAAGTAGATTACAATTACGGATGAAAAATGGTCTATTCTGCTATTACATGTACATATATTCAAGTTCATAATCAGTTGATGACATCATTGTTACTTCTACACAAAACAACGGCAAAATCAGATGGTACAAGTACCCATCCTTCAAAAATCTATTATAAAGATCACATCAAAATCCTTAGAACGTGACATAAAAATGATATAATGTTTCACTGCAAATTTGTTATAATGTTGAACAAATTGATTGCAGGTTTGACGTGCTACCCATTCAACATTTACCCAATAGTGCCACTTTACTACTTCACTTCTCTTTGAGTAAGAGATTCCGGGGGTATATTGTTTTTCACCTGTCCGTCTGTCCGTTTGTCCACAAAAACTTTAACCTTGGTCATAGGTCTTTGATACTTGACATATGGATCCCTTGTGATGAGACCTTTCAGATGACACCATGACATTGACCTTGTGACCTTGACCTTGACACAGCGAGCAGGATGCATCCGGGGGCATTCGTGTTTCACAAACACATCTTGTTCAATGTTATCTCGATTCATCTTGAATTTGGGAACATATATGGAACACGAAAAGCTAGTACACCAAGTTTTAACAACTGTTGACTTTATGTTCTGGTCTTGAATAACACTTGATGAATCCATTATATTTGTCTTCACTTTTCGACGACGATTGATCAAAGTGCTTAAAATCATCAACAGTTATCGTCTATTTGGATACAATGACCATTTATAATGCTTATCTTCCGCTTTTTCCGTGTAAAGGATGGAGCGTTTTGCAATACCTATAATGAACAAAATTTTGAACTAAATGTTTTCACCTTAATGTTGTCTTTATCTGCTACCAATTAACCGAAAGTAGAATACAATTTATGCAATGAAATGTAATTTAGGTAGCAACAACTAATATTTGTGTTATGATACAGATTTGAATTGCAATTTACGAACAGCAATAGCTGGCATCAAATAGGATGAGCGGACAAACTCCTGCATCATATTTTAAATTACAACTAAAACATAATTAGGCCTACTGTCTAGAACTAATTCCAGATGTAAAATACAATGAAAACTATAGAAAAAACAAACTGTATATAGTTATATATAAAACAATTCCAAATTAATCAACATGAGCTCAATGTTTCGAGGTCAATTTCCCTGTATTTCACAGCAATAACAAATGTATCCCTTGAGGGTTTTGATTAAGTTTCTCTCAAGAAACTCTATATCATTACCGCCACTTAATATATGTCAACACTTGGTTTCATATTATTTATAGCCTGGAGCCAAATATGCCATTCACATGAAATACTGTATGAAATAAAGGTTGAAGTATTCAACGGATACATACATCTTATTCAACTTTCAGTTGGCAACTACCTGTATTCATTACTTCGAGGGCAAACATATAAGGGTTCATACATTTTATATGTTACCCTAGGACAAAATATCACTTTTTCATTATGAAGTCACGTTATTAACAATGATTTGACGTTACGAGTTACGAGGGGGTTTGAGTGTTTTCTTTTAATTTGGGACTACCGTAATATACAGAAAATTATATTCGTGCCCATGACATACTCTGTCTACGAAAATCGTGCCTGAATATCAGTATCAGAAATACTAATCTCCAGCATTTCGTGTCGTAAACATATTATGTCATGGGCACTCATATGATATCCTCTATATATGCTAGAAAGAGATATAAATTCTATTTCAATTTTAAAATCAAAGCCCAGAACGAGTGATGAGTCATTCACATGATTTAAATGTATTTATCGCCTGAAATGTGACAGTCCTCATCAGTGAAATATCGATTTCTCAAAATTCAGTTTGATTAGAAACGCAAATGATATATACATGCAATGAGAAGTGCACATTTTGATAGATTAGCATTCAATACGTTATTTAAGAAAACAGTTTAGATTAGCAGTCTTTTTTGTTGTCAAATCATATTTAGCTGAAGATTCAAAATTTCATTAATATTTACGTGTAGTTCTTTCATTTCTTATAAAAAAATTACCATTTAAGAACAGAGAATACTTTACAGCAACAATGTTTTTAATAATTGAAGTTTCAACATTAAATTGGAGATCATATATTGTTCTTGAAGCATCAGATGAATGAGGACATTGCATGTTACTAGACGGACATGTCTTTTACTTTAGATAACTGTGTATTTCAAAAGTTTGAAGATAATTGATAAATGTTTTGCTATTTTCCAGACTTCCAAATGTCAGATACTTGATATTTTTCATTGAAATCTGATTACGTTCACTTTGGAGTTTCAGGTTTATTTCAGCTTGAATATTTGAACTTCAAACGTCATCATGAAACTCGCTGGCACGTCCTGTGTCGTATCCACAAGTTCGTGATATGCAGTAAACTGATGTACACTTTCACGGATAAAGTTATATAACTGTTTTCTTTCCCTTTTTTAAACATAAGGCTTTGAAAATTGCGAGGGATTGATAGAAAGAGAGGTCACACTGAACTGACTACTGGAAATTAACAATCACTTTTAAGTTATCAACGTATATATATGTATGATCGTATATTTCAAAGGTTTGAAGATGGTTCACTTGATAATCGAATCTTTCAAAAACTTTGCCTTTCTTTCTTTAACACAACCAATAACCTTTTCATAAATACATGTAAGTTACAGACTTCAGTCTGCCTAACATGGAATATTTCATGTCAAAGATCGGACTATAAATAAACCTTAACAGTTCCATAAGTGCAATTGTACTAATGAATTCACTAATCGTATCATGATGACGAAAAGCCTCCGACTAATTCTATGTTTTGAAACAAAATATACCAAAATAGGTAGATATAAGTTCCATAATTAAAGCGTTTGATCTGTTTGTTTCGAGATTTGAAAAGAACTCTGTTTTAAGAGATACTGAGCTAAAAATAATTGAAATTTGAAGTCATTGGTAAATATGTTGAGATACAAAAATCATAACTTGGTTCTTTAGACATGAGATTTACCATAAACTTCAGCAGCTTTATATGTCCACCTTTGAAACCGCATATTTCTGACTTTTTGAATAAAGACAATATGGGTAGTGTTTCAGAGACATGAAACAGATGTCAAGAAAACTCATTCGTTCTATGGACCATGTTACATGATTGCAGCTTGATTAATTAAACGTAAATTATTGTCTATCACCATAATTTCCATTTCACATTGTACATATTCAACATACGCATTGATCTTCAACTACACATCACTAAATACTGATTTGTATTGCTTTCAAATGGATTCTCCATATTTAATTACCTATATAGTGGTATATTGTGTTTGATAAGCATTAGCATTGTTAGTTCGTTGTTTACTGTATTGTATAAATATTGTCATATAGATATATGACTAATCATACTAGAGAGACAACCTGCAAACCTGCAATCTTGAAATGGAGGGTTTCAATTGAATAAAATCAACTCATCAGAAACAAAAGGCATTAACTGTAAATTAAACAGACACTAATGGTTTCTGATTTCCTACATTGATGCTTGACAAATCCTGCCATTACATAAATCCTTTAATATCCAATATCTTGGCAATATATTGAAGTTTTTATAATTCTTTTAAGCATAACACTTCATTGGTAAACACATATTGTCAACCAAAATCCGTTTTTTATAAATCTGCACTCTCTGTACAAGGAGACTGTTTACAGAAATATTTACTTATTCACTACATTTCGTCCAAAAGGGAAATACCTTCAGGTTGATTTTTCCAATTTTTTAATTGCAACTTACTGATGCTCTGCAGGAAATGGGGCGGTATTCAATTATCTGCATGTCCAGTCTTTTTACTAAAGTTGTTTTAGCTAAGGACATGACGTTTTTGTACTAAATGCAGACAGCAAGCAGGGAGATATCTAAGCAATGAAGCGAGATGTGGTCTTTGCGATAAACAATAACTATTTGATACAGAGCCCATGTGTGAATGTCTCATGATATTGTAACCGATATTTTGATATTTCACTACGTATTAGAGGTAGTATGTAAAAACTGACAAAAGTTATAAATTATGCAAAATATTACAAATTTTTTTCTGTTCTGAAACTTTTCGTCTGCCGATGTCAGAGCTTGGTGGGTAGTAAATTTCCCTTTGACACTAATCCGTTTGATTTTACTTGAAAGTCTTCGACTAAGAGTTTTGAAAAGCGAACGATATGAGGATTGTGCTGGCAGAAAGGATTAATTGATAACTCTTTTGCTAGTTTTCAGACTTGCAAAAGTTTGATACTCTATACCATGTATAAAATCAGATTACATTCACTTTAAGAGTTTCAGGTTTACTTCAGATTGTTAATTTAAACTTTAAAAGTCATGTTGCAACTGTCAGATACGTCCTGTCTTATCAACTAGTTCAAACTATGCTCACTTTCACGTTTAAAACTATTTTTGAAAATATTTTCCCTTTTCTTAACATAAGTTGCGAGGTACTGATAGAAACCAATTACCCATTGAACTGACTAATAAAAATAATTAGACACTTAAAGTTATGATTTGACATGTTTCTTCTCAACCATTACATTGTGTGACAGTCATTTAACAGCTTTACATTCATTTGATTAGGTTGTGTATGATTTTCTCCTTTGCCATGGAGTATCTGTATATATTTCTGTGGTACACAAATATCATCAACTCACTTCTGTCTGGCTTATCTATGTGGTTATTACATTTTTTCATCACATTACATACGTTTTATATCATACAAACAAATTCTACGAAATCAATTCCTCGATTTTAAGTTGTAATATATAATAATACATCAAAAATTACAAATTATATTGATAACAATCAAAATATGTCCCCCTGTTTACTTTAGTAATGTTTCTCAAATAACTCTTGCATAAATCGCAGTACTTCACCCTGATTTAACGGACGAAAGGGGCGAGTTGGTTAGCAGTTGGTATGGTCATTGCTGGCGGTGTTGCCTGACTCTGAGAGTGTGGGTTTGAATGTCGCATGGGACTCGGCCCGAAAAAGTACAAGAATCTGTACTATTTAAGATAGTGTGATCCCAAATAGAACATCGTTACATTTGTTCGCTATCTAAATGGCATATATCCCTAATTCACCCTGATTGACCCAAAAATGAATTTAATAAGACATTAACAACTTTCTTTTAATAATTGAAGATTCCACAACTTCCTAGGCTAGTTTTAACGTCATTTATGTAATAAATAAGAAAAGAACAAATAACAGTGTCATAGGAACTGACAATTGTTATTGAAAGCTATTATGAAAACTATATTGAAATAGTTTTTAGTGTAAACTATTTTTTATTCGACATTATGACGTGACCTCTGGTATTACATTCACTACCTCTACTGTTAGTAAATTAATCTTCCATGATTTTGAAATAATGCAACAACCTTTTAAGAAGTGTTTGAATGATAGTTCCACTCGTCCATTTCACTGCATCGAAGTCAATTCTGAATCGAATTATCGACGCCCCATGAAAAACGTTAGAAATGTTTTAAGTTTTGTTCATGACCCAATGTCAGCTATCTTCTATTTCTAAAGGAATAAAACATACTGTTGGCAATTGATAATCATTTTTGCAGTTCGTCTGGTTTTATGTTACCTCTATTCCACTTTTCAAGTTAGGCGAACTTTAAATATTTGAATGAAGATCCCCAAAAAGATCTTATTTAAAGCTAAAAGGGACGTACTTTTCTTTTTCAATATTATTTACAATTGAGTTTTTTTGAGTTCCTCTTTTAAAAATCTTTAAGGGAGTTTTTTTCTATTTGAAATGGGTTTTTTGAATTATCAATTGATGTTTTTCAGACTTTTGATTATAGGATTTGGCTAATGACAAGTTTGATGAATGACACAACAAGAGCATTGGCATCCAAACTTTTTTCTTGAATGTCAAAATGAGGTATATTATCAGATTGTTAACTGTCTCTAGTAATACGAAGGATGTGTTTATAATCATCCACCCAATTGGTAACTGCACTTTAACTACTTATAACCTTTGGGTGGCTACTTTATTCATTCAAACTGCATGACACAAATACGAAGTAACTTTCACAGCATTTTGTTAAAAACAAAACTTTTACGTTTAAAAGGTCAGAGGTACGTATCATTATGCCAATGCTATTTCTAATAAGAAAAGAAAATTCAATGCAAGACCTTTTAGAACATATGAAGCTTTTTGTCTTATTTTTAAATATTGAAGAAAATGAATGGTTTAGAATCTTTATTATAAAAATAAGATACATGTTTGATCATAGTCATTGACGTTAATGTTGATTGGCGTTTGAATATGGGTTATACAATTCACCGCAAATTAGATTACTGGGCTTCAAAACTTAACAATAAAAAAACATCAAACGATATTTGATTTGAGATCATTTCAAGATTTAAGTTTTAATTGTCACACATCACCAATCTATGATGTGTGAGTTCATGAACAAGTTATGGAAATGTCAATGATAAAATATATTTAATATCTTTTGAGTGTGTCATATTTAAATCAACAATTCGAAATAGCAAAGAATGATCCCTACGCTTACAACTTAAAACTATATACAGTTAATTACAAACGTTTTCCCAGTAAAAGACTTGATAACATTAACGGAAGAACTGGATGACAGTTGTGTAGCGATTCGAATCCTGGTTGAGACACAAACAATTTGTGACCTTGGTTTTGAACCTGGGAAAGGAACTTCATCAACCCAGCACTCAGTCAAAATAGTTGTTAAAACAAGATGTTACGGACCTTTATATTTGCGCTCAGTGCTCGGTGGCTGATGTAAAAGTACAGTTCCTTCAGGGTAAAGATGAATGTAGCAAGTTGAGCAGATACTAGTGTCTTCACATGGAGCCATGTAAAGATCCTCATTATTATTATCATTATTATGAACTGCAGTGTGAACTCATAAATTGTATTCAAAAAGTCTCTGTTACAATTATCTTTGAAACTGATAGACCAAAATCAAAATATTTATTGTTTCACTGACTGATACTAAATTCCGTCAGGTGAAGATCCAATTAGATGTCGTGCCCTGTGTTAAGTTTGAAGTTTTGGTATTTCTGTATTTTTAGCATTTCGTTATTCAACACGTTGTTTTTTGTTTGGACTGAATTTCCAAGGACTATGACTTCTTCTTCCAAAAACAAAACAAACATAATCTTTAAGTATTTGATTATTTTTTTAACCTTTTAAACAGGGTAAAAACCTAAGGGATTAATCCGAAATTTTTGAAAACGTTTTTTCATAAAGACGCATTTTTAATACCTTATTATTCTAACGGAAATGGCATTCATGACAGAATTGATGTTCGAAACTTTCACTGGATTCTTTTTTGTGTATTTGTTCATGTCAGATTATGGCATTTTGATTGATAATATTTGAATACGAGTTGAATGATAATAAAAAGAAATAGTTTCAGTGTGACCGAAGGTCATTTCTGTTATTGATTTGGGAAATGATCTTGACATGATAATCATATGCCCGATTAACAGTAACTTTCTTTCAAAAGTAATGTCAATAGTTCTTCGTTTTTTATCATTATATTGATCACGATTAAGATTCTATTTCCGAATTCCTTCAACTCCTTACTGCAAGATCCACATCACTGGATAGTCAAATCGAGAAGTGAACTTTGCATTTGAAAACGAATTATCTTTGAAAGTAACAAAGCAAATGAAAAAAATCTAATTAAGAGGATAACCTGCACAGCTCAAACCTACAAACGAACCTGGTCACAAGATTTCAACAATCAAGTTGTTGTTTTTTATTCAATAGTGTTCAGTGCATAATTTTCCAATTAAACACAATAACATGTTACAATTACTTGTCAAATATCAAATATATCTAGCCAATCTGTTCTGATTCACAGATGAACGTTTGTTGTATGTTGTCCAAGTGTAGCATAATGATGAATTAGGTAGTCATTTAATAACGCACCTGTTTCCAAACAAGTCTCAGACTTGTAAATCATACTGTTTTTTCAGTAAAAGTGAAACTATCAAAACCATAAAATGTTTACAATTTTATAACAAAAAATACATTATGCAATCTTTATACCTTCAGTGCACTACATTTAAATTGACAACATTTAGGATCCACAGGAAGTCAGCAATGTGGCGTTGAGAGGAATGTGACACTGAAGAAATTTATGGCAAATTTTAGACTTAACACATGTCAAACACAGAATTTAATAGATCAAAGCCAAATCCACAGACTTCAGACCAGGTTCTGCCGTTTCTTTCGTTTTAAACATCACAGCACGTTTCTTTCAATTACGGAATTCTACCACCAACAAGCAACAACTAATAAAACAAGTTCACAAGTTATTTAAAGTTTTAATTGGTCACGTATATACAATGTCCAAGTTGAAATTATTTCCATATCCTATTAGATTTCAATTTCAGTAACGATATGCAATTGCTAGATAGCAACATATTCTAAAAATGATATTGATTTTTTTGTTATGCTGGAACAACGTTTTTGTCGAATTTGTATTTGAAAAACTACAAATGGGTTTGAAAAAAGAATTTTTAAGTTTTGATGAAGTTGAATTATAATCGTTACATAGTGTAATGTGCAAAATAGCTCACTTTCTAAATGCTGCTATAAAAGAAATTCTAAATTAATAATTCATATTTTGTTTTGATATACATTTACGTTTACTCAATACCTATCTGAAATGTGCACAGTAACTGTAAATAACGTATTTCTTTAAATGCAAATGAAACCAACATATTATTAATCTAATAGCATTAGTCGTTATTTTGATTTTAACCCCTCCAGAAGTATAATTGATATATTATGCATATGATTTTAGGTTCTTTCGACACACAATATATTGTAGGTTGTTTCAAAAGTTATTTTGTTCTGTTCGACCTGTTTACAGTAAGTATGATATTCCCTTTACAATATCTTATTTTCTTCAAATGGATATTTTCTATTCCTTCAGCTGTTTAAAGGGGCAGTAGCACGTTTTTTGATAATTTTATATTTTAAAATTTTCACTGCTAATTGTAAGTTAGTGTTAAATGTATTATGTTGACAGTGTCAAAAATCTCATTATTTAAGTCAATCATCCACAGTGAGAGGATAAAGTATGAAGATTCCCATAAAATCCATTGGCGGCCATTTTTTGGTGAACACCTTTAATTCATTTTGTGTAGAGGAATCGCATGGCTAAACTTTACGTTATATATTTGAATTATTACTGCTCCATTTAGTTTAAATACATTGTCTTTCAATTGGAACCATTAATTTTCATTTTCCTGACATCACCTTATTTTCCCCCTAAAAACGTGCTACTGCCCTAATGGTAAATTGACTTTCATAATCATTGACATTGTTTGTTCATTCATTGTAAATTGTATTGTATAAAGATTGCCATTCATATTAGATATATGACAAATTAGACTAAAGAGACAAATACATAGGCTGAGGAGAAATAATTTGCCTGAACATAAAATATTAAAGATTATTCCAATATCTTGATTGCACATAGTATATTGCAAACTCTTTTAAAGCATGACTCTTCACTGACAAAGGAACATTGTCAATCATACACACATAGTTGCACATCTTTTTGTAAAGGAACATTTGTATTATATAAACAATTATTTTGGAACAACTCATTACCATATTACTTCAAGTTATGATAAAAGGCTTAAAACACTTAAAAGTATTCTTTGAAAGATTATTGAACTGTTGCTCTGATCAGTTTGGTAAAACGACAACATAAACTCGAAATATTTGTATTTAAAAATCATGCATGATACATTCAATTTTGCCTGTCAGTTTATTTGAGGTAGTGTTTAACACTTGACAAATTTCTAAACCAACTAACATTTTTATGTTTTGAAACATTTTATTTGTCTTGGTAAGAGTTTGATGGTGTGTAAATTTCTCTGCGATGTTAATAGCTTTGGTTTTCTTTGAAAGCCTTTGACAGGGCATTATAAAAGGAACGATACGAGGATTTATCTGGCAGCAGCCACACTAGGAACTGGTACAAAGAAAGTTATTTTTGAAAAACTAACGTCACTCAATTTCAATCAAAGGAAATAACTCTTTTCGTTCACTGTAAGTGCCGGTTTGTTACTTTCAGGGTTATCATTCCTACCAGGTGTATGTTTAAATAGTCACACAGTTATTTAGTTATAGGTTGACTGTTTAATTGGCCATTTAAGGTTACTCGAGAGTATATCAATATTGGCGAGATAAGCATACATGTTTTCTATTTTTCAGACTTGCAAATGTTTGACATTTTATGCCTTTCATTGAAATCAGATTACGTTCATTTTCAGTTTCTGGTTTATTTCGGTTTATTTATCATGCAACTGGCTGATAGGCCATGTGTCTTATCAACTAGTTCACGCTATTCAGTTAATTGATTTTCACTTTCACTTTCAAAATTATAGATATGAACATTTTTTTCCATCTTAAACTTAATCCTGCCAAAGTTGCTAGGAGTGATAGAGTGACACTGATTTACAGAAATGAACACCCATTTAAAGTTATCAACGTCATGATCTAACATGTTTTTTCTCACCCATTACATTGTGTCATTTAGCAGTTTTTGTTTTCATTCGATAAAACAAAATTCTGAATCTTCCCTTATCATAATAGGCAAACTTTCATTTTGATAGAAATGATGCCTTTCCATCAAATTATCATGGATATTTGCATTGTAAATATATGCAAGAAGATACTTCATATTCATAATTTTATACATGAGTTGCTTCTTTGCTAAGGTGTAATTGTTTATATTTTTGGAGAAAAATATGCAATATATTATTTACTCACTTCTGGCTCACAATCTGGCTTACAAATTTACATATTCTCATGTGGTAATTACATGCCGTTTTATATAATTCAATTAATGCATAAATTCTACGAAATCAATTACAGTTACAGGACTTACAGTTGCGTCAAATTTTGACAACGGAAAATATTAACAACCAAAATACGATATAGACAAGAACATGTTTTTTTATGTTTGGAGACTCCAAGACATCTTATGCTGATCTCAACGCAATCTACTGTAATTTTAAGATCAAATAAAACAGTGTCATATGAAATGGCTCATTATATTGAAAACTATATTGAAATAGTTTTATTGTAATCTACTTCCCTATTCAGCATTATAACGTGACCTATGAAAATACATTGACTTAAACATTTACTGTTAGTAAATAGATCATTTATTATTTTGAAATAATCTAACAACTTTTTGAAGATTAGTTCCAATGGAACAATCTAATCAAACTGCATATAAAAAAATGTTATTGCGACCCCCAACTATGATAGATGACATTAATAATTAATAATTGATTTTCATAGGCTAATATCAGCTATGGCACTTACTTGAATTATTTGACAAAGTTCACCTTTCTCTTCCTATACAAATAAATCCTAACAATACCCTTTAGGTGTATGAGTGAACTGTGCGCAATAAACAATCGTGTTTGCACTCTAACTGGTTTTATTTAAACTCTTTGTTACACTGCACCTTACTCATTCCAGTTTATTATTGATATCCATAGACGGAACTTACAATGATAGGGAGGAAAGACCAAATTTAAAAAGTCATCATGTTCAAAGAAAAAATCAAGGGACGTACATCTACTTATCTAATTATCGATTCATGTTTTGGCTTTTTACTGCATTGATCAATGGCAAAACAAGACCACCGGCAATAGAGCTTTTCAGATTATTAAGCAGCCAGAAAAATACCATCAAACCATCAAACCATCAAACATAAAACAATAAAAGTACAAATATACATCATAAATCTATACGGCAGGATGCTGGGCTACTAAACAGGGTATCGATACAGCATGTCAGGAAATATTGTTTTCAGGTGGGGATGAGGTCTTTGAGGTAGGCAGGAAACATTGTAACTGAAAGAATGCCGGTAAGATTAAATGTTCTAGTGAGGTTCCGAGGGGTACATGGTGTGATGTACCCTGTGTAAGAGTCTATGATCACGGCGGCTAACGCCTTGGGGAACGTAGATTCTCACACAGGGTACAACACACCGTGTACCCCTCGGGACCGGTGTACAAATTATACTGTATACCAAACATTTGCAAACATACTTTCCCTGTATTTGATTATTTCCTGAATCTACGTCCTGATTCTTCTTTAAGATGATGGTAAAATCCGAAGAGATTACGCCAAGTCTAGTGAAAATGTTGAGACATCTCTGACATGTGGTCTTCCGTTTAAAGACCCAGTAAAAACACCTCTTTATTCAATCGGAAATGACATTCATGACAGAATTGATCTTCCAAACTTTCACCGGATTACTTTTTTGTGTTTGATCATGTCAGATTATGACATCTTGATTGATGATATTTGAATACGAGTTGAATGAAAATTTTAAAAAAGTTCTTTCAGTGTGACCCAAGGTGGTGTTTGTTTTTGAGTTGTGACTTGATCATGGCATGCTGTAATTATATGCCCCATTTCATCACACATTAACAGTTACTTTCTGTCGAAAGTAATGTCAATAATTCTTCGTTTTTATCATTATATTGATCATGGCTATTAAGATTCCATTTCCAAATTCCCACAATCCCTAACTTCAAGATCCACATTACTGGATAGTTAAATCAAGAGGTGAACTTTGCATAAGAAAAAGAATATAATGTGAAAGTAGCAAATCAAGAACAATGAAAATTTCTAATATCAGGGTTACAATGTACCTGCAAAGTTCAAAGCTACGAACGGCTCTCAGCAATATCATAATGTCAAGTGCAATCATGAAACCATTAAATCCTTTTTTCAACACTGTTAATTTGGTACTTGTTCTTGTTATATAGTTGCATAGTTTCCTAATTCAACATAATAAAATCTAAACGTTGCATTTAATTAGATATCGAAAATAACAAGTCAGCTTTTGTTAATGATAACCACTGAGAGAACTGCCTGAGAGGGTCACAGATGAATTTGTGCTGTGGGTTGCTTTATTACCGTTATTGTTGAATATAGGTAGTGACATATTTTCAATATGAGCACATGTGCACATATCCATTTGCCTAGCAACGTTTGTTGTAGCGCCCGTGGCGAAATAGCACCATTGTTAGTGACGTCACTGTAGCCGACCGTCATAAGTGAAGCGGGTCGCATTTTGGAAATTTCTAAGATAGTAAAATGGAATAGAATCGGTATTAAAGAAATTATAACCTTCGGAAGTGTGTCATTTGACTATTACGAAACTGGTTCATATGTGTGTTAAACTCGCGCTTTCGCTCGGTAAATACACACATTCACACTCGTTTCGTAAAGGTTATATGATTCACTTCCTCGGTAATAATATTTATGTATGAAAGGCAAGTGTAGGTTATTTGTGATGCAGGCAATTTGAGTAATTCATCAACTTGTCTTAGAAAGGCACTTAGCTCTGTTTTTAACGTTAAACTGAGGATACATTTGTCAGGAACACGTGGAACTTACAAATATATATCTGGAAAACCATATTGTGTACAGTTAAGTGAATAGAATGATAACACTCGTTAAATATCTAAGATTGATAAAAACATTTTTTAATATGCTTTATATAATATTGCACCTACTTTACACAACAGATATACAATTTTAAGGAATAGATTTGTCTTTTCTTACGTTACCACATGTCAATTTCACAATATTTTGTTTAATAGAAGATCAAAACCACATAGTTTGTCTCCATCCACACTGCAGTAAGGCCTGGTAAGGTTCTGTAGTTTTTTTGGTATTTGTGTTCACACCACATCACGTTTTTTTCATCTACGCTGTTCTACCGCCTAGCAAAAACTAACAAAACAAGTTCACAAGTTATTTCAAGTTTTAATTGGCTATGTCTTTACCATGTCAAAGTAAAACGTATTTCAACATCCAATTAGCTTTAAATGTCGTGTAATGTAAGGCAATTGGTCGAATTCATGTTGTACACAATGTTTTTTAAAATGTTCGTGAATTTTTAAATATGTAAATTTGTTTCGACACAGACGAACACATCTTTCAAATTTCCGATTATTTCAAAGGTTTTTTTTTAATTTTCGACCTTTTCATCATGGCTATAATGCTTTTCTGTGAGATATATTATTAGTTGTATCAAACATGACCACAATGGACGAACTGTCCATGCATTTAAAAAAAAAAATTAATTTAAATTTTTCCCCAGGATCTTTCAAATTGGAGATAATTGACAAAACGCATAAAATAAATATGCCATTAGTTTCACATTGTTTGGTATAAGAGAATTGTATACAAGATCAATCCAGCAACACATTTGTTCGAATATCCATACTGTTAAAAAGGGTTTAACTGCATACATAAATACGTTTGGCCTTTGTATGATATTATTCAGTCACTTGCAGATCAAAATTGTGGATATATAAATAACGACGATTCACGTTTATATGTCATCTCGTACTGTTTCAGTTGATATAAGCGGAAATCATTACACAATGGATTTATGATTAGGTATTTTTATAACACATTCCTCAATAGAACATTAACAGTATATACAAGTTTCCAAACACATATCAAGTAATAAGGAAACTTCATGTGACGATGACAGAATGCTTATGTATAAAAGAGTTTGTAACTAGCTGGTTTAATCCTCAAAAGTAACAAATTTCGATTTTTAATGAACCTATCTTTATTCATCAAATGCATTTTCCCACATATGTAACAGTATATCTGCTGTTGTATGTTACTCTTTATGTTATACATGTGCAATCCGTATCTTTATTTCTCTATGCAAAATTGCTCATGTACCATCGTGCGTTGTTTTAGAGAATAAAGAATCTTGAATCATGATGATAAGCAATACAAATTTCCGGGCATACAATGAGGGGTTTCGATAGAACGATTATCTCGTAGTGTGGAAACGAAAACTTCACTCGTCTTACGATTATGTTTTTACAACGCCTTGTTATTTTCTAATCAAAATTAAAGTTACCTTATAATTGAAAGTGAAAGTCAATACTTATTGATGCAATGTGATAATTACCCTTCTCTTCACTCTTTACTTTTTAGTAAATGACCTCAAAGCAAAAGTTAGTCCTTAAAGCAGTATGAACCTTCCAAATAACAAAATTAGCAAATATCAATTTAAAGAAGACCGCATAAAGAACAAAACTGGCCACCTGGTTACTTTTTAGGGAGAAGGAGTGTTTGAACAACAAGCTCAAATCAAAGGATCTGAAATTTACTCACAGATTTTAATGTAATAGGCATTTTCTTTATTTTTGTTTGTGTATGAATTTCAACAAGGGATCAAAATTTATAATTTTTATTTGAAAAATCCAAAATTTAAAGTGCAGTTTCTCCCAAATGACAGTAGTCATATTTGGCAAAAATTGTCTCATATTTTCATTATTTCTGCATATTGGGGATTTTTATTTATTTTAAGTAGCCTATACAAGAGCAATTGTTATATCTGGAGTGGAACATACATCAAATTAATCAAAAACGTCCAAGGAAACCACATTCATTTTACAAATAATGGGGTGCTTAATTAGGTTCTTTGTGTATATATATATACATTTTCTCTAATTCATATCCCATCAATTAATCTTAGATATTTATCAAAAGGACTAGTTTGTGAGAAATTTACATCATACAAAACAAAGCAATGTTCTCAAACAAAACATGACAACCATAAACCCATTATCAATTATCCTTCCGCTAAACAAATAGATTGAAATATCTTAATATTTGTACACAAATAGCAAAAGGCAAAATCAATGTTAATATCTCTCCATAAACACCATATTTTCAAAGTTGTCAAATTCATGACCAAATATGACAGTTTTATCTATATATTCAAGACGTCTCAATTCATCTTTTCATGTCTTCAAATATTTGTTAGACTTAAAACGTTTAAAATCTCCTTACATTAAGATACACATACACATGTGTAGTTTATTCAACCTGCTGAACTTAAACTTAAACCTTTTTACCTTTATACCTTTTTGATATAATTATCAATGCATTTGAATGAAATACTCATAATATCAAACGTCATTTCGTTCCCAGGTGTATGTTTTTAAAATTCTTCAATATTTTCTTACCTACATTTTATCAGATACAATTTCAAACATTTTAAAAGCGGTAGTTAAGCTAAATGATTATTGGCTTTTCTTATTGGTCAT
Source organism: Steromphala cineraria (assembly GCA_916613615.1). Taxonomy (NCBI): domain Eukaryota; kingdom Metazoa; phylum Mollusca; class Gastropoda; order Trochida; family Trochidae; genus Steromphala; species Steromphala cineraria. The sequence continues at coordinate 56,696,772 of OU744729.1, forward strand.
AACTGCCAGAATAACTTTTAAAAACTTCAGAATAACTTGTTCATCAATGTGTCTTTTTAATGTTTTGAGAAGCATGTTAGAGTTAATCCAAACTATGTGAGGTAGTATTGCATTAAACAACTCATATTAGACATGTTTTGAAAACGTTACACGCGTTTGCTTTTTGAACGTATAATCCAACCAGTTTCAACCATTTAGTTTTTATTATGCCCCCGAATCGGAGATTCCGGGGGTATATTGTTTTTCACCTGTCCGTCTGTCCGGTCGTCTGTCTGTCCGTTTGTCCACACAAACTTTAACCTTGGTCATAACTTTTGATTGGTCAGGGCTAGGTCTTTGATACTTGACATATGGATCCCTTGTGGTGAGACCTTTCAGATGACACCATGACATTTGACCTTGTGACCTTGACCTTGACACAGCGAGCCTTTTCCGAAAACTTTAACCTTGGCTATAGTTTCTATACTGTCAGTGCTAGGTCTTTGATACTTGACATGTGTATCCCTTGTGATGAGACCTATAGATGACACCATGATATTTGACCTTTTCCTTCCGTCCGTCCGTCCGCTTGTCCACAAAAACTTTAACCTTGGTCATAACTTTTGATTGGTCAGAGCTAACTCTTTGATACTTGACATATGGATCCCTTGTGATGAGACCTTTCAGATGACACCATGACATTTGACCTTGTGACCTTGATCTTGACACAGCGAGCATTTTAAACTTTAACCTTGGTCATAACTTTTGATTGGTCAGAGCTAGCTCTTTGATACTTGACATATGGATCCCTTGTGATGAGACCTTTCAGATGACACCATGACATTTGACCTTGTGACCTTGACCTTGACACAGCGAGCCTTTTCCGAAAACTTAAACCTTGGCTATAGTTTTTATACTGTCAGTGCTAGGTCTTTGATACTTGACATGTGTATCCCTTGTGATGAGACCTTTCAGATGACACCATGATATTTGACCTTTTCCGTCCGTCCGTCCGTCTGTCCGTTTGTCCACAAAAACTTGAACCTTGGTCACAACTTTTGATTGGTTAGAGCTAGCTCTTTGATACTTGACATATGGATCCCTTGTGATGAGACCTTTCAGATGACACCATGACATTTGACCTTGTGACCTTGACCTTGACACAGCGAGCAGGATGCATCCGGGGGCATTCGTGTTTCACAAACACATCTTGTTTTTTTCAATTTAAAAACAAAATTAACACCTGAAAACCAAATAAGGACATTATCGACATGTTTTGTATCAATGAAATTGTATTCTTTTAGTTGCAATGTTATAATGACATTTGTAAAGTTTCAACTTGGTAAAGATGAACTCAAAGACACTCATTCACTTAACCCCTTTTTCAGTTTGTTAACCCCCTTGGTGCTTCATAAAAATAACGTTGACGCTTACCCCGTGCCAGATAAATTTCTGTGACGTCAACGAAAATTGATACATGTTCGTAATTCAGCTGTATCTTTTTTGTCCGGCGACATCAAATCACCAAATTACACACACTTGTTCACTATGTAATTTGCTAGTGACAGATATAAAAAATCTGTAAATATTTAGGTGAATGACGACTGTCGATGCTGTCAAACAGAAAGACCGTGTTTTTACGGTAAATTCAGTAAACTACATGTTGGTATCCCGACCCTCCATTGCTTGGAAAAAGTTTCCATTTGTATAAACTGTAAATTATTTTACACTTTTCGAGAGAGAAAATGTCAGTGATCACAATGGTGTGTTTACTTTCTGCATGCACCTACTAGATCCGGAACTACTACAATTTATCTTTTTGTAACCAATTTGTTGAACATTGTTTCTTGTGACGTCATTGACAAACAATGCGCGGAAAATCAACTATGCATAGAAGTCGATCGTTTGTTTTCATGACAAATGGATACTGGCTGAAATTTCAGCCACCGATAGACATTTCTCTCGTCCTAAATATGATGTAAATTTCAGATACATAAGCACGGAAATTACATTGCATTAATCATACTTCAAACGACAACTGTTTTCGACGAGATGGAAACTGAAAACAAGCGACTTTTTGCAACTACGTACCAAAGTATCAACTGATCATTACATAATGGACAAACTATATCCATAATCAAAGATTGGCAAAAATGAATTCACAGGCATTCATTTGATATAGTTTTCTTTTGATATTTTAAGTGAAATATATGACGCCCACTTCCTACAAAATCCGGTAATTCAATCAGAACGGTGTTACGGCAAATTTCGCCATTACTGTTTGGTCGCATTGGTTGTGAACTTTGATTATCATAGCTGCGCTGAAATAGCGTACAAAACAATTATGAACAAATTTTTTAGTATTATAGACATCTAAAGCAGAACAAATTCATTAATTAAGGTATGTGTCAAGTGAAAATGTATAAAATCCAAAGTATTTTTCACACAAATGTGAAAAAAACTGAAACCTAAAAAAAACCAGTCATTACCTCGTTTTACTCAAATAAAACAAATTTACATAACACTTATATCGTACAAGTTTTAAAAAGAAATTTTAAAATCATATTTTATTTTATTTGGATTTAATAGTCTTACTTTAAACGGAAAAATAAGCTTCCAGTGTCCTCAGTAATACATGTATCCGAACCGGCCGTCAAACTTGACTGACGGCCCTTCATCGTGTAAGCTCCGCCCCCTTTACGAGATGGCACGATTTATTTCGCGCAAAAAATATGGCGGGAACATTGCGTAGTTGTATGTTTAGGCTTCTTAAGAATCTCAAGCCTATTCAAGTTTATTTGAATCAGTAACACTCATTTCTAAATTACAAAGAAGTTTGAAATATGAATAAACAGACCCACATCACTTGATTGTTAGCCACGCCCCCAACGGGCCAAGGACACAGGGCAGCAAGTTGTCTCCCCTAGACCATGTTTGATAACTCTCACAAGTGTTTGTTTCAGACATGTATGTCACATATTCAACATACCAGTAGGGCTTGAAAATAACTTGAGAGGTAAGATATATTGAAGAGAATATTACCTAACAAACTCAATGATAATAAACCTGAAAAAAGGAAACAAAATCCCACTTTAATATAATGTTGAACCAAACTTTGAGATGTTTAGTTTTAAATAGTTATCAAAAATACATTTAAAAAAAGCTTTCCAGGAAAAAATATTTTTATCAAGTCACATGGAAAAAAAAGTTGTTTCTCATAACTTGGGTAATTTTCACTTTTCACTTACAACAGTTTCAATAATTATAGATTATCTATGAAGGATGTAAAACTTCTTGATTTTCAATTAAGATTCTTGCATAGAGCTGTCTATACTAAAAAGGAATTGTTAAGAATGAATCTAGTTGATAATGATCTAATAATGTAGCTTTTGCAAAGATTTCTCTGAGAGCATATGTCATGTTTATTGGGAATGTGTTGAGACCATTAAATTCTGGATTGAACTTGAAGTTTGGATAAACAACTATTTGCCACAAACTATCACATTCTCTAAATACCTGATTTGGTTTGTTACATCACAACATAATGTTTTGATGAACCAAATCATTATCTCAGCAAAAAAATATATTAATTTATGCAATATTAAGAATATTATTCCAAAATTCATTAATTACAAAAAAATATTAAAACAGATATTTCCAGTGGAAAATTTACTATCGCAGAGAAACAATGAAATTGAAAAGTTCAAGAAAAAATGGTTCTCACTCATTCCAGTCTTCAGTACATTATGTTATAATACATTTACTATGTCTATTATTTACATATGCACTGACCTTGTAACCAATTGGAACAAAAAAAAACCCAAAAAACCAAAACAACACAAAACAAAAATTTCACTTTTCAAACATTTCATAGGTTGGAAGCAAATCAGAGACTCAAAGGTGTCATTCCTGTACATGAGAATGTTCTTTGATATATTCATAGATTGTTTCTTTTATTTTCCATAATATTCATAGATTGTTAATAGGTAATGGAAGTTAAATTGTGACATAGCTAGGGAAATAAATATATGGAAGAAGAATTTAGGCAAAATTGAATTATATAGATTTTATTCAATTAATATACATCAAATGTAAATATGTAAACTATTGTTTGTTCTTTTTAAGCGGATGAATAGTTCTCAAGTCCAAGTCATCACATGAACCTGTATTCAGAACAGAAGCTGATATCTGTTTGATGTCATCTACAACATGGAAGAAGGGCTTACTGTCACCCTACAAATAGATAAATATAGTCTAATTAAAATATCAGTTTTCTCTTTCAACAATTTCAGAAAAAAATGAGATTCAAATAAGGGGAAAATTTATAGCTCTTTATATATACAGATTACTGCAATCATTATTAGGCAAGCTATATCACTGTCCTACAATTTTTCTTTAAACCCCCCTCCCTCATATGTACCCTAATTGTTTGCTCAATGCAATATTAAAAGAACAAGGATAATATGTGCCTTTAGGGTCACTTGTTACCAATGTGCTTACTGCTTAGACAGAAATATGGACATACAGTACTACTATTATGTTATATTAAATAATCTAACCAAAAGATTATATTTAAAATATTTTGACATTATTGTTAGTCTAATATGTGAAATGTTGTCTTCTCCCACTGCAAATCTTGAAGTATATTTACAGGCCAAATGACATGCAGTATCAAATCAAATCAGCAGTTCAATGGTTATTTTAAGCCCTGCCCAAATAAGTCAAATTCATTTGAGAAATTCTGTAAATAATTCATTTAGCCTCATATTTATTGCCAAAGAACACACATTCCTATTTTAAATACTGATAGATTTTTCTCTTGAACATTAATTGTTTTTGATATAACATGCTGAATTAACCCAAAGTCTAAACTTTTATTTGACATGATGAACAAATTCTTATAATTATATGGAAAACTAATACATAAATCATTAAATTACAAATTGAAAATGATAATGATTATTGATACAACAGATATTACAGTTTTGGAAAAACAAACAGCTTAACTGACTAATGAAATATTCAGAAATCTACAAAGCATATATATATCCATGAAACCTAAGAGCCTAAAACCAAAAGCAAAACTTGAGTTGCGTATTATACTTTTTTGAATAATTTTGAAATACAGCATATAATCATTTCTATTTACACTGACATGTACCTGACTGACAGTATGTTTATTTTATTACAAAAGGATTCAGTATAATTAAATTATTAATTTGAATAAATAATTTTTTCACGTCAATATATGAATAAATTCATATGAAAAAATTGAAACGAATATTTAGCCAGAAGACAATTTAAATCGGGGATTGATTGTGGTACTTTTGAAAATTATTTGACCATGAATAAGAAATATTTTGATGTCTAGATCTAGACTACATTTCAATGGCAAGGGCCCATCTCATGAATATTCATAGCACGCCGAAATTATCGATAGAATCTGTCAATATCTATGGTCAGATATCTATTAAAAATCAACAGATTTATAACAAGTATATTAGTCGTCACAAAACGTAAAAATAGGAATTCTACATAACCAAGAAATACATAAAATACCTACTCACACATGTGAACAAGCACTGCCCCCCTCCCCACGCGAGAGTTGGCATTGGATCTGAGCGCACCTGGGCGGAACGAACTGGTTTTGAAGTTCTTCTTGTCGCGAGCTTAATTTCCAGACGACAAATTGGCGCAAGTGAAACCGTCTATCGGATCAATCAACATATGCGCGGTTTTATATCAAATATCCCCATTTTCCCTTCACCTGCCATGCGAAATAAAAGTATTCGTAAATATTGAAATTAATATCCTTATCTTTAAAGTTTAATTATTCCGAATTATTGACAAAATTTGACTCGATACATGTGTAAATAAATCCATTATATTTCATCACATTCCACAGTTAGACAGCGAATGTACATATTTTCCTTACTCAAACAGCGACACAATCCTACAATTTTTTAAACCGAAATTATAGAGTATTGCCCAAGAATGAATTTGACCATGTCCCCGATAGTCTTACAGTTTTCTTTTCTTTTATACCTATTGTACTACAGTGAATTTAAGTACTGGTAAAATTAATCTACCCCCGTTATGTGAATTACAGATACCAATCCAAATGTGTTTAATAAATGTATTTTATCCACACAAAATACAATAATTATACACTGCAAGTTTTCAAAATGAACAATGATTATGTCAAGTCGACCAGTAGACGCTCGGTACCGAACATGAACTCTTTGACAGTCTTTAGGGAATGCGAATCTAGCAGTACGTCAGTGACACTGCATCCGCCATGTTTTACATGCGAGAGAAAGGTGCTCGATTCAATGTCGACTGTTTTTGGACGGCCCAAGTCTAAGGCGTCATGAAGAAGTATGATTTTGCCAAAAATAACAATGGACAGGTAACTATTTACTGGTGTTGCAATTATTTTCGCGTGACATTATGTCAATCGGAGTTTTTGAACGCGATATTTACGTAGTATCACGAAAACTGTGCCCGGTCATTTTTCATCAGATATGAAAGTTGTTTACATGATGACTTTTAGTTACGCGCGATCTATCCGATGAGTAAAACTATCATCAAAGCTTATGGAGATGTAGTTTAGATATCTAGTAACAATGTTCAGTCAATTATGTTTCAATACCTGCAACGAAAATAACGTATCGTCTTTTTTTCGTTCAATGTACACTTTGTGTCGTCAACAAAAAGTCAAACATGGCGCCAAGTTCAAATTGCTTTGTAGTTGATTTTGGGAAAATAGGTGTAACTCCAATAAAAATGTATGAATACCTATTTTTTTTGTACCAAATTAATGCTGAGAGATTTTTTAAGTCAGAAGATATTTATTTATATGTAATTATCGATTTATTAAATGTATATTTAGTTGTAAGTTGGGAATGTCAGGGAATGTACATTTATGTACACCCCGGCACCTGGATGGCGTTTCGTGTATGTACATTTATGTTCAGGCTGGCGCTAAGGGGGTTAATTAAAGGTCAGATGTTTACTCCATTTTTGTTTTTGAGCTTTGAAACAAAATAGCTGCAGGAAAAAGTAATTGCAGAACATATCATATACTATGTCCAATTAAATGAATGGCACGAATACCTTAAAATAAAGATTAATTGTCCAATGTGTTCTTTTAATAAGAGGTGGCAAGGTGAATCGTAATAATAATGCTGAGGAATATATGGATGACAACTTCTTTGTACATTGTATGCGACGTTTCGACACAGATTCTTGTGTCGTTCTCAAGCAGAGAAACGTCGCATACAATGTACAAAGAAGTTGTCATCCATATATTCCTCAGCATTATTGTCATTCCAACTTCTAAAATGCCTCTCAAAGAAGTTGAATCGTAATAAGTTATCCTTGATTTTACTCATTGATCTTTTTCAGTTTTGTAATTATGATTATCCTCTCTGGTACAGAATAATAATCCTGTACTTTCCACATTTACCAACGGGTCATGTTTCCAACTGATGATATTCACTGTCGGAAAATACAACGATGTTATAAGCAGTGTATATAAAGCCTTACATTTTTCTTTAGAAATGAAATGTTTTCGTCGATGTTGTCCTCTGTGGTCACAATATGACACAATGTTTGATAGATGGTTCCTAACAATGTGCATTGAAATTGTCCACTGTAGTACGTTAATCCTTGAACGGTAGTTACTTTGCTTGAAAATCAATTTTGTCACCTTGACAGTCAACATATGTACAGACAAAATTAATAGTACACTTAGGAAATTGAAAACGTCAATGGCGTCTCTTGAAGAATAAAAGACATCTATTGAACGGCATACTCATGAATAGTTTGTCGTAAAGTGGAAATAATGAATGTCTTTTGGTGAAGAAGGAGGTTCTCCACTCATTATTAAGGACCATTTTGTCATAAGAATAAGGCCACATTGCATTTTCTTCCTTGCGCCTCCCGCACATTGAATATAGGCAAGGGTAACCAATTTCATTTACGATGTATTATTTAATGTTACATCTTTAAATGAAGCTTTATTCTTTTGATTAAAATATTTAATTGAAAAGGTTTTGAGCATCCACTATTCTAAAACTATCAATATGAGTATTATAACGAAATAAATATGTGTTTGAAAAGATTGTGACTATTTCATATGAAGCTATAGTGTAATGGAGAATGCATGAAAATGAGTTGAGTTGTATTTTAAAATTACGTTTAAAAATTAAAATATCTTAACATACAATTCAACTAAACAAACAAATCTCAACGCAACCGTCACTTTGCTAACGATGTTCTTGTCCCTTGAAAATACTAATGCCAATAACTTATTTTGGCATGAAAAATTTCAAACTTGATACTTTCAATATAACTGAGTGTGTCAGGTTTTAAATAAATAGGTTACAGCATTGTTTGAATCTGTCTTGTAAGACACCATAATCATATTACATTACAAAGAACGTCATTTACACTTTTGAATGACATGAGTTTTTAAAACATAATGTCTTGAAAAGAATGAGGTTACATTCATTCTTATAGGGTATATTGGGTATATATTTGTCTAAATCATTAAGTAACGCCTTTTTACAAAATTTACATATTGTTTGAGAACATTGCAAGGAAAGGATAGTCCTATACTATAAACTTTGTGTTGATATTAATAGCTTGTAAACTCAACATTGATAACAAATCATCATTGTCAAATGTGAAAGAACCATAAAGCAACAAATCATAACTTTCCAAGGACAAAGGTTTTTAAGATATGTTTAAACGCTGCCATTCTGGCTAAATCGAAGCACCTTTGGTTTACATAAAAGAAATGTATTATTGTATTTAATGTCAAATTAAATGTTGACATCGATATCATCGGCAATCATATTTGACAATGTATTCCCTGGGGATATCAACTGACAACAACAGTATAAAACATTAATGAGTGGTGATGGATAGGTCTCGTGAAGTGAGAAAGTGTCATTTTCACTCGTGGCTGCGGCACTCGGAGAAAAATAATATTCGACAAAAGCAATAAAATTGTCTCTATGTATTACCTCCCTTTGAAGCACGAATATCTCCCTTTGAGAAAACAACAAAGGCCCTGCGTCACGTCGTCAGTAAGTATAAACGTTGGATGACTAGTAGCCATGTTTAGGTATCTTACTGTTTCACTCGTAAAGCGAGAAAGTGTTATTTTCACTCGTCTCTGCACCACTGGTGACAATTTCACTTTCTCGCTCCACACGATGAGATAGAAGTGATATTTGGCAAACACAAACTATTCATGAAATGGCATATTTTCTAAAACTTACTATTTTGAGAGTTCGCAGTTTTAATTATTGATCCTTTCGCTTGATACAATGTCAGTGAAACCAACTTTGCTACAGGTGGCCAGTAGATCCTGATGATTGTTTATCATGATCAGTCATAACCTTTGTTTCATCCTTCAACAAGACATCGACACATCACAATAAATCAATTTCCTTTAACTTTATCAAGATTAATGAAACATATGGATATTAGTTGTTTCAATCAACCTAGAACGACTTTTTGTCATTAAAAAGAAGAAATATAATTGTAATATTGATTAAGATTTAAAATAAGAAGCTAAAAGTCAGCTTCCTCTAACTTTGAGAAGTTGTGCAGTGACGGTTAACCACATAGGGATAGTGTCATTGAATTGTATTTAATGAAGCATTTTTAGATAAAAAATTAGCAAAATGTATTTAATGAAGCATTTTTAGATAAAAAATTAGCAAAATTGTGAAACATTGTTCCTTTTGCAGACATTATTATAATTTACAGGAATGAAGTATTTTTCAACTTTACCATCTATACGTTTTTCTAAATTGTGTAGGATGGTTCCCCCTTGTATATTTGACAGAATGTTTTTATTTAAACAAGTAGGCAATACTGATGTTACCCAGGCAACCCGATGAGGTAACGACACTCTCACTATGACACCTGTTCAATGTATGTGCGGTCTGATTATGTTTTAAAACAATAAGTAGAAATGTTAGCTAGTATCACTTTAGGCTCATACTAGTTTCTTCCTCTTTAAATTAGGAAAGAGTTCAATGTGTCAAGAAAGATCGTCCCGTAGTATTATTTACCATGCTATTAATGAAGTTGATATTAGTTTTGTAGATGCAGACTGAAAATAAATATTACTATCACCAACCATTGACAATACATGAATTTTATTTTGTGTTGATAAGCTCGTTAGCTGTTAGTTGGATCAATCAGGTCAAATTGTTGCATATTTATAATTATAAATATCATAATAGATAATTTCACTTTTTATTCCTCAAACACTGTCACCATCACACCCTTAACAGCCAGGGAACTTTCAAATCAACATACATATGATTATGATTATGATTATCCTCTCTGGTACAGAATAATAATCCTGTACTTTCCACATTTACCAACGGGTCATGTTTCCAACTGATGATATTCACTGTCGGAAAATACAACGATGTTATAAGCAGTGTATATAAAGCCTTACATTTTTCTTTAGAAATGAAATGTTTTCGTCGATGTTGTCCTCTGTGGTCACAATATGACACAATGTTTGATAGATGGTTCCTAACAATGTGCATTGAAATTGTCCACTGTAGTACGTTAATCCTTGAACGGTAGTTACTTTGCTTGAAAATCAATTTTGTCACCTTGACAGTCAACATATGTACAGACAAAATTAATAGTACACTTAGGAAATTGAAAACGTCAATGGCGTCTCTTGAAGAATAAAAGACATCTATTGAACGGCATACTCATGAATAGTTTGTCGTAAAGTGGAAATAATGAATGTCTTTTGGTGAAGAAGGAGGTTCTCCACTCATTATTAAGGACCATTTTGTCATAAGAATAAGGCCACATTGCATTTTCTTCCTTGCGCCTCCCGCACATTGAATATAGGCAAGGGTAACCAATTTCATTTACGATGTATTATTTAATGTTACATCTTTAAATGAAGCTTTATTCTTTTGATTAAAATATTTAATTGAAAAGGTTTTGAGCATCCACTATTCTAAAACTATCAATATGAGTATTATAACGAAATAAATATGTGTTTGAAAAGATTGTGACTATTTCATATGAAGCTATAGTGTAATGGAGAATGCATGAAAATGAGTTGAGTTGTATTTTAAAATTACGTTTAAAAATTAAAATATCTTAACATACAATTCAACTAAACAAACAAATCTCAACGCAACCGTCACTTTGCTAACGATGTTCTTGTCCCTTGAAAATACTAATGCCAATAACTTATTTTGGCATGAAAAATTTCAAACTTGATACTTTCAATATAACTGAGTGTGTCAGGTTTTAAATAAATAGGTTACAGCATTGTTTGAATCTGTCTTGTAAGACACCATAATCATATTACATTACAAAGAACGTCATTTACACTTTTGAATGACATGAGTTTTTAAAACATAATGTCTTGAAAAGAATGAGGTTACATTCATTCTTATAGGGTATATTGGGTATATATTTGTCTAAATCATTAAGTAACGCCTTTTTACAAAATTTACATATTGTTTGAGAACATTGCAAGGAAAGGATAGTCCTATACTATAAACTTTGTGTTGATATTAATAGCTTGTAAACTCAACATTGATAACAAATCATCATTGTCAAATGTGAAAGAACCATAAAGCAACAAATCATAACTTTCCAAGGACAAAGGTTTTTAAGATATGTTTAAACGCTGCCATTCTGGCTAAATCGAAGCACCTTTGGTTTACATAAAAGAAATGTATTATTGTATTTAATGTCAAATTAAATGTTGACATCGATATCATCGGCAATCATATTTGACAATGTATTCCCTGGGGATATCAACTGACAACAACAGTATAAAACATTAATGAGTGGTGATGGATAGGTCTCGTGAAGTGAGAAAGTGTCATTTTCACTCGTGGCTGCGGCACTCGGAGAAAAATAATATTCGACAAAAGCAATAAAATTGTCTCTATGTATTACCTCCCTTTGAAGCACGAATATCTCCCTTTGAGAAAACAACAAAGGCCCTGCGTCACGTCGTCAGTAAGTATAAACGTTGGATGACTAGTAGCCATGTTTAGGTATCTTACTGTTTCACTCGTAAAGCGAGAAAGTGTTATTTTCACTCGTCTCTGCACCACTGGTGACAATTTCACTTTCTCGCTCCACACGATGAGATAGAAGTGATATTTGGCAAACACAAACTATTCATGAAATGGCATATTTTCTAAAACTTACTATTTTGAGAGTTCGCAGTTTTAATTATTGATCCTTTCGCTTGATACAATGTCAGTGAAACCAACTTTGCTACAGGTGGCCAGTAGATCCTGATGATTGTTTATCATGATCAGTCATAACCTTTGTTTCATCCTTCAACAAGACATCGACACATCACAATAAATCAATTTCCTTTAACTTTATCAAGATTAATGAAACATATGGATATTAGTTGTTTCAATCAACCTAGAACGACTTTTTGTCATTAAAAAGAAGAAATATAATTGTAATATTGATTAAGATTTAAAATAAGAAGCTAAAAGTCAGCTTCCTCTAACTTTGAGAAGTTGTGCAGTGACGGTTAACCACATAGGGATAGTGTCATTGAATTGTATTTAATGAAGCATTTTTAGATAAAAAATTAGCAAAATGTATTTAATGAAGCATTTTTAGATAAAAAATTAGCAAAATTGTGAAACATTGTTCCTTTTGCAGACATTATTATAATTTACAGGAATGAAGTATTTTTCAACTTTACCATCTATACGTTTTTCTAAATTGTGTAGGATGGTTCCCCCTTGTATATTTGACAGAATGTTTTTATTTAAACAAGTAGGCAATACTGATGTTACCCAGGCAACCCGATGAGGTAACGACACTCTCACTATGACACCTGTTCAATGTATGTGCGGTCTGATTATGTTTTAAAACAATAAGTAGAAATGTTAGCTAGTATCACTTTAGGCTCATACTAGTTTCTTCCTCTTTAAATTAGGAAAGAGTTCAATGTGTCAAGAAAGATCGTCCCGTAGTATTATTTACCATGCTATTAATGAAGTTGATATTAGTTTTGTAGATGCAGACTGAAAATAAATATTACTATCACCAACCATTGACAATACATGAATTTTATTTTGTGTTGATAAGCTCGTTAGCTGTTAGTTGGATCAATCAGGTCAAATTGTTGCATATTTATAATTATAAATATCATAATAGATAATTTCACTTTTTATTCCTCAAACACTGTCACCATCACACCCTTAACAGCCAGGGAACTTTCAAATCAACATACATATGATTATGATTATGATTATCCTCTCTGGTACAGAATAATAATCCTGTACTTTCCACATTTACCAACGGGTCATGTTTCCAACTGATGATATTCACTGTCGGAAAATACAACGATGTTATAAGCAGTGTATATAAAGCCTTACATTTTTCTTTAGAAATGAAATGTTTTCGTCGATGTTGTCCTCTGTGGTCACAATATGACACAATGTTTGATAGATGGTTCCTAACAATGTGCATTGAAATTGTCCACTGTAGTACGTTAATCCTTGAACGGTAGTTACTTTGCTTGAAAATCAATTTTGTCACCTTGACAGTCAACATATGTACAGACAAAATTAATAGTACACTTAGGAAATTGAAAACGTCAATGGCGTCTCTTGAAGAATAAAAGACATCTATTGAACGGCATACTCATGAATAGTTTGTCGTAAAGTGGAAATAATGAATGTCTTTTGGTGAAGAAGGAGGTTCTCCACTCATTATTAAGGACCATTTTGTCATAAGAATAAGGCCACATTGCATTTTCTTCCTTGCGCCTCCCGCACATTGAATATAGGCAAGGGTAACCAATTTCATTTACGATGTATTATTTAATGTTACATCTTTAAATGAAGCTTTATTCTTTTGATTAAAATATTTAATTGAAAAGGTTTTGAGCATCCACTATTCTAAAACTATCAATATGAGTATTATAACGAAATAAATATGTGTTTGAAAAGATTGTGACTATTTCATATGAAGCTATAGTGTAATGGAGAATGCATGAAAATGAGTTGAGTTGTATTTTAAAATTACGTTTAAAAATTAAAATATCTTAACATACAATTCAACTAAACAAACAAATCTCAACGCAACCGTCACTTTGCTAACGATGTTCTTGTCCCTTGAAAATACTAATGCCAATAACTTATTTTGGCATGAAAAATTTCAAACTTGATACTTTCAATATAACTGAGTGTGTCAGGTTTTAAATAAATAGGTTACAGCATTGTTTGAATCTGTCTTGTAAGACACCATAATCATATTACATTACAAAGAACGTCATTTACACTTTTGAATGACATGAGTTTTTAAAACATAATGTCTTGAAAAGAATGAGGTTACATTCATTCTTATAGGGTATATTGGGTATATATTTGTCTAAATCATTAAGTAACGCCTTTTTACAAAATTTACATATTGTTTGAGAACATTGCAAGGAAAGGATAGTCCTATACTATAAACTTTGTGTTGATATTAATAGCTTGTAAACTCAACATTGATAACAAATCATCATTGTCAAATGTGAAAGAACCATAAAGCAACAAATCATAACTTTCCAAGGACAAAGGTTTTTAAGATATGTTTAAACGCTGCCATTCTGGCTAAATCGAAGCACCTTTGGTTTACATAAAAGAAATGTATTATTGTATTTAATGTCAAATTAAATGTTGACATCGATATCATCGGCAATCATATTTGACAATGTATTCCCTGGGGATATCAACTGACAACAACAGTATAAAACATTAATGAGTGGTGATGGATAGGTCTCGTGAAGTGAGAAAGTGTCATTTTCACTCGTGGCTGCGGCACTCGGAGAAAAATAATATTCGACAAAAGCAATAAAATTGTCTCTATGTATTACCTCCCTTTGAAGCACGAATATCTCCCTTTGAGAAAACAACAAAGGCCCTGCGTCACGTCGTCAGTAAGTATAAACGTTGGATGACTAGTAGCCATGTTTAGGTATCTTACTGTTTCACTCGTAAAGCGAGAAAGTGTTATTTTCACTCGTCTCTGCACCACTGGTGACAATTTCACTTTCTCGCTCCACACGATGAGATAGAAGTGATATTTGGCAAACACAAACTATTCATGAAATGGCATATTTTCTAAAACTTACTATTTTGAGAGTTCGCAGTTTTAATTATTGATCCTTTCGCTTGATACAATGTCAGTGAAACCAACTTTGCTACAGGTGGCCAGTAGATCCTGATGATTGTTTATCATGATCAGTCATAACCTTTGTTTCATCCTTCAACAAGACATCGACACATCACAATAAATCAATTTCCTTTAACTTTATCAAGATTAATGAAACATATGGATATTAGTTGTTTCAATCAACCTAGAACGACTTTTTGTCATTAAAAAGAAGAAATATAATTGTAATATTGATTAAGATTTAAAATAAGAAGCTAAAAGTCAGCTTCCTCTAACTTTGAGAAGTTGTGCAGTGACGGTTAACCACATAGGGATAGTGTCATTGAATTGTATTTAATGAAGCATTTTTAGATAAAAAATTAGCAAAATGTATTTAATGAAGCATTTTTAGATAAAAAATTAGCAAAATTGTGAAACATTGTTCCTTTTGCAGACATTATTATAATTTACAGGAATGAAGTATTTTTCAACTTTACCATCTATACGTTTTTCTAAATTGTGTAGGATGGTTCCCCCTTGTATATTTGACAGAATGTTTTTATTTAAACAAGTAGGCAATACTGATGTTACCCAGGCAACCCGATGAGGTAACGACACTCTCACTATGACACCTGTTCAATGTATGTGCGGTCTGATTATGTTTTAAAACAATAAGTAGAAATGTTAGCTAGTATCACTTTAGGCTCATACTAGTTTCTTCCTCTTTAAATTAGGAAAGAGTTCAATGTGTCAAGAAAGATCGTCCCGTAGTATTATTTACCATGCTATTAATGAAGTTGATATTAGTTTTGTAGATGCAGACTGAAAATAAATATTACTATCACCAACCATTGACAATACATGAATTTTATTTTGTGTTGATAAGCTCGTTAGCTGTTAGTTGGATCAATCAGGTCAAATTGTTGCATATTTATAATTATAAATATCATAATAGATAATTTCACTTTTTATTCCTCAAACACTGTCACCATCACACCCTTAACAGCCAGGGAACTTTCAAATCAACATACATATATACAATCATTACAATGATGTTTATTTACAATAAAAAACACAAAACATTTACACAACAAACACAAGTAAGACAGTAATAATTAAGTTGTCTTTGAACAAGAGTCATCAGAAGATGACTACATATCCCACCGGTAACACAATAAAACAGAATAACCATCTTAAAACTATATAAGATTAATATCAAGGACCAAGTCATCTTCTGCAAGTCCAAGTTCAATCTCCATGAAAACAGCCACATTTTTTAAGAAAAGAAGACACATCTACACATGATGACTGATCCATAACCATATCTCAATGAACTAGCCATAATAGTTTCGGAGTTATGATTACGGTTGTTGCTATGATTATATCCTACGGTATAACACATCGCTTTTGTAATGTACAGCGCTATTAAAGATTGTTTTCAAAATACGCGCTATATCAAATTAATAGTTTGTGGTTTATGATTTATGTGCAATATTCCCTTTAATATTGTCCTTTAATATCTATATGATTCAAGAAAAGCAACAATTGATTCATGATCTTTATCCCTTGCTATTTGAATTGGTGTTCTTCCGTGGTGGTCCCTGTTCCGCTCGAATCCTCTCAGTTTCTTCAGAGTCGTCAGATACTTGACCATATCTAATTGGCCATAATGACAGGCAATGTGGAAAACATTCTGACCAAACATATCTAGTGATGTCAGACTTGCTCCATGCTGTGTGTGTAGAATATAGATAAGTATACTTTCAGGTTGTTCAGCCGCCATCATGAGAGGAGTTCTTCCTACATGTTCTTTAGACTCCAGATCAATGATGTTTAATGACAGGACATATCTAACAACTTTTACAAATCCCTCTGCACAAGCAAGATGGAGAATAGTGTTGTTGTCATTATCAACTGCTCTAAAATCAGCCCCTCTTTCGTTCAGGATCTTCAAAACTGGCACCTTTCTAGCATGTAAAAGAGGAGTGTACCCATCTACATCCCTCCACTCCATATCAACCTTGTGGGTATCTATCACCGTTTTAACTATATCAACATTACCATGTTCACAGGCAAAATGCAACACTGTTTTATTGTCCTCATCCACAGCTGTTAGATCACCTCCATGTTGCAGAAGAAAGGCAATCATTTCCGAATCGTCTCGCTGTGCAGCTCGCATGATACATGTCTCTTTCCACTGACCTTTGCAATTGATATCTGCCAACCCCTCGATCACAAGCCTCTTCATATCGTCAAAACTCCCATCTTCACATATTTCCACAAAATTGTTACCATCTGCATACGTGGGACACCAAATATCCTTCTTCTTGCTTGATATCTGCTTATCTGTCAAAAAAGTTTTTTTTTCAAAACATGCTTTCGTTTTGAAATATGCACAGAAATTACGATACTTTGCAGCGACATGAAAATATTAAAGATTATTAGTGTCACGGTTGAAAGGCAATTCTGTAGAACTATCTCCTACATAGGAGATAGTTCTACAGAATTATGTTTTTCACCGTAACACTAATACGTTTAGTATTAGAAAAAATTAATCTTAGTACTGTTTTAAAGTTTATTGTCAATAAATAGAATATGTGTTAACGTTAACCGTTAGCGTTATGTTAAATTGACTAGATAATATTTGTCTTCGTTATACTCGATCTGTTCATAACAATAACTGTGACTTAGCTGTATTTCTCTAAAAGGGGCTAGTACGTTTCTAGGGAGAATAAAAGGCGATGAATGGTAAAATGAATGGTTCTAATTGAAAGACAATGTATTTAAACTCAACGAAGCATTAATAAATGAAACATATAATGTAAAATTCAACAATGCCAGTTTCTTATAAAAAAAAACATAATTAAAGGTGTTCACACAAAAATGGCTGAATCTTTATGATTTGTTCTCTGACTATGGAAGATTGGTTTGTGTAATGAGCTTTTTGACACTATCAAAATATACATTAAGCATTGACATACAATTATCAGTGAAAATTTTAAATACAAATATACAAAAAAAGTGTTACTGTCTCTTTACGTTTTAAGTGATGGTTTAAACATATATGGTTGAAATGGTTGGGATTTGGGACATCAATAACATTAATACCATAACATCAATAATATGCTACTACAGTATTACATTATATTTGCATTTCATAACCACAAGTAATATAGTTACTTCGTTATTTTTTTCAATGTGCAAAGTAAACGATTTCAGTCGCAATTTCAAAATAAGTTGGAAGTAATTATGAGATGAAAGAGATGTTAAGCTGAAGTTTGTTTATCACACGCTTAAGCCTTAAGATGAGAATATACTAGTGTCCAAAAGAAACGCTTCCATATAAATCACAAGATATATTTCAAACCATTGTTAATTGATACGATTAAACCACAGTTTTATCATTTCTCATTTATTATATGCAAAATTTTGAAACATTATCTTTTCATGTTTGCAAGAAAGATCTTCGAGTTTGAATGTCCTTAACTAGGCGAGATAGCATAGAGGAATTGAACGCTTTTGCTTGTTTTAAAACGTTCTGGAGCAATAACGCGTCAACGAATTTGTCAAATAAAGTGCATTATGTCGACAACATTGTTTTCCTACCTAAATGTCACACTTTATCAATTTTAAACTGAAATGTCGAAAAGTTTGTGCAAAAAAAACATTTGAGATTTCGATTTATGCACCCCCATGTGAATGTGAAGACATACAACATCATAAGCATCGTTCACTGAAGAGTGAGAATCTGCATACTTCCTCACAAGACATATGTCTGTCAAATACAGGATATAGAATTTTGTTTTTCTGAAGACGTGTTTAGTATCAAAAGAGTCGTTAAGATATATCATGTCATCATTATCAAATATATATTTATAAATATATTAAAGATTAAATGAGTCACGTTCAATACGTTTTAAGTTAAATTAAGTTACGCATACATGATATATACCAGCAACAAATATATTCCGTATCATGTCACAAACACGACTGTAGATGAAATTTACATAATCCTTTAAAAAAATTTGAAAAAACATTCAACTTCCACAAAAAAAGTTGACGGCGGGATAGATTTGTTGTCATGTTGATTTAGCCTCTTTAGTATTACGCCGAAATTCGTCGGTTCCGGCAGTTTCCCCTGGAGGGAAAAACCCGCTTCACAATCCATTTAAATTTCTTTATCAAATGATTGGTAAGCTTACGACTGGGTTTGTCTGCGGTAAACTGGTTATAGCAACACGCGATAATGGTGAGGGCATTCAGACCGAGACGGAGAGGATATCCCGAATTGTTCCCCCGAAAGAGACAATATTTTTTATATTTTATTCCTCGGAGCACGGTCGATTTTAATCAGACTGTAGTAAACTAATCGGCAAAAGAAACTTATCACTCAATTAAAATTACTCTCATTAAATAACGAAAAGTGCTAAAAGGTTAAAATAAAGTCAGTATAGTATATCAACCAGTCCCAAAAACATTGAAAAACAGAAAATAGTATTTGACATAATCCGTAGTGCGCTCAAAACATTTTAAATGAGAAGGGGTCAAAAACAAAAATTACAGACCATCATTTTGATTATTGTTTCACTCTAAAATCATGAATATTGGAAAGAAAACATCGGATCAGACTTAAATATGCTCAAGACAAGTGTAAGCACAAAAAATAACAATAATTAAACAAAACATAGAAGGATTGTGTGACGTCACCTAATGGCTCTTTCAGTATTCATGTTTACCCTTAATCGTGGCTTCTTCATAGATTGGTGAGTCAGGTTTGACTGAAGCATGTTTTGTGAAATACTGAGTGTTCTTCAATCAGTGACAGGGCATAGGGCCTTTAAATAGCTGTATATCTTTACAAATTAAGTCTATTCTTACCATTTAGAATTTGCAATAAATCAAAGTTTAGTGGTTAATGTAGGACCACTGAGGAATCGGAAGAGCTCTGACCTCACTTGCCCTTGGTCTCCTAGTACGTACGTCCAAAACGCAATACACACTTATAGCATTTGACGTTCATGACGTCACTTAAAGTGTTGACTGTGGTCAAATGCAAACGGGTATAAGTTTTCATATGGTAAAAATACATTTGTTTTTGCTGTTTTGGGATAGTCCAATATCTTGACATCTTATATCTATATTGAGAAAACAAATTGTAAATAAACATTTAGGAACTATGGCAATTCTTCAAAAGTTGGTATCCAAGCACAGTATTTGTCAACTTTCAAATGGTTCTCACAGTTTTGTGATCCGACTATTGATGGGGTGTAGGTGTTCTTTCTACAGGGTTGATGATCGTGATCCATAATTAGCTCTTGTTTGACATTTGTGTCACGTGACTTGGCACCAATGGCATAGTCACGTGATTTTCACCTTTTTTCATTTCCCCCCATAATGCATCAACATTTGTTCTTTACAACTTAAAATATACAAATGTAGGGACAATGTGCTTTTATTGCGATGGTTTCCATCAATATTTAAATAAAATATTGTTCTATATTTTCAGTTCAAAAGTGATAAGTTTCTTTTGCCGATGAGTTTAGTTCCTACTAATTATATTATATATAATGCCCAGAAGCGCCACAGCTAGCATAAGGCATAGAATGCTGAAATATTGTGTAGAGAGTGTTTAGTCAGAAATTATTAATTGTACATTTTGTAACCCTGTGTCCCTACTAAGGGGGAGACCACATTGACCACACACTAAGGGAAAATTGAATACAGTATGAAGCCGGATGAATTACAGAGACAATTCTGTATTTTTAACGTAAGGTTCAATAAATGTATTTGAGTAGTGGATTTGGTACATTAGTTAATGAAGGTCGTGAAATAATCTCAGATTTAGAAAGTAGCGGGTAATACTGAATCTAAGATTAAATGTCCAATGAGTGATGATTCACATTATTCATAACGCAGTGTTGATGTATATACTGCAGTCTGTATGCTAACATAGAAACAAATAAGCACGATAAACACTAGGGGAACGAGTTATTGCACAGAGGATCCCAGATCTAGTAAAACAATTAAATATTATAGCGAAATAGTCCTAACAGTATTGCGTTCTGAGGAGTTCCATGCTATCCGTGACTTCAAAGCTGAGTTTCCCGTGCCGAATTTGATTTCATCACTGCTAGGAGTTTTGACAGAGGTCCAAAATCTCTACCTAAACCATAAGTGTCACACGCAAGTGGATCAAACGTGCAGCAGTTTCGCTTCTAGTGCTCGAGAATTTTTTTTTAAAAAAATGGCTGACACCCCTGATGACACACTACATATGTGTATTGAAGTCGACATCACCTTTGTTGACACCTGGATCCCCCCTTTCCTTGAGGCACCACGCCACAGAACAAACATCCTTGGTTTCCTGATCCTTTGTTACCTAGGCCTCCCAAATCTGTACCCAAACATCTATTCATTCTCGGAAGTTATCAAAATGATGGAACAAAAAGACTGAGTAGCTACAAGTGGGTAGTATTAGATTACAATTATACTTACCTGGTAATTTTAACGGAGTGTTCGTTCTCATAATCTCAGATTGGGTTCCGGTTTCTAACTCATAATTTCCACTCGATGTGTAATTCAAATTCGCTGCAGTGATAACAAGCCGACATAACAGTTGTACTTCGTCAAATACGTAATTTGGACATTTGGTTTTTTGACAATGTCTGTCGCACATTCTGGGACCCCAAGGCTTGAAAGTTATCTGCCCAACTGTTTGAAATATGCATTGAGAGAGAAGGACTTTGAGAATTAACATTTGAACCATTGCGCTTGAACTTGTTTGGTCAACTAATCAAAGGAATTTAGAGACAATACCCTCTCGGAAAGAAACCATATAAATTGTGATGAATCTTTTTTTAAGTTACTGATATGTTTGATGTATGCCCGACTGTTTCTGCTTTTGTAACATGTTTTACATTTATTTAATTGCAAATAATCGATCTATAGATACTGAGGTTTTTTGTTTGATTATTTAGAGAAAAGCTAACTTTTGACATTTCATTTTATATCGTTTAAGCTCTTGACGATAAATTATAAGATATCGTTTTTAAAAAGAATGGACAATATCTTACTTGATTCCATTTAATAGAAGAATCTTAATTGTTTTTTAAAAAGTTTACCTTTTTAATAGATGTCGGGAGACATATTGGTTTTAGCTGAGTTCCCGTCGGCGTTGGCGTTGGCGTCGGCATCGGCGTTCCCATTTCGTTTCCGGAGCATATCTCTAAAACCATGTGACCGATCATCACCAAACTTGGTATACTGTCTATCCATATCATGTAGATGTGCCTTTTGGAGGTTATAGATTTTTTTAAATTCATTTTTTTTTATTTCCATGGCAACAATTTGAACTTAGTCTTTTTCAAGCATCAAATCATTTATAATTTTGAATATTTTGTTTGCTACAAATGTGGAGTTGATTTATTTTTAGTTGAGGTTATTTATTCAAGTTGAATTATACAGAGAACATTCATGGTGCTTTATGATAGTATTGTTTAGAGATTTGGAGCATTTGAGGAAGGGGGAGACATCAGTTTTTAAGGGTAAAAACACTTTCTAGTATTTCATATTATATTCATTTATAATCAATTCTCGAATGAAGCCTTTGTTGTTTTTTTAAACAGAAAATATGTGATATGCCTTGATAAATACTATAAATCATGAACTATTATTTTCCAAATTTTCCATAGGTTCTTGTAAAACTTAACAGTTAAAAATCATTTTACTTTTTCTATTGAGAAACTAGTCAAGGGTTTATGAATATGAAGAACCCTAACAATGTACAGTGTATTTTAGCTTTTGGTGCATGTGTACTGCCACAGGTGTTTATATATTGGCAACGGAATTAACAACGCATTAGGTATGACATGTGAAATAAATGACCATTGTCGATGTCTGCTGGTTTTCTTTACCTTATAAAAGTTGCTACTTGACATGGTGCATCGTACTTGACTAAAATATATGTTGGCCGGTTTAACAATGAACACATGACAAGACAAGGACTATTATCATCCTTTCGTAATTCGTAAAGTGCGGTATGGGTCTTACGGATAAAGAACTCGCCATCAAGTGACACATTAATGAATGTGCTGAAGAAATAATGAAAAGGGAAAATGTCTTAACAGCTTAACTCGCTGAACCCATTCAACCCCTATGCCATATTAGAATGCATTATTGTTCTCAACGAGACACCTATGTCTGTTGCTGCCTCTTAAAGTGGCAGTAGCACGTTTTTTTTGGGGAATACAAGGTGATGTCAGGAAAATGAAAATGAATGGTTCCAATTGAAAGACAATGCATTTAAACTAAATAGAGCAGTAATAATTCAAATATATAATGTAAAGTTTAGCCGTGCGATTCCGTTTTCTTGCACAAAATGAATTAAAGGTGTTCACACAAAATGACCGCCCCTGGATTTTAGGTAAATCTACTTTTTCCTTTGACTATGGATAATTGGTTTTTGTTATGAGATTTTTGACACTGTCAAAACAATACATTTAGCATTAACTTACAATTATCAGTGAAAATTTTAAAATATAAAATTGTCAAAAAACTTGCTACTGCCCCTTTAATGATCTATTGTGTAAAGAATGGATCTTTCATCAATATTCATCAATTCTAGCCATATCAATCTAAAATGAAATATTTCATTTTGTATCAATGTTTAAAAACTATGAAGCAATCTCTAAAAAAGGCAGCTATATTGATTATGTAATACCTTTTCCATTTCATAAATTCGGAGACTTGTTCAGTGAATGATATTTGCAATTGACTCAATATTTGGATTGGCCATATAGTTTTCTATCAAGTGGATATAAATAGTTTGTTATTGTTTTTGGTTTCATTAGTTTTACTTTGAAATAGATATAAACTTAAATATTATAGATTTGCCAGACAATTCTAAAACGGATATCAATGAATGAATAAGAAGTTATAGCTTAAACCTCCAAGGCCATAAATGAGGGAATGCCTCTTAAAAATACTGATGGGATGATACAAATACTAAATAAGTTTCTTCCAACTTTACATATTCATAGATACTAAAAGATCGCATATTTTTGTTAATGGAAATCTTGAATATTCAAAGGCTTAAAGAATAATTTCAACTCCATGCACCTATGACTAGAAGTATTATAATCGAAATAAGATTAACCTCTTATAAATTACGATTTCATGCATAATTTCGCGTCTCAACATGGCCCCAAAAACATAACCCTTTGCAGTAGAGGGCTGTATACATATTCACTATCTGAAATTTATTATACGTAAAACAGTTATAAATGATAAGAACTTCAACAAACGGCAACATGGAGAGAAACATGATATTTCAAATATTACGCCTATTTCTATTACTATTACATATTACTTATTGTCCGTATTTTACATGAATTATGTTTATGACAATAGTTTGCTACAACTTTCTGAACTCGTATCTAAGAAGACTAAAGAAGTTGTAAAATATAAGCTGAGCGACACAACGTTAAAGACAAAAAGTAAAACAAAGTCATTATATAAATGCAAATGTTTCTCACTCAGTGTTTCGTAACAAGTACAACTCTACAAGAAAAATTTGAATAGGATACATTTACTAGAATTTTCCAACGGTCGTCACCTACACTTTATTTAAGAGAACGATGGTTTTCAATTTGAATTAAATTGCATGTAAATCCTCACCTGTCTCCGTGTATGAGGTTTTAATACAAATAATGACAGCACAAACACTGAACCAGCCAATGGTAAATAACAAGTAGATACAAAAAATTTAAACGATTTTTGGCAACCAAAAAAGCCAATTAAATGCAAATTTCAAAGTGTTGCTGAATTTCAATGACGTAGAAAAAACTTTTCTCCAGCTGTTCTGTCTGCAAGCGGGAAATTTTTTCTTAATAGAAAACAAGATCTCCATAGCGTTGCAAGTTTGGGATGAATTTGAATTCTTTTACAGACAAGAGGTTAGTTTCGAACATAACGAACCAAACTATTATCTGATAAATTATTATATATTTATTTAAGAAATAAAGTAGCCCTAACCATCATGTGTTTTGCAATAAAGTATAGTTTTGCCCTGAACTATTATAGCGTCAAAGCATTCGGCCGAAAGTATAGTTTTGCCCTGAACTATTATAGCGTCAAAGCATTCGGCCGATGAACTATTATAGCGTCAAAGCATTCGGCCGAAGGCCGAATGCTTTGACGCTATAATAGTTCAGGGCAAAACTATACTTTATTGCATAACACATGATGGTTAGGGCTACTTTATTACTTTTCTAGTATGTCGAGTTTTACTCGTATAAGTTATTTCTACTCAAAATATAACATATTTTGTAAATGACGTCCGGCCGCAAATTGAAAATCCTCGATCAGGGCCGTACCTAGTGACGTCAAAGCCGATTGTTTTTGACGTCATGGGTCATTGTTTCGTGACGTCACTCAAAAACTATACTTTATTGCGGAATAAAGGGTGGGCGGCGCCTTTGATCTTTACGGGAACAATACTTGAAAGAGAAATATGTGTGATCAATCTCTGTTACGGTAATTACACGACAAATTTATTATAACAAGTCACCATTTCAAGTGCTGCAAAAGGCTACAAATATTTCTTCACCAAATGTTCAGCGACTACTGAGTGCAATATCAGCGTTTTAATAGTTTTGGCAACCTGCCATTATCTACTGATCTTTAACCTTGTTAAAAAGTCAATGTACCGTCACTTGTTGAAATTTCACAAACATTGCTTAAAGCTTTGAAAATACGAACAGGAAGTATACACTTATTATAAAAGAATAACTTCCTTGGCTACAAGTTACTCTGCAGATGAAATGTGCGCAACCACTAGCGTATTTAAGATCTTAACATGTAATGTTTAGTTTATAGACATCCTTGAAAATAAGAGGAGAATAGAGAAGAAGTTTTCTTCAAAATTTCATGTATAGATCAAATCAAATATAGATATATGTACAGTGCTAAAATAACAATGGTCTAGTTGTGAAATTATACAAAACTTTAAACATTAGAAAGATGAATAGAGACGTCGTTTACAAACGTCATTTACCTGTTAGAATAGATAACGTAGTCTTACTTTTATCTAACATGTTTAAACATTATTATTGATGTTTTGACATGGTACAAATGTTTTTGTCTATTATTATGTGACATGCATGATGTGGTTTTTTTCTTATCATCTCTTATGTGTACTATTTTCAAAACAAAATTAAAATTAAAATTATATCAACGTTATTAACCTGTTTTCCTATTTATATAACAGCTAGATTTGACAAATTGCCTTGAGTAGTAAATATAAGAAATCTCAAAATGATCTGACACATGCATGTATATCTAAGAGACACTATCATCGAATGACCATTAAATACATTTATAGCTAGGGCTTCCAGAGAACCATTGCACTCAATTTATGATAGATGAGAATTTTCACTTTACTTGTCTTTGGTGCAATAAAATACTTAATAGTCTTTACAATTTATCAACAATAAATACTAAACTAGGTGAGATGGCCTATACAAATAACGGATATGAACATATCTTGTATTAGTTCATATCTGTTATTTGTATATGGCCTGAAGATGCTCCTAAATTGAGCTGAAAGTACTAGCCAGTAAAATGGATTCATACAACTTCTGACTTATCTTTTCAAATTATATATATATATATATATCACATAATTAAGGTCTGTCCATGACAAGACCAATATATTGATTTAAGGTAATACTCATTTCCTACAAATGCAACCAGTAACATTAGCTTCTTTTTCTTCATTTGAATACATGACCCTATTTTTCTAAGGGCATTTCTTCTTTGGGTTGATTATTGAACAAATTAGACAATAACAAGAAAATGTCGCACAAATATTCATTTAAAGGTCAGTTGTCTATTAATTTCTTTAAAATGACGATTACGTTTTATTTTGGGATTTTTACAGGACATCAATCACGAACTGTTTTAAACCTCTATAACTATTAATCTATCTTTTTGCAAATGCTAATTTTATACATCTTAATTATTTTTTGTTTGTTTGAGAAGAATTACGGCTAGTAGGTTTAGTAGTTAATTTATGATAGCCTGATAAATAATACATGCATGTATGGATAATACTGTTTGTTATCTTTGCTCAGCATTTTTATTAAAAGGGTCACTTAAAAAGGCCACGAGAAGCTATAAAACACTGATAAACACATATCAAACAATTGAAAAAATGCAAGATAAGAACGAAACAGTTGTCGTTTTACAATCAACAGTCCTCTTTATGGATCAAACTTTCTAAATATAAGATATAAAGGAGACCACAACTACACATGGTCAGGCTTGAAACTTACTGGCTCTTGTCTTTCCCTTTTTTAGCAAAGATGTTTTTTTGAGAAACAGCGTATATGACGCTTAGAACATTTAATTGTTGACTCTTGTATTAGACAGCACCATGGAAGAAAAGAAATTGTTCAAGAGTTTGCACTCCTTTAGATATGAATTTTTCTAATTTCGAATAATTGACGACAAGGAATAAGGTACACTCATGGTTACGATTATATTTGTCAATTTTCAGGCCATTGACATTATCATCAATTTAGTCATCCTATGTGTTTTTAGTTCACTATTGATCTTTTACTGACAACAAAAGTATTTATCGTTTTCATATCTGTGGCACTGGCACAAAGGTATCATGTTAAGGGACGTAGTGAAAACGTAAGCGTTGTTGAAATTGATAAACGATCGCGACCAAGTCAATGTCATAGATCGATTTCAGAAACATATAGTTTTGTTGGAGTCTTGTAAGGTCTTTCATACGTTTTGCAAATCCTTGTTGTAGTTAAAAGAGCCATACTTAAAACTTCCGAGTCAAAAACCACTGAAATTGTTGGCTCATATATTTGCCAAATGATTTTGTCCATTTCAAATGACCTCATATAATAATAATAATAAGGGTACTTTTACCGCGCAATACTCCATACCACAAAGGGGTATGCTCAATGCGCATACATATGTAAAAAGTCAGACATTAGCTATGTAAAACAAGTACGATAAGGGCAAATTGTCAAAATATTGGAACTTTAGAAGTCAGTTTTTGTAGCGGTTGAACAGGAAGGTTTTGAGGTGACGCTTGAACACTTGAAGAGATGGGGCAGTACGCAGGTCTATAGGAAGCGAGTTCCATAGCTTGGTTGAAACTGAGGCATAAGAGCGGGCACCAAATGTTGTGAGTCTGAATGATGGGGGTTCCAGCAGGTGTTGGTTGCTGGATCTGAGGGTACGAGCTGGAGTGTATGGTGTGAGGAGATCACACAGATACGGGGGAGCTGTGGAGTTTACACACTGGTAGGCAAGAGTGAGCACTTTAAAGTAAATTCTTTCCTGAATCCTTAACCAGTGCAACGAATTTAGAACGGAATTGATGTCACGTAATTTTGTGGAACAGGTGACAAGACGGGCAGCTTTATTTTGGAGAGATTGGAGGCGCTTAATCTGAGTTTTGGAGGCACGTGTGAGCAAACTATTGCAGTAATCCAGTCTGGATAGAATGAGGGAACGAACAAGCAGAGCAGCAGAATCTTGAGTCAGTTGGTGGCGAATGTTGGATATGTTTCTGAGATGATAGTGAATAATCTTTATAAGGTGGTTAATATGTGTTTCCATGGAGAGACTGCTATCCAAGTAGACTCCCAGGTTTTTCACCACAATGGAGAATGGTATCACAGAGTCACCAATCTGGAGATGATCAGAGTGACATTTCTTCAGTCTACTAGGTGGACCAAATAGAATCGCTTCTGTTTTGCTGTCATTCATCTTCAGCATATTTGCCGTCATCCATGACTTCACGTCACTAAGACACACTTCCATGTTGTGTATGGAGGAGGCTTGGCTAGTCTCTGTCAAATAATTGCGAGTCATCAGCATAGAAGTGGCTAATGACCCGATACTCTGATATAAGGTGACCTAAGGATTGGGTATACATTGTGAAGAGGACAGGTCCCAATACTGACCCCTGGGGTACACCACACTTTAGCACTGAAGTTGATGATTGGTACTCACCAATTTGTACAGACTGAGTCCTGTCAGACAGGTATGAATGACACCATTTCAGAACCTTTCCAGAAAAGCCGAATTTGGCTTGCAATCGACCCAATAACCTGTCATGATCAATGGTGTCGAAAGCAGAAGAAAGGTCCAACATGACAAGCATGGCAATATTGTTACAGTCAACAGTGCGAATGACCTCATCCAGAACACAATTCAAGGCTGTTTCTGTACTGTGTGATGGCCTGTATGCAGACTGATGCCTGTCCATCAGCTGGTACCTGTTTAGATGCCGGGTTATCTGCTGTTTCACAACTTTCTCGAGCACTTTCGACAAAAATGGAAGGTTTGAGACTGGTCGATAGTTGGAATACTGTTCAGAATCAAGAGACGGTTTTTTTCAAAAGAGGTATTATCACTGCAGTTTTGTTACTGAAGGGGAAAAGGCCAGTTTCGAGACTTCTGTTGACAATAAGAGTTACTGTTGGTAGAAGAGTGTCTAGAATTTCCATGAAAAACTTAGTGGGTACCGGATCCAGTTTACAGCACGTTATCTTGGAAGACACAATGATCTTTCTGATATCCATATCGCAGATCGGATCAAAAGACTCAAATGGATGACCAGTGAATTCTTCTGACGCGATATCTTCACACATTGCCCCAAGAGAATGACGTAACTTTGTAATTTTGTCCATAAAGTATGTGTTGAAACCTTCAACAGTACTTTGTAGATCACCTTGCGGTAGGGTTACATCGGTTGTTTTCCCCAAGAGTTTAAACAGTGTGGAAAAAAGATGTTTTGGGTTTTGGGAGTTTGCTTCAATCTCGTGATGAATATGCTCTGATTTAGCCCTTTTTATACACTTGGTGACGTTGTTCCTTGCAGCACAGTACAGTTGACGATGGATCACCAATCTCGACTTGCGCAAGTGACGTTCAGCTTGACGCCTCTCCCTCTTGGCATCCAATACATCTGCGTTATACCATGGCGCTGTACCCTTTGGTACAATCTTCTTTGATTTCACAGGAGCATGCTTGTCCAGTAAGGTGGTGAGAGTAGAGTTAAACAGATCTACCAATTTCTCTACATTATTGGGTGGATCGGAAATAAGAGTGGACTCTGCAAGGTCGTCCTTGAAAAGATCAAGATTGATGCTTTTGATGCTTCTAATGAGTACTTCACGTTGTTTTGTGTTGGGTCTCTCACAATGTAAGATGAAGGTTATCATAGAATGGTCTGAAAAAATTGGCTCCTTCACTTCCAAGTCTTGTATAACAGTGGAATCATGTGTAACCACCCAGTCGATAATATGCCCTGACCTGTGTGTTGGCTCAAGCACATGCTGTTTTAATTCACAGTTTTCAAGAATCTTGCATATTTTGGTAGTCAATGAATCGTTCTTATTTTCGAAATGAACATTGAAGTCTCCTAATATCAAGAGAGATTTCGTATGCTTTCCCATTGATGTACAAAACGATGAAAAATCTTCACAGAAATCTGCGTTTGTCAGTTTGTTGGTTTTTGATGGTGGGGGTCGATATAGACAGACAGATTTGAAAGTGCTCTTTTTACATGTGATATTTGCAATTAGATATTCAAAGGAAGAGAAGTCACCTGTCTGTGTTTCAAATGTAATTAATAAATCCTCTCTATGAATAACAGCTATACCGCCTCCCCTCCTGTTAGGTCTGGGAATATGCTTGACTTTATACCCACTAGGTATCATCTCTGCACACTTAAGACTCATCTCCAGACGGTGAGAGCCATGTCTCTGTGACGAACAACAAATCAATATGGGAATCCAAAATATAGTGAAATATTTCAAATGTTTTATTTTTGACAGATTGTGCATTCCACAGACTGATCTTAATGAAATCTTGCCTTTTTGAGTTGGGATGAACAGTTATCAGATTTTTAAGATTGCAACCAAGGCCCCGATTTGATTGATTGTGTAATCCAGTTGATACAACTTCAATATGTCTCTGTTTCTTACAACCTGCTCGGCATCCCCTCTGAGTGGGTTTAGTTACACTGATGCCTAGACTTCTCAGCTTACACAACACGCTTGGGTTTATCCATTGTTTTTCACTGACGGTAGACTTGATATCAATCAGCAGTGTTCTATCATAAGCCACCTTGTGTAATCCCATTTCTGGAGTCCAATGATGTGGGCTTGCCTTGGAGATTGGTAGACAATGGCTTGTGCAACCTTGGGAATTTAGAAATATAAAAATCCAGGTCCAAGATATCAATAATATGCACATATTAAAGATCTTTTTCATGAAACAGTCGCAGAAACAGAATCCTCAGTCCATAACACAAATTGTGTCCACTTTTCAGAGCATAGTTACCAGTATAAACACTTGAAAAAGACAATTTAGATCAGAGCTCAAAACAGCCTGCTGCCTCACTGGCGCATGAATACATATCATATCACATTCTAATGAAATACATATAAAGCTGCGTATCTTAAGATTGTTCACTTACATTCGAATTCTAGTGCAAATATCATGTAAAATAAATGCCTTAAAGGCGTCCTAGCATTGCGAAAACCAAACGGATAATGTCGTATGTCATACCAAACCGATAACCGTAACAAGTTTGGCAGGACATTGAAATGACCAGGGGTCACAATATCGAAAACAAATTTTTCATATGACTCTATAAATCCTTTAAACGTGATTGACAACTTTAAATCAAAGTCACATTAATTTGTTCCTTTGCACAAAGGCAATGTAATTTTGCTGCTTTTTATCTTACAGCCTCTAAATGGAATGTTTTTATCGAAGTTTAAGAAAATATGAAATTCACAAGTGTGACCTTATCTTTCTATTTAACCATGCCAAATATCGACATCCAGCACCAGTGACGATCCCGAAATAAGGTTTGTAAATGGTCATTTCACACATGGTCAAGTGGTGAACATTTATCAGTACACCTGGAGTTACTTTATTGACGTCCGAACGAAACCCAAATTACGTGATAATTGCACTAAGACACACAAGCAAAAGAACAAACTTAAGGTACGCAGCTGTAGTTTTAAATTATTACAACAATTCGAAGAAAGAGATATCAAATGTATTATTTATTCATTAAGCCCTTATACACATGAAGTGCTCGATATCTATGTAGATGCTAATTGCTCCCCGTAAATCAACAGGCATTGTCATATGTCCAACTACCCGGATGTGATTAGGGTGTTTATTGCTCAGGACATGAAAATGTATTCCAAATAGGAAATTAAACCAATATTTATAGATTTTGGCAAGGAATCATCATTACTAATGAATGAACATCCTGTTTGTATTGAAATAATTCAATACATAACCTATTTCTCATAATTCCAATAAGAATGCTGGTGTCAGCTGTCGATTCCAATCATCTTCAAGTATCGGTCCTCGGCCTGGTCACATAAGGGCAAATCAATATTTCTTTATACAGTTTAATTGACAGCGTCTTGTCAAAAATATGAGATATCTAAACAAACAGGTTCTTTACCGGGGGCCACACCATGAAATAAAAAATATTTTTATGTATAACAATGTTCACCACCATATACAAGATATATATTAAAATGATTGGCCTAGAAAAAAAGATTAGCGTCATCCAAATAGGCTGATGTCTGGGCACTTCTCTATTGAAGGCTGATACCAAATGTGAAGACTATAGGTTCAGTAGTTCATAAGATACGACATTAAGAACATTGATAAATTTGTCAATAGTTTGTAGTGACCATAAGCATAATGTCAAAGTAACCAAAACCAACCAGTGTCCGGTGTTATTCCCATCTTGATGATTTCTATCAAAGAATATGGTGCAACAGTTACGCGCTAACAGCAATTTACAAACAGGTACAATTTTCGTAGTGACCTTTGAGGTGTTGTGAAGGTCACGCTACACGACTCCCCCAAATGAAGGCTGGTATCAGATTTAGATACGTCAGCTGTTCCAGAGATATTGCGCTAACCAAAAGTACACGTTAGGCACGATTGTATAACTAAAATTCACATTTGAAATAGGGTAGGGACATTAAAGGTTATGATGAGATTGGTGTTAATGGTTATTTTATTTGGAAGATAATTACAGATAAGGTACGAGAACGTTTCTGTTTCATTTAATTCTGAAAGAAGCATAATACACATATATGTTCTATTATTTGTTTCCATATAGAATTTTGCGAAAATATAGGAGGTTAATAATCCCTTTATGATATTAAGTCATTTTGATAAAGCGTGTTTGAAGGCAAATCTGATTCCTTCGTAGTTCATCTACCAATAAGCCAATATAACGGTTACATTGTCGGCAATACTGCACGGTCATTTGTTCATCAAATACTTTTATCAAAGTAACATAAACGTCTTCTGAAAAAATCAGTTCGTGACACACAGTTTGTTGACTTCATTGATCTCTAATAATTTAGGAATCACTTACAAACTTTGATGCATTAGGGAAAGCGATTATAGGAATCCTTAAGTTAAACGGCGAATATTTGCTATGGTGAGATCGTTTGTTCATCTGTTAATCACTCATCGAACTTCATTCTCTCCTCACAGAGGCAGTTTCCCCTGGTGGAAAAACTTTCACCACAATACATTTGAATTTCTTTATCAAATGACAAGGTTTCTCGCATGGAAAAGATGGTTCATATCACAATGCCTTTGCCTTGTTTCAGTAGCCAAAATGATGATTTAAGAACAGCGTCGCTGATTGCACAATTAATTTTGATTGCCTCCAATCAGACACCTCCAATTCTTTCCCACACACTCGTCGTAAAAGAACAGAGGCTAAATCAACATAACTTGATCTGCCTCTGTGGGGAGAGAATGTGTCTCAGTAGGCAAAATGATGATATAAGAACAGCGTTGCTGATTGAACAACTAATTTTGATTGCCTCCAAGCAGGCATCTCCCATTCTATCCCAAAAACTAGGCTGTATCAACATTTCATGACTCGATCTTTTGGTCACAATCTGTCTAAGCGGTTGACCAGTTAATTTTAAATCCTGTACGATTTTGGATAAGACTTTTTGCATGTTGTCTGTTGTTTTATGTGACACGTGACGATCTTTTACACATCTTAGACAATTCTTTGATAATCATCATTCATAAAATATGCACCATTTTCACCATAGTGGATTGTGTTTGCGAAATACCGCAAGGAAAACACATGTCAATTAGCGTAACGTTATCGAAAAAAGGCAAAATGTTTTAAACCTATTTTGCCAATTAATCGGATTTGTATTCCAAGTTTATCCGATAGCTTTAATGCACCGTTAATTTTTTACAATTCCTAAAGCTGTTATGTCACTATCAACCTCTCTCAATTCGGTGACTTACAAAAATATACGCAGCTTCAAGTGAGTGATGTGAGATGGAACAAATTGTTTTAATAACCTGTTTTGTATCCTTATAAATGGTTATTATTATCAATAAAAGGAAATGGGGTTAATGTTTAATGAAGCAAAATTTGTAAACCCATCTAATTGCTCTTCTTTGCCTAACTCAATAATCTATAAGCTCTTTGTCAATAGAGCGTAATGAGTTTTATTGTCAGGAGTACACGTCCATTTTGAGTATCGACAATTTTGACAAACTTGCGTCAGATGTGTCATAGTTCAGATTGAATTCATAACGTCTTAATCCGTAAAATAATCTTTTTGCTAGGATTTGCGTGGTTTTATTTACACAGTAGAAGATTATGATATTTTACATCTCAAAGATATTTGTTTTGGTGATGAAAATCAATGTCAATTGCATCAAAGGATTCGGATAAATCCCTTTCAATTCACTCATATGAAAGGACAAGTTTTACAATTTTATCAAAATATCAATTGAGGTAAACACAAATGATTCCTAATGTCAAAATATTTTTAAAGTTTCCCATTGATAATAAGAACAAAATTATTTTAATTTTATTATAACTTTCCATGATTTGATGTGTCTTCTAAATACATGCAACTGTAAGGGCAGAAAAAAATTTATTAATTAATGTAATCCAAACAGATAAACATACACTTATCTACATATTCAATAAGAAAAAATGACATTAAAAAAATAAACGAAGGAAATAATAATTATCAATTTTAACTAGATAATATAGGAAGAGGTTGAATTAAAAAATATTAACGTTAACATTTGATGAGTCTATGAATTATTGTTATATCTAAAATAGTCAATTCGTTTTTTCATAACATACTCAGTTCATCGTCTTTCAGTTGACAATGAGTTGGGACTAAAATAAAATTGATAAAAGAAGTGAAGAAACATTTTAAAATTATCCATAGAGGTCATTCGTGCTGAGATGAAAACACAATTGTTTGCTGGCGTGCATCATCTCCAGTACTTTATGTCACCTTGATGATGGGCGGTGCCTTTGATCTTGGCCATAAACATTCTGCAATGATACAATTGGCACATTGGTCATAAGCAATCTGATAATTTTTGGATCAATAAAAGGAAACCAATAATAACAATTTAGTTATTCCCAATTTATTGACGCATTATAAATATACATTAATTGTTATATATTCAATCGTCAAAATTTGTACGTCTTCAATCAACCTGACCATTTATTTTGACATTTGTTCTATAGAATTAACTTGTTTATCACTTTGATACAGCAAATTTGTTTTTAAATAAAAGATCATTAATTGAGTAATGTTTCAAGAAATCAAATTCAAGGATAACCATACAGGCTTTTTTACTGTATATAAATCAATATGATTTTGTTCATCAGGGTACATGTTAAATACAAACTGAAACGCGCCTTTTAGACGATTCTACAAATTTGAAAACTACGTAAAAAAAGGAAACATTCTTCATTGAAAGAAGATAATTTTTGCTGTTACCTTATTAATTGCTTTTTGATGCCCCCGAATCGGAGATTCCGGTGGTATTTTGTTTTTCACCTGTCCGTTTGTCCACAAAAACTTTAACCTTGGTCATAACTTTTGATTGGTCAGAGCTAGGTCTTTGATACTTGACATATGGATCCCTTGTGATGAGACCTTTCAGATGACACCATGACATTTGACCTTGTGACCTTGACCTTGACACAGCGAGCAGGATGCATCCGGGGGCATTCGTGTTTCACAAACACATCTTGTTATCTCGTAGGAATGATGTAAAAGTTGGATGACGTTTCATATTGGACATCTGTTTATCTTTTATCTAACATATTAATTTTCGTGCGTTGGTGAACAATTAATTGATACCATATATTAATAAGCTTTTTGTTTGAACTGTTACCTTCGTACAATCTTCTTACCATAATTCAACAAATCATGAATGCCATGAAAATCATATATCATTTGATTGAGTTAATACATTTCTACACAACACGCTATTGGAAATAACAGTCAGTATCAACACTTGTTCACTCTATCATTTGACGGTCTACTCTGGAATTAGTTTTCAAAGATTCAACTCAAAGGATCGTTTAATTTGTTAGATGCAACAACGCTTAATGAGATTTTACTAAAATCAACCAGTTTCAATATACAGGCTTAAATAACCTGTATAACCCTCTGTTCACGTTTTCCTTCTAAACGAAATTATAAGGTCTTCAATTAAAA
This sequence comes from Steromphala cineraria, assembly GCA_916613615.1. Taxonomy (NCBI): domain Eukaryota; kingdom Metazoa; phylum Mollusca; class Gastropoda; order Trochida; family Trochidae; genus Steromphala; species Steromphala cineraria. The sequence continues at coordinate 56,733,536 of OU744729.1, forward strand.
CATTTGTAATCCTTGCGCTAAGGTGTGCTTTTGTAGACATTCTAGATGTATATAGGACAGAAAGTTCTAATTCAAGATGGCGACAAAAAGAAGGCCGCCGTTTCATTATTACCAATACACTAAACCCCAAAAGAAACTATTCATTTTTAGAATTCAAATATATTCTTAATTTACTTTAGCTAAATGTTAAGTTTTAGTCACTCAACCGTCAGAAGGAGGTTAAGAGCAGCAGGGATTCGGGCCCGTCAACCTTATTGTGGCCCAACGTTGACACGTCAACATCGACATAACCGATTAAACTGGACAAGACGTGTACGAAGGTGGCAGCTTCGTGATTGGCGAAATGTTTTGTTCACCGATGACAGTAGGTTTTGTTTATATAAGCATGATTGCAGAGCCCGCGTTTATCGCCGTCAGGGTGAAAGAAACGCTCCAAATTGCGTTGCAGAGATCCAGGCACACGGTGGGGGAAATGCGATGGTTTGGTGCGGTATCCGAGGAGAAAACAAGTCGCCATTGGTGATTGTTATGGGTAACATGACTGCGTAAAGATACATTGATCATGTTCTTCGTCCTGTTGTGTTGCCATTTCTTCAGAATCACCCGGGAACTTTGTTTCAACATGATAACGCGCCTGCACATTCAGCAAGAGCAGTGTCAACATTCCTGGACAACAATCACGTCAACGTCTTGCCGTGGCCGTAAAGTTCTCCTCATCGCTCTCCAATTGAACACATGTGGGACTGCCAAGGGAGGCGAATCAAGAATAGAGCAAACCCTCCAGTCAACTTGAGGCAGCTGGAACAAGCCCTACAGGATGAATGGGGGAACATCCCTAACGCCACCGTCAGACGTCGAGTGTTTGCCTGCACAACAGCTGAAGGTGGACATACGAAGTATTGATGACTATGGACTCCATATTCCATAAATTCATTAACATATGATCAGAAACTTCGATTTCTAAAAAATGTAAATTAACATTTCACACCAGTGTTAATAAAACGTTTCCTGGCTATAAGATAAACGAGTTATTGCAAAACAAATGAAGTTAGATGATGTGCAAATGATTCAGTATTAGATAAAATGTTGTTAGGATAGAAAACCGTGTCTTGTTATTTTTCAATGAAAATTTGAATGAGTGGATAGTTTCTTTTGGGGTTTAGTGTATAACTTAATCTGTATCCGTCCTGGAGTGATGAATATCGTTGAGTCTCCTACAGGAATCCGGAGTTAACGGTAGGAGACATAATTTTGCACACAGGGTCCACCTCAACCCTTGGACTATTGTCACATGCATGACATCAAGGTCATTTATCATAATCTTTTAGTGCGATAGCTATCGAAAAAGTGATTGGATATATCAGTACTTGGTGACATAGAAATGTTTTACATTTAAGGGGATACAATCAATTAGTGGAAGGAATTCTAATACGTTGAAAATTGTAGTATTTTCAAATAAAAATAAGAATTTCTAAATGCCAATTTTCAAAATCCTCAAGGCAAAATAATGCAACGAAAAGGACATTTACGTCTCAGAATGATCTCCAAAATACATTCTGTTTTACTTTATTGCATGCCTTTCAAATGCAAATTTTAACAAAGTCAACTTTAGTAATAACAAACAATCTTTAAAGACGTAATTTAAAACCTATAGTACATGTCTTTATCTCCACCAAATTGATGTTTTTTAAATCTGACAACCATACTGCTGTGTTAGTTTGTTTTTATAGTAATGTTTTGTCTTCGAAAGTACGGGCATTGAGACATTGAATCAAGATTTATTGACTTATATATATGACTTGATTCAATTTCCAAGTAGAATTGTCTGCCAAAAAAGCATTGTGCCAAATTTTGAATTGACCTCATTCAGCACTGATTAAATTCAAATACTGTGATACTTTACTGAACAAGTGATCTGATTAGAGAACAGAAAATGGTTAATACAATCAAGATTAAAGCTTCCTGTTCTCAATTGAAATCGATAATACCAAATGAAAATTCTTTTTCCATTATTACATGCTCAGAAGAGATTAAAACAAATGTTTGACTGAATTGCAGGTAACATGCAGCAGCTAAATTATTTTTGAAAGTTTAAACAGCCAATCATTTTCGACAGAATAATTCAGTATTATAAGAAGGTTACCATTACTATAAATAGATGACGTGTCATTCTGTAAATGGTTGTTCAAAGTTTGATATTATCACAGACGTATGGGTATTTTTCTATTGTGAAGTTATATCATTTGTATTGCTTATTAGATGAACGGGATAAAACATGAAAATGATAATAAATAGGACAACCCTTTTTGTTAAATGATATGATTGATATCAATATTGTTCTAACATTTTACCATTTCTCCCATGTAGGTAAAATGATACTTACAACTATTGACTTCAAGTTAGATTAATCAAATGATTTGGTGACCTTGGACACGATACTCACCAAGGAAACACCTAGGTGAATTCCATGTGTCCAAGGTCGACAATTGTTGGATCAAACGAATCTAAAATCTACAATTTTTTATGAAAACAGCTTTCAAACCAGATAAGAGTTTGCAGGTCCATTCTCTCCCCACAGAGGCAGATCAAGTCATGTTGTTTAGCCTCTGTTCTATTACGCCGAAATCCGTGAATTTCTTTATCAAATGACAAGGCCTCTCGCATGGAAAGGGTGGTTCATATCACAATGCCTTTGCCTTGTTTCAGTACTAGTCAGTAGCCAAAATGATGATTTAAGAACAGCGTCGCTGACTGCACAACTAACTTTAATTGTCTCCAATCAGGCATCACCCATTCTCACTGTGCGTAAGGCTGCGGTTCCACCAAGTTTCATGCGTCATGTATCATATGTCACATGTCACGCATGATACGTGACATGTAGAGTTTCGACTGGATTTCACATCGAACACGTCACATGTAATTCGTCATTCGTCCTGTGTTAGCCATGGGTGACGGTTCAGATTCATCTGACAACGAGGAAGTTCTTGCTCTATGTCTGTTGTACCGGCGAGCTAGGAAGAGAAACTGCAGCAGGCGCTTAATATGGTGCAGGGACCATTACTTATTGCGTCCAGAAAGGGACGAATTTACTAGAACTTTTCGCTATCTCATGGACAATCCAGACAGAGAATTATTCTTCAATTACGAAACCTACGCAGAATTGAAACAATTAGTATTGCCTCATCTACAACCAGTTGGTACCAACTACAGAGAAGCTATATCGGGAGAGGAGAAGCTCATTATCACACTGAGGTAAGCATCGAAAGGATAACAATCAAACCATGAAAGTGCAATACTGCAGTTAATTTTATTTAAAAAAAACAAAAAACAGAAAGGTTGCATATCTTATGCAGAACATAAATTGTTGGTAGTAAATTGGTTGGAGCACGGGCTGTGAAACTTCTTTCAGATTGCTCAAAACCTTAAGCTGGAATTCAATAAATTGGTCGTCAGTGAGGGATTGTATTTTTGGCATTAATGATTTGAAGAATCCCATTCTTGGACACTCACGGGCAACAGATTTTTCATCCAACCTTCTTTGTAATGATTGGAATAAGGCAGCTTCTGATTCCTCTGCGCGACGTTTGGAACTGGCTTTCCTGTGAATTATGCCTGAGAACTGATGGTGTTGATGGTCGTAGAGGTGTGTCAGTCAAAGTATCTTCATCATCTGCCCGAGAGGTATCATTGGTCTCATAAAAAATACCCGACCCTCTCGCTGCCTGTTCCAATATCATGCTGCTGTCGTCAATACTGCTAGCAGACTCGTCCAGATCTTCGGCAATATCATGGCTGCTACCCAGATTTCCCGTCGTGGACCTTTTTTCCTTCACAACTTCAGGAAACTCATGCTTTTCATGAACATCCACGGCTTCGAATTTCCAGCTCCATCACCTGACTTACTTTTCATGCGTTGTAATGCGTTGTTGTAACTTCTTGTAAGTGATGTCCATGTATCTTTAGCAGTACAACCTGAAACAAATAACATAGTTTTAGCCAGCAGAAATCGTAAAAATGGTGTGGTTTAATTCAAGGATTTTGGTGGATACCCCTGATTGATATCATTATCATTATAATCATAAGTACAGCTGTATGTTCAGTATTAATAATAATGTGCTATTCTCATTTCCAGATTTCTTGCAACTGGTTCATCATTTGCCTCGATGACTGTACCCTTACATATGTCCAAAACTTCAATTTAGCTAGTCATGTACTAGCAACCTGTGACGTCCTGTGGAAAGTCCTTCAGCCTATCGAAATGCCCCAGTCTAAGTAAACCTAGCCTCACTATTATCCGTTACACTGCTATACTGAGTCTAGAAAGGCTTGGTTGAGAGTCGCGTCAGCCCACGTGACCAAGTTGACCAATCAGAACTGATCTTACCAAGCCACAATAGTGTGTCTTCGCACGTATAACGTTGGAGGGTCATAGGTCGCAGAAAGGTCGGCTGACGCGACCCTCAACCAGACCTTTCTAGCCTCAGTATAGCAGTGTAACGGATAATAGTGAGGCTAGGTTTACTTAGACTGCGAAATGCCCATTCCACATGAAGACGACTGGAAAAGGTAGGCAAAAAGATTTGGAGATTTGTGGGACTATCCGTTTGCTATTGGTAGTCTTGATGGTAAACATGTGGCATTGGTTAACCCCATGAACAGCGAATCACTCTTCTACAACTACAAAGGGTATCCCAGTATTGTGCTATTGGCATTGAGTGATGCCGATTCGTGCTTTACGTTAGTAGACTGTGGACAGTACGGACGAGTGAGTGATGCTGGTGTATTCCAGGCCTCGAGAATTAGACAGCTTCTAGAACAGCAAAGGTTGAACCTACCCAATGAGTCTTTTGTGATCAGCACCTCAGACCAACGGTACCATTTCAGATTGTTGGAGATGAAGCGTTTCCATTAAAGAAAAACCTAATGAAGCCATATGCAGCCAGAACACTTGACAGAATTAAACGAATTTACATTTATAGGCACTGCAGAGCTAGACGTCAAGTTGAGTGCACTTTTGGAATAATGGCAAAAAAGTTTGAGATTTTCCAACGCCCGATGCGCCTCCAGCCAGACAGAGCAATTACAGTTACTAATGCATGTACCGTTCTGCACAATTTCATCCGTAGAAGAGATGGACATATCATAGATCGGTCATCAGAAATTACATATGACATCAGGCCCAACAATGAACATGGATTAATGACTCTGCGCCCCCAACAAGGTGGCCGAAACTCTGATGAGGCTACAAAAATCTGTGATTTGATTGCAGAATTTTTCAATGATCCTTGCGGTAGTGTCATGTGGCAAGATCAGAATGTGTTCCGAAATGTTCTTCTTCTCGAGGACTAGAAATGTCAAGAAATTTGACCTGTCCTGTCGAGGAAAAGGGGACTAGAAATGTCAAGAAATTGAAAATATATTCAAATCAAAACTGTTCAATCCAACTTCATACATATGTTTCTTGATTTATGTTTGAATAAATAAATGTTGCATTTGCTTTGCGTGTATCTGATTTCTATTGTTGAACCATAATTATTTTTGAAAACACAATCTGTGGATATTTAATTAATGAAGAATTGACTTAAATATATGAAGTTCATGGAGGTATAAACTTAAAATACTTTGCATAAATCTGCTACGTTTTGCACAGCGGTTTTTAAGTTTATACCTCCATGAACTTCATATATTTTAAGTCAATTCTTCATTAATTAAATTACATACCTTCTACTGGTGGTGGAAGCTTTTCATCAATCTTCTCCCACACCTGTTTTCTTTGGTCTTTGTTTTTATAGTCTTTATCTCTGGGGTCCCACAGAAGTGGGGTCTTCTGCACAAGGCATATCAGGTTGTGCTTATAGTCATTCATGTTTACTTATTTCAGATGATAAAAAAACAGGCGCTGTTTACGATACGAACACGTGGAGTTAAAAGGGAAAGTACACTGTGGAAAACCCAGGGGAAACCCCAGATCGTTCAGAAAGGTGACATGACATGGGCAAAAAGAATGAACATGTTCATTCTTTGAAAACGTGTCATTTCACGCGTGAAACGTGACATTGATGGAAACGGTTCCTACCAAAATCATATGTTTCTAATTCGTGTCACGTGACACGTGACATGTCACTTGTCACGTGAAACTTGGTGGAAACGCAGCCTAAACCGATGACCGTAACTTTAGTTACGATCATCCCAACATGGCGGCAGGTCATACGCTTCGGAACTTTTCACGCGATATTCTAGTTGTTCAGATACATTCAGATAAATTCAATAATGCGCTTAGATGCAGGTTGACGTAGGGACGAGATTCTAAAAATATTACCTTTTATAAATACATATTAATGCAGATATTCAAGTTTTAAAAATCGGGCATGATGACGGTAACTGGAAAATCATAAATGAGCACGATGACGGTAACTGAAAAGTATAGATGACGGTAACTGCATACAGGAACGTAATAAAATGTGTATTAGTGTGTAGGAAATAGCAAATATTCACCATTGAGGAGGTCACAGAGGGTGGTTGAAGTCGAATTCACCAGCTGATCATCTGATAACCTGTGTTATGATTTGTATTGTAGGTTTTTTTTGTATTTTAGAAGCACTAAACAACGTACTGGACAACGCAATGCAGGTATCTTTTTAAAGTTATATAATACACTGTTATTATTTTGTAACCAGCACTGTATAATATCTTTTATTCAAATGAAATTTATTTAAACATTATGCGGTTTTATTTTCTTATTATGTGTTTCAATTTCATTTTATATTAACAGCCGTTAGAAAAACATTGTCCCTGTTTGTTGATTGTTGAATTTTAGAAAATTCATTTTTGAATTATTAAGAAAACGTTAACAATTTTTAAAGAATACTTCCTGAAAATAATGTTTCAAGTAATTCAGGAAATCCATGGAAGTCGATTTTATCACTAGTAGGTGTTGATATTTTGATAAGTAAAGGAAACCAATAAGAACTCCATATCAAGAGGTAAAATTACCCCGACCCAACCGTTGTTGCACTTATCTAAGCCCAATATCTAATTACGGGTTTTACCTGTTTTGATTGAGAAACATGAAAAACGAATTTAAGCCCTGGGCTTAAAAACGAAATATGACTACAATATAAGGATATTTGTATTTCATGAACATTTAGTTTCAAGGGGCAGTAGCACGATTTAAGGGGTAATATAAGGTGAAGGACGGAAAACGAAAATAAATGGTTCCAAAGGCAATGTATTTAAACTAAATAAGGCCATAATAAATTAAATATATGATGTTAAGTTCAGCATATGGCCTTTGCGATTCCCCTTTCTTACACAAAGTGAATTAAATGTGTTCACACAAAAATGGCCCAATGAACCTTATCATTTGTTCCCTGACTATGGATGATTGGTTTGTCTTATGGGAATTTTGACACCATCAACATAATACATTAAGCATTAATTTACAATTATCAGTGAAAAAATTGAAATATGAAATTTTCAATAAACGTTCTACTGTCCCTTTAAGTTTCAAAGTAATAGACATTTCATTAATTATCAACCGCTGGGAATAGCCATTTCACAGAACACAATAATATTGTTTTTAGAGGGGCAAATACATAGCAAACGGTTAATTAACTTGATTGATTTAATCTTACACATTGTAATGTAAAATGATTTATGATGACCTTTTTAGTGATACTGGAAGGCAAACTCTCACAATATACAGATTTCATAGTAATACACATTTTAATGTTTTATTTCAGCCAGTTATCCAAGGAATTTATATGGCACGTATTCTGATTTTTTTTTGCTATTGCCCTTGTGAAATGATATAAATACAATGAAAACAATCATACGAGTAGTCATTGACAACAATCAGATGACATGATACTTACAAACGGTGATATATAAAAGGAAATATATTTTGTATCTATACAAAAGGAAAACGCGTTCCGTATTTCCTCTAATAAGGGCCCGGACGCTTATTTTTTTCAGCACCCCTTAACCCCCCGGCGCTTATTTGAGGCCCGGCGCTTGTTGGAGACCCGGCGCTTATTTCTTTCACAGACACTGAAGATTGTTTTAAGCCGTCTTTTACCATGAATACCTGTTAAATGTTTACTGAGCGAGCATTTATCTAATAGTTAGGACCCGGCGCTTATTAGAGACCCTGCGCTTATAAGAGGCAAGGCGCTTATTTTCTTAACTACCAATGACCCCCCAGCGCTTATTAGAGGCCCGGCGCTTATAAGAGGCAAGGCGCTTATTTTCTCAACTACCAATGACCCCCGGCGCTTATTAGAGACCCGGCGCTAATTAGAGGAAATACAGTATATACGAATATTTATAACATATGCCATTGTCTCAGTATTGAAATCTTCAAAATGTATCTGTGAAGTTCCTGTGTGCAGTAAAATACAATGAGCCGGTTACTATCAGGAAGCTATGCAGTTTGAAGCTTTACTTTAAACGTTACTTTATTGGTTACTATCAGACTAGTATATGATTCATCTAGCTTTATATTTGTTCCGGTATCCTGGGGTGCAAATGTAATTTGACCCTTCTTTTCTGTGATTTAAGAGTCGCATTTGATTCCTCTTTAACATAGACTTTGTAAACTCTAAAGTATTGCGTCAAATTTTGTGTCTTATCGTGAACCAGACTACATATCACAAAGCGATTAATATTCTTTGGCTACAAAATCCAGGACAGTAGATGCTTGCCGTAAAATGTAGGTTTGTTTGTAAAACTATGGTTCAGCGAAATCGTTTCTAATTTGATTCAGGGTGAATATTTTAAGATAGAATAATTATTAAAAGATTTTGACAACTACATTCTTTATTTTAAATGTTTGTTGAATTCAATTATACATTTTAATGTTCGTAGTGAAATATGTTATTGTTATTCGGTAACTTTACAGTTTAATTCGGAAATGAGTCGTTATAACAAATATGCCAGCAATTTCGTCCAGAATTATTTTTCTTAAATTGGACGTTTTTAGATTGTTCATGTGCTGTTGTTTAATGAAGTATATAGGAATGAAAATCGTTTTTCATGTTTCTCAATCAAACAGGTAAAACCCGTTATTAGACAGTGGGCTTAAATAAGTGCAACCCCGGTTGGGTCGCGGTCATATTACTGTTAGTATGGAATCTTTTTGGTTTCCTTTACTTGTCAAAATATCAACACCTACTAGGGATAAAATGGACTTCCATGGATTTCCTGAATTACTTGAAACATTATTTTCAGGAAGTATTCTTTAAAAATTGTTAACGTTTTCTTGATAATTCAAAAATGAATTTTCTAAAATTCAACAATCAACAAACAGGGACAATGTTTTACTAACGGCTGTTAATATAAAATGAAATTGGAACACATCATAAGAAAATAAAACCGCATAATGTTTAAATAAAATTCATTTAAATAAAATATATTATACAGTGCTGGTAACAAAATGATAACAGACTGAGTATATTATATATCTTTAAAAAGATACCTGCATTGCGTTGTCCAGAACGTTGTTTAGTGCTTCTAAAATACAAAAAAAAAACTACAATACAAATCATTACTCAGGTTATCAGATGATCAGCTGGTGATACCGACTTCAACCACCCTCTGTGACCTCTTCAATGGTGAATATTTGCTATTTCCTACACGCTTATACACATTTTATTACTTTCCTGTATGCAGTTACCGTCATCCATACTTTTCAGTTACCGTCATCATGCTCATTTATGATTTTCAAGTTACCGTCATCATGCCCGATTTTTAAAACTTGAATATCTGCATTAATATGTATTTATAAAAGGTAATATTTTTAGAATCTCTTCTCCACGTCAACCTGCATCTAAGCACATTATTGAATTTATCTGAATGTATCTGAACAACTAGAATATCGCGTGAAAAGTTCCGAAGCGTATGACCTGCCGCCATGTTGGGATGATCGTAACTAAAGTTACGGTTTGGTTTACGCACAGTGAAAATGTATGTCCGTTAACGAGTTTTTTCATTAAAAGTTACACGTACTGATCTAGGAAATGCTCAGTTACCGTCATCCTAGCTATGACGAACATTTCAGTTACCGTCATCATCATGTTTCAGTTACCGTCATCGTGCCCGATTTTTAAAACTTGAATATATTCAATAATATGCATTTACAAAGGGAAATATTTTTAGAATCTCGTCTCCACGTCAACCTGCATCTAAGCGCATTATTGAATTTATCTGAATGTATCTGAACAACTAGAATATCGCGTGAAAAGTTTCGAAGCGTATGACCCGCCGCAATGTTGGGATGATCGTAACTAAAGTTACGGTCATCGGTTTACGCACAGTGATTCTGTCCCACAAACTCGTCGTAATAGAACAGAGGCTAAATCAACATGATTTGATCTGCCTCTGTCGGGAGAGATTTATGTGGATAGTGTTTTTGCTCTTTCAGTGAAACAGATAATTGTTTAAAAGGGGCTTCTTCAATCTGACATCTTCCAAAGTCGTTTTAAATTTATAATAATTTACTTTTGTTTTTGTTTTATTTCACAAGGTGACAAAACATCATGAACATGAACATGCTTGCGCTATACTTTCTATAACGCTATCAGTATATATTTAAATAAATGTTCCTGTATGTTGAGTGTTCTTATTGTAGCAGTTTATCAATAAAATGAGCAAAGTTAGTCTTTCAGAAAAAACTGGATAAAATTTACATCACACATCTTGATCACTTTTATAATTGGATGGTTTGCCAAAAAATTACCAGAAAGATTTCATTCATTGCTGATAAAATCTATATTAGATGACAAGTCTTCTGATTGGATATTTTAGTTCGGGGTTATCTTATAATACCAGAAGCTTCCAATGTCAGATTTAAACGACTTTTTTAGTATATGTGTCTGGACGATCATTACGATCCTGTCAGTTTCAAACAGAACCATGTCGGTGTATTCAGACGAGGAATTGTTTCTAACCAACTCACAAGAGATCAGAAATGATGTTAACTCAGAGTTTGAAGACTTGATTAATCAGGAAGAGAAGGTCAATTCTGATTCCGACCGAGGTGTTCAAGTTATATGCATACGTCCATTTTTTAGGTCGTTAGGCCAAAGTGTTCATGATTCACGTGCGCGAGGGTTCGTCTAATTTTAATCTAGAGGTACGTAACTTCTTCAGACACTATAGCTCAACATCATATACATCAACATTTAAATTTTTACTTTCAACATACGTAACATTTCTTTTCTTCTACATATCAACACATTTCTTATATTAACGGAGGTACGAAAGAAGTACCCGCCCAAGGTAGATTAATTCAATATCTAAAAGAAGTGTGACGCATTTGGTTACCTTACAGTTATAATAACATAAACCTGCAGTAGTTTCATAGACAATATTGATGTTTGGTTTCTTGTGTATTAAAATATCTTTGTTCAATGGAAAGTCAAAAACATTGAAAACGTGTGAAAATAGGGCTTAATTATTCATTTGAACACATCCATTAATGTTTATGTCGATAAACAGTTACGTTTTATCAAAATAATGTTTTTGAAAAATAATTTTAATCAAAATTTGATTTTTGGAAAAATAATCTTAAATCACTTAAATCCCCATCACACAAAACCCGTCCTTACTACGTTCAACAAAAATGGGTTCGCACTGTGGGAGAACGGATCGGACCTTGTGGCTACTGTTTTTTTGGACGGATTCGGACGTACGGAAGGGTGTTCTAAGACATTAGACATGTCAAACGTCCTCCCCGTTTTAAAATTGGACGTAGGACCGACGTACTTTAAACGGGATTACCGTACCTCGAACAGAATTGCCGCACTTTGACCCTTCAAGATCATACTAAACGTACTTCAGTCGGAAATCGATTTCATTGACGTTTGTGTAGTTTTCAACGCGCCCATGACGTCCGCTAACCCGAGCATAGAACGCCACTAGGCAGTTAATTTTTCTTGCACAGGTCTATTCTCACATACATGTACGTGTAGGTCTAACTACGTTGGCAATGCAAATTGAAGGGGCGGATATGAGTTCATGCGTTTGGTTCACTCATGGGAGTTTGATTTGTAATACTGAATATGTTTGCACCTGGAATAGAATGAATGTGGGTTAAATTTGTGAAATCAATATGAGTATTTATTCCTGCGCAACCTTTATTTGTAGTCTGATAAAAAAAACTATTTTCACGGTTCTTTTTATATAAACATATATGTTGTTGACTTAAAATCAATATCGATTTTGCTGCAATTTTGTTGAAAACAGGGTAACATTTATGTGGCAAGAAAGAAAAATAGAGCATTTTGCTCTGTAGCTCATCAGGCTTTACATTTGATTTTTCTTAAGGATGTTGCTCCTGTGGCCCTTATTAGGGGCCACAAAAGCTACCAATTATAATCCTCACTAGCCATGGAGTATGTACACAAAGTTTCAGCTTTCTAGGCCTTATGTTTTCGTAACAAAAAGATGAAAATAGGTTTTAAGGGCATGTCCCCTGTTGCCCTTTAATTAGGGACCATAGGGCCACCATAGCTACAATTAATAATCTTCACTAGTCAAGGAGTCTGTACACAAAAGTTCCAGTGTTCAAGGTATTATGCTTCTGGAGGAGAAGATTGAAATGCTCGAAGTTTACGGACAGCCGGTAGGACAGATGGACGCCGAACACCATGCCATGCCATAAGCCCATCAGATGTTTCAGTCCAGAGGGCTAGAAATTGGAATTGTGGAATTTTTAATCACATTTTTTTTTAGGAAAACATATTCATCAAGCTTTTTACAACCATGGATATCACTTTCAAAGCAATATAGTCACTTAAGACAAGACCGCAATGTTTTGAACTTGAGCAATCTGAAATCCTGTGATACTCTTGCCTTCAAACAGGAAATAGCAATACAGAAACTGTAGTTGATTCCAATATGTCAGTAAGATAGTGTTCATTTGATAAAATACATAACTTTAACTGCGAACTGTTGTATTCAGTCTGTGGGACAATATACAAATGTTCCTTACATTCTTTTGAATAGTATACCAAACTTAAATGTGCATGCTTGGCTTCATAATGTCCGAGTTCCTGTATTGCACTGACACCAGTACTTTTATACCAAGTCAAACCGAACACATTTTTTTTTATCTATGACGTCAGGAAAGCCAGGGAATCGCGCAACCACTATAGGGCTTCCTAAACTGCAGTCCATGAACATTCGTCTTGCCTCAACTCTGTTAGTTCCACATGGTGAAGAGTAGAAGTAGGGATAGTCGATGATGAAGCTACGAGTATCATCAATGGAGGAAGAGTCATTGCTGTAGCAAACCTCTTCCCTTATACCACCAATGTTCAAGTAAATCATAAAATGGGGGACGTGGCTTTCTAGATCAACCAAACCGACCACAGTGATATCTTTGGCAACAGCTTGCACAGACAGTCTAGAAACTGTAGCAATATCAAAGGAATAAAGCTTTATAGCTCTGTTCGATGGAAGTTCGGCATAATATAAGACCTTGACGTTATCTTTTTCAATCCAATAAATCTTATCTTCATCAATGACCAGGCCAGTCTTTGCTGTTTTCGAATCATGGAAAGTTTTTTTCTGCTGTAGTTTTTCTCCTCCAGACAATGCCAATTTTGTGATTCTTTTTTTCGGGTCCCAAATATTCCCAGGGATGTAGAAAATATTGTTTCTATGCACTTGCATAAAATGTGAAACATCACGACTCAGCATCCGCGGGATCTGCCCGTGTCCCTCGACCTGTTCATGGATTCCTGAACGGGTCGACCAGATCAAGGACCGTCTCGCCTTGACAAAGATATGAGATTTAACATATTTGCCCTTAAACACACCTGTTCTCTCAGTCTTTCCAGGAACTAGTGGTACTTTTATAAATTCTCCTTGTCCCTTATTCATGACCATGTATATCATTGGAAATCCTAAAGGGGCATACGTGTTTTCTCTCTCCCGCGACTCACCGCCAGATTGAGAACAGAGGCTTTCCGTGTGATTGTTCCACAGCATACAGGTAGAAGAAGATTGGCATTCTCTTGCACACTGTTTCAACTTACTAGCATCGTCAGTGTTTGGAGAAAAGTCACATCCGGAGAAACCTTTTGAATTGTCATACCAGAAGTATTGTCCACTCTCAACAGAGATAACTGAACATAAGAAAACAAGAATTACTACCAGAAACATCATCTAGGTCTCTTCACACTTGCAGACTGATCCAACAACAATGTGGGCCTGCTAAATTGCCTAAGCTGCTAACATTGTATACGCCTTCATAGTGTGATTGTTCTGGATTATTCATGAATAAATAAATGTCATTTGCTATCCGTGTATCTGATTCGCTGAACACTGTAACAGAAATTCAGTTCATACCTGCATAAACTTAATTTCGTGACGTCACATCACATGTAGCCACGCCCATTCACACTTTACACATTCACACGGCTTCATAACAATACACCCGATCGTTTTCCCTCTCCCGCAGGCGCTGTTGTTGCAAGGGGATCGGTCATTGAAATGCCGCAGTTTCAAGGTTTGTTACTCAAGAAACTCTACGTGCCGTTTAACAAAAACTTAATTCGATTTGATCTCAAGCTTTTAAGCCACATGCATGGCACCTACGATAGCCTAATCGGCTATTTTCATCCCGAATCCAACAGTCTCGAGTTTATGTTTATGTACAACGGTTGACACTAGGTATAAACTTAAAAACCGCAGTGCAAACTTCGCGTAAATCCGCTAAATACCGCCATGAACTTAATAAATTTTGAAGTCAATTCTTAAGTGCCGTAGTTCCATGTATTTAAACAAGGAATCAACTACAAAAGAATAAATCAACATATGTGTTACTTCTTTTCCAGAAGAATAAAGGAAGGAAAAAAATATTAAACTAAAATATCCTCAGAAATTATGAAATCCTAATTTTTCTCACTTTTCCTCACAAATTTAACACAATTAATAATGTTAATAGTTCTACTTCATAATTATTCATGGCTGGTATTTCTGATAGACGCTTTTTTATGTCAGGAGTGAATAAAAGAAAATGTTCTATAACAAGAATCAGTTTAAGAAGCAATTAACAAACACAATCGTTTCCTTTAATTATTCATGTATAATTTCTATTTTCACTTTGGAAGTCGTCACAAAATAGAGCCATTGGCTCTGTAGCTCATCAAGTTTCATATAAATTTTGCTTTAAGGGGTGACAATAAAGGTTCCCCCCTAGTCACTAAATGTACAATTTAGAATCTTCATTACTTAACTAAGGAGTAAGAAGGGCTACAAAAGCTTTAAATAACTAGATAGCGTTTGCGGGATACCGCAAAAGCATAGCAGCCCCGAAACTCGGGGTTTCGCCTATGCCTGTGTCACATATTCCCGGAACCAATATCCCGAACATCCTACGAATGTCAAAATTCAAATTTACAGCCGGAGGTGTTCCGATGGTGATCCCGGAGGAAGTTAGAACCGACGGCGTCACGAAGGATACTCAGACTATATACGAAGTCTACGCGAAGGTCCGGTGTTAACACGAAGCTTACACGAAACGCAACATTTTTATTCAAAATAATAATAATAATAATAGTCCACTTATATAGCGCCTTTCCAGGATAAATATCATGCTCAAAGCGCTGGCACTTCATGGCAAAATGGCATTTCATGGTCTCACGAATGTTGTACGAAGTCTTCACGACGACGCGCAAGCTTAAACCAGCTATAATGTCTACACAGAAGTGGTGTTCCGGTAAGACTATGTAATCCGACCTAGCATCATGTTAAGACGGAGAAGATGCAAATATATATAGAAAAATTCTAGACTTGTCAAAGTGTTATCATTATATTCGGAAATATAGTGAGCGAAGGGTTCGAGGTTATCATTCAGTAATCACAACTGTAAAACTTTTCGCATTATTGCAGAGAGACAGACAGACAGAGAGAGAGGATATGTTCGGAATGTGAATGTTTTCCAAAACCAATCAAAGCAGAAATCGAATGCTTTATCCTATCATTAACAATAATAACCAATGATTAAACAACCGCAAGTATGACTATAGTATGACTGTATGTGTAATCACAACTGTGACAGGCCAGGACTTGTAACAGATTTCTTACAAATTTACCACTTTTTCTCCCAAATCCAAATATTTTATGTAGATTTTCATAAAATTGTTACTCATGACACATTATTACATGTTTCTTCATTTCCATGACGAATTTGAATTGAAATGGTTGATAAGGTACAAAGTTATGAGCCGGACTCAAAGTGTAACTGACGGACGGACGGTACCCATAGTTGCGGGGGATAATAATGTATGTCACGGACCATGAAGGGGTGATGTAGTTCACAAACAATTTCAGTCGTCTGTTGTACTTATCGACAACAAACAGGATTATGGAAGATCATTACATTACGTTTAATTATGATAATAGAGGCCGAAGAACTCCAAGTGTACAGCGTGCTACCTTCGTCCTCTGAGGTACCCAAAACACGACATATGGTATGCAGATCAACCGATCGGAGCTCACCCTTTGAGATGTACAATAAGTTGTATTTGTCAGGCTGCCGGTCTGCAAGGTTACTACACTAACCATTCTTTTAGAGCGACTGTTGCGACACCTTTATATAGCGTCGGTGTCGACGAGCAACTCATTGCTGAAAAAGAGAGGACATAGGTCGTCAGCTCTTAGGAGTTACCAGGTATCACCAATTTTGTTATTTAATCGAATCTGTTGCTAGTGTCATAAAATAAAAGTTCTAGAACGAACATGTCCAAAGTACAAAAATGTACCAATTCATTCTAGTATTACATAACTCAGGCCATGTTGCCTTTAAAGGTACCAATCACACTAAATCTGTATTTTGAAATATGCATAAGGTATACATTTCGTAATTACTTCCCGAGTAATCTATCATATACATTTCAGATGAAAACATGTCGGTATTCAGGTTATGAATTCAATTTTGAACTTAGTGATCCCAAACTCTTGAAACAAGTTTTATGCTGTGAAAATAATTCTTGTTCTCAGTCAAGAGATTAAGAAAAAACAAATTCAGCACCCATTCCAAGTAAAGCCGTTTTCCAAACATCATTTAGTTTATATTCCGTTTTGTGTACAAATGGCTCTGAAGATTTTTCCTTTATTCATAAGCGCATACTTTTTGCAGTTTTGATCCCATGGCAATTGTGAATAACCATAATAAATATTCAACTGCATCGATAGAAAGCTCAAGTATATTCCTATAAAAAGTTAAAAGTTATAAAAGTTCCTTATTTCCTCATATGCATTATGTTAGCAAATTAAGATGCAAAATACTTGCTTCATTACCATTCAATCCCTGACAATCACTCTTTCTAGGCAAATATCAGGATAAATGCGTCATGATTAGTTTGATTGCTAATGCGTCTTTGAAAGATACACCCCATTCTCATAACGTTATTGAAAGAAAGAAATCTCAAAGGAACAGATAAAGTTATTCAATATGATTTTAAATACACTTAAAAGAACAACACTTTTATCAGGAATACAACTTCTTTATTTCCACATCACTATATAAAATGTTGCAATATTTATTTTCGAAAGAAACTCGAAAACAGTTAATAGCTTAAAAAAATACTAAGTTTCAGTAAGCTAGGCCAAACTATTTCGAGTTCTGCCCCGGAAACACATTTCTATGTTGCATTTCCATGGAAACCGCAAAAATAAAAAATTCAAGAAAGTTGAAAACCCCAAAAAGCACAACTACATGTGATGATTACAACATACCAAGTTTCATTAAGCTAGGCCAAACTGTTTTCGAGTTCTGCTCCGTAAACAATGTGATCACAGCCGGACGGACGGACAGACGGAGCCAACGACTATACCCCTGCATAAATGGGGATAATAAGGTAAGAAGTTATTCATTACAGTATTATATATGTGCAATGTAATGCTGATGAGTTTTCTCAAATCTCTAAAGTGCCTATCACTTTATCAGAACTAGCAAATCAATGATGATGATATGCATATGATAAACGATTTTCTTAACATAACGACAAATCAAGAAAGTCGAATTTATTATAAATGATGTCTTTGAAGAACAAAGAGATTTTCGTATCTTAGGTTTCTTTAATGACGCATGCATATTTTTTTCAAAGTGAGAATAAAAATGGTTTTATCTGAAATAATGGAATATAGAGACAATAAGATAAGTGTTTCAATCCTACAATGATTCCTGGGAAAGTCAATCCAAACATTCACTCTGTCGCACAGAGAGCGAGGTGACTTGAATAATGAATAATGATTCTTCCAAAATGTCATATTGTGACATAGATCTGACCCGGTAAAGCTCAAACTGCTATGTGAGTTATTAACATTGATTGTGTCATGAAAGTCATTGCTTTGCAAATACAGAGATGTTTTCTTATATTTGTTTAGTGTTTGAGGCCGCATATTTCATAATGATGGATGGATTCTCATTTTATGATATATGGGCTACTATATTAATAGGCTAAATGTATGAGGTTTCCATAAATATGCTACATTAGAAACATTTTTGATACCGTAATGGCAAATTTATTCATAGAAATACATCACTAATATAGAAATGAGCAATTTAAAATCATGCAAGCTTTTCACCACGAAAAAATAGCGGTCATGTTCAGTTCCGATAAAATTTTATTCGTCGTCGAGAGTGAGCGAATTAAATTTATATTTCTGAATCAATACCAGAATGCTTACACATGATCACATGGCGTCAATGTTGACGGTATTTTGAAATAGAAATCATGTTCAACCTATCCCTCTTGAGAAATTTCAGTTAGTGTGTTTTTGACACGGGATGTTTATCAAAAGTTACATGACGTCAACGCCCAAGGCACTAAATATGAAGCTATAACATGCAATGTCACTCCACTTGAGAAGCCTCAAAGTTTATTGTTTTTTAAGATAATGATATTGCATATATGAGCATGTTTGCATCTATTTTTTTCACACAATTAACACAACCCATTCTTCTAACTAGAATTCTTATTTATTCTTTGGATACCTCAGAGAACATTCCCAAGTCAATTGCGTAAGCAAGGACGCGTGAAGCTGTCTTTGGCTCTAAATGTGTTGGTCATTTGCAATGGAGGAACAGTTTGGTTTGAAATAACCAATGAGGGAACATTGATATCTTTTTAAAAGCTTTGTGTGCATGATGACAGAATGTTGACATAAAAGTTCTAATTCCCTCTTTCACAATAACAATTCATTTAACTTGAGAGTGTTTACCTAAACTTAACTAATCAATAATAGCAACCAATGTAATCCAGGGAAAACAATAATGTTGCATCTTGTTAAACGCAAACATATACCTATTCTCAATTTTTAAAATCTTTGTCTAGGATGTCTTTTTTTAAACACAATTATTGTCGCAACTACTAAATTTAATCACATTCTTCCAATTTTCCAAAGGATGAAGGAATAATGGCAGAGCAATTGAAAGATAGAGAATGTCTCCTTTCAATTGCAATGTTTTCGAAAAGTGTATACGGTGACCTTATAAAATCTGTGCACACCATTATTGTATACAATCTCACAGAATATATCCACCTATTAACAAATACAAAAACAGAACCAGCATCATTATCGAATCTGTTATAAACGAGTTGCATCGTATCGTTACAATTACTTAAAATACATAAACAATACAAATACCATAAAATCAACAATCGTTGACATATAATTGACATTATTCGGATCAAATTATTGTCATCACCATTTGGATTGTGAAATTTAATGAAATTAAGAAATGAAGTCTTAACTTGTTAATAAATCGTTCCACACTATATCCTTTTAATTGTTAAAGTACACCCAGAATGTAACACATTATCAATTGATGATTGAATCTATAAAAGAATCACAAAAATTGTCCAGTTCACTGTTACAATTACTTGATATTCAATTTACAAGGACTTTTCGTCAATAAATCAAAATAGGTTGACATATAATTAGCATTATTCGGATGTCATTAGTGTTATTAACAATTAGGTCATAGAAATATGTATTATTATCATCAAATTTAGTATATTATTGCTGTAAATTAGCATAAGTAATGAATCTACTTCCTGGACGTATTGATGATCGACTACGTTACATGAAAATGTAGGAGCTCACGGAAATACAAATAAATGGGTTTCTTTACTCGCTACATATATCAATTCCTGACAGATCATGTAATAACAATGTTGTTCCCAACTGTAGGCCTTATGAATTCATTGCAAAAATAAAATTTACATTGCCTTTTTACATGAGAAAATGCCGAAAATGTGCATATTGCAAAACATTTTGAAACACCTTATATCTTACGTCACTATTGGCAATGCGTGTAACAATCAACATTGAACTTGCTATTGGACTTGCAGTTGCACGTTTCCACAAAAACCATGAATGAACTTGTAAGAATAGTAGTTCGTAGTTGTTACAGAAACTCTCTTAAACAAACGTTGGGGAAAACCATTTGTTCAAAATGAAGGAAACATCGCCAAAAAGCATTCTTGTTCATTCATTTCCTTCAGTACCTCAATTTGCATGATGTATATTTCACCTTTGATACCACAAGGAAATAAGACAACAACATCGTGCTAGTATCAATAAAACTCTATGCCGTTTACAATGTTTTATGAATAGGATTAACTAATATTAAGCGCGACTTCATGAGCACACGTTGAAAGACTTAATGAGAGAACTTACTAAGAATAAGTTCATTCTGGCAAATAACCTGAAGTAATCTGCATGTATGTTTCTATATATTTTAACTAAGTGCTACAATATTAGTTTAGTTTAGAGTAAAACAATTTAATGAAATATAATGAGTTATGTAAAGTGCATGATACATTGATATTTTGTAAGAAGCAAACACTCTTCATTTGTTGTATATTATGATAGACAGACAACCTGTCAAGATCAAATTGGACATGTCGAAGAACATCAAACAGAATTGTGGAGACCATTGAGTGAAATTAAGAATTCCATGTTCTCTTTTGTAGGGTTATTTGGAATTGAAATCAGGTGACCGATTTATTGAAACTTCAAACGCATATCCCGAAGAAAAAACTTAAACCTAAATCTTGAAAATAGCACATTGACACAAAAGCATCCCATTTCCATGAGAGTCCAATTAATAGAAATTTCAAAGTGAAACTTATCTTTTATTCAAAGGTCTTTCATGTAGGCACGTTTTCAAGCATTTTAATTCAAAAAGAAAACCAGATATGAACTTTACTTTGCAAGCTGAGTTTTAAATGAATGGGCAGCAAAACAGGTTCAGACGAGTTGATGTCAAAATATAAGGTAACAAATCCCTTAAAGGATGGAAGAGATTACAAACATATGAAAGATAGCGAAATATATAGTTTAATGCGATAAGCAATGACGTTATTCGGCCCCCAATAAATCAATTGATACAGACAAAACCACTTAAAGAAAATCACATTTTACGGGTGTTATTTTTATGAGCATTACTAACACTTTACAACTAAAGACTTACTTTAAGGGATTCGCTACTTCATACCACCTCTGCAAATCTTTTTCTTTAATATGTATAATAGTGATATAGCCAAAGTAAGTCTAATTTATTCCGTTAAAACAGTATTCTTAAGTGAATAAGGGAATGAATGCATCAACATACTTTATATTACATGTTGTCTATGGCAAAATAACTTTAACATTGATGACTCAGTTCGATTTTTTTTTATCGAGGTAAGGGAAAATAGCTAGACAAAGCATGAAAAGGAGAAACAGTTATAATTAGGTAAATAAGTAAAAAGAGAGATAATTAGATATTTTTCGAAGTGCCAAAATTTACACACACACACACGCACACACATTTCGTTCGCAGAAATGGCTTTTCAATCTTAATGGACACCAACAAAAAATACAAACTGCATAATCAATTTCGATCCTGTTCTGATGGAAAAGAGATGCTTAATTTTTTACAGAGATTCAAAGATGATTAAATGTTCATTTTGTTTAGAATAACCATTTCTATTATTAATCGGATTTCTAGGTAGGATAGAGGGATCACACAAAGACGAAACTAAATGTTAAGAATTGCAAGACAGTATTTTTAAATCGAAGGATAGCAGTTCCTAATGGAACGAACCACTCTTAGCAATGCAAGTCAAATAATTAACATAATTAACAGATTAACATAACTGCAAGCAGTTTTTGTTTTACGGTTAATGGGTAATGAGCTGTCTGCCTATTTGAAGATAAAATGAAATCAATTGAGAAAGACAAAGATATAGTATTTCATAAACATGGATCTAAAAACATGGATCTATCCCCATAAACCAATGTGGATTATCAGAAGTTATGCTTTTTTCGGAGTTTTAAGACATAAGTTTACTTTTTTTTTAAATACGCCGGCATTTCTGGATTGCAATAGCACAATGGTTTGTCACGTAATGTAAGGGAAAATATGATAAAATTCTTTCAGATTTAACCTATGTGTTAGTAGATTAGGCATCTTTAATGATTTTACAATCTAGGGAATGGGACTGAGCAAAGAGAAGGAGAGAATGACAAACTGTATCAGTTAATTCAATTGAATTAATGAATTGAAAATATTGTTATTTGCTTGCATTACTATTTTGGAAATTTTCGTGTCAATTTAACCTTAGAATCTTGCATAAACCAAGGTCATATTGTTTTCAACATGTTTATTCGAAAGCAAAGGCTAATTATCTGTTGTTATCTTAATGCTGCCGATTTCCAATCAAGCAGTTACTGGCAGTATCTCTTCAGTTGCTCTAAAACCCATGTTCATCCCTTCAACATTGAAGCCTACGATATGTACATCACAATTTCACATTTCGAAACGAATTTCTTAAAACTGAAATTGCGTAATCAGTCTAGAGTGGTAACATAATGTATTTAATTGCAAAGGAGAAAACCATTTTAATTTAACTATCTTGCAATAGATTCAGTAAAGTCAAAGACAGTGTTATGAACTTTTGTAAGGAACCAGTGTACCAAGTGCTCAATGAAGTGAAAAATTGACTGCGTTATCCTATTTACGGAAATTATTTCTTTCATTTCAAATAAAGTTGAAATAATGATTAAAGTCACCTTATTTAATGATAAACCCCAACTGATTTATTTCTAATTTTCAATATTCTGTCTATGAAATAATTACTTTGTGTGAATCAACATATCCTGTCTGGTATTAACCTTGGATGAGCGGCTTAATCGATCAAATGAAGATTTTGATGTTTTATGCAACATCCGTTTCAGGAAATTGTTGTTTTTCAAGAAATATAAAAAACAAATACAACTGATTGCCAAATGAAGAAAAGTGACAATTTCAATCATTTAAGAAACTTGAAATAAAGAAAACACAAATTATAAGAAAAAAGAATGACAACACATCACTGAAAATAATTTTTAAATAGAATCCGTCTTTAAATCAATAACTATTAAGACAAAATGGCGATGATACGTATAGAAAGTCCAGCTAAATCCAGTGATGTTCTTGCTGAATTAACGATTATGGTTGTAGGAGTATGTTATTCAAATAAACAGTCTGTATCAAGATCATGTCATTGGTTCTGTCTGGCTGGAAATAACCTTTCTATTAATCTTGTCATGTGTTATTACCGTATGAGTTCGATGTTCTTGTGCGAACTCAAATTGATGTTGCAACTCAATCAGAAATGTAACAAGATATGAAAAATTAATCCAAAATTAATTTTTATTTATACAATGTTCAGTATTGAAATGTATGCATGATCTATCTATTTCCAGTGTTGCCTGAAAAACAGTTGTCCAACATTGATTGTTTATACCTAATCACTGAGATTGTGGTTCATAATAATGGGTCATTAACCAAACATAAGGAAAGTAAGGTATAGGTGAACTAATCTTTTGCTAAAGAATTTTAGTTATTAACAGGGATATAAGACACTTATTCATACATTTGCTAAAACTGAAATTGATTAAACCTTGCTATGCATGTGAGCTATGCTTGGCCTTGAATTTAACGTACAAAAGCCTTACCATGAATGTGAAAAAGGTCCGAAAATGACAAAATCAGTTCAACATTTAGCTAGGTAGAAATTAAGAACTTAGACTGGAATAGATTTTATAGGTTCTTAAATAGAGACTTCGTTTAAGAAAATGTGATACCTTCATAAAATAATTAATGCACATTCTTAGTCACAATGATGTTTGATAAAAGGAAAAATGCTTCGCAAAACATACGATGTAGCAATTATGAACTCTTCCTCTAAAAGTCAAGTGAGCGGGATATTATCAAGGCATTGCCTTCCTATTAAATGTTAGATCAATATGAACATCTTTTCATTGACATGCGTTGAAATAATGAAAGCCGTTACCAGATACATGTACTAGGCACACATAAAATAATGAATGCAAATTCTAAACCATGATGTTTGATAAAAAAAAATGTAGCAATACTGACACTTCCCACGGCAAGGTGGAAACGTAACACGCTACTCTCCTCGAGTTTCTTTGCTTAATTAGTGTTATTTTTCATAGTAATTGTAACATTTATCAGAAATTAGTTTTTTCAATTTGACTTGAAATGAAAATATATACGAGGTATAAATCCACAGTAGCCTACATTTGCAAAATTAGATTTTTTGGATAAATAATCACGACTAATATAAATGTTATTTACAGCAGTCAATGTTTTTTCCTGAACATACATTTTCTTCCTTGTTGGTATTTTACCAAAAAATGTAACAATCCTCATCAAATCAACACAAATGTTGAAAACATTTCAATGCAAGAAATATTCAAACCTAAAGTCAGTGCAATCATTTTTACGCAAAATTATCAATTGATCACACACTGCATTATGAACTGAAGTCGCAATTCGTTCCTGCATTGAAATTTAAGCAAAAAAGATAGGCGGTCATTGTGATTTGTATTGTGATCTTAGACACTTAACCTAAAACTTGAATATTTTTTCAAATGTCCTCGTTGAGTAAGTGATTATGTATCACTGTGCGTTACGCGACAGTCGGATTTTATTTTACAAGCTGTCTTTTGATTGGACTCTTCGACAGAATGGAAAAAAGGGAAATCCCCATTTAGCCAGCATTCAAATGATTCAAAAACAAGTACATTTCATAGCCGATCCACGTGGTTTATTTTGAAAAATAACCTTGATAATTCAGATTGAGTCTTTTTTTCTTTCTTTTTTAATTTATTGTTTGTTATTTAATTAACATGTGTATTATTATTACCTTTACCTAGTACCTTTAAATATTAATAGCTTTGTTGTTTCTAACATATTTTTTTTAAATCAAATAAATTAAGTTTATTTCTGTTCTCTTTTTGTATTCGAACCTGGTTACAATATTTCAGTAAAATGACAGATGCAAAAGTATCTTGAGACTTTTAAAGTGCATTTTCAGAACAGATAATATTTGTTTAACTCAGATAAATAATTAAACGTAAATATTCATTTTCTTTTGCATCATGAATACAACTTAATGAAATTGAAGGCATGTTGTTTTAAAAGGATTTTTGAAAGTGTACATAAGACTACTTGCATATGAAAGATGATTCTAACATGTCAAGGTTCTGCAAACACTGAAAGACATTAACACTGAATTGAGGCGTCACTAAGCGCCTGACGGGTAAACAACTGTCATCTTCTGACGTGAATTGGATCACGTTTGAAACACGATGGGGGCGATTTATTGACATTGATTTTCGCATTGATGAAAGTCATTTCTGTAAAAATACAGATGTTTTGTATTTTTGCATTGAAATAGGAAGGATTGGTTCTAATTTTTATCGTCATAGATTGACAGTTTCAGTTTCTTAAGATTTGTTTGAGGTTGTGATCAGACTTGTTTTTAAACTTGGCTAGATACATATTCAAGTTAAAGTTAAGCTGAAATACATATCTTTCAGTAAATTCAACAACATATTTTTATCATGCCGAGACAACAAATATTATTTAGACTCGTTTTTAGATTTGCTGTTGAGTTAAAACATTAAAATAAAGAGAAGTTTCTATAAATTCAGACCGCTCTGATAAAACCCTCCAGATTGAAGTTGTTTGACTTCTGGTTTCTTACAAAATGAAGTTTCTTCGAACTACGGCACATAATAAAGGACTAAGCAAAGTACAAATTATGTAATTGAAGCAAGATATACTAACCTCCTATTCAACAACCAGCCTATGAAAGACAAATGCTTGTATTATGGGCCTGTGGCCTTTTAATGAATAAATAAGTCTGTCTGTCTATATTAACTTTTTATATTGTTTCTTTTTTGCATTATTAGCTTTTTTAATGTTATCAGTATATTAATGAATTATCTTGAATAAATCAACTAAGGGTGAAACAATTCTTCCTTCTGAATAAATGTTTTTCACTTTCTATGTGTTGCCGGATGAGTTATGGATAATCACGCAAAGATTAATTAAAACGCCTTTTTCCGAACTGGCGTTTTAAGTTTAGCATAGGAAGATGTGTATGTGTAGTTAACATTCATATGATTCGGTGTGTTCATCAGTAACTTAAAATACACGGCTTAAAGGGTACAAGGTCTGCTTTCTCTCTGTGTCTGGTCTGTAAAACTGCAAATATGTTTTTCAATCATATAAGGCGCTTTGGTTTCCGTGCTATGGGTATAAATGTATATATTTACGGGAATTCAATTCCTTATAATACTTCATCTATATGTTATGAGGGATTGTTGCTTAAAATGAAACTTGTAATAAAGCATTACAGTATTTCAAGGCATAGTTAGTGCTAAAATGCTTAAGGAAGTCTTTTCACGACAATGATTAATATAAAAAACTTGATTTGATTTTCCTATTTGCCACAATGTAATCAAGTTCAAAATGATATTGACTTCTAACAAAAAATAAGGCATTTAATTCAAATATGAACAAGGAAGACTGCATTACTGATTGAATATAAAAAAGAGGTTGATATCATCAAGACCCATGCCCTGCTTCCTATTTTTCTTTTTCATGATTCAATAAAATAGTTTGATATCGACATGGATAGGAGTGAATAAAATCGTTCCGAAGCTGCATTGCACCCAGAATACAGGAAATCAACGAATCTATGTTTCTCCGAGTTGAATCAATTCTGATGATTCGGCTTTACAATCAGGTAAACTATAATGTTACATATTAATATTTTTAAGAAGTGGCCTGGCACGTATGTGTTATGGATTTTATTTAAATCATACTGAATAGTAACGAATAAAACATCCGTGGCAATTCAATCACATCAATGTCAAGTACTTTAATTTCAATCGTCATCTTACTGAGTCTACAATGATATATTGCATAATGATAACATTAAGAATATGGTGCATTCATCTTTATCGACACAATCAAAATAAAAAATAAAAAATGTTCCTATGTTTCCTATTGTTGTAGTATTTCAAGTTTCGGAGAGCCATTTAGTTTCTGTTTGTCATCATTAAAACTACATCTGCCGAAACTTCTAATCTAACCTTACATGTAACGTGAAAACATTATCATCAAAGATAAAACAATCTCTTATAAATGTGGCTTTATTCTTTAAATGACAAATTAATTATTCTTTTTGGTTTATGAGCTCGAAGACTTAACCGTTCTATCCTGAATGCGTTCACTTCATGAACGATTTCTTATCTTATGGCTTCATCACTTACGTTTCACAACTCTTAAGTATATTGTATCCTTGTCTAGACATTTTCCTCTTGGTTGAAATATTGCGTGATTTGAATCAATAACCATGTATTTTGACTGCAAGATTAATGTATTGTTCTGATGAAAGCCAACAGATATGTAGAGAAGGAATATTTCATATATTGTGTGATAAATTTATGAGATGACAATTCGATTGAATATAGTTGATTTTGGTATAAATATTCCATTCTATCTATCTTATTTCAAAGTAGATTTTCAGTGCGACAACATTAAATAATAATTATTTATTTTTTCGCATCAAAACAAACTTACATACATCAATTTGAATAATTTACGAATCACTGTATTTTGTCAGCCAAATATTTGAAGCTTGATTTCCAGATAACAAGTTTTACATATATTTACCATTATAGGGAAAAGATTGTATCAGTGCAAGTGCACTAATGCAAGTAAATGCATCGATTATTACTCTCGAATTTTTCATTCAAATGAAAGCTCTTTTCAAAAACAAGTTGTGACCTAACCTTCTTGTACTATCTCTTGTACTTAGTACTTAGTATAAGGTGTAACGTCTTATATGTCTCTTTGTTTGTTATTGTTAACGATGATTGCCTTTCACAAATCTCTGAAATGATCATCAGCTTGTCAGAACTTGCTTATCAATGATGATAAAGGATAAGGTACAGTCTGATTAAAATCGACTGTGATTCGAGGAAAAAAGTGTAAAAATATTAAAAATATAAGTGGGGTTTGAACTTCAACCAGCCCGGCTATCCTCTCATTCACAGTCTGAAGGCACCCCTCTTACCCGCATATTCTGACGCAAGCTCATCTAGCCAATCGTACGGGGCGCAGTAAAAGCTTCGGTATCATGCAGGGGCAGGTAACTCCAGTGTAACATTCGTTATACAAGTGGCAAAGTGACTGGGATAATGGCAACACTGCAAGGCAAATGTACAGTTCATGTCCAACAATTGAAAAGCATACCAAGAAGAATCGAAGAGAAGAAGTTATTCTTACTCGTCTGAGGCTTGGTCATTGCGGATTAAACGCATACAGGCATGGACAAAAATGTATCTCAGCTATGTATTCATTGTTTTACAAATACACCAGAAACAATCATTCATTTTCTCTTAGAATGTGAAGGTCATAACGAGCAACGCCAGGACCTCAGAGAGGTTGTTATCTAAAAAACCAAACGTCTTCTCAATTAGATCCATATTAGGAAAAAACTTGATGTTTGGCGAAGTACAAAGGTCACTTTTAGATTTTGTCAAAAACACAGGCAAATATGATATTATCTAATCTTTTAATCCTTTCTTTTTTTTAAACAATATTTTAACATTACTTTTTAATGCAGGGCGCATATAGGTCATTTGTGACCCAACGTCGCCCTTTAATCCACTACCTACCTACCTACCTACCTACCTAGTTATACATAATCGCCGCTAAACGCTATTTAAAAACGAGGATGTGATTGAAAAGCTTATGACTGGGTTTGTCAGCGCTAAACTGGTCATAAGAACATGCGATAGAAGTGGGTGCATTTAGACCGAGACGGAGAGGATGTTCTGGCTGGTTCGAGCCCCGATAGAGACACTATTTTTTATATTTTATTCCTCGGAGTACGGTCGATTTTAATCAGACTGGGATAAGGTATACACGATTTCCAAGGCATAAAGAAAAATAAAGACAAAGGGATATATCATATGTTAATTCTATAGATTTACGTACCATTCATGTACAGATGACTTAATGACATATGAGTTTCATTCGATATCAATAAGAACGATAGTTATCTGTTCTTCTTTGATTGGCATTCTATAAGTTGGTGTGATGAACAATAAAGACAATTCTTATGAATGGACAACTTCTTTATTCTGTGAAAGCGACGTTTCGACATAGATTCTAATGTCATTGTCAAGCAAATGATACATGTTCAAAAGATAGTTATCTGTGATATCAACGAAATATCATGGTTCAATGGTTTGAAGATTTACCGATTGCTACTCCTTTAATTGTTTCAATTTGTATATAACGCTTAACGGTGATTTTGATCCTTTTAACTGACTCCCAAGTAAACATTATACATCAAACTGTCATATTTTGACATAAATCTGACCTCACATTGCTCAAAATCCTAGTTGTGAGTTATTAACATCGATTGTGTCATAAAAGTCATTGCTGTACAAATACAGGGGTGTTTTATATTATTTGTTTTGCGTAACTGGCGGTTGTGACTTCCTTTTTCGATTATAATAGATTGATACTCAATCTACCTGATTTGGGTTATTTCAATAAATGGGATTACGGTAACAAAATAATTTATTTTACCGTTTGTTTTATGTATAATTTAATAGGACTTTTCAAGACAATGTGAATAGTATTGGCATCTTAGTGTAATTTTGAACGTTATACTAATTTTTTTTAAATAATTCAACAACATTCAGTGTTAGTTTGGAATACTATAGAACTAATGTATGAACACATGTTATCACTGTTGAATATACAATGACATAAAAATCACCTTCAAAAGGATCCCTTTGATTTTTATCAGACATTCTGTTTTAGCTAAAGATATTTAACAACCCTTACTTTCTCTTCTCGTTCACATTAAAAGAAGCTTAGTGGATGAACCATTCGAAACACACGAGCATGATCATTTCTATATATCCGCTTTCTTACAATTGCCATTTCGAAACCAGCTATAAACCCAACATGCGGATATATAGAAATGATCATGCTCGTGTGTTTTGGGATAGTAAATATCCTGCATTAGGAATAAACATTGTATTTTGCGAGCCTTGGCGAGTTCAATACACAGTGTTTATTCCTAAAGGGGATATGAACGATCCCAAAACAGACCAGCTTGATCATTTCTATGTAATGTGATTTTAAATTTTGTTTCGAAAAAAATGCCTGATAATACTTTAAATATTTAAAAAGTTGACGTTTTTATAAGATTCGCGCATTGATATATGCAAATGAATAGAGCAATGACTGTGACGGTGAATTGACAAAATATAGATCCTCCTTATACATGCCTTTTATTGCTGTTTTAGCTTTTTTGTCATTTTTTACATCGTAACATCTTTTCTGTACAATCGGTGATATGAAAACGAGAATAAATAATGATGATATTTGAAATTTGTTTCCGTATTGTTTACATGTTGCCTAGTAACGCTAATTTTCAAACGTGAATAGAGAGCTACAAAACCTTTTCGAAGAGATTTGAGATATATGTATAGATTTCAATGTACTCTAAAGAATATGTCGTGACCGATGAACATTCTAAGGTAAACTCCTAAACGTCTGTTTGGAAACATCGCCATGTTAAAAGATGCTAGACTGACATGTTGGATTTTCCCCATGAGCGCGGCCATAGCGTTTGACCTTGCCTAAGTGTCTGTAGCCAGCCGGAGCGCAGCGTAATACACTTAGGGAACCAGAATGTGACAGACCAAGACTCCTTCGACGTCATCGACAAACTGGACTTGCACATTACTTGTTCATTCTTAAGTCGTAAAAAGTGTTCAAATGAAGATATTGTGCTTTATCATATAATTAAGGGTGTTATCGATGCAATAAAGCCATCTGATAAACTTGGTATTTGCTCAAAATTAGGTCAAAACACGATTTTTTTTCTAAAAACTCCATGCATGTCATGCGAGTCCTAAAGTGGTCGCTCACCATTGATAACGTCATCGGGCGTTTTCGGTTGTTGTTTTTATCGAATAAAAATTCGTAAACAAAAAGTTAGGGTAAAGTTATCACGCATTCCTATTTTAGAAATAGCTTGGTTGTCGAAACATTTCAAGTTTCTTTCATCGTGCGTTTACACCAAAAATAATAGTGATATGCAGCTAACAATATATCGGCTATCGAACAAATATGTGTTTCAGTTTTCGTGAATAACATAGGCCTAGACCACTTTGACCGTGTCAGTTACCAACTTATCAGCAAATTTATGCAAATCCTATTCTAGTGGTAGTACACATTATCTAGTAGAGAAGGAACAGAAGGAACAACCCCACCTTCGCAAATAGTCGGCGTTTTGTCCAAGGATACCGTAACTGAACTGGCGTAACTACAATGACAATGCAGCTTTTCAAAATGCAGTTAGAGGTACTTCCCTGTTGTAGCGACGTCATTCTCTCCTCACAGAGGCAGTTTAAGTCATATTGATTTAGCCTCTGTTATATTACGCCGACTTCGTGGGATAGAATGGGAGATGCCTGATTGGAGGCAATCAAAGTTAGTTGTGCAATCAGCGACGCTGTTCCTAAATCATCGTTTTGGCTACTGAATCAAGACAAACAAATTGTGATATGAACCACCCTTTCCATATGCGAGAAGCGTTGTCATTTGATAAAGAAACTCAAATGGATTGTGATGCGGCTTTTATTCCGCCATGGGGAACTGCCGGAACCCACTGATTTTGGCGTAATAGAACAGAGGCTAAATCGACATGACTTGATCTGCCTCTGTGTGGAATATTTCACAACTGTATATCGCCGACAATATGACCTTCACCTTGGTGTAACGTGAAAGAAATTACTCCGCGAAATCTAGGTATTTTTAGAAGGAATCATATTTTCGTTTAAATCCTTTTATTTCAAAATGACAATATCTGATAAAGAAATGATAAACCTCGTGTGTTTCCGTATCATTAATATTATATAATAGGAATACAAATTTTATTTAAAATTATATGATATTAATGATACGGAAACACTCTCGGTTAATAATCTCTTTATATTTCCATAAAAAAAAATCAATTTCCCCTCATGTATTGTTAAAGTTTGCCTATATAGACTCATCGTTAGCACACGATCAATTGATTACGAGATCTATAAACAGAAGCGATCATCATGCATTGGCATTGCAATGATACATTTAAATGATTTCAATCTACAAATTATTGTCTTCAATAAATCAACATACCTTGACATATAATTGGCATTATTCGGATGTTTTTAACGTTGTGAATACTAAAATCGTAATCAGGTTTTGAAATGAGGACATTAAGCCTTCAGTTACTGCCGAAAAATGCCATTGCTAATGTAATAACGTCCTGGTCATGCTAATGAGCGACCCCAATACATGACAATGTTAGATACAGACATATTTAATACAATAAGGATAATAATGTCTCCAGCGAAGTACATGAAAAGCTACGTGCCTCTATTGAATTTACATATTTACATATTTATCATTACTTATTTTATTATTCATTTAGGGAACAGTTTGTTTTTATTCCTGAAGAAACACGTTTTGACAAAAAAAAATTCAAAGAGCCACTCCGCGAGTTGTTTGATGTCACATAGGGGAGACCAGGGCAAAGCGCGCCCCCGGGGCAAAGTGACCTCGCGATATTTCTTCAAAACTATCGACAAATGGAGTAATTTCTCATTACCAACGAATGAAAGTAACCGTAATGAAGCGTTGTGAGCAACGCTGGAATCATTTGCCTGAGTTGTTGACGCAGAATTTCAAATATTCGAAAAAACGCGATTTTACTATAAGGAACGGATATGTCTCAAATTCAAATATTTCATAAAAATACAAAACGGAACATTAAATTCTCGTGAACATGTAACATGAATTGGTATCATTAATTCATTGAATACTGAATTTTGGAATTACTTGCTTTAATGATTTTCTGTGATGTACATAACGAATGTTGCCCTGGATGGGGCAAAACGTGCCGGGGGGAGCGCTTTGCCCCATGTGTTATAAAATACATCTTTTTGGTTAACATATTGGTGTAAAAGTTATTATTTTACATTTCTTAAGCAAATAATGTAAAGGAGAACTATAATTTTCATATCAGCATTCTGCTGTATTCTATAAAAATGAAATATACCATTTTACTTAAAGGGTTTGTTTTGTTAAAGAATGACAACAACTAACAGTTACAACAAACATATTTTTCTGTTGTTTTTTAAATCATGAAAATATAATTCATTGTATACTACTGTTTAACCCCAAACGATAAGCAATTTTATGCCGTTATAGCAATTTCGACACAAAATACATGATGTTATATCTTTAATTCGTCCATATAACCAATTCAATTCTTATTTTCTTTTATTTATTACTGGTTTTGATAGTCAATGACCTACATTATCAACACTTTCGTAGTTGAAAGAAATGTACAACTACCAACCATAATGATATTTGGTCATTGAGAATGTTGAACATGCAGGTTCATGATATGTTAAGGAACATTTTGAGCATCATTGCATATATTGCCAACTTTTATTTTATTTCTATCCTTCATATGAGTTCGATAGCTGCCTTGCATTATCAAGATGAAAGCTTTCGATTAGTATTGGCTGATTATAGGTGTGTAATATCTATTACAGTCTGTGTTGTTTTTCACATGGGGCAAAGCGCCCAGGGGATTGGGCACTTTGCCCCAAACTACAGGGCAGAGCGCGCCCCCTTAATCAAAATACATTTACGTAAATATATCCTTATTACGAAATGGTAGATTAAAAAGGCATGTGTCATGTAACAGTCTATGTGACAAGTATTAAAGATAGTGTGCAAGTTGCATTCTGTGCATGTCGGGGTGCCCACTAGAGGCACTTATATGTTAGGGGGCGCGCTTTGCCCTGGTCTCCCCTATGACATTCTCTGTGAAAAGTATCATTTCAAAGCTAATTAATTGATGTTGTAATAGTGACACGCATTCAGAATGACAGTTACGAGTTTATAGTGTTTGTTACTTTATATAGTCAGTGTCCATGTTCATTTACGAATGAATGGGACTTCCGCCAAAATATATGACTGTTTATAAAATTTCATTGAAAAGAGTATTTACCGTAAATTTGTCATATAGAGATGAAAGAGTTAGAATTTTTGCATTTATGTAATGACTATGCCATTTATATTCGTGACAAAGCAAATATGTATATATTGAAAATCACGGGGTGGCTATTTAACAATGCTTTCAAATTCTTTTTAAGACTGATGGTTATGTAATTATTTCAGCATTGTCTATCTGATGTGTCAACTAAAACTGTCCACTTTTGAATCTTGGATAAACGCCAACTTAACATGCTATAATTGAGAATATGGATCAATAATGTTTATACCTGTACATGTATAATAACAATAATTGTTTGCAAGTGGTTTATTTAAGGAATGACGGTAACCTTTAGATATGTAGCTAGATGTAACTCTTTAGACATGATTTTGTTGACGCTTATGCATAGTCTTTCCGATATCAAGTGGTATTCTTGCTTAATAAATGAATCTGATTGTAGGAGTGTGTTATTTAAATAAGCAGTCTGTATAAATATCACGCACTATTAGTTCTGTCCGACTTCTATGCCTCTTGTCGTGTATTCTGATAATGGTAATAAATACAATAATGATGTTATAGGGGGTATGTCAGAGGGATACTTAGAAGTGATATTGATAAGGAAAACTTCTGGTGAAAAATGAGATGAAGATGGATTCCAAATTTAGTCAAACAAATGACCAGTATCAATAGCATGTTCTGTCGTCTCTGTTGATTCCTCATCTCAAAAACAAATTGGATTCTGGGAAGAAATATTGAAATGTCCGAAATAATGTCATTCGGGTCTGCTGTTTTGATTCAGTAAGACAACAAAGTGTCTCATTGACAATCTAAATAAATTTTTGGATAATAAGGAACCTATGCAGAAAACTTATATAACAGAAATTATACACTGCTATGGGAGTTTTAAAAAGTAAAGCAAAATTTTCTTTATAAAGGTTTACAGGTATGCAGTTCCTTTATGGACGAGATTAAAATTGTCTTGTAAATACAATGTTGCACTTTTTCCTAAGTCACAGTTTTAAGTCCTAAGTTTTTCAAGTCACTTAAAGTAAAATCTAATAAGAGGGTGACTTAATCATACCGTCGGTACATTTACATGCCTTGAGTGAACATCGTTAAGTTGATCAACCACAGAGACGCTTTATCAAAGATGAAAGATGAAACTAATTAATGTAAAAGTGTGATTGCCATTAACATTTACTCAAAGACTTTCAATATTATTCCATATATGGTTTAAACATATTTATTTCAATAAAGAATTGGATTGGTAAACAAGCTAAAAGCTTAGGTTAATACCGCTCCAAAATACAAGATGTAGAACATGTCATGGTGAATTTACAAAAAAAAAATATATATCATTTATACAAACGCCAACAAGGTAAACAACAAGTCATTGTGAATTTACAAAAGTTGTCTTATAATCTATAAAAACGCCAACATGATAACGAATGGTTGTTTAACAATTATGTTATTTATCTAAATAAATAAATAAACACCAACAACACTACAACATAAAAAAATGCCTATAATTCATATTTTATAAATCATTTATCAATTCATCAAAAAGTTGCAAATCTGCCAGTTAAATTTATGAATTCGTGCACAGATATCAACAGTTCATTATTAACACAAGAAGAACAATTTGGGTTTCCAAATAAGACCGATCTCAAATCAAAACCTTTATTATAGAAGAACATATTTTGCCTTATATGGGTGTACAGAGGACATGTAAAAAAGTAATGTGTCGAATCTTCACAGGAACAGGCGGGAATTTGTGATACAAATCTTTCAAACTTGTGAGCATTTAAATCGCTGCATTCAAGTCTAAGACGAGTGTGTATTATTTGAGAAAATCTACTACCAAAATTTAAATTGAAATAACTGTACATGATAGTTTCATTGGCTATAGCTTTTTTAAAAGTAGATAAAGATGGCGAATTTCTATGTTCTATCGGTAA
Organism: Steromphala cineraria; assembly: GCA_916613615.1. NCBI lineage: Eukaryota > Metazoa > Mollusca > Gastropoda > Trochida > Trochidae > Steromphala > Steromphala cineraria. Next base: position 56,769,939 of record OU744729.1, read on the forward strand.
TGAATTCCATAATTTAACCGGCTCTGGAAGGAAGGATTTTGCATAATTTACAGTTTTACAGTTTATGGTCTGAAGTTTTGAGTCATCACGAAGATTGTAATCAATAACATCTGATATTTTCGGAGGTACTAGGTTGCTAAGGTAACTTGGTGTATCATTATTGACCATTTTATAAAACAAACTCATTTTGTTAACATATCGTCTATGGCATAATGGTTTACAGTTCGTTTCTTTATATATTTTATCATGACTCGTACCACACGTACGGACGGCACAACAAACGGTTCTCAGAGCATCAAGATTGAGTTTTTCTAACATTTCTGCTTGTTGCTTTGTACAATTATCCCATATATGACTGCAGTAGTCAAATACAGGTAGAATGTACTGTTTATACATGATCTCTAAAGTTTTTCGGTTCAATCTGTATTTTAAACTTCTCAGACAATTAACCATTCTATTCAATATCCAAACTATTATCGTATAGTTTATCATCATGAAGTACAGGAGGAAATGTTCCTAATGAATTTTTGGTTTTAGTGAAGTGTTTAATGAGACGCCACCAGAGTTTTGTGCTATGATTTTCATTAACCATTTTATCAATTTTGTCTATGTATATTTGTTTTGCAGTTCTTACTGAGGATATCACTTTGTTTCTGTATTGTCTGAACTTTGCCCAATCGGAAGGTAAATTACGCCGTTTTGCAAGCTTATGTATACGATTACGCTTTCGGATAAGACTCCGAGTTTCACTATTCATCCATGGAGCATCGTTTGGTCTGATTGTGACAATTTTATTAGGAACATGTTTATTGCAGAGATTCATTATGGTAGTGGTTATATGATCTGTTACTAGATCATCTTGAGAGGAAAATATTTCATTCCAGTCAACAAGACTAAGTTCTTCATTTAATGCATCAATATCAGCTAGCTTGTAGTCAAAAATCTTTCGTTTATAGGTGGATGTTTTTGCTACGTTCTCATTGAGAGAAACATATACCGGACAGTGATCACTACATATAGGGTCGAGTACACCAGAATCTTTTATAAGGGAAGTGTGTGAAATAAAGATAAAGATGTGATCGATCCTTGTGGGATCAGTAATGATTTGAGATAATCCATTCAATACTTTGATTTGTTCTATTCTGTTTGAACACATTGACAGAATATCTTCATTAAAATCACCAGTTACAATTGTTACTAAGCAAATATCGACAGCATTATTGATAGATTCCTCTATCAAGTCCCAATAAGCATCACTCTTGTCTGCTCTATAGAAAGTTCCAATTAAGTATTTGCGTTTTTTACATTTAATCTTAACCCATAGTGCCTAAAGAGCAGGCAGGTCTAAAATGTCCATGCACTCAAAAATCAAACATTGTTTTATATATACAGCCACCCCTCCACCCCTGGTTGTCTATCTTTTCTTAATGGTAAATGATAACCTGGTATTTCTATATTAATACTTTCTATTCCATTATGCAACCATGATTCAGATATACAAATCACATCATATGGTTTTAATTCAGCTTGGAGTATATCTAGTTTCTCTTTTAAACTTCGTACATTTAAATGTATAATTTTAAGATCGGATGTTTGAAATGGTCCTGGATGTGGGTGAACATCACCACAGGTCAAAAGGAGTAAGGTAATAAGCAAGGATACTCGGTTGTCATAGAGACACACAGAGAATGTGACAAACAAACGAACCCACCGCTTGTCTATATTGCATTATATATATCATTGTCGAACAAGAAAAAAGAAGTATCAGGGTTGGTGGGTTCGTACAAAGATATTGAATGGCAAATAAAACACGTAGATATTAAGAGTTGGAAACCATATGGCGTTACCGCAAATGATGAATTACATTTTGAATTGTGGAAACAAAAATCGTGAATACATGACAAAAAGATTCTTGAGGCTAAGGTAATCTTTGAAATGATGTGTTAAAGTGAAAAGAAAGGAGAATAAAAGAAACAAATAACATAATCTCATCGTTTGGGATGAGAAATATGGAGAATAATATACAAATAATACAGGTGAAGTATTGGTTCAGATAGTCAAAAAATATTTCATGAGAAAGTGTGATATCTGATAAATTAATTTGAAGTGAATATGACTTTTACGGTGTTTCATAAGTCTGTGTTATCGACAGCTAACTCTTGTATCATGTTGAGCATGATGCACGTGCAAGACGAGACAATCTGTAAAGATAAGACATGTGTCGTGTTGGCAAAGATAGCCAAAAGATGCGGATTTTGACTAACTATATTATAGTAAGTAAGCTGAATTTGTATTTGTAGTATGAAAAGGATAGCAAACGTGTTATAATAGAAAGTGAAGATATGATGAGTGTAGTGTTTGATTTATAATAATGATGGATAATATTTGACTACGTGGTTGGTAATAATTTCATTAGTAAAGATAACAACAGGATACTTGACTATCTAAAGGGAAGTACTTCGTATTGTAATGTTAACTTAAAGTTTCGATCGTGAGCATAACTGAGGGTGAAAATTTAAAAAGTACAAAATAAATAGCGAACAAAAAATTAGAAAATGATAGATTGTTGAACCTTCTAAATCAACTCAACAAAAATAAATAGATATGAGTACCAAAAAAAACCACACAAAACTATCCAGTATACCCTTAGACATTCCCTCAAAATAAATTTCAAACAGAAACATAATATGTACACATACATTGCTAAAGTTATAAAACCTTAGGAAAGTCTACACTTAAAGGTGGCTGAATATCGCGCTTCCATGTTCCAAACAACCAGCAATATAATAATAAACAAATTATGATCTCAGAAAAGCAAAGTGTGATACAAAGACACATGAAGATATGATTGCATCTTTCATTTCACGTGTTCACAACGTATAACAAAAACTGTAACAGAGATATTTGTCTGGTGAGTATGTATTTGTAACGTCGCCAAACAAGTGGTTATTTCAAACAAATAGTAATTTAGGAACAATAATCAATAATTGGATATTGTATAAATTGTAACCTTTCTATATACATGTAATTAATTACACGAGAAGTTTGGGGTACATTAGGGCTTCACGAAATAAGTTCAGTATGATTTCATTGTCATGTTACTACCGACAGGTGTTTACACATGCTATAAACACACACCTTAGGAACAATATTTGTATATGAAACATGATATCTCTGAATAATATTTGAAGACTGTATGTCTTTTGGTATTATGCAAACATGCATTCAAGCATACACATATATATGTTTCGAAAATAATTGTACAGTTTTCATATTGATACACACCCACATGTAATTTTCCCTTTACCACCCACATGAAGGTCACATGGGATAGATACAATACATACATACATACATACATACATACATACATACATACTTAGATACTTAGATACTTACATACATACTTACATACATACATTTTAGATCATTTTAGATTTGACTTAAGTTCAATGTCATCAATAGCCTCGTCGATTCACACACTTCCTGGAAGATTGTTTCGTTAGAAACTTTTTTCAAGGAACCATCTTTAAGTTTAACAAGGATGACCCCACCTGACACCCAAGTGGCTTCAACGTTGTTTTACTTCACAAGAGCTCTAGCCCGTCGAGCAATATTTGCTCGAATCTTAGTTAGATCTTCATTAATGAAGACACGAGGTGATGTTGACTGGCCCTTGAGTCTGAATCTTTGCTTTAACAGTTTTTGCTTTATAGTGTTGTTAGTAAAGCGTACTATAATTGGCCTTGCTCTCTCTTGGGGCTGAGGGGGGAATCTTGGTACACGGTGACTAACATCCAGATCCTCAGGTTTAAGTTCAATACCTGATGATATAGACTGTCTTTAGCAAAAAAAATTTAGGAAAGTGACTGTCTTTAGCAAAATTTTGATAGGAGGGATATTTATAACAGGAAGGATATTGATAGCGTAGTTGAACGTACCCACGCGTCGGAATGAGTCATCACAGGTGTTGGGGAAGGGGAGGGAGTGGGGAGGGACCGTCGTAGGGTCTCGACGAGGCGTTGGATCTAACCAATGAAATAGATACCGAATAGCGTCAGTCGGGACAAGGAGAGGCGTGGCCTATCGATTGAGCGTGTCCTCCACGCGACGACATCAAGTGTGCGGAGTCTAGAGACGGTCCAATGGGAACCCTTAGATTTATAGCGGAAAGCAGCGAACAATGAAGAGTCGACTAGGGGGAGCGGGGCGTGGCCTATCGATTGAGTTTGTCCTCCACGCGACGACATCGAGTGTGCGGAGTCTATAGACGGTCCAATGGGAACCCGTAAATTTATAGCGGAAAGCAGCGAACAATGAAGAGTCGACCGGGGGAGTGGGGCGTGGCCTATCGATTGAGTTTGTCCTCCACGCGACGACATAGAGGGAACCGAAGGAGTCATAGTTTCCGGAGGGGCGTGGCATAGCGACTTAGTGTCCTCCGAACAGTATGACCGGAACTAGATGAGTCATAACGACGTAGCGTGCCCACGCGATCAAGGGGTCCAATGAAATTATCAATGATCTATTCGATCGATGAAATAACCAATAGGAAGAGGTAGATTTATAACGGATTCGTGACGTCAGAGGGTATATAAATATAGGGTTACTGAGTGTAAGCGTCACTCTCCTGCTTAGAACGAAGTACCAAATGATTGCGGCAAAATTCCATAATTATTGAACGGAGGTAAGACATACCAATCATATTTTGATATATTGACAAAAATGTCTACACACTATATATAAGGGAGACAAAAACGAATGCGTCAAAAAATTTTAAATCGAGGCAAGACATGCCAATCATATTTTGATATGTTTACAAAAATGTCTACGTACTCTACTATAAGCGATGACGGAGACAATTTCATTCGTCTCGAGGGTTCACTTCTTTGGTCGTCCTTCTCCTCGAGAGATCTGGTACATTAACTTAATCGATAATAATTGAATACGTAGAACTTACCGTTTCTTTCGGCATCCAGTATTCGCAGTAAATAGTGCCCACAGTTGTTGTTGTTGGGTTGGAGTTTAACGTCTTCTTCACCATACGGTGATGTCGCCGACGTCGTGTTATTCTGATGCGAAAACATGGGGTGAATATGCCATAGTAATGCGACTTGGGAAATTAAAACACCAAGACGACATAACCATAACACGACCGCCCCAACACTTTTTAATCTGAAAAACCCCATACATATATACAAGAATTAACTAACAAAAATGGACAATTATTAAAACTGTACGTAATACCATTTACCCTATTTACATCAATTTAGAAAGTCGATTTAGAAAAAAATTAGAAAAACAATTTAGAAAAACAATTTTGAAAAAACAATTTAGAAAAACAATTTAGAAAAACAAATTTGAAAAACAATTTAGAAAAACAATTTAGAAAAACAAATTTGAAAAACAAATTTGAAAAACAATTTTGAAAAGTTGTATAATTAAATATAATTTTGACTAAATGAAATTTACGTTTATAAATACTAAAAGGATAAATGGTATTACGTTTACATTATATAACTAAATTTTCTCTAACAACGTCTCCGCGGCCTGGAGCAAGCTTCTTGCCGCCCCCAACAGAGCTCTCGCCTCCTCCTTAGGGGTCTGAAAAAGAAGAGAGGAAATATATATATTTAAAATTGTGGTTATTGACTCTGATCATCGAAGACTTAGATATAAGGAATATATTACATAAATCTAAAAAATGTATACTTACTAGCTTGCAGCCAGGGGATGTCACCCAGGAGGGTGAATTGACCGCCTCTGTCCCCTTGGGACTGGAGTGAGGGATATTGCTACAAAACGAAAAAACGATGTGTTACTTTCACACTACGCGTTTTATTTGCAAATGTTTAAGCGACGAAAGAAATGGTCGTTAAAGCAATAACAACAAGGAAACAATTTCGTGCATTCCATTTATGATTGAAAGAATAAATACTCACAGAGGGGTCGTGGGTGTTCCCCACGATAACCGTCTTTTGAGGGGTTTAGACCCCGATGCCTGTACCCCTAAGGGTGTACTCGTGGCAATCCTAAAATTAAAGAAAATAGAATATTTAAATTATTACACGAAATGCGTACAACTTACCGATAAGTATTATGAGAAATAAATTGCGATGATGTATTCCACCAAATTTTTTAAAAAGAATGGGTTACTTACGCAACGGGAGGGACGGGTAATGTGAAAGACATCCTGAATTTTTGGTATTCAAAGAACGAATGAGTGAAAATCTAGCAGAGAGTGTACATGTATTACTTTGACATAAAGACGTAACCGCGCGCCGGTTCTTATTGGTTAACAGATGCTTTGGTTATCACGTGATTTTGAAAAAAAAACCCGCAGATGGTGGAATATTCCGAAACATTCAAATCTCGAGAATTTGGTACCAAAAAATATTCACGTTCAAGCAATGGACAAAAATTATTTATTTGAATAAAGAATCGGTAAAAACAAATGATTTACCAATCAAATAATTGGTGATATGAACGATAAACATGAACAAAATTAATATAATATATTTCGTCTATGTATTCAATCTATGTATTTTCGTTGCGTATAAACGTTTTCTTAATTCGTCGGTAAATGATTAATGTCATATCAGTGCGTAATCTTTTGAAATAATCTTTATAGAAGTATGAAAGGAATATAATCGTTTAACCGTTTCATTCGAGATTTCGTATCGCGATTCGTTGTCGTCTCAAATGTTCAGCAATGAAGACATAACGTTTAGATCGAAAATAACGCTAATTAAGAATCTCCAATGACTGATAGTTTTGAAATGTTTTAACGAAAAGAATTCGTTCCGGTTTGACTATATTATCAACTAAAAACTAAAATAGTCTTTGCGTCAACGCCTACATTATACCGAAATAGCGTTAACGCGCGTGCACGAAAACCAAATCCTTAACAAATCCTGAACTACGTAATAGGGTACTCGATATTAGGATTTAATTAAATATTTAAATAGGATGTAATGAAATGTCATTAATTAATAAAATCTTAAGTAAACCTTAGATATTTCGTAAAGCAATGTATGCACGTCTAGCACCATTTATCGGTTAGTATGAGCTTCTGGATCAGTGCATGAAAGAGCTTGGCTTTTGTAAGAGGACAGCTGCGATGTCGCCTGCATTCCCTATCGATTTTTTATTCTCCTTAAGGAATTCGAAAGAAGGACCCAATAATTTAGACTCCGTAGAGCTCTCGCTATAATGTGTCTCGGTGTTTTGATTTCAGACGTGCATTTCAACGAATTGTTACAATTTTAGATGCGAAAGAATTTGCTTGACTATAGAGATTTTATTTAAGAATTCGATATATTACGTAAGATACATTAGCGCTATATTTATTATTTGTCACGGAAAGTTAGAGAGAAAATGTCATCGTTGAAATCGCTGTAACGAGAATTAATTTAGCGAAATTAAATTTACAATGAATCATTATATGTGGTGTATCGATTAGGTAGCAGCTATCGAGCGCCGAGTCTCCTAAACTCCGTGACAGGTTAACAAAGTTTGAATTTTATTTTTTTCCAGACACTATCCAAAACGAAAGAAAAAGAGTAGGGGAATCGAATGTCATTAAAACGAATTTTCTAACTTTATTAGCGACCTCGTAAGAACGTTTTAAAACCCTCGACGTAACGTCATAGGAATACCGGCTTCCCATTGGTTAATTCTTTAAACCTCGCTAGAGCCTCGACCAATCGTCCGAATATTACGATCTAGGTATCGTTGGATAGCTAAAGTCGAGAGCCACCTGACGCGATGCTAAGAATGTCGATGACGTCACGCCTTGTTACGTCACGTGACCTCGAATGAAAATGATCGTCGAACGTATGATGTAACGTATCAAACGAAAGAAAAAGAGAAGGGGAATCGAATGTCATTAACGCGAATTTTCTAACTTTATTAGCGGCCTCGTAAGAACGTTTTAAAACCCTCGGCGTAACGTCATAGGAATACTGGCTTCCCATTGGTCAATTCTTTAAACCTCGCTAGCGCCTCGACCAATCGTCCGAATATTACGATCTAGGTATCGTTGGATAGCTAAAGTCGAGAGCCACCTGACGCGATGCTAAGAATGTCGATGACGTCACGCCTTGTTACGTCACGTGACCTCGAATGAAAATGATCGTCGAACGTATGATGTAACGTATCAAACGAAAGAAAAAGAGAAGGGGAATCGAATGTCATTAACGCGAATTTTCTAACTTTATTAGCGGCCTCGTAAGAACGTTTTAAAACCCTCGACGTAACGTCATAGGAATACCGGCTTCCCATTGGTCAATTCTTTAAACCTCGCTAGCGCCTCGACCAATCGTCCGAATATTACGATCTAGGTATCGTTGGATAGCTAAAGTCGAGAGCCACCTGACGCGATGCTAAGAATGTCGATGACGTCACGCCTCGTTACGTCACGTGACCTCGAATGAAAATGATCGTCGAACGTATGATGTAACGTATCAAACGAAAGATCTCGCTTAGACAAATTTATCATAATCGTTCAAAAATAGCGTTATCGAATAAAATGTTCGTTAATGCGATGAATCTTTTATTTTTTTTAAATGAGGGATTATGTGTTTTTTATTTTTCAGTCATGGATTTTAAGGACCTTTTAAGGCGGTTCGAGTCCAGCGATGCCTTGCAGCAGTGGGCTGAACGATGGAATTTAATGGAAAACGAGCACGTGATGGACAGATGGTTTCATCTACGTGCCCAAGAAGTCGTCTCCTGGCAGGAACAGTGGGAATCTGGTGATGACGTTGATGGATTCGATGACTTTCTCCATCTAGCCACGGAAGATTGGAACGATATAACAACCTTCTTCGAGGACGTAGAATCACCCTCTTCAAAACGTCCAAGAACATCCCAGTCAAAGGACGATGAAATGATGGAGGAGACCCCTCCTATTCCTACACAAACCATCAAACGTATTGACGAAAGTAATGGTCAAAACGACGACGATTACGCGGATCTAGCCTTAGCGTGCGTTCTGGATGGGAGTTGGCACGGCAGTCTCGAATCGAACCACGAAGACCAATACGAGGATCTCGCCTTAGCGTGCACTCTGGACGGGAGTTGGCACGATAGTCCCGAACTTAGCCAAAACGACCAATACGCGGATCTCGCCTTAGCGTGCGCTTTGGACGGGAGTTGCCACGGTAGTCCGGAATCGAACCACGACGACCAATACGAGGATCTCGCCTTAGCGTGCACTCTGGACGGGAGTTGGCACGGTAGTCCCGAAACTCCTAAACCAAAAAGTAAGGGTAAAGGTTGGGTTTGCCCCGGTTGTGGCAAATCGTTTACCGGTAAAAGGGGACGACTCGACTACGTCCTTCACAAAGCGACGTGCTCACCGATACCATCTTCCAGCTCCATACAAGAAGGAGGTTCGGCTACCAATCGATCGGAAGATCCTCAGAAAACACCAACGAGGAACGGCTCCTCCTCGGAGACCCATCAACCCTACACATTCAGACTTCGTTCTGAGAAAACATTCTCAAAAAGAGCTGCAATACAAAGAGTGTACGAAGTTAAGTTTGACGAACAGTGGAGAGGTGAACTTTTGAGCGATCTCGAAGCGAGTTTACGCCAAATGTTTGATGACGTCATTAGGCGAGCTCGTGGTCATCTCGCTGATAACGACCTGGGATGCGTCGTCATTCGTCACAACAGTTTGACCAATCCTATCGTCGTTCCACTTAGAAAATTTGAATTTTTGGACGGTAAAACTGTACTGGAATATATAGCGAAAGTATTGACCAGTCACGACCAATTGAAACTCGATACTAGTTTTCACGTTGATGTGGGAGTCATCGAACTCCCAAAAGGAGGGCATAAACCAAACATCATCGACCCCCATAAAGCCGTTGATATTAAAAAATCAATCGTTCAAATCCGAAATCAGGACAATTTATGTCTGGCCAGAGCTATTGCCGTGTGTTTGGTAAAAGCCTGTGACAATGACAAAAAAAAGTGGGAAGATCTGGTAGCCAAAAAACCTGGGGTCTCTTGGACGGATCTCGTTTTGAAACACAACGTATGTTCCCCAAGACTATATACAAATTTGAAAAATCGTGCATCTACGACTCAAACAACACTTGCTACGAGACTCACCGAATTGGTCGGACTACCTTTGAATCGGAAAGCCAATCTGATGGATATAGTGGAATTTGAAAGGGTTCTAGATGTTAGAATTCTGGTGGTCAGCGCCGAGATGGGTAATGCCATCATTCGAAAAGGAGAAACTTCTGGCACCAAAAACCAATTATTCGTGTATCACGTCGAGAGAGACCAACATTTTCACGCCATCACCAAGATATCGGGGTTCTTTAATCGGAATTACTGGTGTGACAATTGTCTTCAAGCCTACAATAAGAGAGGATCCCATCAATGCGAAACACATTGTATGGTTTGTAAAAGATCGAAGTGCAAAGTTACCGCTTCAACGGTATTTTGCCAAGATTGTAACATGACGGCGAGGTCCCGCATCTGTTACGACGTGCACAAAAAGAAACGTATGGTCGGAAAGCAAGAAAAACCCTCGGACTGCGACACGTGGAAGAAATGCCTCACGTGCAGAAAGCTTCTCAAGGTCACCGAACGGTCTCTAGAACACCATGTCTGCGGGGAATACAAGTGTAACTTTTGTAAAACGTACGTTCCCGAAGATCACAAGTGCTACCATCACCCCAAGATTGAACCGGAGACGGATATTTGTAAATTTATCTTTTTTGATTTCGAATGCCACCAAAGTAACGTCTTCAATTGCTCTGAGGGTTACCTTCCATCGCCCTGTAAAATTTGCCAGGATCCAGCCACATGCCACCATCAACCTCTATGCGACAATTGCCATAGCCCTGCCTGTGGCAAAATGGAGCACGTTCCCAATTTTGTCATCGCCCAATCCATTTGCGATGTCTGTAAGGACGAGGCTATGGATATTCCGTGCGCCTCTTGCGGAAGTCGTTGCCAATGCTGCAATCAACGCGATAAGAAAACCAAAGCTTATCTCAAAGATCCCTGTACGGGAACCTGTGGCAAGAAAGAAGTAGTATTCAAAGGAGATGCCACCAATACAGATTTTTGCGAATGGCTTTTTTCTGATGAACATCGAGGGTACACGGTCTACGCGCACAATTTCCAAGGCTACGACGGATACTTTATTTTGTCTTATTTAATAGAGCATTCCATCTTGCCCAGTAAAATCATCTACAACGGAAGCAAAATTATGTCTATGCAAATAGAGAGAGGTCTCAACATTCGTTTGGTGGACAGTTTGTCATTTTTCAGTACCAGCCTTGCCAAATTACCTGAGCTGTTCAAATTGGACGAGATGAAGAAGGGATATTTTCCTCATTATTTCAATTTACCCGAAAATCAAGCGTACATAGGACCCTATCCAGATCCTTCAGCCTACGGACTGGAATTCATGTCGACCAAAGGGCGCACCGAATTTTTGAAATGGTACGAGACTAAAACCGATGAATCGTTTGACTTTGCTCACGAGATGGAAGCGTACTGCCGTTCGGACGTTGATATTCTACGACGAGTGATGATGGCCTTTCGTGACATGCTCATTTCGATCACTAGGGAGACAGAAACTGTAATCGACTCTACGACGGGTCAAAGGGTGGAACAGATCCTCTTCCAGGGCGTGGATCCTACTAATAGTATCACCATAGCCAGCGTGTGTATGGAGGTGTTCCAGCAAAAGTTCCTAAAACCTTACTATCATATCAAACTGAGCACCAGCGACACGTGGCTGCCTCTACGAAAAGGAGAAGACGGCAAAACTGATACGGTATTGTACAACGGGGATTGGGTCTCCATACAGCAGCTGGAAAGCCAAGGTCTTTTGGTAGTAGAAGAAGAAACTCTGCCTAGTCCCATAGCTATCGTACCATCCGAAGGATACGTCCAAAAGGATCAATTCAGCCAGGCATCTATTCAATGGCTCGAATGGATTTCTCACAACCAACGGTTAACCATTCAACACGCACTCAATGATGGGGAATTTTCGCTACCCGGACACAAATACAAGGCTGACGGCTATTGCGAGGCTACCAATACTGTGTATCAATACGACGGATGTCTGTTTCACGGATGCCCAAAATGTTTCCCTCACAAACGAGACGCAACCGTACTCCCCAGGACGCAACAAACCATTGCCGAGTTGTACGCATTAACTCTGAAAAGAGATGACTTCTGGCGATTTAGGGGATTCCGAGTAGAGCAGATTTGGGAGCACGAATTTCAAGAGCAACTCAAGAACCAACCCGATACGAAGCAGTTCGTACAGTCCTTGGATTTGCAGACGAGATTAGATCCCAGAGACAGTTTCTTCGGTGGACGCACCAATGCTATGAAACTGTTTTACGAAGCGGAGGAAAACGAAGAGATCCTCTATCAGGATTTTACGAGCCTTTACCCTTCGGTAAATAAATACGGACGCTACCCCGTAGGACACCCCGAATCATCACTCGTGATTTTGGTCCCTTAAGTCAATACTTTGGTATGGCCAAAGTCAAAGTTTCGGCGCCGAGAAAATTGTATCATCCCGTCCTTCCCTACCGTTCCAATGGCAAACTGAAATTTGCTTTGTGTCGGACGTGCGCTGATAAAGAAAAGAGCGATGGATTCTGCAATCATGGGGAAGAGGAAAGGTGCTTTATCGGGACGTGGTGCACACCCGAGTTGGAAAAGGCCGTGGAGAAAGGTTACGAGATCATTAAAATCTACGAGGTGTACCATTGGTCAGAGGTCATGGAGTACAATTCGGAGACTAATGAAGAAGGGTTGTTCTCGGGGTACATCAACACCTTTCTTAAGCTAAAACAACAAGCATCCGGTTATCCAGTTTGGTGTATCACCGAGGAAGACAAAAAAAAATATGTTCAGAAATACAAAGAGAAGGAAGGCATTAGTCTCGACGCCGACAACATCGAAAAGAATCCGGGACTTTGTGCATTGTCGAAAATGATTTGCAATTCTTTCTGGGGTAAGTTTGGTCAGAGAGCCAACATGACGCAATCGCAATTTATACACGAACACCAGGTGGGGTCATTTTTTTCGTTTTTGACGGATCCGTCCAAAGAAATTCACAATTTTCATATTTTGACTGACCGCGTTTTACAAATGCAATGGTCGCTCTCCGGGGATGCGTTCGTACCAGAAAGCAAATGTACCAACATCTTCATCGCCTCCTTTACGACCTGTCACGCCAGACTAAAGTTGTACAGTCTTTTGGACATGGTCGGACAAAGAACTTTGTATATGGACACGGACAGCATCGTGTTCACGTCAAAGCCAGGCGAAGTCAACCCACCCCTAGGGGATTATTTGGGAGAACTCACGGACGAACTGGACGGGGACTCCATCCAAACATTCGTTTCCGGGGGTCCAAAAAATTACGCGTACAAGACGAAGTCGGGGAAGGAAGTCTGCAAAGTGCGAGGATTCACTTTGAATCACGTCAACGCTCAGTTGATCAATTTTTCATCTGTGAAAGACATGATATTAGCCGAATACAAACGCGAAGAAATCGTTATGACCAACGTATCTCCCACGAGACCCAGTCCTAACAAATCACCCAGTAAGAAACGAAAGAGAATTACGGTGACCAATCCCTCCAAAATCTCCAGAGACAAGCTGAAATCCAAGATTTACAATAGATCGGAAAGCAAAGGGTATCGCATCGTGTATACCAAGAGAGCTGTACAACCCAACTTGGACACTTTACCTTTTGGTTACTGAAAGGCCCGGGACCACTCTTCAAAAGGCCCGGGACCATTCTTCAAAAGGCCTGGGGCCACTCATTTCAGCGTCAAAAGGCCCGGGGCCACTCTCTCAAAGGCCCACAAAAGGCCCAGGATCACTCTCCAAAAGGCCCTCAAAGGCCCTCAAAAGGCCCGGGGCCACACATTTCATCATCAAAAGGCCCGGGGCCACTCTCTCAAAGGCTCTCCAAAAGGCCCGGGGCCACTCTCCAAAAGGCCCGGGGCCACTCATTTCAGCGTCAAAAGGCCCTCAAAAGGCCCGGGGCCACTCTCTCAAAGGCCCGCAAAAGGCCCGGGGCCACTCTCTCAAAGGCCCGCAAAAGGCCCGGGGCCACTCTCCAAAAGGCCCGGGGCCACTCTCTCAAAGGCCCGCAAAAGGCCCAGGATCACTCTCCAAAAGGCCCTCAAAGGCCCTCAAAAGGCCCGGGGCCACACATTTCATCATCAAAAGGCCCGGGGCCACTCTCTCAAAGGCTCTCCAAAAGGCCCGGGGCCACTCTCCAAAAGGCCCGGGGCCACTCATTTCAGCGACAAAAGGCCCTCAAAAGGCCCGGGGCCACTCTCTCAAAGGCCCGCAAAAGGCCCGGGGCCACTCTCTCAAAGGCCCGCAAAAGGCCCGGGGCCAATCTCCAAAAGGCCCGGGGCCACTCTCTCAAAGGCCCTCAAAAAGGCCCGGGGCCACACATTTCATCATCAAAAGGTCCTCAAAAAGGCCCCGGGGGCCACACATTTCATCATCAAAAGGCCCGGGGCCACTCAATTCAGCGTCAAAAGGCCCTCAAAGGCCCTCAAAGGCCCTCAAAAGGCCCTCAAAGGCCCTCAAAAAGGCCCGGGGCCACTCATTTCAGCGTCAAAACCACATCACCATAAATAGTTTATCCTTAAAACTTTCAGTCATTTCGCAGCTATGGTTCGTACTCGGAGGGACTGTCCTATTCCCGGTTGTAAGGCTCGAGATTTACTAAGATTAGCCAATCACTTGTCTGATCATCATCGCATGAATTCCGAAACGAAAAAAGAGTGGTTGAAGAGGAATGAAATACCCTCCACCGTCACTCCCATGTTTCCAAAATCGGCAATTTCTTGGAGTCCAGAAGCCACAGTTGACCCGTCCAAACCTTGGTGGGAAACTCAAAGTCTAGCTCCTCTAGAACCGTGCTCGAGTCTTATGATCAGCGGTGCTACGGGTTCTGGAAAATCGCGATGGACCTATAAGTTTTTAAAACACCTTCCAGGTATGTACGTTAAGGATCCGCCCAAAAAAATACTCTATTGCTACGGTATCTATCAACCTCTTTTCGACGAGATGGAAAAATCGATAGCAAATCTGACATTTCATCCCGGATTACCTACCACAAATACCATTGATGAATTTACTTCCAATGGAGAATACGGTCTCGTTATATTAGACGATTTGGCCCATCAAGTGGTAACGTCCAAAGAAATGGAACTGTTGTTTACGCAAGGTTGTCATCACAAACGATTGAGCGTTATTTTCATTACCCAGAATCTGTACGGTCAAGGTAAAGCCTCTAGAACGATTGCTTTGAACACGTGGTATCTCGTGTTATTCAAGAATATGCGAGACGCTTCGCAGATTTCGGTCCTGGGAAAACAGTTATTTCCTGGAAAATCCAATATTCTGGTTGATGCCTATAAGGATGCCATGAAGGAACCCTTCAGTTATCTCGTGATAGATATGACGCCCAGGGCTAATGATAAACTAAGATTGAGAACCAGAATTTTTCCCGGAGAAGAGCCTATCGTGTATGTGCCTAAATAAGTTATAAATACGAGGATATCGTGAGAAACGAACATTTAGCCCTCTAGCATTCGTAGGGATCGGACTTGTACGTATATACGTTGACTCCAACTCATTGGCTTTCATTATGTCAAAGATCGTCGAAGAGAACGTACTCTTTTTACGTTTGCTCCTGGACAAGAAGTCTTCCCCTAAACAGAAGAAGGCTTTGTTGAAATCCATTACTCCGGGACAGTTGAAAGCCTTAACCGAAATCGTTTACAACTTGCTACACGCCACCATTCGTATCCCTAAGATACTTTTCGAACAATTACGGAAACACAAAAAGGTATTACGACTCCTCGGGAAGAAATCATCCGGTAACGGTGGGAAAACGAAATATCTTAAATTACCTCTAGTGATTCTCATTTTAAGAGCGGTCGAACCTATCTTAAAAACTGTTTAAACATGCAGAAACACGTATTGGTGTCTCACGAAAAGTACGAAAGACTGCTACGTCAATATCAGACGCCTTCGCTGGACAGACAAACTACATCGTCGTGTACACCTCCTGACTCGGGATACGAAGTGGACACAGGAGAAGATGAGGACATTAAATTGGAGAGACATCTTATTTTGAACAGTTTGCCCAAACCTTATCGTCAGCGAGCGACTGCCTTACTGAATTTTATCGAAAAAGATGATAGCGAACTCGACTGGGACCTCAAAGGGCAATTGATTTACCAGAAACGTATTATTCCCGAGAGCCATATCATTGACCTACTCAAAGATTCGCAATATCTCTACAAAAGGTTCAAACCTAAGGGTATAAAAGAGTTCTACGAAGGTTTGAAAGCAATGCACGTGCCTCGAGGACTTATCGGAAACGGTCAACGAATGGACGAAGATATTCCCTCAACAAAGTCCCTACCTCCAGGCATACCCGATAGAGCGGTAAAGAGACAAACGAAGAAAAATAACAAGACGTCATTTCAGTGGATTTCTTTGTAATATCTATGTATATATCTCTTGGTAACTTTGATATTGTCCATGTCTATTTCCTGTCGAATGATCTTGTATTCGTGAATACGCACAATCCTCGAATAAATTATCAATATTGAACCAACTATTCGCGTTTGTTATACTCTAGTTAAAACAAAACCCGAGACAATCGAATACATTTTCTCAATTTTATTACGACTATAAACGAGATTACATCATCAATGCTAATCTAAGATGGACACTAGGATGTTTCCTTTAAAAAGGTATTTATAGACAATGATTAAAATAACGATAAGCGAACTCGTATAACTGACAGTCATTCCGTTTTTTATGAGATTTCGAAAACAGTTTCTTTATACTTTTCATCCAAATCCCTTTCGTTTTAAGATAAATATACACTAGTGCGAAAAGACCGCAGGTCGTACTATCGTTACTTTGAAACTGTTCGTCGTTGTACGTAAATTCTTTGACGTTTCTCTTCATAAAATTCTCGAACACTTCTCCGTAGTAAAGGGGTTTTCTCCCAAAACTGTCAAAAAATTCTCCGTGAGTTTGATCCTTCAACCATATGGCTATCCAATGTTCGCCCTTTTGAGTCGATTTCTGATTATTGACGATGAATCCTCGGGGATAAACGGTAACTCTACGTTTCGGTAATTGATCTGCGGCGAGAACTTTCACGTTTCGAGTAGATTTGTTCATTCTTAAGGCGCATTGAAGCTGTAAGGTGTTCATGGCAAAGCGTACAGGACGTTCCTAGCCTCGTCAATTTCTATCATCAGATGGTCTTCGGAATACACCAAACAGTTCACCGTCTCTGGAAGGGCCTGTTTAAACTGAAGTTGTAGTCGAAGGTTTCCTCTTTTTATAAGATCCAAGTACCCCTCTTTCAGATGAGAAGGTTCCAAATTAAATTGATACAAAGCGTAACCGTTGTTAAAATCTTCTCTCTTGATAGTCAGATCCTTATCTCGTTCGTTATACAACGCGTTGAAAGCGGTCATGAAATTAAGTTCGTTGAGGGTCATGGGTTCTCCGGGTAGAGATTCTCCATTGACGTACAGACCAATACAAGATAAACCAAACGTTTTAAAATTGTACGGATTTTTTGTATAGTCGCCATTGACTGCGGCTGCGGATACGAGACCTACCACGACCTTGTTGGGAACTTTGTTTTGAAACAAGTGATCTATGGTGTGATTCAGCTGATTCTTGGGCAACGAAATAACTTTGATATCCGTCTTGGTAAAAGGATACTTAGCGGAATGTTTAGCCAGTACCGTGGCGTGCGCCGCTATAACGGAGTTGTTTGGCCTTATTTTACATACGCTCAAGTAGATATCTTCTATCTTCACCTTATACGCTAAGGGCTTGTCTCCGACCAAGACTCCGGACATGACGCAAAAGGCCGCTGGAGTTCTGAACATTCTGATCTGTATGTTCACTCCATTGAGTAAATAACGTTTGGAGTCCATCAGATCTTCGTACAGGGGTCCTGCCATGTAAATGGTTTTACTCAGCGCTGACAATGATCCACGCTGTGCAAAACCTGTATTCGTGGTTCCCATAGGATCGGTTGCATCCATTTCCCCAACACTATACGAACCTTCATCTTTAAAGTAAAGTTGAGATTGAAGACTATTTTCCGAAAAGTCGCCGTTCAGTATCGTTTTCAAATAACTTTTGTAAGGGTACAGGTTAGTCGATCCCGTAATGAGGGTCCCGTTGAGCGTTATGTCAATCTGACTGAATAAACTTTGAAGGAATATGTTCACCGGGCCCACGTGCTCGTCTTCCGTTAGACTAGATCCGTCCGCTCTCATTATCTTGGCTTGTACGTATAATTTGGTTCGCTTCAGGTCTACGTAATCGGATCCTTGTCCCGATACGTTAAACTCGACGGGGCTCGTTTCGGTCGTTATTTGAGAAGTGGGACGGTAGGTAACGCAATACGTTTTATCCACTGACGTAAACGAAGCGGGAGAGGTAAATAAATCCATTTCCTCTATTTGCGATTCGTTAAAATCTTCGTGTATGTACGCAGCCATAACTATTTCTTCTTTGAAAAATTATCCGTATCTCGGTTTGTATTCCTTTTCTTCTTCGGCTTGGCCTTTATCTTACCTTTGGACTGATTCTTCTTCTTTTTCTTTGGGTTTGACTTAACTTTGCGAGGATTCCTTTTCTTGGTCAAGGTTTTTCGCCTTTTGGGAGCCGCTTTTGTCCTAGACGCGTCTCTTTTGCGTTTCGTGGAAGAACTGAACCGATACGATCTCGATCCTCCTTTTATAGTCTGGAGATCTCGTTGGAGCAAGGCCTTGGCTTGTTCAACGGCTTGTTGCGCAGAAGTCACAAACTTTATTTTTAAAGGGTTTGCCCCGCAATCACTTATTTTCTTTTTTCGCCACTGAGGGTCGTGAATCTCTAGTAGACGGTCCACGTTACGCATCAGCTCTCTTCCCCCCTTGCCCGTCATCGCGCGGACGCCCGGACCTAATTTCCCCTCTGCCTGTAAAGTATAATATCTAATCCATTTCTCCTCGTCGGGGGTGTAGAGTTTAAATTTCTGAGACATTTTTTAAAACCAAAACGGGAGCGGTTTCAAATGTAGCGTAGCCGTCACCGTCCCCGTAATAAATGAAGCCAACTCGCTCGACTGATCCTTTATATAGAGGTCGATAGTACTCAACTCTCGGGCCTTGACGGTTACGTAATAACATTCGGGGAATACGTACTGTTTCTGTCTCTTGCCGCTCTTTAGGAATACGTAACGTAAGAATGAATCCTGACTCGAACCGATCAACGATGTATCGCAAATGGAAGACCCCACGTAAATGCTTCTATCTACCCCTTTGTCGGCTTCCCAATTCGCTATGGTAATGTCTGACAAGGCCACGACCCATTTCGAATCCTCGAACCTCAATGGTTCGCTTAAAACTACCTTGAAATGATATCCCTTATTGTCGGGATAGAGGTCGGAACTATCCGTGCTTCTTAGTACGATATATCTATCCATGCTTCTTGATTTTAGGGTTCGGTAATAGATAACCGAGACTGCTACTGAGCAGGGCCGTCCACAAATTTGAGTTTCCTTTGTCCAGAGATAGATTGACGATACACGCAATGACCACGACGTAAATGATGATAATTTGCGTAAAGAATACCGTTTCCGTTTTCGCGACTCTTTTGCCTAGAAAGGTCCAAGACTCGTCGGACGAGGATCCCCGAGTCAGAGATGTTCGCCGTTCCGCGTCGTCCATCGTACTGCTCCGCTATTTATTCTCGACAACTCTTATACCTAATTGTACCTTTTGACATCCATTTCCGGTATCCAAGAATTGTATTTTTTTGGCCAATGCATCCATTTGACTAATACTTCTTTCCGTTTGTTTTTCGTTCTCTTTTTGACGATATCTTGTATCCTATACTCCTGATCGGGATTTTCGGTAACGGCTTGAAGTTCTTCCGCGTAAAACGTTCCGTCGATATCGTCCCCGCCCCAGTCCCGTAATTGGTACAGGTCTTTCTCTTGATCCCAATGACGTTTGTTGACGGTAAAGATTTCGCCCGACCATTTCTCTCGGTATTCTCTGTCAAAGGTTTGTCTAAGATGACTCACTCTGACTTTATCGCCTATTTTGAAGGTATATTTTCGCTTTCGATTCTTTGTCGTCGTAGGAGAACCTCGCTTATGCTTGATCAAATATTGATTCAATCTAGATTCGTCTTCGTTTTCGTCCGTTACACTCTCGGGGGTTTGGCCTAACATTCTGTGATTTGTGTTGTTGTAACTGGTGACTACTTTTTGTAAGATATCTACGTATCTATAATCAAAGTTCTTTAACATGTATCTATACAGGCGCATTTTTATCGTTTTGATCACTCGTTCCGCGTAAGGGGATTTGGTCTCGTTTAAGGTAAACAATTGAATTATATCGTACTTCTTCAACAAGGTTTTCACGTTTCGATTCTTAAATTCTGCACCCATGTCGGACTGAAATAGCTTTGGACGTCTACCCTGCTTTTCCCATAAATCTGTCAGAGCGGCTACAACCTCTTGCCCTTTAAGCGTTTTAAGAGGATATACCCAAGTATATCTCGAGAACAGATCTATGATTAACAATACGTATTTGATGCCGTCATTGTACTCGGCTAAACTAACCATGTTCATCGTATCGGCTTGCCAATGACTATCCAATCCTTCCACCACGTATCCATTTCTCGGAAATTTTCTTCTCACTTGATGGGTCATAGTATACACCTCTTGGCCTTTCAACCATTTTTTGATTCTATGTAAACCAATCCTAAATTTACCTTCCGCTTTCACAGCCTCGTATACTTTCTTTGGACCCGCGTAACTACCAGGATGAGAGGGATCGTAATACATTTTCTCCAAATACTCTTCCCATGCTGCCATCTCGAAGCCAAATGATTCTTACCTACTACGCATACTCTATTTAAACCAAATACAACCAGGAACTAAATATCGATTTCAACATTTTATTAACACGACAAACCAATCGGTGAAACATCAATAGGACTGCCAAAAATGACATCCGTTTGGATTACAGAAAGAACACGCTAAGAAACCGAGTTGGTTTTGATGGTCTCCCCGCATAGCGCAAGGTAAAGTGTCTTTTAATTCTGGAACAAAGTCTGCGATGACGTCCATAGCGTACTTCAGTCTCTCCCACTGATGTAAACGAAGAAAGATGCCTTTCTTGGACGGTTTCATCTCCGAAGCCTCGTCACACCACCACCATTTACGAAGATCCACGCCGGCGAACTTCTCGTTGACGCTAACGTACGCGTTGGCACCCAAATGTCCGCATAGCTTATCCTCTTTTCCCTCTTTCAAATGTTGAACTGTTTCGTCAACAACGCTCCTTTTCGATTCCAACTCGATCCACTGTCTCAGCTGGAAGGCAATGCCCTTACGCGTTGGAAGGTCTTGGCCGTCCAAACCGGGGGTGTACTCCCTGACGTGTATCAACGTTTGTCCCTGCCATTCCTTGGCCACGACGTACACATTCTGTCCAATATCTAGTCTGCACTTTTCAACATCAACCTCTGCGCCGTGGTTAGCCATAGCCATCGTTCCGAGATTCGAAGGGTGTAAGAGTCCTGACGTCGTTAGTCAATGCTCTCCGTGGAATGAAGAGCTGAGAGTCTTTCCTCCCTATATAGGGAATAGTTACCGTTCACCGATTGGTCGCGTATCTAACTCTCAACGTTAGGGTCCCTCCCGATTGGATACATTTATAACGTAAAATTGATGACGTCACTCTTCAACCTTAGTTTTGTTGAGAAGTACTGCCTTTCTCGAATGCGAAAGTCGTCGGTCCGTTATAAAATCCATATCCTATCCGGGGCTTGGGGCGTTGATGATGCAATCCCACCATGTTAACGTAATGACAGGATGGTGACCATTTTTCGTGCTCTTCCCAAGGATCGTCGTTCGTTTTCCAGTCGAATGTGGCAAGAAAAACAATACACTTTATCTCCCCAATTGGTATACACCAGTCCGGCACATGCCATCTCTGAAGGTTTCTGTTTCATTTGTATCGGCCACTTGTCAAAAGATAACAGTCGATCTTCGTACTTACTGTACTTTTGAGGAGACGCTGACTGCATACTTCCCGCTGAGTCGGTACACAAGTCTCTTCCGCACACGTCCATGGTCGTAGCGAAAATGATCCCGTACTCATACAGCTGATCTTTTATAATCGAAGAATACTGTGACGTCATAGCTATTCCTATAGAAATTAACCGTCTATAAACTCGTAGCTTCTATACAGTACTTTGGAGTAAATACAACAATACCACACTCCATTATTGCATTTTAACGTATTAAGGGTGTTTCATTTGACCCTAATGTTCATTGCCCGTCTCACTATCATCTTCATCCTCGGTATCTGTATAACTATCATCTTCATCATCGGTATCTTCGCCATAGTTTCTACCGTTAGCCATAGCGCCATATCCCGGTAAGAACATATCCATCAGATGGTCGAGTCTGTTATAGTCTCGTTCCATCTCTTGACGAATCTCCCGTAGTTGTTGATCTAAAAGGTCCTCTCCTTCAAGGTTGGGAACCGTTAAGCCTTCCATATCAGACTTCTCAGTCTCTTTGGACTCCATAGCTTGTTTCGTCTTCTTGGTAGGTTGCTGAACCTCCTCAGCCTCTGATAGTTTTCTCTTCGAGACGTCTTTCGAGTTCTTGGATTCATTAGTCTCGTTCCTCTTCTTAGTACTCTTAAGAGATTCAGTTTCACTCAGCTTCATGTTTCTCAGTTCGGGTACAAAATCCAACATCAAATCAACACAATCGACTGAGAATGAATTGCATGACCTGACAGTAGCCTTATATGTGTACTTGAATCTAAAAATAGACATGCCGTTATGCCACACCCCTCGGAAGCGATGACTCATTCCGACGCGTGGGTACGTTCAACTACGCTATCAATATCCTTCCTGTTATAAATATCCCTCCTATCAAAATTTTGCTAAAGACAGTCACTTTCCTAAATTTTTTTTGCTAAAGACAGTCTATATCATCAAATACCTATATTCCTAGCCAAGTCAGTAATGAGATCATCGGTTCTGTCACCTTCGCTTTCTGGAATCCCCATGATTCATTGATTATTGGAGCGTGAGTGTTGCTCTAATCTGTCTAAAGATATAGCCAGATTGTCAATTGTTTTGTCTTTGTCTATAATGGTCTCCTGAAGTTTGACAATTTCAGTTTTTATGAGTTTATTTTGTTTGGGGATTTCAGTAATATCAGATCTGATAGTGGGCATTATAGCACTTGCCACGACATCACCGATTAAAGTTAGAGTCTCGGGATTCTTTAGTGCAACTTAGAGTTGGGAAATGAACTGACTTGCCTCGTTTGTTCCCGGGTCACTCATATTTGATTGATTAATGTGAGAATCAGAAGAGTCAAAATCCACACTATCAAAACTCAAATTGCACGACCTTTTATTGTCAACGTCCGATTCGGGGCTGGTGAAAACTTGTTCCCGATTACGTTTGCTAGATATAGGAGGTTTATCCATACGAAAAGTCAAGTTTACAATTTGTTTTTTTATACACAAATGTCAATGGCGGACCTTACCTCGATTTCATGAAAACATCTAATCCAATGCAATCCCCTTCAATCCATGAATATACATGTAGGCACACAAATTCCATGAATTAATTTATCTTCACCAAATAGTTATATATTTTCAATCCATTTACTCCATTCGGTTGTCAGTTCACTTATTTCAGATTATTTTCAAGAAGCTGACAGAGCTCACACGAAGCACATCCTGTCACCATGAGCGACCTTGACCTATTCCATATATTATTATGATAACTTTATATAGACGATTGTTTTAAACAAAAATATGTTCCTTATAATGTATTTTGGAAAGTGTGGTGCACAGACAATAAAAGAAACAAAATCGAAGTCACAGATGCACGGTCGAAAAGGGTTATCTTCCTGTGACATAATGGTCGCTTACGCTCAGTAGAGGACCCGTTTATCACTCAAAGGCGTTATTATTTCACTTTTACTTTTTATGAGTATGCAGTCTGATATCGGGTATTAGAAGTTGTTAAAACATTGACGATACTGGGAATCGAACGTGTTCTGTCCGTAAGCTTCCCTCTCTAAGGTATAAGTGCAGCCTAGCTGTTCACACTTTGCACCAGGTAGCACTAACAAATACTGCTATCAAGCTTTTGGAGTCTTGGTTATTGATATATCTGGCAGGGATAACTACGCATTCTTTTACATGGTTATTTGATGATCTTGTTTCGGAGCCAAATCAGGGTACACAAATCTCATTATTTCTGGATTTAAACATTTGCATTATTTATTTTGGAATCTCTGTACCCTTGTAAGTGTCAATTTGTCAAACCTCCCTTCTCCTTCACATTTCATGTATGTTGTTCTTCATCGACGTTAAGAACATAAAAAAGAGCAAATACATGTAACTTTGTCGAATAGGGTCGGAGATAAGTAGTGACATATTTTCATTAAAGAGCAAATTTTTTTGCCGAGCAACGCGCGACTCCCCGTATATTTGCGTCTGTTACGTCATAAAACCATTGTTCGGCACGTCCCGCGGGGAGTTGGTCTTCTTCTGGATATTTCGAAGTGGATAAAATGGAATATATTAGGTAATGAATAAATTATTTCCCTCGGAAGTGTGTTCTATGACTTTAACAAAACTGGTGAAATTTGTGTATTACCATCGGTCTCTGTCTGGTGATACACAAAAATCGCAATTGTTTGGTAAAAGTCATATGACACACTTCCTTGAGTAATAATCTCTATTTTCAATACAACTTTCAATTGCAGCCAAACATCACAAGACTCAATCTACAGGCATAAATAATACTTGAACCAACAAGTCACTGAAGCATAAGAGGGCTGCAAAACAGCTAATTGTAATTACATTTATCTCCGTTATCGATAACCTTGTTTCTCGTGTTATCTCATTTATCTTGGCATTTTCAACAACCATAATCTCACATCTGTGATAACAATTTTCCGAGTTCAATTGTTATATCCATTTTATTGCAGCCGCCTCCACATTCCATTTAGTTTCCCTTCATTGACACCCGTTTAAAGAAAACTTCTCAAGAGAACATCACTCTAACTTAATCACAAAGAACTTTCAACAGAAACAAGCATGAATAATCATTATGCATGACAGACAAAACATCTGCAAAACAGTTACTTGTATAAACATTTATTTCTGTTATCAATAAGCTTGCCTTTATCTTGTCTCAGAAGTTCGCTTATCTTGACATTAAATCTAATCATACTCTCCACTTCTTTCAATAATCTTCAGATAATCCTGAATAAATATTGTTCTGAGGCTTCGCTGCTTTTCACGTTTCAGTTTATAATAACCACAAGCATCGACAGAAACACTCAGGAAGGCAAAACTATATCAAGATTAAAGACGGGCCAAAAAGGCGTTTAGTGCTATATATAAATATCATTGTCTGCACTATCACAGATTACATTGTGCGCTGCTTTAAAGGGGCAGTAGCACGTTTTTTGATAATTTTATATTTCAAATGTTTCATTGTACGTTAATGCTAAATGTATTATTTTGATAGTGTCAAAACTCTCATTACACAAGCCAATCATCCATATTCAGAGGACAAAGTATGAAGATTCACATAAAATCCATTGGGAGCCATTTTGTGTGAACACCTTTAATTCAATGTGTGAAAGAAAAATGACTGGCATGGCTAAACTTTACATTATATATTTGAATTATTACTGCTCCATTTAATTTAAATACATTGTCTTTCAATTTCCATTTTCCAGACATCACCTTATATTCCCCCTGAAAACGTGCTACTGCCCCTTTAAACTAACAAAAAACATAAATATTAGACTGTTCCTTATATAACCAGTTTGACCTGGAAGAAAAATTAGTTTACTGCGTACACGTATATAGAGGAATGGGATGCGGAAGTAATGATTTAGTGGGAAAACAATACAATAACTCAAAACATTTAACATAAATAGAAGTAATGGCAAATTAATTATAAACTTACAATTTAATGTATATGCATTGAGAGTTTCTGGACTGAAATAGAGCAATAGATTATAGCATTACGAAATGAACTTTTTTAAATTTGTTTATTTGATTAGATTCAAAATCACAAAAGTCGTCAACAGAAAAACAAATCATATTTTCAGCTGATGAGTTTCATAAATTAACTGCATTTATAGACGAAAATGATAAAAACGTTCCATACTATTTAAAATAATTGATATATAGTTGATATCTATTTAACGAGAATGGTGCATCAAAGGGATGCAGGTTTAACTTTGATGAAATTGCAAAAAAGACACATATACACTCATACATGAACATGTTTTTCTTCATATTATCGTTTCTTATATCCTTGAATAACAAGTTCCTCAGTGAACACAGGTCCACATACGTTCAAGACATCTGATATGTCATTGATGATAAAAATGATAATAATGAGATAGACTCATTTTGCAGGAAAGAGCGCCTTACCTGAAACACGAGCTAACTAATGAGTAAGGAAAAGGAAGCTAATTGTATGGGTAATAATAACTGACAGGTGGTCCTTCAATACAAACAGAAGGACTGCCGAGAAGACATTTGACAACATCATCACAGGCATGTTCAAAGGTGATATGCAATGAAACTGGGTACTTCACAGTTTCGAAAGTTTGTGATGATTTTCTTCTAAAATAGTTGACGTTTTTTCCTGCTACATAATTTCAAAATGCCAAACTGAAAGTCTTTCAAGGTTTGTTGTTTCGGGTAAAGATAGGATACCTGGAGGAACTCTTTTCGCTCCTCCGAATCAGACTCTTTGACACAGAATTCTTCTCCAGTCGTGATTGGCTCAAACTGGAAAATACAAGTTGTGTCGCTCTGTGAAGGCTTCTTTTCCCCAGATAATGAGGTAAGTGTTGATCCTTGTATTCCTTAAAAAAGGTAAAGACTGAATCTGTTCATTTGCACATTTACTTAGACACCATGGAATCTGCCATCTACTTGCACATGACCTAGAATTGCGGACATATTTAAGTCTACAGCAGTTTCCTTACAAAGGATAATCTTTAATTGATCAATGCTCTCTCCTATTGTGATCACAAGGTATGCGACCCTTTGTATTTATATTCTGATTTTAAGTTTACTGATCTCGTCTTCGGGAATATTTTGTTTCAATTATTAAATATAATATATACTTACTACAGGAATAAGGACTATGGCACTGACATTTTGTGATCAAAATCTGATAGCGATAGAGTCTTTGTATTCAGATCTGATGTCAGAAACATAGCAGAGGTTAAGAATAGAACTCACATTCAGATGCTTGTGGTTGTAATGTTGGTTTGTCTTGGTTTATCGTATTGCTTTGAGAGTGAAATTTCGTGTATTGATTAGTTCTTTAAGATATTTATGTAGAAAAATGTGATGAAAATTTCAAACTGACAAAATCAATTAGTCAAATCTAAACATTCTTTAAAGTTTTAAATCAGAAGCCACACGTCGGACATGCATATGGGTGTTTACTTAACAAAACTTCAAACAGTAAATTGATTTTGAGCTGCAAACATGTATAGATGCTGCAAATTATACATACTACTTGAGTGTTCCGAAAGAAGTTGTAAGAAGTATGCATTTAAGCCTATGTTCAACGCCTGCAGAAAAACCAAAGACGGTTGATGCTGAAAAGCGGAACTTGTCTCCCGAAATAAATTCCTACAACAGTTTTTGATCACTATTTCTGAAATTTTACAATTTTACAATTGCCTTTGAACATGTACATTGATAAATATCGCACTTTCAACGTGATGCAATCAAGTTCGGCAGCCAAACCCCGATTATTATCTTTGGATAGAATGTGTACATAGACAATTTTGTTTTCATATGATGGCATATTTGGGTATACACTAAAGGAAGTTGAATGATGAAACTTGAATTTGATAAATTAACGTTTTAATATGTTAGGGTAACGTGATTTCTGTTTTATCAAGTAATTGTAGTAAAATCTCACCAATAAAAACGAAACTAAATTCACTTACATCTCATGTATTGCTTATTAGTTTAATCGAATCAACGTTTAGCCAAACAGGATTGTGTGTCGGGATAAACAGGGTTTTAATAAAATTTTATGATTTTGCAATCAAATTTGATTCTTTGGTGCTATATTATACTTTTAATAATGATTACGATTATTGATTCAGAGTCAAAACGAAAATAAAGATAAACTTTCAGTTAGTACTAGTATTTACATATTAATAAATTTAACAAATATTAACTGGGCGTGTTGTACCCTCTAGTCCCGAAATTCGTTTACAAGAGGATAACAATTTTCTTAATATTTTGCAAGATCCAATTTTCATCTTTCGCAAAATTATTCTTTAGACTTTTTAGCTCATCGGGCCTGGGGGCCAATGGAGATTCTAAATTGTAGATTTAACTCCCCATGACCCCAAATCGGGTCACAGGGGTCACAACCTTAAAACCCTATTGTCAATTTCTTCTCCATTTCCAAAAAGCCCAGAGAGTTGAAAGGTTGTGTGCAGACCCCTAAGTTAATGGGGTCGCAGGAGTCAAAACCTTAAAACCCTATTTTCATCTCCTCCTTGGCAAATACTTCAACAATAAAAAAAGGACGCTATTGTTGGTGCTGTTCGGTAGAGAGAAGACCAAGCTTGATTATATTGACGTAGGCGTAGATTTTGAACGGTTCAACCGTTATTGCTAAACGCTTTTAATTCAGTATTTTGCTTGATAATGTAAAGAGGTGTTAATATTATAAATGAAAGTCCATCTAAATACAACCCGGTTCTAAACTATCGGCTATCACTCAAACTGTCAAAGCTCCATGTTGACAAAACTCGTCCGTTGAATACAAAAGGAAAATAACTCTATCCAAACAAAATTTAAGCAAGATATCTTTTTAATTTAGTGATGCGGAAATAGCTGACATAGGAACTCCAATATTGGTTTGATAATTTTGCACATATATCTTTGATGTAATGCAATATTAATTTGAGGGAAAATATGGAAATGGAAAAAAATATGACGCATTGAAAATTTAAAGTTAAGTTGTACGGCATTATGACGTCACTATCGTTGAATAACACAGGTTACAGAACAGTCGTTGAATAACTTTCAACTGGTTACACAACACTTGTTTCAAATAACCAAATTTATCTCGTGAAGTTATTCGTATACACGTATGTATTAAATATATATTTATATCATGAATATGATGAATAATTCAAACTTTAATTTTCACTCGGAGTTTGTCCTTCTTCAACTTAACAACTTTTACATAAATGTTAACCATGCCTTTATCTTTTATTGTTCATCGAATGGCCTTTTTTCTAAATGACCGTTCCTTTTCATCAACTGATTTGGTAGTTTATAAGCCAATCAATAACCATTTCATCTTAAATGATCATCAAGAGTACACGAATTAATCCTTTTTATAATACCCTTTATATGCATTTTATAACAACCATGATAAGGTTGACAATTAAATCTTTGACCTACATATACAATAATCTGCCGCCATCCATTATTCATACTAAATCATTCCTTCAAACTCAACCAATCCTTTTACAGCCGTGGCAGAGGTCACCCGTCCGGAGAAAGGACAAGATAACCGCTGCTGAACTTCGCTGGTGGCATTTAAACTATTTGGATGAGGGTTTGAAACACCATAAAAAGACTATTATCTTATTGACCTAAGGTTACGAAGTGGTACAATTTAAAGGGTTTTATCATTAAAGTTTGTCACTCAATGTGATATATAACCAGTCTATGAAACTCATGTTTGGGCCCTTGGATAGACGTTTTGAAGACTTTGATTTTTAAGCAAACAAGTGGGTCCTCAATCGGGAATTAAAACCGTGCCATTGGTGTTTTGCTTCAACACTGTTGTCAACTGTTGTCAAAGTAACGGTATTAACCACACCATACCTTTTAAGTATGTAGCATCTTAACTTTTCGGTTTGGTTGAAACGTTACTGATAAACCATTATTAATTCTTAAATCGATTTATATAGTGAAAGTTGTTTATCAAATAATATATCTTCAGCAAAGAGATATACATTTTGAACATGTTAAACGGTCTCATAATAAATAGTTGTAATTAGTTTGCAAATCTCCCATTGTTACCGTATTCACAAATGAAAATCTTAATCTCAAATCATTAGGGAATGTGTGAACGTATCAAGTGTACGCTTATCGTCTCAGAGAAAGACAACAGAATTATGATTCTCATAGCAACAAACAAAGCTATTTTGGACTGTCCACATCCAGGAGACTCTTTATGTTCAGCTATAAGTCATATTGAGATTTTGGATGAGCCCTAGCTTTCGAAGGTAATTTACTGTAATTCGGACCCTGGAGACATTTCTATCAAAAAAT
The DNA here is from genome assembly GCA_916613615.1 of Steromphala cineraria. NCBI lineage: Eukaryota > Metazoa > Mollusca > Gastropoda > Trochida > Trochidae > Steromphala > Steromphala cineraria. The sequence goes on from OU744729.1 coordinate 56,800,412, forward strand.
ATTTAGAAAAAACATCCGAGCAACATACATGACTACATCTGATGTTAGATGTGGGGAATTAACTGTACAAATTCAACTGTGAGGACTAAAGTGACTTCAAGTTTTAGCAGAGTGATAACAGTCGGAGGTATAAGAGCCACATACATGTCTGCGGGTGATCTTTGGTGTGGGGAATAAACTGTACAACTGAACTTTGTGCACTGAAGTGACTTCTATCAGAAGAGCCATAACGGCAAGGGAGATGTCTGCAGTTGATCAAAAGTGCAATAATACTGCGACAGATTGGACATCAACTACACCCCAGTATGTGTTGAATTCATTTGCAATATGTGGATGTTTCTTTCTTTTGGTAATCATTAAGAAGACACCAACTTTGAAAGGCTTTTCTGGTCTGTTGTTATTTCAAGAACAGATTGCAGCATTGATAGAACGTCTTTTCGTCATCATAGCAATAAGTGTCTATGGAGAGGATACACTTGTTACTCAAGCAGTTCTTTTCGCCGTTGGTCATGCAGCAAAAATTGTTTCTGTGTTGTTGCTGATGTGTATTAACCTGAACATATACCTTGGAATCTGTCACTCTTCTACTCTTCGACCTAGGGCGAAGAAAATGAAATTCGTCGGAGTGAAAGTTGTCATTTGTTCTTGGATAGTTGGTGTCTTGACGTCTTCAGCTTTCCTCGTTCACAAAGGATACTATTTCTATGATTGTGAACATTCCTGGCCAATTGTGAACCCAAGGTATGAGACTCTCTGGGTTTTTATCCTTAACATTTTCCCGATGTTTTTGGCAACAAGTGCAAACATTTATTCTATTCACAAAATCAGAAAATACATTAAATGCCATTTTCCAAACGGATATATGAACATGTCAACAAAGGACAGTCTTCAAATTGCAAAATTTATTCTTATGATTACGATCATATATTCCTTTAATTGCATTTTGTTTTCTTCTGCATTATATTTCTCTGTCTTTATCATACGCATTGATGTCAAACTTTTGATTGCTCTGTTGGTCGTGGCTGCAATTTATTCCCTTTTTAGACCATTTTTCTATCTGTACTTCTACCCACCTTTACGAAAAACAACAAAATTTCTGTTCCGTAGTCGTGGAACCAATAGCGTGCGTGATTCGGCCACTGTAGATGCCGGTGGTAACTGTGACGTCACTGGAGTAACGGATAGACAACTGGAAACTGCTATATCGTCTGTATCCGTCTGTCTTGACTGAACTCACTTGCTGATCGACATTCGGACACTGTAGGTTCTGATTATTACAGAGACGTTATTGGGGGTAACGGACAGACAACTAGAGCCTGCTTTATCGTCTGTAATTATAACTGCCTGCCTTCACTGATTTCAGTTCAAATCTCTCTCTGAAATATCCAAACGTTTCTTGTAATATCTGCTTTTTAGCTCATTTGGCATTGAGGCCCGATGGGCTTATGGCATGGCATTGTGTCCAGCGTCCGTCCGTCAATCCGTCCGTAAGCTTTGTGGAATTTCTACTTCTTTTCCAGAACCATAATACCTAGAAAGCTGAAACTTTGTGTACAGACTCCTTGGATAGTGAGGAATATAAATTGTGGCTTTGGTGGCCCTGTGGCCCTTAAAACCTATTTTCATCTTTTTCTCAAAAAGCGGAAGGCATAGAACGCATATCATCAATGGAACTAATTCTCATATATATCTCATATATATTTGCTCCTAAGGTTATCACCGACTACAAAACTTAGAGAAACAGGTATTGTGGTCTGTAAATTATAAATGTGTGAATATTCAGGTGGAAGTAAAATGTACTCCTTATTTTGTGTTTGGAATAAGGAAATTAAATGTTTTCCATATACGATTACGAAATTTGGTGCGTATCTTCAATTTGGCATTGACTGTGAATAAGTATTTCATCATTAACTTGAGTGTCCATTATAGTGTTAGAAACTTAATCTTATATCATAATGTACATGTAGGTATCTCTAATTGTGAAACTAAAGTTTTTTCCAAGTTTCTACATACCTATATCTCTCAAAGTAAACGCTTTCATTGACTTCTCTCGTACATATCCTAACTTTATTTTCGTCCCCTGTTGTACATTGTTGTAACATTACCATATGTCCTCTAATAAGCGCCGGGTCTCCAATAGCGCCGGCCTCTAATAAGCGCCGGGGGTCATAGGTAGTTGAGAAAATGAGCACCGGGCCTCTTATAACCGCCGGGTCTCTAATAAGCGCCGGGTCCATACCATTGAATAAATGTCCCTTAGTAAACATTTTACAGATATTCATTGTAAACTCCTGTCCAACACAAACTTAAATTTTCTATGAGAGAAATAAGCGCCGGGCCTCTAATAGCCGCCGGGAGGTAAAGGGGTGCTGAAAAAATAAGCGCCCGGGCAAAAATACAGTACATGCTAAAAATATCTGGAACGGGCTTTACTTCATGTAAGTTGAGAAGACTGGATTTCGTCATCACGATTGCTGCCAAACAGTTCCATTAACAACGTTTGAGTCAATATTGTTGCAATATTACAGACACTTAATTGCGTGTTGTTAGTTTTGTTTCCTGAATATGAGACTTTTTCAAATTCGATTTTCGATTTTGACTAAACATAGTATTGGTATGTCTTTCGTTTTATTGTATTTTGTTGTGTTCAGTTTGGAAAAATCATATTATTGTGTTTTTCTTACATAAGGTTAGTCGCATCGATGATTATTTCAAATTTTATTGAGTAATATTTTATAGATATCGTTGTAATTGACAAAAATGACTAGCAATTTAATGATGCAGCAATATCGACACCTTTAAAGTGACGAAATATGCTTTAATAAAAAATTAAAAAATTCATTCAAATTTGTACGTCCCTTCTTGAATATATCAAACATTTGTTGAAAATCTAATAAAAAATATCCGTCCAGCTGCCTGTCTTTGTCATAAAGCTCTTACTCTGGCAAACATCATTTCTAAAAAAATGTGTTATGGTCAAATACTATTATTAGGTTGTCAATGAAGATTGACATGGGTTATATACATAGAGAATACTAAACGACGTCCCGTTTAATTGCATTTTATGAAACGAGAGAATGGTTTGCTATCTGACGAGAGAAATCGCGTTTAGTATTATATTTATTACATTACGTAAAATTACGTCGTATAAAATATAAAGTTTTTATCTAGCCTACAATGTACATGATCATGACCATCGCGGTCGGCTGCTGAAATTTTGATGTCATACTTAATGTGAACACGTCATTGTGATGTCACTTCATTCGGTCAACGTGAGTTGTTATTCCACAATGTATAATAACTTATTAACTTATATCAAACAGCGATATCGTCAACTGGGTGATGGTAAAATTAGTTTCATAACGCTTCATAGAGCTACCATAAGCTTTTCCACACCAGTAGATAATTATGTTCCTTGTAAATAGTCGAATGTATGCTGTGTCCCTTTTTAGAAGAACACTGCAAAATTATACGCAACGAGAAACGGGGTACATGGTATTAAGCGGGTTCCGTCCGTACGTCCAGAATTTTGTAAACGTGATTTCTAACTAACCGTTGTAAATTTCTTCAAGTCAGGTCACATACTACATCGAGAGATTACAAGGTCACCAGTTGCTATTACTGTGACTTTACTTTCATGATCACCACAACACATTGACTTGCTTGTCAAACTATTGTGTCGGTAGTACATGTATTTCATGCATCATAATACCTGGTATTTTTAAGTTTGGTAAGAGCCTAAGCTTTGTTCGCTTTCACAACTTATACACATGTGTGATACTTACTCATATGTACCATTTACACATGTATGTATAGCAAATTTGCTATGCGTTCGCGTGAGGTTTTAGCAGAGATTTGTTAAAACTCATTTATAATTCTTTTAAAAATTTGTTATTTGCCCATTCATTTTCTATCTGTCACAATAGAAGATCTGGAGGCACACCGTCGCTGCTTGCTGATACTTATTCCTAGTTTCTAAGTTAGTTTGGGATTAGTATTCGGTCTCCATAGATGAAATACAAATATTGAATATGCACAGATGTCTTTTCTAAACATAAATGAATACAATGTTGATGATAATGACGTCGTGCCAAAACACAAATCTCATGAAACGATTACGACAACAATGTTGACCCAAATACTAAAATAGAATGTCCAGAATCAAATACAATGTGTTTTTGTTTTATTTTTACATTTGATAATAATGTGTTTAATAAAATTGTGTGAAGTATTATATTTTAAACGACAATTTACATACATAGAGGATACCATACGACCCTCCGTTTAATACTATTTTTAACTAAACGAGTTAATGATTTTGTGCGAAAGCGAGTTTGATACTGAATCATTTTCGATTTTCATAATAATAGAATTAAATGGTAGGAAGTTTTACAGTTTGTTTATTACTTGCCCTAAATATCAAGCAAAATTGACGACAGTTTGCTGAAATAAACACTCGGCAGCCTGTGACGGCTCGCTTACACTTTGACGTCAAGGCACTCACCACTAGGCGTCAGTGAAAGTGAATCATGGAAACTGAAGTTTTTATATTTTGGACCCTCGTGTTGCATTGATCGGTGACAAATGTGTCCCTAAAGAACTATGGGGCACCAAGATAACACGATATGTGTACGAAATTAAAAAATAATATCGATATGTGTTAAGCGGCCTCACACTTTCATATGTGTATACCATAATATCTTGATTTGCCGTATGAGTACCTTCAGTCTTATGAAAGCTCCTATCTAATACATAGTCATAGATAAGAAATAACTAATAAATAAATGGGCATGGCGATTTTATAAACGTGTGTATTACAATAAATGAAGTATGTTTAACAAATCGAGACTTTCTAAAACAGTTTTAAAAAAAATACAGGTAAAATAACCTAAACTGAAAATCTAAATCAATCATGTTGTTACAATGAACGGCAGATATATATGACATTGGTCAGTCAGCTGTTTAGTGCGTGCACACTAACATTTAACAAAAATTTAATTATATTTTGATAATTTAAAATGTTCTTGTGATCTGAATAAAAAATGTGAGGGTTTTCAAAGTGCAACTTGCAATTGATCAAAGTAGACAATTTCAAAATAATAAAAAATTGAACCGACACAACATTTCGTATTTTGATTTTCAAGGTTGATAAAGTAAATGGAAAATAATGCATTAAGGGAAATCAGATTTACGGTTATTTTTTTTCAAATGGAAATTTGTTACCACCGATCAATTTTGTAACATTTAGAGAATCTCATCCAAGTGTCTTCTGATATCAAATATATCAACACAAGTTGATAAAAGTAACAAATTTTACTTTTATCAACGAGTGCTGATATGTTTTATATCAGAAGACACGAGGGTGAAACTCTATTTATCATCCAAAATCATTTTTCAACACATTAGCATGAAAAATATACATCTTTGAACACAGCATAGCCTTAAGACTCCTAAACCAGTGATGTCATAGCTATATAGCATTGCGACGTCATCGTGTTAATAGTCATAGCATTGTGAAGTCGTTGTCTTTCTAACGCCAAAGCATTGTGGCATCATTACTGATGATGTAAACCGTTTGTGACGTCATGTATTTCCTGTTTACAGGGCATTGTTCAAATTCTACTGTCAAAGCAATATAAGATAAGATAAGATAACACTTCATTACCCAGAAGGGAATTCTTCTAACATCCGACAGAGCATGACATGATACATGTAAAACTTAACAATAAGAATTCAATACTATGGAAGGATAATACTATACAATACCATATAGATACAAAAACACATATACAAGCGATATTTCCTGTGGAACACAGTTGTTGATGATAAACATATACATGTATGTGTATAGCACATAAAATGTTTAACTTGTCCTTCAGATAGCTTGATTTAGAACGTGATATGTAACGTTTTAATTGATTCAATACCCTTTGGGACATGCGCTTTAATTAAGAATTTCATTTTAACTTTTTTTATAATTAGAAATTATAAGAAACTTTGTGGTTCACCTCTATCAAACTTCAGTCCAATTATCAAAATCTGATTTTACATCTTGCGATACCAAAACTGAAAAAAATGTTTGAGATTATCCAAAGTAATTTAATAGCATGATACCACCCGTATATCTTTTTTAAATTCAGATTGATTATTAACACTAATGAGTGTTTGCAACATGACAATTATGTTTTTGAATATTTATGGCATATCTCTAGATATTTCTATGGTCCGAAACTTGGGTAATCTATCATATTCAAATTTTGTTGTAAGTTGCTAAGGCCGTCTTTACTTTTAATCACTGATCTTTGAATATTTGCAACGTTAAGAATGCATTGCATCGATAAACTGCTTTATTTAGTTGGTACATATATCCTCATGTGTGAAATAGGCAATTTGAGCACGAAAACACGTGCAGTAGTAACGGTGTTGCATGTGTATACTTCGCGCAAATCTTATGTAATTTTGGCTTGTGTTGGACCTCAATTATGGTTGAAATAAGGACCGCTGACTTCGTGAGTTACCAAATAAACATGAATCAAACATATTTCCATGGTGACCACATACATGGGAAAATCAAAATATAGGTGTTACCCTTACAATTCATGATCAGGATCAAGAAATATGCTCATGACATTGTGACCGTCGGACAGACAGACGGACAGAATGAACGTCATACTCTTTTACATAATGTCAAGAAAGAAGAAGTACTGAAAACATATTGTTTAACATCGTAATGAACACCAACAATTGCAGTACATTTCTCTCTTTCGATCGAATTTGTCAGATTCTTAACTTTGCAGTGTTCATTGCAAGACAAAAACGAGTGTTTTGACAGGATCATTGTATTTTATTGTTTATTACCAATGATTACTTTTCTAAAAGTGTTTAGAAAGATACATTCATATTCAACTTTCTTATCGAATTTTCTTTTGTCAAAGATTAGCATAATCTCAGATATATATAATCTTACATTCCCATTAATTCAAATTGTCTCGTTATGCCGCTTCCTTTTTTTTAAAAACAAAACTGTATAAAGAACTAGTTTTCCAGCAACTTCTTTCACAAAGTTTATTCCAGTGTTTTATAAAAAGGATCTTGACGAAAATATGTTGAAAAGATGTTAGTATTGAACTTCCAAATATTCATATTAAAGAAAGATAGCAATGTATACAGCAAGAGGATTCACATAAGTTGACGCAATTCTCTAAGACATCTACACTTTTGCCTTATTATCTATGAATGTTGAGATAAATATACATGTGATTCAAAGCAGAACAACTCTTTTAAGAATAAAAGATAGATAAGCGGTTCCTTAGATAGAAACATCTTACGGACAAAAGCAAATATCTCAATGTGCGGTTCGATATTGTCTAGCCCTGGTTTCATATGGTGGAATTAGGTTTGTCGATCAAGCAAAAGGCTTATTTGAAGGCAGCCCTTAAAAAACAGAAAGATGTACACAAATAAATACAACAAAATCAGAAAAATTAAAAACATCTAACATCAATCTATCTAACATATTTATAATCAAGGCAATTTTGTACAATTCGGGCCAAATGTTGTTGGAGACGCCTAAGGTCAATCTATGCTACAAATACTAAGAAAATATATCACAAATGAGTGATACTAGTTACAACAAAATCGTTACTTTTGCTAATAAACTAGATTGAAGAATAAAGAATATTGTTGTCTGTTAAGTAAAATTTTTATGATTTAGATGTGCGTCGATGATATCTATCTGCATTCAGATCGCAAAATGAATCACTGAAAACGTTTTTTCAATTATATGTATGTAAACCAATTTAGTTGAAACACCGTAATAAAATAGTTTTTATTGTAAGAAATCAAGCGTATATTTCTAAAACCCTAATCTGGGGGTATTTTTAATATTTTTTTATATCAAGACATGATAAACCCGCGAATGATATCAGTAAAACGTTTTTAAATTTAGTGTATATAAACAAATTAAGTTGAAACCATTGCAGGAGTCTTCCGCGGGAGTGTAAGTCAAATAAAAACCCGAAAACCTCGGGTTATGGAAATAACTTCCATAACCCCTCGGTACCGGGTTATTATTTACTACGTAACAATATCTAGTTCAGTTTACGACTAGATTTACCTAAAGCGTTTGTTCCAAATCGAATTGTCTGTTGATAACAACAAATATAAATACAACATTATATGGTATTATTTTTAAATGACCCATTTCAGTAAGAATAAACTAGTCTATACATATCCCATTTAACGTTTAACAAAACTTTAATAACTTCATGCATTATTCAATCGTTTGTTATTATGTAATATTAACATCAACATATAGAATTGAAAGTATCTACTACGTAGGACATAATATCTCCGTAGTAGGTACTTTCTATTCTATATGTTGGTGTTAAAATTTCATAACATCAAAAGATTGAATAATGAAAGAAGTTATTAAAAATTAGTATCTCCTACGTAGGACTTAGTTTCTCCTACGTAGGACTTAGTATCACCAACGTATGAAATACTATCTTCTACGTAGGATATACTATGTCCTACGTAGGAGATACTTTTTTTAATTAAGAATAAGGTATTAAGTCCTAGGTAGGAGATAATATCTCCTACGTAGGAGATACTAAGTCCAACGTAGGAAAAACTAAGTCCTACGTAGGAGATACTATCTCCTATGTAGGAGATAGTTCTAAAAAAAAAATTGCAGTTTTTTCAGTTGGAAAATAAAGTTGCACTTAGGAGTCAGGACCTGGCAGGTCAAAACATTAAAATAAACATAAATATGTGACATTATCTTCCAGGTCACGAAAAGACCACATCAAGACTCAAGACTTCATGGAATTCACAGTGCCAAATTTGCTTCCATGTACCTTCAATAACTTTTTTTTAGGATGAACCGCTCTACAGTGGAAGTTATCTGTAGAGCTCTGTCAAATTGTTTTGAACTTACTCGTAGGGGAGTTCTAGGCGGCTGGCCGGAGATTTCCCTGGAAAAGAAGGTACTGATTACCTTAAGATACATAGCCTCATAGAAGACCTTATTGGAATTAAGCAATCGTTTTAATGTCACCGAAAGGCTAGACGGGATGTCGTAAATGCAATTCAAAGGGTGCTTCTTCACAAATTTATTCACTGGCCACACCGTGCTGAGTTGAACCGAATTGCGCAAGATTTCAACACCATTGGACAGTACAATTTCCCCAATATCATAGGCGCTTTGATGGTAGTCATATCCCAATGCAGGTACCAAGTGAAAATCCCCTATTTTACTTCAACCGTAAGATGTTTCATTCTCACCATACTCCAAGCAGTTTCTACCTGTGACACCAAGTTCACAAGTATCAACATTGGGTGGCCTGGACGCGTCCACGATGCCAAAATGTTAAGGCAGTCCAGCTTGTCGCGGACAGGTTACGAGAAGTCGCAGCAAGGGCGTTACCATCTTCTAGGCGATGGAGCCAATCAAGGAATGGTTGATCACTCCTTACAGAGACTATGTTAGGGTTAAAACACGAGAACGAGGTTATGCTTGGGATTTCAAAACCTGAGGAAAGAAAGCTGAGCGGAAAGTAAGACCGAAAGCGAAGCTTGAGGTCTTACTTCCCGCGAGGCTTTCTTTCCGAAGGTTTTGAAAACCCAAGGATAACCGAGTTCGAGTGTTTTAACTAACTTAGATGCCGTTATTAACAACCCGTAATCATTTGTCCATATTGTAGTATTTGTAATCATATTTTCAGACTGATTATAAAAATTGAGAAAAAAACAACAAATATCAAGGATTCATGTTCGTCGGTTAATTTTAACATTTATTATTGGATTACATTACTTTATACTATCGCTTCAATTCTGAATATAAAAGATTAAAATGAATTTCCTTCCAAAAAATCATTGTGTTCAGACGACTTTTTGATATTGACATAGCACATAATGCACGTGCAAAGCATTCTTCGAGGTGTAAAGTTTTACAAATGACAATCGACAAGTCACGTGGTTGACACCGTATTTGGATCCTTTAAATTTATCACAAATGAAAAGGTGTAACACTGTTAATATCCATTTTGAATGTTTGTATGCATTTAAAATTGGAATTAAAGTGCAATTGGATTTCCTAATGCTTTAGGGCCGATTTTTTGTACCGAAATCTGATCTTCAATCAATAGATTGTTTAACATAACCTTCGCTTCTAACTGGCCCGTTAGAGTAGTGGTTATAGTGCTAGCTTACGGTTCAGAGGGTTGAGGGTTCGAATCCCGCACATCGGAAGCATTGTAAGTTTTGTCAAGATAATGTGGACTTAGGGGTTAGGTTACACATAGGAATATAAAACCCTTTGACGTTGAAATATAAAAACCTTCCAACCCCCGAGTAGGTGTTACATATGAATATAAAAACCTTCCAACCCCCCGAGTAGGTGTTACATGTGAATATAATGCCCTGACTTCCCAATGTAAACCCTCCTTAGAGGTTATTACGGGAATACAAGAGACCTCCAAAACAATAGACGAAATCCCCGATAGGTTTCTAAGGACACTTAACACCAAGGCAGGGAAGGTTCAACAAGTCCCTGTCAAGCAGACGACAGGTAATAGAACGGGCATTTGGGCTGCTCAAGACCGGCTTTCGGCGTTTGAAGAACATCCACATTGAGGATATGGATGGAATGTGCAAGGTTATTTCAACATGCTGTGTGTTCTACAATGTTTGTTTGTCTGAAGAGGATCAACTGTGTTTATTGGATTTATTGAAACTTAGCTTTGTAGTATATGTCTATTATACATTGTCTATTATGATTTATTGATCCTACTATGCTTGGTTTTGTTAACATGAACCGTAAGATTTATTACATGTATAATAATAATCCATAGGGTCATGTGGTTTTTATTTTTAGGTATATTGTAATGTGAATAATGTTTCATAAGGGGACATCAGAACATGTGATGATCTATGGAACTATTGAAGTAGTGAGCTTATATTTCAATTTCAATATAGTTGAGGTATACTTTCTGTGAATATATCCAACTACCCATTACTTATTTCTAACCTTTTTATCTCTCAATGATCCCATAATTATTTGGAGTCTTAGAGAAGTTAAAAGAGTGCAATTTTATTAAATGAGAAATCTCAGAAAATATATATTTTGATATGCCAACATAAGTGCACATTTTTTTAAATACAATTATTAGTTTCAGTTAAAGTAGGATGATTCACACAAGTGTGGAGAACATTTGTTTTTTTCTCTGTTTTAATTGCCAAGTTAATGCGGCAAAAAATTTCAAGTGGAATTTGAATTGACAAAAATGGGGAGCAAATATTGCTGAAAGCACTATTGACAGGTTAAGATTTTTAACCATTATTTTTTAAATTTTATTTTGTTTAATTTTCATTTCCCAATTCCAAGAATACAAAGGAATCTTTGTTAATATTGTGCTGTATGTCTACAGAACAGGAAGTGGTATACAAGGAAAAACCATAGATGTTTTAGATATACACTACCAGAGATTTATTGTTAATTGCAGGTATAAAAAATGTATAGTTGTAATTGAACAGATTAAAATGTCAGGATGTTGTTATGATGGATAGTAAAGATAAATTTAAGATTTTATCTTTAAACTGTAGAGGCCTTAACAATAATTTCAAAAGGAAACAAATTTTCAGGTTTTTGAGAAAAAAGAAAGCACAAATTGTCTGTCTCCAGGATGTACACTTTACAAAAGAGCAGGAACAATTAATTAGACAACAATGGGGATATAATGAATGTTATTTTAGTCATTACAGAAGCAATGCAAGGGGCACAGCTATTTTTTTCAATAATGATTTTCAGTTTGATATTTTACAGACTGTAATTGATGAAAATGAAGGTAATTATGTAGCTTTAAAATTGAAAATTAATGAAATTATTTATTCATTAGTCAACCTGTATGGTCCAAATACGGATGAACCTGAATTTTATAAAAATATTAAAACTGTCATAGAAAACTTTGAAAGCGATAAGGCAATAATTTGCGGTGATTGGAATTTAGTTTTAGACACAGAAATGGATACATATAATTATAAATATGTAAATAACCCTAAGGCTAGAGAAGAGGTTATTGAGATAATGGACTTGTTGGATCTAAAGGACCCATGGCGGGATTTACACCCTAATGAAAGGCGTTTTACTTGGAGACAACCAACTCCCTTAAAGCAATCTCGTTTAGATTTTGTTTTGGTAACACATAACATGATGTACTCTGTCTCAGATACAGATATAATCCCAAGTATTAACTCAGATCATTCTATTGTGACCATTACAATTAACTCTTCACAAATGGAAAGGGATTCTTGAAATTCAACAATTCATTATTACGCGATCCAGACTATATTAAAAATGTAAAGGATACAATAAAAACAACTCTGCTGAAATATCAGATCCCGGATCAGCAGGAAATAAATGTAAAATATGAATTAAATGATCAGTTATTGTGGGAAATGCTATTACTTGAAATTAGAGGCATGACCATATATTATTCTTCTACAAAAAAAAAAGAGAAATAAAAGAGTCAGATTTGGAAAAAAAAATGCAAGAGCTTGAAATTAATTTAGATAATGAAGAAAATTTGAGTGTGAAAGATAATATTCTGAAAAATATTAATGATATTAGGGGAGAATTAGAAGTAATTAATAAGGAAAAAACTAAAGGACTTTTTATAAGATCAAAAGCTACATGGATTGAATATGGTGAAAAACCTAGCAAATATTTCTTGCACTTAGAAACTAGGAACTTTTTAAATAAATCAATTACAAAAATTGTTAGGAATGATGGTTCGGAAATAAATAAACAAGAAGACATACTAGATGAAACCAAAAAAATTTATGAAAAATTATACTCTAGGGAAGAATGTTCAGAGAGAGACCTTGAAACTTTGTTCTCAGATACAAGTGTCCCAAGATTGTCTGATTTGGAATCATCTAATCTAGAGGGCAAAATAACATATGAAGAATGTTTACATGTACTGAAAAAAATGAAAAATGAAAAAACACAAGGACCTGATGGATTTACAACTGAATTTTATAAAAAAAAATTGGGCGATTTAAATAATTTTTTGATTAATTCTTTAAACTATGCTTATGAACATGGCTCCCTATCTGTAACCCAGAAACAAGGATTAATAACATGCTTGCCAAAACCAAATAAACCTAAACAATATCTTTAATCATGGCGCCATATAAGTTTACTAAATACTTCATACAAAATTGCATCTGCTGTGATAGCAAATAGGATTAAACCCATATTACCCACAATTATTAATGAAGATCAAAAGGGCTTTGTACCAGGTAGATATATAGGTGAAGTAACTAGACTGATTTATGATATTATGGATTATACTGAGACATTCCAAAAACCAGGATTATTATTATTAATTGATTTTGAGAGGGCTTTTGATTCTGTGGATAGAAGATTTATTAAGAATGTACTTAATTTCTTTAATTTTGGACCAAGTCTATGTGAATGGATTTCTGTTCTTTTAAATGACATCGAATCATGTGTTCTTGTAAATGGATTTGGAAGTTCTTTTTTCAAAATAACAAGAGGTTGTAGACAAGGAGATCCGGTCTCACCATATATATTTATTTTATGTGTAGAAATCCTGGCACTTATGATAAGAAAAGACAAGAAGATAAAAGGTATTAGAATTGGTAATATTGAAAGTATTTTGGCACAGTTTGCAGATGATACATCTTTGACGTTGGATGGTACAGAAAAATGCCTCTATGCAGTACTTCATGTGTTAACATTTTTTGCAAGATTTTCAGGACTTAAAGTAAATACTGAAAAAACAAGATTGATATGGATAGGATCAAAGAAGATAACCAAACGTAAGATGTGCAAGGATTTCAATCTAGATTGGACCCAGTCACAATTTAATTTGTTAGGTATCAAATTTGATGTAGATCTAGAATTAATGGTTGATATTAATTATTCAGACAAGCTGGAAAAAATTGAGAGAGAGATGAAGAGCTGGGAATTAAGATCACTGACACCCATGGGCAGAAATGTTGTATTAAAATCCCTATTGCTTGCAAAATTAAATCATCTCTTTTCATCATTACCAAGCCCACCAGATAATGTAATTCAATCTTTTCAGAAAAGATGTTTTGAGTTTGTATGGAAGGGTAAACGAGATAAGATTAAAAGGAGTGTTATTACATCTCTTGCCAAAAATGGAGGAATCAATGTTCCAATAATAGAAAATATAATAAAATCACAGAAAATAATATGGATTAAAAGACTGCTTCATAATAATTCTATATGGAGTATAAATACTTTAGTATATATATCAAATAGACAGAGATTATGGTTTGCGGATGGTATTTATATAAGCAACTGTATGCTACCTACTATTTCAAATAGATTTTGGCAGGATGTTATAAAAGCATGGGCTGATTACTTACTGGTATGTTACCAGGATGATGGTGACTGCCCTCTTACTTTAAATCAGTCTCTTTGGCACAACAGTAATATTCTAATTGGTGGAAAAACAATCTTCAATAAAAATATGGAAAAGGAGAGTATAACATATTTAAGAAATATTATGAATGAAACTGGTAATGTTATGTCCTTTGAAGAACTAGGTAGCAAATATGATGTTTCTGTTGATTTTCTCACCTACCAGGGTATAAGGAGAGCAGTTCTCCAATACTTGAAAAAAAGAAATTTCAATTTCAGTCAAGAGATAAATATACAATACTATCCAATCCTTCCATTTAATATTTCCAAACTTGCCAATAGTAAACATTTGTATCAAAAATTATGTCAATTTAGTTTTAATAAAACTACTGGCCAGTTGAAATGGGAAGAACTATTTGTAAAGGACTTTCAACAGAATGAATGGGAAAACATAAATATGATGCCTAATCGGTGCACACAAAGTGTTAACTTGAAATGATTTCAATATAGGATAACTCAAAATATTTTGGCAACAAACACTTTATTGTATAAGATTGGATACATTGATTCACCATTGTGCTCCTTCTGTAAACAGGTGCCTGAAAGCATTGTTCATTTATTATGTGACTGTAATCATGTTAAAAAAGTGTGGAAAGAACTGACGGAATGGCTAGATGACTTGGCTGAAGGATGTATTGAATTAACACCAGAAAATATTATTTTTGGTTTTAAGGGAAAAAATAACAACCCATTAAATGCCATTTGTTTGTTGGTAAAACAAAATATTTACAGTTCTAGTAGAACAGGAAAAAAACTAAACTTTGGCTTTATCCAAAAAGAATTATTAAGATACTATGAGGCATGTAGATATATTGCTTTTACAAATAACAATAAGCCGAAATTTTACTCATTTTGGTCCTCTTTTCACACTTTATTCCAGCACATCAAGACTGATGGTACTTAATCTTTATAAGGATGATGTTAATTTTTGGAAAATAGAAAATGATGTTAATCTTGAAATGTACACTGTTGAACTGCAATATCTATTAGTGATAATACTGAGGCTTTATGATCCTTAAGAACACTTGTAGTGAATACTGAATATTATATTACCTGCAATATCTAGTAATGAAATGTGAATATTGTTTTTCTGCTGCTTTGTATACAAATACATAATGTCAATTGTCATTGACAATGAATAACTGTCTGTTTGTAACATGTAAACATCTTATGGGAAATAAAAACCTGAAAAAAAAGAAGAAAACAAGATGTGTTTGTGAAACACGAATGCCCCCGGATGCATATGTCAAGTATCAAAGACCTAGCTCCGACCAATCAAAATTTACGACCAAGGTTAAAGTTTTTGTGGACAAACGGACAGACGGACAGACAGACGGACAGGTGAAAAACAATATACCCCCGGAATCTCCGATTCGGGGGCATAAAAATCTTCTAGGCGATGGAGCCAATCACGGAATGGTTGATCACTCCTTACAGAGACTATGGACACTTAACACCAAGGCAGGGAAGGTTCAACAAGTCCCTGTCAAGCAGACGACAGGTAATAGAACGGGCATTTGGGCTGCTCAAGACCGGCTTTCGGCGTTTGAAGAACATCCACATTGTGGATATGGATGGAATAAGCAAGGTTATTTCAACATGCTGTGTGTTCTACAATGTTTGTTTGTCTGAAGAGGATCAACTTGAGGAAGCGATTGACAATGATGTCAAGTCAAGTCAAAGGAGTTTATTTGTACTGAGGCCAGAGGCCCATATACAAAAGTACAATGCAAAATGTATAAAACATACAAATGAAATCTATAGTGTTTCTAAATACAGATTTCTTTTAGTGAAGGCATGGAAAATGTTATATTGTAAACATTTGAGAAGATTATCCTGAGATGTACACAACAGAGTTTTATATTTATAAATAGATGGCGCTTGCCAGAAATATTGTGGAAGAAATTTTTTTCTCAAGTCTTTGTAAAAATGACAGACGAGGGTGAAATGATATTCGCTTTCCAACGCAAGATTACAAATAGGACATATACGTAAAACATATTCAATCGATTGCCATCTACCCTTATTATCATTCAGTGGTAGGACATTGCACCTAAATTTTGTGTAAGTTGTGCGCACCTGATTTCAATGACAATATATAAGTATATTTCTGGTTCTAATATAAATTTATATTCTCTGTACATCACATATCTTGAACTGTTACAAAGTGAAAACTTCCAACTTTGAGAAAATTCATTTATCAATGTGTTTTTGAATACACGGAAAAAGGCAAATTCATCACCAACAGACTGATTTATCCATACATATCCAAACCCGTGGGAAAACAATATATATTTTGTGAAGGAAACCCAACTAGGTTTACCACATTCATCATAATACATCAGCATGCTATACGCTTTCTTTGGTAATCTGCTATCGCTCATTTGAAGCAATTGTCCACCAGTTCCCCAGTTGTTGGAGAATGATGCCCAAGGGCAACTGAAGCGGGTGCTTCTCACAAATGCATTGTAAGTTGTACAATGTCGCTCGCCATAACCCTGAAGCAGTCGATGAACATATTTGTGTAAAGTTGTGTAAAACACAATGGGACTCTTTGTTCATTATAGTATCAAATGGCTTTGTATTCATGTATATGATGAACATAAATAAAACCTCACAAATGTAAATGACAATAGTTTATTAATGCCAATCATCAAATATAATTCAAAATAAGTCGATCACCTAGATCCTATAATGAAAAGACCATTTCCAAGAATACTATTACTTTTATAGCCTCTTTATACTTAAGCTAATGTGTGTGTGCAAACTAGACACAGATATTGTTAAGCCTCACAGGGCCCTTTTCAAAACTTTGTAAACAATGTAAAAGTTGTATGAAAAACCTTTATCTGGACATGACAATAGATACACTTATCGCCTGTGATCGACCTGAAACGATATTAGGTTAGATGTGTTCCTTTAATTCATTTCAATGAAACAATGAAAAGTGTGACCTGAAAATAATAACAACAAATTTTGTTTCATTAACTGTAAATATTGATTTCATAGCAAACATTTCTATGACTTTGAATGAACAATATTAAACATTGAACATTCTTCCATGTTCCTTCAATCCCAAAATAGCAAAGTACTTTATGTATTTAAAGGTGTGTTATAGGGAAACATGAGAATAAAATCCCTTGTGTTGCTACAAAATAACTGTGAAAATCAAGAAAAAGACTGCTGCTAATGAAGGCTTGGATTCTTATAATATTAGAATCATGAAATTATTTTGTTGATATTGCTCAATGCATTACATGAATTTAGTCTTTTCACAAGGTTTCAGCTTTCTTAAGGCCTCTTCTCACACAATGATTTGTATCATTTATCTGTTGTACATAAGTTGTACCGACATATCTGATATTCAGTAAAATCGTGAAGATATACAGTTTGATCCTAGACAATGCAACTACAAATGGTACAGTGAGAAAAAATGTTCACGATACAAGTTTCATGTCCTCTATTCATAGGGAGTCTTGAGGATGTTATAACATTGAAACATTTACTTATACACAGAAGAAAGCCAGTTACCAGTCATGAATTGTGCATACGGACCTTAAGAGCATTAGTGGCTAATTATATCAAAGTCATAGATAACAGAATAAGGTTGCAACAATGAATTCGGCAACTTTCCAAATAGAAACTTCAGGAAATATTTGTTGATACAAGACTGTATCTGCTGGAATATCAACTTTACCGCCTTGCACATGTGTGGAATATGTACACAGCATTACTTGCAAACCCAAGATCAAACAGAAAACCCCATACTTCATTGGCAGTGAGATGGAAATTGCAGGCATTGAAGTCTACCACAGCTCTGATGATGCAGACTACGACATTGTGAAGACTGCATGTACGATGGCTATCAGAAGTCATGTGAAAGTAGTCGGGGATGATACTGACCTGCTGGTCTTGCTTCTTCACCATTCAAGTCCCAGACATCATGTCATCTACCTGCAGACATCAACCAAATAATTCAACATCCGGACCCTACAGAGTGGAGTAGATCCTGACATCCTTGCAACTGTACCCTTCATACATGCAATCACTGGTTGTGATACAGTGTCAGGGTCATATGGCATAGGAAAGATAATTAGTCAACTCAAGGATTATGCTAATGAGTTCATAAAACCAAACCAAAAGTAGGATGACGTTAGTATGCATGGTGAGGCAGTTCTCGAAGTAATGTATGGCTGTACATCTGGAAACAATCATGACTTTGAAAGAGCAGCAGGTTTAAGCAGCAAGTGGCGTTAAGATCAGTCTATCTACCCCCTGAATCCCTTCCACCTACCACAGATTCAGCCAAGTATCACAGCTACAGGGTCACAGGAACCCGATATCGTAAATAAAATGTAGGTAAAACGTAGATAAGAAAGACCCACCCCTCTATATAATTGAGTAAAGGAATAAACGCATCCATGTTGCCGATCTCGACTCGCTTCCGAGTTACGTCAAAATTATCGCTTCAAATTGGTGACATCTCATACACATACACAAGAACCTCTCTGTTATACATTTCCCCCCAAAACTTGGCTTATTTCCAACACATGTCGCCCTTTAAATAACTTTTATATCTATTCAAATTCGCAAAACGACCGCAGAAACCTCTGGGGTGAACGTTACTCCGCACCAAATGCCTCTAGGGCAATCTGATTGGTCCGTTTGGCGAATGTATTTTAAGCATCGCATAACAAACAAAACGGCGTGGTTTGGACAGTGCAATGTTTCGGGAATGATTTCGGTATTAATTTCTGATCAGAAGAGTGCTGTGGACATTCTGTTGTTATCATTGGCCAGAAAAGGCACCTGTAATACTGTCTTGATTCTTTATGTAAAAATTTAAAGAAAGTGTCAATGAACATGTCAAAACTCTTCACGACTGGGCTTGGCTCCGTGGTGTACGTTTCAACAAAGTTGAATTGCCAAACTTTCTGTCCAGTGATCAGAAGAAACATTAGAGTGATTTTCCACAGTTATTTATCTAAATATCAATGTCAAATATCTAATTATTAATGTCTGATGTTTTATTCTGATATTTGTGTTTTGGGGTTTTCGGTGTCATGGACAACATCCTCAATTATCAAAACCTTTTGTCAATACTTTTATCAATATAGGCTGTTAGTTATGAAATAATGTAAAATTAACATTTACAAAACAAGTCTGTCTGAAAAGTATTTATGATTGCCAGCATTTTGTTCATTAGGTGTACAAGTTAACAAAACAGGCATTTACAGTTTTGGTATACATACATAACGTAATTGGTAAGAACCATCAAATCACAATTTCAGAAAAAAATATAGACTTATCATTCCACAGATTGTGTTAATAATGTTGATTCACTTTTGTATAACACAATGTTGTGGTTGTGTTTTATTCACTTGAAATAATTCACTGATATATTGGTAATAATAACTTAATTTAAATTTACTGATATGTAAACCATAGTAGGCCTATTATGAATTATTTAAATATTTATTATTTTCTTGTAATTATACACATGAGATAAACAAATCTTGAACTTCTCTTTTTTAAATAATGAAATGAAACTTTCCATGTATTAATAGCCTACCACAGTGTGTGCATGTGATCAGAGACTTGGCCGTCCAAATCCCCTAGCGCAAAAATGATTCTATATACCAAAATAAATAATCTTTTGACTCCATTGTCACAACCTGGTTTGAAAATGGTGGAACATCAATATAAATCGCTTTTTAAATTTTGCGCGATTTTTAGTGATTATCTCGAGGAAATCGCCGTTACGTTTAACGACCTATCGGATCGCCCTAGAGGCATTTGGTGCGGAGTAACGTTCACCCCAGAGGTTTCTGCGGTCGTTTTGCGAATTTAAATAGATATAAAAGTTATTTAAAGGGTGACATGTGTTGGATATGAGCCAAGTTTTGGGGGGAAATGTATAACAGAGAGGTTCTTGTGTATGTGTATGAGATGTCACCAATTTGAAGCGATAATTTTGACGTAACTCGGAAGCGAGTCGAGATCGGCAACATGGATGCGTTTATTCCTTTACTCAATTATATAGAGGGGTGGGTCTTTCTTATCTACGTTTTACCTACATTTTATTTACGATATCGGGTTCCTGTGTACAGGGTCTATCATCAAGTTCGATGACTGGGCAATAATCGTGTTGCAACCGAATGGGGATGGAAGATCTACAGATGACGAAATGAGGAGAGACTAAAGCCATTAACAATTAAAAAAGATGCTGCGCCAGCATGATTGCTGAAGCTAGTGAAATGTAACTGTCATGGCAAGTGTGACAAGAAAACCTGTTCATGGACTGTTGTGCTCCTTGGCATTTGGACACTGCAAGGAGTTTGCTTAATGTTGTTACCACTGAATCAGCAGAGAATTTAGTCATGACATAGGTTATACAGAACGTAAGCCTCATAAAGGTTTGCCAGGTGCCATGAACAGTTCAGTTCCAATTGTTTATTCGCCATTTTCATCTGATACTCAGGGATACTTTATCTTGGTACCACCTACTGACTTAGTAAGATTCTAATTCATAAGATTCGATGTGAATTGATTGATGTGAAGAAGACCTTTAAATCTTTTTCTTAGTTTCTGGATTTTTGTGTTGAAATAATTTGGTACTACTGAAATGATTGTTTGATACAGATCATTGCCGAATGGTTGTTTTACTCTGATGATAATATCCTTTTATCAAACGTCATTAGTTGATATCCTTTCTGTGAGACAATGAACCATACCAATACATTATGTTTATGTTGATATGTGTCTCAAATAATTACCTCATTATTATGCTGCTTATCTTGTTCTAAACCTAGTATTGCGACCATCTTTTTAAAAAAAAATACACACCAATATTTAAAAAATATAAGTATATATACATGAAAAATAATGTGATATAATGATTTCCCTGACTTTAAAAACATGGGTTTAGACACGTTATTTGCAGATATTTCTCTATTAGTTTTGAAGATATGACAGTTATGATTATTTCGAGCTCGTAATGGCGGTCATCTTGGATTTCGTCAAATTTATAATAATAAATATATAGTTTATTTATATTAATTTACTTGCCTACATCAGCAGAGATGGTTGATTCACTATCAGACACTTCTGTTGTTACAGGGTTGGTGTCCTTGAGATCGGTGTCTAGTACTGAAATGGGCTTAATATCAGGTAGCGTTTCGAAACAATCCTCCAACTGTGTATCAACTTCTGTTGCGGCCTCTCCTGATGTATTTGCCTTTTTCTTCTGTCTTTCATACTTCTCTTTAAACCACCGAAACTTGAGGCGACACTGATCGGCAGAAAACTTCCAACCAAAGCCCTCAATAACACCTGCAATGTGTTTCCATTTATTTTTTAGAGACTTCCCCCTGTCTTCTTTTTTCTTATTTTCCTCCAGGAGCAATTTTTCTGCCGCCTTTGTCCACTTCACTGAAACATTTAAGCATTAGCAGGTAAAGCTAGACCTTTCCTTATCAGTTAAAAAAGCAAATCAACAACAGTAATTATAGGCTTGACGGCGAATGATGGTCATTAACAGTGAAAGTTAATAATTGATGAAGCAGGATAGGGATTATCAGAACTGATATTATATAGATAGTGTTATGTGGTTTTCTTCATATCTTGGTGTGTATAAATCTGAGAGATTTTGCCACGCTAAAATCTTTGTGTCGATTTATCTGATTTAACAGATCCAATGCATAATAATATTTTTTTTAAACTCTGTATACCTGATGTGTCGTACTCTTCAGAAACCTTTTCAACTCTTGCACCAGAACTACTGCAACCAGCAACTTGAACATTCCTATCAACGAGCTGTCGTATGATGAGTTCCTTTACAGCATCATCTGCAATTCATATGTCAATATGCAATTATCAGTATGTTTTGCAAAATCTAGTAAACTTTGACACTGCATTAGTGCATACACTTAATTTTCCACTGAAAAAGACTGAAATGATTGGTTTGGCTCAATATAGGCTGTACATGTAACTGCTGTAACAGGCAGTTCTTGCGTAATATAAAGCTCGATTTCAATTTGATCACACTTGGCATGAAATGCCTGCTGGCAGAAATTGCACCTTAAGTAGATCCTGCAACACAAACTTTAGAAAATAAACATTTCTTACAACCATTTTACTTGATAGGAACAAGAGTGCACGGAGTGAGTGAGATATGACATATGTACATACCACGAAAACAGGTGACCAATGAAAACGTTACTCAAGAGTATTAATTTCTTCAGATATCCTCGTCTTGCCTATTGTCGTGGTAATAAGAAATAAATTTCAATAAAACTAAGTGCTGTCAATAACAAACATTATGAACATCATAAATTGTTAAGAGACATATTTTCCTAGCATTTGATGTAAATTTTATAATTATTTTAGACTTTTGTTGGTTTTGATTTCAAATAGCTGCATATACATTTTTGCTAATATTTTTGGTGTCACCTATTTTCTGTTATCAGCACTCAAGTGAGGAGTAGACCAGATCGATTAATGTTGATAATTTTCTGCTAAAATTCATGCAGATTAATTGATCTACAAAATAAGACCTAAATGATAGGAACAAGAGTACAGTTAAATAGAGAATACTAAACGACGTCCCGTTTCATAACATATTTATGAAACGAGTGAATGGGATGGTATTTAACGAGCGAAAGCGAGTTAAATACCTATACCATTCCCGAGTTTCATAAAAATGTTATGAAACGTGACCGAGTTTAGTATTTTATTTATTACTTGCTTAATAACATCGTAAAAAAACAAAAAAAGTCGCCAACATGACTGTCGCGGCCGGCCCGCTGACATTATGACGTCATACTTAACAATTGTGACATCATCATTACGTCACGTCATTCTGTCAGCGCGCGATGTTATTACACAATGTGTAATAACATTGTAGATTTATTAAACAGCGATATCTTCAACGGGAGAGTAATAATGTGATTTATTATATGGCGAGCAGTGAAATACTGGGATTTATCAGTGAAATAAACTGTCTATACTAGCTATCAAGCTACAGTGAAAATAACTTATATTTTCACTGCGAACGGTGACTGATATAATTTGACGTCATAAAACAATGGTCTCACGCGGCGAATTGGCTTATGACGTCACAGTGTTACTGTGGTGACGGGCTGTTCCTAGCGGCCGCTCGGCGTGAAAATGACCCTTTTCGGGCGTAATTACAATGGTAAAATCATATAATAAACAGAATATCCGTCAATTCTTGACAAATACCATGTTTGTCTCATCTCGTGAGGTAGAAAAGTTACATATTTTCACTCGTGGCTGCGCCACTCGTGAAAATATAACCTTTCTACCTCACTCGATGAGATAAACATGGTATTAGTCAAGAAAAGACAGATATCCTCTATATAAAATCACTTGTTAATGCCACGAAATTAGGTGACCCACGAAAACAGGTTACTCGAGACTTCCATCATATGAATAGACAAAACGTTGGGTTTACTCCATAAACTGAATATACTAGCCCTCGAAATATTCAATTACTACAGCAGCAGGGATATTCCTGAGAATGAAATGTCAGTGGCCAATGAGATAGACCTCTACTACCTTCGTTCTTACCTGTGGTCGAAATCAACGAAAAATGTTGACCTGGCGGCCTTTTCTTGTACCGTGAGGGCGATTTAAATATCCCGCCATTCCAAATCAAGTGCGTCGCCGCTTTACATCCGGGCGAAACCGGGCGACCGGGGCTATAGCCCGGTTGGCAAATCAAGTCGCCCCATGGTTTCAAGAAGGTTGGGAAAATGGAGTGCTCTCCGCGGCCGGTGTCAAACAGATATATTTGCCGGTGTTTCGAGGTCTTTCCCGGAGGCATTTAAGGTGAGATTGATCGCAAAGTATACTATATTTGTTGTTTCATGTAATAGACTCGCGCCTTAGAGCAAACCTTTGGATTTAGGCGCTATATAAATTCTAATATTACTATATAAATTCTAACATTATAAATGTTTAAAGCATTTACAAGGAATCAAAAGAAGCGTGTACGCATTTTCTGCTTTAGAAATGCTTCTTAGTATTGTAATATGTATATAAAATGCAGAAACAGTTGTGTATTAGCTAGATTTCTGACTTAGATATCAGTTTGGTATGTTATTATCTTCAATAAAGTTCGTGTGAACGTTGAAACTATCAATCGTCCATTAAACAATAAAATACTAAATTATTCAAAAGTCGATGTTAGAAATGACAGTTCCAAACTTAATTTACTGTTTCGGGAAAATCGTGATGATATGAAATATGCATGTACATGTATGTAACTGGAAATGTGTTTTGTCAGCACTTGAAACCAGACTGTTTGTAGCGTTAAACCTTTGAATGTTCCAGGAACTACGCATGGATGATAGCAGGACAGTTTAATGTTTGCTGATACGGAACTCGGCTTTCTTGTGCATTGTTTCAAAAAAAACATTTCAAATGCATGTGACCTCTCGACACTTGACTTCCTATTAAGGATTTGGAACATCAATTGAAGAGAACACTAGCATAGATACTGAGGGCCAACGTGATTGTGTGTGGGAGTGTTTGAAACGTGTGTAAATGTATGCATGTTTCAAGGAAACAAAATGGCAAGAATTGAAAGCAGTATGAACATGTAATATGAAAATGTCTTCAGAAGTTCTCTGTAATAAAGAGTATTTGTTCTGTCTTTTGTTTTCTTTTATTATCGTTAATTGCGGCCTTTGATATTCTTTAGAATGGCATATTAAACTAAAGACATAATATATCTGAATGCACAGGTGAAAATCACAACAAATTCTAAAGAATATCAAAAGTCATAATTAGAGGCGAAGGGTCATTTAGACCCGTAAGCCGAGGGTAAGATTTTTTCGAGGTGCGATACGGTGAAGATGGCGAGGCGTAGCCGAGACATGTTCACCGTATCGAACCGAGAGGTTGGTTATCAGATAACCAACCCGGTGATAACCAACCTTTCGGTTGATCTGAGGTCAGTTATCTAAAAATAACTACCTCTGATATTGACCCGATAACCGCACCACGTGGTGTATAATAATTTATTAACTGACAAGGGTTAGACCATTGACTATATGTAAACTAATTATTCACGGTTACAGTTACTGGCTATGAACGACATACGAATTATGTTAATTCAAAATGAAATTGAAAATAAATTTCAATATTATCCGATTCGTTTTCGCGACGCTGCGTTGTTTTGAAGACATAAAAAGTGCATGATATTTGAACGAGGATACACGGGTACGTTAACGAACTTATGGAACGCTGCTGTACATGTATCGTGTACCTTTCTTTCTCATTTGAATGAAGATTTCCTGAAATCATCATAACCGACTCAGTCGAAGAGCTTGAGACGATCCCGTTTGAAGCGCAGATGTTTATTCGTTTTTTTTTAAAATGGGTTCATCTAATCCATTCAAATGTCAATATTTAATATCATATAAGATTAGATTTAAATACTTTTTTCAGGTGCCTGATCGAGGCAATCTACAAGTCGTTTGAATATAGAATAAGAACCATTTGAATCATCATTGTGATTAGTTTAAAATCAAGCTATGATCTTTGATAAATACTTGTTTATGTCTTTAAAAAATAATTTTCAACCATCCAATTTTGGAGCATGATTACATCACTTTTTAAGGATTTGTACCTTCTTAAATCAATGTCGGCGACATTTAGAAAGTACTTGATGTAGTTTTCTTAGTAATTATTAGCATCTTTATCGCAACTTCCCCAATTTGATTAACGAAGTTGCATATCTTTCAAAAAGCTTCCGTCATTCTGTCTCGCGTCACTTCCAGATGCCCATCAAGGAAAACAGTGATGTTATATTGTACGCCTATGAGAATGACAATTACATTATAATTGAATTAAGTTCAGTATGAGACAATCAAACTGCAATTAAACTCCTACTTTGTGTTTCAATTAAAATGTCAAGGACAATGTTCAATAACTGTCGAAAGTAGGATAATGGATATGTCAATCTGGAGATAGTTTATTTGGCCCGGATGTTAAAATCAATGCGAACCTTGAAAACTAATTAATTGAAAATACAACTCGACTGCAAAGGGCACCTTAAAGGGGCAGTAGCACGTTTTAGGGGGAATACATGTATAAGGTGATGTCAGAAAAATGAAAATTAATGGTTTCAATTGAAAGACAATGTATTCAAACTAAATGGAGCAGTAATAATTCAAATATATAACGTAAAGTTTAGCCATGCGATTCCTTTTTCTTACACAAAATGAATAAAAGGTGTTCACAAAAAATGGCCGCCAATAGGTTTTATGTGAATCTTCATATTTTATCCCCTAACTATAAATAATTGGCTTGTGTAATGAGATTTTTGACACTGTCAAAATGATACATTTAGCATTAACTTACAATTATCAGTGACAATTTTAAAATATAAAATTATCAAAAAACGTGCTACTGCCCCTTTAAACTGACCTAAACACAATGCATTTGCTATAAGGACGTAGTTATTGTTCATTGAAAAAGGTTCTCCACTAAATCTCAAAGCAAACTTGTACTTACTTATTGCCCTGACCAATATCATTTCATTATTCCATAACCAATAATACACTTTAATAGTACTTATGTTCTTCATTTTGTAGAAATAAAATATGGACACATACCTTAATACTCATTTGAATGAAGATGTCCTGAAATTGACATACCTGACTATGGTAGAGCTTAATTAGGTCCTATTTTCAAGCGAATGTGTGTATCCAGGAATCTTTGTGTGCTTCGCTTAATCCATTTGCAAACTTGAAGACAGAGTTATATTGACTATGTGTTGATCAGGACAGCATCAGGCTCTATTCCTTGAATGTCAATATTGGAAGAATCAAGTTATTAATGATCGTTGAATTTTTTCTTCAGCTCCTTGAAGGAGATAATCTTCAAATCTACAATTCGTTGGAATGAAGAAGCAATATTCGAAGTGTTAATGTTAAAAAAATTGTTGCCCGATTGAAAATGAAATTCGAATGTAAAAAAGCATTTTAGTAAAAAAAAATATTGTCCACCTCCTAGACTGAATCATACGCAGATAATCTATACCAGCAGCAGAAGTCATTCTCTGTTCAAATGTGCAAACTATACCATGGAGTCTCTTTCGTTCAAAGCTTAAGCGTACCTTAACTCCCAAATAACTTAACTACTATTTTATTTGCTATTTTTTTCTTGTAAATTGTATTACATGTGTAAATTGGGTCAAAGGCGTACCAACCTAATCAAATAAGAATTGATTTGTCATTTTGATGTATTATATTTATACTCAAAATATTGACTACGATTTAAGAATTGTGTCGTCAATATGTTTAGCGCGTGTTCCCGTTAATCATCAATTACCATTTGTTAAGGATGTATATGTCTACTCAAAGTTTCGACAAAAAGACGTTTCGATAACGATACATGTTGTGTTTTATCAAGCGATTCTACTAGCTCTAAATTTGTACCTCTTATGAAACGTCGCCAATAAGAAGATAAAAGTTGATTATCAATAAAACCGTCTCCATTATCCTTCACTAGATTCGCTTTCAAATGCTTATAAAGAAAGACATACAGTTATATTATATTGTATGAATTTTAGAATGATAAACTCATTTTAATCAAATTTATTTCAGTATTAAAGTCAAAATCTCGGCTTCGATTAAACTGCCAGAGAAATGTTTAAAAGTAATGTCGAAATGTGATAATGGAAATGTCAATCAGGAGATTCCAATGTAGTTAAGTTGTCACAAATGTTGAGATAAATTAAATAAAATTCCTTGAAAATTCAATTGGACTTCAACGGGCAAACTTACTAAGAAATGATGCAATATTTATTAAGGCAGACTGTTATTTCAGTGAATTATGAAGGCAGATTTATATTGACACGTTGAACTTCTCTTCCTAATTTGTCGACAAAAGGCAAGGTTGTTTCTAAAACTCAAATGAAAAAAGGGTCACGTTAAGGCCTTTTGGGGCGTTATTCTGGGTTACTGTCGATTGCCGCATCAGGACCTACATAGCCAAGAATATGTCGCTCAACAGAAGTTGTTGCTCGCCTATCGACACCAACTACTCCTAGCAATTTAATTGATGCGGGGATTTATTTAGCAGTGAACAGTAATCCAAATGATTTACTGGTTAGATTAATAGAATATCACATTATTTCAAAATCACACGTTGATGACATACATATATTACCCATATGGGAGGACGGACACGGTATATTTGACATAAATTCGTTGAAGCGTCATTGCACTAGAACGTTTTAAAACAAGCGAAAGTGTCCAATTTCTCCCTGCTATCTCGCCTAGCCAAGAAGATTTCAGATCGATGATATTTTAAATGCATGTTTCTCGCAAACATGAAAAGATAATGCTTCAAAATTTTGCATAGAAGTAAGTTGACTACTGAAGAAAAGATATAACTATGTTTTAGTCTTTTCAATCTGCAGTGGATTTAGTTATTTAGCAAATTGTATGGTATCGTTTCTTTTGGACACTAGTTTATAACACGCTATTCTCTTATCTTGCATGATAAACAATGTTTTTGTGTATGAATGTCAACAAGGGATCTTCAGTGTTATTAAAATGTTAAATCCACAGTTTAATGTGTAGTTTCCCCCCAATGACAATAGTTATTTTTGGCCAAATGTCAGTGGTCTCACAGTTTTCCTCATATTTTCATTATCATTATTGCATATAAGATCAGTTTTGTTCATCTAAATAGTCAATTAAAAAGCAATAGTTATATCTGGACTGGTCAATACATCAAACAAATCAAAATATTCCAAGAGCATCTAATTTCATTTTATAAAATAGGCGGTGCTGAATTAAGTTCTTTGGGTATATAATATATTGAAAAACATTGTAGACAAATTTATTATTCTTAATGTTTTCTGATCAATTTGTTGCTTAAAAAATGAAACAGGCAATGTTGAGGTGGTTAATGGGAATCAAGCAACCGAGTCTCTCGCTCTCTGGTGAAATCAACGCGATTTAGCCTAGGTTATTTTCATTCTCCTTTGAGAAATTCAATATGCTTAAAGGCTTTAGCGATGGAGCAAGTCGTTCTCCTATAGAATTCGAAGCTCTGTATTGTAAATTTTAACAACTAACGTAAGTCGGGCAATCGTTGCAATATCAAAATATGTGTTCATATTGTCAATGAATGCATGTCAAGATTTTGAAAGTAAATATGACTTTTGGTACTGTCACAGCAGATAAGATTTTGGAAGTTTAATTTGTGATAATATACCTTTCAGCACATCTGACTCAACGATTTTAGAAACATCAATATGCAATTTAGGCTTAGGCGAGACTGACCACATTCGTCGTCTATTTCCAGTTTGACTCTTATTTCAAATGAAGATTAATCTATGCAGGTGATTGATTAGTTAATGTCTATGTCTAGGAAGAATACAACACAGGTAAATCGGTACACTGGAATTAATTGCTTAAGGAAAATTCAATTTAGTCATGATTGTCAGCAAACAATATGAATGTTTTGTTAATATATGAATCCATTAAAGTCATCCCAATTTAGTGTCCAAATAGATTCAATTGGACAAACAGCGAAAGACTCGATGTAGATATGTATCATATTTAACAATGATTTTAACGATTGTCTATTTGTCTGGAGTAAATCATGATACGGGTTGAACCATTATGCATTTCAATACAATTTGATAAGAAATCTTTTGTTAATCTATGATTCAACCAGACTATTATATGTAAAATGTGCATCTGATTATCTAAACCTCCACAACTCGTATATGATTTGGAAGTCGCAATTCCAAAGCGTAAAGGCCAGCTATACGATAAGATTTTAACATTTGAATCAAGACAAATGAAAACGTGATAAACAATAGACATTACGGTCGTTTTTTTCAAATACTCATAATATGTCACTCATCGGTTTCCATCGCAGTAAGTCACACATTTGAAAGAGTGACAAAGTGTT
The DNA here is from genome assembly GCA_916613615.1 of Steromphala cineraria. Classification (NCBI taxonomy): domain Eukaryota; kingdom Metazoa; phylum Mollusca; class Gastropoda; order Trochida; family Trochidae; genus Steromphala; species Steromphala cineraria. The sequence continues at coordinate 56,830,851 of OU744729.1, forward strand.
TATACCACATAAGCTAGAAAGCGCCTTTGAAGGCGGAGTTCAGTCGAACAGAATAGCATGATATAGAACGTTATCAAGTTGTATCTTATGTTACAGCAAATACAAAGGTGTGTGTATGAACAATATCGATTTGACGTTCCTTATATTAGGTACGTCACCCGAGGGCTTATTTTACTCCCACGACACACTATGGGGAAATACGAAGCTTCTGTCATTGAGGGCTATAAGACGGTTGAGAGGTTGTACTTAGTAACGAAATGGTTGCTTTGGGAACAGATGATGTGTACATTTTCAAAACTTATAATCAAAATATCGTGAATATAAAATATAATAGAATAACATTTATAACTCGCGTTGTACAAAATCGGGTCTTTTCAATCCTGGTTTTAATCAGGACGTCTTTAACACTTTAAAAAGCAAGTTTATAATATCTAAAAAATAATTTAGAAGAGCTTATTTTTTTATAATTTTTAAATGAGTTTTAAAGGGAAAATATTATTAATGTAAATATATTTTAAAATACATAAATGTATAATGTTTATGCTGTATGTTCATAATTAGTTTAGGGTGAAATATATTTAGATGAACCTCATAATTTTCATAGTTTGCTATAATGAAGCTCTGGATATACAACGTTAATGAAATGACATGAAATAAAAGTTTACTCCATCACGTGGAATAAGTCTCAAATGAATAAGTTAATTTTGCATTCAGAAATCTTTTCTTTCTGACTTGATATGTATCTGACTTTGTTACAATGTGAATAAATCTTTCTCCCATTCATCTGTTCCACAGGCATCATATTAACCTAAGTACAGCATAGCACGCATCACATGGTTGGTTCATATCACAGGAAACATAAACTTGGCTCTCAATGCAGTCGGGAACCAGTTCAGAATAAATCGAGACATTCTGTTTCCATGATTGATAAGCGAATTCAAAAGGAGCCACTCCTGATTTTACGACTGCGCTTCTGATATATACTGTGTTATGACAACATTACCATACTGACGCGTATCTTGAACTTATATCAACACGATCAATACATAATCATTTTAGTTATATCGACTAAATGTAAATGGTAACAGAATGAAGCTATAACAGATTTCCTTTCATCCTGCTTCCAATGGTAGTTGACTTATGTCAATACCGAGAAATCAAGAATCAATCGATGACAAATTCCCCTCGAACTAAATAAATTTAGATAACAGGTTTATATATTATGCCATACTGTCGTACTGTAGGATTGACCGATAAGTACCAATGAACTAACATTACGCCGATCGACCAATCAGCATAGAAGTCCTATCTCGTTGGAAGCTCAATCGCTCAAGCGCACTGTTTTAGAAATAGACGCTGTATGGATTTTATCTTCATTCGGAAAACGCCGAGCGACCTCCTCGACGAATTAGCCGATTTCGTGTATGTTTATAAGACTATGATTATAAATTTTCAAATAATTTAGCAAAGTTTCTAGTTGTCAATTACAAATACTGATTGAACGTCTTGCGTGGCGAATAAGAAAGTGAGAGCATGCTTAATTTCAATACTTACGAAAAACTACATGTAAGAGGATATAACTCTTTAATGAAAACATGTTTGTCTTGATTTCTTTTATTTTCATTCAAAGGGTTTAACAAAATACTGAATAGCTTCTATCTTAAAACCAAGACCATTTCACACAACCAAAGTTTTTAATGAGGTTTTCCTTATCAATAACAAAACGAGATTGTTTTTATTGGAACGCATCAGTCGACACACTGACAATAGGACATAAGACATCAATCGATCAGTCGATTTATGACAATAGGACATACTATAGCATACGTTTCTCTCGATCACACGATAAATGTGGGATTTTTTAAATGTATTTTGACGCCGACTTTGATTGATCGATTCGCGGTTGCCTTGTTTGCACACGGTAGGTCACCGGGACGACCTCTCACACTGGTCAATGTTAGATCGACAGTATTAACAAATATGGCAATGTCGATCTAGGTTTGATAGATTGAATTCAAGTCTGGCTAAAATTATGTTTTATAACATTACTCTTTATACAGTTCAAACAAGGATACTATCCCAATTACTCGAAGATATTCCTAAGAATATTTTGCATAATTAAATACCACTTTAATTACTTTTCATTTCAAGGCCTTAAACCCGTCTGGTATTACCAAGGGTATTGCACAAAAGCATATGAGGTTTGGGTTTGCGTTCAGAGATGCACAATGTTTATGTAAACATACAGCACAGAATATCCAATAACCAAATATTTAGCTTTTTGAAATAATAATCCACATTTTCGGTAGCATTTCATGACATTATGTGAGGGAAAGCGAATCAGCTGTAGCTGAGCATTGATAATCTATATTGTATCCTGCAAACGTCAATAACCTGTCGAAAGTAAAGTATTTTGTAAGTAAACATGGAGGTCAATTATAGACCAACGTCACCGTAAGGTAACATTGTACTAAAAGGGTCTATTTGATTAGTTTCATTTGGTTTTGGTCTGCCTGTTCTGTTCAATTCAGGTCAGAGAAATATTTGATCAAAATTAACTAGCTCATCTTTTCTTTTTCCAAATTATCAAGTTGACTTTTTTGTGGAAATTACCGGATAACAGGGGTATTAAAATATAGCAGATGCTGGATATTTAGAGAATTAGATTTAGTAGATTTAGTAGTGATCGAAGCGAAATAGGCGAGTTGGTGAGCTGCTGCCACGGTCATTGATGGCAGTTTTACATGGGTTTGAGGAGTAGGAATTTGAATCATGAAAAAGATTGTTTAATAGTAATGTAAGCGTTTAAAATGAGTCCAGGAGAAGGAAAGTCAATATGCAAGTTTTACAGTTATACTTACTTTACAGTTCAATGTATGATGGGAAATAAAAAATATAAAAAATATGACACTACTTATATTTCACTAAATGTCTAGTTATATATCAAATTACTGTAGTCATTTTGCAAAACTTTGTAGAATACCAGATCTCTAAAATTTTAACTTAGTTACAAAATCTTGATATAATAATGTTGTGGTAGTAGACTAATACGTTCTTTGTAAATTTAATAAGCATTTAACGAAAATGTCGTTAATCGTGCTACTTAATCACGTCGCTATGATGTTGTGACACTCGTGGAATATATCCATATTCCACGAATATGTAACACGAGTTATAATCGGGTACTTCTTCTTAGACTTTCATATTTGCCGCTAAATTCCTTTTCATTAACTTAAATGTACAAAATAATTAGACAACAAGTTGAATTGAAAGGCTTGAGAAGACAAAGTTTATTTTGGGATAGATTGTCACCTAATATTGGTCACCGTTTTAGACACACAGTTTTTCCCTGTAATTATAGGATGGACAGGGAGCGTTTGCTTAACGTTGCGAATTGAGCATATTACCTTTTAAAACGGACAGCAAACTGTTTGATTCCACTCCCTGTAAAATACAGGTTCAAGCTACAATCCATTCTATAAGCAAATTGTTTTTACCTGGCCCTGGTTTATTTTCATTCACCTTTTTGCTTATGATTGTTATCGCAGAAACCAGTTTTGTAGAAGTTCGAAACTCAATATTGGAATTATACAATAAACGTTAGTTAGCTGAATGTAGTTATTGCAATATTTCAAGTCATGTGGTGTTGTCATGTAAGATAAACCAACATTTTACCATGAATGGAGACAGATCTTGTCACCATCTTCAATTTAAAAACTTTGCGATAATGTGGGTTTAAGCACATCTGACATAACGATTTTAGAAATATCGATATGCAATTACGTCTGAGACGAGACAGATCAAATTCGTTCTCTATTTTCAATGTCACTCGTATTTATGAAGCCCGTCAGTCAGTGCGGGGGATTGATTGGTTTGTGTCTGTACTAAGGATGAAATGTAGGTAATTAGGTGCTTTTAGAATTAATATTAAGACCTCTGCAAATATCGTCATGATTTGTGATTTGGGATTATTGATTATCTTTTCTAGTTTCTTCATTAAATGTATCGGTTAGTTGGCTAGTGTATTTCATGATGTCATGATTGAAAATGTTCTTTTCTCGGTTTTGAGTAATATTTAACATTGGATTGTTGTAAATATGTAATTCAATTTATCGATTATTTCTAAACTTTACATCTGACATGCCATGCCTTGAGCATTTCTAATAGGATTTTAAAGTTATATACAAAACATAATACATAATCATTTTTTTCAGTCTTCAAATATGTCAAATATGGTAATAATAAAACTTTACTAATATTGTGTCACATTGTTAAATGACACAGACATTGGACTCGTCGATGAAAGGTATTGTTTCACAGTTTACCAGGAATAATGCCCCTAGCCCTATATTGTATTAATGCAACTCAGGTTTCTCAATAAATGTTAAAGAATGCTTAAACCTTAGTTTCATATAGCAGTGTAAACCTTGCAATTGACCATGAAACCTTTTGATTTTCTTGACTTTAGGAAGAATTAATAATATTTTCAGGGTGCACATCCAAATTTCCGTTCTCCTAATTACTACCTTGTGGAGCCTGGAGAGACGATGGGATAAATATACAGAACGTCATACGTGTGCATTTGGGTCGTTTGTATTGAACGAGTAGATGTCATGGACGCGGAGAAACAACGAGTTCGAAGAACGAGTTGTTCCTCCGCGTCCATGACATCTTCGAGTTCAATACAAACGACCCAAATGCACACGTATGACGTTCTGTATTTATTATATACTCCTTTAAAATCTTTTTACAAGTAGTTTTTTAATTTCTTAAATTATCTGAGAAAACGTACTGCGCATGTATACATAACGCGAACAAGGCGGTGACCCAGAACACGCTCGACTGATGATTTGATACCTCAATTATCTTTTTATTTTCTCATTATTCTGCGTAGTTAAACGACAAAGATATTTTTTCAAGTGTGAAAACAAAATAACGTGATAAAAGTAATTCCATAGCCATTATTTATATAGTTCTGAATATGAAAAACGTAAAGTTCGGGGTATCGAGCGACGGGCTTCATTCAAACGACGTCACCATGGAAATGACGTCATAATCGTTGTCGGCTATGACGTCATAATGACGAGTATCGCTAGCGCTCTCGGAATTTGGTTCAGGATTTCCTTTTTCAAAGTGTTTTGCAGTTTCTTTACTAATGATAACTCTTGTTTCTCACTATTTTATGTCATATTAAAAAGTACGTTTTTACCAATGCATTGAGATACATTAATTTGGTGTTTTAATTAGAAAAATAATTGTTACTTGCGGAAAATTCCGAGAATTGCCGAAGCTTAAAAAAAGTAGAACCGGCAGGCGTGCAATACGGATTCTGGAGTGCAATACGGAATTTGAAGACGTATTCCGTATTGCACCCTTGTATTACTATCCTAAGATTACATGAGTATATAATAAAGATCGGAAACAGCGCCGCATAATGGTTACTGTAAATACTTGTATGTCCAGATGTAGAGATGGTCAGTCTTGCATTGGATAGGCAAGTGCAAAGATATGACTATAGCATGATGAACTCTGTCCGCGTCATTGTGGGCGGTTGCAAACACATATCGGTTTTTGTTTAAAAGCGACGTGACCAAATGTTTTCTTGAATGAAATTGAAAACAACATTGCATTTCTAACAATATCGATGTAGCCTTCAGTTTGTTAAGCAAGTCATTCAGAATTAATTACTCCCGCGAAACATGACACTGTCGGAAATAAGAAGCTGTAATTAGTGAGCGTTTAAAAATTGGTGACAGCTTATGATACGTAAGCCGAAAGTAGGCAGTGGTTTCCTTTGTAACATATGCATTGTTCTTTATTATAGTTATGATATTGATGACATGAAAATAGATAAAAAATAAAAACATATACAAGTCATTTTCAGCAAAATTGAATATTAATATTAGTAGAACCAGAACATATCACCTCCGAAAATGTTAGTTAGCAAATGCTTTTACAATTTAAACACGATTCTTCAACCTATGTTTAGACCATAAAGAGAGTTTAAATCTCAAATATTTGGAAACCGTAATGTTACAGTGGAGTCCTGATTTTATTAAAAAATATAGTATGCATGGAATATTTTGTGAGTCAAGATTTGTCTCAAGATTTTCCTCCGTTACAACCATACATAAAAAACATGGAATGATAGTTTTAGATGCCCCCATATTTAAACGCTATCATAGTTGCATAGTATATAGAAGGCAGGAGGCTTGTTCGAACGTTATGAAATAGATGAAAACTTTGCGTCTAAAAAGTATTATACTATTTTATTTCCTTTTGTTGAAGCGGGGAAAGTTATCAACCCAGTTGCCTGTGTCACAATACAATACTGTTTCATGTTTTACTTCATTTCTATACCAATCCGTTTAAAGTTCCTTATTTCAAGGAAGGATCATATAATTTTTTTATTTCCACAGTATCGTTTATTTTTCTCGTATGTATTGAAAATAGCTTTCATAGATTAATATATCTAGACATAAGCGGCGTAAATGATAAGCTATGACAGTTTATTCCATAACGTAGATTTATTTTCAATCAAGTATGGATGCATTGAAATGTATCTGACTTTGTTACAAAGTCAATAAATCTTTCTCACATCCATCCGTTCTACAGACATCATTTAAATCAAAGTGCAGGTAAGCACGCATCAAATGATCGGTTCATATCACAGTTCATGTACACAAAGTTTGGGTCAGCATTGCGGTTGACTCAAAATTCCAGTTGAAGCTTGAGTTTGCAATAAAGCTTTCCGGAATCCTTAAATTATCTGAGACTTTAACTTCACTTGTGATTTGAAAACTGCGCTACAGAACCGAATTTCGCCGTAGTCTAAAAGCAGCTTGTGTCATATAGATTTACGCATTGAGATAAATCAAACTTTCCGTTTGTTTTTTAATTTTTAACTTTTTATCAATCAGACGAGATGGCATACACCAGCTGCTTTACCAATCTGTTTCGATAGCTTTAGAATTATTAACTGGAGGTAAAGAAAGAATATATACTAAACCCAGTTATCAAGCGTAGTTTACTTGTAAATACAGAAGACAATGAGCAATGGCATCCTGCTCCATCTGCCTATTTGTTTAAAACATCCCTCTGCAGTGAAGTGAAAAACACTTACTCCCAACCACGTCCTGATATCCATCCAGCTAAAAGTCTCATTTTGGAGGTTTGATAGTTTGACCTAAGGTTTCATTTCCTTGTTACATGTTAATGAAATGTCGGTTTATGATGAGTCGGAAATTATTTCGAGCCCCAAACTTTGATTAACCGGGTATGGAGGCTTTTGCTGGTCGTGAGTCATTTCACTGGCATGTTATATAAAGAAATGTTCAACACTTTTGCCTTGATAGCTATCAGGGAATGGTAGGAGCTAGGAGGAAACAAATACGATTATGTAACAGGCCGTTAATGTGGATGTTCTGTCATAAGTTTTGTACATTGTACTTGGAATATTGATTAGTCAGAATGTGAAAATGTGTCTTAAAGGGGCAGTAGCACGTTTTTTGATAATTTTATATTATAAATATTTCATTGATAATTCAAAGTTAATGCTAAATGTATAATTTTGACAGTATCAAACATATCATTACACAAGCCAATCATCCATAGTCAGAGGACGAAGTATGAAGATTCACATAAAATCCATTGGCAGTCATTTTGTGTAAACACCTTTAATTTATTTTGTGTAAGAAAAGGGAATGGCATGGCTAAGCATTAAGTTATATATTATACTTATTACTGTTCATTTAGTTTAAATACATTGTCTGTCAATTGGAACCATTTATTTTCATTTTCCTGACATCACATTATAATCCCCCTAAAATCGTGCTACTGCCCCTTTAAGGTCCTCTATATCAACTTCCATCACGTTATATGATTTATAGATAAATATTCTTATTTATCGGGGACCGGTTGGATACATTGTATGTCACATTCTAAAGACTTATGCTAACTTAATCCCCAGAACACAATCGATGAGACTGTGACAAATGGTAGATCATAACTGTTGTTACTTTATTACATTCTATTATATATCATATTTGTTATAATGAACTCATTAAAGGCACCTCAAAATGTAAATGATGAGTTATCATATGAGTATTACAAATCTTTATTCTTTATCGGAACAAAGATATCCAATATACTATAGAGGCATATTTATGAAAATTCTAAGAGTAAAATATTATTCCTAACTGTCAAAGAAATCGAAGAATTTTAAAAGAATTACTCTCAAACCTAAGAGTTCTCTTATGTCGTATCTATAAAAGCTTTTGGGAATTACTCTCAACTTGAGTAAAAGTTCTCAATACTAAATGCTAAGAATTTTCTTAACTCAACAAAATGGCCGCCTCAGTGATGTGACCTCAATGCCAGCTAGAATGTTGTTAACGGAAACATTTAACTATATTTTGATAACGATGTGTTGCCAGCTTTATTTGCAGAATAATCTGTATTATCTGGCATTATGATACATTTTTCTGGGTACTCAATGATAAAAAACGCACTATAAAACTATAACCCCAAAAAAGCTTGCCAAATGTCAGTTTTAAAAACAATGGCAAGGCGATGTTTCAAAGTATTATTTTTATCGCGTATTAGGATAGAAATAATAAGGAAGGATATACAGAAAAAGATTTGTTTTAATCAACTGTCAATCAAGTGTCAAGTTTTGCAAAACATAAGCAATCTCATTCTTTTAATTTTTAAATGTTATTTGTTTTTGTTGGAATATTTTACAATTTAAAAAAATGTGGTTTGCATTAATTTAAAATCACAATGATATTCACATCTATTTCCAAATGCTAGAATTAATCTGAAGGAGTGCAAGAAAGGATTTACATCTATAATTATAAAGTGACAGGTAGTGTTAAGTCACGTGACAGTCATGTGACAAAGCCCTTTTTACAGGAGGGTTTCGATCGTATTTGAAATAGAACGATTTAACCTAGTAACAGCAATTTAGAATTGTCTCACAATTTAAAAACTAAATTTTAGCTTAAAGTCGCTCTCCGAATGTTTAAAGAACTCCTAGGTGTTACTTTAAGCTACAGTAAGTGTGAATTTAGGGATTCTAAGAGTTTGTCTAAGAACATTCATATACTGCTCCAGATATATAAAAAAAATCTATATTGTTTGTGTTCAAATTAAAATGTAACTATTAAATGTTATTACTCATTTATGCCAATCAAATTGAAACTCTATTATGATGAAGGAACAAGTCGTCATTGACCGACACCTAGTAACCTTTGATTCCAGTCGTATTGACTTCATGGCAACACAGACATAGACATCATGGAAGACACCATGGACATAACACGTACCTCTTAATGTCAGGTCACATCTGAGTGACAGCAACACTCCATTACCTCCCAGACATGACATGACAACCTATGTTCTGTGTCAATTCACTGCTGAGTCTCCTCGAAAGGGTAACATATGGGCTCATTAACAACATTTCCCTGCCTTGGAGAAAATGTCTATGAAATACAACGACTTTACATTCTGTCGAATTGTGTCATGTGGTGAAACCACTGTTACCAGCATGATTTTGTTATCGTAATCATAAGTATAAGTAGGCGCATGTATATCTTGTAAACGTATGTGCATTCATGTTTCAGGTTTTTGCTTTGTACTGCTTAATATATATATTTTCCTAAAACGTGACTGAATTGGTCTAAGAATGAAACTCTCTCAATGAATTGTTGGTTACATGTGGAAATATAGTTATATATATAATATAGCAACATAAGTGAAAAAATTCTTTTGTTCACGCGATGCCCAACTGATGTGCTCGGCAGATTTACTTCGTGTTTCGTGCTTGATGCATAATGATTGAATACGTCGAACGATCATTAGAAACATCCGTAGGACGATATCATTCATTCATTCATTTTAAAGGGGCCAAGGGCTGAATGTAGAAATAAACATACGCTAACATTTTTTGTTTTCACTTTGACAAAGCGATATTTTAGTCAGTTATAAGCATACTTATCAACTTGAATCGAGAAATGCACGGACAGTTCCTTGCATTTGCATAAGGTAGGCGATGCAAATTACCCACATCATTTGTCAGGGGTAGATCCAAATGATGTTGGGACTTCCATCATTTGTGTCATATGTAAGAAGTTAGAATTTTCCTCGTTTACTTAAAAATATCAAATCTTACAATCTGATTCTATTTCTCCCTACTTATCCTAAAAGAAGATTTCCCGAAAAAGCACTTTTGGAATTCGACGTCGTTGCTCAGTGAAACAAAGTATAAAAGGCACACCTTGGGGTCATAGTTAACTCAGCATGACCCTAGCATGTATAGGTTGTGAAATTTGAAATTGACAATAAAGACAGAACTGAAAAAAACAAGGCTTTTAAAAACTTGAGGGCTGAAAAAAAACACGCAGCTATCTATTTTACCGTTTACTTGGACTATTTTGATACATTGCACCAATAATTTTTTCGTAGTTATGAGAGGGAAAATGTAATAATGTAATATAACGACACATTCTGTAATTCTTTAATTCAAACGGAAAGGAATTCTTTTTTCCTTTTTTTCAAGTTTGATGACATGCATCATACTACTGAAATGAGGTCTTTTATTGTGGTTTTTTTTTTCAGTATTATCCCGAGTTTAGTCCAACGTGCATCGTCAACGTCAGAAATTTAGATTGTTTGTACAAAGAGTAATCCTTTTTCAGAAGATGGTACAATATCTCGCAATCGTCATCAAAATGACATAATATTTAACATACACACAAACCAATGAAAACGGCATCATGTCAGACTCAGGTTGTGTTTAAATACTACGTTTAAGACAACAACTCTCAAACGAATTATACATTTACTCAAAACAAATGACCGCAAATCACTCTTATGAACACAAAAGGTAAAACAAAAATCCTAAAAGCCATACAATTCTTTTACACTATCGTCAACGACAAAAATGTTTAAACAACCATCATTGTGAGTACCTATATTCTGTATCAAGTCACAAACGAATCTCCTACAAACGACAGTTGTCATCGAGTGTTGAGAGAGAGATTTGTTTTAAAATGCATATTTGAACTGTCCTGCTACAGCTGCGTAGCTACTCGCTAATGTATCTTAGTGCAAATATCATGTAGATCAGCTTTCGTTTGGACGTCGATAAAATTACAGTAGCACTGACAAAGAATCACATTTTGTCCATGAGTACAATAAGTATTTTCAAACCATCTTGATCTTCTCGCCACTGGTGTTGAATTTCGAAACTTCACATAAGAAAACATTTAGAATGAACTTTTTAAATCAGCACAATTAGTGTAAGTAAAGGAACAAATATTACTTCGTTTTTTCCTTATATTCATCCTATTTCAATTGATACATATAACATTTAAGGTCAAGGTCAACGTTCCTATCATCTACCTTTAGCTAGTTATAACATTATAACATGACATACAGGTACGAATATATTAACGTTTTATAAATTATGTCTTGAATTTAACATAGTCCGTTTTGCACTTATAGTATGCCTTAAAAATATTCCAAATGACATTATATTTGTACTAGAATACGCAGCTGTATATCAGCGAATACTTGTATCCGCAGAGCTTATGCAATAGCCTGGTACCGCTCAGGCAAAATGCCTTGTAAAATTCGGTTGTCACAGTAATGTTGTCATGTGAATAAATGAATAAGACATGTTAATGACAGCCATGTTAAACACTTGTTGATAATTAGCTTTTTCATGTCGACGATCATATAGATAAATACACATGCAAAAGGAAGTGATACAGACCTGTATCGTAACGACGCTGTTGTAACTTCATAAATCTTGTAACTTCTAACAAGTTCTTATTATAAACTGAAACGTACCCATAATCAAAACAAAAGTCTTTCCAATAATAAGCACGACATTAACGGTTACATAACCTAAGTTTCTAAAGGGATCTTCATTTAATACGTAATACTATATGTGTACGTGAACTTTAATACATATGTAAGCTTCCTTTAAATATGCGACAAATAACTTTAATTGGAATGATTGGAATTGACACTACTAACATAACATGAAAAAACAACCATGAAGTATAAATACATGAAACGTCGTTTAAAATCGGAACTTTTTTTCACAAATTTGGTCGCCACATTTGGATCACAAAGATGTTTAATTGTCGTTTCGGATTGCAAATGTTTTTTTCATACATTTCTATATATGATGTTTTTTTCTACGATGTACTCAATTCCGGAAGAAACAAAGTTTTTTCTTCCCGCTACGTGGCACAATTCGTTTTGTGTAGCAATGACACATTTAACAACTTTCTTGTAATTAGAAAAATATATTTTTCTCTACTTTAGTTTCATTGACGTTCATAATATCCTTCCTGGGGCATTTTTTGGTTTCCCCAATATACCATTCAACGTCTTTTTTCTACAAGATGTGCATTTTTTACGTAAAAAGATTAAATTTGTTTACCCTCTACTTCTGCATTTGTTATTTTGGGTACTGTAACAATTTTTTTTTTATATATAAACTTGTAGTTTCTTTAAAAAAATAGAAACATGCCTTATCATTTGCAGCAAATGTTTATTAAAATTATTTCTAAAATATGCAATATAATAAATCAGTTAATTGATAAGAAGGCACATGTACACTCACACAATTTCAAGTGTTCTTGGTCTCTGACTGTGACGGAGTGACTTTTTTCTCAAATAAATGACTTTATGCTCAAAATATATAGACAAAAATTAACGAGTGGCAGGGAATGATAAATTATTTTTCCCGAGCCTTCGATATAGAATAACAAAATGAATATAACGAGAGAAAGATAATCGGGTATTCACAGTCAGGAGTTGATTTTTGTAAATGGTTAAAACTTTGATTATTTCAATTAATACTTCTGTATAAAGTATTTTACAAGGGGTAAATTATAGCGTTGGACAATTGACTCACTCAATAATCGTACTTTGCATCGGAACATAAGAGAATTTACAAATAGCAACAACATGGAATACTTTGACCTTGTTTGTATCTAGTACACAAGAAACAACTTGCCAGTCTAATACAAGGTTGAAAGTTGAACGAGATAGTCTTGTAAACGATAATTATTATTTTTGTGCTAGTTACTAATATACTGTCAAACAGATATCTCATAAGAGATATCGCTTGATCTTCTATCAGCGATACCTCCTGTGGAACACAGATATGTTGAAAATAAAATCATAGACTTGCGAAGTCTATCATATTTTCGTGTTAGAAATGCAACTATAAATCAAACATTGGAGCAGTTGGTACGATTTGTTTCCGTTTTTTCTACTTCCCTTCGTTTACATATAAAATCATGCTACTTCCCTTTGTTTACATTAAAAATCGTGTGACTGACTCTTTACGATGGTGTTTACATGTACGTTCGATTTTGAGGGTTAAATGGTATCGGATAATTGTAACTGTCAAGGGATAATGAATTGATACAGGAATGGGATACCAATAATAGTATCCTCTAAGTTTTGATCTTCGGACAAAGTATATTACCAGTGAACAATTAACCAGACGTAGATTTCCGCGCAATCTCATTAAAATGATATCTTAATTGCTTCACTACGTTACGCAGATTAAAGATCTCACAAGGCCCCGTAAGTCCAGCCGTCAGGGTAACCTTTGACCGCTGGATGTGAGGAAGATTTCATCCACCAATCAAATCGTACCTTTCTAAAGGACAATTCAAGAGATTAAAGCCATGTAACACAGTACAGCCCAAATGATAAAATGATAACTTATGACCTTTCGATTTTCCCAAAAAGCAGTGTTAGGTAATTTGCATATGTCGTAACATTCGCTAATTCACTTGTAATGTTTGACTATTTGACAGAACTAGATTCTTTCTAATTTGCATATGTACATCGAATATGTGTGATATCAAATCAACAAGACTTTATCTAATGTTTTTATGTCAGTTCTGGTCTTCTCATTTGTGTCAGTATATTTATGGCTACAAAATACCACGAATTTAATGAGCATAAATCGTTTCATATAAGATTTAAAGGAAACGTTTATATAACGTAACTGTTCCAAAAATAGCATCTACAGCTTGCTGTTTGAATTTGCCAAGTTTACGGTGATTTCTTCGATAATGATAACATTTAAGTATTTACCTGGACGTTTTAGGACCAACAAATTGATAGGAGCGATATAAAGCACAGTTTGAGTAATTCATTCGTACATGAAAGGAAATATTTGTTGTCGACATTTAGAAATAGTCGGAAATGTTCGTTTTTCGAGTTCTGAAGATTAGATATGAATACCGTATGAGTTACGGGGCAAAGTCGCTGATTGGCTGGGTCAAAGGATACTCTGACGGCTGTTATAACTGAGCCTGGTATGATCTACATGCGTAGCGTAGTGTAGCAAATAGATCATATTTTAATAAGATTGATTTCCGCGAACACTATTGTACTCAATGGCCTCCACACAGACGCAGATCGAGTAATGAAATGTTGATACAGCCTCTGTGCTATGACGCCGACTTTGTGTGATTGGAGGCAAAGTGAGTTGTGCAATCAGCGACGCTGTTTTAAGATCATCATTTTCGCTACTGAATCATGACAAAAGCATTGTGATACGAACCACTCTTTCCATGCGAAAAGTGTTGTCATTTTGATGAGGAAATTAAAATGGATTGTGGTGCAATGTTTTTCCGCCAGGGGAAACTGCCGGAATCCACAGATTTCGGCGTAATAGAACAAAGGCTGCATCAATGATTCATGACTAGATCTGCCTCTGTGGGAAGAGAACTCTACTTTTCACTGGATTCGAATCCATTTTGTTTGATAAGTATGCACGCAGAGGTTAACATGAGCTATAATTAAGAAACACGTTTAAGACAAATTTACAGCAATACAAGTTTGCAGGTTTTCAAGAGACATGGGAATCTCGGGGAGTCAAAATCAAGTTGAAATCTGACTCTAAAACGTCATAAAGTGTTAGCTACACAAATCTAGGTCCTGGATTCTGATTATAAAGCTTCGAAAATCTGACTTTAATATTCGGTTCCTGAAAAAACGGGTTGCACGAATTTAAGATGAAATAACAAGATTACTTATTTTAACTATGGCCAACACAACTACAACAGTGTTAATGTCGAATGTAAACTTTCTTCCATCTCTTCTTTGAAGTATCAGACATTCTTGTGACTGCTTTTTCGTGCTTACACGAAGCCACTTCCAAGAGAGTCTTCTGGATGATTGGAGGCCACGGTTCTGCAGGAACATCAACTCTCTGATTGGTGTCCAGAATGTTCTGCAAGTACATCAACTTTCTGATTGGCGTCAAGAATGTTCTGCACGTAAATCAACTCTCTGATTGGTGTACAGAATGTTCTGCAAGTACATCAACTCTCTGATCGGTGTCCAGAATGTTCTGCAAGTACATCAACTCTCTGATCAGTGTCCAGAATGTTCTGCAAGTACATCAACTCTCTGATTGGTGTCAAGAATGTTCTGCACGTAAATCAACTCTCTGATTGGTGTCCAGAATGTTCTGCAAGTACATCAACTCTCTGATTGGCGTCCAGAATGTTCTGCACGTAAATCAACTCTCTGATTGGTGTCCAAAATATGTTGCAAGTACATCAACTCTCTGATTGGTGTCCAAAATATTCTGCAAGTACATCAACTCTCTGATCGGTGTCCAGAATATTCTGCAAGTACTTCGAGAAAACTTTGTGAGCATAATCATGAACTGTTTTGTGAGAAACTGGCTTCAAAATGTTAACTGCTGATAACACTAATCCGTCAAGAATTGACACATCGACATTTGGTTTCGACTTAGTTGGAGGTGCAATGTCTTCCAGGCAATTAAGGAGAACGGGTTTTACACACAGCAATAGAGAGCCCACATGAGATAAAGATGATCGACTTGACTGATTTTCAGGTTTGTCACATTGATCAAGGTAATATTTTTTTACAGACAAGAAACATACATACTTGGAAACAGATTGCTGTTAAGTTTGAGACTGTTTATGTTTAATTTTGTTAAAAACCATTTGTTTTTGTCTCCATAGATGAAATCAGAAACGGTTGTTCTTCTGAGTTGTTGCTGAAAGGGGGAGGTTGTTACAAGCCTATCTGTCACAAATGTTTCATATCGTTCCCTGTCAGTTTTTACAACACAGAGTCGTAAACAACCAATGATTTAGTTTTGTGTCTGTTGAACGTTTTTTTAATCATCTTTACTACTCGTCTGGCTGTGGTGTATCATATTCTTATGATATGAAAATTCTTTACAACACTTTATGAATAAGTCTTTTCAACTTCTTCAGATGTCTATTTTAATTGGTTTCTGTGTAAACGTAACTTCATTAGGGACCGGTGGGATATGTCATCTTCTGATGTCAATTGTATATTCTTTCTTCAAAAATCATAAACAGAACAAGAAAGCTCCTACTTTTGAAGTGAACGAATACATGACATTGTATATTGAATTTCGAAAAAATACCTTTCGTCTCAACACATGCGTTTTGAAGGCAAAACTCGAATTCTCTTCTTTGTTTGCACATTTCCTTTTGCCTGAAATATGTCCATAATTAAAGGACAGCTTCTAACTAAATAAAATTTATATTATTAAGAGCATTATTTCATTAAGATGGAATTTTTAAAGGGTATCAACAGAAGACCTTTTTTCAAATGTATCTTAATCAGTACTTTAGTCATATGTTATATATGATCGTTTGAAAAAGCTAGATGTAAAACTACATATACATTATACATAAATATTCTAAAAAGATTATTTGTTGCAATTGTTGCTACAAATATACATTTCATGATGAAGATATACATATATTTTATGATGTTGTGGACATTACTTTCAAATTTATTCTTGTACACATTAATGAACATTCTTACGTTGGTAAGTAAGTTTTATGTCTTCAAAACTGGGAAATATTCGACATGCATAAATTCGAAATGTAAAGCATAGCCTAGAGGTAAAACTTGAAAAACACAATCAAAACCCAATGTCGATACTGTACTAGTGTAGAGGATTCAATATCTCCGTGCAGTTAACATTTTGAATATTTTATCCTCGGAACTAGGCCGATTTTAATTACACTGGAGAACAATCCCACACGTTAGAGCAGTCGTGTTGTATATCGAAAGACACGATAAGCAGTGGAAATACGTTTCAAAAAGCCATAGGCGATTGAAATTGTGTATTGTGATAGTTATTGGTCTTCCAACAAAGAAAACAAAGGGAAGCAACTCTTGACATATTGAATGTTGGTCATGTTTTGCCACATCGTCGCCCTTAATCTGATCACTTACCTACTATGTTTTCTTGACATGGAATGGTTTGCGCAAGTAATGAGATATTGGAGACAAAATCAATTTGTACTACGAATGATCAACATCAAACAGTATAATATTAAAACCTTTAAGGAATATAAGCAACAGTATGACAAAATAAAAAAACTGTTGATCTAAATTTATTTAGATTGGGAATATAAGCAATGGAACATTGGAAACCACATAGAAATTTGAATTGATTTTCTAAGCCTTATTTCACATACTACAGATAAGTGTTTTAACAAGCTTTTTGTAAAAACAGATTAGCTGATTTGGGTTCATTTGCTATCGCTAATCGGATATCCATCTACACTCTTCAGAGAACTTAATCGTTCAAATAAAATCATATATGTGAATTTGTTACTAAGACTTTCACAGGGTGTGCCAACTATTCAGTCACCAAAAACCTTTTACTTTACCAACCGATCAATATGTAATAAAGAACATTCAATAGGTCTACTAAGTTTCTGAATTGGCCTACTGTGTGTGGTATGTTGTTTACCGTGAGATATCACAGAAAAGTTTTAGACTTGAGGAATATCCAAAATGTTTAACTTACATTGCAAATCATTTTTGCAATGATATTCAATGTTCAAGTCCAAAGACTCGTGAAGATGAATTCCTTAAGCTTATCGCCACCCATGCTATCCCCATAGATGTAAATCAAATCATAAAATGTCAATCCTACCTCTGTTATAATTAGACCAATTCAGCAGTTCCCTTGCCTGAAAATCTTACACCACAATCCATTTGAGAATTTTTAGCAAATGACAATACTTTTCGCATTGAAATGTTGCCGGACAGTTTGTATCGGACTGCATGTGCTTGTACATGTAACAACATTTATTGCTTCATCGGGACAGCATAGAAAGCACGCTAAAAGCATAACGTGCAAAGTCGTGTCAACTGAGGTGCCATGATTTGAGGTTTAACGCCGCTTTCAAAAGCATTTCATTTATACCACGGCTGTAATTAAGTTGGCATAATCCGTCATGATGTTGATAGAACAAAGTTTGAATAATAACTTGGAATCCTAATTTTCAAAAAGAAATTTGAAATTAAAACGATATAAAGTTTTCAGACGTCTTCTCGATTTCAACGCCTTCATAGATACATTTATAGTTATGATATAATATATAATTTGTAACTTTGAAGATGTTGAAATCAAAACTTCTTTTCTCAGCGGGAACGATTGGGGGACTTCCAACGACCCTGGGGCCTGTGATCGGATACCGAAAAGTTTCGTTTTTATTAAATGCCTAGAACTCCATTTTATGATAATATGTTGCAATTGTGTAATACACCCTTCCGGTAAATTCATTAGTCGGTCATTACGAGTTGCTCAAAAATGTAATCACGTCAATACGCGTTTAGCATTTTTTTATTTCCCAACCCAATATTTATATGAATAAAACGTCAAAACAAGAGTGAGCTGCCCTTGAACAATCGGGAAACCAGCGTATGAATTTCAACGAGTCCAAATAAAATAGTTCGCTCTAAAGGTGTTTACATTTGTTGTACGCTTACAAACATGAATAAAATATATATTAGTGAAAAAGTGTTTCATTTTCAAACGATGCATTCAATTGGTAAAACAAACACTACGAAGCCACGGAAAATGTCAATAGATAATGTACTCGTAACATGGCGTCATCGGAATGTGTCCTCTTTCTCGATTACATAATTCAGTTTTGAAAAAAATTGCGAACAGTGTTAATAGCAGGGGGGGAGGGTCATTGATGACATTAACATGAATTACTGATTGCTGATATATACCGAGAGATAGAACTGAAGGAACGGTAGTTACACGATGATATGTTCTGACGGTGTATTCGCTCGACGTCGAAAATTCATGAGTTCGCATGAAGACGAAAAGCGGCGTTCATTGAATCATTCTGACTGTGCTTGTGGCGGGGAAAGCGATTGCTTTGGAGTCCAATGGAGCTAGGAAGGAATTCATAGCGCTATGTTACGTGGGCAGAATGAGGAGGTTACACCGCTTGCCACGGCACAGACGATGGACAAGTGATAAGGCGAATGTTGAATATGTGCTGATTACCAAAAAAATAGTGTGTTTCAAATGTAAAAAGGGCGAAGATACTGTTCTTTTACATATATTCACGTTTTGTTCAAAAAGCAAAATACAAGTATTAAACGTAATGGACGATGTCATGTGACTTCCGAAAATAGTGTGTGTTACCAAGTTGAACTGATTGTTATATAGTGAGTGATTTCACCACGGTTAAGTAATAAAAAATTTAACTTACGAGTTATAACCGTGTGGATGAACGCATGAAAATTATTTCTTATAACTATTTACGTTTTAAAAAGTACTAAATTCAAAAGAAAAAATGTTTTGACCTTCATGAAGCTTGTCCTAAAATATAAGCTCCATTCACATTAGTGATGCTTCTCATATGTCAGTTCACTGACAAAAAGTTGTAAACAGAAAAATAAAAATACATATATATTTATAAAAGATTTTTCTAATTATATAATCAATTTCAAAACACAATTATGTCTAGTCTTTTCTGACTGTGACTTTCAGAACAATTAATATCCGGAAAAAAACTGCGCAATGATACATTAAGATACTTTTGAAGTGTTACGGTCACATGACCTTGTTTCATCCAATCAGCATGCAGGATTTGGTGCTAACGCCATAAAGCGAAGGCAATTTGTATAAACATTGAATCCATTGAAAGGTATACAGGTCACCTGCCGTTGTAAGATCCAATCAGAATGAAGCATGTCGCTTCCATGTCAAAATCTGAAGTTGTTAATAAATATACTCCGTTATCTAATATATCTTTATTGATTTTCCGTCGTTTATGACTGTCTGCTTATTTTGCCATAGCGAAAGTAATAAAGTTCAAAATTTCATTTTGATCATTGTTTCAATTGAGTCATTATAATTGATACGCATTTAACTAAGCTCAAATCGTATTGTGCTTATTCATATTCTTGTTATTATTTTTCATGAATAAAAAATGTTTAAATCAAATTCTGCATGGCTGATACATCAGTTAAAGGGACACTGCGTGATATATATTAGATATCTAATAGATTATTTGTTTTATGTCATCTCACACCCCCAGTTTGAATTTGAATTTGATAAAAAAAAGTATATATAATGTGCGAAATCCAAATTACGAGTCAAAATTGCATTACTAATAGATTATTTAATCTATTAAACAAGTGCTGTTATAATACTCTATTGACTGGCATTTAAAATGTTACTTTACGGCAAAAGTAATTCGCTCAACATCACACTATAGAAAACGTTTGTATTACGCTTTTCAAATGTAGGAAACGTGTGAGGTTTAGGGACAATGAACCTTGCCGTAGGTGTCTTGGTGATATGAGCTAATGAGGTCAAGGTTTTTATTATATGCTTAGCGGTAAGAGACTGAATTGGGGATGACGTCACTGCGCCACTCGTGAAAATAATGGCTCTACCCCGTCACTCGATGAGAGATAAGTGATATCACACTCAAAACAAAATATATCCTCTATTTACCATAACAAACTAATATCATTACATTCTTAAATGAAAGATAGTGTTCATGTGCTTTATTTTAATGATATATTTTAAAGCATGAAACCACGTTGTGTATTTAACTTGCAGCGGGGTCAACAATTTCCAAACACCCATGAAATGGGAGGAAATTCAAACCTATGATTAGCGGAATTAGGCCGGAGTGGACGGACCAGTGGCCACTCTATTCTCCCTGACCAATAATCTTAGAGCAACATAAACATTGCAAGTCCTCCTTCAACTGCAATCTGCGAGAAGGGAAACATACCAGACCTTCCCGCAGAAGATGATACCCCTGAAGTTTGAAGTCTCCAGTTTTGTTTTGCAGCTCATCACCACAGACCTTGGTTCGTAATTGCTCGTCCTCACCAGCTGTTCGTCACTGTCTGTGATGTACAACCACAAACAAGATAATACCTTGAAGATTTCAAAGACTATTTTCAAATACCTTCAAGTTTATGCTAATATATTTTCGTTTTTCAACCCTCTTTCTGCCAAATCTTTATGATTTTTGAGGATTAACAAAACCATTTTTGTATCACATACATTTATATGAATTCATATCATGAAATCGTGTTCTGTACCCTTTCGCATGCCATGGATTTGTGGAACAGTGGAACAAAATATACAAACTATAAAGTTTCTCTTCAAGTTTTCATTTTCAAATATCTATTGAATCTAACATTGTAAAATGATAAACAATAACGTTAACCAATATAAACTATTATGACGAGTTTTTTGCCCAACATTGGTGTAATTGTTTTCTCATTTCACAAATATAATGGTTAATATTTTCACCTGATGCTACTTTTCAGTGACAAAAAGACTGTCTCAATTATACCAAAGATATATTCCTTAATTATAGCATATCTATCTAGCTTTGTCCTAGTGTTTTTTTTTTACATGAACTTGATATGAAAGGGGAACAATGCAAGCTATGTATCCCATTTATTGCCAACTTTTTTTGTTTTGCCTATAAAGAGACGTTGTAGCGGATGAAGATTTAACCACGTCACTGCCCCCGCTTTGATAATAGTACGACGTTAAATATTCACACTTCTAGAACTACAATGTAGTCATAAACGAAGCGTACCGGAAATTAAAATCTCTCTTCATTTTGGTTAAATGTTGTCTATATAGAGTGTTCAGTTGTCTTTATATCCTATAGATAGGAAGCACTGTCTTTTCGGGTCATCTTGCAAAAAAATTCGCAAGTATTTTGTTGTGATGAATTTAAAACCTCTTGTTTGTTTAATAAGAAAATATCATATATGTTTTGAACATCATTCACAAAGTGAGATAATCATGATCAGGTTTTCGAAAATCAAACACAGATACACAATCTGAAAGAGAAGACGATTTGTATGTTAAGCTTACATGTCCATTTATAAGGACATAAGACAAACTCAATTCCCCGTACACATCAGTAAAACACCAAACCGGTGTGTCCGGTTATTTCCAATTCCGTAATGTTTTTGTGTATCATCTTTCAATGTTGATATGTCAATGCATATTGTTATAAACCTTAATTATTGCTTTATTGCTTGAAGGAAATGTTCCCATTTTTACACTAGAGAACTTAAGTCGTTCTTCCATTCTTCCGTTACTTTCATGAGACACGGCATTCTCTCCCCACAGAGGCAACTCAGTCATACCCCAGTTAGCCTCTGTTCCATTACGCCAAAATCCTGGGGTTCCGGCAGATCGCCCTAGCGGCAAAAAGTTGTAACTTGAGATATCTCCCTTATTTGCAGCCAATGAAAACACCTTTTGGATGTCCACGACTTCGGGAATACTCAACGGTCGCTCAGAGACTTTCAAAAGAATCATGCCTTTAGGTTTCTTTTTCATTAACAGTGTGAGTCTCAGAGAGGGAAACTATTTCAAAATCAAAGGAAATGTTCCCAGTTCACGTGAATTTAATGCAACATGTTATTATTCATGTTCGAATTTGATAATGGAATTGCAATGAACGGATTTTTAAGAAACAGCAGAAAGGTTAAATAACCTTAAATTTGTTTATTACCTGAACTGACCTCGTTGCAAGGGAATGAATGAATGAATGAATGAATGTCTTTATTTCCTCCGACAAACGAAGATCACATAAATGTAATTACAAAGTCATTGACAAAGGCAACAAAATAAATTCACAAAACAAAGCATATCAGAAACTGTACATTAGAGATGATTTCAATGTAGATAGGTACACAGCAAAATATAATACAATGTTTTTCTTTGTTGGTACAGTTATGTCAGGTTAACCTTACATTAAAAGAGGAGATTCAGGTTTATTTTATTATTTGTCATTAAGTGGAAAAACCATCCAGACTCCAATTTAGCAGACACAAAACTAGGAGGTGAAATAGTTAAATGGGTTGAAACATATTTTATTCACACACGTAATGGAATGGAGACAGGAAATCCAACTGCTCAAACAAGCAAACGCCAAATAATTACAAAATTCACTCACAATAATCATCAAGTGACGGAAAGCAATTAAGTTATGGGATATATTAGTGTTAAGCCAGAGAAATCATTTAGTATGATAGGTGTAAAGTTTACAGAAAATGTTCACAAATTGAGAGGCCTACGCTGTGATATAGTTAAAATCAGTTACAGTTATTGGTATAATATTGTTCTATGATCTACAATTCTTTTGAGTAGTACACGAAAGAATTTCAAGGAAGAAGTAAAAGACGTGTTCAAATGTCTCTCGTCACTGACGACATGCATCCGTTCGGACCAACAAATCATCATTTATCTTAACAACGAATGCAAAACATTTCATTTCCAATTTCCTTACCAAAGGTTAACATTTTATCGTTTTTGATCGAAATGTCTGAAAAAGGCACGCTTTTCCTTTTATCAATTGATGATCAGAAAATCCGGAGTGTTTCAGACATGTAAAAGGATGACTTACATTATTGGAGGAACGGAGCACCTCAGTTGTGCGATTGACTTGATCTGCCTCTGTGGGGAGAGACTGGATGTAGGGAATATAGTGAATTAAATCCTGAAGAAGACTCAATTCTTGAATTGATAAATCAATTTACATCTACATCTTCTTCAGAGCAAGTTAAAATATAATAGTTTCACCCTGTGTATATATCGGAACAGTCCATGGAGTAAGGTTGGCTTGAAATAACCGACAGGCAAAAGACAGTACACACTACCGTTTGTTTGTTATTCACTCAATACCTAAGAGACATGTGGTGTATTTGATTATGACACATCTACAGCAACACTTATTTGCAGTTCATGTAGTTTGAATAACAAATGATGTCTAGATTGCTAAAATATCTTTGTTTAATGTAGACAAAGGTAAGAAAAAGAATATACACAATCTTAACCCCGACCACGTTTAATATTATCAATATATGAAAAAAAAGGACATTTGAATTTCACATTGACTACGTCTTCTCTGACGAGTAACATTAAATTTTGTGTTACATCAAAATTTACTTTCGAACCGTTGATTGACATTAAATTTAATGTTATCTATTTGATTGGAAGACAAGATAAATTCTTTGGATGAACAATTCTTTATTTGACAGTAGCGACGTTTTGGCACAGATCCTTATACAGTTTTCAAGCGTATATTTGTAATTGAAAAGCTTACATATGGTGAATTCAAATGAAGTATGTACCAGCTTGTGTCTATTAATAAACTTTCTTCATTAAAAACTCTGAAGAAGGTTGTACCCTTGATGTTGTTACTTGTTACTTAGAAATAATGAGTTTGAACGTAATTACGCCTATTTTGACGTGAAACCTACAAGGATCTTCCACCTCGTGTTCTGAAATGCGGTCTATCACTTCGGACTACTACGTGTAGTGTATCACCTACAACACGTTTTTGTACGCTGTGTGGAATGGCAAGATTTTGTGGATTTTTGCCCCTCTTTCGCTTTCAGTGTTTGTCAATTTGCTGGTGCATTACTAACAACATCTCTTGCGTTTCTTTATAAATTTTAGTTATCAGAAATGTAGGAATTTCCTGGCGACGAAACGTATTTACAAAAGAGCGCAAGATTGTCGGAAAAAGACGTCAGTTTTAAGTAACGAATGTATTACGTTGTGTTGGTGTATTCAAACAAAAAAACAAATATGGTGTGTAGCAACTTTTTCTTTCTTGTATATAGGTTACAAGTGTCTGTGCTAATCCTTCGAGATCTTCAGGTGATAATATCCTAACTGTCTCAGCAGCGGTAATTGAACATTTCCACTATTGGCTTGGTATCTTACAGTCCTTTCTATACAGTTTGAGATATACAACCAACAAAGAAGAAAGATATTTTAGGTATGGGTAATTTCCTGTGTCTATGAGGGAAATGGGAACAGTTTTCGTAACTGTATGATAATTACCCATTTGTTCTTGTTCACGAACCCTATGTGTATGCGTAGTATGAACAACGTAAACCATCCCGAAGAGCATTATAGAGGGTTTTTAGAAAACATTAAAATATAAATTTTAATGTTGATAAGCGTTGTGGGGCACTTAACGTTAAATGAGTTTTTATCTATTGTATTTTATTGCTGAAAAAAGACACATGATATGATGCTGATTATGTTATAAAATCTCCGTTTTCATTCCGAAAATCTCGCCGATGAAAAACTAAACATTTACCACAGAATAATCACAATAAAAAAAAACAATTAAGAAAATATTGATTTTTCTAGGGAAAAAAATTTGAACCATCAAGGTTAAAAAATGAAGACAAAAAATACAATTCCAACTTCAAGAAGTAGAACATGCTTAATTCAGTTCCTGTTTGACAAGAAAAAAGGTAAGGTTCAGTCTTTACGTATTAGACTTAATCTTCACAGTGTGTCGCGTCTCCTCCTGCCTATAGGAATATGTGAAGATTTTTTGTCAACTCTGCTTACACAAATTACACTTCCTTTAATGTAATTGACACGACCAAGTTGTTTTGTAATGAAACATGAAAGACATTTCTTCACAAATGTCTAACCTCTTAAGAAGCCTAAACGTTTTGACGGTTAAAAAATTATGCTTTCAAAGCCTTTAATCAAAGAGGTTAATTATCGTTAGGCCTTATTTCTTGAAAAAACCTTAACCTCACATGCAAAGGCGTGAACTTTTTGTTAAGGTACATAGCGTTGTAATAAAGTGTTTTTTTAAGATTTTGTGTTCGTAAATGTCAATTATGCCAAACAATTTAAAAACAATTATGCTGAGGAATATATGGATGACAACTTCTTTGTTCATTGTATGCCTCTTAAAGAAGTTAATCTAAAACAAGTGATTAGATAAAGCCTTTTTTTGTGAATAAGATGTTATTTGCACCGAAAACGCATTGTACAATTTTGGATAAGAATAGCAACTTTAAATCTTCATTTTGTCATAATAAAATAACCTGATTATAATATTCATAAGTTGTCATCGACTTTTCCCGATCAAATGAAACCAATGATTACGTTTGATTTATGTGACTTCAAAACCTCATTGAGTGTCTCGTTCAGTTGACGTTACAAGAGTAACATCTAGCTTTGTTTACTACGCCTAGTTCAGACGCTTTCGTCGATCTACGAGATTTCGAAATACACCCTATCTATATAAAGTTATAACAACAGATAATACATAAACCTTTAGCTGTCCATGGTTTTCAAAGAAAAGGAAAGATGAACATTCTTAGTGTAATCAGCCTTACACGATTTCCAGGCAAGGCTACTGAAAACAATTAATTCTAGAAGAATCCTCGGAAGAGTGAGGCACTCAAAGAAGCCTCATAAAACGTTCCTCATCCTGCTACATCAGCTTATTTGGATCAGCGATACTCCTTCGTACCCTTAAGCTTATAACCATCAAAGCAAATGCGTCGTATTGATGGTGGTTGGCTTTGTTTAGTATGTATATTCTGTCAGCCAATGAAATGTCTTCCTGCAGTCAGCTTGGGGCAATTTTTTTAACCTCAAATGATTTTTTTACCCGAGTAATGCCCCCTTTGCTAGATGCGATATATGTCATTTGTTGATCATGTGCATCAGGGTATTGAATGAACTCTGCGGATTTAAACACGCTGATGTAGCAGGATACACATTCTCATATAGAAGAACAAAATGCGATATTTCGATGTAGATGCTAACATCGTTACCAAGAGCTTGCATGATAACACCGAAACGTCGCATTTCATGCTATAAATAAGTTGATTATCCATAAGAACTTAGCTTGTTCTTTTTCATCATCCCTGCTTTTAAAATGTCTCTCAGAGAAACATTCTCAAATAATCTAAAGTACGTGAGTAAGAAGGTAGGTAACTGCTAGTCTCATTTCGAAGTATTAGTCAATAACTCTATCATCTTTATCGTGATCCTACATGTATAAGATGGTTTTGATTTCACAATTTCTTGCTTACCATGGTTATTCATGTTATTCATTATGTTCATTTTGTGATACTGGAAACAACACAAAAATGTAAATGAGAGAAATTGGATATAGCACATTGACAAGCGTCGACAGACTAGGGACAAGAAAATTTACAGTTTCAATTGACTCGATAATATAATCAGAATTGTAATTAAAATTACCCATGGTTGGTATAATCTGTAACTAATAAACTTCAACGGACTTGAGTTCTCAAGACACTTTAATTGAGGCGCTTCCCCAGATGCGCTTTTGGACGTCAACGTAACCTCCATTAATGTATTTTATCGATACATATAATATTTTAGTATTGTCCTTTCGAGGATGAGTATTTATATTTTGTTACGTGGAAGTGATAAATCCAAAGAATGAGACTTGTAAGTCACAGCAATTTGATTGACAATAACATTTATATAGGTAATGTAGTACGTTCGTTGCCATTTGAATTTTTCTTAATTTCTCACTATAATATTGAATTTAGATTGATGACATATTTATTTTCTTTTAAGTTTTATTTTTATTACACCAATCGATTATACATAGTCGTGGAATATGATATATGGCATCAAGCGAAAACAGCATACAACGTCACCATTTTGGAGTGAACGCATTTAAATTACTCGAAGAACTAAAGAAGATAAAACTTTGAAGATCTGTCATTATTTATCGAACCATTGTCCAGTAATTGTAAACTTCGAATATATATCCTATCACCATTTATCTTGTTCTCTAAACACGTGTAACAGTGCCTTTAATATATCTGCTTGGCGTATCCTTGACTTTCAACATGTTGTTCGCCAGTTCCAGTCCCACTCTATGCTCACCTTAACAGCTGACCAGTGCCCATTAAACATTGTTTTTCTTTCTTGACCAAACGAGCTATGAAGATGAGTTACTGCAACCATTATTGGCCATAAAGCATCACGAAAGGAGATAAATACCTCGTTGTCACCTCTGTATGTGTATGGTTATTATCCTTTGGAATATTTAACTTTAACATGACCGTTGTGAACTTAAACGTACCATAGCAATGATGTTTCGTAAATTGAGTGAGATACATGTACCAGAACGAATATTTTCAGAATCGATCTTTTGATGAACAGTCAATCTTATATGATTAATGAATGAACATTAAAGCCTTAAAAACACTTTATCGCGTCTTTTGGTGGAAATAACTGAACCTTACGGAGGAAACATGTTTAAATGAATAGGAGGAAATATTTAAAGGAACAGAAGCACTATTTTTGAAACTGTTATATTTTCAATTTCCCATTGATAATGGTACTTAAATGCTAATTGTTTTTTTTTTGATAGTGTAAAACATCTCATTACACATAGCAACCATCCATTGTCAGAGAACAAATTATAAAGGTTCAAATAATATCCATTGGCGACCATTTATTGTAGATACCTTTAATTCATTTTGTGTTAGAGAAATTAATCGCATGGCTGAACTTTACATAATATATTTGATTTGTTACTGCTTCATTTATTCTAAACACAATGTCTTTCAACTTTGAACCATTTATTTTCATTTTCCATTCATATTTCCCCTGAAAACGTGCTACTGTCCCATTAACGTGCAAAGTTCACGATAAAATAGGCTGTTCAAAATAATCTTAACACCTCTAATTATAAAAGATGTTCACACTGAAATGGTCACCTTATGCATGAGATGTTGTTCCTCTAATACAACCAATCGGTAGTGACATAAAATAATCAATATATAGATACATACACATCATATGTAACAAATTACACTTAACGAGGAAAATCGGAACAAAAACATCCAACTGTGCTGCAATGCCTTGGGAAGTTATTTTGTAATTTGAAACTCCAAAGCGTAAAGCATAGTTTCACCCTGTTCATTGATCGATATTAGCAGATATGACAATGTTTAGTTATTTTTATGGTTACAGTTTACATATGCATTCTCAGTTATTGCCAATATCAAATAGACATTAAGGCTGTTAAAATATACGCACTGTTTCCAAATATGATTCTTAAAATAAATATAAACCTGCATAAATTTGAATGAAGTACACATCTTGATATTGTATGAGTATATCATGTTATTTATCATTAACAACACATGACATTTTGTCGATTTGTCTTAAAAGCAATAGATTCTTGAAAATGATCCCATTTTGGTGACCCAATTATGCAAAAGGTCAGTTCAAATGCACATGTTTAAGTTTAGATATGCTCTATGAGTGAAATAATCGTAAATGTTTCTCGGTATTTGCAACTTCTAAATTAATGTTTCTAGTACACCTGCGAGTAAGCCTATATTCTCTTTAGGACCAATAACATGCACGTTTCGGTCTCGCTAGAATGTATCTTATCATTAAAAGTAAATAGGCATACTTCTTTGACCTTCCGCCTTCATTAAATGTGAATGTCAAACTTGTTTTCTATTTAACAAAAGATATATCGGTATGGGTTTCTTTCAATTGTAATCGAACAAGAAACTACTATATTTGCAGCACGTGTCCAATTCTTTAATATCCTCAACAACGGGGACCTTTTTAGACAAATTTTAATACATCAGCATGGGTTAGCTTTTTCCACAAATGAATGAGCCTAACTATATGCTAAACGAGGGATCTTGCAGAAATGAAAACATATGTTTCAAATTGTATGAAATGTTTTTTTTGTAATCAAAAGTGACAGTTCAAAAACTAAGAAAAGCATGATAAACAACGTGTAGCAAATTCCCAATCTCAAATGATTAAAAGCTTTCCATATATGTTTCACATGGTACTTGATACTTTATACTACGGTAACAGATCCCCGGGTTGAGTTATGGATATTTAGCCCATTTGATAAGAAAGCATTTGGCATAAACTTATCACTTTAAAGGGACAGTAGCACGTTTTTAGTGGGAATATAAGGTGATGTCAGGAAGATGTTAAATGGTTCCAATTAAAAGACAATGTCTTAAAACTAATTGCAGCAGCAATAAATCCAATATATAATGTAAAACTGAGACATGCGATTCCTTTTTCTTACACAAATGAATTAAAGGTGTTCACACAAATATGGCTCCCAATGGACTGTATGTGAATCTTTAAAATATGTTCACTGACTATGAATGATTGATTTGTGTAATGATATTTTTGAAACTATCAAAATAATACATTTAGCATAAACGTAAATCATCAGTGAAAAGTTTGAAATAAAGCATTTTCAAGAAACGAGCTACTGACCTTAAAAACCCTTCTCAAACTGCATGACAACTTTCATTAATAGGTAAACATTCTTTTTGGATGCTGGTGCGTGATGTTTCTTCAAACAAGACCCCGTGTTAGGGGGATATTGTTGTGAAGTGTAACCAGTAAGTAAACCAATTAGCTCCCCCAAGATACATATGTTGACAACTATCTAACAGCGCATCAGGTGGTCTTCCCTGTGTTAACACGCAAAAAACATTAGATAATCATTTTTTTAGCAATCAACAAAGTTTCCGGAGCCTGTGATGTTTTTTTCTTTTTGACACACCACTGTTCTCAACAAATAAAAGTTTTCGTCATAACGTCTATGAGATGCTTTAAATGTTGGAACATTACTTGATGATTGAATGAATCATGATTGTTAAATGAAATTCAACTTGGATTTTATTTTGTGAAATTAAAGTTATGTGATCATTCCTAATAAACTGATTATTTATACGGTTTTGTGAATTGACCATACCCGAAGAAGATTAGTTGTGTTTTTGCTGAATATTAATTTAAAACAAATGGGACCTTTTAAAATTTGCATTTTGGTAATGGGCATAGTTAATCAAACGTAATTTAAAGGAAATCAAGTTTGATAGGCTGTTCAAATGACATGTTCTTAGAGCAAAACCAATTACAACAATTTCTAAGCAACATTGTAGATTATTGTAGATCGTTATTGTTTTAGCATTTTGTAGGTCATTATGTCCATTTTTACATTGTGATATTGTCGTTTTATCTAGTACTCTAAAGGTCGAGTTTAATGCAGAATTTGAACTCACACATTTTACCATAAATTACCAGCACTAACCGTGCCAAAGCCTGTGACTTTAATAAAACCAAGGTCAAGCAAATTTAGCTATATTTTTACTATTAGTACCCCTCTGAGTAATGATGGTTGGCTCAGTTCCCAAGGTGGAATACATTAGATCTATCAGAGAGGTGCTTAATGTAAAAATAGGACATGGGGATAAACAACATGAAGAATATTATTTAAGAGTCCCAACTTGCTTACAAAACGTCAAAGTTCCTCAAAAACTTCTTAGTGAAACAGTGCACAGAGTCAGAAATAGGTAGAAGGCATACAGGTAAAAGATAAATGTTATGGTTATTTCTTGCCACTCATGTCAAGTTAATCAGTTTTAAATGCTTCTCAAGAGTGTATGCAAGAATAGAGAAAATGTCTACAACTAAATTCACGAAAATAGCCATGGCCATTTAATGACTCAATAAATTGTTTTCGGAGACGTTTTGGGGTCGGTTGAATGATATGTTGAATCATAAAGGTATCATTATCAACATGTTCCACACCGATGGTCTTTCTTTCAACTCAAAATACCAGAGCACAATCAGTCAATGTAATTATGCAGATATGCAGACAGATTTTGCACTAAAACTCTTGTGAAAATAGGGTTTCACCATGGGTAAAAGTTGATAGTGGTAATGGGTGAAGTGTTTCATTAAAGCTAAACACACGTTAAAGGTGTGCAACCCGACAGAACATTAACTTTCCAGGTAGAATTAAACAATTATCAATCAAAGGACAAGGTAAAAAACGTTGTTGAATTTATTTAACTGCTCCAACTTTGGACTACACAAAAAGTTTTTCACAAAATTAACATCCATCTTAACACACAGTATGACAACGATAACGAGTCGATTCCAACCAGTAACATTTACGACAGCAACCATGCCTTGAATAAAGTGGATATATAATCAACAGTTCGTTTATGTTTAACGTTCTTGGATCATTGCACGACGGCTAACAAAATTGCCTGTTTTGAACTTGCGACATAAAAAACAACGTCAACAGTGAGCAAATCTGAAGGTCACATAGATTCAACTTCAGTGAAACGGTTTCTTTTTCAGGGATAATTTCCGATTTTTTTATTCTCCTATCTAATGCTTACTTATTTAACATTAAAAATGAATGAAATGGAAAGATGCTTCCGATGCTTGCTAAATCTGTTACACTGAAAAAACACTGTTCATGAGACCTTTAACACTATCACACAACGATGTCTTACAGTGAAAAAATGAATTTCGACTTAGATCTGTTGCGTGCCAAATGAAATCAATGGTCATAGCCGGTTTAAGAGTACGAGTTTCGATTCCATCGTTTAGCATTTAGACAGACGTTTTATCGTTTCAAATTGTCGTTCGTAATTAGCTGTTAGACGTATGTTCTATGAAACCCTAATGTTGAAATAATATTTTGAAATGGTCACAAGAACTTGTTTCTTAGTGCATTTCTTACATGTTCTTATCTCAAATTAATATATATTAAGTTTCTTCAATCTAATGCTGCGACGTGTACTCATACGAAGTACACATACCACAACACTGATGTACAAAAATAAATCGTTCTCCATTAAAAATAGTCCAAAGCACACTTACGTGATATGCATCAGTTCATACATAAAATACGAATAAACGAATCGTACATTTCAAAACTCTTCAGATTAAAAACCATAATATCACGTTTGGTTCACACAAACAATTATTTGTTAATTGCATACGGACAATAAACTCTTCTAGTATGTTTTCACTCGTGCAGTAATTCCGCTTATAGTGTTATCATAGTTTGATATATGGCAACACATTGCAAAACAATAGACAATCGTTTTCAGTCATTTTTAGAATAGTAGTTTTTGTTACTTCCATAATCTATACTCGGTGATTTGTTCGTACACTGTTCTAGTTGAGCATGAAATTGTATGAACCCATTAGTCAGTGTTTCGTAAAGTTTCGATTCCAAGCTATTCTTTATTCTTGGCGTTACTGATATATAATACTTTGATCTGCCCTTTTTGTCATTAGATCTTTTTGAATAGTAATAATCACACATTTTATACTTCAGTGAGTATGATCAATAAGCTAAAGCATCCTTTGTGTGTAACAAACATTTCAAATTGTACAGGTCTTTGCGTGACTGCTTTTCGCAGATCGAATTTGCCGTATAATGAAAAAACGCAAGTTTATTTGTGACAGCCTGCTATTTTTGAAATCCTGTCATGAATACTTAGGTTGTGAAGAATGTAAGTCTGGCTGGTGTGCGGGCAAAATGTCCTTGAACACAGTATTCAGAATCTTCGGAAAGTTTCAACTTGTTTTGAAACCATGTATCAACTAATCTTCCCATGATTCTGTCCAAAAAATCTTATTATATGGTAGCCATGGTTAAATCTATATTGTGTAACAAAAATACGAAATGACACTTGACTGACAAATCAATATTCTGAAATATCAACATTTAAAGGAGCAGTAGTACGTTGAAAGACAATGTATTTAAACTAAATGTAGCAGTAATAATTCAAATAATGAATTAAAGGTTTTCACATAAAATGGCCGCCCATTGATTTTAGGTGAATCTTCTTTGTCCTCTGACTATGGAAAATTGAGATTTTACACTATCAAAATAATACATTTAGAATTAACGTACAATAATCAGTGAACAATTTTAAAATATAAAATTATCAAAAAACGTGCTACTGCCCCTTTAACAGTTTCCATTGAAATACGTACCTAAGTATGAATGAAACTCTGAAATTATCATTTCCGGATAGTGACAACTTTTGTGACTATCATTTTCGTTTTGCTTGAATGAAATCACGAATCGCCAAAACATGAGTTTATTTATCAAATCAAATGTTCCGAAATTCAGTATACATTCTCAATTTATGTATCTTTATGAATAAATCTGTTATGATCTCAAATATCTATATGCAGAAAAAGTATTACTGTTAAACGTTTTCCCGGGAGAATCATTGTTATCCAGTATATTTTTCTTACGCTGAAATATTCCACATATAGCCTCAAGTAAAGGCCCAATTCGGTCTTGTACTATTAAGCACACATAACAATATTTCCATGTTCACCATGCAATGCAAACCTGTGAGGTCACGTCCTAAGGACAATAGACAATTTCCTTCTTTTGTATGATACAATTGCGGTTATTTAGAGTTTGGTCGATGCGTTACGCAGTCAATGTCGTTTCGAAACTAGGCGTTTAGCGTTTCAAAGTATAACGTACTACGGTACGTAAGAGTAGAAGAGTACAGAGTACATGTATATACAATTTGACCCATTCAACATCATCATCGTATACTCATATCCCGAAACATATCTAAAAGCTGTGACTGAAGTTTTATGAGAGATTTCATTAAAGGTTCAATTCTTTGCTAAGAACGTAACTTCTAACAAAATCAATAAAATAACACCTTCCAATTTCTCAAATGTTAAGATTCAATTTAAAAACCTACACGAAGAATTTAAAGGAGATTCGTAAAAATCAAGTGTGTCTATAAACATAGTGCAAATGCTGTAACGTTAGCATGTAGAATCTTGTTATATTCACGTCAAATCAATTGACGCTCCCTATTCATCGACTCTGACTCGTGTAAGCTTTAATGAATCCATCCATTTCCTTCAATGCTCTTCAACTCCACTCTAGAAGTAATAAATTCCATTTCACTCGCGCTCAACCATGTTTACTGGGCTGTTTAAATATCAGGAAAGGTCAGCCAACCACTGATCCCAAGAGCGGAACAGCCCCGATCTTATGAATGTCAATCAGCGAAAAGGCGGGCGAAGCTTAGAACCGATACTTCGGCACTTAATAGCCAGCAAGACCATTTCGCTGGTTTCAACAGATGCAGAAAGGCATTGCGCTGAACACCTTGCTTTAGGAACGGGACCTAGTGATTTTGCTTATTATAAGCAATTGATCCATTTCGCTGCTCGCTGATTGGATAGACGTGTGTTGAAGAGAGGCGGGTAGTGGCCTGTGTTACCTGTCCCTTTGAGACCAGGAGACACTCACCTTTACCTGTCAAAGAAGACAATTGCTCACCTGCAAAAGGTAAGTTATATGTTCTATGAGAGTTATTGTTACAACGTCGATAGGGTATTATCATTAGCGTGTAGATGATTTTAAGCTTGAAATTCAACCGTAGCTTCTTGGTATTTTATTGCAGTCAACATTTGCGAAGTAGTTTCTTACATTTTCGATAAATCAAGATATTGCATTTGGGGATTCATGTGATGGTCGACCGAGATTAGTTGAGCTCAGATGCCTTTTATTCTAATCCTTGATTCACGAAAAGAGGCATTTATAATTTCTTACTTTAACTGTGATTGTGATATAAAACTAAACACGCTTTCACTAACTCTATTTTTAAGAATGACTAACAAATTGTAAAGTCTGAAAATTTATCTTGATTAAAATTCTATCTCCAAGTTGGAAACCTCAATTGCGTTAAGAAAGTCGTAAAAGTCTTTTTATTGGACTTTTTCGTTTTCAAATTAAGTTTCCATGACTCACTGGATAAGATTCATTCGATATCATCAATCTTAGTCTTACGCAATGAGAGCAAAACCACAATGTGGGATGCTGCCCGTATATAATTACTTTAAAGAACTTTAGACCGTTTTATTTGTTCAAATGTTTGCCATTTGAAGTAATTACTTTCAAAGCGTATTATCTAAACCCAAGAATTCGTAGTCGAGGAATTTGCTGTGATACATCCAGCGAAACATGCATGCAGTCGTTCTAGAGTAAACACTTGGAGGAAGTGCAGGCAATTTTAGCTCAAGAAAAACACATTCAATTGAAACTATGGAAAAGAATCATTAGAGGCTACACTATCTAAAACCTTACCAGCAGAAGTATACTATAGGATACAGATCTGGCGTATCACATGAATAAACGTATAATACAATGTGAAACATACGTGAAGATTCGTTTTTCACCTTGTCTCTGTTAAAAGTAAAACTGTAGCAAAACATCCTGTAGCGTTTCAAGAAATATTTTGAATTTTCTCGAGTTTTCGGTAATCCAAAAATAATATTCACTTACATTTAGAATTGATTAATAGATATGAAGTTCGAAACAATTCAACAAGATGATGGCATCAACAAATGTTTCTTCCTACAGAGTAATGCCCGGCCTTTAACAGTGTTGTTTTCTTCAAGTTTTGCGGTTAATATTTGCTTCCGGTTTGTGCACATCCGCTTTACAGAAACCATGTGTTATTATCAACTGGTTAGATTCATGTTATACGCTAACGCTAACGAGTGCAAACACACTAGAAGATTGCTGGTTTTCAGAATAGTTGTTGCTGTTAAAAGATGACGATTAACGTAAAATGCATCTTGCAGCAATTCAAACACGAAGTCTTGAGAAAGCACAGAAGATGAATGTTGTAATTTTAGTCTTTAGTAATTTGAGTGTTAAAGGTACAAACACATGCTTTAAAACAAAAGAAAACAATATCTGGTGTCAGTTTGAAAAGATATTGGTGCAATTATGAATTGTCTGTTTAATATTCATTTTATCGGTTTGAAAAAAAGGGTTTTGATATCTTATATTTGATTAAGTTCAAAAATGTCATACATTGTTACATAAATCATTATAGGTTCTCACACATTCAACAACAATTTTCATTAGTTTATATACATTTCCATATTTCCTTATTGGCATGCCATAGTTTCGATACACAGCCCAATTTTCGATCAAAATCACAACTTGCTACTATATTTAAACTTTTCAATATAAGACCCAACATAAACCACAAAGCTACCTTAAGCTAAAATGATCGTAACATAGTGTCATAACTATAGGTAAAGGACAACAGTTCAACATCGCGTAAAGACTAACACCATCCATGCCTTACATATACATCAAAAGGGATTCATTCCGAAAGTACAAATCTTGTGGTCGATGCAGATGTATTCTCTCCCTACAGAGGCAGATCAATTGTTGATCGAGCCTCTGTAGGATACATATTTTATGACTTGATCTATCTCTTTTGGGAGAGAATGTGAAGATGTTATTATAGTTGAAAACACAATTTCTTTATGAGCGTCCAAAAGTAATAACACGAGGCCGACTTTAGAGCGTAATGGTAAATGTTCCTTTTACGGCGAATAGTTCGAATTGATTTATCACATAAAAGCATCTGTGTAGACTCTAAACTGAAGCTTGTCTTTACGTAGATATTATTGTAAAACAGCTATCTTAAATCGTATTTGACAAGGAAAACTAGCGATTTGTAAGTGATTGCCTTTACAAATCCTCCGAGGGGGAACGGCAGTGGTTTATATCGCGATTAGATTGCTTTATCTGTGCAAAATGATACAATTTCGGAAATTTATGGCTGAGTAAATTGGAAAATTGGCAAATCCGAAGGGTGGTTACGGATCTATTTCATTTGAAACATTGCAGAAGATAAGATGATAAAAATGTTGTTGTTTTCTAAACACATTGCCGTTGTATCAATTTCAATGGATGAATCTATCATGTCAAGGTACTTTAAAGTTTGGCCTTTATCAATATCTTAATTTTCTACTAATGAAATGAGTAACTGACCCTGTTGAAGGCAAATATATAGGA
This sequence comes from Steromphala cineraria, assembly GCA_916613615.1. Classification (NCBI taxonomy): domain Eukaryota; kingdom Metazoa; phylum Mollusca; class Gastropoda; order Trochida; family Trochidae; genus Steromphala; species Steromphala cineraria. Next base: position 56,868,701 of record OU744729.1, read on the forward strand.
AGTAGGCACAACCATTTGTAACGTGATTGACAATGATTTATTATTAGAATATAGCATTGCAAGTTGGAACTCATTTTAAAGAATTGGTTGTGTTGTTGTTTTTTTAAATAAATAGTTTTGTCATGACCGTTCATGTGTTTTTCCATAAAGTTAGCAAAATCAACATATCCTAAGTCATGTTTATCTTCCTCTATAGTTAATAGACATAAATAATCGACTCTAGCTTACAATAATATTTACTTTGTTACCCTCATTGATAAAAAAATGTCATTGTTTGTTCACTTTGGTACTTAATAATCCATTCAAGTCATTTTCATGATTAATAGACAAATACTTGATTATATCAACATTTCTGAAAGTTAGATGATATTCGAAATGCGGCCATCTTGTTTTAATTTAGATACTTTAAATCGCACTTACTACCAATGCAACTGTTAATGATTATGCAAAGTATTGACACATAATCTTAAACTCCAAATGAAGACATAAGCTGAGCCTTATGGACCTGTTGAAAAATAGCTGCAGTATTCATGCAGTATATTTTGCAATGTCAATTTTTATCCAACCGGTCGTAATACCGTGGTATATAGTCTTCGCCTTGTCTGACCGGAATCATTTCGTTTTCGGAGCAGAATTCAAAAACTCTTGGTATGTGGATAAGTCAGCATATGTAGATGTGCCTTTTGGTATTTTCATTAGGATTTAAAAATGTCCAATAGTTAATTTAGAAAAGGTAATTTAAAGGTGCTCAAAACATATCCAAGTAGCCGATAAAACGAATATTAGATTTAGGATTTTTAGTATTATATTATTACATTATACATCCACAGTGCTTACTATTGTCCTTGTTTTTGGAAAAGTGACATCGCAAAATTCAAATTTATTCTCGAAGACAGCAAAAAGTGAAATCAAGTGTCTCTAGCCAACACTACATGCTCGTATTTGTTTAATCTTTCGTAAGCCGGATTATTGAACAACAATTCTTAAAAGTTATATGATTTCATATTCATAAAACTATTTTAGATAGATTTATTTTAAGAATGGCCTTGAGGAAAATGAATTAAATTGGCATCATCTTTCTGCTGAGATAATCACCCCTCTATCTCATTGCCGCCGGGTCTTCTGTTTTCACGTTTTCTCTTGAAATGAACAACATATTTTGAGACCATCTAACACATTGTCCCTAGGCATTTGGGTTGCTGTGGTACATATATATACTTCAAATGCAATCACGATTTTAAAGGGGCAGTAGCACGTTTTAGGGGGAATATAAGGTGATGTCAGGAAAATGACAATTAATGGTTTCAATTGAAAGACAATGTATTTAAACTAAATGAAGCAGTAATAATTCAAATATTTAACGTAAAGTATAACCATGCGATTCCTTTTCCTTACACAAAATGAATTAGAGGTGTTTACACAAAATGGCCGCCAATGGATTTTATGTGAATTTTCATACTTTGTCCTCTGACTATGGATGATTGGCTTGTGTAATGAGATTTTTGACACTGTCAAAATAATACATTTAGCATTAACTTACAAGTATCAGTGACGAATTTAAAATATAGAATTATAAAAAAACGTGGTACTGCCCCTTTAAAAGGAAGTACATGTATGGTAATTGCTGGCGGTGTTACATGACGCATGGGACTCGCCCTGAAAACGTACAAGAATTTGTACTATTGAAGATAGTGTGATCTAAAATATACATGTTACATTAGTTCACTATCTAAATGAGTATACTATCTGAAGTACATAACGTTAACTTCATATCTGATAAGAATGAATTTCAATCGGAGATATGATTCAACACTCTCGTTGATTGTAGATATTTCTTTGACATTGTATTTTTTTTACAAAAATGACTGGTGATCTTTTACAATCATTTTCAAAATTGAAGTATCGGTGCTTGCAATTGTTGCTTGTCTTGAGATTTTAGGTGCAGATAAGGCTTTAACCTAAGTACAATTAAGATCGTGTGATATATAGGATGCCTTTTGTACAGTTTTGCGCTAATGCATATAGCAATGAGGCAGTGATATTGAGAAAATGGCAATAAGCTTGGTTTTGAAATAGAATATGACATGAAGTTGCGTCACGTTTAACAATCCAAAGAAAACGTTTGTAAAATTTTGCTGATTTATTGTACAAAAAGTTGTTTAAAGATTATGTGTCATAGGTTGATAAAACTTGGTATTCAGATACATTGGGACAAAAAGGTGTTTCATAATCAACAATAAAAACAGATCTTTATAAAAGGTAATCTTTCTAAATGGTGGCATGACATGCCTGACATTTGAGTACAATTAAGCACTTATGAGTAAAAAGTGTTAGATTGTTAGAAAATTGGTGTGAGTCATGTCATGTCATCACAATTAGATAATCAACCACTTTAATCTATTAACCTGCTAGCTGCACCAACAGTGAACCTATTTTCATTGTTTTTCGTATAAAAGATTTCTTCTTATTTTCTTGGAAATGTTGGGGTTTTTTTTATCTGATATATAGTTCAGAAATTTAATAAAATGGAATCATCGTCATCAATTCAGTGAAAGTATAAGCCTAAAATCAAGATATGTAATATCTGCATAATGGTGTCGTTTGTTGGGATAAAGCTTGGGCATGTCATGTGCTTATTTGTCTTAATGGAAAACAATTGTACCGCTGGTAAAACAGCGATCTTAATGATGTTCTTTCACGAGAATTGCCATGGTTGATGCCAGCCTGTGCTGTCTTGCAATCATCGAGGTGCGTATGTGGTCCTGACAATCAGCTCTTAGACATTTGGTACCAAAATGAGTTGATTTTTTTAAACCTTGATGTCAATGTGAAGTTGCTGAGAAACTAATAGTTCTTGAAACAGAGTTCGATGCTTGAATTGGGGAAATTTATTTTTTCAAAGTTTACCATCAGAAATAATTTTCCAAATTTATTACAACTTTTGATTTAAAAATATTGCGGAATTGCATAATCGTTCTACTAAATGCTTCCAAAATTAGCCTGGAATTAAGACTTTTGTTGTGCAGTATTACATGTATGTTAACCACACGAGTATTGAAATGCCCATCGCGAGAGTACTAAAATGAACAACGATGTTACTGTCCTCAAAGACAAAACGATTCAAAGACAAGAAATTACGACTTACGTGACAGATTTTCACCAGTTTTTGAAAACACTTTTTTAGTATTTTATAATGTTTTGTTCCCTGGGAAATAAATATTGCTAAATATTTTATGCCCATATATTATGTGTAAGAAAGTAGTTACTTTTAACATGTTAAGGCAGTGAAATATTTGGCCGTGACAAGAGAAGCGTACTTACTTCCAGAGATTAGGTTAAACGTTCACCAAGATCACAGCTTAACACAATTTCTGTAAAAGCTTTCTCCACGCCAAAGGGTGTGTGTTTATTAGATTACATGTTTACATTTTGCATTGATGACCAGTTTGATGCTATCTTACACTCAATATATATAATAGGTTTGTTATGTTGAAAATTTTGTGTGGGATGTTTTATATCACCTTAGCTTTTTATGATAGTGCCATTGTGTCGAAATTATTTATTTTCGGCAAACTTTTACTTTCTTTTCCTATCCCTTACAACTATATTTCTTCATTTCTCGGAATGTATACACTTATATTTATGTTTAGCCCATCTGTACAAATACGGTAACTAGACAAAGCGGTTTTTAACAAGTTCATAATTCTAAAAGTTAAATTTGTATATTTATCTTACTTAATTCAAACCCCAATTGTTGTTTTCATAGTTTCCTTGTAATGTCATTTTTAATCTCAAGGACTGAAATTTCAAATATATATTGCATGTAAGTCTATAACCCGAACATTTAACCAGCGTTGGCGTGAGCAGCAGTGACGCCTGGATTTTTTTAATTGAGGGAATATCACCACAGTATGGAGCCTTGAGATGGCTTCCCATTGGGCAGACTTCCGTGGTAGCTAGCCCTAGGCACAATAGGATGAAACGAAGATAAAGAGCGTAATCAAGTGCTATTAATTCCAGTACAAATGCAAAGAAGCTAGGAGCCGTTTACTGATGCTTTCGGCTTATTTGTTTTCGCGCCATCATAGAAAAATTGTGTCCAGCTCCCGCCATAGCCCGAAGTTAAGGTAATCAAAGTTATTTTCAAAAACGAATTCGGAATAACATTCATTTTGCTCCTATTAATTTCGTTATTGCGTGATGTAATTAGAATTCAAAGGAAGATGATACAATGCAGTGAATTTAGGTCACGCTTTAAAGACTGTGGATGTTTATTTACATCTGAACTTTTCACGATTACCACACATTGAATTCGTTGATTGAACATTTTTTATAGATTAGCTGTAAAGGAAATATTTTCACTTAATTTGCATCTTTTGGGTTTTCAATATTCAAAGAAGTTGCTTTGATTCTGAAAGAATATTTACAACTTAAGAACACAGATTTGAACTTGTTATATAGGAGGCAATCTTCTTGCCTACTTTGCATCTTTTTGGTTACAATGTATATTGGGCTCTAATATTCGTTTTATCGGCTACTTGGATATGTTTTGAGCACCTTTAAATTACCTTTTCTAAATTAACTATTGGACATTTTTAAATGCAAAAAGTAAAAAATCACATGAAAATCGATTGCAATTGGCAATGAAGCATTGCTTGCTTTTAAACTTGATTTATAAAAGAAGTGAAAAATAAGAACATTCTCAAGATGGGCCGCAGTCACCGGATACATATTTTGATAAAAATTAATATTCGAACGGCCTATTAATGAAATATATTTTATGTCCCACGTTTTTGGAAAGATTAATGTTGATAATTTTTTAGACAATTGTCAACACAAGCTCTTGCTTTGCTCGAAGAAATCGCTTGGTGTGTATGTCCTGTTTAGCATCCATAATCTGTTAAAACTCGACAGATGAAGATAATTATTGCATTTACATTATCAAATTGATTATATTTAAATCTGAAATAGTTCAATCCCTTTCTACATGAATGTTACCATGACTGAGTTCATTTGTAAACATGTCTTTCATCAATTTTGCAGCAACTTTTAACGCAACTACTTAGTAATGTAGGCATGTCTTTGTAACATGGCCATCTTTGAAAAAGTGAATAGAAGTCGACACCAGGAAAAATCAAGGAAAGGGGGTAAAGTGGCCTTAGCTGTGATTTCATTTCACACAGATGGTAATAGCAGGAATGGAAGGGAAAATCCAGTTAATTTGGCAAGTTAGCTGGTCGGTTTCACCTAACAAGGCTTAACTAAGTTCTGGTAGGGAGCTACGAGACGATGACACACACACACATATATATATATAGTACGAAAGACAATTGAACAGTTTTCGGTAATAGTATATATCAAAACAATGTTACTTTTTATAGGTATTTTATATAGGTAATTTCGATCGATATTCCATTCTTATGACATTACATGTTGCGTCGACGTCGTGGTGTAGATGACGACATCGTTAGGTTATCAAGTCACTCAGTTCGGCTTCGGAATAAGGGGGTACGGGGTTCAAATCCCGCCAGGGGATCTGCAAATTTGTATCCAGTTAAGAATAGCAAGGTTTGGGTGCAATGCTACACTGAATTTCAGCGCATTCACACCCATGGTTTGCTAGTTCCAGCCGATGCTAGCAGATTCCACAACAATGAATAGAAATCATAGTGTTGCGGGCATTCGCCTTGCAATTTAATTAACGGCCTGTTTATGTAAGTAAATTTATATATATTTGGTCCTCTAGACGACATGTGAAAATTGAGGCCAATGACAAGCTCTTAAAAACCAGATGTATGAATTACTTGCTATTATTAATAACAATCGTATTAAGAAGACAAAAATCTATATTCATGCAATTAATATTTCATGATAGGGTTCCGTTAGCGCTTGGATAGACAAAACATGATGTTAAAGACAATAATGATGTTTTGAACTAGAGCTTAACATATGTCTATGAAGATAAGAAAACTGCTTTTCATGATGGACAGGCTTATTGAGATCAACTATGTTCAGGGAAATACAAATTTAAAAGACTGTGTCTTTCTCTCTACATGATCTAGGAACAGCTAAGAAAAAGATATAAACTATTGCGTGTCCATAAATACCTGACCAATAACCAGACGGGAGAATAACTCAATCTATGACAAAAACTTGATAATCATATGCATAATTACCTATCCAATTTTCAGTTTACCAAATGTTACTAAAACATTGATTTGCATGATATAGTTAGAAGAAAGTCGTAACTTCTTACGATTCGCTAAATGCCGTATTCAAAGAATGAAACGCATGTTCATCGTATAATTGATGATAACAGTAGGTTAACATCAGATCAACAATGCGATAACCCTTGATACCTAAGCCATAAAATAGTAATAAGGGCTTAGTGTGGGAGTAGTTGGATTGGGCCTGATTCCAGATGTATGTTCGATTTAAGGCAAGACATATGTGATATGGTCAGATTGACTTATTTAATGGAGGTCTTTAGACGTCGTTCCACAGGCATCATATTGGTATTCGCTGCACAACCTTAATCGTCTCTTAACCTTTGTCATAGATGCGATTTTCCGAGTCAAAGGTATCTATCCCAATCGACCCACAGCTATGACGTTCAATGTTCAGCAATATGATAAACTAAAAGAAATAATCCTTCAAGCGACAAGGGTGAATTATATGACTGTTAAGAACAGCATGGATTGACTCGGTTTTCTTTCGCTTCCAATTGAAGATTAAATATATATATATAAATGACTTGTGGTACAACGCAGTTATTGAATTGGTTGTGTTAATAAGTGACATCGAAGAAACAGCGAAGCTTATGACAGATGAGAGAGTAACTTCATGACTTTTTATACCTGTTCCTGCTACATTGGTTCTGACAATGACAGGAATTATAATCTTGTTGACTGCGACGTCTTACACCATTCATTGATCAACCGAATAGCATTTCTCTGTATCTTTTGGGGAACAACATTGTCCTTAAAATATTTTCGTCTGGAATTTTCTATTCTGACTTCTTATTTTGAATAAATGCCGCACAGTTGTCACATGTTGCCCGTCATTACACGTTTTTGCTTTTTAAGTATAATTTAGACATGAGAGAATGATGATTTAGTTCTATATAATTTTACCCAGATATAAGAGTTAAATTTGATTAATATCTCATGGGAGAAATCTCAATCATTGACAAACGGCATGTTTAATCATTTAATCAGAAATGCAATTAGATAAGAAGTTATTTTGACATTTCTGATGAAGCGTGTCTTATTAAAACCCACAACAAATGTCTAATCATTTTTATAATATGATTAAATTAGAAGATGAATAGTTGCGTTTGTAAAATTTCCGGGATTCATTATTATTCAACACCTGCAAATTTAGTTAAAACCAAACGGAGCTATCCGGAGGTTTTAAACGTTAAATTTTGCGGGTGTTGAATAATGATGAATCTCAGAAATTTTACAAACGCAACTGTTTGTCGATATTGTAACATGACAATATCATGACCGTTAGTTATTAGCATTTCAAGAGCGAACTCTATATTTGGGTAGCAAACTCTGAGTTGACAGGATTCAACGTCTGATCCACTATTGTAAGAGGTGTTCGCATTTCTAAACAAAAGGGAATTCGAAGTGTTAAAAACATTAAAATAGTGTTCTTGTCATGCAAACTAGTTTTACAGGTAACGATGAGATCTTACGATTTTCACATGAAAATTGATTAGAGAGAAAACGGTTATTTATCCCATCAACCATCAGGAACAAACCCGAGTGAATGAATATCTTAAACTCGCCCAGACCATTGTGACGGTGACGCAATCATTATGAAATCATAACCGTTGGCCTTTGAGACGTCTTGCCATGGGAATGGCATTGGAAAGAAAACGGTCGCATGATACTAGGCGGCAAATTAGGAGAAAATTCGCAAATATTCAGAAAGGTTAAGTCACATAAAACTACAGCAAATAGAAAAGTGTTTTTGCCATCTACAGGAATGCGCAAGTTAAAAATGACAACAATGACAGTAAAAATTGATTCGGGCACGAATACTTGGAGACATCCTTCAAATCAACCAATAAGAAACGAGTAATTACCGAAGCCATGTTACAATAAAACATAAGCAAACATGTTATCTAACCAAAGAATTTCGACTACATGCATCTTATGCTAACAAAAAATGACAAATTACCAGATAAAAACTAAGCTTACTAAAGGTAATCAATGTTGTAATGCAACATCAAACTTGTTTTTATAAGTTTCATCAAAATCCAAACGCTTTAGTTCAAGTTATTGACTACCATAACCAATTTGTTACTAATATGATGATTAAACATCGTCATATAGATGGATCGCCTGAAACTTTATCCTTTGCAGGAAGTTGGAACTTCTTACATTTCATCGGTTGTTGTATTCAATTACTAAAATGCTGTCGTCTACGACAGATTAACAGTTATGATCACTGTAGGTTATTATCATTAGATCAGAAATGCAATATCCCTTGAAAGCTTAGCAATTAGTTATGACTAAGTGTGGGAGTAGTAGAGTTTTCAGATTCCAGATTGAGGTTCGACGTGAGGCAAGAAATATGTGATATGGTAAGAATGACTTATTTAATGGCAGTCATAGACATCGTTCTACGGGAATCATTATGGTATTCACTGCACAACCTTAATCATCTCCTAACCTTTGTCATAGAAGCGATGTTCCGAGTCAAAGGCATCTATCCCAAATGGCATACAGCTATGACGTTAGCAATATGATAAACCATCAGACATAATCCTTCATGCGATAAGGTTGAATTTATATAACTGCTTAAAATAATGTGAAACTGACTTGCGCTTCTTTCATTTCTCATGAATGATTGAATATTATGGACTTGTAGCACAACGTAGTTATTCAATGGTTTCTGTCAGAAAGAGACAGCGAAGCTTATGACAGATGAGAGAGTAACTTCATGACTTTTTATACCTGTTCCTGCTACATTGGTTCTGACAATGACAAGAATTATAATCTTGTTGACTGCGACGTCTTATACCATTCATTGATCAACCGAATGGCATTTCTCTGTATCTTTGGGCGAACAACATTGTCCTAAAATATTTTCGTCTGGAATTGTATATTCTGACTTCTCATTTTGAATTATTGTCGCACAGTTGTCACATGATGCCTGTAACTACACGTTGGTGTGTTTTAAGTATAATTTAGACATGGGAGAAAGATGATTTAGTTCTTAATGAGTGTACCCAGATATATGTGTTGAAGTTGAATAATGGCTTCTTGGAGAAGAATCAATCATTGACAAACGACATGTTTTAATTATTTTAATCCGAGATGCATTAGATAAGAAGTTATTTTGACATTTCTGCTGGATAGAAAGAAAACGTGTCTTACTAAAACCAACGATTTATGTCTTATCATTTTTATGAAATAATTAAATAGAATCTAGTCAAAAATGTTATCTAACTGAAGAATTTCAATTATCTTATGCCAATAACAAATGACAAATTACCAGACAAAAGGTTTACTTCAGGTATTCAATGCAGTGTAATGCAACATCAAAATTTATTTCATAAGTTTCATAAAATAAATCCTAATGCTTTGTCCAAGTTAAAGTAAATGATTTTCATAACCCATTCGTTACTAATATATTAATGATTTAACATCGATAGATGGATCGTCTGAAACTTTATGCTCTGTAGGAAGTTTGAACTTCCAACATTTTATTGGCTGTTGTATTCAATGACTAAAATTCCGTCCTTTATGACAGGTTAACATATTTGATTACTGTAGGTTGTTGATATCAGAACAGAAATGCGATAATCCTTGATACATAACCCTTGAAATTGGTAGTTATGACTATGTGTGAGAGTAGTTGGGTTGGTCTTTATTCCATATGTACATAGTATGTTCGACTTGAAACAAGAAATTATTTAATGATAGTCATAGACGTCGTTCCACAGGAGTTATGATGGTATTCACTTCAAGATCTTAATCATCTCTTAACCTTTGTTAAAGAAGCGATCTTCTATCCCAAATGGCACACAGCTATAACGTTCGATGTTCATCTATATGATAAACTATTAAACATAATCCTCCCTGCGACATGGGTGAATTATATGACTGCTAAAAACAGACTTGCGCTTCTTTCATTTCTCATGAATGATTGAATATTATGGACTTGTAGCACAACGTAGTTATTCAATGGTTTCTGTCAGAAAGAGACATCGAAGAAATAGCGAAGCTTATGACAGATGAGAGAGTAACTTCATGATTTTTTATACCTGTTCCTGCTACATTGGTTCTGACAATGACAGGAATTATATTCTTGTTGACTGCGCCGTCTTAAACCATTCATTGATCAACCGAATAGCATTTCTCTGTATCTTTGGGCGAAAAAACAATGCCCTTAAATATTTTCGTCTGACTTTTCTTTATGACGTCTAATTCTGTAAAACTGCCTCACAGTTGTCACATGTTGTCCATTATTACATGTTGATGTTTTAAGGTATGATAGAAACATGAAAGAAAGATGATTTAGTTACTTTGATTTTGATTTTACCCAGAAATATGTGTTAAAGTTGACAAATGTCTCATGGGAGAATTTTCAACCATTGACAAACGACATGTTAAAAATATTTTAATCAGAATATATTTAGATTATTTTTACATTTCTGATAGATTGGCCGGAATTGTGTCTTACTAAAACCTTAATTTATGTCTTATTATCCTTTTGATAATGAAGCCAATAAGAATGTAACCCAAAATGTTATCATACTTTTAAAAGAATTATATTTATCTTATGCCAACAACAAATGTCGAATAGCCCGACAAAAGGCTTACTCAAGGAATTGTAATGCAACATCAAAATTGAGTTCATAAATTTCATCGACACCTTCCTTATCAAATTTCAAGTCTATGTCTATCATAAACCTTTCCTAACAAATACAATGATTAAACATCGTCATTGATAGATTGCTAGTCTGAAAGCTTAGGCTTTACAGGAAGTAGGAATCTCCCGTTTTTCGTTTAGTGACTTGTTTCAAACACTAAAATAGCGTCATCTATGGCAGGTTAACAGTTATGATTACTCTGGGTTATTGATATCCGATCAGCAATGCAATTCTTACTTGATACCTAATCCATACAATAAGAAATTAGGATTTAATGTAAGAGTAGCTTGGGTACTAGTATTTGACACATGAGATAATTGATATTATAAGAATGACCTTTTTAATGGCAATCATTAACTTCGTGCTACGACTTGACTGTTGTTTCTTCAATTTCTACTGAATGATAGAATATTATGGACTCATTTTATATCAGTAAATTCCTTATGACAGTGAGGCACTCTGGTAAGAATCAAAGTTCTGACAGAAACGAGAGTAACGGTATAACTTTTTTATACATGCTCATGCTTCGTTGTATCTCATAACGACAACCTGCTAATGTCGTCGACTGCGCCGTCCTGGTCCTTCAAATCAAATTCATTGGCCTGGCAGAACAAAATATCCCTAAAATGTCTTCTCTGTTGTTTTACATTTTGACTTTTATAGATTTTGTCTTGCTGCCCTAAATGTCACTAAATGTTCGGTCTATAGGTTAATGCTTTTTTTATTATGATACATTTATACAAAAGTTACATGATAAAGTGTTAAAATATTTAACTAAAAATATGATGTAGTATTCTTCCGAAAATGAAAATGATCAATCAACGAAAAATTTATTGCAGTATATCTGAAGGTATTTTTAAATATCCTATTAGATGACAGGCATCATACGTCTCTAGGACTTTAAGATGATTAATAGACGCATTTAAACCTTGCCAAGATAAGTATATAAGTGTCAGATTAATATTTATATTCTCATTGTTTACATATTTCACTATTTTGTAGAAACCTTGTTAACAAAGTGAACAACCATGCACTACTTCACCAATGACTCGTTAAGAGTTATCCAGTTGTCGTTATATTTGTAATATTGTCTGATTATTCGAGGCAACAAATCCTCCATTCTAAGACGGTCTGACAGATTATATCAAATGTCTTTCTCGTTGAAATAGTCCAGTATATGTAATACAGTTAGAAAACTGGTGAGATTGGCAAATGATCAATTCATTGCTTATATAACTACCTCTTCCGAAAATATACAAATATATACATAAACATGTTACGTTCACAGAACATGACAACCCACAACTTATGTTTTATCATTTTCATAATATGATTAAATAAAATATAAGCAAAAATGTTATCAAACCAAAGTAAAAAAAAATATTGTTTTTTAAAATAACCAGATTAACGGCTTACTGACGGTATTCAATGCAGTGTAACGCATTATCAAAATAAATCATAAATTTCATCAAAGTCACAAAGGTTTGTCCCAGTTCAAGTTAATGGCTATCGTGACCAATTCGTTACTTATACACTGTTTTAATATCTTCATCGATAGATGGATTGTCTGAAACTAAATGCTTTGCAGGCCGTTGGAACTTCTTACATTTCATCGAATTGTTGTATTCAATTCTTACAATGCCGTCATCTACGACAGGTTAACAGTTATGATCACTGTAGGTTATTAACATCATATCAGAAATGCGAAAAACCTTGATACCTAAGCCACAACATCAGTAATAAGGGCTTAGTGTGAGAGTCGTTGGGTTGGTCCTGATTTCAGATGAATGTTCGACGTACATGTAAGGCCAGAAATGAGTGATATGGTCAGAATGACTTATTTAATGGCAGTCATAGACATCGTTCTACAGGAATCATTATGGTATTCACTGCACAACCTTAATCATCTCTTAACCTTTGTCAAAGAAACGATGTTCCGAGTCAAAGGCATCTATCCCAAATGGCACACAGCTATGACGTTAGCAATATGATAAACCATCAGACATAATGCTTCATGCAACAAGGTTGAATATATATTGCTGCTAAAAAAGCATGAACTGACTCGTGTTTCTTTCATTTGTGGTGGCATATCGCAGTTGTTCAATGTTTTCTTGTCAATAAAAGACATCGAAGAAATGGATAAAGCTTATGACAGATGAGAGAGTAACTTCATGACTTTTTATACCTGTTCCTGCTACATTGGTTCTGACAATGAAATGAATTATAATCTTGTTGACTGCGCCATCTTACACCATTCATTGATCAACCGAATATCATTTCTCTGTATCTTTGGGCGAACAACATGGTCCTAAAATATTTTTGTCTGGAATTTTCTATTCTGACTTCTTATTTTGAATTTATGCCGCACAGTTGTCACATGATGCCCTTAATTACATGTTGATGCTTTTTAAGTATAATTTAGACATAAGAGAAAGATGATTTAGTTCTTAATGATTTTACCCAGATATATGTGTTGAAGTTGAATAATGGCTTCTGGGAGAAGAATCAATCATTGACAAACGACATGTTTAAATTATTTTAATCCGAGATACAATTAGATAAGAAGTTATTTTGACATTTCTGATGGATAGAAAGAAAGCGTGACTTACTAAAACCACCAATTTATGTCTTATCATTTTTATGATATAATTGAATAGAATGTAGTCAAAAATGTTATCTAATTGAAGAATAACTCAATCTATGACAAAAAGTTGATAATCATAAGCATAATAACCTATCCAATTTTCAGTTACCAAATGTTACTAAAACATTGATTTGCATGATAAAGTTAGAAGAAAGTCGTAACTTCTTACGATTCGCTTAATGCCGTATTCAAAGAATGAAACGCATGTACGTCGTATAATTGATGATAACAGTAGGTTAACATCAGATCAACAATGCGATAACCCTTGATAACTAAGCCATAAAATAGTAATAAGGGCTTAGTGTGAGAGTAGTTGGATTGGGCCTGATTCCAGATGTATGTTCGATTTAAGGCAAGACATAAGTGATATGGTCAGATTGACTTATAAAATGGCAGTCGTTAGACGTCGTTCAACAGGCATCACAACCTTAATCGTCTCTTAACCTTTGTCATAGGAGCGATTTTCCGAGTCAAAGGTATCTATCCCAATCGACCCACAGCTATGACGTTTAATGTTCAGCAATATGATAAACTAAAAGAAATAATCCTTCAAGCGACAAGGGTGAATTATATGACTGTTAAGAACAGCATGGATTGACTCGGGTTTCTTTCGTTTCCAATTGAAGATTAAAGATAATGGTACAACGCAGTTATTGAATTGGTTGTGTTAATAAGAGACATCGAAGTAACAGCGAAGCTTATGACAGATGAGAGAGTAACTTCATGACTATTTATACCTGTTCCTGATACATTGGTTCTGACAATGACAGGAATTATAATCTTGTTGACTGCGCCGTCTTAAACCATTCATTGATCAACCGAATAGCGTTTCTCTGTATCTTTGGGCCAACAAACAATGCCCTTAAATATTTTCGTCTGACTTTTCTTTGTGACGTCTAATTCTGTAAAACTGGCTCACAGTTGTCACGTGTTTTCCATTATTACATGTTGATGTTTTAAGGTATGATAGAGACATGAAAGGAGGATGATTTAGTTCTTTTGTTTTTTATTTTACACAGAAATATGTGTTAAAGTTGAAAAATGTCTCATGGGTGAATAACCAATCATTGACAAACGACATCTTAAAATTATTTTAATCAGAATATATTTAGATTATTTTGACATTTTTGATAGATTGACCGAAAGTGTGTCCTACTAAAAACCACAACTTTTGTCTTATTATCCATTTTATAATGTAACCAAGTAGAATCTAACCAAAAAGGTTATCAAACTTTAAAAAAAATTATTTATCTTATGCCAACAACAAATGTCGAATAGCCCGACAAAAGGCTTACTCAAGGAATTGTAGATAAATGCAACATCAAAATGGATTTCATAAATTTCATCGACACCTTCCTTATCACATTTCAAGTCTATGTCTATCATAAACCTTTCCTAACAAATACAATTATAAAACATCCTCATTGATAGATTGATAGTCTGAAACCTTAGGCTTTACAGGAAGTAGGATCCTCTCGTTTTTCGTTTAGTGACTTGTTTCAAAGACTAAAATAGCGTCATCTATGGCAGGTTAACAGTTACTCTGGGTTATTGATATCCGATCAGCAATGCAATTCTTACTTGATACCTAATCCATACAATTGGTAATTACGACTTAATGTAAGAGTAGCTTGGGTACTAGTATTTGACACATGAGATAATTGATATTATAAGAATGACCTTTAAATTGCAATCATTAACTTCGTGCTACGAATTGACTGTTGTTTCTTCAATTTCAACTGAATGATAGAATATTATGGACTCATGTTACATCAGTAAATTCCTTATGACAGTGAGAGACTCTGGTAAGAATCAAAGTTCTGACAGATACGAGAGTGACTGTATAACGTTTTTATACATGCTCATGCTTCGTTGTATCTCATAATGACAACCTGCTAATGTCGTCGACTGCGCCGTCCTGTTCCCAAATCAAATTCATTGGCCTGGCAGAATAAAATATCCCTAAAATGTATTCTCTGTTTTTTCACATTGTGACTTTTATCGATATTGTCTTGCTGCCCTAAATGTCACTAAATGTTCGGTCTATAGGTTAATGCTTTTTGTTATTATGATATATTTATACAACAGTTACATGATAAAGTGTTAAAATATTTAACTAAAAATATGATTGTAGTATTCTTTCAAAAATGATCAATCAACGACAAATGTATTGAATTTATGTTTGAAGGTATTTTTAAATATACTATTAGATGACAGGCATCATACGTCTCTTGGACTTATGAACTAGTTTTGTTTAAAATACTTACTTTAAAGGGGCAGTAGCACGTTTTTTGATAATTTAATATTTTAAATTTTTCACTGATAATTGTTAATGCTTAATCTATTATTTTGATAGAGTCAAAAATCTTTTTACACAAACCATTTATCCATATTCAGAGGACAAAGAATGAAGATTAACATAATATTCATCGGCGGCCATTTTATGTGAACACCTTTAATTCATTTTGTGTAAGAAAAAGGAATCGCATGGCTAAACTTTACATTATATATTTGATTTATTACTGCTCCATTTAGTTTAAATACATTGTCTTCAATTGGAACCATTAATTTTCATTTTCCTGACATAACCTTATTTTCCCCCTAAACGTGCTACTGCCCCTTTAAGATGATTAAATGCGCATTTAAACCTTGCCAAGATAAGTATATAAGTGTCAGAATAACATTCATATTCTCATTGTTTAAATATTTCACTTTTTTGTAGAAAACTTAAGTGAACAACCATACACTACTTCACCAATGACTCGTTAAGAGTTATCCAGTTGTCGTTACATTTGTAATATTGTCTGGTTATTCGAGGCAACAAATCCTCCATTTAAAGACGGTCTGACAGATTATATCAAACGTCTTTCTCATTGAAATAATCCAGTATATGTATTACAGTTAGAAAACTGGTGAGATTGGCAAGCGATCAAATCATTGCTTATATAAATACCTCTTCCGAAAATATACAAATATATACATAAACATGTTACGTTCACAGAACATGACAGCTGACAAGCTTTAGGCAGTTCAAATGAACACGTGGTTATTACACACAAGCAAATTTCATGTGCATTTGCAAGCTTACAAACTTAGCTTGTAAACAATTTCGCATTTAAGGTGAAAGTTAGTTAAGAAAAGTAAGAAAATCTTTTGGAGTAAACTAAGAAAAAATGGGTAAATTCGTTATTTTCTTGCTGAGTCGAGCCAGCATTCCTGTAGAAGATAAATGGAAGATAAATTTAAACTTGGCTACTTGGGTAAATAAGGAAGAGATTGAGGTCATCTTTAACGTGATGTCAACAATTGTAAGTAGGAGTATCGGACTTATATCTCGCGAACTTAACACCATTTAAGTAAATGCAGGCGACGTATAGTCATTTAATGCCATACCATACGACGGGAAAATTGACCTGACTAAAAAGTTCATGGCATTACAATGTTAATGTTGCTACCCACGCACCTCCTAGTGTATGTTAGCAATTCCTTGTAACAATGTCATCTTTGATTAGGTAAATGGAAATGACACCGGGACAAATCAAGGAGTTGGAGTTGAATGAAGGACTTTAACTGAGGTTGGATTTCACACAGACTGTAATGGCATGTGTTGATTACACTTCTTCTAAATGGACTGGATGGAAGAAACAACTAGGTCAATTTGACAAGTTACATGTAGCTGTTTCATTTTACCTAACACGGTTAATTGGTTACTCTTTCGATATTAACCCTATGTAGTACATGTACTTCTTAACGAGGCACTGTATAAGTAGATGTGAAAAAGTAAGTCACTCTCTATATTATCCCACGCGTTTCCAGGAAACGAACTTAAAATTCCATTTCCGGAGCATTACTTAAAAGGTATTAGACCAAGCTCATAGAAGCTCTGTATTTGGATCAGTCAGCATGTGTTGATGTGAGGTTTTCAAATTCCTTTCAAATTGTTGTTTGTTTAGAAGGAAACGTGACGTGAATTTTGATACACAACTTTGCATCTTATATAATTGTAAGATAGATATTTTGATCTTTTGGGGACGGGTTGGATATGTTATCTTCTGTTGGCTCTTTTTGGGAAATAACTCAAGAACTGTAAGACGCGGCACAATGAAACTTGGTACATGTGCACAGAATAGCAAGCATTTGTAGATGTGCCATTCGGGATTTTCAACTTCTTCATATTATTTTTCTTCCCATGGAAACTTTTAATTTTTATGCCCAATTCTGTCATCTTAAATTATTCAAGATATTTATTCTGCTTTATTTACTCTGGGTGACATCCAGATCAAGTGAGTGATGGTACTTGTTATAGACATCAAACAAAAGAAGTGACATTTTTTCACATTTGCACGCATTAACAGTTGTTGTTTCTGCAATTTCAAAATGTGATGACTCCAAATTATAGCAGGCCCGTTTCGTTTCGACAAAGTAATTGAAGCTTTCCTAAAATCGCTATGTATGTTATATAACACTATTCTGCACAATATAAACGGGCTTTTCATTGATTCAAAACAGTAATTCTCCTGTTCCCCCCTTTTTTTCTGAAACAATATTGATATCAATCCGATAAATTATCCGAATCGTAAACGATAAGGTCATATTAATTACATATAAATAAAATATAAATTATTTCATCACCCTCCCAAAAATCATATTTGACGATATCTTGGATGATCAAAGACAAAATACAATTCTATATATAGCCTCACTGACATAACGAGCCCAATAATGGTCACCCATTTTTATGGACATTTTTACGTTTGAGATACGATGACACTTTTAGAGACTCAAGGGGAATAAATGCAATATTTCATCAGCTTCAAAGAAACCATAATTGACTGTGCCATTTCAAGCATATAGCTATCTCAATCTATGTGTTACTAAAACAATGATTTAACATCGTCATTGCTATAACGATCCTTCGAAAGGGTTTGCTGGGAAGGAAGTCAGAACTTCTCATGTTTCGCTGATTATTGTATTCAGAGAATAAAACGCTCTGGTCTCTGACAGGGTAATATTTATGATTACTGAAGGTTATTAACATCAGATCAGTAATGCAATACCACTTGATACCTTAGCCATCAAAGTGGTAATTACGACTTAGCTTTTAAGTGTCAGAGTAGTTGGCTTATTGATCCTGATTCGAGATCTATGTAGGACTTCAGCCACGAAATATGTGATATGGTCAGAATGACTTATTTAATGGTTCGGTCGTGTCACAAGAAAATATGACCGTAATCTTCTCTTAACCTTTGATTCAGAAGCGATGTACCGAGTCAAAAACATCCATCCCACATGATCCTTAATGCATATGGTTATGACAGTATGACATTCAGCAATCATAAACTATCAGACATAATGCTTTATGCAACAAGAACCAATGGTAAAAATAGCATAGATTGACTGGCGTCGCTTTCATTTCTATTGGATGATGGAATATTATGGACTTGCGCTTAATGAATGTTTGTGTCAGTGAGAGACACAAGTGAACCACAGAGAGGATATGACAGATGAGAGAGTAACTTTATGACTTTTATACATTTCCACGCTTCGATTAATCTAGCAATGACAAGAATGTAAATTTCGTTGACTCATTGATCCCATTGAGTAATTCATTGTACAGTGTCGCTTCGGGCGTAAAAAAACAAACAAAAAGATTTGGCATTTTACATTTTGCATCACTGCCTTACAGTTGAAGCATAATGATCGGTCTATGCCTTTTCATTTACAGTTATTCTTCAATTATAAACCATAAATATAACTTTGATAAAGTTTAATCTTTCGAAAAAAAACTTAAATGGCATACGTCATGTTTGAATAATTTCTAATATCCTTTCATAAGGAGAGAATTTATCTAAATCGAGAAGTTTTCAAACAATTTTGATATCTTATATCAATTGAAAACAAATGTAAATGGATAAATGTATCATGATACATGTTTAGTCCTAGTAATTAACATGTACATTTATCTTACCTTACAGTAAAATACTCGTTTTTGATTGGTTGACGATCGACTCGTTTTATCTTATGTACACCGCGAGTCTCACCTCTCACGGTGTACAAATTTCATGTACCCCGCTGCCATAGCAACAACTCCTCTCCGAGAAGAGGTGTCGCATAGGATTAAAGATGACGTTACCAAATGACGCACGCGGTGTCCAGAGGTTACATACGTTCGATCAGCTGTTTTCGTGATTATTAATTATACATTTGTTTTCTCGTCATTTTAAGTTTTGTTTGGAACCAAATTCTACATTGCATTACTTGCACATGATATAGGATTAAAATCAAATAGTTTTTCAGCATGTTAAGTGTAATAGTTTTACGTAACACGATTCATAACATTGCAGTCGGGTTGGGCGACGCCATTTTGTTTACATTTAGGGTCAAGGCCGTTCATGCGGTGATGGCTCATCCCTTAACGGCAGTCAAACTTAAATGGATATTTTTTCTTCTGACATGACGGTAAGATAAATACGTTGTATGCTTCTCCCTCGGGTAATACGGTCTGATGTACCATCTTTGTAGAAATGTCAGCCCTCGCCTTGCGGCTCAGGCAACATTTCTACAAAGATGGTACATCAGACCGTATTACCCTCGTGAGAAGCAAACAACTTATAATGTATCTATTTTCAGACATTATTACATAAATTGGGAACACTTCAGGAAATTTCCTGATAAACTGCGTCTTAAATTATCAACTATTTTTAGTTGAATGAAATAGCGCAGTGTGACGTAAACGTAATAAATATATGTAGAAGTTTGCTAATAATAAAATGTATATATGGGACTCCCCTCCGTGTTTATTCTAAGCCCTGTAATAAACATACTGTTGAGTCCACAGCTTACCGACACACAGTAAAATAAACATCAATGTTTGTAAACCGTCCTCTCCTCCATGAACTCTGCCTGACTTGGTGAGTTGGCCATGTGCAGAGAATTGATAAACAAAACATTGCTCACTGTAGCTTTAACCAAAACTAAATCACTACCACGAGGAAGTTAATTGCGTATAATTAGAAGATGTTGTACTTGTGTTCCTCTGGGCAAGGGATAATCATCCTCGATGATCCAGGGTATATAGAAAACTCTCCACTATACAGTTTGACTCTTGATCATATTTCCTGATATTTCCACACCTTGATTATCGAGGATGTGGAATAGTATGCAAGTAAGTTAATTATTGGCGCGTCCGTACAGGAGATGTTGTCTTATTCCAATGGTGTGGGTTCAAGGAAGTCGACTAGAAAGATTACAATACTTTTGTTGTTATTGCGTGACCCCGAGTATATAACAGTTCACTTGTAAAGCTCCTTAAAGACACATAGGTATGCTCAAAGCGCTCTATGATGAAAGTTCCTAATGATAGGCAAGGCTATACTTGAGTTTTTTAAAGAATCGATCCCCTTCAACTTTAATAAGATGAACATCAATAATGCTTGATGTTTTATTTCAAATATCATACTTTAAATATTTTCTTATTTTTTACCCACGTGAGTGTTAGTTTACGGTAATTGTTCACTTGTCAATCGTTGTATTTAATAGTTGGCAACAAAGTTACCCAGACAAGATCTTCACGGCATAGTTCTGTGAACTTTTCTTGATGAAATCTTATATGATCTTATTTTGTTCGTCTTTATTCTAGATCATGAATTGTACATCAGAAGCGTTACCCCTGAATAAACCAATACTGTTTTATTATATGATTGGCTATCCGTGTTATCAGTCACTAGTGACAATAACAATGGAACGTGTTATCAGTTACTAGTGACTGATAACAACAATGACCTGACGTCATCGAACACTGCTCTGACGCAATGACACGCTCATGACATCATGTTGTTGCTTTGGCGACGGGTTTTCTTTGGAGCCGATTCAACGTAAATGCACTTCAATTTTGTTAGAAATACAACGATTAAATCATAAAATAAATAGAATTTTTTTGTTTTCTTGACAAATACCATGTTTATCTCATCTCGTGAGGCAGAAAAATTATATTTTTCACTCGTGGCTGCGCCACTCGTGAAAATGTAAACTTTCTTTCTCACTCGATGAGAGAAACATGGTATTTGTCAAGAAAACACGAATATCCTCTAAATATTACCATCCTTCAAACGTTAACGTTGTATAGGATATCAGTTATAACAATTCTCAGCTCAGACTGTATGGCTAGCGCTCTAGTCAATACCTGACCCAAATCGTGATACGATATATATGCTTTTTGTATCTGGTTCTGAAATGAAACCACCTTCACAGTCTTCTTTCCACCTAACACAAACCCCCTATAGATTTATCACCATACGGCATCTATATAGTAATTCATCGTTCTAATCATTTAGTCTTGTCATTAATCTTTGATCATCATTGAAGCCATAAGTATAAACATCCTGATATTTAATGTGCAAAGAGCTTGTCATCTTCTAATGGTTATTATAGAGTAATGTCAGACGGTATACTTAGGATCCCACCACAAGCCCTCTGAAGTGTCAGTTTGGTGACACTTAGCTGTTTGTTCACAGCTTTGAAACTAGACACGCTCATGATCTGACAACTCTGGTTTGCTATGAGTGCACTAGTGTGAAGGGTGCTTGTACTATGATATGGAGTTTGATTTTGGAGCGTTTAAGCGTATCTTGACTAAGTTTTGGATCATTTGTTTTAGGGAACGGTTTTAAACTTCAGTAACTATGTGAACTGTTCATGTCATAGTATCAAGTGTCGGTTGTTACCTGGTCTTACATAGTTAGCAGTAACATTCAACTTAGCATGACTTAGTCTACTAAACATAGTTTAACTTATAATCATATGCACATAGTAGCTACGGGGCTAAACTCAGAGTGATTTTTTTTCCCAAATAACAGTGAAAAAATAAGTTTGAAACAGCACTCCTATACTGAGTCTAGTAAGGCCTAGTAGAGGGTCGCGACAGCCCACGTATCGAATCGACCAATCAGACCTCATCTTACCAAGCCACAATAGTCTGCCTTCGCACGTATAACGTTGGAGGGTCATAGGTTGCAGAAAGGTCGGCTAAAACTAACTTTAAAAAGTCTTCCCATCACAATTCTAAACATTAACCGCCTCAACGTCATAATCAATACTTGTATATGGATATTGATGTAAACTCGACTGTCATTCAGTTTATATCGGCTTTTCTCGTAATCAACCTAATTTAAATCCAATTTAACGTCTTCTAAGGTACAGTTACGTTTTTTACATGTAAAACAATATTTTGGTGTGCCAGAATGTGTTAGGCTGTATGCACAAATCATGTATAACAGTGTTCGCTTAAGTTCGATTCATTTAATCAGTTTTGTGCCAAAATTATGTTTATTAGTAGATAAAGACAAATCGATCTCATACTGAAAGAAACTCATAATACTAGATGAACATACTGCGCCTAAAGTGCAACATCTCAAATGTCTTCATTATCTAATAAGATTATCATTTCAAAACATTGCTCGTAAAAACTTAAGTTAACATAATATTTACAAATATTTTTTATTTAAAGAAAATATTTAATTAAAACAATATTGCAAATATAAAACTATATTCGTCTATTTCTAATAGAAACGGTTTAAGCAAACAAGTTATACAGTCGTTCAAATTGAATTACAAATCAATCCCGGAAGCGCCTTCTTTCCACGTCCTTCACAGCAGGATGTCAACAGGATTGTGTTGTTTTCGGCTACATTTCACTGAGATGACTTCTGCTTACTGGGGTGGAAGCATGACTTCATTAAAGATTACCCTTCCCAATTAGAAGTCTGTTTTGATTGACAATCGGATGTTGTTAATCCTGGTCACTCCAATCGGATAATCAGTCAGTTCCACAAACGGAAACAGGATAATTAACCCCAGTACTGTTAAACATGCGGCTGCGGCAAATCACGGGATAACGGTTATCAACGTTGGGTCTAGCAACATGTGTGTACGGTAAAGATTTATATAAGGGTTATTAACCCCAAATGATGTCAATTATCTTCGATTATTTCGAGATGAACTTGCAAGTTGGATAAATATTCTTCTTTCGAAGCTGTGTACCGTCAACCATTTTTATAAGATGCAAAATTAATGTAAAGTTGATAACGCTTTCGCTGCAATTTGTAAGTTTGAACGTATTGGTGATTTAGATTTGTTTAATTTTGTATACCTATAAAGTAAGAAGATTGATTGTTCTCGATTTTTGCAATTGTGTGAATGAGGGTATAGCATAATACGTAATCACTGCTAGTCTTTGATTTATTATATATCATCCCTTACTATATATGATTTAACATACACGTATTTTTTAATTTATTGATATATTACTATCAGCTAATTCTATCACAATCTTGCACATAATATTCATCAAACTGGAAGTCACCAAAATAATGTAAATTTGTAAAGAGATGTCCCTCGGAGGGGAAAAATAGAAAAATCTCTGCCTCAACAGGAACCATTTGAATTCTTCCAACTTGTGTTGCAGGTGTAACGTTTCAAGAAACAAATATCAATGACTTGTTAAATAAAATGCGATGTGTAAGTGTTAGAAATAAGATTAAACATCTTTTAAAATGATACCCTGAAGCGAAATAATTAAACAATACTTATTCATTGTGAACAGTCAAGCTATCTAATGAAGGACCAACGCCGAAAAGTCAAGTCATTTCACCCAAAAAGTTGTTACCGAGAAGCATTTTTCTTGATTTTAATGAAGTTGGACCTTTTTACACTTTTAAGACGGATAATTGAAAACTGTGATGTTGGACGCCAACACATTTGAAAGACTTAGTGCTAAAACATATTCAGTTTAACACTGCAAATTGCAAGATTAGTTCACCGCTCCCAGAACACTAGGGATAAGAGGCTTAGAAGATGGACTCAATGTAATTTAAAGCAATGTGTTCTATCATTGATTCAGAGGCAGTCCCCTTCGTCGCTGCATTGATTTTAACAAGTCGTTACTGTCGGAGAATTGAAAAATAATGTCCAATTATCTCTTGTTATTCGTTTGTAATACCACGACCGTTTGAGAGGGAATTGGATCGGTCATGAACTCCCTTCTTTACTGGCCTGGTAATTGATTTGTGGTGTTTTTAGATCAGAAAGATAGAATGTATATACGTTTTGATTCCATATATTTACATATATTTTGCTCTTGTATGGATATGTTATCCTTTGATAACAACTTACTTGTGAAATAATTATCCAAATTATTTGTTGATTGTTTTCTGGGTATTAAATACATCAATTTTGATTTGAGCATGCATAGCGTTTGATATTCCAGTTTGTTTGTATTCCATTGCTTTACATATGTTATTGTATCGTGTTCACTTCATTGGGGGCATTTAGCAGTAGGTAAGATGAATACTGGAAATCTCTGTGGATTTCTTTCTTATATTCCTTATTCTCAAAAACGTTTTCTTTAAAATACCTCTTAACTTGTACTTGTTTTATGTAATTGCTAGTTTGATGTGATTTAAGGTATTAGATAAACAGTTATTGAAGGTTGAAATAGATCAAATTATTATGAGGGTTCAATTTTTTTTAGGTCAATTTCAATAATTTAAGATGTAATTCGCTGCACTACATGCGCGTAACGTAGTTCAGCAATTCAGATTTCATCTTTATCACATTGGTTTCAGAAGCAATTTTGTTAATATTTAGATATAAGATATCAGCATGCCTACTACATACGATGAATTGTTCTTGGTGACCTCTGATAAGGAAGTTTTCAAATTCTATTGTCATAGATTAGCTTTGATTTGTATTGATTCGCAAGCCTGTTTCATATCAGACACATTTTAGCATATAATTCAATGACTTATATAAGTGACTTGTTCAATTCAATAATCTGCATATTTTAGATGATAACAATATATAACTTTGACGCTTCATGAAGCTAATGTACATGTAAGAGAACTACAAGTGCTGTATTTTACTTCCTCGGTTACTGTGCAGAATAAAACGAATGAAAAGTAGCATATAAGACGCCTTCAATTTCATATACGTGACTGGATGATTGTGCAAGTTAAAGGTTTGTTATGGGTGAGCTATAACAACATATAATACCGGTCTAATTGTTTTTCTGTCTTTAATAACAGCTCTCCATAAAGCACACGCTTGTTTTGATGTTGGGAATGCTGGCGTTTACAAACAGGCATATTTTAGTGATAAGCCAAACGAGGGATGTATAAATATAAAACTCCATCTCGAAACAGCTTTGTTATGTAAATATGATTGTAGAATAATAACAAACGAGTAAAATGCCTGTCGCCACTTATCATCACCCCCATACCCACATGTTCCCATATCTCCCCCCCCCCCCCTCTTTACACTCGTTCCAAGTCCCCTATCCTTCCACAATCAGTTCCCTGGCCATAGAAGTTACAGTGAACACAAGTTCTCGCAGACTGGCATGGTTCGAGTCAGCCTTGGTCTTCTGGTCAATAGTTCCATGCTGATGCCTGTGAGTACTTCACTATTTGGTACCATATTATACTGTATAAACAACTGGTTTAGTTCGCGACTTGATTAAGACTCGCAGATCAATAGTTGTGTCATCATTAACTTTTCATGTTGACATTGCATCGTCTGTAAAGAATAAGAAGTCAGTGGTTACCGTCATCGATAGCTGTAACTCTTACATGTTTCTGTTGCAAAGATAGGCTGAAATTTTCCTGTGAAACAACAAATGTTCTTTATTTTTATGGCATTCGTTTTTAAGATCCAGTCATAGCAACATGTGCTAAAGGGTTAAGACTTTCCGTTTTCCGTGTCACCTTTACACACTAGCTGTGTTTTAATACAATTCTTTGTTACGCAATCTTAATGAAATTTGAATAAGCAAATAATGGTTCCTTTCATTAATCAGACGTTGTGTCTACATGTTACAATGGTGATACATGCAAAAAGGTTTATCTATTTCTGTTATTCCCATTTGGCCTTTAAATAACAACGTTATGTGTTACTTTTCTCTGTTACTCATTTGGAACGAACTTTGTTTTGATTAAACAATTAATTGTTTCTTTTATCGAACAGATTATTTGTCTTGAAGTTCTAATCATACAATTTTCAAAGGGTTAAACTGAAATTTCTTTTATTTCTACCTTTCCCCTGTGACAGCAACATAACTAAATAACTGTAAAACCAAAATTACCACCGCAGTTGTTTTAATTGAAAGGTCAAACAAAGGTTTGACAATGTTTTATCTATCTCGTGTGATTCCTTTGTGGTTTTCACAAAGATAGATAAAACACATCCTCTCTTATCTGAATTCAAAGGTCTCTCAGATGAATTCTTCACATGATAAAATGTTTTCAAACTACTTGCATGCAAACGTTTATAAACAGATAAGACCTTTTACTAGGCTATAATTCACAAAGTATATTCCTAGTTCAAAAGATGAAAGTAAGGCTTTACTAATATAAGGTCCGATATTATCATGTTTAACGGCACATGCAATAACCAATTTTTTATGTTACCATCATTTATTTTGAAAGTCACATAAAAGTGGGTTTTGTTTCGTAGTTTTAAGTAGGTTTCAACAAAAATTCAACCAAATGTCATTAACAGTAACCACTAGATGGGGATGGTCCCGCTCTCTCGCGTAAACCTTATACATATCCATATTTATCATATAATGGAGGGTGTTATCGATGCAATAAAGCTATCTGATAAACTTGGTATCCGATTGCATTAAAATCTGATAAAGATGCAAATTAGGTCAAAACACGAACTATTTTCTCAAAACTCCATGCATGTCATGCGAGTCCTAAAACGGTCACTAACCATTGATAACGTCGTCGGGAGTTTTCAGGTTTTGTGTTTCTATCGAATAAGATATCGTACAAAATCCGTCAGGGTAAACTTATCACGCATTCGTATTTTAGAAATCATAGCTTGGTTATCCAAGCAGTTCAAGTTGTTTTAATCGTTGGTTAAAAAATATAACGATATGCTACTAACAATATCGACTATCGAAAAAAAAAATGTGCTTCTATTTTCGTGAATAACATAGGCATAGATCGCTTTGACCGTGTCGGTTACCAACTTATCAGCAAAAACAAATCATATTCTAGTGGTAGTACAGATTATCTAGTAGTGGAGTAACAAACGCAACAACCTCACCTTCGCAAATAGTCGGCGTTTGGTCTAAGGATACCGTAACTGAACTGGCGGAACAACAATGACAATGCAGCTTTTCAAAATGCAGTTAGAGTTACTTCCCCTGTTGTAGCGACGTTGACAAGTGGTTCTTAAACATTTTGTGTTATAAAAAGATACAATGTTTACTCGTGCACTCGGAATCAGACTGAAAATGTCGATAGATTGTAGAAGACGTTTCTAACACTTGGAAAAAAAAACATTTCATGAAGGAATATTTCTAGACTGTTCACAACTATACATCGCCGACAATATGACCTTCACCTTGGTTTATTGTGAAAGCAATTACTCCGCGAAATGTAGGTCAAACATATTTTTAGAAGGAATCATATTTTCGTTTAAACCCGTTTATTTCTAAATGACATTATATGATAAAGAAATTATTAACCTCGTGTGTTTCCGTATCATTAATATCATATAATAGGAATAAAAATATATGTATTATGCTCGCCAAAGGCTCGCATAATACAAATTTTATTCCTATTATATGATATTAATGATACGGAAACACACTCAGTTAATAATCTCTATATATGCCATACATAATGAACCATCAACAATAAAGCCCCTTGGACTAAGCTTATTGAATACTTCAAGTTAATACATCATTTAGGACCTGGATAAATCCTTTTCGTTTATTTCAAGCACATAGTTTTCTTGTTGATAATCCGCGTTAATGAATGTTGTTGACGTATCCTCTTATTTAATTTCTAGCTAATCATTTGGAAAATCGGGAAATAACCGATTATAGTCAAGCCGCACCTCATGATTTCCAATCTTGTCAAGCTTTCTGGTATGTCTATTAGTGTAGGTGACAGACGTATAGAGAATATGCCAAGATCGCGTCTCCTGTCGAATCTTCAGTATCGGCTTTCAATAAAGTAGTACCGAAAAGATGTAATTAGAACGTTTGCTTTAAAAATGCTTAATCTTCCTCGACATTAATCCGATCTTGTAGGGAAGTTGGTTTGGGGAGTTGACTTGATGGATAAGGTTTTTAGTTTGATTTATACACAAAGAATAAATGTACAATGCGCAATATTTGACTGATAGGACTTCTGCTGTACCTGAATTACTATTCACAAATAATGATAGTAAAATTTCACAAAGATGAACATGGAGTAGGATCATTTAAGAAAGAATGTCTTTGGTTGTTAAGAGTAAACCTGATGGATAAGGTTTCTGCTTGAAATATTCACTATGAATGAATTATGTATTGTTCCAAAAGCTGATTATAGCCTAATAAGGTCAGATGAAAAAGTTGGTTACACTTGATGGATGAGGAATTCCAGCTCGAAACTGTAAACAATGAATGAGTTAAGGTGAAATTTAAAACGCATGAAATCCGAAAATAAGACGATGAATAAGTGATTTTAAGATTTTTAGCTAATCAGGTCTGAAACACCCGATGGGTTTATTGAATGTCACGGCGTCCGGCGTCCGTCCATCCGTCCATCCCTAAACTTTTCACATTTTCGACTTCTCCAGTTTCAAAAGGTCTAGAGAGCTGAAAAGCTGTGTGTGGACTCCTTGGCCAATGAGGATTCTAAATTGTAGATTTCATGACCTCATGACCCAAAATGGGGTCACAGGGGTCAAAAAATTAAAAACTTATTTTCATCTCCTTCTCCAGTTTCAAAAGGTCTAGAGAGCTGAAAAGTTGTGTGTAGACTCGAGGATTCTAAATTTTAGGTTCGGTGACCCCTTGGCCCCAAATGGGGTCAAAGGGGGGTCAAAACCTTTTTCCATTAAAAGTCTGATAAGCTACAGAGCCCATGGCTCTATTTTTAAGAGATACTGTAGTTTTAATCAGGTCATGAGATAAAGTAGGCCGTGACACTAGTGGTGTATAGGGCTTTTATACAAAAAAAATTATGCCTTTGATTCCATCATGTAAGAAAGAAGATCGTTGGGGTAAACTTTATTGATTAATCACATCCAATTAAGGTATGTACAGTTAGCGATTAATGTTAAACTTACAAAGGTAATGTTAATCAGACTCCTGTAGTAATGATTGTTGAATTTAACTTCACGAATGTTGTCGTTTAATGCTACACAGGTGTGCAAACATGCTGTCTCGTTCAAGACACTTGGAAGATTAACTTCTGTTGTGCTAATGGTACGCTTATAAGTAACCTAGGGAAATGGTAATCATTTGGACTTACACGATTATCAATTTTAGCATGACTGACAACATTTTAATGCTGTGTTTAGTAAATGATATATCGTGATCAACACAAATGTCAATTCTTTCCACATCAGAGTGTTTGTATCCGACATGCTCTTACAAAGAGTAGTGCCAAGATAATATCATTCTTTTAAAAACTAGACTAAGAATTGAAATTATTAGCGGAACCCGAATGTGAGGACGCGAGATTCGATGTACTAATGATTAGCCAGTTGTCAGAGATAAGTGTTTACTTCAGGCGTGGTTGATCAAATGATTCGTCGACCTTTGACACTTGCTATTGACCGAGAAATGACTCTGAGAAATGTCTTTGAAAACGAAAGAATGTGAATATAAGGAGTGTTACTCTAATTCTTGAAAAAAGAGATACAAACTTTAATTCAGCTCAGTGATAAAGACAAAGCGTGATCCAACACCAAATTTACAATATAACATGCAAAGAACGCGTTTCAAGAAAGGAACTTACCCGTGCTGACAGGTGCTTGAAATGTTTCATCAACCTCTCGGAGTTGGAATTGATTGACATTGCTTTACATCAATGCTGTCATTTGACCTAAACGGCCAAGCAGTAAGAGAGATTTAATCCAACCGTATGATATGAGTATTTGGCCTTGATTGATACCAGGGTATTGTAGGAGATATGAGGGTACAAATACGTTGATGTAGCAGAATGATAAATCATGAACTCAAAATGACAAAATAAACAGCAGGAACATGCTCACCTCTCATTAGGCTTGTTCTGAATTTCTAATTATTATCATTTCTATCGTTCATTTTCATAGAAAAGGGTAGGGTCCCATTTTATACAATTGAATTTTGGCTTTGGACTTGTTGGTGATAATTGGCATGATTGCAATGTAATTAAAATTAAGTTGTTCTTGATAACACCCAGAACACAAAGGCCTCCAAATTTTACCATACGTCGATCTCATACTTATAAAGGGAGGTAAGTCACCAGGGTTAATTTCATACCGCAAATTCAATCAGGGCGCGACA
The DNA here is from genome assembly GCA_916613615.1 of Steromphala cineraria. Lineage (NCBI taxonomy): Eukaryota > Metazoa > Mollusca > Gastropoda > Trochida > Trochidae > Steromphala > Steromphala cineraria. Next base: position 56,899,562 of record OU744729.1, read on the forward strand.
CTTCATGATCATCTGAATCAGTAATACATTTGATTAAATAAACATACATCTGGGTCGGCGTTCGGGGATTACAAGAAGCAAACTGTAACCTTGGTATCAAATGCCACATACACAATTTGTGTGATATATTCATCCAAGCTATAAAAAAAATATAGGGTCTCTGAAACTTAACCATGTATTCCAGAAACGATTTATTGTCAAATGTGATTAACAGAGCATTAAATCTCGTTAATGTAACCGCTTGGATTTAAAACCAAAGCGTTTGAAGGGTCATTTACAATAATATGAAAAATACAAATATTCAAATATTGATTATCTCTTTCATATTGCCACATAGTAATTGATTTTGTTATGCTTTAATTGACTTACTTATAATCTCACATATTTATGATAAATGTTCAATAAATCAATTCATCTACATGTATATGCATTGGAAGAAATTAGGCGAATTATTTGTTATTGGCTTTGTTGGGAATATGTAGAAGGGACAAAAAGTGGATTTCATTTGATATGTCATTTGTTATATTTCTTGTACAATAAACTCTCAAAGATTTTACAGTTACAATTCATATTTCTACTGTTTATCCATGGCTCCAAGATATTAGATTAAGTAATTCAAAACTCTGAAATTAGCGATATTATTCAAATTATTGTCAGGGCGTGTGAACCTTGTGAAAAATCCAACTTTTTGACACTTCCTTACTTCAGATATTTTCTTAAACGGTACATGTACTGGTTTCAGTCAAATGAATAACCTGAGGTGTTTGGTATGAAAGTGTTCTCCATATAGAAACAGTTCTTAAAAAGCAATAAAACTTGATAGAAGTTTTTTTAATTCCATGATGCTCCAAAAATTGTACGTTGGAAATACTTAAAGGCAGAGGAGAAGTTGGTTTATACCTTAATAATGTTGAGATCTGCTTCATTGTTGTCATTTTCCATCTGCTTCATCGACATGGATTGAACAGCCCACTGCGAAATGAAGTTACTTTGTGGATGTGCAAGTAATGACACTAGTTCAAGGCGAAGGCACGTCAACTGCATATGTAACAATACAAACCTTGTACAATATGTCATCATGTAAACTTGCCAGAAATGGGCAAATGTATTTTCGGAGAGTTCTTCATTTCAGCTCTTTTTCCATTTGTATCCTCTTTAAATTTAATTTGGAATACTAATCATATGTTACCCAGTTTTCCTTATTTCAATGCTGATATAATCAACGTCACTACAACAATGTTTGTTGATGGATGAATTGATCGCAATTTAAGGAATGTTCAATGTATTTTTCAAAAGGCACAATATAAGCCTTGTTATTTTGCCCAGTTTACAGTAAGTGGTGGGCTTTCATTTTGCGAAGTTGTCCATTGATTTTTTCAAAGTCTTGTTAATATTATAACCCTTTTCAATTCAACTATTTTGGATGATGGATGAATGGATCGCATTTTAAGGATTGTTCTGCATTTTCACATCTACATCTACAACTTTGATGTAACCTTTGTCACAACAACCATATTTTTATGGATGATTCGATTACAGTTAAATAGATATTTGATATTTTTCAAAGCCTTCATATTACTCATGTCCCTACAAGCATACATGTAGTTGCCTATATAAAGGTATCACATCTTAAGAATGCCCCTTTATGTTCATAACCCAGGTTTAAATCAAATACTAGTATTGTTCCCGTAAAGATCAAAAGCGTCGCCCATCCTTTATTCCGCAATAAAGTATAGTTTTTCAGTGACGTCACGAAACAATGGCCCATGACGTCAATAACAATCGGCTATGACGTCACCAGGTATGGCCCTGTTTGAGGACTGTCAATTGCGGCCGGACGTGATTTACATAATATGTTTTTATTTTGAGTAGAAAAAATATAAAAGGTTGAAAATCTACTAGAAAAGTAATAGAGTAGCCCTAACCATCATGTGTTTTGCAATAAAGTATAGTTTTGCCCTGAACTATTTTAGCCTCAAACCATTCGGCCTTCGGCCTCATGCTTAAACTATAATAGTTCAGTTTAGCATAAAAAAGTGACTATAATATTTTTAGCTCATCAGGTCTGAAAGACCCGATGGGCTTATGGAATTTCATGGCGTCCGGCGTCCGTCCATCCGTCCATCCCTAAACTTTTCACATTTTCGACTTCTCCAGTTCCAAAAGGTCTAGAGAGCTGAAAAGCTGTGTGTGGACTCCTTGGCCAATGAGGATTCTAAATTGTAGATTTCATGACCTCATGACCCAAAATGGGGTCACAGGGGTCAAAAAATTAAAAACTTATTTTCATCTCCTTCCCGATGGGCTTATGGAATTTCATGGCGTCCGGCGTCCGTCCATCCGTCCATCCGTACACTTTTCACATTTTCGACTTCTTCTTCAGAATCAATGACTCTAGAGAGCTGAAATTTGATGTTGAGACTCCTTGGCAAATGGGGAATTCTCAATTGTAGATTTCATGACCTCATGACCCCAAATGGGGTCACCGGGGTCAAAACCTTAAAAACCTATGTTCATCTTCTTCTCCAGTTCCAAAAGGTCTAGAGAGCTGAAAAGCTGTGTGTAGACTCATTGGCCAATGAGGATTCTAAATTGTAGATTTCATGACCTCATGACCCATAATAGGGTCACAGGGGTCAAAAATTTAAAAACTTATTTTCATCTTCTTCTCCAGTTCCAAAAAATCTAGAGAGCTGAAAAGTTGTGTGTAGACTCGAGGATTCTAAATTTTAGGTTTGGTGACCCCTTGCCCCCAAATGGGGTCACAGGGGTCAAAACCCTTTTCCATCAAAAGTCTGATAAGCTACAGAGCCCATAGCTCTATTTTTAAGAGATGCTGTAGTTTTAATCAGGTCATGAGATAAAGTAGGCCGTGAAAGTAGTGGTGTATAGAGCCTTTATACAAAAAAGAATTATACGTTTGATTCCATCATGTAAGAAAGAAGATCGTTGGGGTAAACTTTATTGATTAATCACATCCAATTGAGGTATATACAGTTAAAGCGATAAATGTTAAACTTACTAAGGCGATGAACTTGTTAATCAGACTCATGCGATAAAGATGATTGTTGAATTAAACTTCATGAATTTTGTCGTTTAAAGCTACACAAGTGTGCAAACATGCTGTCTCGTTCAATACACTGGGAAGATTAACTTCTGCTGTGCTTATTAGGTCTTCAAGACAAAGTCTGGAAGACCTATTGTTTTTATCCGATTTCTTCAAGTTTATAAGGTCTTCAAGACTACGTCTGGAAGACCTATCCGGATTTTGTATTATTATTATTTGTACGATTTTGTGAGAGTGATTCTGACCTAACCGATCAATGGATTTTCATGAAACTTCCAGGACTGATAGCGTATCACGTGAACTGGCTCTGCGAAGCTTTTGAATTTCGAATTTCAATTTGTTCTTGAGTTATCGCCCTTTGAAGTTGAAACTTCATACCTCAATTTCTCGAAAACTAAGAAAGATAATCGCACAAAACGTTCACCAAAATGTGGGCATCAACATTCCCCATCAAATAAACACATAGCCGTTTTCGGCCGTAATAATAGATTTTTTGCTATTTTCAAAAAACTGAAATTTTGGTGCAATTTCGCGATTTTGACAGTACTCGATTTTGAAAATCTTCTTCTCAATAACGGCAAGACATACAGCAGTGTTTGATAGCTCAAATGAAAGCTAAAAGAACTGCTAAGAAAGTATCGAGCCGTTTTTTGGAATTTTCATCTAGAACGTGAGTTATCTGCCCTTGAAAATGGACATTTTTTTAACGTGAGTTATCTGCCCTTGAAAATGGACATTTTTTTAAAGCATCATTTTTCATGTTACATTCAAAGGGACATTACTCTGTAAGGAAATGTGAAAAATGAAATCTGGTTGATGCATTCTGTTCTACAATGATGGTTGAACAAATTCACTACAGATTATCATTATATAAAAGTTGATATTAAAGGAAATATGTGGATATAAAGAGATTTTTTACATTTTTCGGCGATTTTAACATTTTTCGAGGGTTATTTTACTTTGAGAATTTTAGTTGGAAAACTGTTACAGATAGAAGTTTTATCATTGATGTTTTGTGAAGCAGATGTAATGAGTAGACAGAAAAAAATGTCAACAAGTGATGATAAACAAATTTCTGTCCATGACCGGTCCTTGAATATTGCGGTTTTGGGAAAATCCTCATTTTTAGCACATTTCAAGGTTCCACAGTTTCTTTATTAATAAAGATATCTTTTAATTGATTGTATTTTCACATACGCCATTCCAAGCACAACATTTGCTATGTTGTACTTTATCATACAAATTTTGATAGTTAAGGAGATAGAAGGGCCAACATGGAGTAGGGGTAAAAAAATCTTCAAATTTCAGTGTTTTCTTTACATTACAACGTTAAATCACATGTATCTCGAAAACGGTGAGAGATAATTTAACCAAATTTTTTTCTGCTACTAGGAATAATATTCTCTGAAGAATGGTGTCATAGCTGATATTGACCACCATGATGAATTTTTCTGAAAAGTCTTTTACACTGAATATCAAGTGGAATTTGGTCATTTTGATAATGTATTAGCTACTGTTTAGCTCTTAGACAAAAAGTCATGTGAAGGTCAAACACTTTGTGAAGGTCAAAGAGGAATCTTGAAGACCTAAGTATTGACGCGTCAATCCTAGTTATTATTATTATTTGTACTTTTTTTGTGAACGAGCTACAGCTCAAACGGCTCGATTAAATTCGTCTAAACTTGGCATGCAGATACCCCTTACCCTGGAATCGACTTGCTAAGCTTTTGGGCAAAATCGACTCATACATTAAAGGTCCAGTTCGATTCCAAAATCGAAAATTTAACATTGATTTTTTTTTCAAAATGCACTTAGAGACTTGAAATTTTTTTTCAAAGAAGCGCAATCAAAAATAATGAATAAAAGTAAACAAGGACAAATTCGTAGGTCACGTGGTTTGGCCGCCATCTTGCTTTAAGTGCATTTTCGACCGTTTCCGACCCCACCCGCCTTTGACAATCTTCTCCTCTGAAGATACTTACACCAGAGAGCTGAAATTCATACTGAATGTAGCTGAAGTATTGTAGAGTAAAACTTATGTTTTTTAAGATCCTAACGTCAATACTTTTTGTGTTGTGACCTTTCAAAGTTGACCAAAATCGAAAAATCGCCAACTTCAAGGGCAGACAACTAAAAAACCAGACCGTACAATTTAATGATTTTTGCATGAGAGTTAGACATGAGCAAGGTCTTCAAGATAAAAGAATAAAATCGCTCGCGAACAGTCACTTCCGGTCAGGAGGAAGGGTCAAACTTTGTATTTTAAAAAGTCATGTTTTGGTCGGTATGGTCTAAACCTCTTTAACAAACATGCATGTGAAGGTCAAACATGCATGTGAAGGTCAAACAGTATGTGAAGGTCAAACAGGAATCTTGAAGACCTAAGTACTGCCGCGGCAGTCCTAGTGATACGCTTATAAGTAACCTAGGAAAATGGTATTCATTTGGACTTAAACAATTATACAATTTTAGCATGACTGACAACTTTTAAATGCTGTGTTTAGTAATGATATATTGTGATCAACGCAAATGTCAATTCTTTCTACCACATCAGAGTGTTTGTATCCGACATACTCTTACAAAGAGTTGTGCCAAGGTCATGTTGTTCTTTATAAAACTAGACTAAGAATTGAAATTATTAGCAGAACCCGTATGTTAGGACGAAAGATTCGATGTTTTAATGATTAGCCATTTCTCAGTGATATCAAATAAGTGTTTACTTCAAGCGTGGTTGATCAAATGAATCGCCATGTGCTATGGACTGAGAAATGACACTGAGAAATGTCTTTTAAAACGAATGAATGTGAATATAAGGAGTGTTACACCAAGGCCTCCAAATTTTACCATACGTCGACCTCATACTGATAAAGGGAGGTAAGTCACCAGGGTTAATTTCATTCCGAAAATTCAATCAGGACGCGACACTTCATGATCATCTGAATCAGTAATACGTTTGATTAAATAAACATACATCTGGGTCGGCGTAAGGGGAAATGCAAGAAGCAATCCGTCACCTTCATGTTATAATTGAGATAAATCTAATGTCACATTCACAATTCGTGTGATATATTCACCCAATCTTTGTAAAATAGGGTCCTGGAAACTTAAACATGTATTCAAGCAACGATTTATCGAGTGTCTAATATGATTGACGTAGCAGAGTATTAAATCTCCTTAATGTAACCACTTGGATTTAAAAACCAAAGTGTTTGAAGGGTCATTTATAATAATATGAAAAATACAAATATTGATTATCTTTTTCATAGTGCTAGTAGTAATAGATTTTGTTATGTATAATTAACGTGCTTATGATTTCACATATTTGTGATAAATGTTCAATAAATTAATTCATGAATTTATTTTCATATGAAGAAAATAGGCGAATTATTGCTTGGTGCCCCATTATGATTTGATTTTTCTAAAACTTTTCTGAATTCTCTGTATATTACTCTTGATATTTTCAAAGGGAAGCCGCGCCAATCACATGTGTTGTATCCAAATCAAAAGACCAATGAACAGAGCTGTAGCAAAAAATGCATTACGTCATCATGTGGGTTATACAAAATAATTGGCACATTAAACTGTGGAATATGATTTCGCTTTTATGTTATATTAAAAGAGAAACAATGTTTTCTATTAAAGATGCTGATAAATGTTTACAGACTCAATCAAACATCTTCATTTGAAGAAGAGTCTGCATTTGTTCCAGATAAAGCATTAATTATTTCGCATTCAATAATCGTAGAATCCACTTATTTATAACCCACGCGATTTAATTTCACGCTGGGCTCGCCTGGCGAATTAAAAGTAACGTTTGTGTAAGTACGATGGTGACATCGAAATAAGACTTATGTTTAGATAGTTTATGTTTAATAGGTAGATCACTTACGACCACGAGATAAGTCATACTTAATGATGTCACTAAATGTTTACGTTGAAAACATGTATTTATTATTAGAGTACTGAAATTGACTCATGCTATATTTAGAATATGACCTACATCGCTGGTTCCAAACGTTAGTTCAGGGGACCTGAGTTGAAATCCCGTCAGATCATCGGAAAGTATTTTCTTTATTATCCGTTATACTACTGTTTATAATTAACCAGCATGACACGGAGATATCGTTTTGGCAGTACGTTTTGCACAATTTCCTGTCATTGTCAACGCTACATGGCAGCACAGTGCTTTTCCTTCAAGTAACTACATCACAATGCCACAACATCATAAACATAGTGACCTCACTCTGCAATGACATCACTGTCTTGAACATCTAGTGTTGTTGTGTTCAGAGATTTACATTTATTCTCTGAGATGTCAAAAAGAGTGAATTTGTATGATAAATAGATTGTCACCCTCGTGTATTTTGATATGAAATATACCAACAATCGTTGATGAATGTAAAATATATTCATAACTTTCAGCAATTCGTGCAATTAATTTTGTGAAGTTAACTTTGAGTAATACTTGTGTTAATATGAGTGCTGTTATCCAGTGTTGTATATTCACTTATCCCCCGAATTGTTCGACAAATCACAATCTCCTTCATCCGCCTATGTGACACAAAGCATGCCTTTTTAAAGGTGTTCTCGTTTGTTATTGGTTTTGGTAGGAATATGAAGAAGGAACGAAAGTTGGATTTCATTTGAAATGTCATTTGTTATATTTCTTGTTCAATAATCTCTCAAAGATTTTAAAGTTTCAATTTATATTTCTATTGTATATCCATTGCTCCAATGTTAATTAAGTAATAAAAAAAATATTTAAAGTATTCTTTATTTGTTTTGACGTGTGAAACTTGTAAAAATCCAACTTCTTGACACACAATCTACATTTGTTTTCTAAAATGGTACTTGCACTGGTCTCAGTGGAATTGTTTCCCTGAGGTGTTTGGTATGAAAGTGTGAATCTTGATAGAAGTTTTTTAATTCCATCACGCACAAAATTTGTTGGTTGGTTTATGCGTTAATAATTTTGAGATCTGCTTTATTGTTGTCCTTTTCTATCTGCTTAATCGACATGGATTGAACACCCCAGTGTGAAATGAAGTAACTCCGTGGACGTGCAGCTAATGACACTAGTTCAAGACGAAGGCAAGTCAACTGCTTATGCAACATGAAGAACATTGGACAGAAATGGGCATATGTATTTGCGGAGAGTTTTTCATTTCAGCTCTATTTCCATTATTATCCTCTTTTTTTAAATTTTCAGTTAAATATATGCTGATACTTTTTAAGCCTTCATATAACCCATGTCCTCACAAACTTAATTGCCGATATCTATAGGTATCAAATTTTAAGAAAGTTTAAATCAATTACTACCAGCGTTTTTATTGATGGAGATGGTTTATGTTTTGAGCTGTAGCCCCCAAAGGAATAGTTAGTGGGTTAATGCTTAACTCTTGGGCGATATTTCAGCCATTAGGTCCCTAAATGTATAGGAATTGGCTCTGTGGTCCATGTGAGGATAATGCATCACATTTAGAATATCCTACAGTGATGCATCAGGTAAAACTACTGTTTGCTTATTCAAAAATGTGTATAATCGCATACAACACCACAGGTTATGTTTCAGATTAAACACATTACAATCAAAACGAATGAGACCGTAATTCATCAAAGTGCTGTGAATATTTGAAACGCCCCTTTAATTCTGTGCAAATAAAATATGTCAGTTATAGTGGCAATATGATACGAAGTTAACAGAAAGCTGGCATAAAAACTGTCTTTAAATTCATGTATCGTACAACGAGGATTTGAACCTTCATTTTTAACCATCAACTGACATTGTTGGCAATAAAAGTCACTTAATAATTTCAAATAGAGAAAACCAAAAAAACAAACAAACACACTGGAGGCATAATATTTTCACTTACGACGAGGCCAGATCCCAAAAGTGTGACTATCATGTAACAGACTTGCAAATCAGGGACCAAATTACAGTATTAAGTTTCTCGGCAACTTAGGCTTTCTTTGGATTGGAAAATAGATAGAAGATTTTGTCTATGCGTGTCCGGAAAATAGATAGAAGATCTTGTCTATGCGTGTCCCTAATATCTTACTTGATTTAAATTTGAGTTTGTGTGTCATTGCCTGAATCCATTTGTGTTATTGCTTTGGGGTCCAGAGACCCCAAAGTTATGTAACATCTGATATTGAAAACTAATGGCAGAAATTTCTCTCTATATTACTCTTGGAAACTTCAAAGAGAAGTTTCAGCCAATGATATTTGTTTTAAGCATATCCTGGTATTTCAACGACCAATGGACCGTGCTGTAGCAAATTTATACCCACGTGACCATGTGGGTGGTACGAAATAATTGGCAAGCTTTAATTTGGAAACTGATTATTATAATAATGCTATGATGTAAAGTATATCGTAAATTTTCCAAAATATATAGATGAGCGTTTACACCATTAATAAATATCAATTTTGCATATGCATGTGAGCTGTTTTGTAGTTATTCGGGCTACTTTTTGCATTCCACATTCGGAAACGACATTCCATTTTTGTATCAACTAGGAATTCGGTTCCTCCAATTCTTTTTACTAAAACGCGAGCGCTGAATGTCCCGCCTTGTCAATGACTGATCGTTCACTCAATGCATCTCACGTTTCACGGAAAAAATTATACTGAACAGGCAATTTTCAAATTTCATGTTTCAAAACAAACTTTATGGATGATTTATTTACGATTTAAGGTGTCTTTCGAAGAAAGTATTAATATAGAGCCTAAAGTATGACAAAACATTCATAAATGTCATCCTATAATATAATGAAAATTATGAACTTGTAGCTGAGATCATTTCTAAATTGTTCAGCAACTTTCGGCTGTAATTCGATCAACACTCAATTAAGGAAAATTATTCTTGCAACATGTAATTAACCTGAAAGTCAATAGCACAACTATTTATCTTCTAGTTAATCACTGGTTCTTGTATTAAACTCAAAACTAAATTTGAATAACCGTATTATTGTTTAAAAATGTATATCATAATTGAGATAGGAGACGTATCTATCATTGTTGAAATTTAAACGGAACGAACGAGTCGTTTAACTATGTACATAACTATCAAAACAAAGAGCAAAGAACATGCGTCTCCGATTGGAACAATTTATTCAAGTAAAAGTCCCCGTCCCTGTCCTCCCCTAAATCTCCTGGTTCCATATAGTGATACATAACCGGGTGCACCAAAGCTTGCCTTTTTAAAGGCTTTTCTTGTTATATTACTCGGTTTTATTAGTTAGGCACTCTGTAACGTCTGTCAGCAATTGTGACGAGTACTTGTCGTTGCTTTTTGCAAGATATTATTCAGTTTGATTGCTATGCCGCATAAAGCAAACCAAAGGCTGCTCAATGTTGCCAAACTATTTTCTCCCTGCATATTCTGATATGATATAAAAAGGACAAACAAATTTGATATGATCAGTGCTTCTTCAAAGCTTCTGTGATTATGTCAACCTTTTCGTTTACAGTTTGGTACATGTATACTCTCCCAAAAAAAGAAACGCATATATAATTTTTGAAGAATTTTTTACTTCACCACACGTGTCACAAAATGTCCATAGTACAAAGCGAAAATTTACATGTTTATAGACAAAGAGTATGCCAAGAGAAGAACACTAGTTTTAGGTTTGTTTCCGTATATGTTAACCACAAGATTTCGTCGAGGTAAGTTTAATGAATTCCTGTCATTTTCAAGAATTCTTGCTTGACATTTCATTGAAAATTAAATAACCAATTGATGGATTCCCTATAATGCAATTTCCCCAAATCTTTCTGTAATGCAATGACCAGTTCTTGGTGTGTCTCGGGCGTACTATGACGTTGACGTACATGTTTATTTAAATCATATCGTTGATGCTTTATTTGGCTTGAAATGTAGTGTTTGAAAAGTCATAAACAACTTCTCTCCTTTAAATAGGCAGGATTATGAGCCATCTGACGCTCTGAATTCAAGTTATCATACTCGAAACGCTCCCTTTGGTTTAAAATAATCTGATGCAAGTGACGTTCATGGACGTTATTGAAATTGTGATTTGCTTTTCAAAGTCTTCAGAACCACCAATTAACCACATTGCTAAATATTGTATCCCACACCATCACACTGTCTCAACCGAATCTGTTGACTTGTGGCATAAATCATGGACAAAATTGTCCTTCGTTTTTAGAAACTCAAAGTCTCCTAAAGTTTCTTTATGTTCAAGATCTTGATTGTAAAAGGCCACTTAATAAAATTGAGTTCATTGAAGCCAAAAACAGGGGCGAAAACTGGCCTTCGTGGTCGAATATCGACTTGATGGAAACTATTTTGTACAGTTTGGTGGACTTTTGATCCCAAATCAGGGATGTGTGAATAATTTGTATCCCTGTGGCAAGAGAATGAATAAAAATTGTGACCCGGATGTAGAGATTTGGGGTTTTGGTTACAACTCTTTGATGCACTCATCTCTAGCTCTTTTGACCGGAAGTGGCCTGTAGGAAGGAACCAATAATGCACAATAGGACGATGATGAATATTTTGATGCCAGACTACATGTAGTGTGAATCATGAAACTTCGGTTTCAATTTCACACTCGACAACGTTTTCATTTCCAACACTTTGTCGATGCATAATAGTAGCCTTGGTTCCATTTAAAATGGAAAAACAAAATTTGAAACAATGAGTGCCTTTGGTTGGTTCAAGGTACCATATGATCTAGCGTTTACTCTTATGTGAATTCTGATTTAGAAATTTTCTAAATAATGTTTTTCCAAAGTAGTCTTCAAATGAGTCTCAAATAAACAAGAGGTATAAAATTTTCGATTTTATGTCGTATTCCACCATATATAATGGACGTTTGGGAAGAAAATATCACATTTATATTTTTTTATTTGTTTTTCCACTGTGCAAAAATTCTCAAATTACAAATGAGTTTCTTTTTTGGCAGAGTATAATTTAACTTTAAATAAACCTTCTTATACAGATTCACATGGCAGATTTACCAAATGTATGCAGCTTGAAGGAATAAAAAAAATGAAACTAGACACTGTCCATGCCTCTCATAACAGAATACGGGGAAATTCCTTTCCATCTCGCACATCATCATCTTTGATGACATCTAACCTATTTCCTTACTTATATGCTCTGATTAGTAATCAGAGTAAATGGTAGCGTATGTGAAGCTGACCCGAGGCCGTGATAGAGCAGATTACATCGGAGGATCAGTATGTCTATTTACTTCAATTGCCATCATCACACTGGCTTGTTTTGTCACTTCGCGCATCTGTACATCCTTGTAATTGTGTTTATCCTATGACGTTCGTATGAACGTGACTGTGAATATTAAGGCCAGTGTATATCTTCAATTGGACACAATCAATGTTTGACTGTCTGGTGTTATGATTAACAATTATCTTCTATATCCGTGTCAATTTAATCAAATGCGTTTTTCTGTAATTTGGGATTGTTTAAGCCTGATGAACGTCACCAACGACAGACAAAAACCTTCACTGTCTCCTTAATAAGTACTTGAGTTCTGTCCTGCTGTTCATTATCCTATGCATAATGTACTTTAGGGATGATGTTCTATATTCAGAACACGAATGGCTATTTTCCAAGGACATAACAATTGTGATACCAGTATTTAACCCTAAGTGTCGTGAATATTTTAACTATGGAATCAGTGCAAGTATCTATGGATTCATATACCGTTTTACATACAAGTATTTTGAATAATTACAGTTTGACTGCATGTTATTATGGTGGCTTAAATGTCTCATGACAGAGAATTCCTACTATTCTTTAAATATAACCATGTACTGTGCGAAATTTTTTCCATCAATATACTATTTTGTTAAGTTGTTTTCAAAAAACTTAACATCAAAATAGTAACCACTAGATAGAAAAGATCCTGCTCTATCACGTGAACCTTATACACATTCACGAATATGCCACATATAGACACTCTCCAATGAACCATAAACAATAAAGGCCCTTGGAAGGATTGCGGTTATTGAATTCTTCAATCAATTCATGCAACAAATTACACATTAAGGACCCCGATAAATCCCTTTCATTTATTTCAAGAACAAAGTTTTCTCGTTGATAATCCGTGTTTATGAAAGTTCTTGACTTTTTTTTTTTTTTAATCCTCTTATTATATATTAAGGTATTTATTAGGAATATCGGTGAAATAATTGATAATTGTCAAGTTGCAACTAATGATTTCAAATCTAGTCAAGCTTTCTAGTATGTCTTTTACTGTAGGGGACAGTCGTATTGAGAATACAGCAAAACCGCATCTCCTGTAGAAATTTCAGTATCGGCTTTCAATAAAGTAGTCCTGATAACATGTCATTAGAACGTTTGCTTTAAAAAGTGCGATCTTTAATCCGATCATGTAGGGAAGTTGCGTTTAGACAGTTGACTTGATGGAAAAGGTTTTTAGTTTGATTTATACACATGGACTGTATGTTATATTCACAAAGTTGAACATTGAATCAGACCATGTACGAAAAAGGGTTGTAAAGGGACATGGTCTGTGGTTAGGACTCATGTTGGATGTATTCACAATGAACGAACGTAAAATATATCAAAGATGAACATTGAATCAGATCATGTAAGAAAGAATATAAATGTATATATAGGTTGCTGAGAATAAACCTGATGGATCAGGTTCCTGCTTGAAATATTCATAATGAATGAATTATGTATAATTCCTCAACCTGATTATAGCCTAATAAGGTCAGGCAAAAAGGTTGGTTACACTCGATGGATGAGGTTTTCCAGCTCGAAATTGTAAACAGTGAATGAGTTAAGGTGAAATTCTAAACGCTGCATCTGGCCATGGGATAAAGGGGATTGTTGATATGTTGTCTCTACCCGAAACAATCAAAATGAATAAGTAAATATAATGTAATTTAGATATATACAATAAGCTTTTAATGTTTAACATTTTTAAGTAATATCCTCTTTTTCAGATCAACTGATGGAGATAGTTGTTGAATTTAGTCGTTCTTATCAAAGTTGTACACAATGTATGATTTAATCTGATTTTCACAATGTCAATGTACTTGCTGTACTAGGCCTTTTGAACAAGGATGTTGTCAGAGTAGACATAAAGGCTAAATGTAGTATAGGTAGTATTATTTGAACAGCACTCATACTTTAGACAGAATGTGAATACTGGATCTTTTAAGTTATTCAATGGGATAGTAAAAGTGTTTCTTTCCACGATTATTAGTTTGATTAACCTACTGAGGTTGTATCTTTATTTTAAGTTAGTGCTGGAATGTTTGATTCAAAGGTTCCTGATGTCATCTATGGACAAAGTTTATTCTTCTTGTAATATTACTCTATCGTAGACCTTTATATTCAACTAATCATTCATTCACTACATTTAAAACCATGCCTGTTGTTCAACAGTTTCTTGGTGTAAATAATTACTAGTTTGATTTCACTCATAACATTTAGATTTTATATCATATATCAATATGATTTTAGGTGTACAAGTATGCTGTCTCATTCAAGACGCTGGGTAGCTAACTTATAATGAAAAGCTAATAAGTAACCTAAGGGAAGGGTAATTATTTGGACTTACACTCATGGGAATTTTTATTAGCACGACTGGTACTTTTTTATGCTGTGTTTAGTAAATGATATATTATGATCAACACAAATGACATTTCATTCTACTATATCAGAGTTTTTGTGTCTGACGTAAACTTACAAAGAGTTATCACATATTAAAAATCTTGTATAGTTCTCCATATAATTAGACTAAGAATTGAAGTTGTTAGCAAACCCTGGATTTAAGGACAAGAGATTTGATTTATTAACCAGGTGTCAGAGATATCAAATAATTATTTACTTTAAGTGTGGTTGATTAAATGATTCGTCGACCTTGGACACGTGATATTCACAGAGAACAATCATGGCATTAACTGAGTTTGAGAAATGTTCACTGAAAATTAATTACTTTTCTTGTGTAAATATAAAGGGCGGAACTCGAATTCTTGAAAAAAGACAATTTACCCCAGTAAAAGAGGCAAAAGCGTTACCCATCACTCCAATTGCAAAATAACATGCTAAGTACACATTTCAAGACTCACATTGGTTGACATTGCTTACATCATTGCTGTCATTTGACCTAACGGTCTATCAGAAGTTCAGAAATAGAACAATCGTTTCATAAGATTCATTGGCCTTGATACATATCAGGGTATTGTAGGAGATATTAGGATATTATTACGCTGATGTAGCTCAAAATGACAACATAAACAGTAAACAGGTTTATTCTGATAAACAGCACGAAGCCGGAGAGTTCTGAATTTCTGATTCTAATCATTCATAAAGTTATTATTTCGTAGAAAAGGTTGTGGTCCTATGTTATACAATGTTGTCTTAGCCTTGGAGTTTCTGGTGATAATTCACAAGAGATGTAATTGAAATGAAGTTGTTCTTTTTAACACCCAGACCACCAATCCTCCAAATTTTACCATATGTCGACCTCATACTAATAAAGGGAGGTAAGTCACCAGGGTTAATTTTATACCGCAAATTCAATTAGGACGCGACACTTCATGATAATCTGAATCCGTAATACATTTGATTAAATAAACATACGTCTGGGTCGGCGTAAGGCGAAATGCAAGAAGCAATCTGTAACCTTCGTATTATAATTGAGACAAATCAAATGCCACATACACAATTTTGGGTGATATGTTCATCCAAGCTATATAAAATAGGGTTCTGAAAACTTGTCCATGTATTCGAGCAACGATTTATCAAGTGTCAAATATGATTAACGTCACAGTGATTAAATCCCCTCACGATAAATGCTTGGCTACAAAAACAAGGGCTTGAAAGATCCATTATTCTATTTTTAAAACTGATTAACTGAAAAACTTATAGTGATTACATATAATGCTAGTTTTTGTTATGCTCAAATTTATGAAAGAGTTATAAAATCACATTCTTATGATTAATCTTCAATATAAATTTCACGAATATATTTTAATCGTAAGAAAATAGGCAAATTATTTGTAATTGGCTTTGTTAGGAATGTTGTTGTAGAAGGGGAAAAAGTTGAAATAGTGCGCTAATCTTGATGTCATTTTGAATATATTTCTTATAGAGTAGGACATCCATCATCCGTTCTGATTGACATTAAGCAATATTTTTAAAACTGTACATGTTTCAAAAACGAGCATGTGAAAAATATATTTCATTTGACATATAATTTCTTGGAAAATTGTCTCTTAAAGATTTTATAATTAAAATATTTATTTCTCTTCTTTATCCATGGCTCCAAGATGTTAAATAAAGATATATTAAAAGTTTTGTTGAAAACAACTCTAAAAAATTGTACAGTACATTGACAAATTACATTACAAATGGTATGACTTCTCTGTCACTAGAGATTTCAACCTGCACAGCAACATGCATTGAAACTGTACAAAACTCTTGTATGTAAATAAGTATATGAATCCATAGCTACTGACACTGATTCCACAAATAAACTGCTCATAAACGACACTCAGGAATAGATATTGGTATTATCATCACTCTCTCCTTGGAAAGTAGGTATTCATGTCCTGAATACATAACATCACCCCTATGGTACATTATGCATATCATAATGAACAGCGGGACAGAACTCAAATACTTATTTGGGTAACTGTGGAGACCTTGATGTGTCCTTCATTGATTCTCATCATACTTAACGCGATTTGTTACAGTACAGAAAAATCGCATTCGGTTAAATGTACTGTAATTGTTAATCATATTACCAGACTGTCCAACATTGATTGTGTCCAATTGAAGACATACACCGGCTTTAATATTCATAGTCATGATCATACGAACGCCGTAGGATAACACAATAACAAGGGTGTACAGACGGGCGCTGTGATGCATCAGGCAAGTGTAATGATGACAAATGAAGAAAATAGACAGCCCGATCCTCCGATGTAATCTGCCCTATCACGGCCCGTTCGGCTTCGCATACCATTAAATCTGATTGCTAATCACAGAGCACACAAGCAAGCAAATAGGTTAGATTTCATCAATATTAAGGACGCACAAATATAAAACTGTGATGATGATGTTTGAGATGGTAAACACATTCTCTGCATCATAGAAATGAGAGGTGTAGACAGTGTCTAGTTACCATTTCATTCTGTACATACGGTTGCCATGTGAAGCTATAATTAAACTTAGATTATATGTACAAAGCGGTTAACGAAAAGGTTGGAATAATCACAGATGCTTTGAAATAGCCATGATGATTTTTATTTTGCTAATATCATATTAGTTTTCCACATGTTTCATTTGTACAAACCCTATTATTTTAGGCAGTTAGAATGACCATAATGAAGAGGAATATATTACCACATCATTTTAATTGTGATATCTAAAAGTGAGCTGTGAAGAAAGTTGTTAATTTTTATAGGTAAATAAACTTGTTGAATTCTGCAGGGAAAATATAGGACTACAACATTGCACGGCCTTTTGTTCGCCAGCTACGTAGATTTATGTGGCATACCAATCAAACATAACTAATATCTTGCAAATGAAGCAACAACAAGAACTCAACACGATTGCTGAGAGATGGGACACAGTGTCTGGCTAATAAAACGGAGTGACATCATAATACAAACAGATTAAGGCAATGCCAATCCAAATCGAATTTAAATCCAATAAAATATTTCGGAGACGCATAGACAAGATCTTCTATCTTCTATCTATATTCAAATTAGAGAAAGCCAAAGTAGTACAGTATTTTCTGAGAAACTGTATACTGTAATTTTGTTCCTGATTTCCAAGTCTGTTACATAATGGTAAGAAAACACATTTAGGATCGGGCCTCTGCGTAAGTTAAAACATTTTCACATTGGCAAACAGGTTTGAAGTTACATATGTATATGGAGGCTTTTGACAATATCGAACATTTCTTAAACTATCCATCAAACACATGGTTGTAGAGACACAGGTTATATCAAGGTTTCAAAACTGTTGAGGAATATTTAAATGAGATCTGTAAAGTGAAAAAGGTTATTTCAGTTTTTTAGCAAAAGCAAATGAAAATTTCATAATGCAATCTAACAATCCATCAGTAAACTGCTCAAAATATCAAGGGTTACATTGCTTCTTTTGGAAAGTAATTGGACATCCTTGAGATATGATCACTGCATCCATCAGTAAACATTAATGCTGTGACATTGACAATATAAGCCTTGAAATCATAAATAATTACGTAAAATGTGATCTACTTTCCTAATATACTTAAAATGGGAATGATGGAAATAAAGCAGAAACGAAGAACTCTCTGCAACTACCAATCCTCATGTCTGGCATGTGTACATAATGGCGATATAGTATTGCACAAAGTTCTTCATGTTGCATATCCATTAGACTTGCCTCAGATTTGACCTAGTGTCATTAACTGCACGTCCACAGAGTAACTTCATTCCGCACTGTGTGATTAAGCAGATAGAAAGGGACAACAATGGAGATCTCTGAACTTCAGTCCTGCCTTAAATAATTTCCCAATGTGCACATTTTTTAACCTCATGGAATGGAAAATTCAAGATTCATAGCTTTTTTAGAACTGTTTCTTTATGGAGTACAATTTTATATCAAACACTTCAGGTAAATCTTTTCACTGAAACCAGTGCATGTACTATTTAAGAAAATGTATGAAGACTATGGGTCAAGAAATTGGATTTTCTACAAGATTCCCACGCCATGACAATAATGTTGATGCAATTTTCTTAACATAAATATTTGTATCAACTAGATAGAAAAGATTCCACTCTATCACGTAAACCTTAAACACATTCATGAATATGCCATATACAGACACTTTCTAATGAACCATAAACAATGATTGGAATGATTAAGGTTATTGAATTCTTCAATCAATTCATGCAAACACAATACATATTTAAGACACCGAAAAAAACTTTTCATATATTACAAGAACACGTTTTCTTGTTGATGATCTGTGTTTATGAATGTTGTTGTTAAATCCTCTTATTTATTTTCTAGATAATTATTTGGAAGATCGGTAAAACAATTGATTATTGTCATTAGATGGTTTCAGGATTACTTTATTGAAAGCCGATACTGAAGATTCTACAGGAGACGCTCTCTCTATACGAATGCTAACTAAACTGATAGACATACCAAAAAGCTTGACTAGATTGGAAATCATGAGGTGTGATTAATGTTTAACTTACTGAGGTGATTTACATTTAATCAGATCATGTGATGAAGATGATTGTTGTTGAATTTAACTTTGCGAATTTTGTTGTTCTATTTAAAGATGTACACAAAGTGTGCAATTATGCTGTCTCGATAAAGTCGATGGGAAGATTAACTTCTCAGAGTGTAATGTCTACCAAGCTCTGACAAAGTGTAATGTTAAGGTCATGCCATTCTGTATATAACTAGGCTTGTGGTCGAAATTATTAGCAGAAGCCGTATATGAGGGAAATGAATTTGAAAATGAATGACTTTTTTCACGTGATTAAAATGGGCATAACTCTAATTCTTGAACAAAAAAGAGACAAAGGCAGTAACAGTGACAAAGCGTTGCTCAGTACAGTTATGAAAATAAAGTTAGTGAATATATTTAATGCTACAAAGTAATAGACTTTGTAAGGGTCTAATTGATGTACGAGTTATAAATCTCACATTTCTATGATTAATACTCAATAAATACATTTCACGAATTTATATGAGTGGGAAGAAATCAGGCAAATTATTTGTAATTGGCTTTGTAAGGAATTTAGTTTAAAAATTTGGCCAATCTTGCTGTCATTTTGAATATATTTCTTATAGAGTAGGACATCCATCATCCGTTCTAATTGACCTAAAGCAGTGTTTTTAAAACGGTACATGTTTCAAATACGAAGATGTGGGAATAGGATTTCAGTTGACATGCCGTTTGTTAAATTTCTTGTACAACAATCTTGTAAAGTTCTTACAGTTACAATTCATATTTCTGTTCTTTATCCATAGCTCCACGATGTAAAATTAAGTAGTACAAGACTCTTAAATTAGCGATATCATCAAAACTATTGTCGTGAGGTGTAAACCAAACTTTTTGACACACAATATTCATATACGGTACATGCACTGGTTTAAAGGGGCAGTAGCACGGGAATATACGGTGATGTCATAAAATCAATATAAATGGTTATAATTGAAAGACAATGTATTTAAACTAAATTAAGCAGTATTAAATCATAGAACTTTAGCCATTCGATTCCTTTTTATTACACAAAATGAATCAAAGGTGTTCACACCAAAAAGGCCGCCAATGGACTTTATTTGAATTTGTTCTCTGACTATGAACGATTGGTTTGTGTAATGAAACTTTTGACTATCACAATAATACATTTAGCAATAACATACTATAATGAATGAAAATTTTGAAATATAAAATTCTGGAAAAAACGTGCTACTGCCACTTTCCATGGAAGGATTTGCTTGAGATGTTTTGGTATGAAAGTGTTCTACATATATGAAACAGTTCAGACTCAGAAGCTATGAATTTTGATAGAAGTGTTTTCCATTCCATTATGTTCAAAAACGTGCACATTAGCAAATATCTAAGGCAGAACAGAAATAGTTTTATGCCTTAATAATATTGAGATCTGCTTCATTGTTGTCCCTTTCTATCTGCTTCATCGACATGGATTGAACATCCCAGTGCAAAATGAAGTTACTCTATGGACGTGTAGCTAATGACAATAGCTCAAGGCAAGTGCATATGCAACCTGAAGAACCTTGTACAAGACCATATATTATAATCATTATGTACGCATGCCAGAAATGGTGAGATATAGTTGCAGACACTTCTTCTTTTTTAGCTTTATTTCCATTATTATCGTCTTTAAATTTGATTTTGATTATTTTCAAGGCTGATATAATCAACGTCAAAACATCCATGTTTCCTGATCACATTTTAAGAAATGTCAAATCGACTTTTCGAAAGGAACAAACAAAAACTTGTTATTTCGACCAGTTTACTGATGGATGGTTAGATTTATTTATGAAATTTTCATTTGCTTTTGTTTACGTCTCCCATAACCCTTTTCGCTTAAACCTTTGTTTATTTTAGATGACTGGATTGCATTTTAAGGATTGTTCAACAATTTTGGAAACCTTCATATAACCTGTGTCTCTACAACCATGTGTTTGATGGATAATTCGTTTACAGTTAAGAAAAGCCTTTACATACATATGTCACTTCAAGCATGTTTGCCATGTGTACATGATGTTATTTACGCTGAGGCTAGATCCTAAATGGGTTTTCTTACCATTATGTAACAGATCCTGAAATCAGGAAGGATGTGCGAGTATGCAGTTTCTCAGAATACACTTTACTATTTTGGCTTTCTTCAATTTGAATATAGATAGAAGATAGAAGACCTTGTCTATGCGTCTCCATAATATGTTATTGGATTTAAATTCAATTTGGTTTGGCATTGCCTTAATCTGTTTGTATTATGATGAAATTCTGTTTTATGAGCCAGACACTGTGTCCCGTCCATCCGCAATTGTGTTGAGTTCTTGTAGTTTTTTGTGCATGGTATTAGTTCTGTTCGATTGCTATGCTGCATAAAACTACGTAGCTGATAAACCAAAGGTTGCTCAATGCTGACGATTTTATTTTCCCTGCAATATTCAACAAGTTTATTTACCTATAAAAATTACAACAACTTCACAGCTCACTTTTATATATCAAACTAAAATGATGTGGTAGGAGAGAAACGTTTTCCCATATATTCCTCTTCATTGTGGTCATTCTAACTGCCTAAAAGAACAGGGTTTGTACAAATGATATTAGTTCAGTTGGTAGCTATGCCACATAAAACTATTTAGCTGGCAAACAAAAGGTTTTGCAATGTTGTAGTCTTAACAACTTCACAGCTCACTTTTATGTATCAAAATGATAATAATGTGTAAGTATATTCCTCTTCATTATGGTCATTCTATCTGCCTAAAAGAATAGGGTTTGTACAAATGAAACATGTGGAAAACAATTCTCGATATTCTTATATGATATTAGCAAATTAAATATCACCATGGCTTCTTCAAAGCAACTGTGATCATGCCAACCTTTTCGTTAATCGCTTTGTACATATATTCTAAGTTTGATCATAGCTTCTTATACAGATTCACACGACCACCGTATGTATATAATGACATGGCAACTAGGCACTGTCTACACCTCTCATTTCTATGATGCAGAGAATGTGTTTGCCATATTTACCTGATATAAAACTTCACAGCTCACTTATACATGTATATGTGAAAATAAAAGTGATGTGCTGAGGGAAAACGTTTTCCCATATATTCCTCTTCAATGTCGTCATTTTAACTGCCTAAAAGAACAGGGTTTGTACAAATGAAGCGGGTGGAAAAACAGTAAACTTGATGGATAAGATTCCTGTTTGAAATATTCATTTCTGCTGTGCTAAGGCTTAATATGATAAGCTCATACGTAAACTAGGGAAACTGTATTAATTTGAACTATGGTCTTATACAATTTAAGCATAACTGCAACAATGCTGTGTTAAGTAAACGATATGTCGTGATCAACACAAATGACGTTTATCCTACTACATCAGATTGTTTGTGTCCGACAAGCACTTACAAAGAGAAGTGCCAAGGTCAAAGTTTCGTATCTTTCTTTATATGATAATAAAAATCATTAGACTTAGAATTGAAATTGTTAGCAGAACCTGGATGAGGACGAGTGATTCGATATATATTAATGATTAACCTGCGGTCAGAGATAGCAAACAATTGTTTACTTTAAGTGTGGTTGATCAAATGATTCATATATCTTGGACACGTGATATTCACAGAGAAAATTCATTGGATCAACCAGGTCTGAGAAATGTCCCCTGAAAATGAATTACTTTTACAAGATACAATATATTTATAAGTATACATGCGAAGTATGCGTTTCAAGAAAGGAACTTAGCTGTGTATGAGAGGTCCGTTGATTATTTCATCAAGGCCTCATAATTGTTCCATACGTCGACCTCATACTGATAAAGGGAGGTTAAATTTATACAGCAAATTCAATCAGGGCGTGACACTTCATGATCATCTGAATCAGTAATACGTTTGATTAAATAAATATACATCTGGGTCGGCGTAAGGGGAAATCCAAGAAGCAATCTGTCACCGTGGTATTATAATTGAGATAAATCAAATCCCACATACACAATTTGTGTGATATATTCACCCAAGCTATATAAAATAGGGTCTTGAACCTTAATCATGTATTCAAGCAACGATTTATCAAACATGATTAACGGTACAGAGCATTAAATAATCATACGTAAACGCTTAGAATAAAACAGTCAAAAGGGTTTGAAGGGTCATTAAGGCAATTATGAAAAATAAAAATAGTGAATATCTTTAATACTACAAAGTAATAGACTTTGTAAGGCTCTAATTGATGTACGAGCTATAATCCAACATTTTTATGATTAATGTTCAATAAATACCTTTCAGAAAACACGCGAATTATTTGTGATTTCTTTTGTTTTGGATATGTAGAAGGAATGAAAGTTGGAATAGTATGCCAATCTTGACGTCATTTTAAATATATTTCTTATAGAGTAGGATATCTATCATCCATTCTAATTGACATCAAGTAATCTTTTTAAAACGGGAAATGCTTCAAATACGAACATGTGGAAATTGGATTTCATTTGACATGTCATTTGTTATATTTCTTGTACGATAATTTTACAGTTACAATTTATATTCAATTTATGTACTTTATCCATAGCTCCAAAATGTTAAATGAAATTCGCGATATTATCAAAATTATTGTAATGATGTGCAACCTTGCAGAAAACTCTTTTACACACAATCTTTATTTTTTTCTGAAACGGCACATGCACTGGTTTCAGTTGAATGATTTGCCTGAGGTGTTTGGTGTGATGTGTACACCAAATAGAAGCAGTTTTAAGAAGCTACGAAGCTTTTCATTGTGCTCAAACATTTGCACATTGGGAAATAATTAAAGGCAGAACAAATTGCATTAATAATGTTGAGATCTGCTTCATTGTTGTCCTTCTCTATCTGCTTCATCGACATGGAGTGGACACCCCAATTGAAATTAAGTTACTCTGTGTATGTGCAGCTAATAACACTAATTCAAGGCAAAGGCAAGTACACTGCTTATGCAGCATGAAAAACCTTGTACAAGACCATAAAGTCGACATGTCAAAATGCCAGAAATTCTATTTATGAGATCTGCTTCATTGTTGTCCCTTTCTATCTGCTTGATCGACATGGAATGAACAGCCCAGTGCGAAATGAAGTTATTCTGTGTACGTGCAACTAATGACAATAGCTCAAGGCAACTGCATATGCAACATGAAGAACCTTGTACAAGATCATATAGTCATAATGTACACTTGCCAGAATGGATATGAAGTTGCAGACAGTGCTTCATTTCAGCTTTTTTTCAATTATTATCGTCTTTTTTTAAAAAATAGATTACATGTAACCCACTTTTCCTGTATTCAAGGCTGGTATAGTCAATGTCACAACATCAGTGTTTTAAGGAATGTTCAATGTATTTTTCAAAAGGCACAATATAACCCTTGTTATATTGACCAGTTTACTGATAGATGGTTGGGTTTCATGTTATAAAATTGTCAATCGTTTTTGGTTGGTTTTTTCTTTGTCCTTTTTTCACTTCAACCATTGATGATGGATGAATGGATCGCGTTTTAAGAGTTGCTCCACATTTTTCAAAACGTTGGTATAATCTGTGTTAAAATAAACACGTTTTTGATGGATGATTCGATTACAGTTTAAGAAATGTTTGAAATTTTTCAAAGCTTTTATCTAACCTATGTCCCTACAAGCATGTTTGCCGATGTGTAAAGTTATCACATCATAAGAATGTCCCATTATGTTCATAACCCATGTAAAAATCAAATTACAACCAGCGTTTTTGTTTATGGATTTGATTGAAAAGAGGTGGTTTATCTTTTTAGCTTTAATACTAATGGTATAAGAATTGGCTCGTTTTAAACCGTTGATTGATATTGTTTGAAATAATAGTCACTTTATTATTTCAAATATAAAGCATACTAAGAACACAAAAACACACTGGAGAAATTTGTAATATTTTTACTAATGCTAAGGCCAAATCCTAAAAGTGTTTTCTTACCATAATGTAACAGACTTGCAAATCAGGAAGGTTGTGACAGTATGCAATTTCGAATCAAACACTTTGAAACTTACGTTATCTTTAATTTGAATATAAATTTTTAAAATCTTGTCTTTGTGTCTTCGTAGTATTTTATTGGATTTAAATTGGATTTCATGTGTCATTGCCTTAATGCATGTGTAGTATAATATGATAACTCCGTTTTATTAGCTAGACACTCCGTCTCGTCTCTCGCAAAACTGTGTTGAGAAAAGTTACATAGTTCTGTTCGATTGATATACATTGCATGAAACGGCGTACGCTTTGTACGCATAAAGACGCGTGGCCAGCGAGTCACTTTATTTAAGCGATGCCTTCTCGAAACGCGTTTGGTTGAAATGACCAAGAAAGTTTCGAAATAAGGAGGAACTATATCTTCCTGACGGCATTCAACGACTTTACTTAGCTTATTTAAACATTATCAACTTCACAGCTCACTTATATATACGAAGATAAAAGTATGTAAGTAAGTAAGTAAGTAAAAACGTCATCGATATATTCCTCTTTATTTTTGTCATTCCAATTTCCAAAATGCCCAAAAGAAAGATATTTGTATATAAATCAAGCATGTGACGAAAAACAATTTCTGAATATGCCAACAAAGGACAAACATCTTATATAAATATCAAAGCTTCCTTTTTGTACCTATCAACTCACACATCATCATCACAGTTTTATATTTCTGGGTGCTTATTCTCGAAAGTATCCTAGCCCTAGGATGTCCTAACTTTGATCCTAAGGGTTAGGATAAAATCCTACCCTATTCTCAAAAACTATCCCAGTGGTAAGATATCATAACTTAGGACAAATACTAGGATAGGTCTAAACCTGTCCCAGCTACATCCTAGTGGAAATCAACATTGTAAAAACATATTCTTTTGATCTTCAGAAAGTATTTGTTCAATCTTTACCTCATTTTTAGCAATTATAGGCCTTACTATACACAAAACTGCCCTCCTCTATCACTTTTTAGTTAGTGTCAATGTCAAGGCCAATTTGTAAAGGGAGGTTACTCATGTTTCAAGTCCAAGGTGTATTTTCACATTGCTTAGTGCAGGGTTATATTGAGTTCAAGTCTTCCTAAATATTAAATCCAAAAACATGTTTTTTTATTTTTTACTATTTTGGGGGGCAGAATAACTTCTTTTTGTGATCAATGATCATTTTACATTGCAATGAAATATATAGAATTATAAAGAATTTTTAAAAAGTTATCAAAATTATATTATTTTAAGGGAATAATTGTATTTTGACTTCTGAAAGTATAGTATTATAAACATATTCAAGAAATTATCATCTATAATGAAACACACAAATTTTTTTTATAGCAAATAATAATGAACAAAATATTATGATTTCTTTATGTAAACTAAAGATAAAGAAGATCCATATTTCATATCCTCACAGCTTTTCTTGGAATTTCTTGCTTTCCCCCCCAATCAAATGCACCAAGGATGTTATAATTGTGTGTTAAACGCATTAAATCAAAATTAATATCTAGGGGAATTCCCTTTTATCAAACATTTTCCTATCTCCCTGACTGAAGAGTTCCGATCCTAGCTAGGATCGGTATCCCAAGTTAGGACAGGTTTAGGATCGTTTCGAGAATCCGTCTTATCCTAACCTAAGGATATCGTACCTTCTGTCCTAAACAGCTAGGATATATCTTAGCTAGGACACTTTCGAGAATAGGCACCCAGCATCCTAACTTTGATGACATCTAACCTATTTCCTTACTTATATGCTCTGATTAGTAATCAGAGTTAATGGTAGCGTATGTGAAGCTGACCCGAGGCCGTGATAGAGCAGATTACATCGGAGGATCAGGATGTCTATTTCCTTCAATTGACATCATTACACTTGCCTGATGTATCACTGCGCCCATCTGTACATCCTTGTTATTGTGTTTACCCTACGGCGTTCGTATGAACGTGACTATGAATATTAAGGCCAGTGTATGTCTTCAATTGGACACAATCAATGTTGGACAGTCTGGTAATATGATTGACAATTATCTTATATATCCGTGTCCATTTTATCGAATGCGTTTTCTGTATTGTAAGAATCGTTTAAAACCTAGTGAATATCACTAAAAACACACAAAAAGCCTTCACAGTCTCCTAAATATGAATTAGAGTTCTTCCGTGATGTTCATTATCCTATGCATAATTTACTTAAGGGATAATGTTCTATATTCAGAATACGAATGCCTATTTTCCAAGGAAAGTGTAATGATGATACCGATATGTAAAGGTTATTGAACAGTTTACCTGTGGATTAAGAGCCAGTACCTATAGATTCATATACGTTATTACATACAAATATTTTGAATAATTACAGTTTGACGGCAAGTTGTTGTACTGGCTGAAATGTCTTGTCACAGTGAATTCCCATTCCTATCTAGAATCAGCAACAGGCACTTATTTCTATTTAAAGAATTATCTTGTGTTATTACATGATATTACACATATATGTATATACCTGAAAAATGCCACCCGAAGTTATGTACTTTATAATATATATAACAATATCGGGTTTCATAAGTTTATACGATGCCACGAGACAAACTATTTCTTTTTTAAAGACATAAACTAGTTTCTACGTTACAGCTCGTCTTTGACGTTGCGTTATCAAATGTGCCGAGGGCCCTTCACCTGTTATATTTTATTCCTTATTTTCAAGACTTTTTGATAGACAGGATATTTTGTCAAGTCGATGACATTCTTTGTTTTCTATCAATATCCGTGCCAAAATAGCAGTGTATTGTTAACATGTTATGTAATAGATAGGCATAATGTACTACAACTAACTAACACGAAATTTTTCATGTAGAACAGACAGACAATTTAGACCTTGTTTTGACCGTGTTGACAACATTCTAAACTGTACTTCACTTTTCGAACCCACAACAAGTTCAATAATCAAGAGGCCAATTTCAGACGAACAAAAGCTTTTGGATAAGTCATGTATGGTTTAGATCTAAGAGATAGTATGTTGGCACTGTGTCAAGCCTTATCAGATGTGCTTGACGTTTCCCATTACAACAATGCATATCTCTGGAACCAAGTTTTGATGAGTTGTTCCAATACTGACCTTTCAATACAGTTTATACCATGCATCAATAGAGCTTATATTGTGCACTGCTTATAGGCTGGTCCGATGGGACATTATTCAATCTGGACAAGCTTCTCCGTCTCATTATCGATTTCTTCGTTGTTTTTCCAATGTCTAGCAATGATTAATTGAGGAACTTACAGGCATTTATTCTATTTTGCTTAAAGAAGTTACAATTCAAGAAACGGTTATATATCATGCAAAATCGTGTTAAGAGATTGCTTTTGCAAAATAATTGATTAAAGAATATAAGTACATGTGCACTTGAAAATTATATTATTATGTGAAAAAGAACACACTTCCGCATCAAATTTATAAGAGCGTTCTCCTTAGCCTGTGAACATGCATGGGTTTTTATATTGAAATTATTTTCGTCTTTCATCTAATTGATATACCTCAGCGCGTTATAATCCATGCTTTTGAGACACGGTAAATGTTAAATAAACAAAGCGTGTTTTGCACAGGAAAGCACATGATTTTGTAAGGCATATGGTAAGTTGGTTACAGTTACCGTACACTCTCAGTTTTCAGTAATCAGTAATGTAAATAATTTGTTGCCGTCTAAGACATTTCAAGCGGATGGTTCTTTGGGGGTTAAACATCCACCCCAACCCCAACCACAATTTGATTTTGTTTTTTGATAGAGGGTTAATCTAATCCCCTATCTGCAATAGATTACAACAAACCCAACTACAACAAACACTGTTTATTTGAATATGCTCATAGTCAGGGCTGTTGTCAGTTGCCGCCGTTCCATCGGCTATAACTTTTTCCCATGAAGCTTTTCAGTTAACAAATACATCATACTCCTCATTCCTTATGGGTAATGATTTTTTATGTGTTCGTATTCAATGTCAATTTCACAGCATGGTCCCGATATAGGCTTGGTTTAGCAAAAAATGTTGGGTTTTTTTAACTATGAACACGTTTTTATCATTTTATGACTGTTATACTCAATGAAAAATGGTCATTGACTGTATGACCTTGAACACTAAACGTCAAGGTAAGGAAATTTGGGTTAATGCCATGTAAAACCGTTGTGGATATAACCTCATTCAACCAAAGAGCCAGTTGTCGGAGGTCATATAAGCAAAATGTTACCAAAGTGTCATTTGATCGAGAAGTATCGACTCTTGGAGGAAAATATTATTTTAGAGTTAACCAATTCAGTAACATGACAGCAGAAAGGTTTGAAGTCGACATAATGAGCAGGGACGAAACCCTCTACTTTTGCGGAGTTCCGCAAACCCTCATCTACTTAAAACCAAAATCAAAGTTCTTACGAATGATTTTTTGTAAAATGGTAACATTAATGCTTTAGGTATTAGACAATCATCATTCAATCAAATTTTTTTTTATTTCAGTAATATTCTGAGTTAACAACGCCTCTAACGAATATTCAGCAACTCTAATTGAGACGAGGTAAGTCAAATGAATTTGAACTATCAGTATTTCTATTTGTATCTTATTGTGTTATTAAAAAAATGACAAAAAACTGAGGACAACATGATGCCGTAACTCAAAGAATAGCAAGGGTACATACAGCAGTAAAATGTATTTTCTACGCTCGCAAAAGTCATGCGATCTTTGAATGATTACTTTGAGCATATTTGGTTTCTTATCCTCTAACAGTGGAATGAATATTCATAATAAACGTGTCTGTAAAGCTGCATATCATGGTTTGTGAGGAATGGGAAAATTTCACCATTTTTCATGTCCATTGGTTGGTTTCCATCAATATCTAGTAAGAAGTATTGTATAAAATGTCAGAGGGGAAGTCTATAGAATTCCCTGTGATGTTGAATGTATTCCCATCGAAGGAGGTTTAGCTGAGAAAATAATAACCTCAAAAAATGACATTTGGAGTTTATATTTAGGGATAAATTCGACATTTATAAACAACGAAGTAGGATTCGAACCCAGATTCTCTATGTTGTCAAGCATCGAGTGTTCATGCCTGCTGACGTTGGAAATACATATATATTTATATATCTATAAGTAGGATTCGAACCGAGATTCTCTATTCATTGAGGAATCATGACTGCTGACGTTGGAAATATATATATTTATATATCTAGATGATCCAAAAATCTTATGTGTGTATTGTAATTGTCGTATGCGAACATCGCGCTGTTTAGCAGGCAGTTTGCTATATATAGATGAATTTATGCGATACTTTTTTGTTAATATATATTCATGATTTTTGAATGAATATTTTGTTCTTAAATTTATCAAAAGATTATACAAAAAGCAATGGATATACTGATATTGACGGATGAGTGTCATAAACAATAAAATATTGATTAATAATAAAAAATACTTTGACGAAAATTGACATCAAAGCATTGTGTATAACATGACGTCACAATGAAAATGTGATATTTTGCCCGAGGGCGTCATATGAAGAAAAAAAACGATATAACGTCCATCGTATTAATATCATATGAAGGCAACTCATTTAATATCATCAATGTGCAATCGGTGTTTGGTCTGCCTGTGCTTCATTTGCCTCTAGTTCAACACTTCTTTTTGAAAAGTAGGAGTTTCAGTTAGAGAAACTTAATGATACCAAAAGGAAAGACAATGGTAAATAAGGCTCGAATATTACAAACATAATTCGTAATATATGATATCAATGATTCGGAAACTCAGGAGGTAAATAAGCTGTTTATTCAATAAACAATTTGACCAAATATATTATTCTCATACAGTAGTCTTTTTGATAGATTAAATATTTTATCGTTTTAACATCAACATTACTAAGCACTGTATGATGTAGATGCTATTTTTGTCGATAAGTGTACAGAACAAAATGCATCGTGCTATGGCGTTCGATTTTTGTAAACCTGAACGTCACGCAATACATAATTGGAGAAATTTTCGATCAACATGTTTTGATTCGTGTTTTGTAATTCTATATTTGGGTAATCATAGTTGTTTTTTTATAATAACCCATCAACACGTTGTAATTAATTGTAAAGTGTTATGGCTTGAGTAATAAAGTCAGATAAATGTCATTGAACATTATCATCATTAGGTAATGATATCCGATGGATGCAATAACAAAAATAAAGACTCAGTTTAAAACTCGCCATAAGGTACAGTTGAAATCACCACTCCGTGTCTTCAGTCATCAATACTACAGCAATTAACTACTACAATTTACTACTTTATTTCATTCTTCATTGCAGTTATCAACATTTCAGTATTTAAATATTGTAACGACCCAAAATATATTAACTAAAACATATAAAAATGCAACTTAAGTCATGTTACAAGCTTTTAACATATTTTATGACATTAGAAACATATCGTCTTCTGAATTCATTGAAGTAATGGACACACAGCAATCAGATTGTATTCTATGATCAGCAATGAAATACTGGGTTTTATCAGTAAAAAAACTATCTACCAAGCAACAGTGACGATATTTTATATTTTCACCGTGATCAGTGGTCAGGTGCCGGAACTACGTCAGCTATGTGATCAAATGGGTGTAACTTTCCATTTCTAATTTCATCTTAATAACATATTATGTTACAAATCATACACTAAAAAGAAGATTTATTGTAGTTACCCCAATAGTAGGTTTATTTTATCTCGTTACATGGGTGAAGTTGATATTTCACTCGTGGCTGCTCTACTCATGAAATATGAACTTTACCCATGATACTTATTGAATACACCTGGTATTTGGAAAACTACATTAACTGTAATATTTATATCACATAAAATTTAACTGCATACCATTAAGAAGTTTTGAGCATCCTTTGAATGTCATGTCAATATTGGTGTGATTTAGAGAATCTTAACTCATTAAGTGTCTTCTGGTTGACTTTATTAACAAGAGTTGATTAACGTTACTCGAAACCGAGGCTTGACGAGAATATTTTAACTTTAAAAATTTGTCAACGCGTGTACGAACAATGTAGATACCGTTTGTAGATATTGGCTGATCTCACCAGAGCGATCTTCTATTGAAGTCTCGTTATGATAAAATGATGAAACACTTCGTATCATGATACTTTACTCCAACATATCTTAGTTCATCGCTTCTGCAGTGGTAAGCATGAAACACATCGTATTCAAGTGCAAAATACAGGATTTCAGCATTAAATGTAGTATTCAATATTTGCAATGAATGTCGAATCATAATATAAAATGAGGCATGAAATCAACATATCAATATCTACAAATCAATATCTACAAATCATAATATAAAATGAGGCATGAAATCAACATATCAACACCTTGACATTCATCGGTGCTGGAATCATTAACAGAACGATTCTGATCGCAAACTTCTCGAAGACATGATCTTTCAGTATTAGTTCATCTCATCGCTCTTACGGCGATACACACATTTCCGGGTTTTTTAAAAATTCAACATGCCTTAAGTACTTCGACTTCAAAACTATTATTGATTATTGTGGAGCACAGTGGTGTAGTGGTTAACATGCTTGCCTCTCACGTCAGAGACCCGGGTTCGAATCCCGGCGGAGACACCTAAAATTTCTAATTTGGGTCTAAATTGTTGTATCCCTGGGCAAGACACTTCATCCACATTGCACTCAGTTCACCCAGCTGTACAAATGGGTATCTGAACAAGGGGGAAGTATGGACCTATACGGTATATACTATCCCTCCAGGGTAATAATACTCATGGCGCTTTGAGCATGCTTTGTCATGGATATATGCGCGGTATAAGAAAGCTATTATTATTTAGAAACATATGATGGTTAGGTTTACTCAATTACCCAATACGTAATTTTTACTCCAAAACAAACATACTCTATGTTTATCACATGCGGCCGTGTATTGAAATTCCTCGAGCACAGCAATGCATGAGCATGCAACCATGACGCGTTCCGCTGAAAACGCGAAACAGTAGTATTAGTAAAATAAAGAAATCGTATCGGAGTCCGAAGCGACCTCAACATCTCTTGAAAATAATCGCTTTTGGTGAAAAAATAAGACACATCGAAATCCAAATGTATGTCATGCAACATGTATTAAAGTCTTCTATATTCGCAATTGAAGCGATTAGAGACATACCATTTCCTATTGCATTAACTGATCAAAATTACAAAGTTAAATATGTAGAAAGACTATAAACCATCGTGCTATCTTAATACCTCGATGTATTGTGGTATTAACACACGGAAAGAGGGAATTATGTGCACAGGGAATCTGACTGAGGGAAGTTAACCAATGACACTTTAACACCATGACACTATCGCCCGCTTCCATGCCAGGCATGTTTGTGAAGCAGAGCAGGAGAATTAAGCTGTCTGAGACGAGATCAGAGACCAAACATCTACATCAATGTTTATTGGACTCTCTTTCAATTAACTCTTAACATCAAACGAAGCCAGTGCTTACAATAGATTATTTTCCTTTAAGACAAAATTTGCACTTTGACAAACTATTTTATACTTAATTACTCTGTTCAAACCACTCAATTTTCATTACTGTTTCTATCGTTATCGTCAGCGGTATTACAACTCTGTATCAGTTAACTCCTGATATCAAGGGACTAAACATAAGTAAGGAGTTGCGTTCTTGTATGGAGGAATTTTAAATCTGTTATGCATTCAATTTTCATTGTTTCACTTTCATCAATAAAAGCCTCATCCGTTTAAAGTTAATGTTCAAACTTCAAACACATTATTCAATTTATTTCTTATCTATCAAATCTTCTAGTTGAAGGGAAGTTTAAAAGTTTTCTTCTTTAACAAAAATTGGGAACCGAAACGTTACAAGCACTTCGTCAACAATTTCATTCATGTGACTTCACGAACTAACTAGATGTGTAAGAAAGGATTACGAAAATCCTTTATTTTAATGGCTTATCGAAGTCTTTCGTTAGACTTTTATACCACATATTTGACTTTGCTGAGCAGTAAGCATGGGGGAGCTGTCGATATGTTCCCGGGATTAGGAACTCCTGACCTTCACCTTGTGTAAACGTCAAGTTATCGAGGTTATACTTACGGAGAATTAGGTAGATACCCCATTAGAATTATATTATATACACGGCTGATAAACCCTACCAAAATGGTCCTTTTAAGTTAACCAACTTAATTTATACATATTTGTCACGCGAAAGAACTTCAACAACTGTCAACTCATGGCTTTCGCACGTACAATATGTCCTTAACAATACTGGACTTTCTTATATATTTGAACATCCGTCTATTTGGACAACCCAATGGCTCGTTTCGAAAGTTGAACTTACCCTAAAAAATCAATTTATCCAAAACTGGCACAGTAATATTTGTTCTAGCCCCAAGGGAACTTATTATCAAGAATTCAAGATATTTCCCAACTTTGATGTATATCTCCTCCTACCAAAATATATTTCACTACCAATATTGAGATTTCGGACAAGTAACCACAATTTACCTATTGAAACGGGCCGCTGGTATAATATCCCAAGAGATGAAAGAACGTGTAAACTATGTAACTCCATAACCATCGCAGATGAATATCATTACATTTTTCATTGTAAAGCGCTAAACAATTTAAGGAATCAATATTTACCTAACTCTCTTACGAAATTTCCAAATATATTAAACTTCAGAAAAATCATATCCACAAATAAACCTCAAGACTTAGTCAATTTATCAAAATTGCTCAAACGTCTTTCATCTCTTGTGAGAAAGGAACAAGTGCATTTTATACTTTGTGAGTCTATCTTCCATCTTGAATCATATATTTATTTATTTATATGTATTACATTTTGTGAATATGCTCTTTTATCATCCAAAACTGTGTTCCACAGGAGATATCACTTGTCAAAGATCAAGCGATATCTCCTAGGAGATATCGCTTTGACAGTAGATTTTGAACAATGCCCTGTAATCAGAAAATACATGACATCACAAACGTTTTACATCATCAGTAATGACGTCACAATGATGACGTCATAAACACAATGACGTCACATTGCTATGACGTCATTAACATGATGACGTCACAATGCTATGACATCAATGGTTTAGGAGTTTTAGGGCCATGCAGTGTTCAAAGATGTACATTTTTCATGCTAATGTGATGAAAAAAGATTTTGGATGATAAATAGAATCTCACCCTCGTGTCTTCTGATATCAAATATATCAACACTCGTTGATAAAAGTAAAAAATCCTCGGCAAGCCTCGGACATTTGTTACTTTTATCAACTTGTGTTGATATATTTGATATCAGAAGACACTTGGGTGAGATTCTCTATGTACCACCAAGGTGGTTTTATGAGAATAAAGAATTGAAATTGAAACTTAAACCTGCAGTTTTGGATCTGTAAGACATTGTATCCATGTAAGAATACCTTCCTGCATGTTTGTCTTACGAGAAGAAAGTTTTATATATTTACTTGATTAAAATATGGTTGACGACATGCTATAAAAATTATCGCATGGTGCTTATATGTCAAATAGGCGCCAACGATATTTACCTTAATATGCGTAACGATTATTCATAATCCTGACCCATTGGTCATTGAACTCAAGCCATACATAATTTGATTATTCATACGATCTTTCTAAAGGTCATGTTAAATTGGAACCTATAAATACTGTTAATCTCCTACCTTCGTCCTGACTGGAAATGTACATGTAACATTTACATACGTTATAGGGATAAATGAGTTAAGATTTGAAGTTGAAGTCAGTCTTGGAAACAATTTGACGTCATGTATTTGTTCGATTAATGATTAAAATTTGCGAAAATTGTTATAAAGTAAATATTCTCGCATGTTAACTTGAATAAAACTATTGAGCATTTAATACTAAAATTTATTTCATTTTTTCCATAAACATCGACAACATTCATGAGTAAGATGGATATAACTAATGCCTTATATTGTATTTATAATGAGCTTATAGCTATTTATATGCCTAAAACATGATTACCGAAAGGCATTGTTGTTTCCTAATATGAGTCAATATATATTTGGCGTCAACAAGCAACAACAACGCTTTAGTTATAATGCAGTTTTTGACCAACGTATCCCAAATTGACAAAAAAAAACACTAAATTCTTAAAAGAAGTACCATTCATTTTCCCCCCAAAAAAAAAAATCTGCATGTATATTTTAAGTTGATATATTTGAAATGCTCATATGATATTGTTTATCATGTATATCTTGTTTATATTTATCCGTTAAAAGGGCCATTTCAATATCTAAAATCAAACAAATCTCTCACACAATTGTTGAAGAAAAACTAAGTAAGAAACCCCGAAAAATGTTTAGATTCCCTTTATGCCAATGCAATTACATCTGTTCTAGAAATGATGAAAATATCACTTGAACCTGATGTGAATATTGCCAGTATCCTTGACAATGGTTTGACATATAGTTCTCTCTAATAGGTCAATCTTACATTGACCCGAATTAGCTTTGGGCAAGCATTGACGTCCATGGGTTATTGTCGTATAGGGTCATCCTCGTTAGTCTAGGTCCTAAGGCTACTGTTTGCGACATGTCTCACAGCTGCCGTTTAGTCGCTGGTCACAAGTAGTTGCCGTATAATCTTACTGCTCTTATGACTTAAGAGGCTGAAAAGCAGCGTTATTTTTATGATCAGAGTATTACTTCATCTTAATTCAAAGCATGTTTTATCCGTGTAGTTTGATAACGGCGCGCTCGTTTTAAGACAGCCTGCTACTGTGACGTCACGACTTAGTTGTTACGACGTCATAGACGAATAACGGAAAGACACACTGCGTTGCAAATAACATTTGCACATGTGCAGATATGAATAATTCTATTTTTAGGCTCTCATAACTTACCTTGTAAAACACTTTAAGAAATCTTGTCTTTTGATGACCGAGAAATCCGATATTGATATTTAATTCAATGACGATCAGCCTTAAATAAGAAATTAAATTTGATATAAGGAAATCCGTGCTTCTGATATTTCATTCTGCTATGATCAATTAACAAGTGATATTGAAATCTTAATGTCTATATTGAGCACGAAAAAAGGGAGTTTATTTGAAAAATTAGATTCAAATGAACTAAAATAAAACAGCCATTGATACGACCGAATGAACGATCGAAAGACATCTGAGTAAATCTTCTCTTTGACTTTTAAATCATTACCGGTATCAATTTCGGAAAATAAGAATCACAATTTAAAACAGGAAATGGATCTTTATGTATGGGGCAGTCGCATGTTTTGTTGAACTTATATTTGTACGAGTTCACTTTCAATAAATGTCAGTTATGTCAAATGTCAAATATTTCTTCTTGCCAAAAGAAAACGATTACCCTTAATCGAAGATAACAGGTAAACTGCTGGCAGCCATTCTTGTGTAAGCACCTTTAATCACGGGTATGGATAGTTCGCTTGGCTTTACAGAACATTGTGTGACTGCTACTATTGATTTTAAAAACATCGTAAAAACAATGGTTACACTATTTTTCGGTTTTTGTTAGTTCACTTTGCCAAGCCATGATAAGTGAAACAGTCCGGAAGACCCCAATAGGGTTGCAATTGATACTCGAATTCAAATCTTAATAATGATGGATGTCACCAATACTCCTCAATTATATCTTCTAATCCAATAAATCAATTTTGTATGAAACATTCACTGACTATCTACATTTTGCTTTGCATCTGTTATTATATGAAAAGCTTTTTGTTATCATAGTAACCTTAGTACTTTGATTGCATCTATTAACGATATTAAGGATGATTCTGCATAACGCGCTGGCTGGATTTTTTAAAAATCACGATATTTCTCTTACCAATATTTCATAAATTGCAAGTTGTTGACTGCGATTAATAGTGTGACGGAAACATACTTCTTTCAAATACAATCGTTCGGAACTTAATAACCACGTAAATATAATAACGCCATGAAGATTAGCTTTATAATTGAAAAGTATCATGATCAGATCAAAAACATGTAATTTGCCCATATCAACGTCACGATAACAGGTATTATATAATGTCAATGATAATTACTGTTTTGTTGACATGTTAACAAAGACAGATATGCAACAAAGTATGGATAAAAATGAAATTATTCCTAATTATTATGAGTCTTCGTCTTTCTTTCAATTTTTTTATTTAAAAACTATCCATTTTTATCATTATGAAATATTGACTTTATATTCAATTATATCATATTGAAGTATTCATACGTGTTTAATCTTCATCAGCGACGACGGAGAGCTGCTAAATACATCAATATGCGGGAAACCTAATTACGTCTCTGTTAGTTTATTTCAGTACGTCAAATATATGCTAACCTTATTTTACGTCTATAAAGTAGTCAGGAATACATCATCTTCCACTTTAACTGATTATCAGACACACGGAGAAACATTCCACTATTAATCACTTTTAATACTCAGAATTCAGATCTTGTTATAGGCGACAGTTTTCGTGTCCAAGATCCTTGCAGAGTTTAGTTTGATGACAAGATTTAAGTGAAACATCACAAGACATTAATGTTGACGGTTAAACATTAATCTACACATATATGAATATATTTTTCAGTGTCGGTTCTTTTCAGATCTTGACTTTATTCATATTTTCCGGTATTAGAGATAGAATATTCGATTAGTTTGGGGATATAATATTACAGAATTTTAATTCCTATTGATTTTCTATTTGCCATATGCCAAAAATGCGTTCACATCATCTTGATAGTATATCCATCTCCAAATAACAAAATATACACGTTTACAACTTTTTATGGTCGCTATCGTCAAGCGATTGGTAATTTTTCGTCTCCAGGCAACCTCATCGATAAAATCCTAATTGATGACGTTGGAAGTTCTTTGGTGTTTTTTGTTTCAGTTTTTTTGGAGGGGGGTGTTAATTATTTACCTATTTGAGTAATAAGTTCTTTAAACAATCTTTTGAGCATAAAGCGGAAACATTACACAGAAGCCATCAATCGAATAGCTTTTAAGATTTTGGTCAGATTCTGTCATCTGATATGAACATGAAATATTCTTTACAATTATTAAATTGTCGTGTTAACTTGACATTCGACTTTCGACTTTTATATTGAACTTCAACCCAAAGGACACTGTGATAGCCTTGTTTTTTGCACAGTTTACATTTAACAGATTTAATCATCTAGTCTTAGATATTAATATGTAAGTCATTTCGTGTATATAACATATTTTTTTCAACGGAAATGTAAATTCATAAATTGTGATAAACTTGCTCCGTAAAACATACCTCTGTGACGATTAGGTATTATCCACAGAGAAAAGCGCTGTTCTACAGTAACATATCATAGCGTTCTACCATGAATACGATAGGGGGTTTGAATTGTTAGAGATTTTAAGTACATCCTCCGCACCCAATTTAATCACCCAAAAACGCACACCCTCCCACATTCATTAAAAGAACCGAAACGTGTCGGTCCTCAGTTCAACAGCCTATTCGGCTTCTCTTTACATCATTACAAATATTTGGATAATGTACAAATCCTCTTAAAGGCACAACCAAACAGCTTATCGTGATCATACTTCTAATACAAATAATCAGTGCTAGCTTGAAGAATAACGTTGTCAGATCAAATCAAAATGATAGATAATATTTCTAAGAAGTAATCAGAATATAACGTAAGTCCATGTAAGCATTTCATAACTTACCACACCATTAGGAGATATGTAATGGGCAAGTGTGCGATAGAGCCTCCCTTCGGGCAATTCATTGATGAACAGATACCTTATATTGAAAGCATGATAGTGCATGTTATGCAAGCAGCTTTATTGCCGACAAATACGATCTTGCTTGTACCAATACCCTTTGGTCCAGTGTCCTCATTGATCGAAAGAGCAATAACTGACGCTGGGAGTCCCCTCTGGCGAGGAAAGCCATTTGCATGTAAGAGGGCTATTGGTTTTGGACGTGAAAGATGTTAGTTGGAAACAAGTGTGATCGTGAAATCTAATTAAGCGATTTAAAGGTTAAACAATTATTCTTTCTTAATCTAAAATGGTGGGCACGATGTTGACATCTTCAAAATCATATGACTTCTCACGTTCCATAGGATTTCTTATCGTTTTCTCTACACCTTGCTTTCTTTAGTCTATGGTTATAAGATACTACGTGATAAAATACTGTAAACAATTAAAGCAATTTATGTTCTATTGTTGAAGATATTTGCAGAGAACAAAATTTGAAATAATCGTGTTGTCAATATTAGTCCACTTCGATTGCGCGTTCATACATAATAGTGAATCCAACCTAAAAAATACCGCCAATTGTAGAATCCTCACAAGGTTTCTAAACTGGTTTCTGTCAACATAAATTTATCGTTAATTCTTTATTTTTATTAATAATCAGAAGGATCAAGAACAGCTATCAGTCCGAAATGTCTTCTCCCGTCTGGCTAAGTCATCACTCGTGTAGGATTTTATCCCATACCTGACATTAATCATATCTATATTCATTGCTTCTGTTATATTTGCATTGTCAAAGGATCCATGCGCTTATACGCGGATTTAATCAGTCTGTTATTGTGTATCTGTCAATCCTCCTTACGCATTCCTTACGATTTAAATGTTACCATTCTTCTTAACGAAAGGACTTGCCTTGATCAGTACCGAACGTCTGATATCGAGCCCCTGAAGGATTCGCAATACCTTAAAGATAACATTTAAAAGCTCCGGTTAAATCTTACAGCAAGAACAGACAGGGAAAGTTTTGGCCTGTTGCTCGTTCAATTAACCTTTGCCATAAACTGGGTTTGTCGTTGATTTCCAAAGTCTTTCCAGGGTCAGTTGTGCCCGAATACTTGCCCCGCCACTTGGGTCATCACTTTCTACATTCTCCTAAGGCTAAAATAGCTGCCTTGGTCTGGTTTTACCGGAAGTGATGTTGTTAAGAACGACTTAAGTTTTCTGAAGATAAGACTGTGTATCTGTTGCGATCCAGCCTCGATTTGAATACACAGGAAGTAAGATTCGAAAGAGAGTGACCTTTACGAGAGACTGTCAACTCTTTCAAGTGAATAGAGCACGCATGGGGACTGTTATGTTGCTGCTTATGTAAAACACTATTTTTGGTCAACAGTTTTGTTACAATAAAAGGTAAGTTCAGTTTCGGCTTTTCTTGAAAGTAGTAGGTTTATCAGTATGTCAAAGGAATAAAATGTGTGACTGTCAATCATCTTTTACTATTGTACTTTATAAATATTATACTTTATATAAATTTGTAGTTTTCTTTATAAGGTTATATTTTTTTATAATAAAAAGAATCATTATACTCAAGTATGTGCAAGATAATTTTTTCCGCTTATGATAACATAATGAATTTAAAATAGTTTTAGTAGAGCAGTTGCAGTCCGTTTATTTCTTTTTGAATGAATGCATTTTGGTAGCGACTAATCTTGTTTGATATACTACGCCAATAGCTTAAATATTGCCCATGCGGAATAAACAATAACTCACCCATTCACTTGATACACTTCGATGGATATTTATGTCTGTTTACATTCTTCAATCCGGTAAGAAATGTAAAGACCAAACAGAAATGAAAATTGACCATGAATCCAAGTGTTTGCTAAGATAACCCATATAATTACCTCATCTAATTTCTAAATCTTGTCAGCGTTGATAAGAAACACATTCAATTTACCTAACAAACAGCTACTTAGAAGAGCGCTTTGAGAACTGCTATACTTCACTGTAGTCAATTACTCTTGAACCTTTATATAAACATTTGCGTGGATAGCATGCATAAACTGAGAGAAGTAAACTATTGATCCCTGTTAACTATCTGTTTTGATTCTTCTATCAGGCTAGAGTGTCAACAGTTGATAAATTTTCATACATAAAACATGGGAATCCTCATTAAATGGTTGATTGTCTATTCATGAAGGTGTTTTAAGTCTCAAGGATTCCTGATGAAGAACAGACACCTTATCTAACGGATGAACAGAGACACTTTACATTCGGTGTAGTTTGTCAAGTTGAAATTGATTACTGATTCTGTTATTCATGTAAGCATTTTAGGAGGTTTTTAATGCCACTGTTTTTCTGTTTTGTCTTACCGTATGTTTCGAATGTTTATGTATTAACGGCGTAGTAACTGGTATTTATCTAACATAATTTCCTCCTGATAACTGTTGATCTTTTATTACCTGGACATTCATTTCTGTGGGTCCAACGGGTACAATAAAAAAGATATCAAATGATTTAACAACAAATCATTCCTATAAATTTAGTTCTTTCGTTACAATTATACTATCGTTGTAATTATTAACCTGTTTTTGACATTCTTTACTGAAACAAGTAAAAACGTGGAATCAATAGCTTTATTCAAATCAACAGATACATCATATTTGTGACAGTAAGGCAAATCACCTTGTTATTGGTGCGAAAAATTATTTTTTGCTGTAAAATGCCATAAAAGAGAACTCAAGTTGAATTTTTATTTAAACGAAATTACAGTACAGAGTCATGATTAGTATCCAATAACTCTTGCAAAGAATGCATTCATGAAACATTTAATAATCAATAATGTGATCGTTCATGGTATGCTTTAAATCCTTCTCTGGTGGCCAAGTTTCAACTGAGACCATGATTGTATTCCTGGTACTTTGATCCTGGTTATCGCGTCAGAGCGTACAAAACTCGGTGTGTCTCTTAGGACAATGTCTTTCAGATAAGTCCCTAAAGTTTAAACCGAACTTGTTATCTTTAACGTTTTGACATCGACGACAGACATTTTACATTGATATTTAAGAAGTTGTTATAAAAAAAACCTTGCTGTCTTTTTGCGAGGTGTCAGAATGTTTATTTCTATCATTTCAAAGGCGAATATTTCAAAGTTTGCAGCTTTGAATTGGCCATTGATGGGCCTTTGATACCTTATACTTGTTTTTGTGACTTGTTCAGCGACGTTGCTGCTGTTGCGCATTAGAAATTGCATTAATATCGATGTTGAATTGAGAAGGATCATGCCTTCAACTTAGACTCATTAGAATATCAGTTTAATCTTTATTACATTACTTTATCATCTCTCATTGTATATTGGGTACTTTAAAACATGTTTGAGACATTTATAAGAAGAAAGAATTGGTTTTATACTAAATTGTGCCTTACGCAAGAAACAATCTTCATTTTCTCGAATGTTCTTTGATACTTATTAGATTAGTTAAGCTGCAGCATCAATTTTGGTGTCTTCCAAATGAATCTTAAGTAGCTTTGGTAATGTTTTTTCATACCCAATAACATCATTCAAAGATTTTGTAAAATCCACAATTATACATGAAGTCAGTTGTTTGATTGTAAAAGGTGATGTAGTGTTAACGAAATGAATTACCGTTTTCAGTTAGTTAGTTAGTTGTTCACGAATACGA
This sequence comes from Steromphala cineraria, assembly GCA_916613615.1. Lineage (NCBI taxonomy): Eukaryota > Metazoa > Mollusca > Gastropoda > Trochida > Trochidae > Steromphala > Steromphala cineraria. Next base: position 56,943,319 of record OU744729.1, read on the forward strand.
GATCGAAAACGGACTGAAAACACTTTATATTACATGTAAACGTAATGAAAAAGTTTCGTGTAAGTTAAATGTCCATTTATATTATTAAAACGTTTTCATAAGTTTGTAATTAATTTTCAATTTCTTTTACTCATCACTTACTTTTTTTAGTACTTCTAGCTTTATATTGAAATTCAAATATTTCTTTGATTCTTACATAAGTGTTCCAATTTTTTACCTATGAAACTTGAAACTATTTGGTATCTGTGTAATTCTTTATCAAAAGTTGAAAAAAATGGCAATACATTTACATTTAATTATAGCATTGTTGTATTTGGTGTAATTTAGCATACAATAGGTAAGATGCATGTATATGTCTTATAACACAATGTGATGTGTTTTATGTAAACTTCATTGTCTTCAATTTGAAAGCTGATTGGTTAAATTAAATTACTATCAATCATTTCGTTGCATAGTAACGTACGTCTTTGATATATTTGGGGTTTTATGGTATTGATATTTGTTAAAACATTTTAATGAGTTACTGTAAGTCAAAATGTGCCAATAGACACAGAATCATCGGCACAACAGAAAAATCCACAAACTACTACGTTGATAATAAAGAGTAATAACGTCACATAAAACAGGCTCTGTTTGAAACCGGGGAGGATGCTTTTGATGACCATTCGTCTCACGCTTTCAGATACACTTTACATTCTTGGTGTTTATTGCCGAGCATTACACAGTTGACTGCACTGTCAAATTTGCAATCTAAATGGTTGAGCAAATATCTGGATGATTACCACTGTAGCTCAACCTGATGGATGTGTTGACAGAGAGACAGTGACCCAAGTCCATGATCACAGTGACTTCACAGAGACTTCTCAGAGACTTCTGTCGTCTCCTGATTGCCCAGTCTGAGCACTCAGTGGGAAATCAGCCATGTTGAAACACAAGCTGAAAGAAAATCATCGTTATCTCACAATATTGAGGATAATGATGAGATAGAGATAATGTCAATGGGTTTACCTCTGATGAAAACATTGAGTTGCGACTGAGGAATAGAAATTAAGTAAACTCTATAAAATTTTGGCAATTGAAAGCTCCTACTTACATTTTTATTGCGAAATATTTCGTAGTTGTTTAACCATTTGCAAACTTGTATGTGTATGTTATCATACATGCTTCGTATTTGCTAATGTTGGATAATTATCTGATAGGTTTAATGTATTGTCTGCAACCGACATACACATCGAATTGTGTATTTAAATTTCTTGTGTGTTAAACAGAAATGTATTTCAACCGATATTTTACATCTTACAGGAACAGCTATAAGCAACTTTCTTTGTTTTGTTAAACACGATGCAGACTAAGTTGTGATTACTGAAGCAAGCATCATATATCACTTTTCTTTCATTTCAACCTAATTATGGAATGTTGGAATTCATCTTAACCAACATTCAGTGTTACTGATGTTATAATAAGTTTGCAGTAGGAAACATGTAAAGGATCATCAAACAAGACGTTCAAAACTGTTCTGAGATTCTTTTGAATCAGATGCAAGAATTTATCAATTGTAAACTGTAACTCCTAAAACAAAAAAATGTTTCAACCTTTAGTATTATATAACACGTGTCATTATAATATCCCATATCCAATAAGTGAGCATTGGTTATTTTCACGAATAAACTCCTCCTTGTCCAATCTCAATTCGAAACAAAAATATAATCACAAACGTGTCTAGTTCCTTCAAAATGTCAAAATATTGTTCTCTTTACAAATGGGATAAGAACAATAAAGCTGAGAATCAGTGAATAAGATTTCAGAGTAATACATTCAGATAGATTAAGCCATTTATTGTTTGTTTCACAGAATTGTTTTTTCAAATGTCACGGTTTTGGTTATCACAATGTCCATTACTGTCGTGGTTTGGGCGAAGTCGTATCATTAAAAGCAAATACTTTTGAGTCCACTGTATTAAACCCATATATTCAGAAATCAAGTCGTGGGTACTTGCTTTTCATATGTTATCTATACTCAGCCAACAAGACAGTTATTATATGCCATTTTATTTTTAACCATAGTTTATGTATAAGTCAATTAAATACGAACCTATTCCAAGGAAATGAACGTGTCTAATATTATTACTATTTGTTTGAGTCAGCTGTGTCGGTGATTATGTCATACAATTTCATAGACTTTAAAATAAATGCATAGTTACTTAAGATTACTTACAGAATCTTTCCTTAGATATGCCATGGTATCTTGTAAGACAATCAAGAAACACAAAGGCCTTGTTTATTTAAATAATATTTATTGGTCTTTAATTTTAGTTATCTGTGATCCCATTTACATTTTCCATCAAAACCAGCTTTTATTAATTGAATACATTCTAATCCTATCATAGCTCTTTAATGCCCTCAACTAGACACAATTACCTTAGAAGTCCTATAAGACACCTGATATATTTGTATGACATTTTCATTTTCTCATCCAAATGATGGAAAGTATCATAAATCCTGTAATTGTTAATTGCTAATTATTGTCCAATAACGCGAGAGCAATAGTCCTATATACGTGAGTCCTCTAGTTTCCTTACCCAAATTAGTAGTCTTTCCAAATGTCATTTTATATGTGAACGAGGCGGCAAAGCCGTAGATTAATTTTTGGCTAAAACCAGATTAAAGAGGGAGTCGAGGTGTAAAAAAGATGGCACATATAGACAAAAATATCAAAACAAAATATGATTAAATTAAGTTTCTGCCTTTCACACTACACTTGTCAATCTATATCGTTCTTGTAAAGGCAATGCTTTTAAGAAAATAATGGAATTTGAAGTAAAAGTAACGAAGTTATTATTTATGTAATAATGTCCATGTAGACACTAACATAAACATGATATTATTTCCGCATATAAGGAATAGTTTATCAGTTTCGAAATTAATATTTGTCATATATTGTACCAGAAATGTGAGTGTAAAACACAAAGAACCAAAGGGCAAGAGAGTCAATTCAACGAGAATGATGTAACTTATATAGCTTGTTCCAAGACTATGAAAGTATAAAAGCACACATTTGCCTACCATCAGCTGATTGGTGTGCTTCAGATGATCTGAGGATGTGATCTCTGGTACTTCAGAAGCCTGTTATACTGATCATTGTTCCTGATACAGACAAGGAGCCTTTATTCTCCAGATAAACGGGATTACAAGATTCTCTACAAGAAGACAATCAGATGCCTGGACTTACTGAAGTTACTAGAATTCAGAGTCTTGGCGCCAAAGTATTCCAATTAAGACTCGTAAATATTTTAAGGACAAAAGTCAAGTAACCAATTTTAAAAGTGGATTAATTGAATATTTGAAGGCCATTTAAAGATGAGATATCTAATTTTTAATCACTTGAGAGCAACTTCTTATTAACAATCTTTCCTTTTTCATTTTTACTTTTGTCAATAATAGAAAGATATGATATATCTTTTGTATCACGCTATCGTATTTTTTCCCAAAATAATCAAAATTTAAATTGTATGTTTAAAAATATTAAAGAAAGAACAATCTGTATCTTAATGTCTTATTTAAAACTGAACAGTAAATCGAATAATTTCAAAAACAACATTTTCGCCTTACATTGTATCTTTTAATCGTTGTATTATGATATAGGACAACTTCACTGATACATATACATGAAATGCTCGTGCTGATTGTAAGAAAGAAACTCCTAGAAAGGGCACAAATTTATTGTTTCAGCTTTGCTTTGTATCATTTGTATAAATTTACAATTGAATAGGAAAAATCACAGATTCAGTTTATCGAGAAATGTATCACACACGTGCTGAACTGATTGTAATGAAGTAGCTCCAACCCCAAGATTATTGTCAACTTGGATCCTTTGATGATAATGAATGTCCTAGTCCTCATTTTCCTGATTGGTTGTATGCTACATGTATATTGAACGGCTTATGAAAAGACGGTAATATGTAAGAATTAATATTCATTTTCTAGGAACAAATGTCATGTTCTTTCATATCTATCAGGTCGATTTAACTTCAACAACGCTTGTGTTGAGGTCTGGATCATACAATAGTTGCTTTAGTAATGTTTTTGTTATATTGTGAACGAAGATAATGTATCAAAAGTAATTTATACGGGAGACCTTGATGTTCTGTTGTACCTTTCTTATTAGTTTAGCTGATTTTGTGTTATTGACCGCTATGTATTGTTTCTGGTTAATTGTTCAGAATTCTCAAATTCACTGGTCACTGATCACGAAGTGAGTTTGCTGAAAGTAACTACTGATGAAGCACACTGTGATATATTTATGTTTAATATCAAGTAGTCCTAGACATGACAAGAATATTTCGATAACATTTGAAACATTATGGTCAATAGTGATTATGGTCAATTGTTCACGAGTTAAGAATAACATTGAAATCAAGCTTGTGAAAAGAATGCTTTTTTGAATATCAATTACATTGAAAACGAATGATTCATTTTCAGTTACCTGTTTTGCTTCAGTGTAGGTGGCAGTAGTTTTTAGGGGGAATATAAGATGATGACAGGAACATTGAAATAATTGGTTCCAATTGAAAGACAATATATTAAATCTAAATGAAGAAGTAACAAATTAAATAGTTAATGTAAAGAGCAGTCATGTGATTCCATTTTCAGAAAATGAACAAAGGTGTTCACACAAAAATGGGCTTTATGTTGATGTTTATATTTTGTTCTCTGACTATGGATGATTGGTTTCTGTAATGTGACTTTTGACACTATCAAGATAGTACATGTAGCATTACCGTTCTATTATCAGTGAAAAAGTTTAAATATAAATTTTCAAAAAATGTGCTACTGCCCTTTAAGGCAGAATGAATCTAACAAAATCCAAAATTAACACAGGAATTGCTCAACATTTAACATTACCATTAACACTATCATACATCTTATGCCCTTTTATCATTATACAACTTTCATTTGGATGATAATTCATTAAACTAAGAAAGCTAAAATAAACTTGTTTATGTACAGCAGCGTATCTTTTATATCAAAATTTTATGCAATTATTTTATTTTTCAATGTGTATCATCGTTTTATTGATGAAAGTTTAGAGTATATTGATTCAATTCAACTCTTCATGTCCTACAAGGTTAAACACTTTATACATGTAGTTTTTTTTTTTTTTTCAATAAACATCTGTAAATGATCTGTCAATATTGTCCACTCAATGGCACACAGAAAGTTGTATGACCTTCAATCGATGGAGTTGTTTCATATGTACTTTTAATCAAGATCTATATGTTGTACTAACTATATGTCTGTGTGTAAGAAGTCTTCTTGTCGCCGTTTGGCTGATGTCACTACCAGAAATGCATAACAAGAGACAATGATATTGGAAATTTGTCCTCACCTGACTATTTTTGCACATGCAAATAAACATAGAATGGTATTACCATATTGACGATCAAATAATTTATACTTTTTAAGAATAAGTATCTACTAAACATTAATATTGCGATTTGACATATGAATTTCCTTATCAAGAAACCATAGCCAGTGAACAGAATTCAAGAAGGCAGTTTTTTATTAATGCAACTGTTATAATGAATAAATCTAGCAAGAGCCATTAAACAAGATCTCTTTTTAACAGATATATCTTAATGCAACAGTTCAAAAAGAGAGCTTGAATATATTTGACGGTTCTTTCAATTTGTAAAATTCATGAAATAATGCATAGACCTAGCATGAGCTTTTAAATAAACTTGTTTATGAAATTTACTGTGTTAATATATCCCGTTTCATAATAATTGGTTTGATAATAAGAACCATAATAATTGGTTCCATGTCCCTGGGACGAATACACTCTTATCTTATCGTAGGAAAAAAATGATATAATTTAAGAGTTTTAAATTTAACTTATTATTGTCATCGATGCTGTAACACAACACTGTGACATCACTGAACCAGCATAGAATTCTTGTTGATATTTTATAAAATGTAATACGGGCAATATGATTCATATTCTGAAATAGAGTAGATATATTATTCAATTGTGTCTTTTATAACCACAATAGTTTCATAACAGATTAGCCTAATGAGTTAAAACAACGCATGTTATTTGAATTACAAACATGACGAAAACTATTTAGAAGAAATGTATAATCGTGTCAGTAATACATAATGTTTGGTTGAGATGTTTTCACGGACAGGTATTCGTTCCATAATGGATAAATTACATGTACAAATTAGTTTATGCTGTTTATTTGTTTCACATGTTCAAATTGCTACTTTATAAGCTATTATCTTCTTACCATCATCAAATGTTGACTATATGTTTAATTATGTAAGAATCAAGTTTTCATACGTGATTAAGTGCTTCACGCATTTCCTGTCACCACAAACGACATATAGACTTTAGTCAGTGAGCTGCTAAATACATCAATATGCAGGAAATCAAATTACGTCTCAGTGAGTGTATTTTAGTCCGCCCAAGAGACGCTAACCTTATTGTATGTCTTTAAAGTAGTCAGGAATACATCATCTTCAACTTTAAGTGATTATCAGACACTAAGAGAAGCATTCCACTATTCATCACATTTTCAGATTTCAGATTTTGTAGTAGGCGACACTTTTCGTGTTGAAATTTTGAGTCTTCTTCGGAACAATCCTCTTATTTATCAAACGCAAAAATACCATATAAACATAAAACATCATAATCATTTTGGGCCTGCACGTTCATTATAAAAAGAAAAATTAAATACTTTCATTTGAATCCATAAAGGATGGGGGCAAGTATGAAAAAAAATTAAAAAGGATAGAAATATTTCTTAGAGATAATCAGCATTAAACGTCAGTCAGTGTAACCATTTCATAACTTATCACACCATAAAGAGCTCTGTAGTGGGTGTGATAAAGCCTCCCCTCAGGCAATTCATTGATGAACAGATACCTTTTATTGAAAGCAGGATGGTGCATGTTATGCAAGTAGCTTTATTGTCGACAAATACCATCATGCTTGTACCAATATTCGTTCGTCCAGTGTCATCATTGATCGCTAGAGCAATAATTGACGCCGTGAGTCCCCTATGGCCATGAAAGCCATTTGCATGTAAGAGGCCTGTTTTGTTGCGAGCGATAGACATGTACAACCTATGTCGGGGATCTAAATCTAATTATCTTATATTTATCTAAATATGAAATCTATTTATTAAAACAGTCAGTCTCTCTGTATCTAAAACTATTGCATTCCTGGCTGATGCCTAAAGATTATTTATGGACAAAATATTAGAATTGATCTCAATTGGCGTATTTAAAAAGCATCGCTACTTACATGTACATAACACTATCAATTATGAGAAATTTTCCGTACGTTGACTTAATCGATTTGATCTTAATTGCTCTCTGACAACGTTAATATTCATTAACAGAAAAACCAAAAAAAGAGGAAATGTATTTTTTAAATCTAGAAAGCCTCTCGTCTCAATACGTCATCACTCGTCTAGGATGATTGCTCCTATCTGACATTAATCATATCTATATTCATTGCTACTCTAATATTGGCATTGTCATCGGGTCCAGGCGCTTATTCTCGGATTCGATCAGTCTGCTATTGTATTCCTTATTTGACATTCGTTTCAACGAAGGGACAACTTGTCCTTATCAGTTGACTGCACTGGACGTCTGATATCGTGCTTAGAGAATTCAAAAGTTTTGAAAGATGGCGTTTAAAGACCCCGCTTAATCTTACGACAAGAACAGACGGGGAATGTTTTGGCCTATTGCTCGTTCAATTAACCTTTGCCATAAACTTGTCTTGTCTTTGATATCATAAATCTTTCAAGGGTAAATGTACCGATTCCCTGCACTCTCAACTGGGTCATTCTTTATCTGAAAAGAAATGCCTTGATCTAGGAGTTCTAGAAGTTAGGTAATGTAGAAACTCGTGGTTTTCGAAAGATGGCACTTTTTATCTTTTATGGTCTGGCCTCGGTTTGACTTCACCAGACCTACGATTCATAAGAGTGTTATTCTAACAAAACATGTATCGCTAAAGTGAACAGGGCACTCTCAGGGACCATCATGTTGCTACTGATGTATTACTGGTTAGTAAACGAATTATATTTTGACAATAAAACGTTTCATTATTGCTTTTTCTGAATGTAGTTGTTGAAGTTTAAAAGTATAATGTCATTTCACTGTTATGAACTAGTTATCAATTTTATCGTGGCATTTTCTTTTGCAAATACGTTCTTAATTTATATTTAAGACTTAAATTTATATGATATTTTATAAAATCGAAACAATCTGTCGTGATACAATTTTTATACTTTAGTATCTTTCAATTAAGCTTGTGTGCTGATTATAGCATCACATCATTATACCCAGCATCGTTTCAGATGTAGTCGCTGTTCTATATTCGTATGTATTTTGCCATAAATGTATAATGGTACAGTTTCAGTGATGTATTCGGCTCTTGATAGCCTTCAATAACGGTTTATATTATAGATATAATAGATATTTAATATATTTTGTCAATTCACATTTTTCGGTCATGAAAGAACTCTAAGACAAAACAGTAAAGCATATTTACCATGTTTTACCGTGTTTTAAGTTAACCTATGTAATTACTTTGTTTATATTTCAAGCGTGTGTGGGTGTCGTTTATGTAACAAACTGCTACTTTAGAGCGTGCTTTTATAATAAACAGGCTGCACTGTACTCAATTAATATTGCATCATTATAGAAACATTTGCGTGAATAGCAAGCATAAACAGATAGAAGTAAACTGTCTGTTTTTTCATTCTTCTATTTGGTTGGGTTTTAGACATGAAACATGGAATCTTTATTTTTGATTTGATTGTCTATTAATGAAAATGTTTTAAATCTCAAGGATTTAAAATAATACAGATGCCTTATTTAATGTATTAGGCATGCCCATCTAAGAATGCTTAGAATATTTCCTTGAACGTGTCGTTCATGTTTACAAGCATTGTTTGTGATTTGGATTGTCTCTTAAATGTAAGCTAGATGAGATATTTTGTATGTAGCGTGACAATGACTTTCATCATAGAAACATTTGAAAATCAATACACCAGGGTATCATTAAATACATCATTCGGACGTGGGTTCAGAGAAGCACGAACTGATATCTTTGAGACACCAGACACCATTACAGATGAGTAATGCTTTTTGGGCCGGAAGTACACTTTAAATGTATCCATCAAATATCAGCTTTAACATTTTCTATATTTCATCTTTTTCAGAGTTTGTCCATAACCTATTTTTCGTATCCTCCTTGAAAGGAGAAATCAATATAGTTCAGAAGAGGATTTTCAAACACCATATACCATGTTCAATTTGTGTATATTTTAGATGAATATATACACTGTCTTTAATGTAATATGAAACACTCAAAAACTCAATGATATTTAATAATTGAATACTTTGATCTCTTATGTGATCAAATTGATGTATCATCAATGACTTCAACAACAAGACTTTATTGTTTCAGCTTTGCTTTGTATCATTTGTATAAATTTACAATTGAATAGGAAAAATAACAGATTCAGTTTATCGAGAAATGTATCACACACGTGCTGAATTGATTGTAATGAAGTAGCTCCAACCCCGAGATTATTGTCAGCTTGGATCCTTTGATGATAATGAATGTTCTAGTCCTCATTTTCCTTTGAGATTGGTTGTATGCTACATGTATATTGAACGGCTTATGAAAAGATGGTAATATGTTAGAATTAATGTTCATTTTCTAGGAAAGACTTTGATGTTCTTTGATACCTATCACTTCGTTTAGTTGCAACAACGCTTATGTTGAGTTCTGGATCAGACTATAGTGGCCTTGGTAATGATTTGGAATCCTCAATTACATCATCAAAGGATTTGATAGAATACATAGAGTATGTTGAGTGATTGTAGCTGGTTGTGATGTGTTTACGTGATATTTTACAATGTTCGATAGGTAGCAAAGTTGTTTTCAAGTTCAACTATAACCCCCCTTATAATATTTCGTCAGTTTTTCAGGTCATATTATGTTATTGAAATCAAACAGAAATCAATCATGCTTTAAGATAGAACTATAACATGTAAATTTTCTCAAAAGTTGTCTGCGTATCTTTACCATACTGTGTTTAAAAACTAATGCCTAATTCGAAACGAAAATGACGTCATAGACTGCTTCCGTTGTCATTTCTTTGTTTACGTTAACGTCACGTTTAGCAAACTAGTCCAATTTCATTAACCTTGGTGATAAAGACGGCCATATCAATAATCTATGGATTCACTGTCCCTACTGCTTCCCCAATCTTGCCAGTAAATGTAACCCCTTCACTAACATAATGTGTCCATTCTTTCCTCAGTGACCTTCAGAACCTAATTAGTATTTACATAGTGCTTAATCAAACTTCGATGAATAGTTAATTTGCAATACATTTACATAAGTTTGGATGGCTTCACATTATAGAAACAGAAAGGTAAATAATGTATATAATTCAAGATCAATGAAATGACCTTAGAATGGGTGCATTTTGAATACCATAGCAAATACAATGTCATAATTAATTGCCAATTATTTCTAATCAATACAATGTAAAGGGTTTTAGAAAAAACTTCTTGTTTCAATAAATACATGAATTGGTCAAATCAATGGTGATAAATATATGTGTAAGTCAATTAATTTCTGATTACTCTATGATCTATCTATAACAAATGTTTTATCTTAAAGCACTGTACATGTTTGCCTTTATGTCTATGGCTGCAGTGTAAAGGGAAAATAGAACCAGAGAGAAATAGAACCTGCAGCGTCCATTAATTTTGCATACAGATTTAAAATGAATGACACAAACAGATGGTCCTAAAAGTAGATGCTCCGTCAAATGTGTCTGTATGTTGGGGCAAATAGCTAGCTTAACGTAATGTATGTGTCTAGAGTTGTTGACAGAACAAGAACTCCGGTCAATGACAACACAAGAACTCCGGTCAATGACAACAACTTCACAGAGAATTCTGTCGTTTCTTGATTGGCATAGTTTGAGCACTATATGTTAAAGCAGTCACCTTAACACACAAGTTGAAAGAAAAGCTTTGTTATTATTTTATACATATTACATATCGTACCAGTGAGTTTCCCCTGGTGAAAACATTACCTTCACAATTTGTACAAGTTCTTGTACATGTAAATGAATATCAAGTAAAATACATGACCAAAGCTTTCAGGAATTGTCAATTTTAGTTACATGTATCTGTACACATATTGCTTTATGAATGATTGTGAGGTTGATGTAAAGAATTTTAAGCGTTGTGATCAAATGTGTCAGATTGTTTTTGGTAGAATGAAACTAAAATTCAGAATACTTCTTTTGAATTATGAGCATTTCAACCTTACTCTATCATTACAAAATAGATTGTTTCATTTAAAAGTTATTCTCTAAATATTGTTTTGGCTAAAGGCATCCCTGTTCCCCTAATAGTGAGTGTGATGGGTGGAATAATAAGATTGTAACAACGTATTCAAAATACATAGAATTAGCTCTGCAAACGTATCACGTATCTCTTTAATGTCAAAAGATCATTTTCTATTTGGAGAAATTGAGATGCTATAAAAACGTTACTATAGTTGGCAATATAAACGTAAAGTTTCTCTTTTTGAAATTTGATGAAAAGAGAGTCAAAATAGAACAAGAAAATGACCGGCATTAAGTGTGTTAACAAAATGTCAAGTTCCTGATTGGAAGCAAACTATGACTAGCATCTACCTCAACGTCATGCAATCTTTCCCAGTCATCAAACCAAACACCGTGTTAAAGATTTGTATTTTTGTGTGTTTGGTATTTACATTGGCCTGTTCTACTGCTATTAAAATTTTATTTCATAAATACATATATATTAAGGTTTTTAATGTGTAATTTATGAAAACATTTAATTCATTGTTAAATTTACTGTTTACAAAATCTTTCTGCTGCCAAAAATTAATCAAATGACACTGCAGAACACAGGCCTAGGTGATGGTTTAGTGTCTTTTACTGATCTTTACGTTGATTTATTATAATGACATTTCGCTTCACAATCTGTATATTTACGTTTAGATTCCGATTCATTCATTGCTCTCCAAATGACATAGACAAAACCTTACACTCACTAGATGACATTAGGAATCCAATATCTTTGCTTGACATTTTCTATTCATCATCTTAGTGATGTGAATTAGCATTCATTCTGTCAGTGCCCATGGCTAATTGTCCCATGAATGCTTATGAAATGGTCTTGTAATCTTCATTTGATGATGTGACTTATTTCCTTAAGTACTCCGATCAAGTATCAATTGGTCTTGTAACTATCAGTGTAAACACAATGTCAGCATGTCTTCCTCTAAGCTTACATTCATGTGGGCCTTTACTTCTTCAATATTAGTTGTTATGAGAGGGAAAAAGAGCAAACGCCAGCCGGTGAAATTTTGCTAAAGAAAAGCAAAATCCACAGATCGTTTGATATCAATTTTGACAAACGATTCTGTAAGAAGTAGCAAAAACGCAAACATTTATTCCATGTCAATGATGCATAAAATCTGTCTTTCTCAAATAAGAAGCCTGGCAATTTTTTGGGGGAAAATTGAAGGTAATTTTTTAATTCTTAATTTCAAATATCTATTTTAAATATTGGATGCGTTTCAAACCCATTGCTATTGCTAACTCATACATTTTCTTTGTCAGTTGATTTATATTTGATACATCGGTTTGAAATCACTAGTGTTGCGTCAGAATATTCAATAAGTAATAATCTAGTTAGATAAACTTTCAGTCGATTCTTGTAGATGATAAACCTAAAGGGCAAAATGTTAATTCGAGGAACATCATGAAGCTCCATTACTTGTCTCATTTGTATTATAGTATCATTCTAAAGGAAAGCTCACAGATACATTTAGTCATGAAATACAAACTACGTGTTGCTCTGCTTGATTGTTCCATAGGAGCTTCAAGAGCGGAGACAACTGTCAGCTGGGATCCTTTGATGGTAATGGATGTCGCTTCCTCACTTCTATATGTACATTGAAAGGATTTCGAAAAGATGGTCATATGTGAGAGTTAATCTTCATTTACTAGAAGATACTTTGATGTCCTTTGATACCTATCAGATTGGGTTAGCTGCAAAAATGTTGATGTTTTGTTCTAGAACATACCATAGTTACTTTGGTAATGTTTTAAGATCCCAAGTTTGATCATCAAAAGATTCTTTTGAGTGACCAATTACTGTCACACTGTTCATGAAGCGCAATGGTTGAGAATGACTAGTGACCATGATAGTAACCGATGTTATGGCTGTCAACAACTTGACAACAATTGTAATTCAATTATTCACTAGTCATATTTCTATGATCGTAGCTAAGAAAACCCATGCCTTGTGGTATTACTAAGACACGTAAAGAGGTAGTATCTTAAACTGATGTTCAAAAGATGGTGACAATTCGGTAGCATTTTCTTGTCTTAACACCAAACGTCGGGTGATATTCTAACCTATATGAAAAGGGAATATCCAGATTTGATCACTATAACATATATTTTATGAGTGTCATTGACCACATTATTTATGAAAGCAATGCTGAAGGAGTGGCTAAAGATCAAAAAGGGGATCACGTCACATAAAAAAGGTTATGTTTAAAATCCTTAAAGATTTGAGGTTACTGTGATAAACATATCCTCTTTTAGCTTTCGGGTACACTGTCGCTTCTTTGACGTTTATTGGCAAACATTACACAGTTGACTTCCCCGTCTAATTTGCTGTCTGAATGGTTGGGCAAATATCAAGATGATTATCACTCTTGCTGAACTTAATGTATATGTCTAGAGTTGTTGACAAGGAGTCCAGTTTATGATCACAGAGACTTCACAGAGACTTCTGTCGTCTCTTGATTGCCCGCGTCTGAGCACTCAGTGGGAAGTCAGCCTTCGTGAAACACGAGTTAAAAAGGAAACTTGCTACATTCAATACAATGTATACGGCAATACGTCTGTTAAGTATAATAGTGTTTGGAGCTTTTTACCACTTTTCAAACATGTATTTGGTTTCAGGCATGCATGCTTCCTCTTAGGAAATAGTTTCCATTTGCTTGTGGATTATTATCTAAAAGCGTTAAACATATGGTTCGAGTTCATGTTTATTGTGACGAAACATATAACTCTGTCAATAGCCTGACCAACTGGAGTTGACGTCACTCCAGCCAGTATGACTGATACTATGTACCTATTACTGATACTATGTACCTATGACTGATACTATGTACCTATGACTGATACTATGTACCTATGACTGATACTATGTACCTATGACTGATACTATGTACCTATGACTGATACTATGCACCTATGACTAATACAATGTACCTATGACTGATACTATGTACCTATGACTAATACAGTGTACCTATGACTGATATTAGGTACCTTTTACTGATGATATGTACCTATGACTGATACAATGTACCTATGACTGATACAATGTACATTTTACTGATAATATGTACCTATGACTGATACTATGTACCTATGACTGATACAATGTACTTATGACTGATAATATGTACCTTTTACTGATACTATGTACCTATGACTGATACTGTGTACCTATGGCTGATGCAATGTACCTATGACTGATACTATCTACCTATTACTGATACTTTGTACCTATGACTGATACAATGTACTTATGACTGATAATATGTACCTTTTACTGATAATATGTACCTTTTACTGATAACATGTACCTATGACTGATACAATGTACCTATGACTGATAATATGTACCTATGACTGATACTTTGTACATATGACTGATACTATGTACATATGACTGATACTATGTATCTATCACTGATACTATGTACCTATTGCTGATACAATGTATGGTTATTTTATGCAAGTTACTCGAGCAATTTAAGATTTTTCATACACTTTCAGGTTTGCGGTGTAATTTGTGGGATCTAAAAACTCTTTATGGAGAATTATGATGTATTATGTATGTATCATTATAACGAGGTACAAAAATGGGAATTTTTGTAGTATGTATATCAATCCTTAAAACAACAGTGTTTTAAGGTCAGAATATTACAACTTTGAAACATCCAACTTTGACCAAACACAAGGCATGGTAAACATCTCGTCCTTTTGGATGAATGTCAACATATACTTTATATTAAGGGATACTTTATAAGGGATATTTAAATGCTACTCAAATGTTGAATAAATGTGGCTACTTAACGATGACGTTTTCTTTCTTTAAATTAGAAATAGAAACAGAAATAGCATTTCAAATAATTTGTGACAAATTCTTTCAAACATATGATAATATAAGCATATTGAATGTATATATGTATATGTTTATAGAAGTAGATAATAGGTGTGATGGATGAAAAGCCTTATCAAGCTCTAGTAGACGCCAGGGAAATAGTTAAGATTGATGTTTCACACGACACTTACTGAAATCAAGTTCATCGTACTGATATGATGAATTTCTTTTTCGATATAACACCCTCATTTGGATGATGAATGTTAAATGAAACTTTCTAAGTGCCCTTTTTTAACTTCGAGAAAGAAAACAATACCAAAAATAGCGTATGATTTTTAAAAGGCTCAAATAGCAGACGACAATTGTAATCAACAATATATCAATATAAGAATAGATTTGATTATTGAAATGACTTAGGGTTGGAAAGTCAATGTAGCAGTCGGCAGGTAAGTACATTCATTTTACATAAATTTTGCATAAAAAGGCCTATCGTATATTTGTTTTAATAAGTCTCTTTGCAAGATGAGGCAAAATTCCTAGTGGGATTCGAACCCAAAACCTCAGAGATAGACACCTGTCACAAGCACTGACCATAGCAGCTTACCCACTGAGTCACCGAGACATCGACTAAATGGTATTAATATATGAAAGCAGCTGATTTAAGTGAGGCACCTGTCACACGAAGCTTATTCGCTCAGCCACAAACATATCAACTCAATGACATTATGATATAATTCTAAAGTATGATCGACGAACAGTTTTATTTAATGGCTAATAGTTGTATCAGAAACAGGTTGAATAGCTTTTGACTTCAATGACTACATGTACATGGACCTACACCACCGCTAATGGCTGAAACATCGGCCAAGCGGGACTAAAGAATACTCACATACTCACTTTTGCCTACGGATTCGTGAGGATTCGTGAATTGTGAACTTAATATGGTAGTCGCTTTACATATATTTCAGATATAATCATTATGCGTTTCATTACCTTTGAAGTACCTTCATTTACCTCAAAATGATAATAATGACATTGCCATTCTTTTGTACATAAAACGTGCACTTCTTGCATCCAACCAATAACCTGGTTAGTTGAATGTTGTTCTTAAGAGCCTTATAAGTTCCAATTGACACTCTCTGGCGCCATATACTCTTTATTTCAGTACGTCTAGTAGGACAAGGCATCTGATTGTCTTGCAGAAGAACATCTACTTCAATGACAGGAAATCTCATCTATCTGGAGAATAAAGGTTTATTGTCAGTATCAGGAACACTGATCAGTATAACAGGCTTTAGAAATACATCACACATCATGTGAAGCACACCAATCAGCTGATGGTAGGCAAAAGTCTGCTTCTTTACTGGAGTGAACCTTGGAGCAAGCTATTGATGATACATGATGTTCTTCGTATTGGCTCTTAGCCCTCAAGGTTCTTTATCTTCTAGAATCGATCATCTTTGACCACTGTTTATCTTGTAGATTTGCAGGACTAGATTGATTATAACTAACTGAATATTCCGCCGCTACAGAAGCTGAGACGCTAATCCAACTGTCATTTAAGTCAGTTACTCAAGACGAGATTTACTTACCCATTTTAGAAATATTATAGTTCATACCCAATTTATGACAATAACTTCCCATTCAATTGTTCATTCCCATTCAATTCTATGGATATTGATCAGGTTCTTCAGCTCGATAATATAACAATAGCTTAAACTATTGATTTTCTGTTAATTGGATGTTATTTTTGAATTCTGTAGTTCATGGACAGTGCGCTTTTATTTCATTAGATTTCTTTCAAAAGATGTTGGACATGGTGTTGAGTGTTGATGAAAACCAACTGGAGATAATTGCGTTTGAGTAGCTTTATTTTCCTCTTACTTCTTTTTGTTTGTATGACGTTTATATTTCTCAGTTCTTAATTAATTGCTTATTTGTTTTCTTTTTAACATACAATCCATTATGTTCTCTGCATTACTACTTTAGAATTTATATCAAAATTTTTACTTGATGAACCCTAGCCTCATTTAGTTTCTTGGTTCGATTACCGCCTAGCAATTGATGTTATGATTGTTGTATATCATATCATTATAATTTAAAGAATAATTTTTATGAAAGAGAGAAATGAGAAACCTTTGGGTACAAGAGAACTGACTCTTGATATATGTGGTGCAGGCCAATTACATTTTAATACATACAGTAGCTAGAGCTGAAATTACTGACCCCGTCAAATTAGCTGGCTTGTCTCCTTGATATTAGGGGCCACGGAGGAGTATTGAGGCAGTCTGTGTATAAATTCCAATTACTGGAGATAAATGAAGATATAGGGGCATCGGTCAGTGCGCTTTGAGGCGCTAATTCCATTTGTGAAAACAACATAGGAATGCTTTACCATGTATTAACCCCCGATAGGGGTAGGTGTTGTCTGACAGTCAATTATCAGAGATATCGAATTGAAATCTTGTCATTAATCCTCAACTCAATGGTTTATCGACTTTGCCTTCTGAGAGGAAATAACTTCAGTTATTAATGTTTTAGATGTAAGCTAATTAATGACATTATTCGACTCTGAATTTGTAAGGTTTGTTGCCCAAGTGCGATAATGTAACCGGCCGCTGATGAAACAGTTTCGATCCCAATGTCAGTGATTAACAGCGTGATGATAGCAGTTGACAGCAACACCATTAGCCCTTTAAGGTCTCGCTAGTACTAAGAAAATGCGTCAGACTCTCTACTCTCTTCAAGTGTTTCCATTAGTTTATGTTCCAGTCCATTTTCAAATAGCTAAATGGTAGGTCGTTTACACATACTTTTTTCTGTAATCATGATGTCATGAATTATTGTTTAAATCGCAGTGAAGTTCTACTTTGAAAAATGTAAAATTTGTATCGCGCATATTTTCTGTGACTAATGCATGCTCAAATTCTTCAAAAAATTGTTTTCGATTAAGCTGTCTTTTATTGTAGTTATCTAAATCAATCAATGTTATAGTCCCGTAGAGGAATATTATTGATATGTTACACCGTTTTTCAAATTAGAAAGGAGCGGGAAATGTTAATCAAACGGACGCAGGATCGCTAAAGATAAGTTCTTTGGCATGCTTCTGTTATAAGAAATTGTCAAAATGAATTAGATTAAGCGTTTGTGTTTATATCTGAAGTACAAAGAAAGTCTAAACGTTTTTATACGCTAACTTATGTTCTGAATCAGAACATTTTACAGATTTGTACATTATGATACGGTTGTTATATTATACGTTGTATGCTTCTCCCTCGTGTAATACGGTCTAGTGTATCCAATAAGGTTAACCTTATGGCTTGGTTAACACAATGACACAACGACAGGTCCATCAGACCATGTACCACTCTGGTGAAGTTGACATCTTACATGCTGTCTCTATAGCAGAGTACAGGGACTAGGCTAAGCAAATTCGAAAAAAATGACAAGGACAAAAGGCATTTTATTTTTTAAGATAACCGCGCACGTATAAAGATGTTTTATATTTCAGCTGCATTTGAACATGCTAGAACATTGTTTTTAAAATTGTAAGTGTTATTTAACCCATAAGCACCTCGATATAGTTATCTATCCTCTATGAGGCTTTTTAGCAAATGAGTTTTATCGTAAGACAGTCTAAATATACTCTCCCAAAAAAGAAACGCATATATAATTTTTTAAACAAATTTTTACTTCACCTTTAAAACCACAAATGTCACAAAATTTCAATGGTAACAAAGCGAAAATTTACATGTTAATAGACAAAGAGTATGCCAAGTGAAGAACACTAGTTTTAGGTATGTTTCTGTATTCTGTTGACCACAAGATGGCGTCGAAGTAAGTGTTATGAATTCCTGCCAATTTTCAAGAATTCTTGCTTGACATCCCTTTGTAAATGAAATAGCCAATTGATGGATTCCCTATATTGCAGTTCTTCCCACATCTTTCTGCAATGCAATGGCCAGTCGTTGGTGTATCTCGGGCGTATTATGACGTTCACGTACACGTTTATTTAATTCATATCGTTGATGCCTTAATTGGCTTGAAATGTAGTGTTTGAGAAGTCATAAACAACTTCTTTACTTTAAATTGGCAGGATTATGAGCCATCTGACGCTCTGTAAGTGAATTCAAGTTATCATACTCGAAACACTCCCTTTGGTTTTAAATAATCTGATGCAAGTGACGTTCATGGACGTTATCGAAATTGTGATTTGCTACTCCAATTCCTCAGAACCACCAATTAACCACATTTTTGTATGCTAAATATTGTATCCAACACCTTCACACCGTCTCAACCGAATCTGTTGACTTGTGGCATAAACTATTGGCAAAATTGTCCTTTTTCGAACTGTAAGATATCCAAAGTCACGTTATTTTCAAATTGTTGTTATTGGCAAATTTGTGCGTTTTTAGAGACCCAAAGTCTCCTAAAGTTTCTTGGGTTCAAGATCTTTATTGTAAAAGGTCACTTAATAACAATGAGTTCTTTAAAGCCACGAAAAACAGGGGCGATAACTGGCCTTCATGGTCGAATATCGACTTCATGGAAACGCTTTTGTACAGTTTGGTGGACTTACGAACCCAAATCAGTGATGTTGTTAATGATGTGTATCCCTGTGGCAAGAGAATGAAGAAAAAGTGTGACCCGGATGTAAAGATTTGAGGTTTTGGTGGCAATTTTTTTATGCACACATCTTTAGCTCTTTTGACCGGAAGTGGCCTGTAGGAAGGAACCAATAATGCCTAATAGGACGATGATGAATATTCTGATGCCAGACTAGTGTGAATAATGAAACTTCGGTTTCAATTTCACGCTCGACAACATTTTCATTTCCGACACTTTGTCGATGCATAATGGTAACCTTGGTTCCGTTTAGAATTGAATGACAAAATTTGAAAAATGAGTGCCTTTGGTTGGTTAAAGGTAGCATATGATCTAGCGTTTACTCTTACATGAATTCTGCTTTAAATTTTTTCTATATAATGTTTTTTCAAAATGGCCTTCAAATGAGTCTAAAATGAACAAGAGGTATGAAATTTTCGATTTTGTGTACTTAAGTCGTAAACCATCATATAATAAAGACGTTTTGGAAGAAAATATCACATTTATATTGTTTAATTTGTTTTTACACTCAACAAAAAATATCAAAATCACCTATGCGTTTCTTTTTTGGGAGAGTATATTTCATATATTTCATAATTACCATTCATGCCAATAATAGTTTTACTAGCTACGTTAATTCAATCCATTCGTTTATTCCAAACAAACAAATAAAAAAGCACTTTAAACGACTACTCTTCGATTCCTACAACTGCATATATGGAATCATTTTCATTTTGTTATGCTTTATTAACTCTACTTAAATCATAACTTGTGTAAATAATATTTGACTGCAAAGTGTGGTCCCTTTATGGTTTGGTCAAAGGTGAAATGATCGTTTGAGTATTTCGTGCATTTGAAGGATAATAAACTGAACGCCAAAAGAAATGTTACACCTCTTTGAATTTGAATATCATAAAAAGTTACGTGTTCTGAGGAATTTGCTTTGTTGTGTTGTAACACTCAATCAGTTTAGTTATTTGTGCTTAAATAGCAGACCTGTAACTATAATGGTAAATAAGTAATCACCAGTTCTTCATGGGTGGGATCAATTGTCCTATTTCCGATCATGCACAAAAACAACAAAATCATTGAATAGTCATTAATTTAATGACAATTGTATGTGATCAGTATCTGGTATGTCCGCCGTTGGCATTCAAACATGCCTGAACTCTTCGTCTCAAAGAACAAGTCAATCGTCTGATGAAAGCAGGTGGTATCTGCCTCCATTCGGCCATCAATGCAGCAATAAGTTGTTGACCTGTGTGTGGTTGGTGTTGACGTTGACGGATCCTTCGATCGATGTAATCCCAGAGGTGCTCAATGGGATTCATATCAGGCGATCTAGCAGGCCAAGGCAAAACGTGGACGTTGTTGACATTGAGGTACTGTAACGTCACACTGGCAACATGAGGACGAGCATTGTCCTGTTGAAAAAAGGGTGTTTGGATGGCGTTGTAAGAATGGAATGACCTCTGGATGTAGGACCCTGTCAATGTACCTCTGCGCCGTCAGATTACCGTCAATGAGGTCGGTGGTTGCGTTGCCGCGTATCCCACCCAAAACCATGACGCTGCCTCCACCGAAAGGGATAACTTCCTGTACGCAGTAGCGTGCCTCCCTCTCACCCCGGCGACGGTAGACCCTCCTTCTCCCGTCTGCTACGACTTTCGTCGGAAAATTACACTCTCTACCAGTCTTGGTTCTGCCAACGTCGAATATTTCTGGCACAAGCAACTCTGTTTTGTCGATGTCGGCGCGTCAATAGCATTGCTCGCATCGGCCGGTATGAGCTCAGTCCATGTTGTTGGAGCCTTCTTCTCACCATTTGGGGACTGATTCGGTGTCCAAGTGCAGTAGAAGCTGTCGTTGTGGCGGTTTGAAAGCGGTTCCTGAGGTGCAGTTGAAGCAGGTACCGGTCTTCATTTTGGGTTGTCACTGGCGGCCTGCCGCTTCTAGCTCGGTCTCGAGTCGATCCAGTCTGTTGTAGACGTCCACGCAGCCTAAAAATGGTGAGACGATGACATCCGAATGCGGCAGCAACTTCTTCATTAATGGGCCCAGTCTGCAGCATTCCAATCGCTCTTTCCCGCTTTTCAGTTGTTAATCTCGGCATTGTAATCGAATTATGGTGTGAAATAATGAATACAAGGGCCTTTTATACCCGTTACCAACTGATTTCACGTTCAAAGAGGTGTAACATTTCTTTTGGCGTTCAGTTTATATAATGTAAATATAATTAGATATAAATATAAATACTTTTTTCTCACTGTTTTTTTAGTAACTCTTTAAAAGGACAGTAGCACCTATAATTACATGGGGAAAGTACGGACCTATATGGTCGCGCGAGGCGCTTAGTAGCTTGACTCGAAAGTACAATTCCTTCAGGGTAATGATATACATTGTACAGCCATTGTATCGCCGTTGAGCAGTCCTGGACTAGTTACTAGGCGTTAAAATTAGTATTTTTATTATTATTATTTTAGTGGGGATATACATGTAAGGTGATGTCAAGAAAAGGAAAATAAATGGTTCCAATTGAAAGATAATGTATTTAAACTGAATGAAGCAGTAGTAAATCAAATATGCAACATAAAGTTTAGTCGTGCGATACCCCTTTCTTACACAAAATGAATTAAAGGTGTTCACACAAAAATGGCCGCTAATGGATGTAAATATTTATATTTTGTTTTATGAAATTGGATGATTGGTTTGTGTTACGAGACCGTGGACTCTATCAAAATGATACATTCGGTATTAACGCACACTTACCAGTTAAAATATAACAGTTTCAAATATACGCACGCTACGATTGTGGAATAGTTTTCAAGTTTTCAAGATGATTTTTTCTCCAAATCGCTACAATTACATAATTTGATCACAATTCTGTTAGGATAACCAATACTTCATTTTCATTGACTTTCACTCATTCTAATCTCCTTAGCTCAGGCATGTTTAACAATGGGTAAAACGCAATGGGAATAAATCATGTTCGTATGTCATTTACGTGACAAAATAAAATCACATGAATTTCTCCTGCAACATTTTTGAGACATTGTTACTCTCTTATTCTTTGTAATTACCAATCATTACAAAGGTAGTGAGGAGAACAACTGAACGCATGCAATCACAACACCCTTTATTGCCCATGAACTCTTAATTGACTCAATCGAGGCACCAATCAGTATATCGATACATAATGTTCGATTTCCGTATTGAGCCTGAGAATCCAACCGTATGCTTCATTAAGGTCTTTATAGCAGTTTACATTGTTTGATATTATCGAAAACAACGTTAATGGTAAATTGATTATATCAGTTGTTATTTACACCTAATTTCTGACATGGCGTGAATTTGCACATAGAACATGGTATAGCTTTAAACGTGAAATCCCCCTAGGGAAACCTCCCAGCAGGAATTATTCCTGTATATTTGTAAAGTGAGCTAAGTGACTTGTAATGCGTATGATGTGACTTCAGGGATTTTTGATACCATATTAACAGTCAACAAATAATGATTTAGCCATACAAGAACACATTTTTAAATTCTAAGGAGATTTTAATAGTCATTGCAAAGGGCTCTCTTTATATCTCGAATGATTTGAAAAAATACGTTTCTCGATATGGGAGCTTTATTATTTATCTAATTATTTATACATTATTTGATTTCATTTGATGAAATTTCAAAGAAATGTATTTGGGTACGGTTCTTATATAACGTTTTTAAGATTGAATGTATAGCAAAATGTCATTTCATTTGGTGATGATCATTATTTAGGCTTGTCAAACTTAATTTTTACCTTATAATCTTGTATAAAACATAACATTGATCAAATCCAATCAAAGTTCCTACCGATAACAATGCAGATGATCAATTGATCAATTTCACTTTAGTGACCAGTATCGTGGGCGCAATCTTCATAACATATTGTCGCCATATCGATCCGTCCATGTGAAAGAGCCTATTGGCCGATTGAGGCGACGAGGAGGGTTTTATTGTCGCGCAGTGTGCGAGGTGTTGGTTAAGGACGATTTGGCTGAAGAGGCTTGTGAGTGATCCTGTGACTTTCTTAAACCTAATGAGGTTTAAACGGAAAAAGTTACCTTACGGTTTTACTTGAGGCGAATAATATTCTTTGAGATCACATCTCCAGTCAACGATTGAATCGATTCTGCTACACTATCAGGTAAGTTGTAAACTTGATCTGTTATTGAGACTCTATCAACGTTAATAACAGGAATATCTGAGTTATCTGATTAAAAAAGATACGAAGACAGGATGTATATATAGGTAAATATGTCTAGTTACTATGTGCACATGTTCTCTCTCAATGACTTTAAAACAGTTCTGCTATACAATCATGTAAGATGAAAACTTTATTTGTTACTGACACTTGATCTGCAGCGTTAGTGAAAGGGAATATCTGGAGGAGCGTTTAAATAATGATACGAGGACGGTATCAATGGATGGGCGTCTTTTGCTCGCTGTTTGTACATTTTCTCCTTCAAAGTCTTTGTATGAGCTCTGCTACACTGACAGATTAGAAGGAAACTGTTATTGAGACTCTATCAATGTTAATGATAGGGAGTATCAGAGAGGGGGTTTAGATAGCAATACGATGACAAGATGTGTCACTGGATAGGCGTCTTTTGCTCACTTTTTGTACATTTTCTCCGTCAAAGTCTTTGTATGAGCTCTGCTACACTGACAGATTAGAAGGAAACGTTATCTGTTATTGAGACTATCAATGTTAATTATAGGGAGTATCAGAGAGGGGGTTTAGATAGCAATACGATGACGAGATGTGTCAATGGATGGGCATCTTTCGCTCACTTTTTGTAAAATAATTCTGTCCAAAACTTTGAAGCAGTCCTGCTATACTAACAGGTGTAAGTGAAACTACATGTATCTGTCGCGGGGATCTTATTTTCATCGTCAATGATACATGTATCTTAGAGGGGCATTCAATGGTACGAGGACGGGTTTTTATGCATAGCTTAGTCCACTGCCCGTAGAATGTTTTGGTCAAAAGTTATAAATTGATACTGCATCAACTTACAGATTTTAATTGAATCTTTATCTCCTATTGACCCTCTTTCTGCAACATACATGACAGGGGATATCTAAGAGACATTTAGATAATGGCAGGGGACCTATTTGGATACATGGATCTGCAAGTTAATCGTATTGATTTGAGTATCAACAGTTTTGGTTCATTGATAATGAGTTGGAAGTTAAGTTCAAAGTGTTTCTTGTTTTCTTGTATTTTTATTTGGCTGTCTATTCATTAATGTGAGTCCCTAAATGTTACGATCTTTTGGAAATCTGTTACATCGAGATTTAATTTGCTGAGATCATTTTACCATGCGTTGATAATAGGAAACATCCAAATGTGGTATTTGAATTATATCGAGAGCAGTAATGTGTGCAATGCTTCACAAGTTTACTGTCATTGGTTGACTATTCATAGACCAAAATCTAATCTGTCTTCACTATCAGGTACGATGGAAACTTTATGTTCCAAACCTTTATCAATATCGTTAATGACAGGAAATATAGAAGAGGCATTTTAGTTACGGGACAGGCAGTGCATTATGTGAGTATCCGCAGTACGTATTCCCTGTTAATGGATTGGATGTTTAAATCATCAAAACTTCGTGCTTTCTTTTCTTTTCCCATCTTACACGTGTTACACAAGAACACAAAGATGGTCTTTCAATAAATTGTTTCATTTTTTTACAAGTATTACATTTAGAGTAGATATCGGCAGTAGTTTACTTGAAGGCTAAGCCTTACGACATAAATCGTTTGAAGGAATATTTATCGGCATCATGTGGTTTCTATCCATACAAGTTAGCCCCGGGGCTCGATTATGTTTTGGAGACATTATCTGTTACATAGAGACTTTATCTACAACGTAATGTCATGCAATATCAACAAGGGGCCTATAAATGATAAACTTTAGATTGGGATGTGTTCATGGTCAGGTAAGTTTAGAATCGTGTGTTGAACACCCACAGATAATATTCAGTCAAAAACCTTCTGGGTCAATTGCGCCTCGTTCTAAATAAAAGTTTTAGTATGTGCTGAAAGAAGACAGGTTTTTGTCTTCATTTTGCAACATATACCTATCACGGAACACTAAGATTTTGTTCAATGCGTGATTCTTAAAATTTTTATTCTGAAGAAATATTGTATATTGGTATGTTTTAAAAATGTTTTATTTTTTACAGAATTATTTTTTGCAGTTTCATCAGATATACCATTTGAAGGGTTTTTTTTTCAATTACTATCCATTCTTAATGTCAACTTGTTCATGCTAGGCTTGTCAAAATACCAATGGTACACATACATCAGACTACTTAGTGTACATACACTCCGTAGAGTGAATTAGCACATTGAATATGAATACACAGCACATTGGTACCCTTCATTCTAAAGCTATTAACCTTCATGTTGCATTTAATTTTTTGCACTAAAATGCTTCAGTAAGTCTCTTTGGCCTGAGGATCCAAAGTAAACCAGTACGTTATAATGCTTCTACGCACCAATGGCATGATATTCGAATAGAATTAAGTTTAAGATATGTTGAAATACGTTAACATACTCCCCCTGCATTCAAGTTAGTATTTAATATGGTAAAGTACAAGTTAATGGATATATACTTCTTCCTGCACAGAATAGCGAAATTTCAGTATTGATCCTTATACCTTTTTAAGCATTTTGAGGGATGAATATCTGTATTTAAAGAGATATGTTTACATTCACAACAAATGAGATGACAATTAATAAAATTGATGTGAAAGCCCACAGCAATTAACAGAGTAAATGTTTACAAGGTGTTATGATAGGATATTAGATTGATTAGTGATAAGTGGTAGGTACATGTAGGTGAATAGATTTTATGTTTGTAAATAATTCCTTGTCTCACCTACATATTCCAAACCAGGTAAACAATATTCAAAGTTGTATTCAGGGTGTCATCTCTCCTAAAGAAATTGGAAATCTGTTGTAAAAGTGTATACATTCATATGGGTCTTTACCCTCGAAAGTGCACATTTATAAGTTTCACAATCGCTAATTAACTCTTTGACCGAACTTTTAAAGGTGCAGTCGCACGATTTTTGACAATTTTTCATTTAATATGTTTTACTGATAATTGTACGTTAATGCTAAATGTATAAATTGATAGTGTCAAAAATCTCATTACTCAAACCAATCAATAGTCAGGGAACAAGTTATGAAGATTCACATAAAGTCCATTGGCTGCCATTTTGTGTGTGATCACCTTAAATTCACTTTATGAAGAAAAATTAATCGGATGGCTGAGTTTTACATTATATAATTCGTTGATTTATTACTGCTTCATTTAGTTTAAATGCATTGTCTTTCAATTGGAACCATTTATTTTCATTTTCTTGATATCACCTTATACTCCCCCTAAAAACGTGCTACTGCCCCTTTAAAAATATTACAGCAAAACAATGCCCTGATTAATGAGCATGTGTCTATCGTGACAATGCAATGACAGAAAAGATAATGAGAGAAATCTGCAGTTATCCTGTTTCTCTTACATGAATCTCTAAAACCTTCGTCATGTCGTGTACGCACCTCAGAGTGAAATTATGTTTAAAGGGGCAGTAGCACGTTTTTTGATAATTTTATATTTCAAAATTTTCGCTGATAAATGTACGTTAATGCTAAATGTATTATTTTGATAATGTCAGAAATCTCATAACACAAGTCCATCAGCCATAGTCAGAGGACAAAGTATGAAGATTCACATAAAATCATTGGCGGCCATTTTTGTGTGAACACCTTTAATTCATTTTGTGTAAGAAAAAGGAATCGCATGGCTAAACTTTACGATATATATTTGAATTATTACTGCACCACTTAATTTAAATACATTGTCTTTCAATTGGAACCATTTATTTTCATTTTCCTGACACCACCTTATATTCCCCCTAAAAACGTGCTACTGCCCCTTTAATGCATTGTTTTGTTAAGGAGAATGTTATTGTTAGGATTGCATCATCAATCAATAATCAATGCAATTGACGTGTGTTTCCGGTTGAGGTTCATGGATATGCAAGATTCCCTCGAAGGTCAAACTAGTATTGACAGTAATGTCAATACTGTAAAATTTATAATTCACAGTATTGGTATTAAAGGCTTGCTGCTTAAATAGAAAATCTCATTATAAAAAAAACACCCGTAAAGTGAATTTGGACAATGAACAAAACAGATTGTCAAATTCATAGAATCCTTTTACTGCTTTTTTACAAAATTCGTTAAAACAATCAGTGATAGTATGATACAAATATAAGCATGGATATGAGCGGCCTCCTAAAAAATATATTTTGTTGATACAATAAATATTAAAGTTACCGCATCCATTCTCATCTCACAGATTACTTAAGTCATATAACCTTCGTCAGAAGGAGCATTTCTTAAGGGTCATGTGTGGTTGAAATCAATGTAAGTCTGCAATCAGCAATGTTGTTAAAACCTGAGCAGTAGATCTGGTCTACTAATATACATGTATAACCATTGAACACAAGGGTTTCTTTAATATCACAAGAGAAGTTACTTTAATGTGTGAGACGACATGTTTCACATGTTCACTCTTTGAAGAATTTAGACATGAGGCACATTGTCTACTTGTAACATACGTAACTTGGGAAGATGTAAGTTGTGTTTTATCTGAAGAAGGAGCATGCCTGAGATCAAACATCTTTTATCACTATATATTCATATGTTTATGGACCAGTGAGCAGAAATTCCACGTGGAATGATATGTGGAATGATATCGACTAGGAACCAACCACAAGCGTGCCAAGTTCTTGCTAAGGTTACTAGGGAAAACATACTTGAATAACCATTGTTGGGAGAAAATGACCTAGAAAGTAAATACAAGAAAAGTGTCAGGGACCTTGGCTCGATTAATAGTTTTCGACATATTCAATTTGTAAATGAAGCATCATTATATGGCAATAATCCTCCTGATTACCAATAAGTCCCTTGTCGACAGGATACTTCCTGAATTATCCTTCGAGATTTCCAACAGCACATTCCGATATGACCATCTTGAGATTCCTGCCATCGTATATCATCCTTATTGAATGATAATCCACGGTCTTACTGTTGGACACGCTTGCTATTTGCGATCACCTCGCATTATTAATCAAATTTGATGTAGCTCAGTTGTAATAACATTTTTGACTTTCCGTTTAGCTTCATCACCAAAGAAAATTTTGCTTGCTTTGAAGTTCTAGCAAGCAATTTCGCCAACAGGGTTTTTGTCGATTTTCTATTGCATATGATCATTTTCACTTGTCAAATTCCTATCTGACGAGATATCTAAGTCAGTTTGATGCATGGATATGACGGATTCACATGATAAGCCGCACCTGACGAAACCAAGAATATATTCATACATCAACACGATTTCAGGTTTTGAAAAAGTATCTTAACCTGTTGATACATTACGAAAATGAAATTTTCTTCTCTTAGAGATAAGTACATATTTAATTATTAATTAGAGTCTCAGAGGCTATCGAAAGGAAATAACGTGACTTTTTCACTCCTAGTCGTGATATTTATGTGAATGCTTTATACTGCCATATTGGTCATACACTTTCTTCATTGTGAAATACGTGAAAAACGGCCAACTCAGTTCCAATTGGAATATCTGGTGTCAAACGTTACAGAACATGCGAAGTTAAATTGAGTAAATTAAATGATTTATAAATGATACTCCTGAGCCAATATAACATTGAACTTTTGAAACGTTTATTGTAACATACATCTTCACTTAGCCTGAAGATCATCATATGCGAAACACTGGCTAAGATTTACCTTAGCTTAATGCTAAGGAATAGGTACACAATCTGTTTTTGGCAAACTTGGTTTATCATTTTAAGCTAATTAACAACGTCATGATACGACGATATATTGCTTGATAACGGTGTAAATACCTACGCCGAAACGTTGCACTTCTGTAATAAAGAAGTTGCAAATCCATAGATATGTTTTCTTTCTCATCTAACAAAGTGTCAATGCCTCTCTTAGAAAACAACAAGTGGGGTATATCTTAAACATCACATTTTAATGTCTCAGTTTCTCCTGTTCTGTTTTTAAGTTCTGAAATGTTTCAATAAACTAACTTTTTAAATGGATATTTAAATAATTTTCAGTATGAAAAAACTAGAGTGTGCTGTGGGATAAAATAAAAACAGAACCTTTTGAAACAGTAATGATTAGTAATCTTTACAGTGTAAATTCTTTACATTGTTTGGTTCCCGATGAAAGAATTCATTCCTACGAAACGGATGGAAATCCTGGAATAAACTTTAATATTTTGCAAGTGACAGCGTCGTTGTGGTAGAAGGCGTATCGTCGAGGTCTGCCTTTGAACAGGATTGCGTGTGTTTGAAAGCTATAATAAGCCAGAAAACTGAATTGAAGCATTCTTAATCCGCTACAAGAAATTGTGTTAGATGCTATTAGTTAGCTAGCCACATACGAGAAAAGGAAAGCCCCAACCTTCTGGTCCCATTACCTCGCAATCCAGTAAGAACACAGTTATCCGCCCTTTGCCTAGAGCAGCTCTAAAGGAGGAAAAAAGATGGAAATACTAAACTCATAACGAAACCGTAGCCATGGTGTTTTTTTACAGATACACCTTAATCGATCGCCTTGAGGATGTTGGTTTTTTTGGCTTTATGAAATATATCATATATACACGACCATGAACTTGAAACGGGATTCTGTAGAGCAATACTCAAATAAGAAGGCTGCGAAATACCAAAATGCTAAATGCGAAATTGGGACTAATACCATTGTGGTTGGATGTCAACATCAATGTTCAGCTATAAATCCTTGATTTGTCTGGATCAAGTTCTTGATGCAGGAACTTGAATCATTTGTGATAGATGCATATATGCGTTGTTGCTTATAATATACCCGCATTTTGGAACAAAGAGGCCAAAACGGTATATAAACCTAAAGATTGTATTTGATATATGTTGTTGGACTCAGAAAATATTACAAGTAGCTTTTTTCCCACATATTCGTCTCCTGTAAAGCCCTCTTTGAAAATATTCTACAGTCGCAAATGTCAGTTTCTAGATAGGTAGTCATGATTTAAGTAGATATGTTCACAAAATGATGTCCTGATTTTCAAACTAATTTCAAAAAGCATATTTCTAGTTTTTCCGTCAGTACTTCAACAACCAGGCTAGCATTCCCTGCGAACATTGCATTAGGAATAGAATGTGATTTTCAATACGAGGAGCTTGAGCATGGATGTATTGTTCTCCTGTACATGTCAAGTTGCTCTTTATCGACGGTGGATAAAGCTTGCTTTGTATGAGGGGTATCATAAAACAGTAATTGAGTCCACTGATATTTGTATTCCAACAGACTATTACTATATCAATTTTTGCATTAGAGATGGACCGAATTCACTACATCCTTTCATCACAGGAGTCGTCGACAAAGGTCACTTGCTAATAATCGATGCATGATGACCGCTCATGAAAATAGTCCTTTACATTCTTTACAATGTTTGTAGCCCAGGTTTGGGTGTTTGGCGGCTGTTCTGGTTGGTCATTCAAAGAGTTCCATAGCCCCATATCCACTTGACTTCACATGAACACGCCCCGAACGTAGCCGTCCTTCTCTTCATGAGTCTGGGCACTTTGTCTCATTATCTTCGAAAAACTGTTTAGAAAAAGCCTTATTGCATTTCGGTTTTGTATAATGTACACGAATTTTCCGCGGCCATTCACGTTACCTTACCTTTTTAGCTCATCAGGTCTGAAAGACTCGATGGGCTTATGGCATGGCGTCCGGCGTCCGTCCATCCGTCCGTAAACTTTTCGCTTTTTTACTTGTCTCTAGAGAGCTGAAATTTGATGTGCAGACTCCTTGGCCAATGGGGATTCTCAATTGTAGATTTCGTGACCCCATGACCCCTAATAAAGTCACAGGGGTTAAAACCTTCAAAATCTATTTATAATCTTCTTCTCCAGTTTCAAAAGGTCTAAAGAGTTGAAAAATTGTGAGTAGACTCCTTGGCCAATGGGGAAATATGAAATTGTAGATTTTGTGACCCCAAATGGGGTCACAGGGGTCACAACCTTAAAAACTTATTTCCGTCAAAAGTCTGATGAGCTACAGAGCCCATGGCTCTATTATTAATTTTAGTGAACACAATGAGTAAACACTACTACGATCACCTTTAGACACAATAGGCTAGTAGCAAATGTAATGTCAATTAAAGACATTTACAATTACATTTTAAGATACTGTAATCTGAACATGCATTCAGAGTTAAGTAAATGACGTAAAGAATAGTGCATTAAATAACACAAGCTTCTAAGGAAACCGGTAGAAACATAAAAACAATTGGAGAAACATAAGCAGCTATTTAAATCAATTATGTTTGATGTACGTGAAATCTCAACAACTAATTGTGGAACATGAGATTTCCTTCTTAATGATATTGCTGCTTTCGGTTTTAAATGCCTTTCTCCTCAATCTCGCGAAAAGAGAGGGTTATTAAACCCGTGAAACACACATTTACAGGAGGTAATTGCCGGATTATATCGAACGGGTTTTATTAAGAAGGACAGCATTTCCTTGTATGTTTTATGTAATGATTACTCGCGTGTCGTAGCGGTTGGCGTATTTTAATCAAAGATTGTCCTTATTACTAATAATGACAAGTTACCTGCTTGGTGACGCAATATCCATGGTAACGAGCTTCTGATGTGAGGCTCCAAAGGGTAATAAAGGGGAAATTACCCTCTTTTCATGCACCTCTTTGATGTTGTAACATCATCGCCTTCAACCAATGATTGTGTGGAATATTTAAGTGGACTTTTACGGACGAACACGCTGTAATGTTCTTTCTGACATCCCTAATCGAAACGTGACCAATCAAATTCTAAATTTGGTACTATACATGTCAAACATAACTTAGATGTTCGTTTCGTGTAAACATCTGGAAAGTAAAACGTTTTACCTTCCTTAATGATTAGAGGTTGTGAGATTTTCTTTGTTTTAACCAAATAAGGCTGAAATGATAAATGACAATAAATCACATAATGATTTCCACTTGGCTAGCAATGAATTAAGTTGTATTCAAGAAAAAAACCAGGACGTTTTGTGACTTGCTGTCTTCTTGGATACGCCCAGGAATTATGATAACTATACAAGCAAACTGATAACAATAATTGAAACATGTTTTTCAGGTTATGATTTGTGTCATTATTTATGTTCATGGTTATAAGAAATGAACCTTTGAAATCACATGCATCATGTAAATGAGGGTTAAATCTTAATAATAAAATGTGTGCACTTCAAAATCCATTTTATCCGAAATTAAAAGTTTGATTTAAGAAAACCGTTTCTATTGACCTCGATGAACCTAAGTTATCTTTCTTTTCATGATTGTATGAAATTGTACTCATGAACAGCATGATAAAAAGTTTCTATTATATTTTCAGCACCCGACGCCTTTGATGTAAGAATCATGACAAGTGAAGGTGTGGTCACTACGTCACTGGACATGTCAACAACACCCCAAGATCTCAATTTATCTACAGAAGGAAACGGATCATATGGCAACGGCACAACAGTTGCCCCTGGACAATCCAACTCATTGGACCAGTATGGGGAATACATTGCTGCAAACTACATCAACCTCTACTACATTTGGGTTGTTTTTGCTGTTGGCTTTCCTGGAAATATTGCCAGCATCATCACCATTGTCCGTATGCCTCCCATGACATCTTCAACTGGATATGTTGCAGCTCTGGCTGTTGTGGACAACCTTTCCATCATCACTAAGCTTCTGTTCCACCAGCTAACACTGTACAATGTTCTTCTCGGGCCAGGAGGGTGCCAGATACTCTACTTCCTTGGGACATTTTTCATAATGTATGCAAACTGGATTCTTGTGGCGATGTCCGTGGAACGGTTCATAGCAATCTGGTTTCCTCTGAAGGTAACAACATTATGCACTGGGAAGAAATCCTTTGCCTTGATGGTGGTGGTTGCAATCGTTCTTGCAGCCACAGACCTGCAGTTCCTGTGGACGGGAACTGATGCAGAACATGAAAAAGGGGACATTTCATGTGGCTTCAAGCCGGAATACGCAAACTTCATACAGTACTACTGGTACTGGATCGACGGAAGTCTGTACGCGATCATTCCTTGCATCCTGCTCGTTCTCTTCAACATCTTAATCATCCTTGGAATTCGACGATCTCGCAAAATCCAGAAAGATCTGACCAACAACAAGAGTGACCAGATGGCCGAGAAGTACCGGCAACAGAGGCAGATCACAATCATGCTCATCGTTGTGTCTGTGGTCTTTGTTGTGCTCATTCTTCCCAACTGCATCTTCTTCATCGTCAAATCTTACTGGAAGTACGAACCGGGGACACGAGGTCAGGCCGTGTACTTTCTTGTCAACCAACTGATCTTTGTTCTCTCAGATGTCAACCATGCTGTCAACTTCTACCTATATTTCCTAACAGCGAGACGTTTCAGGAGGCGGTTCATCGATATGATCTGCTGTCGGTCATCAAGCCGGAAGTCCTTCACAAGTCTGATGCGCACAGCCAACTCGAACATCTCTAACACATCAATCTACACCACGCAGACATCAATGAATGGTTTCAACAGGGAGAGTGGCAATAACAACTCCAAAAAATACTCAACGACAGCTACATAATGGTGGTAAAAAGAAGAAAATGCCTAATTGCGATTGTAATTGAAGAATTACACTTTGTGGCAAAATGCAATATCACTTGCAGTGAAATAAGGGTTAGGTGAAAGTTGAATGATTTGTAGCCCAGGCATTCTTTGGAGGGTACATGCTCATTTGACCAATTTTCATTCCTTTCAATGGTCGAAACGTTTGCACAAATTCATTAAATGTCAACTTTAATGACCGTTACCATAATGGAAAACATTGTGTTTGATGTCTTATTAGGATTCAAATTTCATGTCAATAGTTTATTGTTGCGTCCTGTTCATTCAAATCTCATCATAAATCATTCTCCAGGAAATGTATTTTTCTGTGTGCCTTTGATTATATACCATAATATGCATCTGCATATCATAACGTATATCATAATGTAATCATTCATCGGATATATATTATGATGTTTTGGAATGAATATGTTGATTTGTTCTAAATTCTCTATATATCCATAAAGTATCTCGACTTCTTCGTCCTATAAACCTTGTAATTGGCGTTCTATCACAAAGCATTTCAAAGATGAATCTGAAATATCAAAAAGCATATACACGTTGAAGTGCAAACTGCTTGGTGTGGAAAGAGCTTACGAAAAACATTGCCTTATATTGATATAGTTGCTTCTAATATTTTAAGAATTTATAACTGAAAATGTCACGATATTGCAACAACACCATTGTTTGAGAAACACTTTTTTTAGAATCATTATTTCATTTATTATTCAAGATTCAATTTTTAAGATAAATTTTTTGTTAATTATTTTGAATGACACTGTATAAATTGCACACGTTTGTGATTATTTTAATGTTATTTGTAACGATGTATTGTGAATTACCCTTTGATTCCTTGGTGTTTTGACTATATGCAGTAAACAGATTGACTGGCAAAACATATAATAATGATAGATATCCTTTTCTGTAAAACAAAACCAGTTTGTTTAAATAGTTGGGCTGCAGGCAAAACAGTTCCTTTTGAGATATTATCACTTATTTACCATCAACATAAGTAAAGATTTCTGGGTAAAACCTTCCAAAATATGGAATATGAGCTTACTCCTTCATCTGGTAGGATAAGATGAAAGATAGCTCATCTTTACAGATTTGAGCATGGTATAATGGTGAAGGTGTTAAAAGTTAAATTTTCTAAAATATTTCTCGTTTAAATGGCCCTCAATGACTTTTTACTTCCATCTTTAGCAGTCACTTGCTTACATCTTTTATTCTTAATGTTGAATTTTCTCTGTTTTATTCCTATTTACAATCGGAAACTGTGAATGAAACAGAGGGAAATAGCCTTTGTTGATTTACTGTTTTGACCAGAATCTTACCTTTATGTCTTCTAACATTAAACATATTTCATGAAATGATAACAGCATTTGAAATTTCCGATAATTTGAAATTTGTAACTTTAATTTGCTTGGGTATATTCATATTTGATATGAGAAGACACATACTTTTTGATTATCAACGCTAATGCATAAGATAATGATGAGTAATTTTAATAATTAATTGTCATGTTCTTTGACTTTTAGATCAATAACATTTTTCATTCAATATCAATCAAAATCGCTTTATTTTGACATCGTGCATTACTACAAAATTGCAAGTAGATATGAGTAACACCCCTTCTCGTAAGTCAAAGCATATTATATTAAGTGTTTAGAAATGGTTATATCCTTATCAGGTTTATTTGTTATTCGTAAGTGTCATGTTGTTATTTTGTTGTAATTCCATGTTCTTTCACTTATTTATTATAATGTTTTATCTATTTATACAGTAAATTTTACTGATTCGTTCTGTGTTTCCGAAATAGCCAATAATGCAGTGAATGTAAAAAACGATGTTGAATTGCAATAAATGTTGTTACAATGTTCATTCAGTTGATACCTATGTTATTCTCAGTTTCCAAGCCCTTATAGATGCAGCTATAACATACAGTTTGAAATTTAATTAAGGGACAGTTTACTTAGTTTCTCGTTTCCATAAAGAATAAAAAGTATTGTCTCATTTTTTTTCGTTTACTAATCTGAATTCAACGACTTGAAGAAGGTACATTTCGTGATGTTGTAATACGATAATACTTCAACTTACACAAATGGTGACAAATAATAGAACGTGCGTATTGTCATTACAAACATACTAACAGATTATAATAGTCATGTAATCAGCAAGCTTATTTGAAATTAAATAAATTGTGTTTGTTTTTCCTCATTTAAAACACTATAGATTTGAGCTTTTTCATAGCGAATTTGTAAAGCCTTCTCGTTTTCCATTTGGCCTAGCTTTTTTGTTAAGATTAACAACTCTCTGCAAAAATAATCAAGGCAAATTAGCGCATGGTACTAGTGTTTCAACCAATCAGATTGCTAGCTTACGACGACACAAAATCGCTTGGTGCGACTTGGTGCACGGCAAACAATGTTATTTGAATGACGTCAGTTTGACGTTGGGATTTCCTATTGTCCACGCGCTAAATTAGATGGTCCACGGGTTCTCGACACCAAGCGATTTTCTCTTGCTACGCTTGATGTATTCCTTCGAGATGGTTGAGCCGGTGAAAGAAGCTTAGTCATGTGATACTATCAGGATTAGGGACGGTCCTGTCACGAAATTGACACTAAGCAGTTGTAAAATCAACAATTCAGACCTGTTTTCACTTTACGGCGTGCTGCTAAAATTTTGTTATTCAAGATCAAGTTCCTATATGACTTTGTAAGATAAGAAAAAACCTGAAATACATTCTATTCTTACCAGTCACTACATTGAATTACAGATGAGGGATTTATGGATTGAATAGATAATTACTTCGTAATAGATATATAATAAAAAAAAATTAATATAACCTTTGAAAATAGCAAGTACTTACTGCGACTGTCAAACGTTTTGGATATGATGACATCAAACGTGTAAATGTGGTATTTAGTCCCAATATCAATGTCACATTTTAAACCAATTAAAGACATGATTGAAATGATTCTGAGGCTGATGTAGGAACTGCATTGCAACGTTCAAATCACTTTACCAAAATAACACTTTCTTGCTGGATCTTTGAACCAGTAAATGTTACCAAAGGGAAAATGACAACATTATCATTAAGTCCACTTCAGAAGAATGAATTAAAAGACACAGTTTGGTTCATCAACAATACCACCTAGTCCAAACCCCTTTATTGTAAGACATTTTTGTATCAGCGTAAAGCCAAGACTTCTGAGAGAAGATAGCCCTGAATACAGAAACACTTTAAAACTTGTAAGACAGCACAAAATGTCATTAATCATGTCATTCTTCATGTAAGACAACATTATTCACGGCAGTTTCAGAGGTGGCATAATTCCAAGGAAATGTAAAATAATCAGTATTCAAACGGTTGAGTATAACAATACCCCTCCCGCCACAATAGACTATAGGAGGGACATGCACGACGTTGTCAAAATACTCGCCAAACGGAAACACTGGACCAAATTGACTCAAATTGGCAAAATTAATAACAGTTCAAAACCTTGACTATTTCGACCTTATGATTGCAATCACGTCTAGGGTAGCTGTCTGAATATTTACGAGACGCTTTACCGTATGAAACAATACAAATAATCAGCAGTACGCTGGGGCAGAATTGTGTAGAATTACATATATATGCCGCGAATTGAGTCGCTGAACAAACATGGCGGCTGTCCGCCGTTTAGCTTACTGTATAGGGGAGGGCTGACTATTTCAAATTTCCGTTGACTACATTTAACTATTTTTATTTCACCAACCTGTTTCTCAGAAGCATTTGTTTTGTATTAGTTAAAGAAGACATGTTTATCACTTTCGAAGCCATTTCATAAATTCATAGACATAAACAGTATAATCTCAAAATGAACAGGAAATATAGAAACTAAAGGACTTCAAATAAACATGAAGGTAACGTTTTGTGGCCCTTTACGTTCAGTTGAAATTACTATTCGTGGATATTTTGGAAATTCCATTTGAACGCATTAAAGACCCTCAACTCAACTGATAAAAAACGTAAGAATAACACATGACATTTATCAACTAGCAAAAATACTTATTTTTGCAGAGAAATAAATACATTGAAGAAAATCCAAATATTTTTTTAAATAGTTGGCTAGCTGTATGGTCATTGCTGGCGGTGTTGCCGGACTCTGAGGGTGTGGGTTCGAACCCCGCATGGGACAGAAAGTACAAGACTCTGTACCTTTCAAGATAATGTGATCCCAAATATAACATTGTTACATTGTGAATGAGTGACAGAAATACTGTAAGTCACTTGTAACGATCACTAAAGATAGCCTACCCATACCTAATCTAACTAATTTGAAATTGGTAACAGAAAATGCTACACATATTTAATTCGCTTTGTTGGAATTTTAATTAAGTCTAGACGCTTTATTCGCTTTGTTGGAATTTTAATTAAGTCTAGACGCTTCAGTATGTAGAATTGATGTACAGATACTTTGCCCTTTCGTGATTTTAAAATTAAATGAGAGATCGGTTAAAAAAATACGTTTTACTTAACCTCTTTCCCGATTTGTGTCATCTATTGAAATTGATAATAGAACCATGAAAAGAACAATCTTCTTATAGATTTCTACAAGTTTGAGAGAATTTGTAAACCAGATACTTCACATAAATTGGAAAACAATGTCGTTCAATAGTAATACAGTTTTCAAAATAAATCGAAAGCTTGATCCTCTGTCTGACTTTTAAGTGATTATAAATATTTTTAATCATCTCATCATAATAAATCATCTGAAGATTGTTTTAGAGAGATTTCAATCTATAATAGGATGATATGATTAATTATATCTTCACGCAGACACATTTCCTGATTCAAGATTAAAGGAACAGTAGCACGTTTTAGGGGGAATATAAGGTGATTTCAGGAAAATGAAAATTAATGGTTCCAATTGAAAGACAATGCATTTAAACTAAATGGAGCAGTAATAATTCAAATATATAATGTAAAGTTTAGTCATGCGATTCCTTTTTCTTACACAAAATGAATTAAAGTTGTTCACACAAAATGGCCGCCCATGGATTTTAGGTGAATCTTCATACCTTGTGCTCTGACTATGGATAATTGGTTTGTGTTATGAGATTTTTGACACTATCAAAATAATACATTAAGCATTAACGTACAATTATCAGTGAAAATTTTGAAATATAAAATTATCAAAAAACGTGCTACTGCCCATTTCAACCTCTAGAATACGTAGATAAATTATCAAATTTTGCTTCATGAGATAAAACATTATTTGTACGATTAATACAAATATTTACGCAAATTTGAATGGTTGGTTTGAAATAATATCGAATAAATATTAAATTACACACTATATAATACATATATCAATAGTAACTAGAGTAGAATTAGACCATTTATCATGTTCTTTGAAACACTTTGAACCAATTTTCTGTTTTTAAATCAGTAGTAGTGTTTTCACATCTTTTCCGAAAGTAAAGATTTAAGATAGTTAAGGTTGAATATCATCATACATTACATGATAATAACAATCTTGAAAAAAATCCGGAATATTTTCCCTGATTTTACATTACAAGTCAAAAAAGCTTGACAATTTATTGTATTCTGTGAGACAAGATAAACAATTGAATAAACTATGAACTCATCACTTCTGTTATTTACACGTCTTTAGAAAGAAACGTTTGAAGTCAGATTTAAAAGAATAAATTAACATTTCACCGACTTAAAACAGCTACTCTAATACAATTAATCATATTCTGTAAGATGAGATCAAAAATAAATCTGCAAAGCGGAAATAATTCTTTAACGTTTGTTAAATGAAAGTTTGATGGTTGAGTATCGTGAGAAAGAACAAAACAAAATGATGACATAAGAATATAATACACATTATTTTCACCGATTTTACCAGGCAGCTTGAGACAACCATTCATATGTTGTGAGATAAAATCAACAATTCACCCTAACGGTGTATGATATCCTATGTTATGACGTTCGGAGAAGTTCAATAATGTCCCAAAGTTATAATCAAACTTTTACTTCTCTGACATTTGAATGGCATACTGAGCTTTTAAAACAGAGTACTTCTTATCAATCCACCACCTTTAAACAACCAACCTATGAGAATAAAGAGGGAATAACCAATTGTGCACTTAATGAATCCCAGGTGAGCAGGGATCACAACTGTGTTAGAGTCTAATACATCATACTGAACCGTTTTTAGAGTTACACAATTGGTAACCAGCATTGAAAGCTAAAGAATCGCAGTTATTTGTTATTGCATGCCAATTGGGACGTTCTTACCTCGAATGAAATATGCCATCTGTCAATGTTAAGTGACCACTTGAGAGCTCTGATGTTTAGGGTCTTCTGGTGCACGAGAACATAACAATATGCCGACCATTGGTGTGTACTATTATGACGTCATTTAAAGGCAATGTTCGTGGTGATCGAACGGTACAGATATAAGCCTCCATGCAGTGACGAAACAACTTTTTTTGTTCCTGACATTGAAGTTGCAGAAGTGCCAGAGATGTAAGAGATCCTGATAATGTTGTGGGAGTAGAACTTCATAAGCATGTGAGCGTATGGAGAGCAATGATGGGTACAAATAAGGGGTATACCCGGTAATAGTAGAGAAGTCCAGATATATTATCATATATATCAGAGGGAGTCAATGTAGAGTCATTCTTTTGGCGCTTCAAGATAAGTTTTGATATCAGTAAGCCACCAAGAGCAAATTTCGAAAACTCTTGGGATGGTAGAAAAAACCTTTATTGAACAGAAATCATGCAACAGGATACAGTCACTGAAATATGTGCATTTGAGTGTACATAAGGAGGAGATATGATAACCTGCGATAAAAAAACAATCAGAATACGACCATGTAAGTTTGACCGTAGTCACAAAGTTACTTTGGGGTTCAATTTGAAGGGTGGGTCGTGTCATGTACAACTCTACCTTTTGGATGACAAGCTTTGCCGTTCATGTATCAGTCAGTGGGTATGGCTGTGCCAAGTTATCTGAGGGAAGGAGGTTTCAGCACAGCGCAATATATTGATAATAGATTTGCAGTTTCCATCGGAAATACTAGTCTGAGAGGTAAGCTGATCGTATGATGGTTAGTATCATCAGGGCATTGCTTAGATTAGGGCATACATTAGCTCTCAACACGTCAAGTCATTCCGTCAACTTCAATCAAGTATTTATGTTTTATTGTTGACTCAGAAAGACACCAACCTATACTACTGTTGATATTTCCAAAGGAAGCCGCGCCAATCACATGTGCTGTATCCAAATCAAATGACCAATTAACAGAGCTGTTGCAAAAAATGCATTACGTCACCATGTGGGTAATACAAACTATTTGGCACATTAAACTGTGGAATATAATCTCACTTTAAATGTCATATTAAAATAGTAATAATAATTTCTATTCAAGACGCTGATATATGTTAACAGAGTCAATCAAAACAACTTCATATGAAGAAGAGTCTACATTTGTTCTAGATAAGATAAGATTATTTTGTATTCAATAATCGTAGAATCCACTTTTTTTTATAACGCACACGATTTAATTTCGCTAATTTGGCTCGCCTGGTGAATTAAAAGGTATGTTTCTGTAAGTACGCTGGTGACATTGAAATAAGACTAATGTTTACTAATAGGTGGAGCATTTATTACCACGTTACAAGTTATCATTAATGATGGCACTAAATGGTTACTTTGAAAACATGTATTTATCATCAGAGCTACTGAAAATGACGTGTGATATTTAGAATATGACATATATCGTTGGTTCCAAACCGTAACTATCAGGCCTGCTTAGTTCAGTGGATAACGCTTTCGCCTTCGGATCATAAGGTCCCGGGATCGAATCCCGTCAGATAATCGGAGAATTTTTTTTTAGTATCTGTAATACTCCTGTTAATAATTAACCATCATGGCTTCTGAGAGATCAAGCGATAGCGCCTAGGTGATATCGTTTTGGCAGAACATTTTGCACAATATCCTGTCATTGTCAAAGCTGTCCCGCTGTCCATTTCGTCGTTGCTTAGTGCAAAAATCACTGCAAACAAAAATACTTTTTTGGAAATTTCATGACAATAAAAAGTTCGATACCCTCTGAGTTACCTTTTCTCTCATCTTTGAGTTACCTTTCTCATGTCGGAAAATGTTTATTGAGTTACCTATCTCGATTGATTATATAAAACAACGATTGTGATTTATTTCAACTATCCCTGAATGCTGGCATGTCATCTAATGAATCTTTGGTACATGTCCAAGCGATCAGCGATGTCTCCCCTGTACTGCCATTTTCAGGAAGGTAACTGCAGGTATCTTACTTGGTGTAGTAGGGATGTTTATTCATTACTTTTCACAATTTGCTCTTTTGCCCAGAACTTAATTAGAGAATGTAATGCAACTGATAGGCGTGACTGGAGAATCTTACAATTCTCAATCCTCTGTCCTCTGCAGCCTGGTGGTATATAAGCTGAGTTAAATTCGACAGGCTTCATATTCTGAAAATAATACACGCGATAGAGTATCGTCATCACCATGAATACTGATAAACAAGAGACACGTCTCATATTACAACGTAATGTAACAATTCAGTGATTTATGTTATTGGCTTGATAGGCGCGTGTTGTGTAAAACAGTTGTCTCAATTTCATACAGATTATTATACTTCTGGAAGTCTGTTCAACCACATATCGAATCTTGAAATCTCCTTTCCAAAATATGTGAACCTGAAACGTCTACATAAATCAACTTCAATTTGTTAGAGCATCATGATGTAGAAAGTACAGAAACAATCCAAAGAGTCCAGTTCTTAATTGTAAAGGTAAAACAAGATTTTTTGTTTTTTTGTAGAACAGACATTGTTTTAAATCGTATATTAAATAGGATAGCTTCTAAAGACATGAGTTATATTAATCCCTCTTTGATTTAAATATATCTTGTGGTTGTGGTGACGGTTATTTTTTTCATGAATTCAGTATGCTGTTTATACAGCTACAACCCTTAATGAACTCACATTTAATCATTATGGGTACGCTTCGTATGAACTAAGGAGTTGTTTATTCAGGCCAATGGCACATCATATAAATGATTAACTTACGAGATTTAGTAAATAATCCGTATATTGATGTTACGTTAACCCATTTTTTTACTGCGATTGTTCCGAAGATTATGCCTAATCTAACCATCCTTCCTTGTGTAAATAAGAACAGGCATTAATGTTCATTAGACTTTTGACAGGTCTTAAGCTGGTAATCCATACCCATCATCTGTAGCCTAGGGCAGAATTCCTGATCACTGAATATGACAATATTGGTACTATAGAAACCATATAAGCGATGATGGTGTTGGAAATAGGTCAGTGAATAGCTCTGTGAATATGAAATGACAGTTCTTTCACGCTAAAAGTCAAATGATATTGAAATTTATAACTTTTGACATTTTTAACAAATACCTGATGATACGATAAGATTTCTTCAAGGAGATCTAATCATTTTGAAATTGAGGTTTTGTAGTTAGTGTTATTGGACATACATTGTACAACTATTTTTGATGAAATTTGACGATAATGTTAAATGATAGTATCGAATCATATATTATAATAATAAATAAGATATATCTATGATATTTTAATTATTATATAATTTTGAGTAAACAGC
This sequence comes from Steromphala cineraria, assembly GCA_916613615.1. Classification (NCBI taxonomy): domain Eukaryota; kingdom Metazoa; phylum Mollusca; class Gastropoda; order Trochida; family Trochidae; genus Steromphala; species Steromphala cineraria. The sequence continues at coordinate 56,987,625 of OU744729.1, forward strand.
AATAATAGATAATTTATATCACTTTGATGCATAATGTTCGAATGCAGCAAACGATAACGTTATATGCATACTTTACTTATCTTGTCGGAATTCAGGGTACATATATGCCATGGATCATTAGAGTTTAATTAAGCATAATACAGGATCAAAATCAAAGCGACACAAATGGATGCCATGCCACAGGATACATTAGCTGTGACCGTTTCTGTTGTATAATATGTTTAGATATAGTACTTCTAAACACATCTTATCAATCTTTTTGTATGAATAATCACAAATTCTCTAGATCTGGTCTTCTCGCTCAATCTTCGTTGAATAATTTATCCGTTATTACAATACAGGTGTCGAAACGTCTTTTGAAGAATTTAACTTTTTTTATGAAATTTGTTTTATCAATCTCTCCCTACAGAGATATATCAAGTCATGAAATGTTGATCCAACCTCTGTCTTTATGAGACCAAATCCGAGATTTCCGGCAATTTCCCCTGGCGGAATAAAATACACAACAATCCATTTGAATTTTAGCATGAAAAGGGTGGTTCATATCCAATGCAAAGAGAGATAAAGAAGGTGTTTATTTCATTACCATTTATAGGTTTCCAGAATGTCGGGAAGTTTCTGATTTTAGAAATTCATATTTCCGTTGCCTATAAGTCTATTGTAAACAGTAAGTTCGGCGAGTGCAGTTTGTATTCGTGCGCGTAGGAATGTGAAGCGGTCGTAAATATTTAGACGTGATTATCAGCGAAATAATAAGTCCAACGTTTTTAAAGAAACCAAGGCGGTATTTATCAGACTAGCTAATCTAGATACTAGCTATAACTCTTATTCATAACTTACTACTCATACCTCGGGGGAACGATTTTGACACGTTCACTTTCAAGGTCAAAGGTCAAGGTCACGAGCTATGTAATTACTCTAGGAATTGCTTGTAAACACGATAACTTGAAACGTTTTTGTGCTATGAAGCTCTTACTTAGTATTTCTCATACTTGGAAAAGTACAAAATTATGAAAAGGTTTCGGCAACAATCCGTCAAAGGTCAAGGTCACAGCAAGGTCATGACTTTAGCATGGTTTGGCGCATTCTCTCCCCACAGAGGCAGATCAAGTAATGTTGATTTAGCCACTGTTCTATTACGCCGAAATCCGTGGGTTCCAGCAGTTTATCCTGGCGGAAAAAACCCGCATCATAATCCATTTGATTTTCTTTATCAAATTACAAGGCTTCTCCCATGAAAAGGGTGGTTAATATCACAATGCCTTTGCCTTGTTTCAGTAGTCAAAATGATGATTTAAAACAGCGTCGCTGATTGCACAACTAATTTTGATTGCCTCCAATCAGGCATCTCCCATTCTTCCCTACAAAATCGGCGTGATAGGACAGACATGACTTGATCTGCCTCTGTGGGGAGAGAATGGGTTTGGCGAGAATGCTTTATTCTAACTATTAACACTTTTAATCAATCCATGATTGTTATACTCAATAAAAAGTTTTGATTGTGTGACCTTGAAATATAAGTTAGAAAAAAAGTTTAATACTATAAATTTGAGGAGCGAACATCCTTAAGTAAAAATTGGTTTGAAATGTATGAAACAAGCCACGCACTGACTCTTTCTCCAAAGATCTGTAAAATTCAAATTTTAGTTATTAGTCGCATAACGAATTTGTGATACAAATTTCAAGTAAACTAAATCTTTTAAATTGGATCAACCATACCATCGAACAATAGGGCACAACCAAGGATAGTGCAATATGTATACTAAAACAATTAACTAGATTAGCGTTTGCGGGATACCGCAAAAGCAGAGCAGCCCCCGAACTTGGGGTTTCGCCTTACCCTGTTCCGCCTTTTACAGGCCTCACCAAATTGGGAATTTTTCTCGTGACCTTGACCTTTGACACTCAAGGTCACACAATCAATGAACACATTTCATTGAGTATAACATTATTGTAATGAAATAAAGTGTTAAAAATTAAATTAATCCATTTTCTCCATATATGTTGACCTTGCTGTGACCTTGACCTTCGACAGTTCGTACCCAAAATTTTTTTTTAATTTTGTATTTCTCAAGAGATAATATATACAAAATCTAAACTTCATAACACAAAAACTTTTCAAGTTATTGTGTTTACAAGGAATTGCAATAACTCATATCTCATGACCTTGACCTTTGACCATCAAGGTCACACCATAATTGAACACTTTTTATTGAGTATAACAATCATGTATTGATTAAAAGTGATCATAGTTAAAATTAAGCATTTTTGCTAAACCATGCTTAAGTCATGACCTTGCTGTGACCTTGACCTTTGACGGCTTGTAGCCGAAACCTTTTCAAAATGTTTTACTTTTCCAAGGATGATATATACCAAGTTAGAGCTTCATAGCACAAAAACTTTTCAAGTTACCGTGTTTACAAAGAATGTTGTGGTGATTTTATAACTCGTGACCTTGACCTTTGAACTTGAAAGTGATCATGTCATAATGATTCCCTGGAAGTATTAACATGTAGATATGTTCATGAGTTCTGAAAAGCTAAATCGGATAAAGTTATACCAAAATTTAGTGCATTTTGTAATAACTCATATCTCATGACCTTGACCTTTGACCTTCAAGGTCACACAATAATTGAACACTTTTTATTGAGTATAACAATCATGTATTGATTAAAAGTGTTCATAGTTAAAATAAAGCATTTTCGCTAAAACATGCTTACGTCATGACCTTGCTGTGACCTTGACCTTTGACGGATTGTAGCCAAAAGCTTTTCAAATTTTTTTAACTTTTCCAAGGATGATATATACCAAGTAAGAGCTTCATAGCACAAAAACTTTTCAAGTTATCGCGTTTACAAGGAATTCTTAGAGTGAATACATATCTCGTGACCTTGAACTTTGACCTTGAAAGTGAACGTGTCAAAATGGTTCCCCCGAGGTATGAGTAGTAAGGTATGAATAAGAGTTCTGGAAAGCTTAGTGGAAAAAAGTTATAGCTAGTAGTACGAGTGCGGCGGCGGCGGCGGCGGCGATGGAAACTTCACAAAAACTGATAGCAGCCCCGTCCTTAGACGGGGCTGCTAATTATAGTCGTATTAAGCAACATCATTAAGACACAATCTTGATTGATTTTCGTTTGAAATCAACGAAATTTCTATAAGTAGAATTCACATTTCTAATAATACTATAAATAAATAAGTCGTTTGATTGCAGCAAAAAGTCGAGTTGCTCCTGTGAACATCCTTAAGTAAAAATTGGTTTGAAATGTATGAAACAGGCCACGCACTGACTCTATCTCCAAAGATCTTTCAGATGTCTCAGTTACCATCAATCTTATTAAAATATGATCTATTTGCTACACTACGCTACGCATGTAGATCTTACCAGGCTCAGTTATAACAGCCGTCAGAGTATGCTTTGACTCAGCCAATCAACGACTTTGCCCCGTAACTCGGGTTGCTGGTGATGGGTATTCATATCTAATCTTCAGAACTCGAAAAACGAACATTTCCGACTATTTCTAAATGTGGACAACAAATATTTCCTGTCAAGTACGAATGAATTACTGAAACTGTGCTTTATTTCGCTCCTATCAATTTGTTGGTCCAAAAACGTCCAGGTAAATACTTTAATGTTACCATTATCGAAGAAATCACCGTAAACAGGGCAAATTCAAACAGCAGGCTCTATATGCTATTTTTGGAACAGATACGTTATATAAACGTTTCCCTTTAAATCTGATATAAAACGATTTATGTTCATTAAATTCGTTATGTTTTGTATCCATAAATATACTGACACAAATGAGAAGACCAGAAGTGACATAAAAACATTAATAAAGTCTCGTTGATTTTATATCACACATATTTGACGTACATATGCAAATTAGAAAGAATCTAGTTCTGTCAAATAGTCAAACATTACAAATGAATTAGTGAATGTTACGACCTATGCAAATTACCTAACACTGCTTTTTGGGAAAATCGTAAGGTCATAAGTTATCATGTTCTCATTTGGGCTGTACTGTGTTATATCGCTTTAATCTCTTGAATTTCCTTTAAGAGACGTACGATTTGATTGGAGGATGAAATCTTCCTCACATCATGCGGTCAAAGGTTACCCTGACGGCTAGTCTTACGGGGCCTTGTGAGATCTTTAATCTGCGTAACGTAGTGAAGCAATTAAGATATCATTTTAATGAGATTGAGTTACCATTTCCTTTCGTTGAATTTTAGCAGTGGGATACCTCAAAACTTACAAAGATAAGTTAATACATAAATTAAAGACTTTAACGCGTGAAAACAACAAGCGACATCTGGTGTCAAGCACCAAGAGCGATTCTAAAATTGCTTATTATTCATGGCCTCATTCAAGTGCCTCAAATCTATTCCAATCAGCAAATAGCATATGACATTGTGTTCAAAAGAAAATAGATTTTGGTGGCACGTGGTCCTGTGCGTAGCTCAGTTGACCGCTATCAGTGTAGTTCAGCAACATCTCGTGTGTGTGTGTGGCTCGCCGGATGGGTGGGTTACCCGATTCATTGCTGAATGAACTGAGAGTTTGAAGGGTAATTCCCTGCCCCACACTGAGACACGAGTTGAATAACTTGTGGTGTCGCCTTAGGCAAGAGACTTTATTCAAAATGTGCCTCTGTTCACCCAGCAGGAAATGGGTACCTGGTGAAAGTTGTGTTGGAGGTGACCCATCAAGCGCTTAATCGGCAGCTTGGGTTAGACCAGGGTAATAATTCAGGGAGCGCCTTGAGCATGCATTCGGTGTGCATATGTGCGCTATATAAATACCCTAACTATTATTATTATTATTTTTCTCCTTTAGTGGGGAGGAAATCAAATTCATGATTTCTTAATGTAAAGGTAGATTGTTGTCACGAAGCCCTGTTTAATGAGTCTGTCGCGAAAGTAAATGACCTTTTTCCATCAAGACTTACGTTTCCAGAGAAAAGTCAAATACTTCTAGTTTATCATGCGATGGTCATTGTTTTCGGCAGTGCAAAGTCAACGGATTCTTCTAATATTCATCTTGGTCAATATACAGATACGAATGCAAAATTACAAACTCTAGCAAAAAAGAATATTTTACTCGCGCTTCAAATCGTAAAAATAGTTTGAGAATTCGCTATAACATTTCATTTCAGATTCAATTGGCCTCTTTGAGACTTTTAGACTTAAATATGGATGAATCAAATCGTTCGTATTGTTGATAATAATGTACCATGTGATGTTATAATTTTTTTATAGTGGTGAATATATCAAATCATTGAGCACGTAAACACTACCATGAGTATCAAGCAGTAACTATCACTCTTCACTACTTTTTAAAAAAGCGGGTTTTTTACTAATCTATTTTTAGAGATTATGCACTATCAGGTAAACCGCTGTTAAATTCGAAATTGATTTATTTTAATCTACCAATTTCAAATATTTCGTGCGACTTTATCATTATGACGTCTTCAGTTTCGTGAAATGCCATGACTCAAATATATCCCAATAAATTGATCTGAAGGGGTAGTAGCCTCACTTCTGTGTTCCTCAAATAATTATTTGCTTATGCCAAATGTATCTTGAATGTATACCAACCATCTCATAACGCAACCCGATCATCTGTTTTCGTAGAAGCTAATATCAAGTTTTCATGGTAAACCATTGGCGGCCTTTTTCGTGTGAACACCTTTAATTCATTTTAAGGTCGGGAATGGAATGAAAGTCGGATAATTTCAGTACGGATCTTCATGTTTAAATTCACAGGAGAGTGAAACAGTGAAAAGTGTAGGAGGACTCGAGTATTCAGCCCAGGGACCGAGCATGTAGTATCTTTTGGAAAAAGACCAGTTTGCGAGCCATAAAGTGTTAAGATTAATTTTATTTATGCAATCAGCGACACTGTTTCTAAAGCTATCATTGTTAAAGCCTCAGTCATTCCTGTATTCTTCAGGGGAAACTATATTCCATCGTTTGATAATTTGGATAGTCATTCCGCGCCTTTTACGCTATACAACATGGTCAAAGCCCTACCTACATCATTACCCTGAAAGATTGTACTTTCACAACTGCTACTTAGCGCTAATCGTGATCATGTAGGTCAGTACGTGCAATGTGGATGAAGAACCTTGCCGAGGATCACAACATAGGATGAAACCCTGGACAAAACAATTGAATTTCTCCACCGGGATTTCAACCCTGGCCTCTGGCGTGGAGGCCAACGTGCAACCACAACACCACTGTGCTCACATACCCTAATATGCTCTTTGCACTTTGAGTTTTCTTGAAATAAAACCGTCATGTAATTTGGCAAATGAATCATGGCAAAGATGAATCAAGGGTTTTCCATTGCCTGAAAAAATGTTTTTTTAGTTTGTGGTGTTATTGTTTTCGGCAGGGGGAACTGTTATTCCAACAAAGGTTTGAGCAGGATTTTATAACTTGAGCTAGCATTGTGGGGACCAAATGACATGATCAGGACATATCATAAAGAATAAGCAGCACACTGTCAAAAGTTTCATATTTTATTCATATTTAAGCAGAAACGAGTTGGAGGGTCTTTCCGTGGCATCTGGCGTTCACCATGTTGTCAGTCTTGTCAGTGACATCTGTCAGCTTGGTAGCGTCGTTAGCAAGAGAGACCATCTTCAGCTGTAACCAGAATATGTTCAAAGTATTATTGAAGAACTTCACCAATGGTTAAAGCTGCACATACGTATATGTTAGAATTACGTAATTAGGTATAACGCATGTATTCTTGTTGACTGTGACTTGCATACTAAGGATATCGAAATGTTAGTTATTTACAATCAATAATGTATTTGGAATTTTAGGAAAGTTGCATTTTATACACTTATGATATCGGAATTCAAGTCATTTATAATTAATGACCATAAAAAAAAATGGTTCCAATTTAAAAGACAATGTATTTAATGAAGCAGTAACAAATTAAATATATAATGTAAAGTTTAGCCATGCGATTATTTTTTCTTACACAAAATGAATTAAAGGTGTTCACACAAAAATGGCAGCCAACGTACGTTATGTGAATCTGTATGATTTGTTCTCTGACTATGGATGATTGGTTTGTGTAATGAGCTTTTAGCATTTAGCATTAAGGAACAATAATCACAGAAATTTATTAAATTTAAAATTTTTAAAAAACGTGCTACTGCCCCTTTAATGAAGCAGTTATAAATCAAATATATAATGTAAACTTCAGCCATGCGATCCCTTTTCTTACAAAAAATAATTTAAAGGTGATCACACAAAAATGTCCGCCAATGGACTTTATGTGAATCTTTATAAGCTGTTATGGGTGATTGGTTTGTGTAATGAGATTTTTGACACTATCACAATTATACATTTAGCATAAACTTACAATTATCAGCGCCCCTTTAAAGACTTAGCCTTTTCATTATAAAACCGTGCTTTTTCATGTACAAAATCCAACACACGTACACACAAAGTCCTTTCAAATATGTTCAACAAATATACTATTATTTAATTACATATCTGTTGACCTACTATGCCTGCCTCCTCTAGGCATGCTTTATTTCAACCTAATTATCACAGACGAAACTTCAAACAGTGGAGTAGAGGATGCGTAAAATCCCCCTCCAAGGGCGGTAAGTCAGTGGTCTCGTGACGTCACTCCCAGAAGCCTTCACTCTCCGAACAGGCGAAGTTTAAAAGCAAAGTGTATAAAAGACAGACAAAGAACAAACGATGAGAACCGAAGTTATTGCAAGGCGCATCGAAAGACACAAGAGACAAGAGGGCTGTCCTCTTCTCGGTCTGGACGGGGGGACCACCTTCGCCTGAGCGAAAACCTACGGACCCAGCCTAGAGATGCCTTGAGGTCAGCAGCCTGGTATGAGATTTAGTAAATAATCCGTATATTGATGCTACGTTAACCCATTTTTTTACTGCGATTGTTCCGAAGATTATGCCTAATCTAACCATCCTTCCTTGTGTAAATAAGAACAGGCATTAAAGGGGCAGTAGCACGTTTTTTGATAATTTTACATTTTAAATATTTCACTTATAATTGTAAGTAAATGCTAAATGTATCAGATTGACAGTGTCAACAATCTCATTACACAAGCCAATCAACCATAGTCAGAGGACAAAGTATGAGGCTTCACATAAAATCCATTGGCGGCCATTTTTTTGTGAACACCTTTAATTCATTTTTGTAAGAAAAATGAATCTCATGACTGAACTTTACGTTATATATTTGAATTATTACTGCTTCATTTAGTTTGAATACATTGTCTTTCAATTGGAACTATTTATTTTCATTTTCCTGACATCACCTGATATTCCCCCTAAAAACGTGCTACTGCCCCTTTAATGTTCATTAGACTTTTGACAGGTCTTAAGCTGGTAATCCATACCCATCATCTGTAGCCTATGGCAGAATTCCTGATCACTGAATATGACAATATTGGTACTATAGAAACCATATAAGCTATGATGGTGTTTGAAATAGGTCAGTGAATAGCTCCGTGAATATGAAATGACACTTCTTTTACGCTGAAAGTCAAATGATATTGAAAGTGACATTTTGACATTTTTAACAAATACCTGATGATGTGATAAGCTTTCTTCAAGGAGATCTAATCATTTTGAAATTGAGGTTTTGTAGTTGGTGTTATTGGACATACAACTATTTTAAATGAAATTTGACGATAATGTTAAAGACATATCATATCATATATCGAATCATATATTATAATAATAAATAAGATAGATTTATGATATTTTTATTATTATATATTTTTGAGTAAACAGCAATAATAGATAATTTATATCACGTTGATGCATAATGTTTCGAATGCAGCAAACGATAACGTAATATGCATACTTCACTTATCTTGTCGGAAAGCAGGGTACATATATGCCATGGATCATTAGAGTTTAATTAAGCATAATACAGGATCAAAATCAACGCGACATCAATGGATGCCATGCCACAGGATACATTAGCTGTGACCTTTTCTATTGTATAATATGTTTAGATATAGTACTTCTACGTTCACTTTCAAGGTCAAAGGTCCAGGTTACAAGCTATGTAATCACTCTAAGAATTGCTTGTATACACGATAACTTGAAAAGTTTTTGTGCTATAAAGCTCTTACTTGGTATTTCTCATCCTTGGAAAAGTACAAAATTGTAAAAAGGTTTCGGCAACAATCCGTCGAAGATCAAGGTCACAGCAAGGTCATGACTTTAGCATTGTTTGGCGAAAATTTTTAAGCTGTATTCTAACTATTAACACTTTTAATCAATCCATGATTGTTATACTCAATAAAAAGTGTTCATTGATTGTGTGACCTTGAAGGTCAACGGTCAAGGTCATGAGATATGAGTTATTGCAATGTGCACCTAATTTGGGTATAACTTTATCCCATCATGCTTTTCAGAACTCATGATCATGTCTAAATGTTAACACTTCCAGGGAATCATTATGACATGTTCACTTTAAAGGTCAAATGTCAAGGTCACAAGTTATAAAATTACTAAAAAATTCCGTGTAAACACGATAACTTGAAGGTTTTTTTGTGCTATGATGCTCTAACATTGAAAAAATCTTCTTTAGAAAATACAAAATTTGAAAAGGTTTTTGCTAAAATCCGTCAAAGGTCAAGGTCACAGCAAGGTCATGAGTTTAGCATGGTTTAGTGAAAATGCTTTAATCTAACTATTAACACTTTTTATCAATATATGATTGTTATACTCAAAAAACAGTGTTCATTGATTGTGTGACCTTGAAAGTCAAATGTCAAGGTCATGAGATTGAGTTATTGTAATATACACTACTTTGGGTAGAACTTTATCCCTTGTTGCTTTTCGGAACTCTTGAACATGTCTAAACGTTTACACCTCCGGGGAATTATTATGTTCACTTTCAAGGTCAAAGGTTAAGGTCACCTTTTATAAAATCACTACAAAATTCCTTGTAAACACGTTAACTTGAAACGTTTTTGGGCTATGAAGTTTAGATTTTGTATACAATATCTCTTGAAAAGTACAAAATTTTCAAAAAGGTTTGGGTACGAACTGTCAAAGGTCAAGGTCACAGCAAGGTCAACATATATTGAGGAAATGGATTATCTTAACTTTTAATATTTTAATTTATTATATTAATGTTATACCCAATGAAATATGTTCATTGATTGTGTGACCTTGAGTGTCAAATGTCAAGGTCACGAGAAAATGCCCAATTTGGTGAGGCCTGTAAAAGGCGGAACAGGGTAAGGTGAAAGAAACCCCAAGTTGCGGGGCTGCTCTACTTTTGCGGTGTCCCGCAAACGCTAATCTAGTTTCAAATTAGTTTTCGTGTCATGTTAGAATAAAGATTTGATAATCATAGTAGTATTTCCTCCTGATAGCGTAAATAGAACTATGAACATAAATTCTACCCTTCCAAGCACCAGATTTTGGAAAACAAAATGAGCTTTTTACTTAGTTCAGAGGAACATAAAATTAAGTATGGTTTGAAATGTATGAAACAAGCCACGCACTGACTCTATCTCTAAAGATCTGTCAGATTTCTCAGTTAAAATTCAAATTTTAGTTATTAGTCGCATAACGAATTTGTGTTACAAGTTTCAAGTAAACTAAATATTTTAAATTGGATCAACCATACCATCGAACAATAGGGCACCACCAAGGATAGTTCAATATGTATACAAACAAATTTAATTATAGTCGTATTTAGCAACACAATCTTGATTGATTTTCGTTTGAAATCAACGAAAATTCTATAAGTAGAATTCACATTTCTAATAATAATAGTAATACCATTTCCTTTCGTTGAAATTTTAGCAGTGGGATACCTCAAAACTTACAAAGATAAGTAAATACATAAATTAAAGACTTTAACACGTGAAAACAACGAGTGTTGTTGTGTATTAACAACAAAACTACGCGCACTGTCTTGTCGTTGGCGACATCTGGTGTCAAGCACCAAGAGCGATTCTAAAATTGCTTATTATTCATGGCGTGGACTATGATATGTAAATTAAGTGCCTCAAATCTATTCACACCAGCAAAGAACATATGACACTGAGAGAACAAAAGAAGTGTTAAATACTGGCGAAGTGGTCTTTTCTTCCGTCATCAAGGGATGTTGGTCATCAAGGGATGTTGGTTTGGTACGTTACCTGAACTGAACTGAACTTTATTTACACCCAGGCTGCAAACTTCAGCATAAGAGGTACAATACATATTTACATTTATACAACATACAATATGCATTTATTAATGACACATGTGTTATAAAAATTATTTCTTAAATAACGACATGATAATTTTACAAAAGATGAACAATTTTCGTAAGTTCCTCATCTATTGGAATTAAATAATATATTCATTTTGTACATATTTGATATGTTATAATAATATCTATGCATATATTTAACTCTTTCTGGGGCATATAAATAAGTAATGGGATTCGTCACCAATATCATTTAAATTACATAGAGTACATTTTCTATCTGTCAATGGGGTTCGTCGGCATCTACCTGTCTCGATTGGAAGAAAATGATTTGAAGCTCGGATTTTCAACAAGTTATTGTAATACTGAAAATTTAGATAAAAATATAATTTTCAAAATGGAGAAATGGATTTTTAAAAATGGTATAAATAGTTGATTGGGAAGAATTTTCAATTGATGACAACCAATTATGCTGGGAAATATCTTTTAGTTTATTTTTAGTGATAATTTTCAGCCAGGAAATACTTTTGAAATTTTGAGATTTCCAAATAAAACTTAATCCAAGATCGTCGAAAGTGTTCTCAAGATAGCTTATCCATTTGTGTGTATGTTTTCCAAAAATAGAATCGGCGAGCGTCACATTAGAATATACTTAAATTAAAGACGTCGAAACAACAACAGAAGCTACACGCACTGCCTCGTCGTTACAGACATCTTGTGTCAAGCTCCAAACGCAATTCTAAGATTGCTCATTTGTTCAAGGCTGGGACTATGATATGTAATCAGTGTCTTAAATTTGTTTACACCATCAAAGAGCATATGTGTTCAAAAGACGATTGACTAAAGACTTAAGACTGTTTAAGTCGTGTAAAACACTGGCGAAGCGATTTGTTCTTTTGTCATCTAGGGATGTTGGTTAGGTATGTTACCAGTGTCACCTTAGGAACAGTCAGCGTTGGGCCAGGATTTTACGTCTTTCTCCTTTGGTGGTGAGGAAATCAAATTCATGATTCTTAATGTAAAGCTAGATTGTTGTCACAGAGCCCTGTTTTTGAGTCTGTCGCGAGAGTAAATTACCTTTTTACATCAAGACTAACGTTTCCAGAGGAAAGTCAAATATTTCTAGTTCATCATACGATTGCGATTGTTTTCGGCAGGGCAAAGTCAACGGATTCTTTTAATATCCATCTTATACGGCTACGAATGCAAAATTACAAACTCTAGCAAAAAAGAATGTTTTACTTGCGCTTCAAATCGTAAAAATAGTTTGAGAATTTGAACATTTCATTTTAGATTCAAATGTTTGGCTTCTGTTAGACTCAGGCGATTGAAATGGTTCCTTAAATATGGATGAATCAAATCGTTTGTATTGTTAATGTACCATGTGATGTTATAATATTTTGATAGTGGTGAATATATCAAACCATTGGGCACATAAACATGACGATGAGTATTAAGCAGTAACTATCGCCCTTTATTTTTTTTCAAAAGGCGTTTATTTTACATTACTTATCTATTTTTAGAGATTATGCATTATCAGTTAAACACCTGTTAAATTAAAAATTAATTCATTTAAATCGACAATTTTCAATTATTTCTAACGATGACTTATGTTCAGTTTCGAAAAATGCAAGTACTCAAACATATCCTAATAAATTGACCTAAAGGGGTAGTAACATCACTTCAGTGTCCCAACAATTAATATTTGCTTATGCCAAATGTATCTCAAATGTATTCCAAACATCTCATAACGCAACCTGATCATCTGTTATCGTAGAAGCTAATATCAACTTTTCAGGGTAAACCATTGGCGGCCTTTTTCGTGTGAACACCTTTAATTCATTTTAAGGTCGGGAATAGAACGAAAGTAGGATAATTTCAGTACGGATCTTCATGTTTAATATTCACATTAGAGTGATACAGTGAAAATGTAGGAATACTCGAGTATTCAGCCCAGGGACCGAGCATGTAGTATCTTTTGGAAATAGAGCAGTTTGCGAGCCATGAAGTAATAAGCTTAATTTAATCAGCGACACTGTTTCTAAAGCTATCATTGTTGAAGCCTCAGTCATTCCTGTATTCTTCAGGGGAAACTATATTCAATCGTTTGATAATTGTCACTCCGCGCCTTTTACGCTATACAACATGGTCAAAGCCCTACCTACATCATTACCCTGAAAGATTGTACTTTCACAACTGCTACTAAGCGCTAATCGTGATCATGTAGGTCAGTACGTGCAATGTGGATGAAGTACCTTGCCGAGGATCACAACATAGGATGAAACCCTGGACAAAACAATTGAATTTCTCCACCGGGATTCCAACCCTGGCATCTGGCGTGGAGGCCAACGTGCAACCACAACACCACTGTGCTCACATATCCTATAATGCTCTTAGCACTTTGAGTTTTCTTGAAATAAACCGTCGTGTACTTTGGCAACTGAATCATGGCAAAGGTAAATCAAGGCTTTTCCATTGGCTGAAAATGTCTGATGTGGTTTTTTAGTTTGTTGAGTTATTGTTTTCGGCAGGGGGAACTTGCAAGAAACCCGTGAACTGTTATTCCAACAGAGGTTTGAGCGGGATTTTATAACTTGAGCTTCCTCTGTGGGGACCGAATGACATGATCAGGACATATCATAAAGGATAAGCAACACACTGTCAAAAGTTTCATATTTTATTCATAATTAAGCAGAAACGAGCTGGAGATTTTTTCCGGTGCATCTGGCGTTAACCATGCGGTCGGTCTTGTCAGTGACATCTGTCAGCTTGGTAGCGTCGTTAGCAAGAGAGACCATCTTCATCTGTAACCAGAATATGTTCAAAGTATGATTGAAGAACTTCACCAATGCTTAAAGCTGCAACTACGTGTATGTTAGAATAACATAATTAGGTATAACATGTGTATTCTTGTTGACTGCAACATGTATACCGGAATTCGGAATGAAAGTCATTTACAATTAATAATAATCTTTGATATACTACTTTAAAATGGTTAAAATTAAATAACACCATTTTGATGATAACAAGTGTTTTTACCTCAGTTTGTAAGTTTGTAAGTTTCAAATAATGCATCTATATTTACATCATGTAAAAATATCTTCCCTTTTGCTTCGATTTACACTGATATATTTACTAGGGGGTCCGTAAAAAAAGTGACTTTTATATTAAATCTGAATATTGTATTATATAATCTTAGCTCGCAAATCCATTCTTAACTGGATAATCTCATAAACGTTTAACTTTACCTCAAGCTGGAACATCTTCTCTGGGTCAGCGATAGCCTTCTTCTCCGCATCACTGAGAGCATACAGGAAACAGTGGTGTGGGGAGTACATCACGAGGTCTCCCTGTCGTATTATAATTGTAAAACATAATACGAGTGGAATAATAATAGAAATAGCAAGCAAGACTTCTAGCTAAAGAAACCATTAATAGGAAATCGCCAAAAACACAAATCCTTATTTTAACGCATTACATATTATGATGTTATTTCGAAAAGATGAGTTGGCTTGTTGAAACATGCCATTGACGTAATGCCGAAAACGATTTATCGATATTGTGTACATACTCTGTATGGAATAATATGTCTACGCCATATTTCAAACGATAATTGTAAATTTTCATTATTCTGATACCCCTTATAACATTATGAATGTGAAGCATTTATCACACCATTCTCTTCATTTTTATGCATTTATATTTGCAAACTTGCAATACGACTACGAAAGTAAAATATCAGTCCTCTGATTTAGGAAGTTTGTAGTTTGTGTAAGATGTATTTTTGGGGCCATCATTTTGACTAAGTAAAAAACGAATGGATTCAAAAGATCGATCTTACCAATTGTTTGTCTTCGAAAAATGCCATGGATCCGTGGACAATAGTGGGATAATGCCCATTATGTTGATTCTGCGCCTGTAAACATACACAATGTTGAAACAATATATCTCACACAAAAAACAAATATGATATTTTATTTGGACATGTTATTATACCAATTGGTTATTGAAACCACAACCTTAATATCAATAAATAATCTTCAATGTTTTTCAAAACTTCTCAGACAAAATGTGAATATGATTCTTTCTAAATTCATGATACCAAATTGGTTATTGAAGACAAACCTTAAATTCCAGAAACGTCATCGGTGCTTAATTTTATTCATCTTTAAATTGTCTTTGTTTGCTGATTTTCAACCATATATTTATGGAAGGGCATGTGTGCCAAAAATGAATTCATGTACTTTCGTAACTTGCAAGATGTAACATGTCGTTCTCAATCATGCAATTCTTGAAAAGACAAGTCCAATCGTGCAAAACTAACATTTCAATCCTGTAAAACTCAACTTGCTGTATTCAACTTTACAAAGTTGAAATGTAATTCTAGAAATGTCAGAGACAATACCCGATTTTATATATTGAATAAGAGTAATATTCACAATAAGCAATGCTGAAAGTTACGTTTTACAGATGGAAAAAGAAAAACTAAGAGTTGTAACATCAGCTTTTTAAAACAGACTTTTGCTTTTCGAGTTTAACACGATTTCAAATAACATTTGTACATGATTTCGCATTGACGGGGGATGTGTGCCAAAAATGATATGCTATGCTTGATTCGTTAAAGCAGACATTTGATCGGTGCGCGCTGATTCTGCAACAGGCACGAGAAAGGAACAGGTTTACTTTTTGTAAGCGGCTGACCTGGCTAACCGAAACAAATACCTTAATGACAGAATAACTGCCCAATTTACATTTGAAGCATATTTTCATTCCAGATATTGCTACCTTGACCATTGTTGAATTTTATATAAAATGGACATAACAATGAAACAAAAATAGTCAACTTAAATGACAGTAAATGTAAGGCTGTATTGAATATTCTTATATTAGATGTAAGTGATTATTTGAAATTTAAATTTGAAGCGATAACTATGTATAGTTGGGTATATATGTAAACTACCTTTGAAGTTCAATGCCTTAAAAAAAGCAATCTATACAATACTCTTTGAACGTCACCGATTTTGGCATATATTTAT
The DNA here is from genome assembly GCA_916613615.1 of Steromphala cineraria. Taxonomy (NCBI): domain Eukaryota; kingdom Metazoa; phylum Mollusca; class Gastropoda; order Trochida; family Trochidae; genus Steromphala; species Steromphala cineraria. The sequence goes on from OU744729.1 coordinate 57,003,887, forward strand.
TTAATATACCACTTTAAGTAAGAGTAAAAATGTTCAAAAAATCCATACATTATATTATATACCAAAATAGATTTAAAAATTAGTTTTGTTAAAGTTCATTCAATTTTAAGTTTCATTCACCTAAATGTACTTCAATTGATTTGTTAAAGTTTACTAATATCGTAGTTGTGCTTCTCACTTTCAAACATAAAAACAAGGGTCAGTCATCATAAAAATCGCATTTCTATTCATTTCTAAAACGTGATATATTAAAGAACCAGTATAGCTCTCTCTACTACGGAACCGTAGAGGGACATTGAAAGAGGTTTATTTTGAGATTTTTAAATCGTGGCCACAACCATTAGATTTTAAGTATTAGTCGGCCATTTTGTTGAGAGATAAAACGTAGTAGATTGGTTATGATTGGTGCTTTAAGCCCCTCAAAGAAAGGGCAGGGGTGTAAGACCGAAAATAAATCTGGAGGTTCTGCTTCCCTCTTAATGAGGGTCATTTGAATTAAATCATAACCTTTCTGCAATGGCTACTATAACGAATATATCTATTTTGTTCATTTACGTTATAATTAAGTCTATGAAACCTATCCTACGCTGTTTGTCGTTCATATCTCATTCCTTATTCAAGATTTCATTTTACGAGTTACATGAAAGAGCACTACGCGTATATTTGTTGTAACAAACAATGGTGTACCAAAAGACATACTCAGTTTGCAAATACTACATTGTCCAACAATTTACCAAGTATATTTGATTTGGTTTCTCATGAGTTCAATCAAAAAGGATTTATCAATAACCCATTAAAATTTCACAATCTCTTATGATAAACGTGCATATCATAACTACCGGTATAACTCTTTAATTTATACCTATCTAATACTTCGCCTTGCCCTTAACCTTTGTGTTTCAACCCCCTTGGTCAGTAAGAAGATGGTCAACAACACATACAAATGGACTTTAACATTTTAGATTGTTATCAATTTAAAAAAGATAAAATCAAGAAACTAATTAATTACTTAAACCTCTTTCAACCCTAAACCTCGGTTTCAATAACCCTCACCTAACGGTACACCCACCTGTTACAACCCCAACCCCCGTACCCTTTAAATATTCCTTGTATGCATAAACTAACTTTATTGTATACCAAACCATAACCCGCGCCTTGCCCTATCCCTCTGGTAATTATTCGGTTCCATTACTCTTTCCAAAACAGCTCATACCTGAGAAATTATGATAGTTCTTAACGCTCATTGTATGACAAGATAGCATGCACATTCTTGAATAAAAGAAATACCAATATATTACAATACGTATTGCAATACGCTTTTCTGTATCGCAATATATTGCAATACAGAAATGAGGAACGATACCCATCCATATACCTTCAGAAGTTGTTGTTGAAACTGTCTGATATCTACTACAATATAGGGGTACTTAATAACGGGGTTTGGTATGTTACGGTATGACCGTCTCTATATGTATTATGACGGATGAACGTTTTATCTCTCAACAATGGCCGACTCATACTTAAAATCTAATGGTTAACTTAAGTCGTGGCCACGACATATGATTTCAATGTCCCCTCTACGGTTCCGTACTCTCCCGACATAGGCAGATGAAGTCATGAAATGTTGCTACAGTCTCTGTTCTAACTACCCAAAATGGTTCTTGCAGTTTCCACCGGCGAAAAAAAATCGCATTACAATCCATTTGAATTTCTTTATCACAGGACAACGCTTCTCGCATGGAGATCGTGGTTCATTTCACAATACATCACCATGATTCAGTAGCCAAATTGATGATTTTAGAACAGCGTTCGCTGATTGCACAAATAATTTTGATTGCCTCCAATCAGGCATCTCCCATTTTATCCCACAAAGTCGGCGAAATAGTATAGGGGCTGTATCGAATTTCATGACTCGATCTGCCTCTGTGGGGAGAGAATGCCAATATAGTGGCATACAAATATTACCATTACAACATTAACTTTATTTTGGATTACTTTAATCAACAAGTGAAGATCCGAATATACCTCACATAGCCATGCTCCCCAATTTGTTCAAAGAATTTCAAACACTAAGATTGATAAACATTGTTTAAAGTTGTATGATAGTTGAGTATACAGTTTTAAAGGTAAGTCATTGTGTCAGTTTCCTTTGCACAGAAACCACAAATTTAATTATCTTCATTAATAGATTTTACCATTAAAAGGGTACATCTTAGGATAGTGGTTGATCTTAGTTTCAAATTTGAGGTAGTCATCATGAATATTCCACGAGATGTGCTGAGGACAAAAATATTTATGTTGAGTCACTTTGTTATTCATGTTTCCGAAAGAAACCACAGAAAAGAAAATTATCATATTGTTTAACTTTCAAAAGGCATATCCAAAATGATGATTGACATGTGTAGCAAATGCGGTGAAGGGGAGATGAATATTTCAGGAAATATGATCTGGACAATGGAATTTATTATCGAATAAACTTTCTAGTCCTATATCCATGGAAACTGCAAAAACAAACATAACTTGTTAGTCTAATCCTGGAAAGGCACATCTAGGGATCACGGTTGATAAGTGTGTGAAGTTTGATGAAGCTAGCAGGCATATAGTTGTTGAGATATTCTCCCGAAATTTGTTTGCGGTCAGACAGAAGGATGGACGGACAGAATGAACGCTATATACTCCTGGTTATGCTTAATACGTACATTGGTCAGTTATTCTGTCATTTAAGTATTTGTTTCGGTTAGCCAGGTCAGCCGCTTACAAAAAGTAAACCTGTTCCTTTCTCGTGCCTGTTGCAGAATCAGAATCAAGCATAACATATCATTTTTGGCACACTTCCCCCGTCAATGCCAAATCATGTACAAATGTTATTTGAAATCGTGTTAAACTCGAAAAGCAAAAGTCTGTTTTAAAAAGCTGATTTTACAACTCTTAATTTTTCGTTTTCCATTTGTAAAACGTAACTTTCAGCATTGCTTATTGTGAATATTACTCTTATTCAAGATATAAAATCGGGTATTGTCTCTGACATTTCTAGAATTACATTTCAACTTTGTAAAGTTGAGTACAGCAAGTTGAGTTTTACAGGATTAAAATGTAAGTTTTGCACGATTGGACTTGTCTATTCAAGAATTGCATGATTGAGAACGACATGTTACATCTTGCAAGTTACGAAAGTACATGAATTCATTTTTGGCACACATCCCCTTCCATATATATTGACAACTTTCATGCTTAAAATATTCAAAATTTATTGAAATCATTGAAATCTGCATCATCAATGTTCTGTTAAATAATATTTTTTAAATTAACTATCTCCAAAGCATCGTAAGTTTTACATTATTCAAACTTGCTGTAAATGAAGGATTTGTTTGTATGATCAGAAATAACCTTTGAAATTTACAGGGAAAGTTTTAAGGAAAGTCGCTGAAGTAAACGTCTTCAGAATATTTCCAGAAAATGTTCAACTGATCACAGCCTATGAGACAAGCATCGTAATAGTTTCATGTCAAGTTTGTTTTAAACAGCAATTTTTAATTTATGCCTTTTATTTTTCATAATAGCGTTGCTTAGTTGTATATAATTCATATTGATACAAAAATAGAAGTATTCCGAAATTGATTTGAAATATTAATGAAGATATATAAGGAGTAAATAATGTGAAAGAACTTTTTTATATTTATATATTTTGTTGCATTTTACAATAGATATGGTTACATCAATATTGTATTTCTGATTAAAAAGTGTCTATTCAATAACAAACAGATGATGACAGGATAACCAGAACTTACATAATCTATCTATTCCAGGACCAATAAGAGCGGCGGCTTTGCTAAAAAAATAATAGTTATGGATCTCTTCTTGCAAGAATTGGAAACTTGGTACTTATTTCGATGATCTATAATTGAAAATGATGTATTTATAGAGAATAATGATAATATAGATGGGATATATACAGAGAACATTATCTTTGTTCATTAAATATAAGAAAATTCCGAAATGCATTATCTCGCTTTAGATGCTCATCCCACGACCTAGCAATTGAGTCAGGTAGATATGATAATATACCGCCAGAAAATAGAATTTGTAAATTATGTAATCTTAATTGTGTAGAAGACGAATATCATTTTGTTTTAATTTGTCCATTATATGCTGACTTTAGAATAACTAACATTCCTAGATACTATTATGAACATCCAAATAAAATCAAATTCTCATTACTTTTAAGAACTGACAATAATAATCTTATTCGCAAGCTAACAACTTTCATTTATCAAGGAATGTCACTAAGAAAAAATAAGTTATAAGTATGATGTGATATTGTATTAAATTTGAGATAATATATGTTTTGTCTGATACGATGTGGTATGTTAGAATATAATATGTTGTAATTGTAATAATTAATTCTGTGTAAATTGATGTTATGAGGATATGGTCTCTGTGAAGGTGGCTGTATTACCATTGAATAATATCATTTGTAATTCATCCATGTTTTGTACTAAAGGCCTGTGGCCTCTTAGTATTGAATAAAGACATGTCAACTTAGATGGGATCATTGTTTTGTTTGTGGAAACCAAACAGAACATGTTGTTTTGTAATCTAAGGAGAAGATAATTTGAAAGAACTTACCACAGCAAGTACAACTACGCAGGCAACGAGAGCAATCTTCAACATCTTGAGGTTCTGTGAGAAGGATTGAGAAGTATGCATATTTATACCATTACCCATAGTCCTTTATCTCTTACCAAAATAGAATATTATATTTTTTATATAATAGAAAAGATAATATGTAGTTTAAAACCATCACGATTGTCCTTCAAAGCTATCATGTGCATTTTATTTCTAGCAATCACGGTTATCTGATCAAGGTTAAACGTGTAATTTGGTTCAAGTACATACCATGATATCTGTGCTACATGCTGGCCCAAATCATATAAGGTTATTCACTATCAACTTTGATGAAAAGGTTTAATCTATGCAGTAAATATGATGTTGTCATTAATGTAGACATCATTAACCAGTAAACATCCTTGGATGTGGACACTGGAATCTGTGACAGAAAAACATTCTCACTGAAAAAGAAAACGGTACACTATATTATATATATGTACTATATATACTATATATTTCATCTTCCTATTGCGACAATTCCTTAGTGTGTAACATGTAAAGCATTGAATGTGAAAAGGGCAATGTAATAGGAGCTTGCTTTCCTTTTGAGTTTTGAATGTAATTGCTAAGGTCGATTTGAGGAAATTCAATTCTTGATCAAATTCGATTAACATGAAATAAACGTAAAGCTTATTGAGAAGGGTTATGTTTGTATTTTTCATGTAAAAGATTTTGTCTGCAGGGTTGATGAATCAAAACCAATAGAATAATTATATTGATGAGAAAGAAGTAACCCATAAATATGAATTTGAGTTTACAATACAATTTTCAAAATTATTCATGTAATCATGTACGACAAACTGTGTGTTCAGAGACAAGTTATACTGGATTGATACCGATTAACTTTTAAATTAAGACATACATGTTGCTTGAGGTTTCAATACATCATTTACTCGCTATCAACCCAGTATAACATGTCTCTTTTCAATAAGGCAAGGTTTATTTTTCATTCTTAAGTGTAGATCTAAAGGACTGTTTTCCTTGGCAATTTTCGTTTCGCAAAATGTCCAAATTCTGAATGAACACGTCAGTGCCAGGCATTTTACTCTATGGTATTAAAATAGATTTAACCAATAGCAAATGTAACTTTGTATGTGTGTATCCACAAAATATTTGTTCACAGTGCTCAACTCAACTATCAATATTGCAATTTGAACTTTACATACATAGAGAATAATTTTTCCAACCCGAATTAAGCATCAAGACTAACTCTCCAAGTGTTATATTATCGCATTTGACAATGACTGTAACACGCAGCGTATTTTTTAAACCACCTGATAATTTGAAATTAGACAGATGTTCTCTAACATGCAATGGCAGGTATTTGAGATCAAACGTATGTCCACTACAGTGTGTTTTGCAGCGGAACTTATTGACCATTCTTTTATCTTTAAAAATTGTTCGCACTCAGTTTAGAAACATTCGATACTTGCCAAGGTTAATTGCAAATATTGGTGATTTTTTGGGCAGAATTGTTTTTTAATTGTAAGGTATTCATTGTCTAATAATCCGCTGCAGGTGTTAAAATCGTCTCAGTTACCTCAAACGATTTCAAAATATCCCTTTAAACAACCACATAACATACTTCCCAAACAACTGCCTGAAATGCAAGAAAAATGCTGTGCCGACCTCAAACTAAATACATGTAGGAACCAATATCTTCTTGTCGACCAAAACTTCGAAAAAAAGAGGGATGTGAGATATTTATTGAAACAGGAAAATGGTTTCAATTGAAAGACAATGTATTTAAACTTAAAGGGGAAGTAGCACTTTTAAGGGGGGAATCTAAGGTGATGTCAGGAAATTGTAAAATAAATGGTTCCAATTTAAAAGACAATGTATTTACAGTAAATGAAGCAGTAACTACCGCCCCTTTAAAGACTTAGCCTTTTCAATATAAAACCGTGCTTTTTCATGTAAAAATTCCAACACACGTACACACAAAGTCCTTTCAAATATGTTCAACAAATATACTATTATTTAATTACATATCTGTTGACCTACTATGCCTGCCTCCTCTAGGCATGCATTATTTCAACCTAATTATCACAGACAAAACTTCAAACAGTGGAGTAGAGGATGCGTAAAATCCCCCTCCAAGGGCGGTAAGTCAGTGGTCTCGTGACGTCACTCCCAGAAGCCTTCACTCTCCGAACAGGCGAAGTTTAAAAACGAAGTGTATAAAAGACAGACAAAGAACAAACGATGAGAACCGAAGTTATTGCAAGGCGCATCGAAAGACACAAGAGACAAGAGGGCTGTCCTTCTCGGTCTGGACGGGTGGGGGGGCCACCTTCGCCTGAGCGAAAACCTACAGACCCAGCCTAGAGATGCCTTTGAGGTCAGCAGCCTGGTATGAGATTTAGTAAATAATCCGTATATTGATGTTACGTTAACCCATTTTTTTACTGCGATTGTTCCGAAGATTATGCCTAATCTAACCATCCTTCCTTGTGTAAATAAGAACAGGCATTAATGTTCATTAGACTTTTGACATGTCTTAAGCTGGTAATCCATACCCATCATCTGTAGCCTAGGGCAGAATTCCTGATCACTGAATATGACAATATTGGTACTATAGAAACCATATAAGCGATGATGGTGTTGGAAATAGGTCACTAGATAGCACTGTGAATATGAAATGACAGTTCTATCACGCTGAAAATCAAATGATATTGAAATTTACAACTTTTGACATTTTTAACAAATACCCTATGATACGATAAGATTTCTTCAAGGAGATCTAATCATTTTGAAATTGAGGTTTTGTAGTTGGTGTTATTGGACATACATTGTACAACTATTTTTAATGAAATTTGACGATAATGTTAAATGATAGTATCGAATCATATATTATAATATTAAATAATATATAATAATGATATTTTTATTATTATATATTTTCGAGTAAACAGCAATAATAGATAATTTATATCACTTTGATGCATAATGTTCGAATGCAGCAAACGATAACGTTATATGCATACTTCACTTATCTTGTCAGAATTCAGGGTACATATATGCCATTGATCATTAGAGTTTAATTAAGCATAATACAGGATCAAAATCAACGCGGCATCAATGGATGCCATGCCACAGGATACATTTAACAGCTAATAGCTGTGACCTTTTCTGTTGTATAATATCTTTAGATATAGTACTTCTAAACACATCTTATCAATCTTTTTGTATGAATAATCACAAATTCTCTAGATCTGGTCTTCTCGCTCAATCTTCGTTGAATAATTTATCCGTTATTATAATACAGGTTTCGAAACGTCTTATGAAGAATTTAACTTTTTTTATGAAATTTGTTTATTTCATTACCATTTATAGGTTTCCAGAATGTCGGGAAGTTTCTGATTTTGAAATTCATATTTCAGTTGCCTATAAGTCTAGTGTAAACAGTAAGTTCGCCGAGTGCAGTTTGTATTCGTGCGCGGAGGAATGTGAAGCGGTCGTAAATATTTAGAGGTGATTATCAGCGAAATAATTAGTCCAACGTTTTTAAAGGAACCAAGGCGGTATTATCAGACATCAGTTTTTGTGTTTCCATCGCCGCCGCCGCACTCGTATTACTAGCTATAACTCTTATTCATAACTTACTACTCATACCTTGGGGGCACGATTTTGACACGTTCACTTTCAAGGTCAAAGGTCCAGGTTACGAGCTATGTAATCACTCTAAGAATTGCTTGTAAACACGATAACTTGAAAAGTTTTTGTGCTTATGAAGCTCTTACTTGGTATTTCTCATCCTTGGAAAAGTACACAATTTTTAAAAGGTTTCGGCAACAATCCGTTGAAGATCAAGATCACAGCAAGGTCATGACTTTAGCATTGTTTGGCGAAAATTTTTATGCTGTATTCTAACTATTAACACTTTTAATCAATCCATGATTGTTATACTCAATAAAAAGTGTTCATTGATTGTGTGACCTTGAAGGTCAAAGGTCAAGGTCATGAGATATGAGTTATTGCAATGTGCACCTAATTTGGGTATAACTTTATCCCATCATGCTTTACAGAACTCATGATCATGTCTAAATGTTAACACTTCCAGGGAATCATTATGACATGTTCACTTTAAAGGTCAAATGTCAAGGTTACGAGTTATAAAATTACTAAAAAATTCCTTGTAAACACAATAACTTGAAGGTTTTTGTGTGCTATGATGCTCTAACATTGAAAAAATCTTCCTTGGATTTTGAAAAGGTTTTGGCTAAAATCCGTCAAAGGTCAAGGTCACAGCAAGGTCATGAGTTTAGCATGGTTTAGTGAAAATGCTTTAATCTAACTATTAACACTTTTTATCAATATATGATTGTTATACTCAAAAAACAGTTTTCATTGATTGTGTGACATTGAAGGTCAAATGTAAAGGTCATGAGATTGAGTTATTGTAATATACACTAATTTGGGTAGAACTTTATCCCATGTTGCTTTTCGGAAATCATGAACATGTCTAAGCGTTTACACCTCCGGGGAATTATTATGTTCACTTTCAAGGTCAAAGGTTAAGGTCACCTTTTATAAAATCACTACAAAATTCCTTGTAAACACGTTAACTTGAAACGTTTTTGGGCTATGAAGTTTAGATTTTGTATACATTATCTCTTGAAAAGTACAAAATTTTCAAAAAGGTTTGGGTACGAACTGTCAAAGGTCAAGGTCACAGCATGGTCAACATATATTGAGGAAATGGATTATCTTAACTTTTAATCTTTTAATTTATTATATTATTGTTATACCCAATGAAATATGTTCATTGATTGTGTGACCTTTAGTGTCAAATGTCAAGGTCACGAGAATATGCCAAATTTGGTGAGGCCTGTAAAAGGCGGAACAGGGTAAGGTGAAAGAAACCCCAAATTGCGCGGCTGCTCTACTTTTGCGGTGTCCCGCAAACACTAATCTAGTTTCAAATTAGTTTTTGTGTCATGTTAGAATAAAGATTTGATAATCATAGTAGTATTTCCTCCTGATAGCGTAAATAGAACTATGAACACAAGTTCTACCCTTCCAAGCACCAGATTTTGGAAAACAAAATGAGCTTTTTACTTAGTTCAGAGGAACATAAAATTAAGTATGGTTTGAAATGTATGAAACAAGCCACGCACTGACTATATCTCTAAAGATCTGTCAGATTTCTCAGTTAAAATTCAAATTTTAGTTATTAGTCGCATAACGAATTTGTGTTACAAGTTTCAAGTAAACTAAATATTTTAAATTGGATCAACCATACCATCGAACAATAGGGTTTCACCAAGGATAGTACAATATGTATACAAAAAAAATTAATTATAGTCGTATTTAGCAACACAATCTTCATTGATTTTCGTTTGAAAGCAACGAAATTTCTATAAGTAGAATTCACATTTCTTATAATAATAGTAATACCATTTCCTTTCGTTGAAATTTTACGAATGAAACTACGCGCACTGTCCTTTTGGCGACATCTGGTGTCAAGCACCAAGAACGATTCTAAAATTGCTTATTATTCATGGCGTGGACTATGATATGTAAATTAAGTGCCTCAAATCTATTCACACCAGCAAAGAGCATATGACACTGAGAGAACTAAATAAGTGTTAAATACTGGTGAAGCTATCTTTTCTTCCGTCATCAAGGGATGTTGGTTTGGTACGTTACCTGAACTGAACTGAACTTTATTTACACCCAGGCTGCAAACTGCAGCATAAGAGGTACAATACATATTGACATTTATACAACATACAATATGCATTTATTAATGACACATGTGTTATAAAAATTATTTCTTAAATAAAGACATGATAATTTTACAGAAGATGAACAATTTTCTTAAGTTCCTCATCTATTGGAATTAAATGATATATTCATTTTGTACATATTTGGTATGTTATATTAATATCTATGCATATATTTAACTCTTTCTGGGGCATTTAAAAAAGTAATGGGATTCGTCACCAATATCATTTAAATTACATAGAGTACATTTTCTATCTGTCAATGGGGTTCGTCGGCATCTACCTGTCTCGATTGGAAGAAAATGATTTGAAGCTCGGAATTTCAACAAGTTATTGTAATACTGAAAATTTAGATAAAAATATAATTTTCAAAATGGAGAGATGGATTTTTAAAAATGGTATAAATAGTTGATTGGGAAGAATTTTCAATTGATGACTACCAATTTTGCTGGGAAATATCTTTTAGTTTATTTTTAGTGATAATTTTCAGCCAGGAAATACTTTTGAAATTTTGAGATTTCAAAATAAAACTTAATCAAAGATCGTCGAAAATTTTCTCAACATAGCTTATCTATTTGTGTGTATGTTTTCCTAAAATAGAATTGTTGAGCGTCACTTTAGAATATACTTAAATTAAAGACGTCGAAACAACAACAGAAGCTACACGCACTGCCTCGTCGTTACAGACATCTTGTGTCAAGCTCCAAACGCAATTCTAAGATTGCTCATTTGTTCAAGGCTGGGACTATGATATGTAATCAGTGTCTTAAATTTGATTACACCATCAAAGAGCATATGTGTTCAAAAGACGATTGACTAAAGACTTAGAGAACTGTTAAGTCGTGTAAAACACTGGCGAAGCGATTTTTTCTTTCATCATCTAGGGATGTTGGTTAGGTATGTTACCAGTATCACCTTAGGAACAGTGAGCATTGGGCCAGGATTTTACGTCTTTCTCCTTTGGTGGTGAGGAATTCAAATTCATGATTCTTAATGTAAAGCTAGATTGTTGTCACGGAGCGAGAGTAAATGACCTTTTTCCATCAAGACTAACGTTTCCAGAGGAAAGTCAAATATGTCTAGTTTATCATACGATGGCGATTGTCTTCGGCAGGGCAAAGTCAACGGATTCTTCTAATATCCATCTTATACGGCTACGAATGCAAAATTACAAACTCTAGCAAAAAAGAATATTTCACTTGCGCTTCAAATCGTAAAAAAAGTTTGAGAATTTGAACATTTCATTTTAGATTCAAATGTTTGGCTTCTGTTAGACTCAGGCGATTGAAATGGTTCCTTAAATATGGATAAATCAAATCGTTCATATTGTTAATGTACCATGTGAGGTTATAATATTTTGATAGTGGTGAATATATCAAACCATTGGGCACGTAAACATGACGATGAGTATTAAGCAGTAACTATCACTCTTTATTGTTTTTCAAAAGGCGTTTATTTTACATTACTTATCTATTTTTAGAGATTATGCAATATCAGTTAAACACCAGTTCAAAATTAATTCATTTAAATCGACAATTTTCAATTATTTCTAACGACTTTATCATGATGACTTATGTTCAGTTTCGAAAAATGCAAGTACTCAAACATATCCCAATAAATTGATCTAAAGGGGTCGTAACATCACTTCAGTGTCCCCAAAATTAATATTTGCATAATAACGCAACTTGATAATCTGTTATCAGAGAAGCTAATATCAACTTTTCAGGGTAAACCATTGGCGGCCTTTTTCGTGTTAACACCTTTAATTCATTTTAAGGTCGGGAATAGAATGAAAGTAGGATAATTTCAGTACGGATCTTCATGTTAGAGTGATACAGTGAAAAGTGTAGAAATACTCGAGTATTCAGCCCAGGGACCGAGCATGTAGTATCTTTTGGAAATAGAGCAGTTTGCGAGCCATAAAGTAATAAGCTTAATTTAATCAGCGACACTGTTTCTAAAGCTATCATTGTTAACGCCTCAGTCATTCCTGTATTCTTCAGGGGAAACTATATTCCATCGTTTAATAATTTGGATAATTCATTCGGCGCCTTTTACCCTATAAAACAATATCAAAGCCCTACCTACATCACTACCCTGAAAGATTGTACTTTCACAACTGCTACTTAGCGCTAATAGTGACCATGTAGGTCAGTACGTGCAATGTGGATGAAGTACCTTGCCGAGGATCACATAGGATGAAACCCTGGACAAAACAATTGAATGTCTCCACCACGATTCCAACCTTGGCCTCTGGCGTGGAGGCCAACGTGCAACCACAAAACCACTGTGCTCACATACCCTAATATGCTCTTTGCACTTTGAGTTTTCTTGAAATAAAACCGTCATGGCAAAGATAAATCAAGGTTTTTCCATTGGCTGAAAAAATGTTTTTTTAGTTTGTGGTGTTATTGTTTTCGGCAGGGGGAACCTGCAAGAAACCCGTGAACTGTTATTCCAACACAGGTTTGAGCAGGATTTTATAATTTGAGCTAGCTCTGTGGGGACCGAATGACATGATCAGGACATATCATAAAGGATAAGCAGCACACTGTCAAAAGTTTCATATTTTATTCATATTTAAGCAGAAACGAGTTGGAGGGTCTTGCCATGGCATCTGGCGTTCACCATGTTGTCAGTCTTGTCAGTGACATCTGTCAGCTTGGTAGCGTCGTTAGCAAGAGAGACCATCTTCAGCTGTAACCAGAATATGTTCAAAGCATGATTGAAGAACTTCACCAATGGTTAAAACTGCACATACGTATATGTTAGAATACGTAATTAGGTATGACGCATGTATTCTTGTTGACTGTGACTTGCTTACTAAGGATATCGAAATGTTATTTACAATCAATTGTACTTTGGAAAGTTAGGAAAGTTGCATTTTATACACTCATGATATCGGAATTCAAGTCATTTACAATTAATGATAATCTTTGACATGTTGTTTTTAAATGGCTAACATTAAATAACACAATTGTGACCATAACATGTATTTTTACCTCATATTGTAAGTTTCAAATATTGCATCTGTAGATATCAAAATATTAACCAGGGCGTCATGAAAAAAATGACTTTCATATTACAAAATCTGAATATGGTAAATTTCAAAATCTTAACTCGCAAATCAATTTTTACATGTACCTCCAGCTGGAACATCTTCTCTGGGTCAGCGATATCCTTCTTCTCGGCATCACTGAGAGCATACAGGAAACAGTGGGTGGGGGAGGACATCACGAGGTCTCCCTGTCGTATAATAATGGTAAAACATAACACCAGTGGAATAATAATATAAATAGCAAGCAAGATTTCTAAGGAAATCATTATTAGGAATTCACCAATATTACAAATCCTTTTTTACGCATGATATATTGTGATGATACTGAAAATATGAGTTGACATGTTGAACATGTCATTGACGTAATGACAAGAACGATTTGTCGATATTGTGTACATATTATGTTTGGAAATGATATGTCTACGCCATATTTAAAACGATCATTGTCAAATTTTATTATATTGATATCCCTACAAACATAAGAATGTTTTGAAGCATTTATCACACCATTCTCTTCATTTTTTATGCATTCATATTTGCAAACGTGGAATACGACTACAAATGTAAAATATCGGTTCTCTGATTTAGGACGTTTGTAGTTTGTGTAAAGTGTAAGATGTATTTTGGGGCCATCATTTTGATTAAGTAAAAAACGAATGGATTCAAAAGATCGATCTTACCAATTGTTTATCTTCGAAAAATGCCATAGATCCGTGGACAATATGCCCAGTATGTCCTCCATGATGCTGCGCCTGTAAACATAAACAATGTTTAAACAAAATTTCTCACTCAGAAAACAAATATGACATCTTATTTAGACAAGTTGTGATACCAATTGATTATTGAAACCACAACCTAAATATCAATAAATCATCTTCAATGTTTTTTAAAACTTCTCACACAAAATGTAAATATCATTCTTTTTAAATTCATGATACCAAATTGGTTATTGAAGACTAACCTTAAATTCCAGCCAGACTAACCTTAAATTCCAGAAACGTCATCGGTGCTTATTTTTATCTTTAAATGATCTTTGAATGTTAACTTTTCAACCATATATTGACAAAAATTTCATTGAAATCATTTAAATCTGCATCATCAATGTTCTGTTAAATAATATTTTTTAAATTAACTATCTCCAAAGCATCGTAAGGTTTACATTATTCAAACTTGCTGTAAATGAAGGATTTGTTTTTATGATCAGAAATAACCTTTGAAAGTTACAGGGAAAGTTTTAAGGAAAGTCGCTGAAGTAAACGTCTTCAGAATATTTCCAGAAAATGTTCAACTGATCAAAGCCTATGAGACAAGCATCGTAATAGCTTCATGTCAAGTTTGTTTTAAACAACAATTTTTAATTTATGCCTTTTATTTTTCATAATAGTGTTGCTTAGTTGAATATAATTCATATTGATACAAAAATCGAAGTATTCCGCAGTAGTTTTTTACTTAAAGCTAGAATTAGGTAACTGATTTGAAATATTAATGAATATATAAGAAGTAAATAAAGTGAAGGAAATATTTTATATTTATATATTTGGTTGCATTTTACAATAGATATGGTAACATCATTATTGTATTTCTGAATACAAAGTGTCTATTCAATTGCAAACAGATGATGACAGGATGACCAGAACTTATAAAATCTATCTATTCCAGGACCAATAAGAGCGGCGGCTTTACTACAAAAATAATAGTTATGGATATCTTCTAGCAAGAACTGGAAACTGTGTACTTATTTCTATGATCTATAATTGAAAATGATGTATTTACAGAAACCAAACAGAACATGTTGTTTTGTAATCTAAGGAGTAGATAATTTGAAAGAACATACCACAGCAAGTACAACTACGCAGGCAACGATAGCAAACTTCAACATCTTGATGTTCTGTGAGAAGTATGATACCTGCATATTTATACCATTAACCATGGCCCTTTATCTCTTACTAAAATAGAATATTATATTTATATAATAGAAAAGTTAATATGTAGTTTAAAACAATCACGATTGTCCTTTAAAGCTATCATGTGCACATTATTTCTAACAATCACGATATTCTTATCAAGGTTAAACATGTAATTTGGTTCAAGTACATACCGTGATATCTATGCTACACTACACGCTGGCCTAATTCATATGAGGTTATTCACTATGAACTTTGATGAACAGGTTTAATCAATAAACCAGTAAAATTCCTTGGATGTGAAATCTGTGACAGAATATCATTCTCACTGAAAAGGAAAACGGTACACTATGTATGTACTATATATACTATATATTATTTCATCTTCCTATTGCGACAATTCCTCAGTGTGTAACATTTAAAGCATTGAATGTGAAGAGGGCAATGTAATAGGAGTTTGCTTTTCTTTTGAGTTTTGAATGTTTTGTCTAAGGTCAATTTGAGGAAATTCAATTCTTGATCAAACCCGATTAACCTGAAATAAACGTAAAGCTTATTGAAAAGTCTGTATTTTTCATGTAAAAGACTTTGTCTGCAGGGTTGATGAATCAAAAACAATAGAATAATTATATTGATGATAAAGAGGTAACCCATACATATGAATTCTAACGTGACATGAAAACTAGTTTGAAAATACTGCCTTCTGATTGGTTACTCATAAACATTTTGGAGTAATTATTTTGCCGATAATCACCTCTAAATATTTACGACCGCTTCACATTCCTCCGCGCACGCGTATTCAATCTGCACTCAGCGACTTTCTGTTTACAATAGACATATTGGCGACGACACTTTAAATTTCAATCAGAAACTTGTCGACATTTTGAAGCATCAACAAATTTTAATCTAATAACGAGTTTTTTGGTTCCTGTTTGAAGTGTTTCTTACTGCTTCGCGATGTAAATTAATCACAGTCCACAGATCTATAAACAAAATCAACGATCGCTCACCTCTCATACAGCGATTCGTCAATTGAACGGAAGCGACTTTATTCTTTAATTTCGCAGAATGCTGTCACTGCCCCTACCTCTAATTAACAAGTGACCACTTTTCCTGTCACAGTGTCCCCAACTATGACACAAAATATAACTTGCTTGACAGCTTCCACTAAGTTTGAAACTGTTCACCGGCACGCTAGTGAACAACTATTTTCAGAGTAACGTCCCTTGATTTGGTCAGTCCTTGTCGCTCTTGTAGGGGTGATGGGTCGACCCAAGTATTTAGGTAAAAAATCGTAACTTTGACGACATTGAAATCTGTTTTCTATTGATAATATGCTCAATAGATTATAGATGAGTATATTTAAACATGTCTTTCTGTATGTTATGACATTTTAATTGTTATGTGTTCTTTATGAAAGTGGACTGTACCATTGTTTTGCAAGCGAATGGAACAGGTGTGCACCGGTTTGACCTAATCACAATGCTTTTGCGCAAGTCAAAATAGTTCCACATTTTTTTACTAATTAGTCATGTTAGAATGGTGATAAATCCATTCTGTTTTTTATTTTGGGGTTGTATGTCGTGCATTCTTTACCCCTAAATAAACATTTCAAACCTCGCAAGCTCGCTTTGAAATTATATTTAGGGGTAAAGAATGTACGACATACAACCCCAAAATAAAAAACAGAATGGATTTATCCCCTAATTTGAGTTAACAATACCATTTTCAAAAGTATTCATGTAATCATGTACGGCGAACTGTGCGTTCAGAGACAAGTTATACTGGATTGATACCGATTTACTTTTAAATTAAGACCTACATGTTGCTTGAGGTTTCAATACATCATTTACTCGCTATCAATCCAGTATAACATGTCTCTTTTCAATAAGGCAAGGTTTATTTTTCATTCTAAAGTGAAGATCTAAAGGACTGTTTTCCTTGGCAATTTTCGTTTCGCAAAATGTCCAAAGTTTGAATGAACACCTAAGCATTTTACTCTATGGTATTAAGATAGATTTAACTAAAGGTAAATGTAACTTTGTATGTGTGTATCCACAAAATATTTGTTCACAGTGCTCAACTCAACTATCAATATTGCAATTTGAACTTTACATACATAGAGAATAATTTTTCCAACCAGAGTTAAGCATCAAGACTATCTCTCCAAGTGTTATATAATCGCATTTGACAATGACTGTAACACGCAGCGTATTTTTTAAACCACCTGATAATTTGAAATTAGACAGATGTTCTCTAACATGCAATGGCAGGTATTTGAGATCAAACGTATGTTCATTAAAGTGTGTTTTGCAGCGGAACTTATTGACCATTCTTTTTTATCTTTAAAAATTGTTTGGCACTCAGTTTAGAAACATTCGATACTTGCAAAGGTTAATTGCAAATATTGGTGATTTTTTTGGCAGAATTGTTTTTTAATTGTAAGGTATTCATTGTCTAATGATCCGCTGCAGGTATTAAAATCGTCTAAGTTACCTCAAATGATTTCAAAATATCCCTTTAAACAAACACATAACATACTTCCCAAACAACTGCCGGAAATGCAAGAAAAATGCTGTGCCGTCCTCAAAATAAATACATGTAGGACCCAATATCTACTTGTCGACCAAAACTTCGAAAAAAAGAGGGATGTGAGATATTTATTAAAACAGGAAAATGGGTTCAATTGAAAGACAATGTATTTAAACTTAAAGGGGAAGTAGCACACTTTAGGGAGAATCTAAGGTGATGTCAGGAAATTGTAAAATAAATGGTTCCAATTTAAAAGACAATGTATTTACACTAAATGAAGCAGTATCAAATTAAATATATAATGTAAAGTTTAGCCATGCGATTCTTTTTTCTTACAAAAAATAATTTAAAGGCGATCACACAAAAATGTCCGCCAATGGACTTTATGTGAATCTTTATAAGCTGTTATGGGTGATTGGTTTGTGTAATGAGATTTTTGACACTATCAAAATTATACATTTAGCATAAACGTACAATTAACAGCGAAAAATTTAGAATATGAAATTTTCAAAAATAACTTCCTACCGCCTGCGTAAAATCCCCCTCCAAGGGCGGTGAGTCGGTGGTCTCGTGACGTCACTCCCAGAAGCCTTCACGCTCCTAACAGGCGAAGTTTAAAAGCGAAGTGTATAAAGGAACAGACAAAGAACAAACGATGAGAACCGAAGTTATTGCAAGGCGCATCGAAAGACACAAGAGACCCTCCTCCAAACAGAGTAGGGAATGCGTAAAATCCCCCTCCAAGGGCGGTAAGGCAGTTTCAGTTCTCAGTTTCAGAGCAAGACAGTCGTTTATGTTTTCGATCTCGACTCTGGGTATTTGCTAACCTTACTTCTTATTCAATAAAGATGTTGTTTTTACGCCTAATCTACACGCTCGTCGTTAACAGGTTGTCTTAGACAGTCTGTTTATTGTAGGTGTTGAGTGAGTGAGTGACCTTGTTGACATGTGCAATTCGTGTCTCTTGTTTTTCTCTCATATGTGTGGTATGACTGCTTGGTCGGTACGGCCTTAGTCGTGCCTTCCGACACTAGTCTTTCGTCTTCGGACCCTTCAGTTTCCGAAAGTCGGGTGCTCCGATTTTTGGACCTTCCGTTAGTCTGACCCTACGATAGTCAGACCCTGCGGTTGGGTATCTGTTTATCAGACCCTCAACTCGTCTTTATACTCGTATCCTACGGTGGTCTGACCCGACGTTAGTCGAACCATCCTGCTAGGTTTTTTGCTATTTGTATCCTCCGGTTTCGGACCCTTTGACATTCGGATCCTCCGACATCGGGGAGAAGTTACTCATTCATTCTCAAAGTGTTTGTCATCCAAAAAGAATCTCGAAAAAATGACGGCTTTTTCACACCTTGAAGGTATTCAACCGCTCCTACCTCGTTCGGTCGCCATATTTTCGACTATTGACTCTTCTCTCTGTAATGCGATCTCTGGAGTGCTCCGCCTGCATAGTGAATCTCGATCTCCAGGATGCATACATTCCGATTCACTATCGGGATTGCAGGTACCAAGGCTTCATTCTAGATGGGAGACATTTTCAGTGGTGCATTCTCCCTATGGGATCTCATCCATCTCTGATCCCGTCGTTCTCGAGGAACAACTCGGTTAATGGATCGCGCTCTCGTTGGGTCACTCTCACTACGTCAGTGGCAGAGAGTGTTGGGGTTGCTAACATCAGCTCAGGACCTGACCCGCAGGGAGAGCTTATTTCTCCGCCCGTTACAGTGTTCCTGAGCACCCACATCAGGGAGGTCCGGTATCGTTACGCCATAGCTCTGACCCCAGATTTGTATGGCTTCCTGGCTTGGTCCATGCGTTGCAATCGGACTTTCTACGTTTTGCCTTCAGCTTGACTTGGTTTAGCTCCCGACTTCGTCTGCAAAAACAAAGCATTTGATAAGGCAGGCCGTACGTTCTCTATTCCAGCACTGGGGTCTGACCAAGGAGAGATAGATCTTTCTCTGTGTCCAGTTAGGGCGTTGAGATTTATGTGCAGCGTACATGCAGGCTGAGGGATGGCAGGCATCGTCTGTTCTTGCCTCACTCGCCAAGGAGCACGAAAAAGCGAGCGTTGGGTGTATACATGAGGTCAGTAGTCATCAACGCATACCAGGCTGCTGACCTCAAGGCATCTCTAGGCTGGGTCCGTAGGTTTTCGCTCAGGCGAAGGTGGCCCCCCGTCCAGACCGAGAAGAGGACAGCCCTCTTGTCTCTTGTGTCTTTCGATGCGCCTTGCAATAACTTCGGTTCTCATCGTTTGTTCTTTGTCTGTTGTTCTTTTATACACTTACCTACGAGGGCAGTCATATCGAGGTTCATATTTTCATATGTTGCCCTAGGGCAAAATATCACTTTTTCATTGTGACGTCACGTTATAAACAATGATTTGACGTCACCGTTCACCTCTGAAGTCACAATCCAAACGGGCCGGCAACGGCTAGTCCGCCTATGCTGGGAAGTAGTTTTTGAGTATTTTTTTGAATTTTGGGACTACGGTAATAAACAGAATATTATATTCGTGCCCATGACATACTGTGTTTACGACACTCGTGTCTAAATATCAGTATAGCGCTCGCTCTCGCTCGGGAAATACTAATATTTTGCCACTCTTGTCGTATAAATAGTATGTCATGGACTATAATATCCTCTATATCTTACAAAAAATAAAATACTTAATTAATTCATTTTTAACATAGTTTCTTAAGTTAAAATTAATTGCACGTATTTTAAAAACGTTTTTCTGTCAATTGTTTCAGTTCATCTTACATGAACATTAATGTCTTTTCTTCTTTTGACTTTTCGTTCTTCATGATTTCAAATGTTTTCACGAACCAGTTATAAATTATTAACTTCATAATGAATTCCATTCACATTTAGGCAGATGTAAGACTAATTACATGTATGTCTCATGTTTCTCACCATGGTTACAAATACCTCAAATATCAAATTTGACAAGTGTGCAAATGGTTGATGTTTTATTTATAATTAGGCAGAAACGAGTTGGAGGGTCTTTCCGTGGCATCTGGCGGTAACCATGCGGTCGGTCTTGTCAGTGACATCTGTCAGCTTGGTAGCGTCGTTAGCAAGAGAGACCATCTTCAGCTGTAACCAGAATATGTTCATCAGAATACAATGATGATCACAGGATCGTCACCATAGGATATGATTTAACAAGTGCGTGATATGATTGTATTGTAGATGTCATTGTAAGCTTTAAAACAACATTTTCTCTTCTCGTATCTATATTGAAAAATCTATATATTATATATCAATAAATAAGTGGGGATTGCATGTGGTGTACCTCATAACTTTAACGAAGCCACGTGGTGAGGCAAGTCGTAGGTAGGGGTACCATTTAATTCTATCATCCAAACTCAAAACGCAAAATTAGTTTTTCAAACTTTAGAGAAACTAGGATTAATTGCGTGCCTTGCGTAGATAAATATTTGCCTTGTATAGATAAAATTTCGACTTCTATTTTTTCCCACTTTTTTGTATTACAGCACATCATGACAAATCAATCAGGTCAACAAGTACAATTCCAGTATATCCTTGCCAATATATGATACATAGTACAGTTGATTTGCAGTTGAAACAAGTTATAACAACTGGACCAGAATTTTAGAAATTTGTTATAGTTACAATTTGAATATGATATAGTTTTCGTTATGTTGTAGTAGCTTGCTAACTCTCTCTGCATATGGAAAACATATGAGGTCGTTTTTAAAGGTAGCATTGGAAAATTGGATCTTTTATTACTAGACATATTGCTTTAAATGGATAGTTTCTTTTTGAACGGAAACCAAGGAGAACGTTTTGTTTCGTGAATTTTATATTTATTTCTGCCTGAATATTTCTTCAGTTTTCAAGCTCTGTCCGACTTGATTCAAATACAAGTAAATCCATTATTAATGTAAACTTAGAATAGACTGTGACCATAACTTGATCTAAAGATCGGTTTGATTAACATTAATAAAGGATCTGATTCAGCTGCTTAAACCTTATTAATATTAGCCATGTTTTTAGAGAAAGCTGTGGCTAAAGAATCGGTCTTTTGAAGGTAAATACATGGCCTGTTTGTGCTTAAACCTGGAAAGAGTTCAACATCTTCTTCGCTACATATCATACCTCAAGCTGGAACATCTTCTCTGGGTCAGCGATATCCTTCTTCTCGGCATCACTGAGAGCATACAGGAAACAGTGGGTGGGGGAGGACATCACAAGGTCTCCCTGTCGTAAACATCACACAAGTTATGATATATGTAAAATATAAATCGACATAAACCATTGCTACTTAATCAAAATTAAAAGTTCTTCCTTCTGAAGACATAAGACGGATAACTTTATCAAAAGTGATTTAAAATGCCAAACATATCGATTACGACATTTTGGAATTCGACACTTACAAAATAATAACAACATCACAAGGTTATTTCAGCAACATGAAATACCAAGGGAAGTAATCAATGAAGAATGTGGTAAAAGCGTTGAAGACCATCGTAAGTTTTTAACATCCACATTTTCGATGTTTCTTATCCTATAATTTCAAAATATTTATCTATATTGTATTCAAATATAGACAAAGGTGAATTACAACAAAACAACAAGACCTTTCATCAATTTTGATGAACTGATATATATTTGAATAAATCTATCCTGATTTCTAGTTATCTTAGGGTTCTTACCAGTTGCTTATCTTCAAAGAACATCATAGAACTGTGAGCAATATGGGTGTGAGTTCCGCCATGATGTACCTGGGCCTGCAATAAATAATCATCAAAGATTCTATTATAAAAACAAGAAGACTATATTCCCCTCCAAGTAGAGAAATTATTAAACATATTGCATAATAGTTAAATAGGTTGAAGACCACATTTTACTAATGATGACTGTTCCGTATACCAAGTTTCAAAGAGCTCGGCCTAATAGTTATTTTAGGTTTAAAAATGAATAAGCTCCGTGTTCATAAAAGAGCAAAAAATGAAAGAAGTTTAAAGTTGTTAGACCCTAAATGCAAGAAAATGCTTACGTCATATCAGCTAATTGTTTCAAATGTAACAGCTTATGTTTATCTACTTGCATATGACATTCTAAAACTTAATGTTTTATCTAACTAAATTTGAATCGACTATTTCACTTAATCACGGTAGCTTGTACTGTCCAAGCAATAAAATGGTAACTTAATATTTCTAATTTTGCAAGTGTCCGTTGGAACTGGAGAAACATAGTAAGTGGTATCTTCATCCACTGTGTTGTATTGCGCCAAAGCAACAAAATACATAGTTTATGTGCCACTTGAACGAATTCGAACTACGGACTTCATATTCTGAACCTTACTGTGAAAAGATTACTTTATATGAGTGTCCATTTTACTATTCTAACGATATGAGTGTCCAAATATTGGTTTTAACCGAGCGAGAGCGGGTTACCATAGTAAAAGAAAACTTAATAGCAATGCCATAACGTTGAGGAATATGCATCATATGTTATGTTGTTATGAATGTTATGGAGAACTTACAAAGGTAACAGCCACAAGGCAAGCAACAAGGCAAATCTTCAGCATCGTGGTAGTCAGTGTTACTCTGTGAAGTGAGACCGACTGGTTGAAACTAACAACGTTTTATACGTTTTCACGAAGTAAAAATAGTAAAAAGTCCTAAAGTTAGCACAATTGTCTTATCAGGTAGCGATTGTTCCAGCGATAGATATGATGACTTCTGTCCTTTTCTCATAAAAATGGAACCAGGTACTATTAAACGATAATTTACTAACTGATCTGGCTTACGATTTTCGTGTTCTACGTGGAAGAAGAAAGTAAATGTCGGTTTTAAAGAATAATAAAGATA
The DNA here is from genome assembly GCA_916613615.1 of Steromphala cineraria. NCBI lineage: Eukaryota > Metazoa > Mollusca > Gastropoda > Trochida > Trochidae > Steromphala > Steromphala cineraria. The sequence goes on from OU744729.1 coordinate 57,027,627, forward strand.
ACAAAGCAAATCATTTCAGTTTACTGTTTGGTTTATACTAAAGAATGGTTTCAGATCATCATTGAGGCACATAACGATAAGCATACAACATACACATGATTCTTGGGGGAACATTGAAAAGTGGTGGGGTAAAAAAATCGTACTTTTCGGCGATATCGGAATCGATGGTTGATTGTAAAATTTATGGGTTTTAGTAACTTGTATGTCCTCCTTTAGCATCGGTGCAGGCAGTGATACGCCTCCTCCTCGATGAAGTCAAACGTCTCATCTCATTTATCGTCAAAGGAGGCCGCTTACGGTTCCTTACTAGTATGTCAAGATGGTCCCATAGTTGCTTTATTGGCTTCATTTCAGAGGCACATGCGGGCGATGGCAGAACGTGAACATTGTGACGCCCATCTTAGTCTGTCAATGTCAATGTTGGGCGATCAAGAACATTTCTGTAAAGGTACGGTAAGGTATGATAGCCGGAGGACAAAGTCTTCGTAATACTTTGCGTTGACTGACGCGAGTCCTAGAGCTGTTGCTGCAGTTGACGCCACAGTTAAGAATGGGTTGAGCAAGTGAATGCGTCGTATGAGTATGACATCTTCATGTGGTGTTGTGACACGTGATCTGGACTTACCTACGGTCTTGGCTGTTTGCTAGTGTCGTTGGAGGAGTATGGCTACTCGCTCTAGTTCCCACCCTGTCTTGGCAGTTCTTTCCTGTGCTTTCGGCAGCTATGTTCCAAACATCATGTATGGGCAAATCTATATTCTACTTCAGTTTGTGTTTTTACCATTTTGACGTGAGTCATGACACCATGAATAACGACCCGTTTCACCGATGTGATTTCTCCTGTATCCTAATCAGACAATGAGATTGTTAAAAAAAAGTGTTCACCCTTTATGAACGTTATTTTTAATTGATTTAACGAACCTATACTTTCCTTTCCCGCGAAGTTTATGTTTAGTTCATAAGGTTTTCTCCACCACTATCTTAAAAGTTTTTACCTTTACAAAGTTTGATCCTGTTGCTTACAGAAGTGCATCTTTACCCTCCCCCCTTTCGCATCGTTGCATTTACACCTTTGACCAGTGACCTTGCTGAAGTATTACTCACCAGAGACAAAAACTTCATAACTAGCCATAAAAAATGCTGGTCACTTTCCTTAGCGATAAAAACACATAAAAAAATAAAGGTCGCATCTAAAATATCAACATGAATTAGGGTTAAACTTGTTGACTGAAATAGTCTAAATGACTTTGATACGTACATATAGTACGTTTTTGAGTAAACGTCATTATTTGTACTTACCGTCGACGACTCACCATAGCCCATTGATTGCCTATCAATTATCTCTCGACCCATTAAACAGAAGAACAATACGGGAGTTACCTGCTCACCTATGGTCACGTGACCTGAACCTCATCCAACTACCTGGAGCCAGTGAATGCTAGAGCGAACCTACTCGCAGGAGGGAGGCATGGGTGGGAAATAAAGATTGGTGAGTCGTCGACAGTAAGTACAAATAATGACATTTACTCAAAAACGTACTTTACCGTCTCCGACTCACCATAGCCCAGACTACCACAGAGGAAGGAGGGCTGCAAAAGCAAAGCGGCAGAAGAACAGATACTCACTCCCACTATTTACAGCTAAGGGTGGGTGCACAGGTACCCTGCAAGGAGGGAAGCCCGCCCCGACCTGAAAGCAAAGCCAAACGAGACACGGAGGTGCGATGCGAAGTTTTATGATTAAAACAACAGAACGCAAAACAGGACCTATCGTTGAACCGTGACCCCCTTGGGGAGCAGAAACCGCAGTGCAGTGCTGTACAGTGCACGCCCGCGAGGTCATCCGTAGACAATTGTATCCGTAGAGGTAATGGTTAACGAAACCATGCCGGACTTCCAGCTATGTTTGCCGTAAAAAGCCATAGTGGCCAAGATCACACTGAACTCGTGGGGGGTTAGCACGAGCTGGTGGGGCTAACTCCTTGGTTTGTAGGCGTCAAGGATAGCGGACCGCAGATAGACGCCCAAGAGACGTATCTATCTCCTTCGTGCTATGCTTTGAGTTAGGTAGAATAGTGTCTTCCTCCCCTGGCAGAGCGAACGCGTACGTACTGCGTAAAAACGAAGAGCTCAGACCGGACAGAGGAGTCTGTTCTCCTAGTCCGAGGGGGAGACTGAACTTGAGAGGGCGGGAAAGTGAAATACCCTGCCCCGTTCGTCCGACCCCTGGTTCTTGCAACGAAGACCAGTTCAAGTCTCGGCGTGGCCTTACCCCCATCCCTCGCTACGAACCTGAGCAAAACGGCTAGAAGCACGTGTAATTATAAGGTCCTGGCGGCCTAAGCCAATGCCACCAGGAAGGCGGTCATGACCGTCAGTCAGAGAAGGATGGACTCCGTCAGGGGCTCGTGGAAGTCCGAGCAAAAGTGCTCGATGACAATCCTGGCGGTAAGTCCTGACCACCTCCTTAAGGACGTAGATGTCCACAGAGGAGTCCCGCTTGCGCATGAAGAGCGGTGTAAATAGAGTGCTCCGCCACCCGGGGGACCGACGCTACCTGGACGTCCCAGCCCTTGTCAGCACAGAAGGTGGCAATTGACCCCCTCTGTACGTCGTGCAGCTTGCGAGAGGGGAGACACCCTGGGCGGAGGAATCCGCGGCTGCGACTACCTACAAGAAGCCCGCCCGTTCCAGCCCCTTGTGGGAGACAAGCCATCTGAGAGGAATGAGGGTTGGATCCTCCTGGCACAACCTCCGAAGGGGTACGAACCACGGCCTCGCTGGCACAGAGGGGAGCCATCAAGTAGAGCCTGATAAATCGGCCGCCTTGAACTCCGCCATCCCTAGGGTGAGAACTCTCGAGGGAGGAAGGCGTAAGCGTCCCTCCCCTCCCATCCGGAAAACAGATCGTCTAAGCCCCACTAGATAAAAGCCCGGGGGGAGAGTTTCCGCTCCGTGGACGTCGGTAGTCCGGCCTGGAGAGAGCGTCCACCAAGACGTCCCTCACCCCCGGAATGGCACCGCGCGAACCGACATGTGCAGCCTGTACGTAAGGCGGAAGAGAACTAGTGCGAGCTTGAGGATGCGACTGCCCTGGTGGAACCTAGCTTGTTAGTACCCTAAGCCGCTGACAAGCTGTCCGTGTGCACAAGTAAGACCCCACAGCAGAGCGGACCAGAGACAGACTGCCAGCCTGATAGCTTCCATCTCCAGCTCGTTGATGTGGCATGAGCGCCGGCCCAACGACCAGAGCCCGCTGCCTGTTCCGTTCCCAGGTGGGCACCCCATCCTGTGTGGATGTGTCCACGAAGAGAAGGGCGGTCGCCACGGGAGGTTTGAGTGAAAGGCCTGAAGACACGTTCACCTACACACTCCACCAGGCTAAGAGAGGGACTAGCCACTGGGAGAGCTTCAACCCTGACGTGAGGGTTGAGAAAACCTGATGCGGACTCATCCCCAGCCGTCCCCTCGTGGAGAGGTTCTGAGCTGATTAACCCTAGGGTCCGCTGCCACTGCCGGAGCAGAAGCGGTCCCCTGAGACCCCGTACTAAAAGACTGTCTATCCTGGCCCTCCGTTCCTGGGGAACGAACGCTCTGTACTGAACTGTGTCCAGTCTAACACCCCGGAAGGTGAGCGAGGTGAAGGGCTGTTAGTCCGACAGGCTCACCAGCCACCCCAGTCTCCTGAACAGGCCCATCACAAATCCCCGCTGCTCCCCGCGGACGAGCGGTGGTGACTGAACCCGTCGACCAGGTACGAGCGAACTGTACATCGTGATGGTGAAGTAATAGGACAACTGCCTGAGTCACTCTGGTGAATGGCCACGGAACAAAAGATATCCCGCACGGTAGCCGTTCCACTTGAAGTGGGGACCCCCCCGGACGAAGCGGAGGTAATGCAGAGTCCCCGGAGTAAAGAGCGAGAGACACGAGCGCGAGGGGCCGCCAGAACAGAAGTGCACGTCCAAGGAAGCGCCTACTCGATAGTAGACGCTAGGAAGCGCACAGCCACGCGCAAAGCGTGTGGCGCTTGCCCCATCCAACGAGGGACCCGAGGGACGGGCCGTCCCTGCCCCTGCAGACAGACAGACAGGTTATTATACGGTTTAACCTCATATATACCTGTACAATAAAACATATAAATAAAACATACATACACATGAGCCACCCTCATCTAGGGTTAAGAGAGACTATTCATACAGATAAAAGTACTATGCCAATGCATAAGAAACTTAATGTAAAACAAAGCACGCGCAGCACGATCGAAATCGACACCACGAACAGCAAACCTGCCTAATGTTGACACAGCGCTGTGTCAACAGAACACCTTCAAAAGTACAGTATTTAACCCAGAAGGATTAAATACCCGTAGGAAAGGCACACAGACAACTAAGAAGGAGAAAGAGTTGAGTCAAGAAGTCCTGAACCAGTTAAACAGCTCAACAACACAATCAGGGAGCGAGACATTAACACGTCTGAACACCCCCGACTCTGTAATGAAAATGAATCGGAGCCCCGTTCATCCGCCTCGAGCTCCCTCGTATCCTCCGATATGACGAACCCATCTGGGGAGAGGTGACGGTGGGCGAGACCGACGGGTTCCCGCAGTTGCGAGCCCTACGCTTCGCACCTACCGCGTCCCTCTCGCTCTTCCTAGAGCCTGTAGATAGAGCTTAAAAGCTTCCGACAAGAGGGACTCACACTCTCCACACCCGGACCAAGACGGAGCGAAGCGGAGCAACGAGAACCAAGACGGATGTCGTCCCAGTCACTCACGTCCGTCATTCGCGTACCGAGACGGAGGGTGGACCAGTCACTCCAGTCCGTCACTCTCAGGTGAACCAAGCGGAGCGAAGCGAAGCAACCGCGTACCGAACGGAGGGTGGACCCCTCACTCCAGTCCGTCACTCGCCAGGTGAACCAAGGAGGAGCGAAGCGAAGCAACCCGGTACCGACAGGTGGGTGGACCCCTCACTCCAGTCCGTCACTCGCCAGGTGAACCAAGGAGGAGCGAAGCGAAGCAACCGCGTACCGAACGGAGGGTGGACCAGTCACTCCAGTCTGCCACTCTCAGGTGAACCAAGCGGAGCGAAGCGAACCAACCGAGTACCGAACGGAGGTAGGACCCCTCACTCCAGTCCGTCACTCGTCAGGTGTACCAAAGCGGAGCGAAGCGAAGCAAAGACGAACCCCCAGCGGAGCGGACGGCAAGCTGCATGCTGCCTGCACACATCCCACCCCCGAACCAGGGGTCAAAGGTCAGGCACCCGGAGACGAGACCTACAAGCCGAGAAGCACGAGCAAGCACGTGCAACTCAAGCAGCACAACCCAACCAGGGTAGCGCGATACTGAATAACCTGCCTGTCCCACAGGCAGAAACCAACAACTAACCTCCAAATACACAATTTGGAAGGAAACCAGGAGTAAGGAGAACGAACCCTACTCCCAAGTATAAGGGAACGAGAAAATAAGGAGAACAACTTTAATACAAGTTCAAGGCAAGATAACTTCGAGAGCGCTCAGAGACACAACCGATCACTGAGCGACAGGAAGTTGGAATGCGGTTCAGGTCACGTGACCATAGGTGGCGCGGCGGGGATGAGCAGGTAACTCCCGTATTGTTTTTTCTGTGTTATGGGTCGAGAGATAATTGATAGGCAATCAATGGGCTATGGTGAGTCGGAGACGGTATAGTACGTTAAATAATATAAATATATAAAAAGAACGGCAGTATTTTCACGTATGCATATCGAGGTAACAAATAAAATTATGAAGACAGACATACTTTATTGATGTACAAGGCGAAAGTTAGTTAAAAAGTTATTGTTTTAATCTATTTTCCTTGGAATATAATTGGAGACGGTAAGACCTCAGAATATGATGTTTTCTACACAATTCGACGTATATTGTAACGAGTTCGTGAGGAAAGATAGTATGTAGTAATGAGAAGTAGCCCCGTGAAAGATATATGTATCTAAGTATATCAATTGTTTTTATGAGAATATGAATCAATATCAAATTTCTTATATTTTTATGGCAAAAGCCCTTAAAGGGGCAGTAGAACGTTTTTTGACTATTTTATGTTTTAAATGTTTCACTGATAATTTTACGTTAATGCTAAATGTATTATTTTTGAAAGTGTCAACAATCTCATTACACAAACCGATCATCCATGGTCAGAGAACAAAAATATAAAGATTCACATAAAATCCATTGGCTACCATTTTTGTGTGAACACATTTAATTCATTTTATGTAAGAAAACGGAATTGCAGGACTGAACCTTACATTGATATTTGATTTATTACTGATTTATTTAGTTTAAATACATTGTCTTTCAATTGGAATTAATCATTTTCATTTTCTTTACTTCACCTTATATTTCCCCTAAAAACGTACTACTGCACCTTTAAAAGTAAAGTTTCATTTGATCTTTATGGCAGGTTTGATCTGTGTAATCTAAGTCACGCATTTATCTTATCAACTAAACTCGTGTTGTCTTAATTTAAGTTGAACAGGTCACAACCCTATATTTCTTATCATGACAACTTTTTGATGAACAAAACATTTTGATTTCTTTATATGAAAACTGTAAAAAACTTTGTTCTTTCTTCTTTTTTGACATAACAACTAGTTGGTATTGTAAACAATCATTTCTCAACATAACTCTCATTGGTTCAACGTCCTAACATGCCAAACCATGTTTTTGTCATGTTACCAAAACAACTTCAGCCACAGTATCGACGCCATAACCAAACTATAGACTGCGTCAACAGAACAATACAAAACATATTTGTGGGCATTCATAATGATAATGAAAACTTTGCAAAGTTAAGATTTTATTAAAACTATATTACTGGAACCTTGAAACCTTCTCTCTATTAATCAAACGCTTTACTTTACGTCAATGATTAAATGTAGAAAAGAGTGTTCATTGTATGAACGGTTCATTTTATATTCACATTTTCACTGACTCAATAATAGACAAGGAGGGGATCCATTTTCTCTTTATAACGATTTGGAGACAAAAATATGAAATGTAATTGTTGACGGTTTACAATTCGGAGAAAACACCTCTCGACTTTCTGCTCCAAGAAAAAGCTCAGGATCCTTTCTCGGTATTTCTCTATTCTTGGTCAGAGAACAAATTATAAATATTTACATAAAGTCCATTGGCTGCCATTTTTGTGTGAACACCTTTAATTCAATTTATGTAAGAAAATTCCATGCTTCGTACTTCAAACGATTTTTAGGAGTGGGTAAATTTGCAGCAAACAAAGCAATACTTTGAGAACAGGGCGCCATTCCATGTTTATTTGTAGTCAATGTAAAGTCATTAATTATTGGCTGCGCCTATTAACACTACACCCAAAAAGTTATCAGTACAACAGTTATCTAATGTTAAAACAACTCGACGAGGGTGGAAAGTCGATGTTGGTATCAAATGTACGACAGATATTGTTTGCAACTGGTTATTTTTACGTATGGTCAGCTCAAGATGTTGGAAATCCAAAACAGTTTTCACTTCTATTCAAACAACGCCTTATAGACATGTATCTACAAGGCTGGCACAGTTCAATCAAGGATTCAACCTTTCTTGAACATTATGGACGAGTTAAAATTGCCCTCTTTCAAACTGAAAAATATATTACATTGCTTCAAGATAGTCAGTTTAGGAGAGTATTTTAAAATTAGAATATCGCTTCATGACTTGGCTGTTAACAAGAAAAGACGAGGAAATATAAATCCCCATTAAGATACACTGTGCCCAAATTGTTCCGTGGGAAAAGAAAATGAATTCCATATGTTGTTTATTTGCAGTAAATATTCATCGCTAAGGAGTACATTTTTACTTATTAATCACAATAATTGTAATTATGGAAATATGATCAACTTGTTAAATAGTACAAATGTGAATGAAACCAAAGCTGTTGCAATATATCTTAAACATGTATTTAATGTTAGATCAAACACGTGATCACAATGTAATCTTTATTCGAACTGTACTGTAGGCCATGTGGCCAAAATACTGAGAAAAAAACAACTTATATAATTAGAATGTAACATTTTTATATTTCGGATCACATTATCTGTAATAGAACAAACTATTGAACTTTTTGGGTCGATTCCCACCGCCAGCAATGACACACCGGCAGCATACCAACTCTTCCGTTTCGCCATCGACAATGGAGGTCCAACAAACGGTAGTTAAAGCGCAACTCCCGGATAATTTAGACTAATTTATCCAAGCCAAACTGTACATTAATGACCATGTTTTCATAATATATCGTTCAAAACATGAATTTACGTGAGGACAATATAATTTTAAATTAATCATAAAAGTGATTAATTGCGATTTGAAAAATAATAATAAGCTTCCTGCCTCGATCGTGTTGTTCCGTAGATTTTACCGGATGTGACGTCAACTAAACACAAGAGTGACGTATTACATTACAAACGTAAACCACACCACGTTTTATTTAAGTGCTCATATTCTTGTCGATATTGGCCTATCAAACAACGTTTTAGTTATTGCATTTAAATATCTACTGTATGAAAGGATATTCTAAGTGGAGGAAAAGCGTTATGATTATTTTGGCAATGTCATATTCAGTGTGTGACTCTGGTGAGTTAATCGTTCTGAAATTTTCTTTCTATGTTATAATCTGTTTGTGTATGTAATCTTTCATTTACCCTCTTTGTTTTAAACTTTATTTTGCATGTGTGAAACTATTTCAATATCTAGCCTTGAAAAAAAATACATCTGCCGTCTTTCGAAACGTGGCTCTCGGTATTTGCAGTATGTTGCCTTTGGTTCGTTTTGGCCGCATGCATTTTTTTATAAACGGCATATATAGTCATGTATAAAATAGATTGGAAACCTAAACTGTTTCTGAAAATCAAATGGTCAATTCCATAGGGGAAAATAAAGAAAAACAAATTAAAAGTTACAAGTCCTGACCAAAAAGTAACCAGTCCTCGCAAAAAGTAGCCAGTTTAAGGACTAGCGGACGGGCTATGTTTTAAACACTGATTATATATCCCATTTACATCAGTGTACGACAATATACGTTGTAAATATGATTTATCGAATTTAAATTAAAAGTCCAATTTTAAAATCGTGATCTGGCACCACTTACTAAAATTAACATTTATACTTTTTACTAACTTTTGAAGCCCTTGCAAATAATGGAGAACGTAATTCGTTTCGTTTCGTTTCAATTTTCATAAATACATTTATTATTGGTGTCCAAAAAAATATATTTAACACTAAACCTATTAATTTGATATACAAAATAACTTTATTTCATCAGTGAATTATCTTGTTTATGTGAAATTTAGAAACATGTAATTTATTAACAATAATATGTTTTACCCAGGTTTCTGAAACAATTATCAAAATATTTATTGACTAAAAGGAATAATTTTATTCCGTCAATATCTTGGTCTGTGCATTTTTTATTTCAGAATTCAGAACGATTTTTAATAAAAAGTGACGTAAACAGTACAGTTTTTCGCATTCTTTTACGATTTTCATGAAATATACTTTATTGAGATGGCAAAGACGCGTATGGAATTTGATCGCTCATAACTTATCATTGTTATTTTCACGCTTGTGAACATAGATGAACGAAGTTGGAGCAAAATCACCCGGGAGTTGCGCTTTAAGCTGTTGTTACATTCATTACCCCTCTGATAGATGTTGATTGGCACAGTGGCACAAATGTAACCTCGTTATATTTTTGATCACACTATGTGCAATATTAACTAAGAGATTTTAGTACATTTTCGGGTCGAGTCCTACATGGGATTCGAACTAACATCCTCAGAGACTCTGAGGCATTTATCTATAATTCAGAGTGGAATGAGAATCACAAGTGGTTTGTGAACAGCCATATGGTAGGGAACGTGTTATCTAAAAGGGAGAGTCTTAACCACGGCAAATATATATTACCGCTTTAAAGTACCAATTACTCTTTTTAATTCCAAGTCAGTCATCCAACATGTTGAAACTGTTTGCTACTTGTGTTTTACTAGGTGTCGTTCAGGTTTGATATATCAATAATACATGCTAAATATTTGGGGAGGATACACATGATACTCATATAAAATATAAAAGTTCTTGTTGGTAAAATAATTTCAATTAATCAATCTAATATTTGTATTGTAAACGACGTTTGAAATGCTTTACCATGAAAAGATTCAAACTGTCCAAGTTGAAAGATGCCAATTGTAATCAGATCAAAATGTTTTCCAACGATTGACATCAGTGTTGATTGTTTCATATCTACGCTACGAAACATGCAGTAGAAATTATAGACGCTTTTTATGTAACTAACTTCAAGTATGAAGTAGGTCTTTACCTTGGTTTGAAAAAGTAAACACATTTGCATAATGACATTTTGTATCCCTTTTCTTAATCTTTGTTTAAACATATTCTCTTAGATAAAGATTAGTATTTTATTTTTCTAAAACTATTTAAATACAATTTGTTGTACGTAATTTTGAAATGAATTAAATTTCTATCGTTTTAATGTTTATTGTGTATTTTACTATCACTATTGTTGTTGTCGTCCTCGTCGTTGTTGCTGTTGCTTTTGCTGCTATTGCTGTTGTTCCTATAATATATCGTGGTTGAATTCAATGTTAAGATCAAATGCCAGTCATCGTTTCCACCGACCCAACCCACCCATACAACTCAACACCACCACCACAGGACCACAAGGGAATCAAACGAACATGGCGTCATGTTCTTCGTGTACGATCATCACTCGGTAAGATGTAATGGATTAAAGGCACTTTACACTTTTTTAACATATTTCTTGACATTATTAAAAAATGTCAAATGTTATAATGAAACTAGTAATGCATGGAAGACAAGAGTAAATCTACGGATGACAACTTCTTTATTTGACAGTAGCGACGTTTCGGTATAGATCCTTTCAAGCATATATTTTCATGATGACAATTTCGAAGTTTATATCCTAATTGTTCTACCATACATATATACATATTGCAAAAAAAAGGTTTTTACAGAGAATAGATGACCAAATCTCATTTGACATGGATCTTGGAAATATTATAATAAATAAGTTCGATGTTCACAGTATGCATCGTTCTACGTTTCACATGACAATAATACCACACTGTATACTCTTTCCCCTTCAAGTAAGACCGTCGCTGTAACCGAATTATGCTGGTTTAATAACTACAATAACCTTTATCAAATTAAAAAAGGATGCACAATTGATTTCAACACTTCATGGCCTTACTTGAATATCGATTATTCATAACACAAAAAGTCGAAAGTTAACTCCTCAAGGAGTTCTTTGAGTAAAACGTGATAAGTGAATTGTTTCTGAGATAGTATGGTAATGAGACGAGCAAATCATTAAATCAATGAGACAGATATAAAACCACAGTGAGTAAACACTGCTTTCTACTTATGCAGGGTGCCATGTTGATGGAGACACACAGCACATGCTACGTAATGGACCTCACGGACAATGAGAAAGCAGAGGTCCATGACCCTGATAAACTGGAGCACGTCGAGGTATATTCCTCCGTTCATTCATCATTCCTTTTTCCTTTTATTCATTAAAGATAGATTCATAACCCGGATAAGTTTGAGCACGTTGACGTACATCCATTGATTCATTCATGACAGATCCATTACCCCGATAAGTTGGAGCACGTTGACGTACATCCATTGATACATTCATGGCAGGTCTATAACTCTGATAAGTTGGAGCACGTTGACGTACATCCATTGATACATTCATGACAGATCCATAACCCCGATAAGTTGGAGCACGTTGACGTACATCCATTGATACATTCATGACAGGTCTATGACTCTGATAAGTTGGAGCACGTTCAGGTACTTTCGTTTTAGAGAGAATAGCCAGGGAAACTATGGAATTCCAAACAGTTGCAATTACGATTTGAGAACTTGCACATCCTCTTCCATTTACTTTAAATCCAAATTTACTGTATTTTTTCGTCATTAGGTGATTTTTCTGTGAAGCATATTTTGACTTGGGAATGAAATATTTGTCTTTTCGTATTTTGCGTATTTTTCTAGGGTACATCTACGGTAGTATTTTTAAAGCAATAAAATTATTTTGTTTTTCAACACCACCTTCGTTGTAACGCAGAATATCAACTAATTCTTTCTGTTTCAGCTAAAACTTTCCAACCTTGCCTTCGACCCGAAAACACACTCGTCTCTGGACCTGTCAAACACCCCATCAACGTTCAAAGCAAGATGTCACAAAAGAACACTCGTGAAGATAACGGAGCCGATTACAGCAAATTGATACATACCAATAAATGGGAAAGAAATTGAAATTCTAGATTATATCAATGTTTAAGCATTAGGCGAAGATTTTTTTTTCTGGTTTTCGCTTGCGTCAGTTTCAAACCAACACATCAAGGGTTTCTTTTGCAAATGCTGTTGATGGAAAAGGACTGGTGTTTCATACCCTTATAGGCAAGAAAAAATCAATCATGGACTTTTAAAATGCGACTCGATTCCATTCATGGCGACCTTGCTTTTTGGCGATATATTTTGACATAAAATTCAATTTGTTTTGTTTGTTTTCAAAAACGTTGCTGTAATTAAAAAAGACGCACCATCGCATCACTTTGTTTGTCAGAAAGACCTGAATATTTTTTCTCTCCTTACGTTTCCAAAGTTTGAAGGGACAGGGTTGATATTTATTTGCTTAAACAAAATCATATTCACAAACTTGTTTTATTATTTTTAAGATTAAACAAAATTCTTTGTTTCTAAATTTTGTTCTTACAAACCGAAACATGATATCGTGAAGTTTGACGTAAGACGAAATAAATATCCTTCAACACTTATTTGAATACCGTCGAAACAATTGATGATGAAAATGATAATGTTCGTTGTTCATTTGTTATAATTTTTAAAAGTACTAGACTAAAGCAGAAATGTCATATAATTTGTTCTGATAAGTATTGGGCAAAGTTCACTGTGGCAAAAATAGACACCTCAGCTGATAAGAACACCCACGTCAACCGTGTTTATGATAATGAAGTAATTGCTGGATTTAAACATCTGTCTTCTGAACACAACACTCGGCACCTCGTAGAACACATGAATTTTTAAGAATACATTTATCTCATTTTAGTCTGGACTTTTAATCATTTAGTTTTGTGTTGATACACTGTAAAAGGATTCCTTCAAATATATTAAAGTGTAAAGATTATACCATTTTTTTACTCCTTAACTTGTTTCTAAAAAATAAGATACAAAAATGTTTACATGACATATAAAGGGATATGTCCACTTTATCACTTTATCCATAATAAGCTTGCAAGGAAAAATATATTCAGATTTGAAAGGTAACTAATTCCTTATGTCGCAATATCTGGCAAGTTTTAGCCTATAGCCGCTTTTTTCTACATATTATGTGCCTAATCTCTTTAAGGGTTATAAGCAAGCGTTAGTTTTATGGTTTATAATATTTTTCCCCCAAAACATTAATTTAGGCCAAATGATTTATCTTAAATGGTCAATCGTCAACCGATTATCCGTAGAAGAAGAAATGATCAAGTATCATGCATATACTAGCTGTCAACACCTTGTAATGATTTGATAAAGGTAGATGGATCTCGTAGTTTAACAGGACATGTTACCAAAGTTAAAGAACTCTGGCCTTAGATTAGAAGAATGTCTTGCAATAGGTAACACTTATTTTTGCCTCCGCGAGATCGAATGTTCAGAAGTTGAAAACGTGCTGCTGCATCTTTAACGGGATTGTTCTACAAGTACCTGTACGCTTAGGTACTAGCAATTACTATAGTAAATCTCCGAATTGTGAAAAACGACTGAATTCAGACGATCGAGAGTTATGCATTATTGGGTTTTGGAAACGTTAAATTATCTCAATTTTCTAATGTTATTAGAACCTAGTGTAATTGCACCTATTTTCCAAAATTTACAGACTCGAAGTGTGTGTTGACTTCATTTAAGTATTCAATCTCGCCTCTGTGATTAGATTTCAAAAATAAGTTATGTAATCTTGCTGCCATATGGTGGTTGTAATTGTCTTTGTCACGAATCAATCAGAGGTAAAATTTAGCCAATCCCATGTTACGAAAGTCGTGATAAGGAGTTATGCATATATTATATAAAAATATATATATTTCCGAATTGTTAATTCACCAATCCAGTGTCTGCATCACAAGAATGAGGAGTGCACTTTTCATATGCTTAGTTGCCTTTGCAACAGTGAGTAGCAATATTTATTTTATGAAACTTAGAAATGACACTTCTTTTGTCACAAAATTTTACGATTTGTTTAATTTTAGTCATCATTACCCGATTTCTAATAATAATTGTTTTTTATGTTCATTATTCAATGTTCATTTAAATATATACATTGGTCATGCTTGAACTTCTTACAGTGTTGAAGTCTTGAAATAAATCACTTTAATTAAAAAACTAAAGATAGGAGAAGTTTGAGGTAAGGTGCATTGGATAGCTCATCTTAAAGAGACAGTAGCACGTTTTAGGGGGAATATAAGGTGATGTCGGGAAAATGAAAATTAATGGTTCCAATTGAAAAACAATGTATTTAAACTAAATGGAGTAGTAATAATTCCAATATATAACGTAAAGGTTAGCCATGTGATTCCTTTTTCTGACACAAAATGAATTAAAGGTGTTCACAAAAAAATGGCCGCCAATGGATTTTGTGTGAATCTTCATACTTTGTCCTTTGACTATGGATGATTGGCTTGTGTAATGACATTTTTAACACTGTCAAAATAATACATTTAGCATTAACTAACAATTATCAGTGAAAACTTTAAAATATAAAGTTATCAAAAAACGTGCTACTGCCCCTTTAAACCTAAACTGTAACGTTAAATTAGCTAGTTTGCACCCACACAAATTCAAAGGATGTTGGGGTAAAAACAACAACCAAAGACGTTTATTTTAATTCTTTCTATCCCTTTATAATTTGCAAATTGTGTCACATAAGTGCCAAATGTGGTCGATACGTGTGTCAACACATCCTTAAATGCGCCGCCTGATCGAAAATCAAAAACGTCTTGTGACGTCACCTGACAGGTGTTCTTGCAAAACCTGCATCGACGCTAGTTCATTACTTGGAGGGTGTGGTTTGACTCTTGGACCGTCTGACAGTTGTCAATCAGCGACAAGTCTTGAGAAAATACAAATCATTGTAAAGCTGTAACGTCACAACCCTTTGACGTTGTCAAGACCATAATGGCATTAGACGTACATCATAGCATTCTCTCCTCACAGAGGCAGATCAAGTCGTGTTGATTTAGCCTCTGTTCTATTACGCTGAGTTTGTGGGATAGAATGGGAGATGCCTGATTGGGGGCAATCAAAACAAGTATTTGTCACAAAGGTGACATGATCCCCCGCCGCAAATTGATGTTAACAACAAGAAGCTGGACGGACGTACGGAGCAGAATACTATGTCCCCCGTGAAGACACAAGGTTAATGGGTTTATGGCACTAACAACATTTTAAAAACTGGTCGGCGTGACCTTGAAAATGAGGTCAAGGTCACCGAAAACTTTTCAGGTCTGCGTATTCCCCAGATGAAGACTGGTACCAAGTTTGAAGATTCTAGGTTGAGTGGTTCATTAGATATCGCGCTAACAACATTTTCAAAACTGGTCAAGGTCTCGCTGTGACCTTGAAAATGAGGTCAAGGTCACCAAAACTTTTCAGGTCTGCGTATTCCCCAGATGAAGAGTGGTACCAAGTTTGAAGATTCTAGGTTGAGTGGTTCATTAGATATCGCGCTAACAACATTTTCAAAACTGGTCAAGGTCTCGCTGTGACCTTGAAAATGAGGTCAAGGTCACCAAAACTTTTCAGGTCTGCGTATTCCCCAGATGAAGACTGGTACCAAGTTTGAAGATTCTAGGTTGAGCGGTTCATTAGATATCGCGCTAACAACATTTTCAAAACTGGTCAAAGTCTCGCTGTGACCTTGAAAATGAAGTCAAGGTCACCGAAAACTTTTCAGGTCTGCGTATTCCCCAGATGAAGACTGGTACCAAGTTTGAAGATTCTAGGCTGAGCAGTTCATAAGATATCGCGCTAACAACATTTTCAAAACTGGTCAAGGTCTCGCTGTGACCTTGAAAATGAAGTCAAGGTCGCCGAAAACTTTTCAGGTCTGCTTATTCCCCAGATGAAGACTGGTACCAAGTTTGAAGATTCTAGGTTGAGCGGTTCATTAGATATCGCGCTAACAACATTTTTAAAACTGGTCAAAGTCTTGCTGTGACCTTGAAAATGAAGTCAAGGTCACTGAAAACTTTTCAGGTCTGCGTATTCCCCAGATGAAGACTGGTACCAAGTTTGAAGATTCTAGGTTGAGCGGTTCATTAGATATCGCGCTAACAACAAGCGGGACGGACGTACGGACGTACGGACGGACGGACGGACGTACGGAGCTGAATACTATATCCCCCGCTTCGCGCTAAACGCGCGGCGGGGGATAATTAGTTGTGCAATCAGCGAAGCTGTTCTTAAATCATCATTTTGGCTACTGAAACAAGGCAAAGGCATTGTGACATGAACCACCCTTCCAATGCGAGAAGCCTTGTCATTTGATAAAGAAATTCAAATGTATTGTGATGAAAGTTTTTTCCGCCAGGGGAAACTGCCGGAACAGAGGCTACATCAATATGACTTGATCTGCCTCTGTGGGAAAAGAATGAGTTACCGAGTAGTACCTGTCTATTGAGCAGTCGAAAAACTGACTCTACCAGTTTACGGTCTCCTGGTGCATATGTACATAGGGACATGTCGATCTATGGTGGTCGCCGTCAATGACGTTACTTACATATAGCGTTTGCGGCGGTTAAACGCAAGCTGATATCAGCCTTCATTGGACTAAAAGACATTTTTGTATTTTGAGTTCTTGGATCGTCAAATGTCTCCCCAACTCGGCTGTAATTCTCAAAATATTTTTTTCATTCAACTTTTAAAAAGCAAAAGTTAATGTTTAGGCCCAGTGTATCCGACGGTTACTGTCAACATTCTTATCATAAATATTCCATAATTTTGAAAAGTGTTACTTTTTGCCTGTCTGTTTTCAAATTCTGTTGTAAGATGTTGAATTGCATCACACTGTATGAAGAACTTGTATTTAGTACAAGAAACAAAAGACAGGGGAAAATAATGCTTCGATAATAAAATCATACTTTTATGAACTTTTATGTTTCGATGTCATGACAATCTAAATGCCATGCTACATAGAATAGTGAACATATAAATGTATTTGAAACTGTAACAATGCTTTCTTCAATAACAATGGAGGTAATGCATCCATGCATCAAATCTAAAATATACACATGTTTAAATAACTTGAAATTGTTAATATTTTCGCACAGCCTATTATCTCAATATCCATTATTCATACGATGTCGTCATTCAGATATGGTTTTGCACATATGATGTAAGAGTATAATACTAATAATTGATAAAGCAATAATATTATTTAATTACTGCGTTAGGACGTGTTACATCACATCAGCTTTAGTACAATCCAGCACAAGCAACAACGGTTACAAATAATCAATAAAACAATTTAAGATATGTGACCTTATCATTTTTAAGACGAATGCCGATAGCAATGTTATCGACCTTGACCTTCAAGCCTCCTGTATATCCTGATTACAGGCCGCCGTGTTATTGTAAGTTCAATCGTTGACGTTCCCGCTGCAAAAAGCAAAAGCAACAAGCAAAAAAGTGAGCGTGGCTCACTAATACCCCCGACTGTGCATCCCTGACTAACTGAATTATTTTTTACTTTTAATGTAGTCATCTCTTACTGTGCATCCCTGACTAACTGAATTATTTTTTACTTTCAATGTAGTCATCTCTTGCACAGCATTTGACCCCCAAAGAGGAATTGAGAAAAATGACTAATCAAAGAAATGGAACTTTGTAAAAAAAAACACACACACAAAAAAAAACCTTATCAATTTTAGTTTTGATTTGGCACTGCACCGCTCCTAGTAGGGACGAAGACACGTGCAAAATATGAAAAGAATCAGATGAAAAGTTTTTTTCGTAATAAGTTGGACAAATCTGATATTGGAAAATGACTATGTTCAAAATATGGAAATTTGTAAGACAAATTGAAATATCAATGAAATATGTTGTAATTTCGCACCGCCCCTCATCTAGTAGGGTAGAAGACATGTGCAAAATTTGAAATAAATCAGATGAATTGTTTTCCTGTAATAGGTCGGACAAATCTGATATTGGAAAATGACTAAGTTCAAAACATGGAAATTTGTAAAAAAATCAAATATTAAAGAAATTTGTTTTACTTCGCACTGCACCCCTCCTAGTAGGGTAGAAAACATGTGCAAAATTTGAAATTAATCGGATAAATAGTTTTCCCGTAATAAGTCGGACAAAAAATGTCCTCGGACTTACAAATCTGATATTGGAAAATGACCAAGTTCAAAACATGGAGATTCGTTAAAAATTCAAATATCAAAGAAATGTGTTGTAACTTCGCACTGCATCCCTCCTAGAAGGGTAGAAGACATGTGCAAAATTTGAAATTAATCGGATGAATAGTTTTCCCGTAATAGGTCGGACAAATATGATATTGGAAACTGACTAAGTTCAAAACATGGAAATTTGTAAAAAAAATCATAAAAAATTCAAATGTTAACGAAATTTGCTGTAACTTCGCACTGCACCCCTCCTAGTAGGGTAGAAAACATGTGCAAGATTTGAAATGAATCGGATAAATTGTTTTCCAGTAATAGGTCGGACAAATATGATATTGGAAAATGACTAACTTCAAAACATGGGAATTTGTAAAAAATTCATAAAAAATTCAAATGTTAACGAAATTTGCTGTAACTCAAAACTTGGAAATTTGTAAAAATTTCAAATATTAAAGAATTTTTTTGTAACTTCGTAGTAGGGTAGAAACCATGTGCAAAATTTGAAATTAATCAGATAAATAGTTTTCCCGTAATAGGTCGGACAAAAAATTTCCTCGGACGGACACACAGACAGACACACACACACATGGAATCATTGGTATTACTAGATACTCCGGACCGTTGGTTGGGGGTATAATAAAACTTTGTGCCATGTATTACCTTTTGATCACCACTCACGGAACCGACAAATACTTTGTAGTTATTTCTGCAAATCAAAAGAAAGTCGATTTTCACGCTCAAAGTATCCATCTCGGCACAAATGACTGCCAGAAAGAAAGTTTAACTTTGATGATTCCGATCAAATCACAGCGCTTGATTCTGTCACACCCTTCCTTCTGGCAGCCACTTGACCGGGTCAAATCAGATGATGGTCAATAAGAAAAGCACTGATGATTCCGATATTCTTTGGTGATGGATTATTTTTTAAAAGGAAGTACACAAAAGTACAAGTGAGAAGGCTAGCTTAAATGAATGCACTTATTACCATTCAGTGCCAGCCGGGTCATGATCATCACGGCGACCACATCCATGACGAGTACAAGTTCGACTATAATGCCAAACTGGTAAGTCCTTTTAATTATTATTTGAGTACTCAAAACACATTTGTATATACAATAGAAGGATATCAGTGGATAGGTTGTAGCATAACGCTGAGATGTATTCCCTGATATAGCAGGATGCCACTGACAAGACAACATGTATGTGTAATTCTAGGGCTACATGATCCTGGACACAAGTGATGGCTGCTACCTGTGGAAACTTGCTGACTCGGATGTTGCCAACATGAAGGACCCAACAACCGTCAAGGCTCTCGAGGCAAGTAAAACCATTAAAGTAACAGTCACTAACCACACCCTGCTAACCAGGGTATTATATCCGCTAACACCACCTATTTAACCCATGGTGCTAGTCACAGCAGTAGCCTCCTAACGCTAACGTATGGTTTATGCATTACTTTGTATATGGCATTTGTAACGTCGCAAGGAATTTTCACCATTATATAAGGTCTTATGCAAATTGTGTGACAGTATCATACGCCGCCGATTGAAGTATTTCGCGACATTGCAGGTATGTTTGTAGTTGGAAGCAGAGTTGAAATATGTACACAGTCCTTATCTTTTCTTCCGGTCATCTTTCTCTATAAAACATTTGGATGATTCTAGAGCCTTGGCCTAAGACATACAGCGCTGGATGCACAGATCACGCTAATCATTTGTGCTGTCACTTTGAGTCCGCCATTTTTGGGGTGTTCACGTTTTTCGGTTTTACAAAAATAAGAAATAATGATATGTTAAAAAACATCAATCCAAACGGGGAAATCCCCAAGTTATGCCAGACTTCCAAGACCCCTGTAAGCGATGAAGTTTTTGATTGTTTTCTTCTCTTTTCCTTCTTGAATTGATTTTTTTCACTTTTCCTTCTTAAAATAATGTTTTCTTATCTTTTCCTTCTTAAAATTGATTTTTTTTCTTCTCTTTTCCTTCTTAGATTGAATGTCTTCTCCTCTTTTCCTTCTTAAGTTTGAATGTTTTCTTCTCTTTTCCTTCAAGTGAATTTACCCTACATCTCCTGAAAAAAGGAAATGTTTTCCGTAAATTTTTAGTTTTTTTAAATTATGACAGCTATGTTTTATAAATACATGACAAATGAAAACGATTTTCCTAATGAATGATTACTTTTGAAAGAAATTTAAGCGTACGCCTGCTAACATGCTATAAACTTAGGTAAAACATTTTCCTGAGCACCTGTATTCTTTGTGAAGATGCTTATATTGTTTCTTGCGATGAATATGTTTATATTGTTTAGCAGCAGTTAAAGATGGTTGTATTGCTCAGTTGCAAATGAAGATGTTTATATTGTTTGGGTGCAGAAGAAAATGTTATGTTTTAGTTTCGTTGAAAGTATTTATAGCGTTTGGTTTCATATGTAGATACTTATATTGTTTCTTGAGATGAAGACGACTATATTGCTTGGCAGAAGATGGAGATGTTTATATTGCTTGGCAGCAGATGAAGATGTTTATATAGTTTTTGGTTGCGATGAAGATGTTTATATTGGTTGGCGGCATATGAAGATAATTTGATTGTTTTGTAGCAGATGAAAATGTTTATATTGTTCGGTTGCAGATGAAGATGTTTGGCATGATGGGCGATGGAAGCAGTGCTACAGAACTTGATCATCACTCCATCCCACACGAACTTGGACCACACTGTGAGCACCATAAGGTGTTCGAACTAACCGATGCCTCATCAATGGCATCAACGGCATCGACGGGCAACTGAAAATCAAATTTTTTTTTCAATGTGAATAAATTAATTTCAAAGATTAAATATCTCTGTTCGTGAATGTTTAGGATTCTACTTGGCATTAACAATACATTAATAGTTACTTCTTTTAGTGGAATTTTCGAAGTTGACAGTCAAACAAGGACAATATCAAAGCATCACCACAGTTTATTGCTGGAATGCGAAGTTCCGATACAGATTATAGTTATCACACATAGGTGTTATATAGAGAACACTTGACGACCTTCCGCTTAATAGCATATTTTTCAAACGAGATAAAATACCGTTTTACTTACGACTTTAATAAATTTGCTATTACACGACAGGGAGTTAAGTATTCTGTTTATTAATCGCCGAGAAGCGACCTCGAGGTCGCAGAGGGTTACAGGGATGTAGACGTGACACGCTACTACATCTGGCTAGATTCAATATCGGGGTTTAGCGTGTACTATTGAGGCTAGGTTTACCTGGACAGGGCATCTACGGGAAAACGCAAGTGAGAAAATGACAACAAAACCAGTCAAATTTGAATAACGCACAGATTTTGAGAGGAACAGTACAATTAATTTTTGAGTCTCCTTTTAAAACTTTTCGGTTCTTCATTGCCATTCAACATAGGGAAATCTTGCCGATCAGCCAATCAGAATCAAGTATTCAAGTCATGTTACAATGTTGGTTTGAATCTGATTTTGAGAAGTCATTTTCGGCACTGAAGACCGACGATTTTCATGTGCCAAAAGCGCCATGGGGTATTAACCATAACTCGCAACATAACTTGGTCTACTCAACATAATGCTGATCGTTGTGTATTGCTCTTCTGAAATTTACAAGAAATTGATGCTCTGCACATTTTTTTGTCTTCTAATGTGCATAATTTTGCTCGGAGGCCCATTTTTGTTAGAATGAGTCTGAATGAGGTATTTACGTGCAGAGGGTTTAGTTAGGCGTTTATTTGGCTCAAGCTTAACGTCTGACGCCATTCATTAATGATTGAAGCAAGCTTATTGACGCCAACAGGTTGACGTTTAAAGCAAGGTTGGTCGCGGAATTGGATTGGGAATTAGTCGCAAGATAGAACGGAGATTGTAAAGCCACAAACCAGAGAGAACATTTTTTTAAATAGTCAAAACCACAGTGATAAACTAGAGAGTTCAGAAAACGAAACTGTTCATTGAGCAACAGAAAGTTTGGATGACGTTTTGGTCACATGACCATACGTTCCGCAAGGGTCTTTTTATCCCCCGCCGCGCATTTGCACGAAGCGGGGGATATAGTATTCGGCAGCGTCTGTACGTACGTACGAAATGGAATAACATAAGTACTATTCTCTACATCCTTCTCATATTTTGCATATAGGTTAACCTCAGTGAGAGTAATTG
This sequence comes from Steromphala cineraria, assembly GCA_916613615.1. Taxonomy (NCBI): domain Eukaryota; kingdom Metazoa; phylum Mollusca; class Gastropoda; order Trochida; family Trochidae; genus Steromphala; species Steromphala cineraria. The sequence continues at coordinate 57,050,289 of OU744729.1, forward strand.
TCCAAATGGGTTTCGTGACCTTGACCTTCATTTCAAGGTCACAAGGACACTTTGTCATTTTACCCTTGTTGGCGCAATATATCAAGAACTGTTTACTGGATTCTCTTCATATCTTACATATAGTTTCTCCTGATGAAGACCTTGGGCTGATTAGATTTTGGTGACCTTGACATATTTCTCAAGGTCACAGCAGAACTTTGAATTTTTGGACATGTGAACTTGCATGTTTACCCTTGTTAGCGCAATATCTCAAGAACTGTTTACTGGATTCTCTTCATATCTTACATATAGCTTCCCCTGGGGAAAACCTTGACCTTCATTTCAAGGTCATTACGAGACTTTGACATTTTACCCTTGTCAGCGGGATATCTCAAGAACCATTCACTGGATTCTCTTCATAGCATTGTGTATCTTATTGGGCGCCGGGTCCAGTCGATTTTGGTGACCTTCACATTATTTTCAAGGTCACAGCGAGACTTTGAAAATTTCAGCATTGAAACCTGCATTTTAGGCTTGTCAGCAGGATATCTCAAGAACCATTAACTGGATTCTCTTCATAATTTACACAAAGCATCTTATTGGGAAGGCGCCGGGCCCAGTTGATTTTGGTGACCTTCAAATTATTTTCAAGGTCACAGTTTATAGATTTCGTGACCCTCTGACAACAAATAAGAGGTCACAGCCAATAATTGATTGATATTTGCGGGGGGGGGGGGATTATGTCACCTCAGTGACAAACACTTGTTTCATCTGTGATATTTGGTCGAGAGATAATTGACAGGTTATTAATGTGCTACAGTGAGTCGGAGACAATAATACCACGCTATATAGAACATTTATTATGAGAAACATCCAACTCATCAAACTGTGGCAGCGCATTTTACTCATGGTGTCCATACTCATCCGACCTATCCGAACAATCCACCTAAACAACATTCACAAATCTATGATAACTTCAAATTTGAGCTTGAGAAAAACACTTAGTAAAATAGACTTTTTTTTCATGTACCTTGACCCCAACCAAATGTCTGCTCTAAAATTAATGTCTGAATATCCTGTCTTTTTACGCCAAAAGTGTATTCTTCAGATTGAGAATCCTGCAGAGAAAGATGCGCCCTCTCTGTACTACCATTGCAGCCCAGCTCAACTACGCTTTCCAACTTCTTCTTACTCGCCCGTTTCTGTTCTCTAAAATTGACTAACAGCTAATCACACATTTTCCTCGGGTAATCTCAGTCCTGTTTGGTATCTACCTCATCACTTTATTCCATTTGATACTAAACCCAAATTGACGCAGCAGGTTGAGCAATGTACGCGCCTGCTCATTACTCTCAATAAAAATAATCTAAATATACAATTCATATTTGTGCTTCATTATTCTACATACACTCAGGGGCAAAAGAACGATACCATAAGAAATGCAATATAGTTTAAACCACGATTTAAAATTATGACCGAAACATGGTTAGTTCATGTCTTCAGCAGCAACCTGAACTAAATTATGAGTTTGAAAGGAATATCTGGTCATGTTTTAAAAAATATGCCTTTCGAAATTTGTAGTTCTAAATCTCCTTAACTAAATGAGATAGGATAGTGATAGTGATTTTCATGAAGGTTACTTATATCAATAATATCTTATATTTAAAAAGAGTTCTTCATTTCATAACCTTTGAGTCCCATACCATACATTCTCGTAAAAAAAGCATATTGAAAAAGCTGTTTTGGGACCCCAACTGAATTTTTACTGTCATAACAACAAAAGAATCATACTCTGATGAATAAAATTTTGATTACCTCTTCACAACTCATTTGCCTATAGCAGGGGTTTGTTGTCGCATTTCACTAGTCACAGGGGATTTTGTAATTTACTCTCTTGAAAAATTGGTATCCTTTCTTTTGCCCCTGAGTGTACAGCACCTGTCAAAAGATTAAAAATCGTTGATGCCCCAAAAGGTAACTTTGAGTCAAACTAGAAAATTTGTGTCCATTTGACAAAAGCCCTCAATGTTTTCAACCATAAAATTTAAAACAAATTCAGAGATGCACACTTTTAGCTTCATTTAAGTTCAAACATCCATTGAAATGTAGAAAATTAACAATTCCCAAAACATAATATAAGAAGCACCTTTTGGATACCTATTAAAAATGTTCGAAAGATCAGCGTAGAATATCCTGTAGTTTTTGAGAAGTGGATAAACAACATCCCTTATCATACCAATATGAGCTTTCACTTGCGCCAAGATTCACCTACTCAAAAATTGACAAACAAAATATAAGATGCGCATCCTTAGGGTGGCTATAAGCCATGTGTGCAATTTCAAATAAATCTGTTAAAAGGTTTTTTGAGGAGAAGTAATTAAACGATACCCTGTATAGAGGGGTTACGTACGGATCAACAAGCTTCCTGTCTAGATTCGACTGCGACAACTATTCTTCCCGTGCATATCAAATTAATGAATTGAATTTCCCTATTGTATTATTGGCTGGTGTTTTTTTCGATAGGTATGGTCATCCCAGAACCATCCCTTGTTAACGTGATCCACCTAACTGTGTTTCTTGTAAAATACCATACACACATGCTTCAGTTCACACAGTACATCGTGACAAAAAATGAAATTGTAGCTTCTGCATATTTCAAAACCCTCTGTAGTGAATGTTCTCCTTCACCTATTAGGGGATGGCTGCATCTCTTGAAGTGGCTGTGTACTGGCTTTTTGGATAATAATAATGCATTTGAAATAGCACCTGTTATCCAACATAAGATGCTCAATGGTGCTGTACATATAAGATGACAGATAAGTGATGACAGTTAATGGTTAAAAAGGAAAGGTTTTAAATTCTGCCGGAAGATGTCATATTTCCAAGAAGATCTAATTTCCTGCAGCAAGTTGTTCCATAGAGTTGGTGAAACCACAGAAAATGCACTGTTAGCAAGTTTAGTTCTTGTGAATATAACAGAGAGTAGCTGATGTTGAGAAGAGTGAAGACTATGCACCAGGAGTTATGGAGTTAGGAGTTCCTTGAAGTAAGCAGGGGCTGAGTCGGTGTGGAGAGCAGTGTAGGTGAGGAAGAGGGTCTTGTAGCTGATGCAATGTCTGACAGGAAGCCAGTGAAGCTGCCTCAGTACTGGGGGGGATATAGTCATGAAGGTTTTGTACTTGTTATGACACTAATTGTACCAGATCTAGAAATTAGGTAGTTATAATTGTCGAGATTAGTGGTTACATAAGCATTGGACGATTGTTAGGCATTATCAGCATCAAGAGACTTTCTATCTTCCCGATGGTATAGATTTTGAGGTTTGCAGATCTAGCTGATTTGTTTGCCTGCACTCTGTCAGACAGATATCTGTCCATTTCATTCCCAAGACTTTGAACACTGATTGTCGGTGTGACAGATGATGTTCCAAAGGAAAGCTGCGGGTTACCTACTTTTGCAAGTTTATAAGATGAATCAAGAATCATTCTCTGTTATTACTGATCAATGTCAAAAAGTGGATGATATCCATAACTGAATGATTTTAATGCATTATTCGAGTTTGGAGATAGCATATTAAAGTTGCTAGTCGTCTGCGTAACTATGAAAGAAAGTGAATGCTTTCATATCAAGGATCCAAGCGGCTGTGTGTAGATGGAGAATAACACAGGGCCAAGGATGGATCCCTGTCTGTTTATGAGGCAAACCCTGACATCTATCACAAATTTGTTCTCATCAATGTCTTGGGTCTTCATGTAAGTGATTTTCTCAGGAAGGGAACCGAATCAAATGGTGATTTCATATTTCCACAGACGGGGTACCCCACTGAAAACCCTCTTTGCCTGCATAATTCGGTATATTTATCTTACAGCCCAAAGCTCTGCTAAACATTTTTTGCTGAGTATCTGTATCATTCTGAGCAAGCCGCAAAAATCCTTAAATATTCATGATCGAAATAAAATATTTGCTGGCGACGGAAGAGCTTCAATTTGTTATTGCAATCAAGAGTTGCATTTTGTCCTAATGGATGTCATCGTTTTATTCAGTGCTTCAAACCCATTTATCATGTGTGTCTTAGCCATCATATTCAAATTTATCGTTACTCTAGGCCTTCATATGAAAACAAATACACAAAAATACACAAAAACGTCAGTCACCTATGTTCATAGTTTTATTTAGTGCACAACAATTTAGGTAGAAGCTGCAGCACCAAACTCCATCATGGTATGATGGTCACATCTGTCGATGACATGTTTGTCGATGGTGGTGCTGTGCTTGTCTACTGATGTGGCGCTGCTGACGCTTCCGTCTCCCAACTTGGCGAACATCTTAGCCTACAAGATAAGCAGGAATCAGATAATTCAAGGAGATGGAATATACAAGATATTCTCTTTATACAATTGTTCCTTTGGTAATATGTATGAATGGAGGAAACGATGGATATGAAAGATTTGGATTTAGAGAGAGAATATCGTTGGAGAGGTGTGGGTTTGTTGACTTGTTAGACAGACGTTTGATGGACAAAGCGTCTCGTTAGAGAGATGAGGGTGTAGAGAGAGGGGTGTATTGTTCGAGAGGTGTGGATTTATAGAGAGAATTTCGTTGAAGAGATGTGGGTGTAGAGAGGGAAAGAGAGAGATGGTGTCTCGTTGAGTCTCGTTGCTAAACATGGTTTCATCATCAAATCATTTATCTAACTAAATAGTCCATCCATTTTTTAAAAATTGTTTATTATTTGATGTTTTCTATGATATTGTTAGTCACCAGTCATGCATTCACAATCTAAGCTATTTAAAATCTGGCTATATTTACTAAACTGAGCATATTTGAGAAGTGAACTTCCTTGGGTCACTGCTAATATGTCAGAATTGAGGGAAAGATGAGAGAGAATATCGTAGGAGAGGTTTTGGTCTAGCAGAGAGAGAGATATCGTGAGTCACCAGTCATGCATTCACTGGTTCGTCGCCAGATCAATCTAAGCTGTTTAAAATGGCTTTAAATTAACCGACTAAATTTACCAAACTGAGCATATTTGAGAAGTGAACTTTGGCACACTATATAAAATTTTGATCAGACATCAGTATATTCAAAAGTGTATAGTGAAATATTTTTGTAGTTATGAAAACATAAAAGCTATTTTGTTTGAGGGGCTGACATTATATACATATGTGAGTTATCACTTACTTCAACGCTTGTAAGGGTAGCTGGGTCGGTTGTCAGGGCGACATCAGCGTCAGTGAGTTTCCACAAGTAGCAGGTGTCGTGGGTATTCATTACCATGTAGCTCTAAAGAAATATCCCCAGCATGTAAAACGTGCATTTGTGTAATACAATCTTTATCTAGTCATATAGTGAAAACGTTTCAAAATCGACCAAGGGTCAAATGACATCTAACACGATTATCAAGAAGTCAAGGAATTATATGGACGATCAACTTCTTTATTGTAGAAAGTTTCGACGTTTCGGCATAGATCTTTTGATGTGATAATCAAGTAAATCACGAATTTGGAAAATAAACTGAGAACAGTTAGGTTTAGGAGAAAACGTTTAGCCACTCTTTATCAAGTATTCCATGTACAAAATGTTCAAGCTGTCATAGCATTTAGACGATTCTCTACTTTCATATCCTATTCAAATTAATTAACCTTTCGCCGACTTATAGGCTTTTATGCTTTTATAAACTTACTTTTAGGAATGCTCAAACAATGTTGTGACATTATACTTACGCCCTCAACAGTGAACTTGTAACTGTCCTTGATATGGTCGGCGTGTTGTGGAGGATGGGTTGGGTGAGTAGGATGGGTGTGGGCCAAGTTGACTACTTTCGTTGGGTGAGTCGGGTGGGTTGGGTGGTGGTGGTCAGCGTTGTGTCCCGGGTTGTGTACTTGGCACTGATTGTATGTTGAGATAATTACGATCAAATATTGACGAAAGAGGAATATTTTGTGAATTGGAGTGAACTAGCATAAAAATGACTAATTGAACCATATGAAAATGCTTTTAGGTGGACCGTGATAAATAAATGTTTGAATAAACAAATCAACCTGTTCAGATATTCATTCAGGGATCCTTTATTTCAACCAATAAATCAAAAAGAAAACATGGAAATATTTTCGTAATTAATATTTATAACAGATTGTAATGACTAATTCTTAATATAAGCTTCCAGGTTGACATTGGCTATCAGACAAGATAATTAAGTTTGAAACATCGTTTTGAGAAAAGAGAAACTGAATTAATTACATTTAAGAGAAGTGAGAATTGTTTAACAATAAAATTATGTAAATATTTAAAGATTTAAAGATTCCCAATTAAATATCTGAGAATTTGTTATAACCTAAATTAACACAGCAGCAATGAAGAAGGTAAATCTTAAATATACTGGTCTTTCACAAATACTTCTATACTGTATGATTCATAGTGAAACAAATTTTCTCATATGTCAAAAAATCGATGATACTCCCAAATGAAACAAAGTTTTCACATTTTATTATCATAAACCGCAATAAATAACTACAATAATAAAGTCGGAGTTAATTATGAAATAAATTATATTTGAATGATTGAATATATTTGATCATCTTTATAAACATTTAAAATCATTTTTAAAACTTACAGTTGCCAAGGCAACGCAGACGGAGAGGAGAGCAAACTTCAGCATTGTCAGATTCTTGTTGAATGACTCAATGGAAACAGGGGCTCACATTTATACACCGTGGAATCGCGTCATGTGTATAGGGATAGTCTGCGGACACGAACCTTGGTCATAATTTTGCACTAAAGACGTCAACAGTAAAATTTGAGCGTGACCAAAAGAGATAGGACAATCGTTAGATAAGACTCCAGACTTTACACAAAGTTCACAACAATACAATTTTGTTAACCAAACATGCAAGTGTTTTTTCCAACGGATTAAGAAGGAGGATTCATTACAAATCAGGCAATATCACATATGACCTTTAACAAAGTAGGGGCATTTGTAGTCATCAAAATAATTCTTTCTTATAAGCTGCAACGAAAATTGTCGCAGTCATCAAGATATGTAACAACCTAAAAGATTGAGTTTGCACAAAATGGAAAAAAGAACGTGTTTAAATGGAATGGAATGTGCAGCTTTTTATAAAACCTTATATCTTAAAGAGCCATTGAGTATTTTAATGTGTTTGCTAAAAGATAATACTACAAACACCTGTAGATTAAATCATTCGATGGATAAATCTTTAGCCTACATTTGATGTGTGAGATAATGCTTTTAAACCAGGATAATAGATGGTATTGTGTTCCCAAGACACCTTCTGTAACCGGAAACGCGCTAGTGAATTGTGATGTCATTAAGCAGATTTACTTTTTTCGCTTATTCGTCAGCTTGCCAATCATGATCTACATTATCAATCATTTATAAACAAATATAATGATTAATATTATGTCAATATTCACTAGTAATTAGTCCATTTACACAAACATTCCACCATTTTCCATCTTAATATACATACATTGTGCGAGCAGACTATGACTGAATATTACAAAATTCGTACACAAAAGATACCGAAACGTTTCCTCATTTTATTTGTAATACATGTATCCGAGTTATCAACTTTGAATCTGTGCAAAATATAACCACAATTATGTTGACAGTATGAGAATACTAAACGTGAAAAACTGAGAACAGTATTTTTGTCGATGTTATATTACACATTTACGAAATCTATATGCACATTAGACAGTTCTTCATTCCCTTAAAGAACGAGATATCATAACTGAATTCCTCATTTGTTGCTTGAGGAATGGGCATATGCGAAAGACTTGAACATGCTCTTTCAAACAAAAATGTTTTGACAGTTATCAGTAAAAGATTAGCCATACCGCATTTCCTGGTCTAAATTAAAATATTTTTGGTTCAAACTAAACTAAAAGGCAAAAGAAAGTATAGGTCCGAAAAATCAATTTTCTTAGAAAAATTTGTTAAAAGGTGAACAGAATTTATTCACAAAGTCTTTGTCCTACTAGGATACGGAGAAACACATCGCTGAAACGGATCCTTATTTATGGTCTCTTTCCTCACGTGAAAATGGTAAAACACGTTTAAAGCCATTAGCTCGAAATGTACGTGCTGAAGTAGAGTATAAATATGCCCATACAAGAGGTTTGAAAATAGCTGATGAAAGCACAAAATAGAAATGCCAAGATTAACAGGAGAGGAACGAAAGCGAGCTATTGGTATGCACGAGACGGGGGCAACACAGGTGCAGATTGCAAGAAGGTTCGGCTGCACGTCATTAACGGTGGCAAGACTCCTCCAACGACACCGCCAGACAGGCAGGACCCAGGACAGGCCCAGAACCGGAAGACCACGCGTCACAACACCACACGAAGATCACCGTATACGAACCATTCACTTGCGCAACCGATTCTTAACTGCGGCGTCAACGGCGGTAACGGGTCTAGGACATCGCATCAGTCCACGAACAGTATCAGACCTCACCCTCCTTTCAGAGGGATGTTCTTGACCGCCCAACATCGACGCGAGAGACTAAGATGGGCGAGACAAGTTCGTGTCTGGCAAGACCGGGAGTGGTGCAGAGTGTTGTTTTCGGATGAAAGTTGATTCAGGTTGTTCAGGAACGATGGCAGACAACAAGTTTTTCGACGTAGAGGTGAACGGTTAGGCTCCAGTGTGCGTCCAAGAGCATCATCAATTCGGCAGGGGGAGTGTAATGGTCTGGGGTTGCATTTGTGGAGAGCAGAAGACTCCACTAGTGATTGTGCAAGGTAACCTGAATGCTGTGAAGTACCGAGATGACACTTTATGGCCAGTAATGCTTCCATTCCTGCAAAACCAACCACAGGGAACAGTATTCAAACATGATAATGCCAGGCCTCATTCAGCACGATTGACAAGGGATTTCCTCAACCATCACAATGTTCACGTCTGCCATGGCCTGCCTGTTCCCTGGACATGAACCCAATAGAACACCTTTGGGACCATCTCGACAGACAAATAAGGAACCGTCAGCGACCACCTTTGACGATAAATGAACTGGAAATCGCTCTCAGGGAAGAATGGCAAAGAATTTCACCTAACGTCTTCCAACGTCTGACGTCATCGATGAGGAGACGTATCACTGCCTGCATTGATGCACAGGGTGGACATACACGCTATTGAAGTCCGTGTTTTGATGTTTGATAACATTGGCAGCAAGCATGTGGATTCAGATATCGCTGAACAGCACGAATTTTGACCCCAACACTGTTCAATGATATCCCACTTATCATGTATTGTTTTTATACTTTTGATATTGTGCCACAATGATGACCTGAAACCCATTTTTTATATTAACTAAACAGTACACTGATACGACTTGTTTTGTTGTCATTATTACCCTTTTAACCCGACCTATACTTTCTTTTGCCTTTTAGTTTATCTCAAATCATAACAAGTTCACTTTTATCAACAAAGTCTTTTTATTACAATTTAAGTCAATGGTTTCAAATTTGCAATCTTGCCCTGAATTGTAATAAAGTCACAAAAATTACTTATTTCATCAACAATGTGGCTGAAACGGCTTTTGTAGCGTAGATTCATTTCAAATATTCCTTAAGAAATGAATCAAGTTCGATTCCATCCATCTTCCCACGGCAAGGTGAAAACGTATCGAACAACTCTCCTCGCTTTAGACCTTGCCTTCACAAGGTAGAAAACTGGTGATCCGGAGCAGCGACACCTATCGTGATCACGAGTTACGCCCCTTATCAGCTCTTACAAAATAGCCAATGAAATTTCGGAACAAATTCAAAATACTAACAGACGATCTTTTTGAAAACTATCCTAGTGAAATTTAATTTCAAATTTCAGTCCGCATGGTTGTTTTCACGTTTTTGATGAGCACCGAGAATGCAGAGAAGACAAACATTTATGTATCACTCAAATTAATTGTTTCTCGCCCTTGTAAAACACATACAAAATAGTATTTTTCAAATCGGTTCAGTTAACATGCTGTCTTCTGATTGGACTATTCTACTTCCGTGCAGCGGGTTGAAATGCTAGCACAGAAATCACGGCCAATGATGTCAAGGGAGGAATGGGAAAGTTAAGAAACTTTTTCGTTTCGCCCGTGACGTTGTGAAGATGGATTCCATCCAGTTTAATTGATATTTGACGAGTTTATTACAATTTGAGTCAAGCGTTTCAAAAAATCAAACTTGACCTGAATTGTAATAAACTTTTCAAAAGTCTGGGTTATTTTCAAAAATATGACTGAAACTGCTTTCACAGCAAAATTATTTCATAAATTCCTTACAAAATGAATATGGTTCGATTCCATCCAGTTGAATGGATGTAAAGCAGGTTTATTACAATTTGAGTCAAGTCTTTAAAAATTTCAAATTTGCTTTGAATTGTAATGAAATAAATTTGTTCTCAAAAATATGACTCAAACTGTTTTTATAGCCTAAATTCATTTCAAATATTCTTAAAAAATAAATCAAGTACGATTACAAACAGTTTCATTGATATAAAGCGGGTTTATTACAATTTGAGTCCAGAGTTTCAAAATTTCAAATTCGCCGTGAATTGTAATAACATTGTCAAAATGGATGCTGTTAGAATATGATAGAAACTGTATTTATAGCCTAAATTCATTCAAATATTCCTTTAAAAAAATCAAGTTCGATTCCATACAGTTTAATTGATACATCACAATCACAAATTGATTCAATATTTCAAACCTGACCTGAATCGTAATAACATGTTCAAAAATATACTTTTTTCAAAAATAATGCGATATAAACGGTTTTCATGGAACAAATAGTATTTAATTCCATACAGTTAAATATAAGGGAATGAAGTTCAGTTCCATACAGTAAAATTTATAAGTCGGGTTTATTACAATTTGAGTCAAGTATTTCAAATTTATACCCTTGCCCTAAATTGTAATAAAATTTTCAAAATTCTTCTTTTTTTTAAAACAACAATATGACTGAAACTGCTTTGATTTTTTATGCCGTTATATATGCTGATGTCAGGAAAATTAAGTTAATGGTTCCAATTGAAAGACTATGTATTTGAATTAAATGAAGTATTAATAATTCAAATGTATAGCCATGCGATATCTGAATTCACAAACTGAATTAAAGGTGTTCACACAAAATGGCCGCAAATGGATTTGGTTAACGCCACTATGGATTTTATGTGCATCTTTATACCTAGTCCTCTGAAAATGGATGATTGATTTGTGTTATGAGATTTTTGACACTATCAAAATAATACATTTAGCATTTACGTACAATTATAAGTGAAAAATTTGAAATATAAAATTTTCAAAAAAGGTGCTACTGCCCCTTTAAATTTCAGAAATTTGAATTATAATTGTCGGGATTTATAACAATATGAGCCAGGTATTTCAAATATTTGTGTTTGTTTGAACAGCCTTAATAGGCAATGTTATTTGCCCACAGTTTAGACTTTGTTATTCATGTACTTTGTTAAAGGCTAAAAACTACCTTTATCATCAACATTATCATTCAATTTCTCACTGTTCCGACATCATGTTATTCCTATCAGTTTTTCAAAAGCTTAAAAGTAAATTAAACAATATCGTTGTGAATAAACTATTTTGACAATATAAATGCTCTTTTAATGTTTCAATTTTGAACACACATTTATTACCCCATTTTATTTAAATTTTACAATCCCCCTTAATTGTAGTATAAGTGTCAAAAATAACTTTGATACCATCAATCTAAAGGTAAACTATTATAAAAATTATTCAAAATACATCTACAAATCTACAAATATCTACAAACATATTGTAAAAATGTAACCTTAACAATCCTTCACTCTGCATAGCGTTTCTTACAACTACATCTTTGTTAATCAAGACATTTTTATTTCATTACGATCAAATGGATGTTGTTATTGTGAAATACAAAGCACTTAAGTATTACTTTTGTTTTAACATTATAGGCTTATGATTAAGCAATTCTTGTATGTTTTAGGCATTGACATACAGTTGTCAACATATGGTTTTCTTAAACATCACTCTTTTGTTTTCAATTAGAAACTTTATATTTTACCAATGTTATTATCTGAAAGAACCACCCTTATGAGTGAGTTGTATTAACACCTTAGGCTTTATGCAAGTGATGCGTACTAATATTTCATAACAAATAACACCTATGTGTAAGGATTCATGAATTGCCTGCCCAAAAGTGTTTTTTGTGATAAATTTATAATAGATATTTAATTTGACACAATAAGTAATGTAATTCTGAGCACATGTTTGCTTATATTTTTCTTACCCCTTATCATATACAATCGCGAAGTATGGAAGGAAAATAACCTTAAGATGAGGAATGAGAACATTCACTCAAACACCATTCAAATGATCAACGATTACCCGGATGCACTGCTCTAAATAGTGCTGATTCCTTTCCATCACCTTACTAGCAATATCTCACCCAAACGTTTAATTCCTAGAGGCTATGGGGAAAACTTATTATAATGCCAGATTTCCTCTTTAGAGTCAATTTTCTCAGATTCAGATTCAGATTCAGTTTATTCAGTATTTCGAGCCATTAGGCCTATAGTACAGAGGCAGGTAATATTTGATATTACGTGGTGGTAACAACATTACGACAATAGCAGACATGTTTTAAATACACTGCTATTGCTTTGATAACATCAATATGTTTGGAATTTAAAAGACTGGACAATATTTGTTTATCTCTTACAGGTAAAGATACAAATGCAAAGTATTTATTGCGAAGATGAGAATATTTTGTGCATTCAAACAATACATGAAATTCGTCTTCATTGTTACCAGAATTGCGATTTTTACATATATTTTCACAGAGATCACTAGGCACGTCCTTATTTCTACGTAAAGCGTTAACTTTAAAGTCATGGAAACCAATTCGAAATTTACACAATAACCGAATTAATGCCTTATCTTCCAAATGCAAAATATAATACTCAATATATATATGTATGTAGTAAATAGTAACCTATGCCGAGGTTGATACGAGAAAAATATAATCCCGAGGGAACCTAGGGGTTATATTTCCCGTATCAACCGAGGCATAGGTTACTATTTGCCATACACGCCGAGGAAAACATAGTTAAATTAATGTTTTAATCGTTGTTGGAACGCAGTAATATCAAAATTAAAGGAATAATTGCCCATTTATCACATTTCGTCCAATACATTATGAATGCAAAACAGAGTACACCACACGAGCATAGCGTGGCAGCAAGAACAACTTATCCGTGTGCAATACTTTGCACGAGATTTACGAGCTCGTCTGTTGTCGTGAAGATCGCATTGTCCAATCAGCAAGCATGTCGCGGTGACGTATGCGCCTGCGTGTAAATGCACGTGCTCTTATCATTTGACTTGACAAAGCGACGAGACAGCAAGGATAGTTTCAAGATGGCCAACACGTGCTTGTCGGAGTACTCTTACAGCGAAGAAAACTTAATGGATAATATTTTTCGAGAGCCCAGCTCAAGAAAACGCTACAGTAACTACATACGTCCAATAAAGGAACAATTTCGGATATTTGCTGTTGGAGCGCAAGTGTGTGAACAGTGGAATGTGCCGGACTATCCATAATCAACGCATATTCTATTATTCACTGGATTATATTGTCATGTTTGTGTTACGATGCAGTTGGGCATTCTTTGAATGTTAATGGATCAGCGACACGTCTTTTCCAGACAGAAACACATCTGCAGCTTGTGTACACGGATTATCCATGTTGAATGAAGGTAAGGGATATGTTAGTCCAACTGCATATTTCTTTCAATGAGTGCAAGTTTTTAATACTAGCATTACATGAACCATTAGTTCACCTGTCAAAGTCTTAAAACATGGTTTGCATGAGCTATTGTTTGTACTCATTGTTGAAATCAACATTTCTGTTTCGAAATTGGTGTGCTGAGATTGACGGAATTGCTACTGTGTTCCTTAATAAGTGTTCACGATTAAAGATATATTGGCATTAATGCAAAAGAAACATTTGAGCGTTGATTATAAACTATTTAACATTTTAATATAATGATGTAAATTAAGTGGAATTATATTTTTCTTACAGGTAACAAGTGGATTAACAACATCAGGGATTTACGGGACAACATCTACCAGGATTACGAAGATCACCCCGTACCTGCACACAAACCGAAATCACGCCTCTGACAGAAAACCCAACTGTTGAAGGTTCAGGAACTAATATAGGAGTTGACAATGTACCGTTTTCATGAAAGAATAAAAAAAAATTAAAGCTTGTCATGTACTTCATACGAAACCATTGATAAAATCGTCACCCACAGTCGATACTGATCATATTGACCTAGGGAGTTATGAGATATCTAACCTTTATGCCATCTTTCGACCCCATAACATTTATACGGAGGTGTTTTTTTAAATATTACTAGAGGCGAAGACGAGAGTAATATTTAAAAAACACCGACGTGTTTTAACCGAGGGAGGATACTGAAAGTCGAGGCGAAGCCGAGATTTTCAGTATCCGGACGAGGATATGATTTAGCTAAATGTATGACGTCATGAAAGGTTGGATATCTCATAGCTCCCTAGGTCATTGGCAAGGTCTGATATCAAATAATGCCCTAGGGCGATATGGATGAACAACCGATGATGACGTCATAAGAGGTTGATATGAGAATGAACCAATGTTAAGGGAATGGGACCATATCATCCCTAGGTGTGTATACTAAATATAATGCGTTGAATAGTAATTAGGACATTTAGATTTCTGTATGGACATAAACCATTCTTGTACAGACATATCTTGGAGACGTTGCTTAAAAACTGATAAAAATATATTGTCATTTCCAACTTCTTGGGAGATCCAAACATGAGAAAATCCTGACACAAAAAGTATTTCCCTAACCTCTGAGGCCCAATTTTTCTTCCCCAACTGCAACTGCAATTTTTAGAAAAGATAACTTTGTCTAGGGTACCTATAATAATCCATTTTCAACAACTTTAGCTAATATCTAACAACTCTTAATCTACTAGCAACATATAAATTACAACGGCCAACTTCTCCGAGAACAGCTTTATTTGAAGCATACTTTCCCAAATTCAGAAAACGTTTATAAAATGTTGCATGTACTTTTTCAATGCAATGGAAATATTTAGTGCCCCAACTTTCCGACCCATATAAAAGAATTGGCAATATCTTACAGTCAAAATTGGTACATGCTGTTTTTAATGAAATGAAAGAATTCTTTTTCAATTAATGTTGGACTGATTGTATGGCTTTTAAGGTTTGAGTAGCTAAACTTTTACAAGCAGTTAACCAATTTAATCGAGATGAAAATATTAATCCTAAATATTTATGATACCTTAAACATTTAACTTTGATATAACCATAGTACCATACTTATTTTTTTAACACACCTCACTTTCTAAATACAATAATATTTGTTTTCTCAATACCCCAAGTTATGCAAAACTGGTGTAAAACATTAAGTTGTTGTTGTAGACCAAAAATTGTATACGGAAACATGTTAACATCGTCAGCAAATAATCAATCAATTTTCTCCTCTTAACGCAATGGGACAAGTCTGGCAAAATAGCAGAATAACCCCCTTATAGGCTTATTTTTTGCTGATGCTGTATCTAAAATATGAGAAAAAAAACTTTTTCATAACAGACTTAAAATTATGTTTAAAAGATTTAATCATTGATATTGGCTATGAACGTAACCTTTGAGCGTTACGTTAACACTGATCAATAAATCTACACTTGATAATCTCCATTTGCTTGATAGTCTGTTTAAAAACTTTTTTTTAATAAAACGAGTACTCAAAAGAATGTGCAGTTTGTTTATAAAGTTTAAACAAAAATGAAAAGTATGTACAAAAAACATTTGTGATGTCAAAAGAGTATTCGTTTCATCAACATTTACTCACAATTACATACACTTGTAGTCTTCAGATTTGTCGATAATGATAGTTCAATAAGTGGTTTATAGGATTAATGTCTGGATAAGGCTACTTCAAAACAATGACGGGAAAATGTGTCCCTTTTATTGTTGTAAGAGCTTTGATTTATATTGTAAGTGAAAAATGCCACACTGTGAAGATTGGAAACAAGAGGTCATTCCTTGTTGTTGTGCATTCTGGTCATCACACGCTGATCTACTGATATCAAAGTAACATTTAGTGCTACCATGTCAAATGGTACTTAGCTTCAGATCAGAATTGTCATTATGTTATATTAAAAATACATGAAGCATCAACAATGTATTCATCCCCAATCCAACAAGGATGATTTTAATCAACATGTTGTCTTCACATAGTTTATTTCAATCGTTAATGTCGAATTAGACAAATATGAACAGTATCTAACATGCCCACACTATACACTGTCCAACTATATAAATCATATCTAATATCAGTATTATTAGATGGAGAATAAATGAATGTTATTAATCCTGGATTTAGTTTAAATGTTAGTACACAATCATGAATACTGAACAAAAGAGGTCATAGTTTTCTTTGGTTTTTGATGAGGTGGTAGTTCATGAGAATGAAGACTTGAGTGAACAGTAAACAGTCCTAAATCTATCAGTGCCGTTATCCCAACCTTTTCTTTCATTGGTACATGTCCAGAAAATCGAGAGATTTCCTTGCATCACAAAGTCACAAAACAGTCTAATCAATTTTTATCGTCCTAAGTTTAGGGGGGAAACCTGACTCTAAAACAGAAAAATGGCTATATGGTGAATTTTCCGGAAGGAAAAATGGCTTTTTAGATTGTTTTCCCGAGAGATATGGCTATACAGCCAGTTTTCTGTGGAAAAGTTAGCTATTTAGTCATATCTTCTGGGGGAAATTTACTATTTAGGAATCAGTTTTCCGGGGACAAGAAGGCTAGGTAATCCCACTCTATGACACCAACAGTGCACATATAAGGAATCTTCATTATTGTCAGGAATTTAACGTTTGGAGAGATATTGCGACAGTAAGATGGAGAAGAACAAGTAGCAAACTATACTCATGGTAAAAATGGTTGACACCCCCTAATAATAAGAGAGAAACCTAGCATCCATACCATAATCGGTCATTTTCAATCCATTTTATTGTCATATGTGTTAGCACTGAATATCTTATGTTGAATTGTGTACATGTACGTTTACTGTTTAAACATAAACAGAACACAAGTGAATCAAATATATAAATATAGAAAAACACACAGTGTTTGTATGATTACATTGTGAGAGCCATGAAGGCACTTGAAAGTCAGGCATACTGATCAGTTATCAAAAGGAGCCTGAATATCAATGAATGTTAAATTAGGTTCAATAGTGGCTCCACAAGGGCGGCAACTCTTCGTGGCATGCTGTCAATAAGCTTGTTGACATCTGCTCCAGGAACAGCATTCCAAATTTGAACCAAATGGTGGCTCAAATCATGCAATGTCAATGGTGGAGGATCCACCTTTCGTAATTTACGGTCTAATCTGTCCCAAATGTGCTCGATCGGAATCACGTCAGGACTTTTTGCAGGCCAGGGTAACCGATCAACACCTTGTTGCAACAAGAAATTGTTGATTGTTGCTGATCGAGCGTTGTAGTCCTGTAGCAGAAAGTGGTTGCATGGGGAAGTAATGTGTGTTCCAGTACCTGGCGGTATGTCACTTGGTTGACGTTTCTTTCCAGCACCAAAAGGTCAGTTTTTCCATTGAAATGAATACCATTCCAAACAGGCACTGATCCACCTCCGCCGGCAACAACAACATCAACACAATCATCCTTGAACCTTTCTCCCACTAACCTCCGTACTCTCACTCGACCAACAATCCGATGAAGCAAGAACTGTGATTCATCCGTAAACACAACGTGACTCCAATGTTGCAACCTTATACCCCCATTTCACTGAGCTACGGACCCCTACGGTACTCGTGGACGTTCGAGGAATCCCCTCTTCAGAAGAGCTTCTGTATTTTCACGCGGGAAATAGGACAAAATCCTACGGAAAATGTACATTTCACATCAATTCGGAATATTTTCGGAACGGTCACGGATCATACGGAACACATACGGTGAAACTATGACATAACTACGTCTAGGAGACGGAAAAACACAAGGAGAAACTGCGGAACACTAAGGAATGAGTTCGGATACTAACGATAAACATTCGAATAATTTGCGGAGCACACTCGGAAGCTACAGAAAATGCGCGGAATAACTGCAATAGGTGGCGGCACTAATCCGTTTGGTGAGGAATAACTTCGAAATAACTGCGAGCCATACGGAATTACTGCTGAATACTTTTGTTTTGCGCGGAAAAACTGCGGATAAAGTACGGATAACCTTCGGCAACAACGTTTTAAGACGGATCAATCACATCATAACTGCGGCAAAATCGGCAAAGATTAAAGCATTTTCCCTTGAATCCGCCTATAAAATCGCTGTTTCGCAGATGGAAGAAGCATTCTACAATAGACAGCCATACCAACGACAACGAGCTACTCAACGCCTTGCTGCTGCTTCACGAATACAACGAATTGACCCGGGAGGAGATAAATGTGAAAAAAAGGGCATACACCCCCAAACTGTTTTGGGCGCGTTTGTGGTTGAGAGTGGAGCTTGGTAACTATGACAATCTTATGGAGGAGCTTCGGTTCGAAGACAAGCAGTGCCACCTAACCTGTTTGATGAGCTGCTGACAGCCTTGGCTCCTAGACTAACCAAGAAGGACACCAACTTCAGACCCGCCCTCACTCCCGGTCTCAAGCTTGCTGTCACCATGCCTCATTTGGCTTCAGGAGACAAGTATCCTTCGCTGGCATATAACTTCAGGGTATCTCGCCACACAATTGCAAGTTTCCTTCCCAATGTATGTCAGGCCATCATAGACCATTACAAAGACGAAGTAAGTGTCCACATACTGAGCAGGAATGGAGAACACTGAGCTGGGACTTCCAAGACAGGTGGAACCTCCCCCACGCGGTGGGTGCCCTGGATGGAAAGTACGTCGCCATTAGAAAGCCACCATCTTCTGGAAGTCTCTACCACAACTACAAGGGGTTCTTCTCCATCGTCCTGCTTGCGTTGGTGGACGCCAATTACAGATTTCTGTGGATTGATGTTGTGGGTATGGGCCATATGTCTGATGCCCAGATCTTCAACGCCTCAGAGCTGAAGGAATGCATCGAAGATGGCAGCATCAATTTCCTGACACCAGAGCCTCTCCCATATGACGACGTCGACATGCCATATTTTCTTCTGGATGATGACGCTTTTGGCCTCAAAAGTTACCTCATGAAGCCATGCTCCAGACGGGGGCTCACGGAAGACGAATTAGCCTACAACTACAGAATATCGAGGGCACGCCGAGTTGTCGAAAATGCTTTTGGAATCTTGGCCAATCGCTGGCAGTTCCTTCTCACGACATTGCAACAGGGTCCAGGTATAGTCAGAACCATGGTTGAAGCTGCTGTCTGTCTTCACAACATACTGAGGACAAGGTACACCAAACATCATGACTCAATTTTGGATAGAGAAGACGAGGACCTCACCATCATACCTGGGCAGTGGCATGAGACGGTCAACATGCATGATCTGACAGGGGTGGTCGGACCAAACAGAGACTCTGTAGAGGCAAAGAAGCGGCGAAAATACTTCAAGCTCTATTTCCAAAGCGAAGTTGGGCAGGTCTCTTGGCAACCATTTGTCCAGCAGAAAAACACAGAGATGAACACGGAGATGAACACAGAGATGAACACGGAGTTGAACACAGAGATGAACACAGAGATGAACACAGATATGAACACAGAGATGAACACAGAGATGAACACGGAGATGAACACAGAGATGAACACAGATATGAACACAGAGATGAACACAGGGATGAACACAGAGATGAACACAGAGATGAACACGGAGATGAAAACAGAGATGAACACAGAGATGAACACGGAGATGAAAACAGAGATGAACACAGAGATGAACACAGAGATGAACACAGATGAACACAGAGATGAACACAGATATGAACACGGAGATGAACACAGAGATGAACACAGAGTGAAGTTGCCTTGACTGTATAGTCGTGGACATTACAAACAAATAATGTTTGTCATTTGACAATATCTGTATCTCCAACATGTTTGCTATGCCATTCAAATTGTTTATGGCACGTGGTGGCACGTGGTCCTGTGCAATGCTCAGTCGACCGCTATCAGAGAAGTTCAGCAACAACGGGCGCAGCTCGCTGGATGGGTGGGTAACCCGTTGCTGGATAATCTGAGAGTTTGAAGGGTTGATTCCCTGCCCCACACTGAGACATGAGTTGAGAAACTTGTGGTGTCACCCTGGGTAAGTGACTTAGTTCGAAGCGTGCCTCTGTCCACCCAGCAGTAATTGGGTACCTGGTATGATACGATGGTAGTCTGAATTTGAACCTCGAGCGCCTGACAGGCGACCGGTTGTATCTCCTTAGGGAGTGTTCTGTACTCGTTGACCAGGGGTAATATGTCACTCAGCGCTTTGAGCATGCGATGTGCATGGATATATGCGCTATATAAATGGACTATTATTATTATTATTATTATTATTCAAAATATGATGTTTACTGTGTCTTGTTTTTAATAGTATACCTAACTGTTTCATAGGGTATAGCAAATGTTTACATATTTTCAACTTGACTGTATGACATTCAAGACAAATGTTATGGATAACAACTTCTTTATTGATTTCTCACGACGTTTCTGGGCCAATTCTTGCCCCTTCTTTAGGCTGAACAACATTTGATCGTGATGAAATATACTTGTTTTGATTAATAAAGATGTATTTGTCGGAAAACTTATGCAATGTGAAGGAATGTTTTGATGATTTAGCATTTTGTTGATCCAATGATAATCCGTCCTATTCAGAACGTTTAACTTATAGGAAAGATGTGTTTTGAATATTGAATTAATGATTTATCTTTGTTAAGCTATACAATAGATTAACCCAGATTGATGATATCAAAGATACGTTTACTTCAAGTCAGAGGGACTGAAAAATTTGAATACATATGTTCAGTTTATTAGGGTAATAAATGTGTATTAACTGGAATAACATCATGTTGGAACGATGAGAATTTGAATAATGATGCTGCTAATAAAAGTATTTTAAGAGCTTATAGGCTCTAGAAAATTTAAAATATGTATCATTAAGTCTGAAATGTGGGTAAATAATATTGCGTGTTCAGGATAATCACAAATATTTGAAATACCTGGCTCACATTGTAATAAATGGGAATAATCTATAATTGATATTTGTCAAATGTATTTAGTCCCTGCAAACAGTTTCTGTCACATTGTTTGCGTAAATAGAGCATTTAACTTTTTTTATTACAATTCAGGGCAAATTCAATTGTAATAATCCTACTTACAATCATTTAACGAATTGGAATTGAAAATTATTTGTCACATTGTTGATGAAAAGAATGAAATTTGATAACCTTATTATAATTAGTAGCGGCTCTGAAAGTACAATTCCTTCAGGGTAATAATGTACAGCCAGTGAGCAGTGCTTGCACTGGATATTAGGCTTAAAAATTGTCATTATTATTATCATTATTATAATAAACCTGCTTTATATAAACAAAACTGGATGGAATCGAACTTGATTCATTTTATAAGGAATATTTCAAAAGTATTTAGGCTCCTGTATAAAATCAGTTTCAGTCATATTTTTAAAAGATGGATATATGAATGTCGTATTGCGATTCAGGGCAAGTTTGAAATTTTGAAACACTTGACTAAAATTTTAATAAACCCGACTTATATCAATTAAACTGGATCGAATCAAACTTCATTCATTTTTAAGGAATATTGTAATGAATTTAGGCTATAAAAGCAGTTCAGTCATATTTTTTTTAAAACATTAATTTTTGAAGATTTTATAACAATTTAGAGTAAAAAAGTAAATCTGCTCAATAACATCATAATTCATTAGCGCGTTTCCGGTTACAGAAGGTGTCCTCGAAAAACAATACCATATATTATCGTGGTTTAAAAACATTATCTCACACATCAAATGTAAGTAAAAGATTTATCACCGAATGGTTTAATCTATAGGTGTTTGTAGTATTAACTTTTAGCAAACACATTAAAATACCCAATGGCTCTTTAAGATATAAGGTTTTATAAAAAGCTGCACACATTCCATTCCATTTAAACACGTTCTTTTTTCCATTTTGCGCAAACTCAATCTTTTAGTTTGTCACATTTCTTGATGACTGCGACAATTTTCGTTGCAGCTTATAAGAAATAATTATTTTGATGACTGCAAATGCCCCTACTTTGTTAAAGGTCATATGTGATATTGCCTGATTTGTAATGAATCATCCTTAATCCGTTAGAAAAGAAACACTTGCATGTTTGGTAAATAAAATTGTATTGTTGTGAACTTCGTCCTCAGTGGCGTCTGTTTGTTATCTACCGATTGTCCTATCTTTTTTGGTCACGCTCAAATTTTACTGTTGACGTCTTTAGTGCCAAAGTATGACCAAGGTTCGTGTCCGCAGACTATCCCTATACACATGACGCGATTCCACGGTGTATAAATGTGAGCCCCTGTTTCCATTGAGACATTCAACAAGAATCTGACAATGCTGAAGTTTGCTCTCCTCTCCGTCTGCGTTGCCTTGGCAACTGTAAGTTTTGAAAAATTATTTTAGATGTTTTTAAAGGATTATTGAATATAATCTGTGATTCAAATGATAAAGCTAAGTATTCTTTTTTAATTTATTTTTTTACAAATGTATTGATTTAAACAAATGTTAATCATTTGGTAATAAACTCCGACTTGATTATTAAAGTAATTGTAGTTGATGATAATAAAATGTGAAAACTGGGACTATCATTGATTTGTTCACATATGAGAACATTTGTTTAACTACAGTATACAAGTATACAAGTATTTGAATGCGTACATGAAAGACCAGTATATCTAAGAGTTACCTTCTTCGTTGCTACTGTGTTAATGTAGGTCAAAAGAAACTCTCAGCTCTTTACCTCGGAACCATCACAGTCTGAGTATTAACATGATCTTATTGTTAAAAGGCTCTTAAATGTAATTAATTCTGTTTATCTTTGCTCAAGATGGTGTTTCAAACTAAATTATCTTGTCTGATAGCCAATGTCAACCTGGAAGCTTATATCAAGAATTACTCATTACCATCCGTTATCAATATTGATAAATGAAAATGTTCCTTGTTTTTATTTTGATTTATTGGTTGTAATAAAGGATCCCTGAATAAATATTTGAACAGGTTGATTTGTTTCTTCAAACATTTATTCATCACTAACAATAGGTCTGCAGAGTTCAAAAGTATTTATCAAAGTCAAGAGGACCATTTTATTGTTTATATGTAGATTTTCGGAAAGCATTCGATTCTGTTAACAGAGACTTGCTGTATTATGTTTTGTTGTCAAGTAATATTCATGATCGAATGTTCAATATTATCAAGGATATTTACTCTAAAACTCGGGCTTGTGTCAAGTTATCTCGTTATTCAGTGTCAGAATATTTCGATTCTCTCAGCGGAGTGAGGCAGTGGTGCATTTTAAGTCCGTTATTGTTTTCCTTATTTGTAAATCAGCTTCATGGTGAAATGAAGAAATCAGATAGGGGTATTTTCTTATGTCAAAGAGTTTTTGGAGCTATATCTTTTGTTATATGCAGACGATTTGTGTTTATTTTCTGATAGCGTTATTGGTTTGCAAAGAAAGATCAACTTGTTGGTAGACTTTTGTCACAGGTTGGGATTGATTGTTAATTTTGATAAAACGGAAATTTTAGTTTTTAGAAATGGTGGTAAACTCAGGAAAAGTGAAGATTGGTAGTTTGAGGATAATAGACTGAAAATCTCATCATACTACAATTATTTAGGATTACTTTTTTCAAATCGGTTGTCATGGTCAAAGTCTGTTCAAAATCTTGTTAATAAGGCTTCCAATGCATTATTTTCTGTGAAACTTCTAAGTCAAAAGCTTAAAAATATATCTCCTGTAGTTCTCTTCAAAATCTTTGATGTTCAAATAAAACATATAATATTATATGCTTCGGAAATATGGGGTTACCAGAAGTGGTTTATAGTTTAACAGTTTCAAGTCAGGTATTGCAAGTTTGTATTGGGTTTGAGTTATAAGTGTACTAATGTTGCTGTTTTTGCAGAATGTGGCAGGCATGATATTTATGTTGATTCTTTATTGAGAGTTATTAAATTCTGGATCAAGTTGCTCGAAATGCCAGTGGTTAGGTATGCCAAACAGGCTTATCTAATGTTGTGTAACTTAGATAATGTTGGTCGAAAAACTTGGGTGTATCATGTTAGAACAATTTTATTTACTTATGGTTTCGGTTTTGTTTGGGAAAATCAAGGAGTAGGTTTCAAGGAGGCTTTTCTTTTCAATTTTGAAACAAGGATTAAGAATTGTCAGGTGCAATCATTAATGGCAGCAGTTCATGAATATTCCAATCTACTACAGTACATTTATACTCTAGAATTAAAACTGTATTTGATCTTGAAACTTATCTTGTTACTGTTAAATCCAAAGAAGCAAGACGTCGAATTACTTTGTTAAGAATATTGGTGTGATTCCCATATACAAAAATATTGGTAGACGAGATGGTATTCCACGTCAATTTCGCTAATGTAAAGAATGTAAATCTAATTGTGTAGAGAATGAATTTCACTTTCTTTATAAATGTTCAGTGTATCATGATATACGTGTAAAATATTTTGAAAATCTACCTTTGTACATTTATAAAGAAATAATGATTCGTAATCTCCAAAGCAGTGATTTATCATATGTATTATCTATCTCCAGTTTTGTTAAAGATGCCTTAATCTTACGGAAAAATTTTGATTGACAACATGCAATTCTGTAACTTATTTCATATGTTCATTTTGTACGTGGGCCAAAGGCCTTTCTACTGAATAAAAGATTGATTGATTGATTGATAGGTCTGCTTTAAAGCAATATTCTTATGGTTCAATTAAGCTAAAAAAATTAGAGTTCACTCCACTTCGCACAAATATTCCTCTTTCGTCAATTTATTTTGATCATTATTATCTCAACATATAACCAGTGCCAAGTACACAACCCGGGACACAACGCTGACCACCACCACCCAACCCACCCGACTCACCCAACGAAAGTAGTCAACTTGGCCCACACCCATCCTACTCACCCAACTCATCCTCCTCATCATGCCGACCATATCAAGGACAGTTACAAGTTCACTGTTGAGGGCGTAAGTATAATGTCACAACATTGTTTGAGCATTCCTTAAAGTAAGTTTATAAAAGCTAAAAGCATAAAAGCCTATAAGTCGGCGAATGGTTAATTAATTTGAATAGGATATGAAAGTAGAGAATCGTCTAATTGATATGACAGCTTGAACATTTTGTACATGGAATACTTGATAAAGAGTGGCTAAACGTTTTCTCCTAAACCTAACTGTTCTCAGTTTATGTTCCAAATTCGTGATTTACGTGATTATCACATCAAAAGATCTATGCCGAAACGTCGAAACTCTCTACAATAAAGAAGTTGATCGTCCATATAATTCCATGACTTCTTGATAATCGCGTTAGATGTCATTTGACCCTTGGTCGATTTTGAAACGTTTTCACTATATGACTAGATAAAGATTGTATTACACAAATGCACGTTTTACATGCTGGGGATATTTCTTTAGAGCTACATGGTAATGAATACCCACGACACCTGCTACTTGTGGAAACTCACCGACGCTGATGTCGCCCTGACAACCGACCCAGCTACCCTTACAAGCGTTGAAGTAAGTGATAACTCACATATGTATAGTGTCAGCCCCTGAAACAAAATAGCTTTTATGTTTTCATAACTACAAAAATATTTCACTATACACTTTTGAATATACTGATGTCTGATCAAAATTTTATATAGTGTGCCAAAGTTCACTTCTCAAATATGCTCAGTTTGGTAAATATAGCCGGTTAATTTAAGGCCATTTTAAACAGCTTAGATTGATCTGGTGACGAACCTCTCCTACGATATTCTCTCTCATCTTTCATATCCATCGTTCCCTCAATTCTGACATATTAGCAGTGACCCAAGGAACAATTTATAAAGAGGACGTATTGTATATTCCATCTCCTTGAATTATCTGATTCCTGCTTATCTTGTAGGCTAAGATGTTCGCCAAGCTGGGAGACGGAAGCACCTCCACAACAGTAGACAAACACAGCACCACCATCGACCATCATGTCCTCAGCAAATGTGACCATCATTCCATGATGGAGTTTGGTGCTGCAGCTTCTACAAACTAAATTGTTGTGCAATAAATAAAACTATGAACATGGGTGACTAACAGTTTTGTGTATTTTTGAGTATTTTTTTCATATGATGGCCTACAGTAACGATAAATTTGACACAAATGATAACTGATTTTGAGGCATTGAATAAAACGATGACATCCACTAGAACAAAATGCAACTCATGATTACAATATCAAATGTTGAAATATAGTCTCCAGCGTTTTTATATTGTCATTTACGTTAATAACTAATGTATTGATTTTTCTAAAAAAGAAACCTAAAGTGAGGGCTATAAAATTTTGTCTTAAACCTACATGATCAATAATTCATATACTGAATAATTTCATTGTCTTGAAAGTTGATAACTTATGTATTGGCATTTTTTTAAAGAAAAACCTTAAGTAAGGACTATTGAATTTTGTCTTAAACCTACGTGATCAATAATCTAAATGCTGAATAAATACATTTTTTTAATATATTTCTCACGGTTATTAAGCATTCCCTGATACAACCAATGAATACCATTGCCTACCAATCAGTTCTGTCTTTGTTGTGGAAATAACTATGTTTACTTATGTCCATGTTTCAGTCTGATTAAAATCTACCTAGTTCCGAGATATAAATGTTTGAAAATATTAACTCTTTGGGAATCAAACATGTTACTTCGATAGGTATCCTTTCCACTGAGACCTAGTGTAGAGGTTTCAATATATCTGTGCAGTTAATACTTTGGATATTTCATTCCTCGGAATTAGGCCGATTTTAATCTGACTGGTCCATGTTTAAATCTACAGGTAAAAACATAAGTCGAGATCAAGATTGGGGCGTAAAAACTGATCAATAACATCTACGGTGAAATGAACAGTTACCGTAGTTTTGTGTTTGACACAATTTAAATGTTCTGTGATGAGTCGACTGTTATTCACAGGAAATAAAGATTTTACACTGTTAATCTCCTTGACGAATGATTTGACACAGGTTATGATGCCATGAAAGCAAATTGAAGCTTTTGCGTCGTCTGAACACAGCAATGATTTTATTTCGATCAAAAATAGGTATGGCTCATTCAAAAACTACATAAAGAAATTAGTTTACTGCAGCATCGTAAAAATTAAAGACATACTCCAAAATCATAAATGAACTTTATGAGGAATTTTGGAAAAACAGGGTTTTAGAAACACTATGGATTATGACGGTTTTAGCTTACTTCAGGCATAGCTGAACCGAGGGGACGTCTTCATACTTATACAAGGCTATCGTTACATTGAATTGGATTTATACATGAAATAATGAAGAAATGTTCAAAGTATTGTGTTACATTTATAACAAATTTAATAAATCTTTATATCATTTTCATTTCGCTGTTTTTTTGGATCTGAGCACACTTCAATACAAATCTAACAAATTCCATCTCGTTTAAAAAAAATGCATTTATTACCTAATCTACCCATTCAGCATTCTTAACGTCAATAACCTTGCTATCAAGATAACATTAAACGTCATCAAGTTTGGTGGTGCTAGTATACTTTTGAATATTTTACCGATTATTTCCCTGTGAATAGGGTAAACCTTCTAACCGTACATGACAGCTTTTGACTTCTTTTATGGACTATGAAAGCATATATCTAAAAGTTGACTGAAAGTAGTTCTTAACGTACGGACCAAGTATAGTTAGACCTTGGTCCGCAGTAGCTCTGGTCTCATAAAGTTCATATGAAACATTTGCTGGGTTTTTTTACATTAAAGATTAAATGATCTTGACATAGTTTTGCTAAGTGTAAAACTCATTTCCAAAACACAAGTGAACTTTATTCTGGGCGTAGGAATTATCGCTATATTTCGATAAGAAACCTCACCGGGATAACACCTGCCAGTTCTATGATTCAGTAACCATTCTTACTAAATAACAACAACCCAATTCATGTATCGAACATTTGGGAATATGGTATTAAATTTCTTTATCACATATTAGGATGGAAACAAATTCATTTTCCGATTACACATGCAGTTCAGTTCATAATTGTAGAATGTCAAATTATTGTTTGATTCTATTTAATGAAAGGCCAATATCTGAAAATGAACAAAATACATGTTTCTTCCTAAAATGTCTCTCAAGAAGCCATGCGAATTAGTCTTATGATTTGCTATGTGACATGAAAGGGTTTTGAAACTTTGCTGGAATATAGAATATAAAAGATATGGAATATAGAAAGTTATAGAGCCACCGGTCTTTGATCGTCTAGCTGCAAGGTAACTCTGACAGAATTCCAGAATTGTTCAGCTGAGATCGTTTATTAAGAAAATCAAACTATTGAAATAACATATTTTAGAATTTCAAAATAATGTGAAAACGATTCGGCACATATCATATGATTAAAAATATAATTATATAGGGTTACCCCCTAAATCAAATTATCTACCTCACCAGCCTTGCCCACCTCGGCAAACCTTTCAAATTCCTCGATCTACCATGCACTGCCAGTTAGCGGAATCTAGCGATCTAAACAATTCATACCACAACGTCGATACTAACCCAACTGGTATGTAATAAGTGTAGAACCTTTTGCTGTTGAAAAATGAAATGATGATAATACTTAACTTACGTTCTTGTTAAACACAAAGCCCACGTTGAAAAACTATCTGTATTTCTTGCACAATATCACGATTCAATACGGGTGAGTGAGCGAGTTTAGGCCACTTAAGCAATATTGAAGTCGTAATCGGCGATACTAGAAAGGTAAAGCATTGAATCGCTTAGATTATTTGCAACAATATGGCGAAAATTGAATATTTTACGTCGCTTCAACGAATCACCAATGGTGCCATTTCACAAAGTATATATGTAAAGATCGATCCCCATTCTCAACATTTGTTACATTTGATTGTAAGTGTTTTGTGGAAGGCGCCGGGTTTAAAAGGAGCTTATTCCTCGATAGAATTAGAATTGTTCAATGCCCTAATATATAAACAATGCCTAAATAAAACATATATTTCGTCCGTTGACTGTTCATTATATAAATAACGTACAATTAGTAAAATAACCCTAACTTTATATTAGTTCAATTCAAACTGTAGGACTCTGGGTATGAAAGCTAAAAAAAGTAACTTCAAATGAAAACAAAATGTTAATACAGTTCAGTTCAGTTTATTTCAATACTTAAAAGCCACAGGCCTATAGTACAAAAGATAAATAGACAATGAAGCGCGCGTCTATAGATGTACAATTACCTCCTTCGCAGAGATCATATTATGGTGATAATTATAATTTCAAACATATCATATCTAGTGAAATATTATACTATAACATATACC
The DNA here is from genome assembly GCA_916613615.1 of Steromphala cineraria. Classification (NCBI taxonomy): domain Eukaryota; kingdom Metazoa; phylum Mollusca; class Gastropoda; order Trochida; family Trochidae; genus Steromphala; species Steromphala cineraria. Next base: position 57,079,903 of record OU744729.1, read on the forward strand.
AATTTCTCAAAATAGACATCATATCACAGAAAATCAGAAAACCAACCCCCAAAAAATCAAACAATAGAATATACAGTCAATACATACGAGTTCATACATTGTGCTTTCTTAGTAACATACCATGATAAATAAATGTTGACAACCTACGCATAAGGACAGTAAAGAAAATTTTAATTTTAATACAGGTTTAAGGAACAGGAGCATGCTTTACCACAGATTTGTCCGCAAAAAGCGTTCTCCTAAATTCTACATGTTATTCTACGACAACGAATCATAGTGTTAAGTTATGAGCTTTTTGACAAAATATTACATTTAAGAAAATTCGAAGAAATATTTCATAAAAATGGGCAACTGCCCTTAAAGTCTTTTCACCTTTAACATTTGAAGTTTAACGTCCTAAAGTGTAGACTTCATCACAATGTAAACATAAAGAATTATAAAAAGAGTTGCTTTATTCATGTAAGATTATGATTTTCTCAAATCATATGCATGAAGAGAGGCTGATTTCTTTCCAATACAATGTCTCTTGATATCAATTATATCAACAGCTGTTAGCAAAGTCACAAATCTCCACAGCTTGCCATCAAAATAAAAACAATAAATACCATCTACAATCTTCCAGGTTTCAGGAGAGTCAATGTCTATTTAAGTTGAACCATCGTCAACTCTGTCTCTTAGCGACACATTGGCCTATACATATCTTATGTATACATGTGGGTGTAAAGAACAGTACCGGAGACACTGGACAGGTAGAACCAGGGCTGATCAGTGACAGCTATTGGGCAGCTTTTAAACGTACGGTATGACTTATTTCATGGCGATGAGAACGTCAGAGATAACAATAGAGCCAGTGGCTCTGTGGATCATTAGGCTGCATATCAAGTTTGCTTTAGGGTGTGGCAAATGTGCACCAAATGGGGCCCCAGAGTCACCAAATGTACAATTTGTAATCCTCCTTACATAACTTAGGAGTCTACACACAAAGTTTCAGCTTTCTATAGGCCTGATGTTTCTTGAGAAAAAGATGAAATTGGGTTATATAATTGTAGCTCTTATTAGGGGTCACATGGCTACCAAAGCTATAAATTATAAGCCTCACTAGTCAAGGAGTCTGCAAGCAAAGTCTCAGTTCTCTAGTTATTATGCTTCTGGAGAAGAAGATGAAAAATAGGTTTCAAGGGTGTGGCCCCTAATAAGCTACAATTCATAATTCTCACTAGTCAAGGAGTCTGTACACAACGTTCCAGCTTGATGAAAATAGGGTTTAATGGCTTGCCCCCTGTGGCCCTTTATAGGGGCCGCAGGACCACCAAAGCTTCAAGTTATAGTCGTCACTAGTCAAAGTCTGTACGCAAAGTTTCAGCTTTCTGGCGAAGAAGATGAAAAAAAGTTTAAACGACGTGGCCCTTATTAGGGGCAACAAGCCCACCAAAGCTACACTTTTTAATCCTCACTAGTCAAGGAGTCTGTACACAAAGTTTCAGCTTTCTAGGCCTCATGCTTCTGGAGAAGAAGATTGGAAGTGCACAAAGTTTACGGACGGATGGACTGACGGACGCGGGACACCAGGCCATGTCATAAGCTCATCTGGCCTGAAAGGAGTCACAAATGCCAAATTTTACCAATAGTGCCAATTGAGCAAAAGCATCGATTGTTTCAGGGGGCGGGATGGCACAGTGGTTAGCGCTTTCGGTTTCGGATCCTTAGGAGGTCGGTTGTTCGAATCCCGACATGGGCTCGCCATTTTTTGTCTGCAGCAGAGAGCTGTAACACATGCAGTAATGTTTATGTGCAATGCTACACTGAACCAGTACCACCCATGATTCGTTAGAATATAAGTGAAAATTGTGAACCTACCTTAACGCAGACATTACCAGCTATTATACTCACCCCCTTGAGCGCATGCGCGAGAATCTCTCCGGATAGAGAAATACTTTTGTAGATGATTACTGTAGGAGCTGGTCTTTAGACTCATTTAACTAAATAACCCTTGCAACTACCCAAAATTCAAGGTTAAAAGTATAAAGATTAATATATGCTCTTTACGATGATATTTTTAATTTTATTTTAAATTAATATGTGTTTGTTCCTGATCGTTTTTACAAATTGCAGTTCAAAATACATTTCTGCCCTTACAAACATGTATATCATGATCAGATTTTGCCGAACTGGGTATCTTTCATAGGAAAAATGAACTATTTCTACTTATGTGTTTCAAAATTCATGGTTCGCGATAAAGAGACGAAAGGTTCTTCTTTACAGAAATATATTCAAAATTACTTTAACACAATTACCCATTGTTCCTGCAACGTTTGAAAATAGTGAAAAACTGAGAAATTATGTGACATGCTTCGCTGATCACGAGTATCTGGTAATTCGTCGCAGTGGGAGGTCTTTAATTGTGTTTGCATTGTAATATAAGCTTTAAATGATTCCCTTCGTGAGCCAAAGTGCTCCCAGCTGTATAACTTAGTTGCTCCAGCATTACTGATTTGATATTGGCAATTTAGATTAATTCGTTACTTAAATTTGTTAAGGACGGATACAAAATGTTTGTATTGATGGTGAGCTCCAACAACCAGTATTACAACCCTTGAAAAACTCTGGGTACAAAATATCTGTACACAGGAAAATTATCTTATTGAATGGATTGGGAAGTTAAACGCATTTAAACAACTAAGTGAATGTAAAATACAACTCTCAAAATTACTATATTAGGAACTCCCCCACCACCTGTTGATCCGCAAATGATTATGTTGTAAGATACACAATACTATTTTGTTGAACATATTTAGTCATTAACACAGCATTATAGAAGGGACAATCTGAGGATCAAGAGGTTCATCAGTGTCAAATGTTATTAACCATGCGTAATGGTTATATCTGAGAAAAGAATGAGAAGTCGACCCAGTGCCAACTCAAAATCTTAAAAGATATCCCAAGGATTTTCATGTAATTCCTTGGATATCCCTTTTTATTTAATGAATAATTATATAGTTTGGTATTTATGCTTCACAACTGTAACAATAAATTATGCTAAAGTACTCACGGAAATAGAAATAAAATGGTGTTTGGCGTATATATTATACTTCTCGACTAATGTAAGTAATCCTTACAGATGTTCAAATAACTAATTTTTTTCCCAAGCATGCCTTATGAAGTCATTGCAAAAAAATACCTTAAGTTGACTTTGTTCAGGTAAAACTGCCCAAATTTAGCACATTTTCAATACATTTCGAAACCTACTATAGCTAACGTCACTATCAGCAATGTTTTCAGTTTTGAAGATTTGTTTGTCGTTTGTGTTGTAGGCCTGAATGCGTGTGACAATAAACCTGCAACGCTCTATTTACCTGAATTTGCAGATGCACGTGTGTTGCCATAGCAACTCAGCAATTGATAACAGGAGTTATGAATTGACTCGTAAGAATAGAAGTTGGTATGTCTGCAAATTTAAAGAAAGCCACGTTCGTTTTCAATCATTTTATGAATTTTTAAATCATATATGATAGGAATAGTAGAGGACATAAGATATAAGATTATTGTACATTAAACTATATATTTTAGCGGACGGTACTGAGATTTCACATCATCTGCATACTATTATAATAGCTTGCATCAGAAACATACATTTCGACTTAGAAATAATTTCGAGGTGTGAAAATGACACTTTTTTCTCGTCAATTCATATATTTCCGGGGATTTTACAGAAAATGTTGAAACAAAATTATGGGAAAACCATTGTGAATTAATGTTAAGAATTCAAATATCCAGTTAGTTTTAAATAAATAAATAATCGACAAAAAGCATTTTGTTTCTATTTCCGTGATACTATAGTCGATTCTTTCATAACTTTAAGTGATAGAACTCAAAAAAAGTTAAGTGATAGAACATACTTTACTTTTTTTGACATAGCGTTTTGTTCATTGAAATATAAAAAAGTCGGCTGTGTAATAATATACAACCGCTAAGAAAATGTAGTGCTTGAATAACACAGCATTTGTTACATCCCGAAATTTACATCTTTACATCAGCATGCAGTTTTTGTGGATATCTTTAGGATCTTTTCTTGCTTTTTTAATTTATGTTACGATGAATTAGGCGCTGAGTTAAATAGTATCAGATATGAGTAGTTAACTGCATATCTCTGTCAATGACAGATGTAATCAAAGAGTCACTTCATGATATTCATCTTATATTGTTTTACTTTGACATGAACATGAAACCTCGATTCATTATATAAACTTAGAACTTCTCCAATATTCATCCCAAAATAACAGATGATAAATTCTTGTTTTAAGTGAAAATATTTAAGTCGTAGGTATTCGGAAGCTAATTCACAGGTCAAATTTACATGAAAACTAGAAAAACAGTGTTTTAAGTTCCCAACATTACGTTTTCCGATTGACGCGCATAATTCCCAACTTCAAACCTCCCTATGGACACGTAGGTTACCTTTTAAAATTAGACTTTCCTGTAAATGATACTACTGATATAGGTTTGCTCACAAACTCAAGAAGCCATCAGAAAAGATGCGTTCAATTTTGTCATCCATCTTTTGTCCATCTTCTATACGTTCTAATCTAAATGTTCTGTTACTCGTACGGATGAAGAAATAAAACCCTCATAACTCTAGACTTGCTAAGCGAGGACCTAGACTGTATCAAGGGATCCTTGTTTTTCCACGGTCATGGAACAGGGCTAAATTCAAACTTTCCCTGACCGAAATCAGTAGCTCAGCTTGACCTGTTACATAGTGATAGCCATGTGTGTTTACTTAGTCTCAATGACGCAACGAGGTCAAACCTCCTGTAGTGTCTTGGAACACAGGTCATTCGTCACACTCGATCGATTACCGAGCTAAGGGGAGATAATTTCAGAAACTGACTCTAATAGCTGGTAATGAATAATGCCACTTATCTTTTTCAATGAGAAGTGTAAAGTCAATCGAATGCATAACACCATGATCGGCGATCTCTTTCACCGCCCTCTGATTGATCTGTTCGCCACGAGCCATAACCATCAACTTCCGGAGTATGTGTCTCCAAACCCGGATCCAGCAGCATGGGCCTTCCACACAATACCCTTGTCGTTGGAGAGCCTGGACGTGTACGACTTTCCTCCTTCAATTCCCTTGTCAAAGGTCGTCGCCAAGATAAAGACAACGCATAGCCTGGGAATACTTTTGGTCGCTCCCTTTTGCCTAGCGAGAAACTGGTTCCAAGATCTGCTCCTTCCGCCGCAGTCGCCACTCCTACGTCATCCTCACAGTTCACTGACCATCCGGACCAAGACAGATCCTTTCTACACGTTTGGATCATCTCCAGAAGTCCCTCTGTGCAAAGGGTTACTCTCAATTCCAATCTATAACGCAAATGGCTCGCCTTTGAAAACTTTTGCAAGGACCTCGGCCGTGACCTGTTGGACGCAGACCCTCAGTTTGTCGCCAACTTCCTTACGTACCTTCGCACCAAGAGACACCTCAAGGGCGGCACCACCTCCACCTATTTGTTTGGCGCTTAACACCGTCCTGCCTGTCAAATCGGACACTAAGTTCTCCAAAGTACCCGAAGACCAGTCTGGGACCTCAAAGTTGTATTCAACTCCGTGGAGCTCATTTCGAACCTCTGTCTGACGCTCCTTTCCCAAACCTTATGCGGAAGACGACGTTTCTTCAAGTGTTTGCCATGACTGCTAGAGTATGTGAACGTCACGCTCTTGATGTTACTAGCGTCCGGTATGAGCGCTCCAAGAAGGGTGTTGTACATCTCGGGCTCCTTTGGTTACTACGTCGAAAAAAGATCAACTCCTGGGCCAACTTAGAAGGACTTTCAGGAAGCAGCTATGTAAGTTTGCTTGTCAGTGTTAAGCTTGTCTGTCATCCAGACCCTAAAACAAAATTGGTGACCAACCCAGTCTAGAAAAGTATAGCAAGTCTATATCGCTTAGCTTTAGTTAAAACATCTTCTAGGCTCCATTTTGTTATAATACATAAGTTGTTTAAAAAAAATTTCAATATGAAAAAAACAACTTCTGAGACTAAATGTTAGTCAAGTTTAATGCACGCGACTGACTTAATACCCCTTTTACACCAAGCCCGTTCTCAGTACGTTCTTGGATTTTTTTCAGAACTTGCTCAAACTGTCTGAGAACTGACTGAGGACGAAATGGACGGAACTGCCGTACTCCTATCTGACTAAGGACGAGTAAGATCGTTGCGCAGTCGAGAATCGATTGCAAACGTTTGCGCACAGTTTCCGTCCCGTCCATTACGTCCAAAGCCAGGTCTAACTCGTTCTCAGTACGACCATAGTCAATTGTTCGTACATCCTAATAAGTGATAAAATGTAAATTTGATATGTACCTATATACCACCGTCAGGATCTTCATATTACCAGCATAGTACCACTAAATGTAATTTGGTTAAATTAGAAGAATACTTATATGATAATCATGAAACATTTTCAGACTCTTATGGTTTAATTTGTGGGGATTTTAATGCAAAAACGGGGGAAGAAAATAATCCGGAACTTAACACACACGATGATAATTTGGGAGCTAATACTCCCTTCCCGGAGGAAGATGATGATCCTGTTGAAGATCGTAAGTCTCATGATAAAGTTGTGAATAGAGTTGGTCAAGTGTTGTTGGATTTATGCTATGCTTTTAAGTTATACATTGTGAATGGAAGGTCTACGGTGATAGAAGTGGTGAGTTTACCTTTTGTGGCCAACAAGGATCAAGTGTTAATGATTATTTTTTAAGTTCAACAGACTTCTTTCAGTACATTAGTACTTTTAATGTTTAGGATCGCTTTGATTCAAATCATTTTCCTTTAGAACTGATATGTAAATTTCCAAAAATGAACTGTACAAGTGATGCTTATGCAAACTCGGACTCATCATATAAGATTAAGTGGAATGATTCTTGTACGGATATATTTCTAGATAACCTTAAAAGCAGGTTTTTAGAGAAAAAACAAACGCTATTCAATGAAATTGGCAATGCTGTTGAAAATGCAATTGATCATTTTGTTACTATACTATACTATAAGAATCTGCTAACTGCATGAAGAAGACAGTTAGACATGAATCACGATCTATTTATCGCAGAGTATTGAATTCAGAATGTAGACAAGCTAAACGGGAAACGCGTAGAGCACTCAGACGATTTAGAACACACCGTACTGTCACAAATCGAAAAACCTTTTGTAAACAGAAAAACCACTTTAAAGCTTGTTGCAGAAATTTTAAATCTATCCTACGTAAGCAATCAGTAGATAAACTACAAAGAAGCATAAATAACCAAAATAGCTTCTGGAAACAAATGAGGTTGTTACAAAACAGATAAAAACAGAAAAAAATTATTTCAAAAACCGAATGGTTAACTTACTTTAAAGATGTTTTTTTCAAATGACAATGTTTATTCTCAAAACCCGAACAATGATTATGAAACATTTTCTGATCAATATGACGACGTTGATGCAACTATACTTGATTCGCCAATACCTGAACAGGAAATTAAATCTTCTATAAACAAGTTGAAAAATGGTAAGTCTGCTGGTCCCGATCAAGTGTTAATGAAATGCTGAAAAGCTCCAAATTGGAAATTATGCCATTCCTTCTTAAATGTTTCAACAAACTATTTGACAGTAAGATATTTCCTAGTAATTGGTCTTTATCAGAAATACTCCCTTTGCATTATAAAGGTAATCTCAGAAACCCTGACAACTACAGAGGGATATCATTAACGAGTGTTTTATGGAAAGTTTTTACCTCTATTTTGAACAACAGACTTACAAACTGGGCGAATATGAAAGACAGAATTCCCGAGGTTCAAGCAGGGTTTAGAAAAAACTATTCTACCACTGATCATATCTTTGCCCTATATGCTGTCTTTCAGAAACGCTTATCACGCCGTAAACAAAAGGTTTATGTAGCCTTTATTGATTTTAAAAAAGCATTTGATACTGTTGATCGTTTTAAATTATGGTACTATTTAAGAAAGTCTGGACTTCAAGGGAAGATGTATAATATGTTAATATCTATATATTCTAATGTCAAATCACGTGTACGAAGTGAGTATGGTGTTACTGACTTTTTCGATTGTCAATCTGGTTTACGTCAGGGATATTAAGTCTTTTGTTATTCTCCTTCTTTATTAGTGAGTTATATTATGAAATCGCTAACAACGGTAAACATGGGATACAGATGTATCCTGCCATCATTGAAATTATAATGCTCCTTTTTGCAGATGATGTTATTTTACTGTCAGACACTGTCATTGGTTTACAAAATCAGCTAAATATATTGCATAGATAAACCGAAGAATAGAAATGTAGTTAACGGTTATAAAAATATTGGTATAACGTTCAATTCAAGCTTAAACATGGACAAGTGTGTATTGGACTTAGCACTGCGTGGAAAGAGAGCATTGCTCAATATCATGTCTGTATCACATAAACTTGGAGTTCTGGCACCACATGTATTTTTTAAGCTGTTTGATAGTCAAATACAACCTATTCTACTATATATGAATCTTAAGTGTGGGGTTATCAAAGATATGAATGTTTAGGAAGAATTCACCTTCTAGCATGTAAAAAGTTCTTATGTGTTGGAATATCTTCACCTAATTGTATGATATATGGAGAATGTGGAAGATATCCACTTTATATCAACCCACAGATATGATGTTTAAAATATTGTTTTATATATGTTTTATCAAGGGTGGCAATCAAATATAGAAAACAGTTTTCGTTATGATTTGTACAAAACATTTAAGAACTACTTAGATACTAATTCTTAGATCAAGATTAAGATTATTTGCCAGAATCTTGTGTAGAGCAAAATGAGTGTTAATATGAATCTGGTTATCGTTGTACTCATGATACAAATCCGAAATTGTTTTTTTCATATACAATATTGTATACATGTACATTGTATGTACTTTAAACTGTATATGGACCAGAGGCCTCAAGTACAATAAACATTCTTTGACTTTAAATAAGTGTAAAATATTGAAAATGTTCTGATTCACGTGCATGAATCTAGCATCGACAATTAATGCTGTCAAGAACCCGGGTGTCCGCTACTAAAGGTTGGTCCATTATTCCAATTTACGACAGTACCGACCTCTATGCGAGTTCTAGCTGGGTTTAACCTAACGTCTTGAAATGGCACGTTCCAGACATGTTCAATGGGGTTAAGGTCAGAAAAACGCGCTGGTCAATCAATACGAACACTATGTTCGACCACCCTCACCTTTTTTTTATCATCTATCAAAATGATTTTACGACTGCCTTAATTCAATCTTACAGCTATTGTAAGAAACATACAAAAAGATTATCACTCGAGAAGGTGTGCCATATAACTTTTGCGAAACGAGTGTGAATTTTGGTATTTCGTAAAAGTATTAAAAAAATCAAATACAACTTTTGTTTCACTATGATATTTGCAATAACTTGTGAAAAGGACAATATAACCAACCACACAATCATGTTCGATGTTCTTGTGGGGAGTAAGTAATGCCATATTTGCCGAATCCTCATGTAGTATAACCCGCGAAAACACAATTGAAACAATTAATACAAATATTGGCATGAAAAATAGTTAACCAATGTATGTTTGGTATATAATATACTGTCTATCCTCTTTCCATTATTTTTCTTTCCGACTCACTGAAAGTGTATCAGTGTACTTTACCAATAGCAATGTAGAATATTTTAATTTACAATAAATGTAATTACGGGGTAGTAGATCTCTTCCATTGACAAAGGAACTTGATTGCGCTCGATAAAGAACAAGGCATCGACTTCTTTAAAGAGACATACCGCTTCTTTTTTATTTGCGTATAAATATAAAAAAATATGTAAATGCCGACTGTAGACTGTACAAATCGTTCATTATGAAAAATCTAAGAGGACATATGATGGTATATATACATGTTATATTTTAAACTCAATTTATTCATGGAGGTTTCCGCTGATATACTCCTCACAAAAAATTAAGCATCAAGAGTATTTGTGCAGAAAAGTATTTACACATTTTAGGTAGCCACACATTAAGAAAAAATGAAGGCGAAATAACTTTAAGGATACATTACCTTAACTCTGTTCATTGTTCAAATTACCTGAACACAAACCCCCAACAACAAACATGCAAACTAGACAAGATGCAAATGTTCCTAAATTTGAATGTTGTTTAATTTTATGTGAGGAGCATATAAATAAATGATCAACAAAGACATGAAGTATATATACTTTGTTTACATATCGCTACTTAAAGAACCTATATCCGTGAGTTTTTTTTGGGTCTCATATGATGCAAAATTTCAGAAATGTTAGTTGATCGAGAAGTACCGCGAATAATGCTGAAAAAAGGTTTTAAAAGGTTGAAGTCGCGATTATGACATAAAAAAATGAACATTGGCGAGTCAACACGCAGGAATTAAGGCCCAAGCCATCAAAATACCAACTACGAGTTGATGATAATTGATAGGTTATTAACTAGTTTTCACATTAATGTGTATGTGTGATGGCGGTTTTTCCGAAAGGACATGAATGTTTTCTGATTTTCGGTGAAAAAAATATTTATCAAAAATACAAATATATCAAGAATTGAATAGGAGTTAGTAGCGATTAAGTGAAAAGTTCGGTTTTCATAACATTAAACGGTTACCTGTAACAAACACTTAAAACTGATTATCACATGAATATAGTAGGCCTAGATATGTTTCCATAACTGTAACAACAGTTGGCATATTCTTCATTACGTCAGTAATCGAAAAAAGAAATACTTTTTCCAAACAGGTCTAGTCCATTAATTGTGACTGTGAGACTTTCCCTTGGGGATATGGATCCACGAATCCAAACTCAAAAAAAATCAGCCTACATACAGGCCTGTATGTCTCACAGATAAATCTGTAGCCTAGTAGGCTATATAGACCTGTGTGTCGACCGTCACCGATAATTTCATATGTATGGAAGCAATCGATATGAATAGACCTAGCTTCGTGAAAAATATGCATTTTACTCATGCTTCAACCAAAGAGAAGCACACGAAAATCATCATCACCATCAAGATACAATGATTCTTAAACATTATGAGATATATTCTTCAGGTATCTTTTTTATTTCCTTTTTTTCGTCAGCTTTTCACTCTTGTAAAACTATCATTGCAAACGTATGAGCGTCGACCTGAAGTTAGCCTTTTTAGTGTGTTACAGAATGCACTAGTGTTTGATTTAAGAGATACATAAAGGGTCCCGAGACATAATATATTGGAGGTTACCAGTAAAACGTGAAGATATCACGAAAAACTTCCAAAACTCGTCACCAGCTCTCGTCTAAAAATGCATGAAAACGAGTTCTCCCTACAACTTGCCGAAAATAGGTCACATTTGAACAAGACCGTGCATGAGCCCTGGCCAAGCTTAGCGTGCAATTTTGCATTTATTTACACTTCGTAGAACAACCCTGAGCTGATTATTTCCAACATTTCTAGAGTCCATAGCAATATTCAATAAATAAATTATTATATTTAGTAAAGAGATTGGTCACAAGAAACATGTCAGCAAATTTCCCTTGCCGGTTGAAATTTCTTATTGCTGTGACGGAATCCCCCATCATCGCTTTGCAAGCACCTTGCCAATATTCATCCGCTAACAATGTAAAGAAGAAAAATACCTTTAATAGGTGCAAATAACATTTTTCTTATATGAACTAGTCAACTTTGTTAAACGTATGATGGTGTTTGCTTTAAAATTGTATGCAACTCATTTTGTATATCAGTATTCAGTGAAATCACTTGGGACTATTTCGTTAGCGTTGGGATACCGATAGCATCAATCCAAGATGGCCGATTCTGGAAGGGGAGTTCATTCTATGGGTCACGCTCGCTGTTAGGATTATTTTGGAAAGGAACTCCCAATTTCTACACAACTGTTATATCATTTTTGAAGTTGCATTACCGCTTGTGTTTAGGAAGTACTGTGATAACACGCAAAACGCTCTGAAAGGTAGGTGGGGCTACTTAATTTTATGCATCGAGCTTGTTCACATTTCGCTACTGTGTTGTGTATATCGCAGACAATGATGAAGAAAGCGCCTGATTGCGACGTCAATTAGTCTAGATTTTTGTTTTGTAGAAATCTCCTTACATTCTGCTGTTTCGTTCAATATGAATGCTCTTGCTTGTTTATCACTATCTCTGATCTTCATTATTTGCTTGTTTTCTATCGTAGGTACAAATTTATCCCTAACCGGTCCGGGTATGCAAGTGTCCCAGACTGATACTAGGGCCTAAGCTATAGACCTCACCGTACCCATTTCTAGGTGTCGACTCTATTCTTCAACTTTGAATTTCCAGATGGAAAACCACCCACATGACATCAAAAATGCAGATCTGTTCATCTTGTGATTTTAAGCCTTCGATCTTGGATCTAAATGGACGGTAAGAGAGAGTGTTATGAACTTTTTGTGTTGAAAGTACTCAATCAACATGTTACTCTAGATGTAAAGGGATTGTCACTGGTCAAACGTTTGTAGTTATGCGACACCATGTTGGTATGAGTTTTGAATCCTGAGAATAGTTAATGAGAAGTAGTATCACCCCACCCCATCCCAAAAACACACCAACTTACTAAGGACAGAAAGGCTGGAGTCTATTAAATGTGTGCACATCTTTATCTTTTGGCAAACACTTTCTCATCATGCACAACTGTACATTGCACAAAAGATTTTTTTTTTTAAATCCAAGTTTTTAAAATCAGACTCCTATTTCAGCACTTTTTTCTAATATTTGTTGCATGTGAAAGCACAATACCAAATTTACTGTTGGTAGTAGGCATTTTGCATCATGTCAAATCTAGGTAAGGCATGTTATGCTCATTATTTGTCATTTTGATTTTAGCTAAAGTAATATTTTTGATGATGTTTATAAATCTAAAAAGCTTTTTTTCGGAATTCACAAAAGACAATTTCAGACATTTGATAGATTTTTGCGTTTTTACACTTTTGATTTTCATTACATTGATGGTTAGAAACCAACTTCTCTTAGTGAATAAAAAAACTGCATTGTTGATTTTAACATTCAGGTGTAATTGTTGTTAGTAGATAATAATACTGTGCATCATGCACTCTAACATTTTTTCTGCAAACGCTTAGAATAACACTTTAACAACTTTAACCAATTCTACCATATGTATGTTATTTATTTAATAAAATATTTATTTTATGTATTATTGTTTAATTGAAGGTCATCACCTCATGTATGTTTATAAGTACATTGTTCGTCTCACACAATTCATGTTTGTTTTTATCTGTATTTGTTATGTGTTCAACGTTATTTATTTTGAAAAAAAATAAATTTTAGTCAATGATATTTTGTGAATGAATTAGATAACAACCATTTCGAGCTGTAAAGGGTCAATACAACTCAAATTATGTTCTTGTATTGAATGAATTAAATTTGAAGTTGTTTTTGGAAAGGAGTTACCCGGTATTTGGTCCATTTAATTGAATTGGTTTACTTGGTTTGATGTGCACCTTTCTAAATCATCTTGAAACGTATTATCATTAGGAATACATATTTATGAGTAATTTACTAGACACCATTAATAGTCCATTATTGCACCTACCTCTTTCAAATTCAAGTCTACAGAGACATTAATGTTTTGTTGCCAAAGGTTTTTGTATTTTATCGTTCATTCTGACAGCATGGCCAAAATCAAATTAGGGGTATTATGTGTAACACAAGAAAATTTTACATTTTATGTGGTCAAACATTGTATTTGTAGTAAAAATTATTTTTTTTGCGTTTAAAAAAAAGGGGAAAACATTGATACAATCATTATTTTGATAAGAATATTCATTGGTTACTTTCATTTGAAATATCAGTGTCATGTACAGTTTAGATGTTTTCAAGGGAGACAATTCTCGCAAATTAAAATTGACTTAAATGACTTTTGTCTCAAATTTGGCAAAATGACAGTTTAAAGGTTCATTGCATCAAGATTGTTGCACCTTAAATTTATTGTGTTAAGATTATTGTAGTTTCAATCAATTTGGAAACAAACGTGCAACAGTTGCTTAATGACACTTGAGAAGGAAAAGAAGTATTGCATATATTGTAAAAGATACAGATACATGTGAGAATCATACCAATTTATATCATATCAGAGTTACTATTACCATTTGATTATTATTTGATTTTGAATTACCTTGTTGTTTTGGCATGAGAAATGAGTTTTAAGCCTATAGTCAATAGAAATAAAGTAGAGTAGGCGTACCTATTTGCTATCCAGGCAGATTGCCATATAATTATATTTTCTGACATGATTTCAAATTAATTTGATTTATATTACCGGTAAAAAGTCTGTTACCATATTTATCTGTAAGAAAAAGTTTCTTTAACCTTCCACGTTTCCCTTTTAGCACAGTCTGTATAAAATGAGAGACATTATTACAGAGAGCAGGGGAAAATAATGAATAGATTTGTGGTGTAAATTTCACTGAAAGAGTTGTTTTGAGGAAACTATGTATGTCAGTGTACAAGATATAATGCAGAAAGAAGTATCTTGCAACTCGGCCGAAAGAACATCAGAATATAATTTTCAAGATATATGCAAGTTGAAGATGCATTGAAAGAGATAGCCATTAGTAGGGATATAGAGAATCTCGCCCAAGTGTCTTCTGATATCAAATATATCAACACAAGTTGATAAAAAGTAACAAATATCCGAGGCTTGCCGAGGATATTTTACTTTTATCAATGATGAGATTCTATTTATCATCCAAAATTATTTTAAAAAATTCATCAAATTAGCATGAAAAAGGTACATCTTTGAACACTGCATAGCCCTAAAACTCCTAAACCAGTGATGTCATAGCTTTGTGACGTTGTTGTGTTTATGACGTCATAGCATTGTGACCCCATTACTGACATCTTCACAACGTCACAGGCGAAACAAAAAAGTTTCTAAACTTTCCCATTCCTCCCTTAACATCATTGGCCGTAATTTCTGTGCTAGCATTTCAACCCGCTGCACTGAAGTAGAATAGTTCAATCAGAAGACAGCATGTTAAATGAACCGATTTGAAAAAATACTTTTGTACGCGTTTTACAAGGGAGAGAAACACTTTATTTGAGTGATACAGTAATGTTTGTCTTCTCTGCATTCTCGGTGCTCATCAAAAACATGAAAACAACCATGCAGACTGAAGTTTAAAATTGAATTTCACTCGGATAGTTTTCAAAAAGATCGTCTGTTAGTATTTTGAATTTGTTCCGAAATGTAAACAGCAATTTCATTGGCTATTGTTGAAAGAGCTGATAAGGGACTTAACTCGTGATCACGATAGGTGTCGCTGCTCAGGATCACCAGTTTTCTACCTAGTGATGGCAAGGTCTAAAATGAGGCGTTGCTCGATACGTTTTCACCTTGTCGTGGGAAGATGATTACTGATGATGTAAAACCCTTGTGATGTCATGAATTTTCTGATGACAGGCCATTGTTCAAAATCTACTGTCAAAGCGATATCTCCTAGAGGAGAGTGTGTTTTTGGATCGTTAATATCCTGCATTAGGAATAAACATTGTATTTTGCGAGCCTTGGCGAGCTAAATACATAGTGTTTATTCCTAATGCAGGATATTTACGATCCCAAAACACACGAGCATGATAACTTCTTTATCATACAATGTCATTTTAAATTTTATTCGACAAAAGTGCTTGATTATACCATTTTGATAGTTGACATCGTTTTTAAAGATGCGCGCATTGATATATGCAAATGAACAGTGTAATGGCTGTGACAGTGAAATGACAAAAAATAATTCCTCCTTATAAATGCCTAAAAGTGCAAGTTATTAAGTCACAACTCAAACATTTCAAAGTACTATAAAAACGATGATTTTCATATTAAAAACATTTAAACGTGCCTTTGACGGATTCGAACACACGTTCTATCACCTTCCAGTAACAAAGAGGGCGAGTCTATCTCGCAAGAGTTGCTTCCCTTCGGCTAAGTTGCAATGGCAGCTTGCTTTACAACGCGCATAAACGGAGAGCTAAACTAGAAGATAGGCTGTGCAGTCTCTAATCCAAACTTAACAAGCCTAAAGTAAAGAACACTGAAAAACAGTAAATGAAGTGTTTACACATGAATCTTGAACTGCCTTTGCTACCTGTGAGTAAAATTGTTCGGTCGGTCCATTCAACTCACGATGGCAGTGTTTTTGCACTGCTAAGTCATACATATGGCTAAAGAACCATACAGTTTTGTTGATTTTTCTTAAATTAATCTCTATGCATTGTATTATTTATATTTTCACGTCTCTCCCCGTTACCATGGCGTTCAAAATATTAACGCTTGTGACGTCATCGGAATTTTCAAAAGAAGTTCCGACCTTGACCTTTGAAATTTGCATCTCTATCCGTATATGACCCCAACGGATATCGAAAATATCCCTTGGCTTTATTATGCCGAGAACACTATCCATTGTATGATAAATCAAAATACTGGTACCTCATGATATGATACATATTATACAAGAATAATCTGAGTAACCAACATTTAAACATGAAAATAAGCCAACTTCTTCATGAAAAAGTCATATAATGCTATTAAGGCTATCTTAGCGAGGATTATAACAAACCCTGGATTTCTTGATTCAATATTCAAAAAAATTTGTATCATGTACCAAATCGTGAACTGTACAACAACGATGCATCAGTGTATCGTGACACTCCTACATATTCGGTATGATTCATAGGCTTCTACAATAGAACTATTTACCTATACTGTTGTATTCTAAATTACAAGTATAGCAAATATCAGCTGTTAAGATCGGGTCAAAATTTTAATTAATATCGTAGCTAACTATCCTGAGACCTTACATGTATTTGCTTTTCCAAAACTCTGTTGTCATCCCTGAAACTATGACTATACAAAATTGCCTTAAAGCTTACCTGGCAGATATCTTAGCGAGGATTATAACAAACTCTGGATTTCTTGATTCAATATTCAAAAAAAATTGTATCATGTACCAAATCGTGAACTGTACAACAACGATGCATCAGTGTATCGTGACACTCCTACATATTCGGTATGATTCATAGGCTTCTACAATAGAACTATTTACCTATACTGTTGTATTCTAAATTACAAGTATAGCAAATATCAGCTGTTAAGATCGGGTCAAAATTTTAATTAATATCGTAGCTAACTATCCTGAGACCTTACATGTATTTGCTTTTCCAAAACTCTGTTGTCATCCCTGAAACTATGACTATACAAAATTGCCTTAAAGCTTACCTTGCAGATATCAACATTTCAGGTAACCCACCAAGATTAGAGGGGAACGATGGTGTAGCAGAGACAGACCCGCCCCTTGATGAGTCTGACAATGTGAATGAGGACGACTTGGGAACACCTGGGGACCTAGCCCTGTTCCCGGGAACATCGCAAACCCTGGAGGAAGAGGCCGAACTATACAGCACAGACCCCACATACTTCAGCGACCCGCTAGGTACATCGGACATTGAGGCCGCACAACATGGCTTCTTCGACTCATCTAGACAGACTCTAGGTTCCTCACCCATCAGTGGATCTGACCTCTCCCCCTCGTCCTCTTTCTACTCCCGATCCCTGGGCTCAGCCTCGCCCACCCAACACCTGCCTGCTGTTGACCCTAGTGCTATCCTCTCACCGGAACACGCAGGCCGGGGTTATCCCCCTTACCCTGTTCTTCAGCCCGTTAAGAGAGGCCCCGGTCGGCCCAGGAAGGATGGTCAGTCCCCAATACCTAGGAAAAGAAGGTTTGTGTTTTTATTTCATTCTCATACATATGCTGAAATATCCATATGAGAATGTGTTTTGTTGATAATTTTTAATGAAAATTTGACAAAGCATTCAAGAAAAATCTGTTTCTGGCAATTTTTAAGTGGATGATATCCGGAGGACATGGCTATTTTGAAAACATCTTGGTATTTTACAGTGGCAAACGTTGCTATTATGAAGTTGATAATCAATGAACATACTGTATTTTTCATTAGGTATAAAGTTGCTAGTGATCAATTTTATTAAGGCCAAATAAATGATAAAGGAAACAGTCCACCATTGATTTTACTTTGATCAAATAATATCCCTGGATACCGTATTTCCTCGAATAGACGCCTCCAGCGACTATTTTTTTCAGACCCCCTTACACCCGGCGTCTATTTAATTTTTAGTAGGAAATAGAAGGTGTAGAGGGAGAATACTTCATTTACATTCAACTACGGGAGCATTAATTAATCAACTTATCACCCGGCGTGTATTCGAGACCCGGCGTGTATTTACTTAAAACAGCCATACCCTCGGCCTCTATTCGAGACCTGGCGTCTGTTCGAGGAAACACGGTATTCTTTATATCATCCAGTTGTCAATCCCAGATTAGTCACTTTGTTAATTAGTTATTGATTCCTGTAAAGTGACTATCATGATTTTTCAGTGGTCGTGCTCGAGTATTTGGAGCAGGCAGAGGATCTAGAAGCTTTTCTGGAGAAAGGGCACCGTAAGTATATTGTCATATTTACAGTTCAGTAGCTTTATATTGCTGATCTTAAACCTAAAGTTGAGGAAAATTAATGTCATTAGTTACAATGGGTCAACTCAGACAAAATATTAATCTGAAAAAATATCTCTTTATGTCAGAGTGGGAAATTTTGTACTAGGGAATATATGATCATCAGGATGCCATATAAAAAAATCCAGATTGCAATGGGTCAAGTTTCCCATAATAGTATTCGATAGATATCTAGGTATAATGAGAATGTTAGAGAGGAGAATAGTTCTGGAGAGATTCATGTTGAAGTATGGATAAATCTTACTTTCTGTATTTATAGAATATTCAACTCTTCCAAAGCCCTTAAATTGAGTTGTATTTTATCTCTACAGGAAATAATATAATGAAACATTATTTATTTTGGACATAGCCAAGATAAAGGTTTGTTCTTTTAAACCCTTATTTGTATTTTATTTCTCAACAGTCGTGCTCGAGGTACCGGAAGACGAGGAAGACCGTCATCTGTTCATAGTTTAAGTTATCGGCGAGCTTTACAGTCACAGGCAGCACAGTATTCTCCAGAAAGACTTGGTCGACCACCCTCACTTATTCGAAATATACCGTCTCAGCGAATGGATACCTTAGAGGGTGGGGATGAAGCGAGGCTGCTTGGCACTTCGCTACCAGGTAGGCACACAGTCCAATGCCATGTTCCAATATTCAAAATTTTAATTTCAGATGACCTTTTAATTTGCCAAGCATGATTCTAGTTTTGTAAAAAGAAATGTATTGATTGTTATTAAGTGTCTTGGATAGAGTTTCTAGATTAAGTTAATTGCGATACCTAACCCTTACACCTCTACAAGCAAGAAATCGGGCTCAAAAATTTATTTGTTACTGTTTTCTAAGAAGTGACAGGTCTAATCTGATGTGCTGTAACATATATGTTATTGAATTGCTATATGTTCTCTTTATCATAGACTTTAGATTTCTTATCATGCACAACAAAATTTGATTTTATGCAAAGAATAGAGGAAATAGACGTTGAATTGAGTTATATTGTTATATAGAATGTGTAGATATGTGTTGAATCTTGATATTTTCATAAGTTCTCAATTCTATTTCTTAATTTCTGGCCATTGTTTTTCAGTGAATCTCGAAGCTAGGCTATCTGAGGGGCCAAGTACAAGCATTGAGGAGCCTGTTGAACAGGGGTGAGTTGTTTCAGTTAACTTTCACTAGCCTTACAGTATACATTTTCCATTTCTCATCAGGCTCTGGTTACTGTAAAGTAATTGCAAAGTGTGAAATGAAGCTAATTTGCAAACAGGGCTTAAAATGTGCAAGCCTTAGGCCACTTTCTTGTCAAATTTTACCTTTGACTTATCTGAAAAGTCATTGACATTCCTGTTATTCTTATGAGTTAGGCATCATATTGGTTTGAATTTGGGCAAGGTTTAATGAGAAAAGCTGTCCACAACTTACTAATTTTGAAAAGAATTTTTCAAAATTCAGAGTTGAAATTTTGAAAAATGCATGATAAGTTTTTATCTCAATTTCCAAATTTTATGGTCAAAATTATGACATGATGTGTTTTGTTAGTTCAGGTTTGGGTTTATGATTAACGTACGTTTTATATAGAAACATGAATTAGAAGGAAAGTTTAGTCTATTGGGAGGCTTGCCCTGGTTCTATTCAAAATATTAATTTTCAGACCGACCCATTTGTGCGCATTTTGTGGATGTGGAGAGAGGAGTTTGCTTGGCCAAGGAGAAATCAATCGCTATGAACCAACACCAGGGTTCAACCCCTTTAAGCGAGTGCTACAGAAACTGCGGAAAGGCAGCGGGGAACTTGATGAGAAGGGAAGAGAAAAGAGTAGCAAGCCATTAACATGGAGAAGAAGAAGAGGGCCTCCGAAAGAGGGGAGGTGAGTTGCAGATGATGTTATGTGCTTTGTGTAGATATTACAATATTAATGGGGAGATGTATAGCCTCCTTTTATAACAAGACAGACTAGGAGAGAAAGTATGGTTAGTGTCAGTCTGAATGTGTTGCTATCATCAGTGATCAATCTATAGATTTATCTTGCCGAGTCCAGATACTCGCTACTACAAATACCCAGCAGATTGAAACGAGTTCTCCAATACTCAAGCTTATAGTACCCCTTATAAAACTTTGCTTACGAGGACTCGCAGCTTATGGTTTATAGGTCCTTTCTAATTTATGAGAGCATTTGAAGCAGGACTCGGGGTTAAATTTATCCCTGTTATAGAAAATTAAGATTCCATCATTGACTACCTTGTTCTGTTCGATCTCTCCCAACAGCTGTTTAAATTCCCATTAAGTTGAAAAACATAAGAAATAATATAATGAATTCAGATTTCCATGGTATTTATTCACTTCTTTATGAGAGAGAAAAACATTTTATTCCATTTCCATAAAATATCTTCATTTGATAAATTGTGTATGAAGTTGAAGAATGGTTTCTTGTAAACTTTTACAAATCTTCATAAGCAATACTTTTACTTCTAAAAGACAAATGAAACAAACTAATTTTCATGATCTTCATTTATTTTGATATGAGAAGGGCAAGAATTGTTCAAAAATGCATTACACTTCCAAATGAACAGATTCCATCCATTGCTTATGAATATCTTCAAGATGATATCCTCGTCACTTTCCACTTAATTGCATCATATCCTTCCTATAATATTAGCGCGTTTGGCTTCGGATCAAGAGGTCCGTGGTTCGAATCCCGCCAGGGGCTCGGCAACTTTGTCTGCAGTAGAGAACTGTTCTACACGCAGTAAGGTTTGGGTGCAATGCTACACTGAATTCCAGCGTAGTACCACCCATGGTTCGCTAGTTCCAGCCGAAGCTCGCAGGTTTCGCAATACTTAGCCACAATGGTGTTGCAGGCTTTCTCCCTACAATAATATTAGCAGCCACGATATACCGGTAAGTGAAATACTCTTGAAAGCGGCGTTAAACCCCACATCACCTCACCTCACCTTCCTATAATAATATCCTTTACTCATTCATTAGAGAGAGAAGTCGTTCTCCCCGTCAGTCGTCCCTGGAAGAAGAAGGTCTGATCAGCCAGACAAGTGACGAGCTTAGTCAGGTTGGCTTTGCAGAAGATGTGGAGATCACACATGTTTTTGAAGCATCGGGTGAGTTCATCTGTTGGACATTTTGAGATTGGTGTTAAACCCAAGATCACCTCACCTCATCTCTGTGATTAAAATTTTATGTGATTGTGTGATTTGATGGACAAACTATTTCTTTCATCGAGATATGAACTTTTTTTAATGAAATCTGTATAAGAGTGATTTTCATGATTTCGCTAATTTGATTTCAAGGATTTTGAATCTACTACTGGCGGCAATATTGACAAATCAGCGTTAAGCAATCACTCACTCACTGTTTTCATTTGTGAAACTTGCAGGTTTAAATCATATATTCACAAAAGCATAGGAAATGTTAAGTGTCCACTCATGTTAGAATATCATTTGTAAGTGATATTCTAACATGAGAATAAGGATTATCCAGTTTGTGCGCAGTTTACTTGAAAGCGTTTGTTAGTTACATAGGTCCCTCTTTAGTGACACTGTTGAAGCTTATATATCCACTGATCGCTGTAGGCTAAAAATGCCTAAGCGACTTTCATCACCTTTTGTAGCATTTATCTGATGTTGCTTGACGCTCATCATCATTGTCCACATTACAGGCCATGTGTGGGCTCATGACTGCTGCGCAGTTTGGTCGGAGGGAGTGTCGCCCACAGAGGATCATCTCCAGTTTGTTGATCGAGCTGTCATTTCAGGCTTATCTCAGGTATGTCACCTTTGTAATAATCAGAGTCAGACTCAGATCTAGCAAGAAATTTAAACTGAAAAATGTTGTGAATTTTTTCTAAGTGTGACCTCAAAAGAAAAAACATTGACATCAGAAAATTAAGGAATTCTAGAAATAATGTGATGATTTTTAATTGGAAGTTTATTTAACTTTTCCTTCCAGAAATGCTCCCACTGTCGACGGTATGGAGCGACCATCAGTTGTCGTGGACCTCGATGTCAGAAGCGCTTTCACTTCCCTTGTGCTTCTGCAGGGGGATGCTTTCAGGTACGTCAACTGACATCTTGCGGGCTTCATGCTCAAAATATTACTCTGATCTGTGTCTGTTTTTACCCCCCAATCAAACAACACATTCAATCAAACATGAGGAACTTGACAATGGCGTAACATAAGCATTTACTCATTAAAAAGAACTAGATGCGGTTTGTCATTAAAAGTGAAACAAAATTACTTGCATGCATTATTCACACAATCAGTATATCAAAATATATGCTAAAACTGATTATTCAACTTCAGTCGGGCCGGGGGGATAAGCCATCACTCCTGATGGCTCTTGTTGTAATAATTTATGGTTTATAAATTTGTGTTTTTGTTGCAGGAAATGAAAAGCAAATCCCTGCTTTGTAATGACCATCTTGATCAAGCAGAAACCTTAGGTGAGTTAAAACTTCTATGTGTAGATAGTGTATGGTTCTTACATTACTTGAAAACCATGCAGTGATTAGGAGTCTCTTTTGATCAAATATTTTGTGGTTTTCACCTCTCTAAGCATAGATATATGGTGATTTTGGGTTTTATGAGAATGTTTTATTCAATGCAAGCCACCTCAGAGTGACAAGGGATTTCAGGCAGCGTTTATCAGGGATAGGGAAAGACATCTTTGACTATGGGCCATTTTCAAGCTTTTGAGTCATTTCCTAAATTTTAAATGGGCCATTGCCTTTATATAAATACTTTGACACTTTACATTCTGATTGACTGTTTCTAAGACTCATGTTGATCCTATGCTACAGGTGGTATGGAGTCTCTCTGTGTTCAGTGTGGAACTACAGGAAATGTTGCAGAGCAGCTCTTCTGTACGACGTGCGGCCATCATTACCATGGCAACTGTCTCTGTCCCCCGGTTGAAGTTAAACCCACTGTGAGGGCGGGCTGGCAGTGTCCTAACTGTAAAATTTGTCAAACTTGCAGGTTTGTGATTTGTGCATTCAATAATGGAAGTGAATCTAGAGTATGAAGAGGCAATTCTTTGAACTATGTTGGGAAATATTTTGTGTTGCTTTATGATGAAATGTAATATGATCTTCATAAATACAGTACTTTTCCTGTTTCTTAATATATTTGCAGTTTATTTTGTAATCTATGACTTTACCAATATTTTATTCATTGAACAGCAGTTCTGGTAAAACTAAATTCCTTTTTTTTTTACAACTAGGGTAATCTTACAGAGATGTGCCTGTATTTTAATCATTCTTGCACTGGTGCCACTAAATGTACCTGATTAATTTCTAGGCATCCTGGCGATGACTGCAAGATGTTAGTGTGTGATCTCTGTGATAAAGGCTACCACACTTTCTGTCTCAAACCGGCCATGACAACCATTCCCAAAAATGGTTGGAAGTGCAAGGTAAGTTAAAAATAAAAAATCACATCATTCTGCTTTCTACTTTGGTCTGCAAATGTGATCATATTTATATATTTTAGATGCCATTGTTAAGAATTATAAAAATTTGGTTGAATTTTGTCAAGGTGTTGATGCTACATTCAGTCCTAATCCTCGGCTTAAAGATCCAATAAATGTGATGTTAAAGATGAAGGATCTCTTTTTCAAAACAGAACTCTTGATAATCTTTTGCAATAGTAGTTTCTTGTTTCTTGTGTTTTCTGTCGTCTTAGTAAGTCCAAGTTTATTTGTCAAAAGTTTTTTATGCAAATAGTTAATTTCTAATAACATTAGCAAATGTATATTTCCTGCCATCTAAGGAAGTCTAAGGTTTAATCAAATAAATATCTTGTCAAGACTTTTGCTGCGAATATTTTGCAATAAAAATTAACATAAGTAATATATATTATATATATATATAAATAATATATATAATTTTGTAGCAAATTTTCGTTATCCCTTCTCTGCAGAACTGTCGAATGTGCACAGACTGTGGAGCGCGGACACCGGGTAATGGTCCGAGTTCACGCTGGCATCTCAACTACTCTGTGTGTGATAGTTGTTACCAGCAGAGGAACAAGGGATTGTGTTGTCCGCTCTGTGGCAAGGCTTACAGGCATTTTGATAATAAACAAATGGTGCAGTGCAATTCTTGTAAGAAGTAAGTGAAATCACATGTTTTTCTTCTTAAAATGTTTATTCTGAAATTTACAAATTTTTGTGATAAAGGACAAATGATAGTAACATATGGTTGTTTAATATGTGCCTACTATTATGAATTCAAACATTTCTGGGCTGGTATTGTTTCTTGAGAACCACAAATCATGGGTGTAACAATATGTGTAACTCAGTTTATTCATTTAGATGCGAACTCTTATTCATCCCATATTTTGTAGCAATTATTTTTTGTCACAGCTATGTCTTGTATATAATATATGCTTGTTATGTTACAGGTATGTCCATAGTGATTGCGATTCCTCAATAGACTCAACACTCTTGACGAGATTAAAAGATACAGGTCAAACAGATTATATCTGCACTGTGTGTCGAGCACAGGAAGATGTGAGTGTCTTTCTGTTTGTTATTAATCATTACAGCAATAAGAACTTCCAGTCTATCCAATCTTCAGCCCGAACCTTTCTCTTATCACAAATATTTCCTATTGATAAGATGTTTGGATTTCTGATGAATAATCACCAATAATGGATCCCACATGTAACTTTACCACCATTAATTCATGTCTTCAAAAGACATTTTTTTCCTTGAGAAGTTAAGATAGTCTATGTGATTAACTTCATTATCATACAAAGTCAGTACATCAGATAAATTACTTAGTTGTTTTTTTTGTTCTTATTTTAAAAGTTTTGTTGTTTGTTTTTCAGACTGACATAGACTTATTGCCTATTCCACCATCATTGACAACTGAGGAGTCTTTGGAGGGGTATCCGTCAAGAGGTATGATTGTCATTGAATGAAATAACATTTTGGTTCCCTACTGATTAAATTTTACTTCTAAAAATATGACTTTCTTCTCAATCTTTGATATTTGTAACAGAAATTTATGGCACTATATGAATGCTAGATATGTGAGATATCTTTCAATCTTTGATTTATATACTCACTGAAAGCATCTCACTATTTAATATCAATCATCAAAATCTATTCATTCTGAAATATTGCAGTCTTAGGATGTGCTACTGTTAAACTTTCGTAAAAAAAAAACCCCATAAATTTGTTTGGCCATTTTTCCTTAATTGACTAGGAAAACAATACATATCATGGTAAGAGTTTGAATTGAACTTACATGATTTGGCTATCACTTGAACTTGACATGATGTGTTGTATATTTTTTCAGACACTGATTATGGAATGAAAGATGATCAATATATGCATGACACGTCCTTGACAGCAGCAAGTTCACAGGAGTCTTTATATTATGAAGACTCAAGTTCCAGTATGGATGTGGAACTGGGGATAAGTGAGAAGGTAATACCTTTTATATATCTATTCCATATATGGGTGGAATTCAAAATTGGTAGGATTTTCAATTTCTCATAATGGTCAAAATAAACTCCTCAAAAAGGATTATTTTTTATTCAAATAAATTGGCAAACACTTGATTATGAGAAAATACAAACCGTCAGGCTCAAGTGTACCAATTAAAATTTTAGTGGAAACATAATTAATTAAACTGAAGGAAAATGTCCTGACCGTTACCGTTTCTTAATCAGAAAAAAGAATTTTAACTAAAATTTAGAAAAATCTTTCAACGATGGCATTTACATCTTTTACATTGTATAAATGACACTTGAAGGTAAAAACTGTTCTTAATAATCTTTAAAGTCCTTTTTTTGTATCTTTTCATTGTTTAACACAATTTAAAAGCATTTTTCTCAGAAACTTTTGTGTTTATAGTTTTCAATAGGTGAAATTATCTCAAATAAGCATCTGCTGCTAATCCGCGAACACGTTTAGATGACATCTACTTAAAGAAGAGAGCTTCGTGTATTATCATGAATTAATTAGAGAAGTCAATTAGCTCCAGTAACGGCTGGGACAGAACTGGTAACGGTCGGGACATGTATGGTAACGGGCTGGACATAAGTCTTCTTCAATTCAATTCACTATAGAGACATAACATGAAAGATAAAAATAAATATTCTTTAACCTTTATTGTTAACTCTATTTTGAACAAAAAGTGAAATGTGAATTAGAAATGGTAAATTTTAGATTGTATTGCATATTTCATTCACTGCCATGGTAACGGTATGGACATTTGTTATGAAATCAACAACAAAACTTAAAAATAAATTTGTATTTTTAATATTAACAGATTATAGCTTGTAAAGAATACAAATACACATTGTCTTGATTTTGACACCTAATTATTATTGAAAGAAAAAGTGTTTTTGGCAATCAAGTAAATGAGGGGTAACGGTCAGGACATTTTTGGTAACGGTCAGGACATCTGTGTAAAAACAAAGTTTTTTTTCCATTGTATAACTTGTAAAGAATAGAATTCTGAAAGATACTGCAACAACTATCAAACTGCACACTGTGACAAATGATTAAGCTACACAGGCAAGTGCATTTATTGCTGATATTGTTCCATACAGTTTGCACATTTTGTCCAAACCGTTACCATAGTTTTCTTTGTCAATTATCTCATAAAAAATTAAGACATCTATCAGAAATATATGTAGTGGTTTCTGCTATTAATATTCAATAGATAACTAAAAATTCACTAACTAACCTCAGAAAATATTCTTCAAAAAGTAAATTTATTTGACATATGTCCATACCGTTACTATTTATTTGTCCTGACCGTTACTTCAAAACTTTTATTTTAAAACCATTTCATTAAAACTACTCTGAACAGTAAACTCCCAAGCCTAAACAATTTATGATCTTAAAATAATTTCATTATTAATATTTCTTAAAATATTTATGAATAACTTAGTTAGTTTCTCCAAATAAAAATGGGTTTGTCCTGACCGTTACCAGAACTGTCCTGACCGTTACTTTGTAAAAAGGTAACGGTCAGGACCGGTAATGGTCAGGACAATTTGTAAATAATTTAAAATAACACAATAAATGATCCCTTAAAGATGTCAAAGGACATGCCTTCCACATCTTCCAGTTCTGAGCAACAAAGCTCATTATTATTGAGACAAAGGGAGAATACAAATGCACAAAATCCAACGGTAACGGTCTGGACATTTAAGGGTGACACATCATATTTATACCTGCTTGTTGGTGTCATATTTCTGCAAAATGTACCGAATCCTTTTATTTCACTAACTGTCATATGCAAAGAGCATTTGTCAATCAGACACAGCAAATAAAATTCCAATCCAGTTCCAGGGGGAAATTATTGAAGGAAATATCTACATGGTAACGGTCAGGACACAAAATCTTAGGACAGGCATGTTTCAATTTGTAGAATTTTTATTTTTGAAATCAATACAAAATTAAATGCAGTTTGTACATGCATGATGAATGGTTATAAGAATAAAATATATTTTTTTGTTTGGTTATGTTTATTTGTATGATATTTTGGCAAAGTTGTATGAGGACCGTCACCTCAGGACAGAGTAAATATGCCAAATTTGACCCTAAAATGTTATTAAATTAAACATTTTAAATGGAAAAATTAATGGTTGATCACGAAAATGTACTTGTCAATGGCTAAATATATTTTCTAGAACAAAAAAACCCTAAAAGACACACTATGTTTTTTAAAAATTGGACTGGACAGAAAAACCTACCAATTTTGAATTCCACCCATATACACAAAAGACAAAAGAACTATTTCTGATAAAAAAAATTCTTTATTTTGAAAGTACATGATTCAGTTTATCTCCATCATCCTGTGCATTGCTAGGAATAACAGGGAAATTTAAATCTCCGAAAATTGGAATGTAAAAGTTGCAACACTTGCCAGCAATGTGAATTTGTACAATAACATCATTTTGGACAAGAACAAAAACAAAAGTTATCTTTGAGATAAGTGAACAAGTAATGAAATTGTGTATGTTGCAGCCGGTATCCCAGTTGACGAGTCCCTCTGGCCTGGCGTCCTATATGCAAGCTAAAGCAGAAATGCTGGAGAGTCACAGAGGGAAGCTGCCTGTCGGACGGAAGAGGATCGGTGCAGGGAGACCAAGAGTAGGTTTCTTCAACTTTATGCAAGTCATTTGTTTCCATTTAAGGTCGTCTAACTTCATCCTGCCGTCATATACAAAATAATTCCTATTCAGAATTACCATCATTGAAAAGTATATTTCCTTTGTAAGTAAAGAAGACTTTTATTGCAAATTTTATGAGCAGGTATTATTCACAATGAGCAGGTATTAGTCGCCATTAGCAGGTATTAGTACCTGGAGGCAGGCACTTTTGTATATCATCCAATATATCATATATCAATTAATGTCTTACCATTGTAAAAGAAATTCAAACAATGTAGCATGTTGTATTTGTTTGAGGAATGAAAACATTCCCATTGTGACTCCTTTGGTTGTTATGTTGTTATGAGATATTAAAGTTTAAGTTTTATTCCAGACAAGACCTCTAGTACCAGAAAAGAAACGAGAAAAGAGGCGAGGACCGAAGGTGAAAATTAAAACAGGACAACTTGGATCAATTGGACAGGTAAAGCAAGAAATAGGCTATTTCAAAACGCTGTATATATATGTAACACTTATCAGATTTTTTATTTAACTGTCGAAATAGAAGTTGTTTTTATTAAATTTTAACAGAAATTAATGGCATTTGGCAGCTGAAAAGGAAGAAGATCAAATTTCTACATTGAATTTGCTATAGGTTTATGCAGCTGATCTATCTGTTCCATTTTGTACAAGAGTCTTAATAAGAGTTGTATTTAAACTGTAGGGAAGCAGTCGAGTAGAAACAGATTCGTCAAAGGATGACAGCGGGGACGATCATCCCGCCACAATCGTGTTGACAAGTTCCAAGGATAACTATGTACTTGACCAGGTGAGATATTGTAGCATTATGATTTTAGATTTCATATTGCATTTATTTCAGTTTTGTTTAAATTTGACCTTGTTCTGAGAACTGACGGGTGTTTATAGGCCGTTCTTAAGAGGAAACAAATTTGAATCTAAAAATGTATTCCTTGGAATGTGGTTGAATATATCAAACTTGGTTTGATAAATACAATGAGTGAATAATATATATATATATATATCTTATTTTCTTTTCATTAAGTATATTAAGTAGCATGTCTTTAATCTATTGTAATCTGTCCCATTCATGTATTTGTGTCCAATTGCAGGATATCTGTAAGAGTTGTGGAGCATTTGGGAAAGACGATGAAGGACGACTGATCAGTTGTACTCAGTGTGGACAGAGCTACCATCCGTATTGTGCTAATGTGAAGGTATGTTCTTTTGTCTTTACTAATGCATGCATTTTCTTCACTAAGTATACTCTGAAATTATTCTGAGCTCAGAAATTGTTGTGAATTTGTACATATGAGTGTTCTAATAATTAAATCTGGAATGGTAGATGCAAAAAGATGAGATGGTTAGCTGCTGGTATCATCATAGATGGCAGCGTTGCCTGCCTCTAAGGTATTTGTTTTGAAAAGTACAAGAATTATTACTATTGCTGATTTTGGGAGACCTATTCTTTAAAGACAAAGCTCAGTGATGAAATAGATTTAAAAAAATTAAGCTTTTGAAAAGTTGGTTTCATTGGTTTTGAATTGTATAATAGTTTTCTAAAAATCATTCACGACATTTCAAAACTCCTCAATATCAATGAATCAGAGTCTGATGATTATAGTATCTCAACTAGGTTATGAGTATGGTATTGCTATGTTTTAGGTAACAAAGGTTATCCTCCAGAAGGGATGGAGATGTCTCGACTGTACTGTATGTGAGGGCTGCGGCAGCCCCAAGGATGAGGGGAGACTACTCTTGTGTGATGATTGTGATATCAGCTATCATACCTACTGCTTAGACCCACCTCTGGAACATGTACCCAAAGGAACATGGAAATGCAAATGGTATGTAATGGAATTGTGGACTTCAACATCTATGAGCAAAATTATGTAAATATTTAACTTTAATCTTATTCATTGTTGTTATTACAGGGGATCCTGAGGAAAGTTACCCAGTTTAGTTGTTTTTCTCTAGTTGTTTGTTTAGAGAAGTGGGATACCTTTATCAGTGTAAGGAGCCCCATCCGTTCAGAAGGTGTCCCTCATCCGATCTCCTAGGATCAACACAGAGTTCTGTAAAGTAATGTCACTATTTGCAGGTGTGTGTGTTGTCAACATTGTGGCTCAACATCGCCCGGGTTCTGCTGCACGTGGCAGAACAACTACAACCAGTGCGGGCCGTGCTACAGCAAGCAGATGTGTCCGGTGTGTCGCATCCGGTACAGGGAGGAGGAGCTTATCATTCAGTGTGTGCAGTGTGACAGGTCAGTCTATAGGTCACAGGGCCACACCTTTTTACTGACATAGTTCCAATATGAGCACATTTACACATAAAAGTTTAAGTAGAAACAGTTATTTCATGAGTAAAATGTTTTGTTGCCCTAATTTCCTAAGAAGCCATTAAGATATTACTGGAGAAAAAGTGGTAAGAGGTTGTGCAAAAGTCAGTCATTGATAATCACTGACATCAAACCATTCACCTGCTGGTTTGAGACTAGGCTGATCCAATATTATCTTTTAATGATTGACCATTTATCCCTTACAAACAAGATATCAGGCTTTGTAAGATTTAAGATTTAAAGAGTTTGTATGGTCTTGTATTTGTGAAATATTCTGCAATGATTGTTGACCAGGTGGCTGCATGCATTCTGTGATGGTATCAAGTGTGAAGACGATGCTGAACGGGCTGCAGATTATGGGTATCACTGTCTCTACTGTAGACCAAAGACTGGTCATCCAGGCCCTTGTAAGTTGAAATTAGTTTTCATACTACTTTTCATTGAAACAAACATGGAAACATGAACTTAGACCATATTGATACAAGTATTTCTATGACACCTTTCTATTCCGTATGTACCTTCCATAGACAAATAAGGCAACTAGTGGCTAAAAGGTGCCCAGGTTCACTCCCTCCTTTTCATAAAGTAAGGTTTTGTTGTACAATCCAATCGTAAGCTAATTCATACATAATTTATCCAGCCAATGATTGTGATGAAGGACTACCTTAATATGTTTCTTTCACCCGTACAGGCCTATGAAAAGACCTGTAAATGTATTTGGGTTACGTTCCCGTAAGGGCTTTGTTCAGTTGTTTGGATATTTGTTGTCTCTATTTCAGTACCTCCGCCTCCTCCCCCTCCCCCGCCTCCTGAAGAGAAGGAACTGAAGCCTCTCAGTCCGCCAATGTTGTCTGTACTGAAAGAACCAGGTACTGTCCCCTTCTAATGCAAAGATGTTAACATTTTTCAATAGGAAAAAATTGTTTTCCTAGGCTTTTATTATCATCATGAAACGTTAAAGGGTGTCATTTAATTATACAATACACATCAGAAATTGCATCGCCACTTAATAATACTTAAACCCTCAAAATTGCTCGGTTCATTACCAATATACTGACAAAGATAATTAGGGATATGAAAATTGGTAAATTATTATAATGACATATATAAACAACTCATTAGTACAATTTTTTTAAATCTTTTTCTATTACAGAAGTTCCGAAGCAGTTTTTGATGGACGGTGTGTACCTGTCAGCCTCAGGAATCCAGCAGATACAGAGTCTCACTGTGTCTATGCCAAAGAAGACAAGACAGCGTAGAATAGGTAAAAAGTTGGACAAAGCAATTGATCCTCATAGCAAGCATCCAAATGTAGCCCGACTGCTGTCCATGTCATCTATAGAAGGGGACGACAATATGGACAAAGGTGAACATTGAGTTGAATGCTTACTGGGGATAATGGTCATCAATTTCATATTTTCACTTTCTTAATTTGTGTGTGTTTTTTTTGTTGATATTTTATAGCCAACTTATGAACTTAAATACAGCTGCAAACCAAATGTGATAATTAATTTTTTGGCTTGCCTGCCATTGCAAAATCCAAATAATTATTCCTAGTTACTATCTTTTATCTAGGCAAGGCTGTCAAAAATGAGAAATAAAACAAAATTAGTATATCACTTTATTTTGCATCCCAAATATCCTGTATTCTTCCCTTCTCTGATATCAAGGATTGGTTTTGAGAGTTTAAGTTAGAAAACATTAGTTTCATTGAGTTTTGTTGCCAACCATAGATCCAGAGGAGTCCAAGACCCCTGAACCAATGGAAGGCATGGAGCCGCCCTTGTCCGTAGCTGCAGCTGCCTTGGAGGGCGGGGAATCTGAGGATCAAGTGAAGAAGAGACGGCAGAGGAAACAAACAGGACTAGGTAGGTGCAGTGATATGTGTGAAATATGCTAAGTAAGGTCAGTTATTCATGTAAGATAAGGATTAAGGTAGGCTGAGTGATTTTCATTCACTTCACGGTTGATGTTTTTTCAAAGTTGCCATTGTGCTATTTATCCTCATTTCCCTGACTATTAACTTGGTTAGCTAATGGATTCATGGCTTCTCGTCTTTTGTTATAACGTTTTATTTCCTGTAAACTTGCCACTCCTCATTGGCACTGGCAATGATTTTATCAAATTCAGGAAACCTTGTAACAAGATCTTTGCTCTTTCAACATCAGGTGTAGGTGGTTTTATTCCTCGTCAACGGACCCGAACCTGGAAGAGACAAACTTCAGCAACAGAAATAACACCAGAAGATGGGGCAGGGCCTTCAAGAGAAGGTAAACTTTACATAAAACGATCTTTTGATTGTTTATATCTAAGGTTCTTTCGTCTCCTCATTAGTATTTGTCTTAACCTACAAATTATGCGATGTTTAGGGAGGGAGGAATTTCTTTAGAGGAAATGGTCACTATGATTTGTCTAACCCACAATCTGTACCCGTGTCAGGTATGGAGGGAGCGGGTCTGGGGGTGGACGGGACGCCCCTGCCCCTGGAGAAGGTGAGGAAGAGGAGACGACCCAGGGCCAAGAGTCAGCTGGAAGAGAACTTCCCTGCCTATCTACAGGTCAGTGTAGTCTTCATTGAGGGAAACAAACTTGTGAAACAATGATTAGAACTTAACACATGAAGGGTCATTTCAAAGTATTTGGTGTGAAAATTTTACTATGGATATACTAGTTGCAAATTAGTTTTAAGAGTGTGTCAACTCGATGTACTTTCACAGTAATAGAGTTATAATAAAAATATTTTCTCTTGTCAAAGAGGTCAACCTTTTAACGATTTTGCTTTTGTTGGTATGCCTCCCTAACAGTAAAGTCATGTTGAGTGTTCAGAAATTAGACACATCTGAATACAGTTAAACATAGAGATTATATACCATCACAATAAAATGAAAACAAATAAACCTTATCCTCCAATTTCTACTATTAACAGGAAGCATTTTTTGGCCGGCCTCTGCTGGACACATGTAAGGACAGCAAGGAGACTCTGGCGGGAGAGTCTGATGTGGAGAAGGACAAGTCTCAATCTGACTCCCCGACCCCCGGGCCCTCCGACAAGGACGACCTCAACAGGAGCTTGAGGGATGACCTCGGTAACCAGAGTCTGGCGTCACACGGCACTGATGATGATATTCCTCTCTGTAAGTAATCTCTCAAAATCGTCTTCTTCTAGGCCTTCTCTTAGTAATTATCTAATAAATGTATTTCCTCAAATACAACCTTATTTCGGTCAGGAACAGCCCATTCAAGATCTTTTCAAGGAAATATACTTTGTATTACAAGCAAAAATTAATGGTACTCAACACTCAGGTTATTCCTCTACAAATAAATTATTTCACTCTCAAGAATGCTAGCCGGCATCTGGTTTTTTTTTTACTTTGTGAAGGACAGCTTAGTGGCTACCTAGATTTGTGTTTCTGATTCTGTAAATGTTCATGTTTCTTTCTTTCACAATGAGGGAAATAGTGGAACACATCACTGATGATGATTCTGCTGCTTATGACAATGAGAAAAGCTAATTAATGATAAAGTACATATTCCTCCCTGAAAGTGCTTCACTCTGATATTCTCCTTATGTACCAAGCTTGTGTCTTTCAATTTTAATAAACTTCTTAAAATTTGTGATTTTGGCCATAGTGGGCTCTAAAATATAACACTTACATGATTATTTAAAGAACAAAACAGATGTGACATGCATCTGGTTCAGTAGCTGTTCATTTCATCCCAGGAAAACATAGCTGAATGGTTGTTGCAATTGTGCAACATTTAGCATGTTAAGAGCATAACCAATATGCAAGAAAAATGTTCTTAAAAGCAGTGTTAACCTTGCTTTGATGAGAAATCTATTTTGATTGTTGAAGTTGTTTGAGTAATTTTCATGTGTAACTTTTACAGATGAGGGTGATTTAAAAGACATCCTACCTCCAGATCTTAGTGATCTGCCACACGATGAAGACATTCTCAATATACTGGAAACTGAAGACAGTAAGTCTCGTTTACAATTTCAAGTCTCAATTATGTTAAGCAATGTATTTATCAATGATAAAAAGTAACACAATGGTCAGCTTATTTCTGTGGCAGGAGAAAGTGAAGGATATTAACCAATTTGAATTGTTTAAATCAGTTTCTTATGTCATGAAATATTGCCACGTGCAGGTCTGCCAATTGGGTCAGGGTCTGAGTCCGGAGTTGACGGGGGAGACGCATCGAGGAAGTCTCTTGACAACTTGGACAGCATGCTGGATGACAAACTAGACAGCATGCTAACTGATGGTAGGTTCACCTCTTTGTATTAAGGTCCATTTCGTGTTCAGTGAATAATCTCTGACAATGATAACAAGAAGGTTTGGAAGTTGTGGATTTATAGGAGGGATGATGTATGGAGTTTAAAATTGTTATGATATCTAGTTGTGTTTCATGGCTTGTAATCTCCTGCAAAATTAGTTGAAAACGATGGTGATTCACCCCAAACAACTTGATGAAAGAAGGAGGGAGTACTGTCTAAACACGGCTATCACACGGGAATACAATATAACGTTTAATGTAAAGACCCCTTTATCACACAAGCCAACTTGTGATCAAATTATTCCTAATTTTTTGAACGCTCATCATTGCATGTTGAAGGATAAATAGCAGGATGGATGGATGGTTGATTTGGCGCTTGACTGACAGTGAGATACATTGTTGACGGCTTGATTGACTTGTGAATCTCCGATTTAGATGATTGTGTGATGAGATAATTAGATTGTTGGCGGGTGATAGTGAACAGAAAAATTATTTAGTTGTTTAATTGATAATCTGAAACAATTTGTGTTCATTTATGTTATTGAGAGGAACATTTTGATGTTGTATTTCAGTAGTAGTGCCAACCCTGACCCAGATAGATCCCAAGTCTGTGGAGGACGTCTTCTCAGGCATCATGCAGGAAGGCAGACCCGTCACAGGAGGTGAGGATATATTGGCACTGCATTATTTCCTAGGTGAAAGCTTCAAGCACTGAAACCATATTCCAAAGATCAAGAAATTTAATTTGTTTTGTCTTTTGTTGTCATTTTGATGTTAAAACTTAATTGCATAACTTAAGATTTTATTGTCATCTTCATGAATGATCAAATTATTCCTAATTTGGTTTTGAACGCTTAGAACATGCCTAAACGTACAATCTCCTTACACTTATGTCTTGACTTTCCATGCTTAAAATTTCCAATTGATATCTCAACTACAAATTCAATTTGAAGTTCCAGCGGACAGCCAGTTCCCTGTGAGCCAGCAGCCTATCCCCGGGCACCCCCTCCATCACCTCACCCAGCAGATGCAGATGAGGCAGGGTGCAGGCCCCCCACAGTCGTCCATCCCCCTGCCTGGTCCTAGTCACCTCATCAACACTAGTCAGGTGCCCCCTCTACAGATGCCCCACGAACCCAGCCTCGTGTTGCCCCCAATACAGTCACCCACGGGGCCCGTGCCAGACCCCAACATGTCTCAGCAGGTCCCTGGT
This sequence comes from Steromphala cineraria, assembly GCA_916613615.1. Classification (NCBI taxonomy): domain Eukaryota; kingdom Metazoa; phylum Mollusca; class Gastropoda; order Trochida; family Trochidae; genus Steromphala; species Steromphala cineraria. The sequence goes on from OU744729.1 coordinate 57,116,488, forward strand.
ATGGGTACATACGGCATGGGTCATCCACCCTTTGGAGCAGGGTACGTGATGTTTGGGAGGAGTGCACCCTATAGGGTCACATCTATTTAAATAATGCTTTTGGATCAAAGCATATGTGTCCAAAGCAAGATATCCTACCTCATGTAATCAGGGACTCTTTGGGACAAGCTTAATTCATTATAGAAAAAGCCAAAAAATTAATCAGTCTGACTTATATTTTGGTCAGTCTTATAAAAAAAAGAAACTTAACCAGAATTATCAGCGCTTTTGTGCTGGCTTACATGCAAATGTTTGACAACATTTTTTTGTACTTTAATCTTAATTGAATGCTTCATAAACTAAAACTCTTTTTTTTGCAGCCCTCCACAAGTGAGCCCCAATTACAATGCAGGCCCAAACCCTGCCTGGGCACTGGGACAGGATGACGACCAACAGGAGCCGTCAAGTCGCCGCAATCTCCTGAAGTGGGGTGGAGACGAGGCACTGGGGCTCAACGCTACTATATCAGCTGTGCTTTATGCCAACACAAATCATCCAAACCTCAAAACAGATTATCCAGATTGGTCTGAGAGATCAAAACAAATTGCCAAATTGTGGAAGAAGCTGACACCTGATGAAAAAGCTCCTTTCTTGGTAAGTTTGTGTTGTAAGGCAACATTTGTTATATGCTTTACAAAATAATTCAAGAATTACCACATATTTCCACATTGAGATATATGCTGCTGTTCAGGAAATGAGTGAGTGCGCTGCTGTGGCAGGATTGCAACCATTGTTCAGCAGTGTTCATACTGTGATCTGTATTCTTTTATATTTCTATGTTGGAGCGGTCCTTGGCTTTGTAAAGTCTGTAGTTTCAATCGGCTCTGAATTGTTTTTAACTGAAAGGAAGGTTTTCTTAATACTGTTTGCAATAAGTGCAAGTGTAACTCTAACGCAACTGCTAAACAATAGTTCACTTTGATGAATCATCTGAAATTTTGATTTTAAGTTAATAATTTTAACCTAATTACTCATGATGAGGTCATTTTGTGAAATAGAGGGAGTAGAGACCTGTTGAGGCCCCAGAAAAAACAAGAATCTCAGATTTTGACAATTTGTTAAGTGCCAAAACAAATCCAATCGTAAGACAAGTTGACGAGTCAGTATCTCAGGTCAGTTTCACAAATTTCTGTTACCAAACTGATTCCTCACTGGATGCAAGGGTCAGTGCACAGATATCTTTTTTGATCACATTATTCAAACTGAACATAATTCCTAATGTGTACTTGTTATTTTCCATTCAGTCAAAAGCAAGAAAAAATCGAACAAGCAGTCGTGTCCAGAAAGCTCAAAAGGTCAGTTGTTTTCAAATATCTTGATAAAATGGCCACTTTTATAACATCTTGTAAGTTTTTTTAATTTAGTCAAGTTAACTTCCTATTTCATCGATATGTCTGTCTCATTTTAATTTTTTTGCATCATTATTTTATGTTGTTTTTGTTTTGTTATGTTTTGTTTGTATTTTTTTGTTCATTTTGTCTTAGCAAAGTAACTGTTGAAGTTATATGAATGGGGAGAGAAAGTGCAGGAATAGCACTATAGTTGCATCAGTGACAGAACTAAATAGCTCTGAATAGCAAGATGGACCTTAATTGTCTATACCCATGTTCATAATGTTTTAGAATGAGGAAAATTCTCAATATTCACAATAAAAGCCCCCTCTTTGTTCGTCATTACTTGAAAATAATCATCATCCTTAATCATATCCTCTGACAATCTACCACTAAACTATATTTCTTCTTCTTTGTTTTTCTGCAATACTTTTCTTCTTCATGGAACTCTAGGTTTGCATACGACATCTTTACCTTGCTATATAATTAGAAAATGTCTAAATTTTATTCAGATACTTCAATTTTTGATTTTCTCATATTCATAGCTTTTGGATTTTACATTATCAGTGTTAAGACCTCATTTTATATTTTTGCATCAATTTCTGCAGTTGCACTAGGGTTGATCAAGTCTACTTCGGCCAACTATTTAGATCTTGATTAAAGTCAGCCTTCTCTGTATTCTACAATTTACATAACGTGGGATTCACAGCTCAAACTGCATTTGATAAACCACTACAAAACAAACTTACTGAAATTTCAAAAGCTCTAATTTGATTTTTTAATCCCAATGACTTCAATTGGAGCTGGAGTTGTTTGAATCTTTCACCACTCTTTCTGTTGACTGGATAACTACTTCTTCGATTCTAATCATGGACAACTTACATTATATGAACTAATGTATAGATATTTGAATAAATGTTATTCCTCAATTTTAGATTTGTTGTCACATCAATCTATGTTAAAATAATCATTCTTTGAAATACTGATTTTGATGATTTATTATGCTTAAAAAATATTGTTTTTCGCACAGTCACATAGCTGACAGTTTGACCAATATAAATAAATGCTTTACCCTCAATATTCAGCTTCTCACTGACTATTACTGAGTTTTAAATTTTATGAAGCCAAATTCTGTTAAGTCCCTGATCAGACCTACATATTTTGAACCGCTGCCTAAATTGCTCTTTAAGCTATATTTATAAGTTTATAATGACTTCAGCAAGTCTCACAAGAGTTGCATCGTCGTCAACAGGAGGCCCAGAAGCGTCACGATTGTGCGTCCATGCCGCCACCCCCTCCACCACCACCCCTACCGTCACCGGGGAGTCAGGGAACCATGCCAGGAGACCCCTTCATGATGCCTCCACAGCCTCTCTCCCCGCACGGACTAGAGGGTGAGGCCCCTTCCCTTGACAGGGATCTTCTTATTTACTGGATCAGATAATTCCTCAATTACGTATAGTATTGTTGATTGACTATCATGGATAACTGATTTTGTTGAAATTTGTTATTATTATATTTTAAAATTAGGTTAACTTAAAAAATTTGAACTAATGGGTTTTTCTATAAGAATAATTGGTGAATATCAATGGTTTTTCAATAATTCTGATTGGTGTAATGATGCACTTTATGTTTTGAGTTGTGTCCCAATACAAATGTGTTTCAATGTTAAAAATATATTTTTTTTAAATTGGCATATTTTAACAAAATATTGATGTATTTGCAGGCCGAAGACCAGACATGGTAGGCATGATGTCACCTCGTCACCCTGGCATGCACAGCCCTGGGAGACCAATGGAAGGTAGGTGTGAGGAAAGTGTAGTGTAGGTCTTGATTATCATTTTAGCATCCTCCCTTCATCTGAATTTTGTATCAATTGTCACAACTCTCATTGTCTATCCCCTTTCTTGAAGGAGGTCATCCAATGGCACCAGTCCATAGTCCACTCCACAGTCCTCACGGTCCAATGCCCCGCCCACCCTGGGGAGAAGAAGCTTTCCCTGGAGCCGCCCGGACCATAGCTGATCCCATGATGGGTCCAAGTCCTGGACCACCCCGCCCTGCTGAAGCAGCCGGTAGGCCACCGCCACCCTCAGACCCATATGCTTTCCAACCTTCCACCCCGCTTCCATCTGACCAGTTCCCAGATGGACATCGACCCCTCTCCCATCCTCCTCGCACCCCGGTCTCCCAGCCGTATGACCCTTATTCCCAGCCACCTGGTACTCCCAGACCTATGCTTGAAGAAGATCCATATGCAAAGATGCCGGGTACTCCTGCAGCCATTCCTCAGTCCAGACCGTATGACCCTTACAGTAGACAGCCGATGACTCCTCACCCAGCCACGTCCACAGCTTCTGCTCCTCCGCGACCCCCTGGTGACCCCTATGCTCAGCCTCCAGGGACCCCCAGACCTGCCGGGGTAATGGACCCCTTCCACCAGCGCCCCAGACTTCCACCTCCAAACTCACCTGGTGGGCCCATGGGAGGCCCGAGACCAGGAGACCCAACTATGAGACCCAGACAAGCAGCACCTGACCCATATGCTTTCCCCCCAGGGACCCCAAGGCCTGGTCCAGAGGAGGGTTTCAATATGCCACGCCCGGGGATGACCCATGGACTGCGTCAGCAGATGGTGCAGCAACTGTCTCCCCGGATGAGACATCCATCGCCCGAACACTTCCAGCAACAACCCACTTCTCAGGCTGGTGATCCATACAGTCAACAGCCCATGACTCCGCATCCAGGTCAGTGAGAAACACTTTTACCATTATTTTGATCAGTATGTCATCTTCAAGAAGCAATGAGTATGATCCATAAGGCTCTTGTTTAGAACATCAGTTCACAATTATATTCATAATACTTGGGAAATGTATTTATCATTAGCAGCTATCAGTTTTTGTGAAGTTTCCATCGCCGCCGCCGCCGCCGCACTCGTACTACTAGCTATAACTTTTTTCCACTAAGCTTTCCAGAACTCTTATTCATACCTTACTAATCATACCTCGGGGGAACGATTTTGACACGTTCACTTTCAAGGTCAAAGGTCAAGGTCACGAGCTATGTATTCACTCTAAGAATTCCTTGTAAACGCGATAACTTGAAAAGTTTTTGTGCTATGAAGCTCTAACTTGGTATATATCATCCTTGGAAAAGTAAAAATATTGAAAAGGTTTTGGCTACAATCCGTCAAAGGTCAAGGTCACAGCAAGGTCATGACGTAAGCATGTTTTAGCGAAAATGCTTTATTTTAACTATGAACACTTTTAATCAATACATGATTGTTATACTCAATAAAAAGTGTTCAATGATTGTGTCACCTTGAAGGTCAAAGGTCAAGGTCATGAGATATGAGTTATTACAAAATGCACTAAATTGGGGTATAACTTTATCCCATTTAGCTTTTCAGAACTCATGAACATGTCTAAATGTTAATACTTCCAGGGAATCATTATGACATGTTCACTTTCAAGTTCAAAGGTCAAGGTCACAAGTTATATAATCACCACAAAATTCTTTGTAAACACGGTACCTTGAAAAGTTTTTGTGCTATGAAGCTCTTACTTGGTATATATCATCCTTGGAAAAGTAAAAAAAATTGAAAAGGTTTTGGCTACAATCTGTCAAAGGTCAAGGTCACAGCAAGGTCATGACTTAAGCATGGTTTAGCGAAAATGCTTAATTTTAACTATGATCACTTTTAATCAATACATGATTGTTATACTCAATAAGAAGTGTTCAATTATTGTGTGACCTTGAAGGTCAAAGGTCAAGGTCATGAGATATGAGTTATTGCAATTCCTTGTAAACACAATAACTTGAACAGTTTTTGTGCTATGAAGTTTAGATTTTGTATATATTGTCTCTTGAGAAGTACAACATTTTCAAAAAGTTTTGGGTACTAACTGTCGAAGGTCAAGGTCACAGCAAGGTCAACATATATGGAGAAAATGGATTAATTTAATTTTTAACACTTTATTTCATTACAATAATGTTATACTCAATGAAATGTGTTCATTGATTGTGTGACCTTGAGTGTCAAAGGTCAAGGTCACGAGAAAATTCCCAATTTGGTGAGGCCTTTAAAAGGCGGAACAGGGTAAGGCGAAACCCAAAGTCCCGGGCTGCTCTGCTTTTGCGGTATCCCGCAAACGCTAATCTAGTTTTTAGAGTAATGAAGGAGGAATTTGAGTTACCTAAGTAAAATCTAAATGTCTAGCTATGACTTTGGGGTTGCATATTATACTAGTACAACTTCTTTTCCACCAGCCATGGCCTAAAGATACATGCTGTTTTTATCCTTTGACACATATATATAGAGGATGTGTGTCTTTTTAGCTCATCTGGCCTGTAAGGCCCGATGGGCTTATGGCATGGCATGGTGTCCGGCGTCCGTCCGTCCGTCCGTAAACTTTGTGGAATTTTGACTTCTTCTCCAGAACCATAAGGCCTAGAAACCTAAAACTTTGTGTAAAGACTCCTTGACTAGGGAGGATTAAAAATTGTAGCTTTGGTGGCCATGTGACCCCTAATAAGGGCCACAGGGGCCACGCCCTAAAAACCTATTTTCATCTTCTTCTCCAGAACCATGAGGCCTAGAAACCTAAAACTTTGTGTACAGACCCCTTGACTAGTGAGGATTAAAAATTGTAGCTTTCGTGGCCCTGTGACCCCTAATAAGGGCCACAGGGGCCACGCCCTAAAAACCTATTTTCATCTTCTTCTCCAGAACCATGAGGCCTAGAAACCTAAAACTTTGTGTACAGACTCCTTGACTAGTGAGGATTAAAAATTGTAGCTTTGGTGGCCCTGTGACCCCTAATAAGGGCCACAGGGGCCACGCCCTAAAAACCTATTTTCATCTTCTTCTCCAGAACCATGAGGCCTAGAAAGCTGAAACTTTGTGTACAGACTCCTTGACTAGTGAGGATTAATAATTGTAGCTTTGGTTGCCCTGTGACCCCTAATAAGGGCCACAGGGGCCACGCCCTAAAAACCTATTTTCATCTTCTTCTCCAGAACCATGAGGCCTAGAAAGCTGATACTTTATGTACAGACCCCTTGACTAGTGAGGATTATGAATTGTAGCTTTGGTGGTCCTGTTGCCCCTTATAAAGCATAATTGATAATGAAGCCTGATGAGCTACAGAGCCAATGGCTCTATTTTTTTAACTTATATCTCCTAAAAAGCAGCCACATGTGAAAATATGTAATTTTTCTTTCTCAGGAATAAGCTATGTCAAGTATTAACAGATATTCAATTAATTATTTGACAAAATAGTTGTAAATCACCAGTTAACATTTGATGAATAACGTCAACCTTGATTGCCCAACAGTGATTTGTTCAACTGATTATTCTGTGTCCTCAGGTATGCCCCAGTCCCCCCAGGGAGGGCAGTCCCCTCACTCTACCCCTCTCAGACACCAGGACCAACCGTTCCCTGGCAGACCCCCTCAACAACAGCTCCAGCGCTCTCAGAGTCTACCGGACCCATTCAGTCAGCAGCTAGGTGACGATCAGCTCCTTCTTAAATGAATAACTGTTTCCGGGATTGTAGAATACATCTTTTACAATGGGCCATTGTCAGGCTTTTTTGTTAATTTTCTGAATTTCAAATGGGCCATTGCCCATTGAATCAATGGTATACTTCAAAATTTTAATGGGCCAATTTAATGGGCCCATGGTCCCCTGTCTTTCCCAATCACTTGCTGTTAGATACAGTTGTGTGTTAATGAAGTGTTGATGAGTTTGTTCTGGATTACTTTGGCACTGAGAAGTTCAGTAAGATCACTGATCAGTGGGAACCATACCAGCCTTTCATGCCTACGTGTCAGGGTTTGAGTCCCAGCATCAAGCACCATTTGTTCAGGGTAATAGTAGAATTTGTGAGCTTTCAACAGTCATAGACGGATAGCTGTACAATGCACACCTATTTTAATAATTTTCCATGTTTGGTACATGAGACCTCCTGACAGATGTGTAGATTTACAGCCCTTTTATTATCATATTTGTTGTAGGAGGCCCCCCTCCGGATGTGGCGATGTCTCGTACACTCTCCCAGCTGAGTCCAGGTGGAATGCTCCCTCTCCGAGGGCCACGCCCACCCTTCATGCAGGAGAAGCCTGCCCACCCAGAGAGTGCTATGGTGAGATACCTATAGTGGGTGTTGTGTTGTGTTCTAATACTTACTGCCATTTCTCTCGTTGGGAGTAGGAAATGTAAAGTGTTTTTGTCAATTGATTTTTTTGAAATTGTTAATGAAACTTTAATCATTTTGAACAAACATTTTCAAATATCAATCATAAAAGTAAAATTATCTTATTAATTTTTCCTGAGATGATGACAGCCAACTGATAAATTCAATTCCAGAAAATTTGAGGACAAGATTGGGTCCGATTTTTTAATATGATCGACATTTGTTTGCAAAATAAATAAAAGATAATAAACTCTAAAATAAAAAATATTTTTGGTATAGATCACTAATCCCAGCGAGAGATATTATTTAACTTTGCTTAGAATTGCATGTGTAGAGAAATCTGGGTGACGGGCACTTACTGCACATGACACTTTTTAGACTGATTAAAGCTTGGCCAGTATATTGATGTGTTAAGTTGAAGTACTTACATAGAACTAGTGTTGCCTTTGAATGGAAAATGAAGATGGTACTATGATGCATGGATGTGCTGTGGAAGACCATCTGTCTTGATAAATCTAAGCATCTTTATTGCCATACAGATGAATCTTGAATGAGCATTGATATTGTGTGCAGTCTTTTGTAAATGGAGTAAGCCAAGAAATAGCTGCTTAGAATGATGTTACTCTGTTGCAACCACATCAAAACATGTTGGAAAATGATTTCTTGTGAGAAAAAGTTAAATTTTGCTTGGATGTCAATATTAACAGATGTATATGGCCAAGCTAACATTGAGATCACTTTAACAGTTGTTGTATCTAATGATGTTCGACACAGCTTTTTTCTGTAGCCTACGTAACACTAACCTTGAAATGTTTATGAATGCAGAGATGTAGCTGAAGGAGGAAGTGGTCCTGAAGTATCATTTAGGGCCTCCATGCACACAATACATAGAGGATATTATATGAGTGTTCATGACATACTATGTTTACGAAAAGTGTGGCTAAATATTAGTATTTCCCGAGCGAGAGCGAGGGATATACTGATATTTAGACACGAGTGTCGTAAACATAGTATGTCATGGGCACGAATATAATATTCTGTTTATTACCGTAGTCCCAAAATTGAAGAAAATGCTCAAAACCTACTTCTCAGCACAGGCAGACTAGCGGGCGGCGGCCCGTATAGATTGTGACGTCATAGGTGAACCGTGACGTCGAATATTGTTTATTACGTGACGTCACAATGCAAAAGTGATATTTTGCCCTAGGGCAACATATGAAAAATATGAACCTCGATATGACTGCCCTCGTAGGTAATACATAGAGGATATTATATGAGCCTCCATGACATACTCCATGTTTACGACATGAGTGCCTAAATATTAGTATTTCCAAAGCGAGAGCGAGGGATATACTGATATTTAAGCACGAGTGTCGTAAACATTGTATGTCATGGGCACGAATGTAATATCCTGTTTATTACCGTATATTCAGAATTAAAGTAAATACTCAAAACCAACTTCTCAGTATAGGCGGACTAGATTGTGACGTCATAGGTGAGCGGTGACGTCAAAGCACTGTTTTTAACGTGACGTCACAATGAAAAAGTGATATTTTGCCCTAGGGCAACATATGAAAAATATTAACCTCGATATGACTGCCCTCGTAGGTAATACTTGTTGTTATGGACCACTTAACTTTTGCGTTATTTTCAGTCACCTGTAGCAACAGGTTATTTACAAGTGACCAAGATGCATAGTTTGAATACAAAACCAAAAAGGTTTCTAAATGAATTTCATTTGCCACATAATATACATTTGAAAATACAGTGTTCCCTCGCTATACCGCCCTTTGATGTACCGCGGGCTCGGTTGTACCGCGGGGTAAACTGTGGCTCCCAAAATTTATATCAATTTCTTTGTGAGTAAACCTGATAGTGTTAAGATCTAAAAAAACAGCTAATTCAATCAATGTTTCAAGCTTTGTTTACAAAAAGACAAAACAGATAAGCCAAACGTTTTATCTAACTTCCATCAAAGATGTTGAAAACCACGTGTTTGTTTCCATTCATTATTGGTTTCAACTTACGATGCAATGCTCCCAATTGTGATTGTTGACCATACTGCCATATTATAAGATTTAAACAATGTGCAAAAAGGTAAAGTATTTCCACCTTAATATAATTTAATTAAACCAAAAGATCGTAAATGTCCACTCGTGACTCGATGTGCAAAGACATGTTTACAAAACAATGACCGAGATGTACTCCTTACACCGAATAAAGGACTCGCTACAGTGTTAACTCTAATACAGTGTTGTTGGGAGCTTTGATATTAATTTGTTTATCCATATTAGGGCCGGCATTGGTTTTGCTGAGGCCCCAAACCAGCGTAATGTAAGTTAAGATTTCCCAGCTGATAACGGACTTGTAGATTATTTCAATGTAAATAATTTGTCTGCAATATAAACAAACTTAACCTTGCTGTAAGTGATATAAATATTTGTTTCTGTGTTGATATTGTAAGTCCTTACAAAAACACAAGATCTTTTTGATATAGCTTTTAATTACGATGATAATTATGTTCTTTGCTGCTGCATGACTCGTGACAAATGGAAAGTAGTTTTTTTCATGAAATTTGTTTTTATCATTATTCAGTATTACTGTCATCAAAAAACAACACAAAACAAACGTAAATAGCTGCAGTCAAGTCTTTGTTTTTCTGCCAACTTACTCGCTCGTTTTACCGCTGTTGCCTGTAACGCGGGGTAAGTTTTTGGACCCCAAAGCAAGCGGTATAGCGAGGGACCACTGTATGAATAAAATTCCAATGATGGATTTCATGTATAACTGCCCCAATAAAAGCAGTATCCTCGTGGCTTATCTAATGTGCTGTTTTAATTAATAAATTGACTCAAAACCCAGGTTTCTAGACTAAGTTAAAAGCACTAAGACTCTTTTTCCTTTGATAGAGTAACCAGATACTAGAGATAAGAGGGTTGAACCACATTGTAAATTACGAAAAACTAAAAAATGGTCAAAAAGTTTGTAAATTACTAAAATCTAAAAACTGGTCAAAAACAGGCAAAACCAAGAACCTGTTCTGGAAAAGGATACCAAATTTAAGACCAATACTAGTATCAAAGCCTGCTTCTGAACATGAATGGAAATCCACTACAAGAGTTTAAAGTTTCAATTTAACAATGTATTTGAAATACACATGGACAAGGGGTTGTTATTGATCACCTTGATGTTAGACTTTTGGTTCCTCCTCTGAATTGACCTTTTGAAAAAGATTTTAACATCTTCAAGAGTTCATATCTTTTTTTATGCCCCCGAATCGGAGATTCCGGGGGTATATTGTTTTTCACCTGTCCGTCTGTCTGTCCGTCTGTCCGTTTGTCCACAAAAACTTTAACCTTTGTCATAACTTTTGATTGGTCGGAGCTAGGTCTTTGATACTTGACATATGGATCCCTTGTGATGAGACCGTTCAGATGACACCATGACATTTGACCTTGTGACCTTGACCTTGACACAGCGAGCATTTTCAGAAAACTTTAACCTTGGCTATAGCTTCTATACTGTCAGTGCTAGGTCTTTGATACTTGACATGTGTATTCCTTGTGATGAGACCTTTCATATGACACCATGATATTTGACCTTGTGACCTTGTCCGTCCGTCTGTCCGTTTGTCCACAAAAACTTTAACCTTGGTCATAACTTTTGATTGGTCGGAGCTACGTCTTTGATACTTGACATATAGATCCCTTGTGATGAGACCTTTCAGATGACACCATGACATTTGACCTTGTGACCTTGACCTTGACACAGCAAGCATTTTAAACTTTAACCTCGGTCATAACTTTTGATTGGTCAGAGCTAGCTCTTTGATACTTGACATATGGATCCCTTGTGATGAGACCTTTCAGATGACACCATGACATTTGACCTTGTGACCTTGACCTTGACACAGCGAGCCTTTTCCGAAAACTTTAACCTTGGCTATAGTTTCTATACTGTCAGTGCTAGGTCTTTGATACTTGACATGTGTATCTCTTGTGATGAGAACTTTCAGATGACACCATGATATTTGACCTTTTCCGTCCGTCCGTCCGTCTGTCCGTTTGTCCACAAAAACTTTAACCTTGGTCATAACTTTTGATTGGTCAGAGCTAGCTCTTTGATACTTGACATATGGATCCCTTGTGGTGAGACCTTTCAGATGACACCATGACATTTGACCTTGTGACTTTGACCTTGACACAGCGAGCAGGATGCATCCGGGGGCATTCGTGTTTCACAAACACATCTTGTTAAAACAAGGAATTGCAACATACACCACATCAGTGTTTATGACCAATATTAGGAGACAAAAGCAGTTACAATCTGGTATGTGGAAATATCACATTTGCCTAGCAGCAATTGTTTCTTTGCTATTAAACAAAGAAAATGCTAAAAAGTGTTTTTCACTTAATCACACCCTTATTACAATATTCACTTCTTTCATAAAAGTCTTGTGACGCCCTCTCCGGTAAAAAAACTTTCCAATAGGGGGTTGTTTTGATGTGGTCGCAAGGGGCTGAGTGAGTGAGTGTTGGTAGGTAGAACTGATTCTGATGGTCCTATGTTGTACGTCTCTAGCTTCAACAACTATACAGCCGACGGCACTCACACTTAGCTGCAGGACCGTGGCCTAGCTCTCTCTCGCACACGCTCTTGGTAAGTGGCACGGCCTTAGTCACCTCTCATTCGGCATGCCATGTTGTCTGTTGTACCTGTGTTGTCTTCACCTTAACTGTACCAGCAGAAACTTCTTTAGATATTCTTTTGATTTCAATGAATAAAAAATTTCGGTTGAAAAATTAAGTATCAATGACAAAATTATTTCATAGAGAAAAATTTTCAAAATTAATTCCTCATATTCATAAGTTAACTATTGTTAACCAATTTTCAATATTTTGATCTATGTTATTATATCCATAAATGATCATCATGATGCTTTGCTACTTAATATTGGGATTTTTGTTAATGATATATATAAATGTAAATTATGCGATTATGCGATTGTTTTGTTGAGGATATTCTATATACCAGTAACTGAAGTAGATACTATGAATTGTTTTGCCTCAATAATGAATAATTTTGAAAGGGGAGATTATGTTCTGCTATCAGGTGTGATTTAGTAACTGCAAGTGTTGTGTGCACATATGCTTGTAGATAAAGGTTTAGATAGAAATTACCTTCACGTTATTGTTTGTTATAAGATCACAAGAATGAATTGTTTCATTAATATCACAATGAGTGTTTATTATGACCATATGTTTCATATTCAGACAAGGTAAGTATCCTGTACCTTGCTTATCATAAATTCTCATTTATTATTTGCACAAATATGATAATTGTAAGAGACCTTAACTAAATGTACTGTTAATTTACTGATGTTAATCCTGCATATATCCTAACCTTTGTGAGTTTGTCATTTGTATATTTAGTATCAAAATCAATTTTGATCTGTAACATCCTTTGAATGTTAGAATAAGTATTTAATGACCATCGTTATGATGATATTTACTTACTGTAGAAAAGATAGAAAATGCTTTCAAAAAGTTCCTCAAGAGAAATGTGAATGTTTATTAAGTACCTTAGTTGATGATCATTGTTCATTGTTAGAAGAATCCTATATGTTGCACTGTGTTGACCACATATATTTAACAAACAGAGAGAAATTGTGAATAAGATTTTTTGGTGTCTTTTGTGAAAAACAACTTTCAGTTTATAACTTGAATTGTATAATTGGTTTGAATCACACAAAATCAAGAAAGTTGAGCTGAAGAAAAATTACAATAATTGATGCATTCAAGAAACCCTTTTTTGACGAAGCCTATGTAAAGTAGAATTGTACATGTGAAATGGTTAACCGTGATGTTGTGCCGGCAGGGCGAGGGGATGGAGGGAGGAGACCACGGCATGAGGCACCAACACCTGCGGGAGATGCTGGCCCAGCAGATTCTCAAGACCAAGATGAGGAAGCAACAGGAGGAGTCGGAGAAGATCAAGGGACCGCAGTGGCCGCCCCAAGATGGCGTCCCTCAGAGTCTGCCCAGCAACCAGCCAGGTAGTCCCCTTGATGTCAGCTTGCACAGGAATACTAGACCAAAGTGAAATAATAGATTTTCTTGCTGCAGTGTTACCAGTCCCTGTGCTGATAATAAAATGATATAAAATTAATACTTGGGTACACCGAGAGGAATTTATTTTGATAATACACAAGCTGTTATAGTAAAGGAATAGCTACACAGCTCCCAAGCGATACATAAAGAGAGCATTCTAGTGGCTTTAAGATATTATGTTCACTTTAATATTGTTATGTTCTATTACCCAGGAGTGCCGCCCCAGTTTGGGATGGAGATGGGTCCACGCCCCCCACCTGGCTTCACAGAGCACGGCCCAAACCAGGAGAGATGGGCAGCTCTCAGACAGAGAATGATCAGACCCCCCAATCCAGGTAAATCTGATCTGAAATCTGTAACTCTTAGGGGGGGGGGGGAGGGGTGAGATTGTTAACATTGTGAGCCTATTACGACATGTAAGACCTGAAGACCACTGTAAATGGTACTTGGGTAATGTGAATACCAATTTCTGTTGACACTGTTTTCCTACATAATGTAACTTTTTATATGGCATCTATGTTAAGGTATCGGAGTATCTGAGGTAGGAGGGTAATTGTTGATGGAAAAGTTAAAAAGAATGGGTGATTGGCATGTTTCAATAGCAGGACTTACTTGTTAAAGAACAACACTGATTTATTTTTTATGAATAATACGTTTTGATTGATAGAATAAAAGAATTTCCAGTTAAGTAATGAAAACTATATTTCGGAGTTAAAAGGCTTAGACTAAAAATTCTTGTTAAAAAAGAAGTCAGATTGCAAACATTTTATCGACAGAAGCTGAAGGCTTTGGACCCCGTGGTCACATGGAGATGCAGCCAGGGTTCCCGGGTCAGATGCGAGGACCACGCCCCCCTCTTCCAGGCATGCCTCACGGTTTCCCTCCTGGCACGGACCCCAGTCAAGATCCTCGCATGGGATCACCTGGCCATGGACAATTCCCTCCCACAAGCATGGCTCAGGTTAGAATCGAGTTGCTTGATAAGCAGAAATATAGTTGTAATATTTTTGCCTTGAGGGCTATTGATAATATTTGTATATGAAATAAGTCAGCATGTCTTGTGTTGATTGCTCAAGTTGAAACACTCATAGATGCAAGTAAGGAAAGGATATTATCATACAATGATATTGTTTTTAAAGTCATTTAATGACACATGTGAATTAAATGCTTACTTTTCTGACTTGAAAAGGTAAATACTAACTAAAATAACAGAAAAAAATTTAGACTCAAAGGAGAAATTAAACTTGTTTCCTAATGTTTTGGTTTGAGCAAACATACGAACATACAAATTGTTTTGCAGGAAAGCCGAGCTCAACTTCTCCAAGCCCTGCAAGAGCAAGGTGCAGCATCACAGGGCAACATTCCTCCAGGCCAGGCTATCCAACACCAAATGCAAGTCAAGGCGACCTCAGCTGGTGCAGGGTTCCCTCAACAAGCCCCTGAAGGTGTTCCTTCCATGGCTCTGCATCATCCCGGGGCATCACCAGGACAAGCCCAGCCTGGTCAGTTCCCCGGATCTGGACAGAAGATGCCGGGACCAGGCTCAACACAGATGCTGCCTCCATTCAGTAGACAGGCCTCTCAGCCAGGCACTGCTCAATCAGAGGAAGATCTGTTCCGACAAACGCCGCTCACATCTGCCAGGGACCCGATGATATCTGAAAATAACCTGAAGCAAAGTGGTGATGGACTGGATGAGACAAGTCAGAGTGGGCCAGAACATCTCCAGCTGTCAGATATTGAACTAAAAGTTACCAAACAGTCCATGTCATCTGAAGATGAAAAACATGAAGATGATGACTTGCTGAGTATGTATATTTATTATGAATCTTAACTTCAAATTAGGGCATACCTTTGCTTATTAAGTTGACAATATTTTGCTGATTAAATACATATTTGTGACTATCAAATTAATTGTTAAATTGTTAAATTTTACTTAAAATTAGATAAAATTCACTGATTTATTTTACATTTATATGAAACTTTAAAATATGGTGCCTTATTTCAGATGATGATGGGACCTTTGATATCCTTAAATTTGCTGATCCAGAGCTTGGATCAGATGAAGACAAATTCCTTGATGAGTTAGATCTTATGGATGAGTCAAACAAACTTGAAGAAACCAAGACTGAGCAGGTGCCAAAGACTGAGGCTGGAGCTGTCATTCAAACACCTAAACCAGAACCCGGAACAGGAGAGACGCCTGCTGCCCCTGGAGACGAGGAAAGGAAGGACAAAGATGGAGAAGATCAGTCTGGGGATCAAAAGGCAATACCAGCTACAGACTTTCAAGCCAAGTTCCTGGAGTTCAGTCAGAAGCGCCAGGAACAGTTTGCCATTGATGCAGCCAGGCTTGCCAAAGACGGGAAGAAAGATGACAAGGAGAAAAAGGCTGGAGGAGCAAAGACTGGAGTGAGTCACATTGCTGCCCTGCTTCAAGGCACTGAACCCATAGGAACCCGCATTGAGAAAAGTGAAATTGAGAAGAGGCTTCAGGCTGGTGTGAAGATTGCTGAGGCAGGTAAACCCCAGACTGATCCACTTGGCCTGGGTAGAGTGGCTATTGGACCTGGGATGTCTCCCCTACAGCATGGACGTAGTCCAATGCAGGGCCAGCACACCCCCGTCCACATGTCCCCTTCTGGCAGTATCGGAGTCCCGGGACAGGCGCCAGGAACTCCAGGAATACCATCTCCCAAATTCATCCCTTCACCAAGGAGTGGTCAGCCTTCTCCCAGGACACCCAATGTACACAGTCCCTTCAGCCAGTTGCCTGTACATTCTCCACACAGTCAACCAGGAATTTCTGGAGGTTCACAACTCTCACCATTCTCAACTTCTGTTCCCTCTCCGTTCAGTCCTACTGTCTCATCTCAGTCCTCTTTTGGATCTGGGCTGAGTTCAACTCCACAGTCCCCATTCTCTCAAGGAGCTCCCCCGAGACCAGGACAGCCTGGCTTCCCTCCCAATACTCCACAAGGAATGCTCAACCAACCGCCACAAACTGCAAGCCACCAGCAAGGTCAATTCCCCATGCATCATCCATCACGAGCAACAATGACTCCAACTAATCAGTATACTCAAGGTACCTACGGACAACAGTTGAACAATGCTCCACCACGAGGCGGAACCCTCACTCCCACCCCCAGCAGTATACTGTATGGACAATCAGCAGCGTCTCAGCATGGGATGAGGATGCAGGGACCCGTACAGAGACCTCTCTTCCATCCGACAGGAATGCCTGGAGAAGAGGGACCACAGGACCCCAATAGACCTCTTGGCCCAGACGGTCAACCTGTATCTCAAGCTGGTATGCCAGGACAATCCCCAAGTTCTATTGGGCAACAGCTTCAGAGTGAAACAGCAGCCGAGATAGCCAAACTTCTCAACCAAGGAAGTCTACAGGCATCGGCCTCAGGACCTAAGGGAATGGGCATGTTATTGGAGAGGCCAGGAATGCCTCCTCAGACTTCACTTCAGCAGCAACTGGCTCATGGCCACCCTTCTCTAGGACCCCGAGGGATGCCCCCAGGGTTTGGAGGACCTGGTCAGCCAAGGATGCCTCACCCAGGAATGAGGATGCCGGGGCCTCGGATGCCAGGTTTCCAGGGAGCAGGACCCGGTATGATGAGACCTCCACCCCAACAACATAAGGAACAAGCAACACTGCTGGATGAACTCTTGGAGCAGGTACATCTTAAATTCTCCCTTTAACAGCTTTTAAAATTGATATATTCATTTTTTCATCTGCAAATAACATTGTAATGTACATAAAATTATTTAAGAAAACATGTCAAGAATTTGGCGTATGATCAAATATTAATTATGAAAAACATGGATTTGTGTTGTATGTATGTTGTGTGTTGATGTTGATTGTGTACATTCTTCTCTTAAAGGAAAAGCAGGAACAGAAGCGACAGGCAGAGCAACAAGCGATGATCCACAGACGAGAGATGGTCGGCAAGCCGGAAGGCATGATACCTCCTGGGATGAGGCCAGGTATTTGTAGCTTATGTTTTATGTACTTGTAATTTTAGACCACATCTCTTATTTCTCTTCAGTAAGAATATTTATGTATACTTTCTGTTAATGTTTTCTTTTCATTTCAACCATATATATTGTTACTTTTATGGAGCTGCTTATATTTTTACAGGTTTGCACCATAAACTTGGACCAAGAATGGAACATCCAAGGTAGGTTATCACTTTCCTGCTTAAATATTCATTAATTTGGTTGTTTTTTTTCAATAAACCCTTTCAAGCGTTTACTTTAGCTTCTCTTTCATGCTTATATCTCAATGAAAATAAGTATAAGTATGGATTTACAATGATATCATTTCTAAAATAACATGATTGTAACATTGCATTGACAATGAATAATCCCTTCCCACAGAATGGCCGGACCAGGGGGAGAACCAGCATGGTCAGCTACCCCAGGCGGCCCCCACCAAGGAGACTTAGCCACAAGTCCACAGTTCCAAGGGTTCGGACCCCGCCCCCAGGGTCAGCTCAGCCCCAGGACCCCGTCACCCTTCCAGGCAACCTCCCCGGGGATGCAGCCCCCCAGGATGAGCCCCCTGACCATGATACCCCCACCCCCTCAGCCTCCAATGCCACCCCCTGGAGGTGAGACATGTGATGGTAAATTCTTTGCTCATGGAGCAGTAAATATCATCAAAAAAATGTAAAATCCTCAGAAGATGGACATGTGTGTAGCCATTTATAAAAAATTATTTTCTTTTGAGATTGCAATATTATGATGGAAATGTTTCAGACTAAGCTAGCCATGTTTCGTGGAGTGTTACAAATTTTAACATTATGAAATCTGCGACAAAGGTAGAGAATTAAGATTTTGTGTTAAGCATAATGAGATGTAGATTTAAAGGTAGTTATCTATCCTTAAATTACTTGATATCTGTTGTTGATATGAACTTTTACAATGCTTTGTTATAACAGATTAAAATCAGATAACATTTTTACTCGGTCTACTCAAAAAGGCTCATAGGATTTTATTATAAATTTGACATTTCTTTACATTGATTAAGATCAGGCATTTTCCACAGATTGCCACTGAAGATAACAATTTGAATCATGAGTTTATGTTGACGGGTACCATTGTTGCACAAGTAGGTGAGGTTGGTCCAGAGTACGACAGACAACAACTGCAGTATGAAGACTGGCTCACAAAACAGGCTCAGTTCCTAGATATGCAGATCAAACTCCTAGAGCAACAGATTGCTAAACAAAAACGAACAAAAAAGAGCATTCAAGCCCGACAGAGACAGGTTGGTGTTCAAAATTCAATTATTGAAAGAAGCTTTATTTGTTTAATTGATGTTTTGAGAGTCAAAGTTTTGTTTCTGATTTTCCAGAAATGAGATGTTAATATTGCTCCCTATATCTTTTGAATAACCTTATTGTAAAGATTTATTGCAGGCAACGACGAAAAAACAGTTTTTCAAGTTCAAGATGATACAAAAAATTCTTTTAATCCTGCAGATGTTTTAATTAAAGATTCGAGGGGATATGAGACATGTCTATAGTCATCCAGCCTTTATTGACTATATTGCTGTACATATTCTTTGCAGGCAAGAAAGAATGGAAATGAGCTGAATCCAAATGACGTTGCGGAGCTGGAGAGGATCACAACAGAGCAGTCTGGTCTCCAGAAGCAGCTGGAAGCTTTGAGGAAGCAGCAGCGACAGCACCAGATGATGGTGCAGGACTACCGCACTAAACAGAAGGTATCCATATTGGTTTCCTCCTCATTTGGTTGACAAGACTTTTTTCCTAACTGTCATACGTTCAGTTGGTCAAAAGATCATCACTGCAATTTTTTTTAATCAATTTAAACAATCATTAGGAATTGACTATTTCCAAAATTGTATAGTTGTGGTAGATATGCAAGAAAATTCATTCTCACAACCTTTCACTATGCCTCACCATTTGTTATTGTGCTCTGAATATTAAAGTCTTTGATTTATTCATGAATCAATATCGTCATGGTTTTTTTTCCTTAAAAATTATGATATGATATAAATCTGTGATAATAACAAATTTGGACTTTGTTAACTTGTCCCAGCATGTTTTTTTAAACTGGATGTACACCCACTTTCTCCTCCCAAAGGAGCAGATGGGTCGAACGTGGCTGGCGTCCCCCGGTTCCTCCCAAGGGATGATGTCCCCCCAGTCTAGCCAGGTCTCACCAGTGTCGACTCCCAGCAGCGTCCTGCCCCCGTCACCCATCACCACCACCACACAGGCAAGCAGCACTCCTCCTCAGACTCCCCCAGTCCGCGCCCCTGGCGCCAACTCTGTCCGTCTCACACGCTCAGATAGGCAGGAATATGAAGCCTACATGCAGAACCGACTGAGGATGCTGAGCCAACAGCAAGGTACCCAGGGCATACCACTGACTGGGCCGAGGATTCGTCTCCCTGTTCCTCCAGGCCAGATACCCGGGCAGGTACCCCCGGGGACCCCAGCACCTGCTTCAGGAGGTCCCCCCATGCCTGCTGCTGCCACCCCCCAGGGCCAGGGTCCTCCCACCCCGGGGCAGGCCGGAGCCAGGCTCACCACTGTGCTGGGAGTGAGTATTGTGGAGCTCAGAAGAGGAACTCATTTAGTTTCATAAAGAAGAGGATAGTTGGAAATTTCTCAATGATTCTCATTAATAGTCCAAACTTTGGTGTTGTAAAAAATGTTGTGATTTTAACTTGTGATAAATTCAAAAAACATTTATCAAGTATTTAAATATATATATGTTGTTAAATGATATGGGTTTGGATATATTTACTGAGTCACATGGGATTGGTATTTACCTCATGCTTTTATATGTTCACAATAGGATAACAATCCATTCAGTGAGGACTTCCAACAGAGAGAACAGTTGGAGCGGTTCCGAGAGAAGAACCGGGCCCAGAATGATGGACAGAAACCTGCAGGGACAGAAACAGCACCTCCAGGTGAGTTCATACTCCAATACAAATGCTACTGTACAAGGGATTCATAGTTTAATTGTCCCAGACAATAATCATAATGATTTCCCTCTCGCCTATGTCATTGGAAATTTTATCTATAAACTTATTTCAATAAAATCTACTTCAATTCATTAGATAATTTGATGTGCATGTAAAGAGATGTTTGTTAACGTAATATGTCATAGGGTTGTCCATGATATTATGAAAAACTGTCAAAACACATTCATTTATTTTCAGCAACCCCAGAAGCTCTTGCAGCTGGCCCCCCTCAGCCAGGTCAGCCCGGCCTGCCAGGCCCTAAAGGCCCCCCTGGCCCCACAGGTCCTCCTGCCCCACCTCAACAGCAGCAGGGCTTGCCACAGATGCAGTTCTTCAGGGAGAGAATGGGATTTGAGCAGGGACCTCGTTTCCCTAGAGGTTAGTCATAGCAAAGCGTTTCTGCAATCGCCCTGTGTGACTAATGAACAAAAACAAGTTAAATTTTGATTTTTTGGCCATGAGACCTATTTCACAGTGGTCAATACTTAAAACAAACTAATTATTGTTTTTTAAAAAAACTGGGATAAAGTTTTATCAGTCTCTTGGGGCAATCGTTTCATCATTGGAAAACAGAAATGTGTTATTTGAAAAAAATATGTGTTCAGTTGTAAGAGATGTTTCTAAGATAAGATTATTACATGCTGATAAGAGCCCTGGGTTAACTCAAATCAATTGTTTATATTTGTTACATTTTAGAAGTATATCTTTGCAAGCTATATTGCACCTTACTCACAACTGAGCATTTCATCACTCATTTCACCAAATTTTGAAAAACTAAAGCTCTGCTTATTTTTGTATTGATAATCATTTCTCTCTCACACTGATGTATACACGAGAAAATCAGAAGAAACAACAATCTTGTAAACAAACTCATTGTATTTCAAATATTGTATTTAACAATACATGTAGTGCTTTTCTTGTTGTCTCAAATTAGTTGTCAATAATTTTAACAGCTCACACTGTATAAAAGCTTAAAACAACCTCTTACCTGTATATTGTATTTAACTGTTGTAAAAACTGACATCATCAAAAGACAGCGCTTCAAAATCCGTAATTGTCGTCTTAATAAAGTCTTGATGTATTCATGTCAGTCTTTATCTCTCTATTGTCAAATTCATTGACATGTTCTCCTGACAACAGACTTGTATTCATGTCGTATTCAGAAAGTATTGATAAAATAAATATATCCATAATATGGTCCTGGCAACAGACACATGATTGTGTATTCAGAAAGTATGGTAACAATTGCCAAAATTAAGGTTTACACACACTGACAACAGACATATTGGAAATGACACAAGTGTTCACTGCTGTATTGTCGTGTTGATGCAGCTCCAGGAATGTTTGCTGGGGAGGGAGCGCCCCGCCCCTTTGAAGGACCACGCCCCCCTGCGTATCCAGGTACCCCTGGACATCCCGGTCCACCGGGAATGTTTCCCCAAATGCCAGGCTCAGAACAGAGTCGTCTCCCCTTCCCCCAGGGAATGCACTTCCAGCCTGGTAGGTGGCGCCTTACTTAGAACTTAACACGCAACCCTTTCACCACTAAGAAAACAGTAGCAATTATGTATTTGGGACCTGATTTCTTGCTTGTTAGGGTGAAAGGGTTTATTATTTGGTTAGACTAGACTTACGTTTGATACTTTGACAACTAACATCTATAGAGTTGATTAAAGGTTTTCAAAGTTCTCTTTTAATGAGGTAGTATTTGGATGTTGACTAAATCAGAGATTCTGTGCTACGATGAGATCTTTGAAAATCTTTACGTCTACTGATTTGCTGATCATGAACTACCGGTAATCATATTTGTTATCCCGGGAAATATCGGTACATGAAGTGCCTCAATAACCAATATCAATCTATCTTACACATAACATATCTTACATAATGAAAATGGAATTCTACTTTCACAAATTACAAAATGCTATCAAATAGAACATTTCCAAACTGTTTTAGTCATGTACAAATATTACACACCAAGAAGACCAAAATGGGATATTTGCAGAGTTATTGAATTAGTAAAAATGAACGTTTCACAAGTAATATATTCCAAAGAAAAACTCTCTTTCAGCATCAACGCACAACGTTCATCATTAAAATTCAAATATATTATTTAACAATTACACATATTTTGTAGCTTCTTGTTGTTTTTTATTCAAGTAGAATATTTTATTGCCTAGTATGTCTTAGCAGCCTCTTAGTTTGCAATCCCCTTTGAGTTACTTAGTGGAAAGATCCCTACTTAGTATATTCTGTATGGTTTTTGGTCTTGACTCTTGACCCCAGCTGTGTTCCGTTGTAGTCGTACTAAAGAAATACAGCCATTAGAATCCCTCCACACTGAGCCCATTCACCTTTCTGTCTGTTGGCTTTTCTTTATGCGCTTCAAGCATCTGCTTACAATGCATGTTGTTCCTACCCTCTCCGCTTTGCATGGTATCACTATGTTTATGCTTACTGACCAGCTTTGGATTTGTTTTGTCACTAGTAGTGTGCTTGATTTTACTTTTGTTTGATTTATTGTCACATATGATAAAATAACCATTTGACTTTTTAAGATGGCATATGTTTGATTATAGAAATACATTGTAATCAAATTTGATAGAATTGTTTCCTTTCTCACAGCATTCATTTCGTACTTGAAAGTAAATTCTGGCTTGAAAATATGCGAAATCGTTCAGCCTCGTGTCTTAAACTTTGCAAATCAGACCACTGGACCATACTGGCAGAGACTCCAGGCTTCATAACCTTATATCTCACCAACAATTCTTACCAACATAAGCTCAATGTACCTTTGTTATTTTTATACAAAGACCAACAAGAGTATTATTAAGCAAACTCCAAAGTTTAAATCATTTATCCCAAGATTTTTGGGATGACAATTCTCTGCTGTTTTGATTTGGTCCTTACTGTTGATTTATTCATTGTGAAAAGCTATGTAACCAATGAGAAATTTTATACTATTTTGAGATGAGCTGTATATGCCTCTGCCAGGACCAGAATGTGGTATGTTTGTGAGGATGATGTCCATTGCTGTGTTCTGTCCATGTGGCCCTGTCTTATGCTCCTTTCACCCCCTCCCATGGCTGTTACAGGCTTTGGCATCCCTCCCACTGCAAATCTACCCCCTGAGATGGGCTCACAGGGAGAAAAGGAAAAGCCGAAAAAGAGACGGAAGAAAAAAAAGGCTGCAGAAACTGACAATGCACAGTCCCAACCCTTACCACCTTCAATCCCCACCCAGGCTGCTGTTCTAGGTACTAATAGACAGCAGTTTACTCTGATAAACCTCAAGTCTAGAACCAAGTTATTGCAAGAAAGCATTATGTTAGGTGAACAATCTTCACTATTTTGTCTCCCACAAATATACTCAAGATCACTGTTGCACTCTCTGGGGGACTCAAGGACGATTAACCATCACATTCACATAAAGACTTGCATGAGAAACCTCTCAACTGTGTAGCATGTCCCCAACAAACCTCTCGAGTGCATGACCTCAGCTTCAAGCACAAAAGAACCGAGATATTATTGAAGATAGTGTTTGACTAAGTTTTGTTTTAACATTATATTTGCTGTTAAGGATTGCAGGGGGCAATTCAAAGGCATTGAGTTGTATTAGTATTTTAAGAGGTGCATATTGTAAAGAGATGTGGATAAATGTTTCCTTTTGCGTTAACTTAACTTTCAAATGTGCTTTTTGTGGTTGCCAGCTTATGACTGTCATGGCCAGTTTAAATGGCCAAG
The DNA here is from genome assembly GCA_916613615.1 of Steromphala cineraria. Taxonomy (NCBI): domain Eukaryota; kingdom Metazoa; phylum Mollusca; class Gastropoda; order Trochida; family Trochidae; genus Steromphala; species Steromphala cineraria. The sequence continues at coordinate 57,140,927 of OU744729.1, forward strand.
CTTGAGTAAAGTGCATGTACCTACTGATTGTTGTTTTAAAATATGAGGCCAAATTTGAAGAGGATCTCTCAAACCTTAAATATCAACAATGCAGTGTTGTACAATATATGTTCATAAGATTAAATTTGATGCTTGATTATGGTAAAAATTGTTTTCAGGTCAAAGTCCAGCAGCTGCACCAACTGCTCAACCTGTCACAACGGCTCCAACAACATCAACACCAGCACAACCACAACCAACTCCTCCACCACCTAAAGTTCCAGACTTTCCAATCAAGCCTCAGTCAGAGACTGAGAGGAGGATTTTGGAGATCCTGCAGAATACTGCAGCTCTTGCCCAAAAGGAAGGAGATGAACAATCATCTGCTGGTAAAAGTCCAAGGGGCAAGAGTCCAGCTGCAGCAGCAAGTCTGCCAGCAACTGCATCTCCACTGCCAGCAACTCCACAACCAGTTCAGGCGCCTACACCACCAGGCTCAGTAGCCCAGACAGGAGCTGTCCAACAGCCTGCCTCTGATACATCTGCTGTACCTTCTGTACCTCCACCAGGACAACCTGTATCAGGACCTCAAGTACCTGTTGTGTCCCAGATATCATCTCAGAATATAGCTGTTCCAACCCAAGTACAACCACCAATGAGTGTGCAACAACCAGGTCCTTTACAAAGTGCGAGAGAAAAAGGGTCAGAAAGTGTTCCATTAGAGAGCACACCAAAAGCTCCAGATGTTCAAACAGGTTCTGCAAGTCCAGGAAACTCATCAGCCGAATCCAATCCATCAATACCTCATCTAGAAACTCAGCTGTCTCAGTCCAGTGCTGCTGCTCAAGGTACATATGAATCCCCACCTCATCTACAACCTCAAACTGATGTTGGAGTTGAAGAAACAGCTTCGTCACGGCCAACTGATCCACCTGTTGCATCTACCACTGTCACTGCACCTTCCACAACAGAAAGTCAGCCATCCACTTCTGAAGTGAAAGAGAAATCTAGCGAAGAAGGTTCAACTGCCAAGCCTTCTGAAGGTGCCTACGATGAACCTGATGGTGGATCAACAGTGGAAGGAGGAGATGGTTCTGAAGAGCCTAAGAAGAAGTTTGTGTGTGATGATGGAATCCACTGTGGAACTGATGATGAGGAAGAGGAGGAGGAAAAGCCTCAAAGTACAAAGGAACCTGCCACAGCTAAGTTTGTCTGTGATGATGGTATTCATTGTGGTACAGATGATGAAGATGAAACTCCTGCAGATAAGGGGTCAAGTGAGTCGCACCCAGGACAGAGTACATCAAGTGATCAAACTACACAGGGTGAAGGTGAAGAGAAGTCATCATCTGAATCTTCCAAACCACGACAAGAAGAAACAGAAGCATCTAATGTTGAGGTTAAAACAGAACCTTCTGAGACGAAGCCTGAAGAGCAGAAAGAAAAAGTAGAATTGACAAAAACACCTGAAGTTTCAATAAGTCAAAGTACTACAGAACCTTCCACACCAACAACAAGTTCTTCTGGTGAAATGAGTACAGTAAAAGCTGAAGGAGCTCTTTCTCTAGCTACACAATCAACAGTGCAGCCCCCAATATCTGTCCAGTCTTGTTTACCTAGTGATGCCCCCAGCATTTCTGGTCAAGTACCACCAGTAAGTAAATCAGACTTGCCAGAAGTTACAGGAACAGTTTCTAAAACAGAAATGACACACACACCATCAACACCGCAAAATATTGTAGGTCAAGTTCTGCAGAGGCCACCACTACCACCAGGACACCCAATGTTCAGACAAATCCATCAGCAGATGATGCAAGACCAAATGATGAGAGCTTCCCAAGAACAACAGACCGCTGTTTCAAAGTCTGGACCAGAACAAGCCATGTCCCAGACTCAGCGTCTGCCACCTTCATATGCTAGTGCAATAATGGCCAATCAAACAAGACAATCACCTGCAACCCCATCCACATTAGGTCATGCAGAAAGTACTATTCCAGAACCTGACCAAAATCCAAAGCAAGAAGGTCATGATCAAAACATTCCATTGCCAAATTCATCACAGCCAAGTCGAACTTTAGTCTCACAATTAATGCAAGCAAGCATTGCCTCATCAGTGTCATTGCCAGGGAACATGATGACATTGTCCTCTGCTGTACCATCTACTCCAGCTTCACCAAGACTTTCGCATCCAACTGCTACAACATCCATCACCTTCTCAACTGATTCCCAACCAGTTCAACCAAACCCTCAGAACCCAAATCAGATGAATGATCCAAGAATGAGAATGCCAATGTCAGCTGCTGCATTACAACAGCATGCAGCTTATGTTGCAAGAATGCAAGGAATGCATCGGATGCCAGGAATGGTTCCCCAGAGGATGCAGTCGCATTCTCAAGCTATGCCCACAATGACAATGGGACAGAGAATGATGGGACATTCTTCTCCTTCTCAAACTACATCTCCAGGCATTCCAATGAACACCTCTCCTCACTCAGCTGCTCAGGTTCATCTGCCCCAACACTCTCCAGAAGGACTCCCCAGGTCTCTCCCACAAACACAAGGACTTCCAGCTCACATTCAAGGACAACCCCCACGTGGACCAGGGCAGCCACAGCATCCAGGCCAAGAGGCGATGCCCAGACCAATGCTCCATGGTCAGGGGATGCCTCCTCATGTTCCTGGACAGCCACCTCATTCAGCTGCGCAGAATCCAGGTGTACCATCCACATCAATTCAAGGAATGCCACCAAGAAGTGCTGCTCCAGGAATGCCACCTCACTCAATGCAACAAGGAATGCATCCTCATTTTCCACAGAGGGGTATGTCACCGCAAGAGATAATGCAAAGGATGGCTCAAGGAGGAATGCCACCTCACATGCTGCAAAGGATGCCGCAACACATGCAGGGTCAAAGAATGCCACCTCATGGAATGCCAAGAGGAATGCAACAAATGCCACCTGGAATGCAACACAACATGCACCCAGGAATGCCTCCACATAATCTGCAAGGAATGCCACCAAATTCAGCTCATCTTCATCCCTCTGCACACAGTGTTCAGTCACAAGGTTTACCACCTCAGGCTCATGGCGGGATGCCTCATTCAGGAATGCATCCTGGAATGCCTCCTCACTCAATTGCTCAAGGAATGCCTCCTCATTCGAATGCTCAAGGAATGCAGCCTCTTTCAACAGCTCCAGGAATGCCACCACATTCAACGGCTACAGGAATGCCACCACATTCAACAGCTCCAGGAATGCCACCACATTCAACAGCTCCAGGAATGCCTCCACATTCGACAGCTCCAGGAATGCCTCCACACTCAACAGCTCTAGGAATGCCTCCACACTCAGCTCGAGCAGGGAATTCTCCACATTCAGTTGGTATGGGAATGCCACCACATTCCATCGGAACAGGTATGCCAAGGCCAGGAATGTCCCCACATTCTACATTACCTGGAATGCCTCCCCATTCAGTTCCTCAAGGAATGCCACCCCATGGAGCCCCAGGAATGCCTCCCCACATGATGCAGCGAGGGCCTTCACCTCGGGCTCCTGGAATGCCTCCTCATTCCACACAAGGTTTGCCACCTCATTTGAGTCAGGCACCAACTTCTCAGGGTCAAGGAAGGCCAACTCTTCCAATGCCATTGCAAATCCCTGGCCAGCCAATGTCTCCACATTCCATGCCCGGATCTCAGCAGACTAGTACAGGCCAAGCTTTGTCACCACTACATATGCCATCAAAGCAGACACCTCCTGCAACCTCGCCTCTAGCCGCATCAGCAACACCACCTCAGGCTCCATCCTCAGTGACAACACCCCCTCATTCTGGTGGAACCCCAGCTACAACTCCTCTCTCAAGCTCACAGACATCACCTGCGGGCTCCCTCTCTGCACTGGCAGCGCTCAGTCCCAGCGACAGCATCAAGATCAAGCAGGAACCTTCTGATGATGTTCCAGCTCTTCCAGTCACACCTGGTGAGAACTTGTTCCCTTTCTTCTTCAGTATCTTGCATTGGTTTATTTGTTAACTGTCTACCATTCACATTAATTTTGGGTAACTATTGAAAAGAGAGGAATTTGAAGGCTTAAAATTCAGTTTGCAAATTTTGAGAGAAATAATTCTTTTTGATATCTTTCACGAAGAAGTCAAATGACATGAACAAATCTAGTACTAAAATTGTGATTGAAAGGTCACTAAAAACAAATCATTGTATATTATGCAACATAGTTTATCAAGAGAGAATTGAGAATGCAGTTTTTTTGTTGAGATCTCAAAGTTATGGTAGGATTTTCATAAATAGTCAAACAATATATCTTGAACAATTCAGATATGAAGTTGTACTGAATCTTTCTTCACACTAACTCAGGTACAAGTGAGAATCCCGACTTGACGCCAGAAGAAGCTGCTCTACAAGCCAAACAGAATGCTCTTCTCAAACGACTGTTGTCTAACAGTGGAGCCAAAAAAGGACAGCTTAACCCACAGGTACGAAGTTTTCAAGTTAGTTTTGTCCTAATCTAAATAATTGAATGATGTTGAATGAATATCATTCATTGCAAGACTCTTTGCAGTGAAAAGGTATTTATCAATGAGCAATTTAACAAAGAACTGTATCAAATGATTAGGAATTATCATTCTAATAATGTACTAATTAGACTTCAGAATTATGCTAAGATTTTTTAAGTATTTTAACAAGTTATCATTTGATTTTTAACAAATATTCAAATATATCATTTTGTAATACAACATTTATTTTCATATTTGTTAAATTTCAAAATATTGAAATGATATGACATTTTCTCCTTATCAACTTTTAGAGAATGTTGATTAAGAATATTTAGTTCGTAGAAGTTTGACATTTGATTTAGAATATGACCTTTGATCTTCACAGGGTGAGGGTGATGACATTCCCGAACTGACCCCAGAACAACAACAACAGCTGGAGATGATTGACAAAATGCCAATCTTCCGGGAAACAGAAATCTCGTCCGAGGAGTGGGAAAGTAAGACTCCCGAGGAACGGGAGAAAATTCTCGGTGAGTACCTAATGGGTGAGTACAAGTTTCATTACACTAAGTCTGAGTAGTGTGGGAGAGTAGCTCAGCCTTCGACATCCGGGGAAAACTTGTCTTTAATATTCTGGTAAGAAACTTGACCCTTACACCTCTAAGAAACCACAAAAATACGTTTACAAACCTGTTTTCAGGCTTATAGGAGGAAAAGGGTTAAGAATTGAATGTGTTTTGTAACATATCTTTTATTTAAGAAAACATTTAGAAGTATCTTTAAGTGCCTGTTTACACTCCAGTGGGAGTGAACAGCTTCAGAATTGGATATGGTTTAGAATCTACCTGCAACTTCTGCTAACATTCTTAATTTTGATGTTTTTGATGTTTGATATTCAAATTAATGGCACTAGTTTTAGTGCTACAATATTTGCTTGAATGGAAGAAATAATCGAAAGTTTCAGATTTTTCCAATATGCCCACAGAAATGAGACGACAGGAGTATGAGCGAAAACGTAAAGAATACGAGGAATTGAGAAAAGCAAAGCGAAAGACGACACCAGAAGCTGGTGCCACTGAAGTAAAACTCAAACGAAGGAAGAAGACGACTGAGAACAAAGATGGTGTACCTAAGAGACGTATCCGCAAACAGAAGGGCAAGGAGAGCGAGATTGAAGCTCGGACAGAATCCTTCTTACAGCAGTTGCGGACTCTCCCACCAATCAACCTTCAAGAACCTCCCATTGGCATCAACAACAACATTGTACCAGTCTTAGCTGCTAATACTCACACAGGTTCGTTTGTGATCCTATCTTTTGTCATTCTATTTTGTGCTCTGTTAAATGTTATGTTAACATGTTAAATCCCAACTACTGTGTACTATCAGGCTACATTAGTTTGTTAATATCAGTTTCTTTTGATATTATCATTAATGTCTAACTTTTTATTCAGAGTTGTTTTTTAGAACTACAGCTCATAATCACTTCTTTTTTCAAGATATTGATTAATTTAGCACAGATCTAAGTAACAAAAAAATGCACAAACATTTTATGATCTATTCAGAGACATCTTGGTCTCAGAGTCAGAATATTACTTGTGATATTTTTCTTCAATTATCAACTTAACTTCTTACTCTTTATCTAGGAGAATATCATTTAGCAAAGGAAGCTATAAATAAGGATTACACACAAACATTTTTATGAAACCATGAATGAAAACTGTAAAAATTGTAAGTGTAACCACCTCCCTGTTGGTATTAAAACTCTGAGTATCCCTAATACTGTTGACATCTCTTATAGCGGACAACCAACTACGAGGCAGCTATGCCAAGGCTTACATCGAGGGACTGCCAGACTTCTATGGTAGTCTTCAGCACCCCAACTTCCCTATGGGTATGAGGCCACCCCTCGGAGACATCGCAGCCCGCAGACGCTTCCTCAGTGATGGACAGCACGTGCCCTTCACAGGTGAGTAGCTTTCTTGGATATCAGATTTCGTTTCAATGGAATGATAAGAGTGACGATTTTTCAGTGAGCCTGAAAAGAAAACCTTAATGGTGTTTGAATGTGATTTAAAAATTTTGTCAATTTGAGTTGAATGCATAGGCATTATTCATGAACTGGTTGATGTGTTTATCTTTTTAAATAGATTGCGAACATGATAGAATCGCCAGTCTAGAAAAGAAAGAGATTAATTAATTTGTAAAACAAAAATTATTTTTTTTAATAGCCTCAGAAAGGAATACAAAAGTATCTATTAATGATGTCTTGGTTGTTTGATTGTGCAATTTTTATTGAAAATAATGTTTTTGAGATGATTTTGCCTTTTGATTAAAGATTTGAAAATAATCATGTTTCCTGATTGTTAGACTTTTCAAAGCTACAATTAATAATCAGAAATATTTTTAACATTTATTGTTAGGAGAAGTTAAATAATTTTGTAAATGTTTTTTTTATGCACAGAATTGTAACGTAAGCTTTACAAACCTCGCTTTTTGCATTCTGCTAAATTTCTTTTTCTCTTTTGCTTAATGAAGTAGTCTTTCTACTAAACTACTAATAAGTTGCACATATTCATATGAACAACAAGTGTTATTTCCACAGAACTGTCTTTTAGCTACTTCTTTTACTACAGCAAGAATATCAAATGTCTTCCATTCTTGATACTGATACAAAAAGCATTTGGTCCGTGAACAAAATCATAACCATACTTAAAATTCAGTACCTAAATTTTTTTTCCTGAACTTTGTATGATAAGTTAATCCCTGTATTCCCTGCATTGCTTGATACTGAGTATGAGTGTGCTCCGTTCAAAATCAAGCTTTCACAGAACTTAGGAGTGATCTCACTTGTCCTACTCCCTACTGCGACCTAGGGTGGTACTTCATTTCTGATATAGTTATACGAAAGGGATTCAACCTGCACAAAAACCAGATTAAATATACGGGAGCGTATGATCTAGTTTGAGATTCTGGTTTCGGCCTGCATGTTATCAGGCCTGATATTGCAGTGCTGTTCATTGTCAACCACGGCTGACATTAGCCAAAAACAGCAAATCTCAACTCTGGTCTTTCAATTTCTCAATTCAGATTTAAAAAATTTTCCACATAACCTACATATTAAATTGATCCAACATGGTGGTTAAAAAAATTCAGCAGGCTAAGCAATTATTTACACACTCGTAAAATGATCTCTCATTGTTTTAACTTGGCCATTAAGCTTTAGAAGCCTGCCATATTTCCTATCAGCACCCTTTCAATGCGCAATGTTATCTACTTCACTGCGGTTGTATAAACAGAGTCCATCTCAGTGTTATTAATGATGTTTTCAATCTCAGCCTAAGCTTTGAGCTTGAAAGATTGTCCTATCGCCTATCTGCAAACTGGCCTGTCACAATGCAGTGTGCGGAGTGTCCCCATGTGTGCTTCCCTCTCTCTGTGTGCTCCATCCATCCATCCTCTACTGCTTCTGCCTGCTGTGTGCCTAGCTGCAAGCACATGTCGAGTGACGTGCATGCTGGCTCCAAGCAGACTCCTCTAATAATCCCACTGTAAATTAGGTCCTTTTACAGATGAGCAGCGCTATCACCTTCTCGCTGGGGGCCAGGGCCTGCCCCACCGCATGCCACTTCTCCCCGGGATGATGCGACCCTTCTTCCCAGCTCTACCTCCTCCGCCCAGGATAGAACCTCACCTGGAGCCGAATGCAAGGTAGGTTATCAACAGGTTTATTGAACTGCCAACTCTTGCAGTTGTCTGAGAAACCTCCAGTCAGTTTTGTGCCTCACGAGAAATATCGTGTTTTCTTGTATAACGATCATATCCTATTCGATGATTATTTGAAAGTATGTATTGTGGCTGACTTTTATGCTGAGGGAGGCTATTGTCGATAGGTCTATGCTAGCCATTTGAGTTTGATAATTCATGACCGTTCTGTGCAAAATTTTGAATAGAAAGCATGTTATGTTGATAATTGTGAAAATATTTATGAGGACTGACCTAAATTCTGAGGGAGGTTATTGTCAAATGGTCATAAACCCTTATTCGTATGCTCAAATTTATTTTGTTTAATGACACCTCACAACTTCTTCACAAAATGTTCCATCAACTTCAGGGACACTCCGGACACCATCATCTCATCATCTTCACCTGAGGTTGGATTTGGGGACACAGAATTGGAGTTGCCTGCTCTTAGACCCATTGACCCGGCTTTGAACGAAGACGAGCGAGGAACATCTCCAGCTGTACCTCTGCTTCATCCTGTTCCTATCAAGCCTGAAATCAAGGATGAGAAACAGGATAAGAAGGATGATGAACCTTCCAAAATGGATCAAGATCTGTCAATTGGTGAGAAGAAGGAGAGACTGTCTGATCCACTGCAGTCAGGGAAAGAAACACTGACGTCAAAGATGCCAGCACTTACGTCAAGTCTTGCAAGACCATTTATGGATCCCAGCCTCGATCAACAGGTGTCTGTGACCTTGACCTTGTCAGCAACAGCAGCGGAGGATATCGGAGGGGTCATATCAGCCATTGCAGATTTACTGAAGATAGCTGTTCCACCCACGTATGAGATGACAAGGAGTCCATCTCCTGAAACTTTCAAGATGAACCTCACTCGTGAGTTACATATTTTATTGAAATTTTCTTTGAAATAATATTCGCATTATTACACTAATGTAATTTTGTTTAAATATATTTGTGGGAATTGAATCATTATGAATAAGACTTTTTGATATGATCTGAATTGCGAAAATTTCCATTCAATTAGCCAGCAGGCGTTTCTGATAAAAGTTGCCAAGCTAATTCTGACAGAAGTTACATCTCATTTGCAAAGAACTGATCAGAATTCTGAATTTTATTATAGCTAAATACTGAATATTTCTGCAGAAGCAGGTTTAAAGTAATAATTACTAAACATTTTCATCAACAAAAGGTAGATGTGCACATCTCCCGACCTTTCTAAAGAACCTTTAATTTACATGTTTCAATTATGCTAATAACAGATATACTCCTAAGAAGGGCTAAGCATTAACTTACTAGTTTTCATAATAATAAAAGAATGTATAATATCTATACCTACAGACAAAGAAGAAGCTGTGAACATCCAATCGCTGATCAAGGCTAAGCCCAAGTTCTGTCGGCACTGCGACGTGGTAGTGCTCAGCTCCGGCATCAGGAAGAAGAAGACAGAACTTCCCTTCCTTACCAAGGATGACCAGGTGCGTAGAGTATGTACCCATTTTATTACTTTCTTTTCTATACATTTCCTTTGATTTATTCACTGTGGTGGATCTGGTTACCTCAGAAGCTTGTAATTATGTTTTTGGATGAAAGATATGATACACTTTACATGTATACATGTTATATTTTTGATAATGTTTTGCATGAAATGTACAGGAACAAGACATGTAGATATAGCTAGTGCCTGATAAGATTTTGAAAATGATGATTTTGTTTGCAATACAGTTATCTTTTAAATGTTTGTTGTGCATACTGCACATGGCAGCCACAGGGTAGTGCAAGTGAAAGGTCATAATTCTGAATGTCAAGCAAGAAAGCAATAACAGTCACTTTTATCGACACCATCAACTGTGCTCCATACATGAAATTTGTTATAGCAAGTTCTTATGTTTAAGAATTCAAATTTTCGCGAAAATTTATATCCCACCGATGGCTAAGATATTGCACAAGCAGTGCTAAATAGCAACTCTGTTACTCACTCCTTGATCATTGCAGGACTCTGAGGACGAGGAGGTGACGTTCTGCAGCATGAACTGCTACATGCAGTTCACCATCACCCACCAGATGCCCCAGCAGTCCACCGAGACCGAGGGAGGAAACCTCGTGGAGCACAAGAGTGGACTCACACCCTCAACCTCACCCCGACACATCCCGGTCACCTCCGCTCTCTCTATCTCCACCACCCCTCCCATCACCCCCCAGTCCTCCAAGGACCAGCCAGCCACCCCCACCACCCCCCTCTCCTCCTCCACAGTGTCCAAGTCCCCCATGCCCTCCCCCGCGCTCCCCAGTCCACCGGTCAAGAACAAGGAGGAGAAGGCTGGCAAGAAACACAGGAGGAGTAGTAGCACGGCGTCCGATGTGCAGCTGCCGCAGTTCCAACCTATGAAGGTACAGCATTTGTTCTTTTTATGTACATATTGTTTTTCACCTGTCCTTCTGTCTGTCCATTTGTCCACAAAAACTTTAACCTTGGTCATAACTTTTGATTGGTCAGAGCTAGGTCTTTGATACTAGACATATGGATCCCTTGTGATGAGACCTTTCAGATGACATTTGACCTTGTGACCTTGACCTTGACACAGCGAGCAGGATGCATCCGGGGGCATTAGTGTTTCACAAACACATCTTGTTTTTTTAAGGTTTTTCCTGCCAGTAAAAGCTTAATATTGCCCAAGCCATTCTTTACTATAAGTTATCATGCATATTTTCCTGCATGTCATTACATGATTTAAAGCTTTACTTTGGCATAGACATTACAATTATTGTATATTGTGGCCTGTTCTCTTGGTTATAACATGGGTCGATATTTTTATTAAATTAGTCCAATGGTTATGTGGCACAATCTATTTCTGGGATAATATTTGTTCCCTTGTGTTCGGAGATAAGTGACTAGTTCCACTAATATTGTAATGTGTTATTGTGAGTGCGGAGTGATGTTTTACTTGCAATGATTATTTATGCTACTGACCCTATCAGAGACTTAACTTTTGATATCATTTTGACAACGTTGTTTTTGATTTTATTGTATTCAGCCATTAATCAAGAGGTGGAAGGACATCCGATACCAACGCTGGGACCTCAAGATGCTGGAAACATTGGGACGTAATTCTCCGGTCCCTACCAAGGAGATTGATAGTGTATGTATTATATTATACAACTCATCCATTGGTGCTTTGACAACTATCTGTTGCAAATGTGTTTCTTATGTCATAAAATATACTTTGATTTAACCTACCTTTGTCTTTGAGCACAAATCTTTTTTTTCAAGTAAGCAATGGTTTTTGCAGTATGAAATGGAGAAAATGATTTCTTAATATGAGAATACCTCAATTGTAGATCTGGAGTCGGCTTGACATGATCATCTACGCTTGCTCAGTTGAAGACACGAGGAAGTGCTCTCTATGTTCAGAAACTTGCGATGGAGAGACAGATAGTGCTTCCAGGTCAGTAGAAGACTCGAAATTTCCACATTTCCTTTGTTCATTTAAACAACTTGGAAAATTGCATTCAGATTCTTACAAATAATCTGCTTATGACAGTGCAAATATCTTCATGATTTCTTAATTAGGGCATTATTGATTATCAATCGCTCGAGTATCATTTTATGTTGATGTAAGAGTCATGATGGTAGATATGATATGATACATATCTTGATATCACAAAAAGAAATAACTTGTTTCAATATTACCTTTTGGAAAATAAAACATTTACATTATTACTACTTATCAATGTACAAAGAACCTGTCATAATATATATGTTTTGTCAAAATTAGTACCGCAATACCAGATAATATAGTTGATATAGGCTTAATTGTTCATTAAACCTTTAACAAATATTGCTGTAGGTGTAAAGCAAAATAAAACTATTCTGTCATTAACAATGCTGCTTACGACTGAAATATTGCCAAAACGGTGCTAAACAATAACTCACTATTTCACTCCTTCTGTACCAGACTGCTGAACATGGATGTAGACAAGTGGGTTCATCTCAACTGTGCACTGTGGTCCTACGAGGTGTACGAGACCCTGAACGGAGCTCTGATGAATGTAGACGTGGCCTTCAAGCGAGGGGCGACCATCGAGTGTGTTATATGCGGCAAGTTGGGAGCGACCCTGAGCTGCTTCAAGGCTCGATGTGTCCACACTTACCACCTCCCCTGTGCCAAGGCTGTCAACTGCTTGTTCTTCCAGGATAAGGTCGGTTCAATGAAAGCTTCACTGTGTTAAATTAAATAATTCAGTGTAGTTCTTAGGCGATAATTTGATGGGGTCATTTTGGCATATTATGACTAGTTTTGACCTTTTGCAATGTTTATTATTTCATCAATTCCTAAGGGAAATTAAAATATACAATACCTGTTGAACAACAAAATATTCAGTTTATATTTATTAAAATAGAGCATCCAGATATTGTAGCCAATATGTTTCCTGCCTAATGTTTATATCCTCTTTCCAGACCCTGCTGTGCCCTGTCCATGCTCCCAAGGGGCCGGTGGAGAATGAGCTGGAGTCTCTCGTCGTCTACCGTCGAGTGTATATCAACAGGGACGAGGACAAACAGGTGGCCAGGTACGGTCAGCTTCAATTCTCAGATAACAATTGCTTAAGGAATTCCTACTTTTGAGAGCTGACAATTTGTTATTTCCTTTTATGTTATGGTACATTTGACCACATCTCAGTAGATCAAAGAGGAAAAATAAAGTTACTTCTTTGCATTGCCTCACAAGCTTCGGTGAACCCTTGTAGGGCCCTTTTATGCCTATTTCATTCATGACTTACATGTAAAGACCCATAGCCACATAAGTTTATCATTCCAATAACACAAGTACAAAATATCAAGAAAGAATATCTGTACAATTGATGAATGTTTATTCCTTCCCTATGTAACCTCCCCCTATCTGTGTTGCAGCATGATCCACCAGGACGAGGGTTCACACACCCTGAGAGTGGGCTCCCTCATCCTCCACAGCATCGGCCAGCTTCTCCCCCACCAGATACAGACCGGCCGCTTCCACAGCAAGGACTACATCTTCCCTGTGAGTTGACGGCATTACACCCAACACTTTCTTTACACTATCGCTATCATCTTTGATGTATATTCATGAACATTAATTTCAATTTGTATTGATGTCAAATTTATTTTTGTTTTAATATATTTCGAATTCAGAATGAGTTTAATATCTAATCATCTTAATCTTGAACTACAAAGCCAATAGGTCAAATATTACCTTCTCTAGAGAAACATACTCTTTATTTATGAAAATATTTATAGATTTTTTTTTTTATTCCACATTTTTTTGTGCACACATATATATATATATATATACACATACATATAGTTCATTCATAGTTACATATTGGATGGTTGATATAGGGTTCAATTGGTATTGAGCATAGTCTTTTTAAATCTATTTTTCAATGGACAAAAGGCAAACTATTGATTATGTGAACAAGTGGTGACAACTTGACCAAACTTTAACAAACTTGTCGTACTGACATGAAGAGTAGGCTATGGCTTTTGTTACATCATAGTAGTGTGACAACTCTCTTTGGATTCTTCCAATGGTTATCTTCGACTTTTTATTATAGCATTTCAGAATAATTTGCTTGATCAACAGAATGTTTATAGAGTGAGTGTTCATATCTCTAAGTGCTGTATCTGCAGGTGGGGTTCAGGACAAGTCGGTTCTACTGGAGCATGCGACAGCTGTACAAGAGATGTCGCTACACCTGTAGTATCTCCGACAACGATGGACGACCCGAGTTCACCATCAAGGTCATCGAGGAGGGTTTTGATGATGCCATCTACAAGGAACCCACAGCAAGAGGTAAACCTCAGGATTTTGTTCCTCAGTTCACCCTATCAAAAGTAACAGCAAGTAACAACTACATTTTGTAGCCTAATTTCTGGTTTGTAGTGTTAAGGGGTGAAATACATATACAGAACGTCATACGTGTGCATTTGGGTCGTTTGTATTGAACGAGTAGATGTCATGGACGCGGAGGAACAACGAGTTCGAAGAACGAGTTGTTTCTCCGCGTCCATGACATCTTCGAGTTCAATACAAACGACCCAAATGCACACGTATGACGTTCTGTATTTATTATATACTCTCTTTTAAACCTTTTTAAAAGTAATTATGAATTGCTTTTATAATCTGAGACGTCGCACTGCGCATTGATACATAATGCGAACAAGGCGACACCCATAACACGCTCGACTGATGATTTGATACCTCAACTATCTTTTTATTTTATCTTTATTTTGCGTAGTTAAACGTAAGAGGCAATTTTCTCAAGTGTGAAAACAAAATACAGTGATAAAAGTTTATCCTTAGTAATTATTTATGAAGTTTGAATGTGATAAACGTAAGTTCAGGATTCCGAGCGACGGGATCCTTTCAAACGACGTCACAATGGAAATGACGTCATAATCGTTGAAGGCTATGACGTCATAAGGGCGAAGTGTCACTGGCGATGTTCTCGGAGTTTTTGTTTTGCAGTTTATTTACTAACGATAACACTAGTTTCTCACTATATTATTCTTCAATATCATATTAAAAAGTAAGTTTGTTACCAGTGCATTGAGATACGTCAAATCCGATGTTCTAATAAGGAAAATGATTGTTACGTACGGAAAGTTGCGAGAATTGCCGAAGCTTGAAAAAAGTAGAACCGGCAATCGTGCAATACGGAATTTACCGTGCAATACGGAATTTGAAGACGTATTCCGTATTGCACCCTTGTATTACTATCATAAGATTACATGAGTATATAATAAAAATATATCCATCGCTTTTAATCTTTTTGTTTTCACAATATCAGTGATTTTCTAGATGTAAATTTACCAATCATGAATGCATTGAAGAAACTGAAATAATTTAGAGGAACAAGTTCTCATGGAAAGTCAAATTCTCTATTGCCAAAACATTGCAACATTTCAGTGATAACAGTATTATATTAGTATCTTGCATTAGAAAGTCACATTTTGTAAATTAAAGAATCATCTTCTTAAACATCTTCCCTCCATCTTTTGTGATCCCAAGTACTTTGACCTGAAAACTGATCAAAACAGAGTTGTTAATCAATAAATCTTGTAATTCTTCAATTGACTGATTATGATCACAAATCTCATGACCTGACCTGTTTGTTCCCAGATGCATGGATGCACGTGCTGCAGCCCATTGAGAAGATCCGGAAAGGAGCAGACCTGGTGAAGATGTTCCCCGGCTTCATCACAGGGGAGGAGTTGTTTGGTCTCACTGAGCCGAATATACTCAAAGTCATCGAGTCTGTAAGTCAACCATCACTACTTTTGATCATAATTTGAATAATAGCGAAATCAGAAAGCTATTTCAACCTATTCATCTCCTTTTTCTTCCTTTTCTTCAATGATTATATCGGCAATATGTCACTTTCTGTTTATCATACAATGACCATTAATATAAGTGAAGTAATATTTGTCCTACATGCTGTCAGTGATACAAGAATTGATATCTATAAATGAAGTAATGTTTGCCCCTGTTTCCAGCTCCCCGGCACCGACCTCCTGGGTAACTACATCTTCCGCTATGGTCGCTCCCCTCTCATTGAAATGCCGCTTGCCATCAACCCAACAGGGTGTGCCCGAACCGAGCCCAAACTGAGGACCCATTTCAAACGGTAAGGGTACAGTCTTCTATTCCAAGCTTGTAGTCCTAGAGTTTGTAGTTGAGTATGCACGTCCTGTCAAATGCTTATCAACTGCTTGATGCTTATGCTTATGAAATCAGAACTTGAATCACAGCCTTTTGCATGAGAGATTTAAACAAAAAACAAGTGCCATAATTTTAAATCTTTGAACATTTTCAGTTAAATACAGTTTTAAATACATGTAATTTTATAACACAAAGAAAATTTTATGAACTTTTTAACCTATGAATTTGATATTAAAATTGTAAATGATAAAAACCATATCAAGTTATAAGATTTCCATCAATTGATAATGATAAATAATGGTGAATTTAATGTAATGTACATTTCCCTTACACTTTCCCTATCCCATTATTATCAAATTGTTCTTTCTGTTCTGTTCTAACGCTAGCTGCGGCCCTCACGGTTCCTCGTGTATGTCAGTTCTCACTGTTACATGCATTCCCGATTACAGCCGCCCCCACACCCTTCAGTCCAGCAACTCTCGCTCACTCCCTACCACAGTGACCGGGGTCACCGGCGACGTCAACTCACCCTACATGAAACAATTTGTCCACTCCAAATCTCAGCAGTACCGCAGGCTCAAAACTGAGTGGAAGACTAACGTCTTTCTCGCCAGGTCTGGAATTCAGGTAGGGCAACCTGCTTTGAACTGGGGATTTCAAAAAGTTGTTTTGATGTATGAAATTATCTTGGCAGATGCTGGTGTTATAAGGACACTGGTGAGAGAGATAACGTGTTATGGATATTTAAACTGTTCTTGCATCGTTCTGAATTGTGAAAGAGGTTATGAATAAAGAGAGATGTTAAAATTGAGCTTTGAAACTTGTTAGCCTGAAACTTTATCTTTGCCTTTGTAAAAGGCAATTAAACAAAACAGTTTTATCCTATACAAAAGTATATTGTTTATATTGTTAGACAGGCTTTGATTGTAACATATGAGAAGTCTTAAACAATATTTTCTGTAAATTGTCAACTCTCTGTTAATTTCAATTTTTCAGTAATCTGCTTTTCCTTTGATTCAATGCCCACTGAAAGACCTTGAAACTTCTACGAATTGTATTGATGATGTGTTTGTAAAGTTGTTGCCTTCAGTGAATGTTTGATAAATAGCCAAAATGAATTTCAGAGAGCTCATTTGTTTCATTTTGCCAATTTCAGGGTCTAGGTCTGTTTGCTGCTCGTGATCTGGAGAAACACACCATGGTCATAGAGTACATCGGAGATCTCATCCGCAATGAGGTTGCAAACCGCCGGGAGACTGTTTATGAAGAACAGGTAATGGATATTTCTAACTTCAAGGTGTCATTTCTTACTTCAAGATGTCATTTTGAACTTCAGAATGACATTTTCACATTTTGAAGATAGTTTTAGCATTCAGACTTGAGTTCAAACTGCTCAAGAAAACCTATAGGTAACAGAGAGCAATGTTATACATTTATTTATTTATTGAGAGCTCAGTAGAGTGTCCCTAGTAGAGTTAAAACCAAAGTAAAGTTGAACTATTTCCAGATACAGGGTGCCCTGTCTTTTTCATTAATAATAACAATTTTCCTAAGGTTATCAAACATTGTTTTGGTTTTATAGAACCGTGGCGTGTACATGTTCCGTATTGACTGCGACACTGTGATTGACGCCACAATGGCTGGAGGCCCAGCACGGTACATCAACCACTCGTGTGCCCCTAACTGTGTAGCGGAGGTCGTACCCTTCGAGAAGGAGAGCAAGATTATCATCATCACCAGTCGCAGACTCGCCAAGGGAGAAGAGGTCAGTTGTTTGTAGTTTGTATTTTTCTAATGGCTGAAATATTGCTTAAGTATTAGTCACTCCCAATCAGTATTTTAATACTCTTAACAATTACAAATGTAGATATGTTTTGAGCAATCTAACTAATGATATGTTTGTTTTTCAGTTGACCTACGACTACAAGTTTGATTTTGAAGACGACCAACACAAGATTCCATGCAACTGTGGCGCCAACGGTTGCCGCAAGTGGATGAACTGAACAAAGAACAGAAAGAATCTACTTAACATATCATAGCAACATCTCTTACTTAATCTCTGTGTTGATGAAACTTCCGTTACAGATTGATATAAATAATCCATAAAGTAACTATGGAGCTAGAGACTGTCGAAATCAAATTTCAAATTGATTGTACTTTCTATGTTTGAGAGCAATTTTCTAGTGGTTATTAATATATGATGAGTTATTGTACAGAATAAAATTAGGTGATTGATTATGCAATTATAAGGCTGGCATCACTCGAGAGTGAATCTAGCCCTGGAGAATGGTTATAATTACCTTGATATTACTAGTCACCCAAACCATCTGTTAAACAGAATTAGATTATATTTTTCTAGAAGAAATGTGTTTGTGATATTATCATTTTCTAAGAAAGCATTGAGTAATTCTTGTTGATTTGCCATACACTGATGACAAAGATATTTATGTTTGATTACAGAAAACAATTATCTGTAGAATTAGCTTTTTGTGGTAACCACGGTTGTAGTTCCATTAGTGCAGTAGAATAGCTTGATTTTGTCTTGTTAACAAAGCTTTTGTAGTTATTAACGTCTGATTGACTTGTATATGCAGACAGGAAATATGATGAGTATATATGCACAATAAAAGGTGCATAATGTTCCTCTATGACTATGCCATGCCTGACATAATTGGTTCTTGCTGAGTAATTATATGAAATCCGATCTGGATTGAGTTTATAGTTGATTTAGTCAGTCGACTTGAGTCGAATGGGTGTTGTATTTTCAATGAAGTGAATCTTCATATTTATTTCATCGGTTAAGTTTATAACTGGACACCAAATGCATAACCTTTAATAATAAAAACACTAGCTTAGAAGTTGATATTGACCAGGACTACTGCTGATATCCGTGTAATTACAACCTCTCTTATCCTGATCAGTGTGCAAACTACTGATTGACGGCCTTTTATCGGTTGTGCTCCATGTGTGAATGAGTTTGAACAGTTTGATTTGTTCATAACTATTGTAATGCAAGCAAAAAATGCATAGCTATCTCAATTGAAAGCAATAATTAATGTAGTTTGTTAATGTTGACTTATCGTAGATGAAACCTTTGTAAAGAATTTAGTGCTTTGAATTGAATTGGCATTTAGAAGCTTGTTTCTGGAAATTGAAGATTGATGTCTCACCCTACATTATGTGTACAGTTGTTTATTCCAGATATCCATCGCAATCACTACTCACTCACTATACCCTCTATGTATATACGATACCATACTGGCAAAATATGTCTAAGTGCTAACTCACTTCACCTCATCCAGCATTTGAAGCTTTCAAGGTGGTTTATAGTTGAAAACTTCCGAGGGGGCCGTCTTGTACAGAGGTAGATGTAAATAGGCCCCATCACAATCAACTACCGGTACGTGAAGCATAACTTGTTGTTAGTGTACAGCGGAATCTCAACATTGCATTGTATATACCAACCAACTAGCCACGTGTTCATGGACAAATCGTATCGACATTTGCCAATATTAACCCTCTTCCATTCGTTCATTTTATAGAATTTTTAAGATTTTTTAACAGTTTTGCATTTTCTTCCTTCAAGTAAATATTGGAGCATTCAGTATTTTTCATACCTCATGTACAACAATTTGAATATTTTGATGCCACTCATCCCAACCATCACCTAACTTATACTTTGTTGTAGTCGTTGTTTGTCCCACTGCGATGTCGCTTTGTCCATTTCAAGGTATCCTCTTAGTGTTTCTTCGTCATAATACACATAACTTTTCTCTATCCTGGTGTAATGTTGGAGGTTTTTGATGTGCAAAATCTGATAGCTGGCACTTTGAGATTTGTCAGTTATCCTTTTTGAGACATCTTTTACAATCCTATACTTTAGATAATGGGAAAATAGAATCTATTCTATCATTTTCTTTCAAAACTTGAAAATGATACATATTCTGCTTTGCTATTATCAATGATTTTTCTTTCTCAAATTTGACATTTAATCAATTTTTTTTCTCATTGAATATTGAAATTTATGATATAGAATCTATTACTTTCTTCAAAAATGTGATTGAAAATGATATGTTTTATGTTTTGGTATTATCAATGCCTTTCTTAAAATTTACTCAATGTTTACTGAGCTTAATTTTTAAAATTTTGAAGTTCTGACAATATGAATTGCAGGTTAATTCAAGGGGTTTACACTGATGAAGTTTATTAGGCTGGAACCAGGGAATTTAGGATAATGTATAAGGGTATCACTTTGAACCCAACAAAACATACTTTGACCTAACTGGGCATGTCCAGTCTTGACAAATTACGATAAAAGTCAATTTTGAAATTTTGATTATATCTCATAGTTTACATATCTTCATGTTTATGAATTCAATTTTAAAAACTGTAAGTTATCTAACTTTGTGACAATTTTACAGAATTATTGTTAAATGTTCCTTTACACATGAATATGAAACAGCTGCCTCCCAACTAAATTCTGAACTCAAAGCCTCCAATTTAGATTGAGGCTGTTTTGGATGTCAATGGAAGTCTTGAATTGTGGTATCCAAACAGACTTTACAAAATTGAAGATATTTTTCTACTTTTGATAGCACTTGATTTTTATGCTGTATGTTGTCGAATAAGGCCTGCCTTCAGTCTAAGGGAGCAGTGGTTTGCTTATTGATCTTGGCAGCATTTGTTTATCTTTCATTTAAGGGCATAATTGTTGTATCTGCATTTTTGTGTTTTTATACTATTGCTCATTTTCAACTATTAATCAGCTGTTTCTACATATATCGAGTAATACTTCAGTGGTTTGTTTTCATTAGATCCAATGAATGGAATAAAACATTGATTTAGGAATGCAGATTTTCAAATAAGATTGGAATGATCAATGACTTTAGGGACTTGATCTTTTTACCAGATTTAGTTATGATTTTTATGTTTTGAAGATCGATTCACTGATGTAGTGGTATAAATAATGAAATCACTAATTTATTACCTCTGGGATTTGCAAGTCACGTGTGGTGTTGATAATTCGTATATGAAGGCTTTGAATTTTGTTTACAGGGGAGAGAACCAGTCGACTGGTTGAGTAGAAAATATACTTCAGGCTCCGACCTGTTTGATTCAGCTTGATCTGTAATGTGGGCGTGGCTACTACAGGTCCCGCCCTCTCTGTGATTAGCGTGTTGATTGGTTTAGTGAGTGATTGACATGTGTCACCTGTGTGTCATACTCTCCTTGTGTTGAGTGTTATGTAAATTCATTGTAAATAAACATGATCATCTCAGGTCAGTGAATATTTGAATATTGACTTGGTGTTTTTCCTTTCCATGGAGAAAAAGGTCTTGTGCCTTATTTATGATTTTGATAAGTTGTCAACAAAGTACATCATGCAGAGAGTATCTGCCTCTGATCACCAATTGTAACGATGCAAGTTCAGAACCTAGGACTTCGATAGTACGCTACTCAAATATTTTTGATTATAATAGAAATACGCCATTAAACCTATTTTCGTCTTCACCTATATTCTGAATCCTAAAAAGGGAAAGATATCACATCCACAGGAACCCGATATCGTAAATAAAATGTAAGTAAAACGTAGGTAAGAAAGACCCCTCTATGTAAATGGGACGGGTCTTTCTTACTCACGTTTTACCTACATTTTATTTACGATATCGGGTTCCTGTGATCACATCGCCCACAAACCTGATTTTAGAATTTGAAATCCAGTGGCCCCTACTAAAACGTTCTTCATCGTCATCTCCAGATGCACAAGGCATAGAATGATGAAATGTGTATATATTTTTTAGGCTATTTGGATTCTAACCAAATTGTACATCTGGTGACCTCTAGGTAGGGGGAACCACATTGACACACCCAAAAGCAAAATTAGATATGAAGCCTGATCAGCTACAGAGCCAATGGTTATATTTTTGCAGGCAAAAATGACAAAATTTTACAAATTTTCAACACATTCAGAAACCTGTTTTACCCTTTACTCTTTATCATGTTTATAAGCATTAGGGGAGAAACGAACTAGCAAAGCGTGACACGCAAGAAGGTGCGTTACCACAAAAATGTCCTGAATGAACTCGTAATAATAATATTTTATAACAAGCAGACTGTAGGACTGTAAACATGAAAAACCAACACATTGTTTAATTGATTTGAATTTCACCTAAGGGTATCGAGTAAATGTCAAATAAAAGATGATTGCTGTATATGAAATGTGACATTTTTCATGACCATATTGGGATTACAGCTTATTCACATAAATATAGCTTGTATCAGAAACGAATATATTGATTTATTTCAAGGTGTAAAAGTTATGCGTTTTGCTCTCCTGTAAACTAACATAAATTTACAAAAACTGCCTGAAACAATAGTTTGAAAGAACGCGTGTTAATAGATATTAAGCAATCGAGTAATTTTTTTCTCAAATAGTCAGAAATAGTGGCCAGAAAGCATTTCTATTTCTATTTCCGTGAGTACTATGTAATACATAAGGCTCCAAAAATATAAATATGTTTCTGGTCTTTACATTGAATTGAGTCAAAAATAAGGTTGATTTTTTTTTATTTTTTTAAATGATTAAACATGAAGAAAAATAAATAATTATTACCTTTGAATTACTTTATCACTGCGTCTTTGAGCAAAAACGAGTAACAGTTTAAGAGCCTGCGTCTCATTGAATTTTCTAGACCCGGGGACTAAATTTCCATTTCCATTTAACCCCTTGTCAACATCTTGAAAAAAAGCTTAATGCGGGGGTTTGAAACTGTCGCGTGCGGAAACCAGAAAAAATATTACTTCGATTGTTAAAGCTAATCGCGATCGACGCTTTATGGTGATAATGGGAAGGTTTGATGTCGATATTGTGATAAAAAACCGAACAATGACGCCCGTCAATCAGTCTAGCGTACTTTTTGAAAGCATTCAGATCACAAGAACCTGATATCGTGAATAAAATGAAGGTAAAACGTGGACAAGAAAGACCTACTCTATTTTATAGAGGGGGTAGGTCTTTCTTGTTCATGTTTTACCTTCATTTTATTAACGATATCAGGTTCTTGTTGATAAATCTCATACTCAATTGTTTTGCCCTTATGTGTGATTATGAATTTTACACGATATGAATGAAAATGTAAATGCGAATTTTTCCCATACACCCCCTTTTCTTAAATTCTTCAGTTGTTTGCAACTCATCTGCATTCGAGATTGGTAATTATTTGGATAGCAAGAACTACAGAAAGTTTGAGAGAAGTAAGACCTCAAGCTTCGCTCTCGGTCTGACTTCCCACTCCAATATTCCTTCATCAGGTATGGAAATGCCAAGCATAACCTCTCTATCATGTTTTATCCTAAATTAAATCAATTGAATATGAGTAATTATATCAAGATGATCATTGAAAAGGCAATTATTGAAATTCTTAATAAGTTTTTAACTGTTCCTGTGGGGATTAAATATTCAACCATTAAATATACTGTTTTTGCATAATTCATAATCACTTTGTATTCCAAATGGTAGAATTATTCTTTAGTTTGCAAATAAGGATTTAGAGTTAATAGTTCATTAGTGTGACAGGTACATTAAGTCACATGACAGTCATGATTATATAATTGTTTCTTGTATATTCTAAGAATCTTGATATATACGACTCCAGCCGAGAGAGCTTCGGAAGTAAATCCAACCCAATAAATTGCTAACTAAGCGGAAATGTAACGTGGTAAATCGCTGTATACATGTGTATTTGCAAATGTGCCACTCCTTTCTTCCAACAGTACGTTGTCTCTCATTTTTCTGAGTAGATATCTAATCAGCGAGACCAGAAAACGGAATTGTTGTCGCATGGGACCACATGTGTATCACTGTTGAGTTCTTATCAGCTGGAACATGATCTACCTCTTCTTACTGTCCGCTCTCCTCGCCCTTGTGCAAGGTAAAATCTTGGAACAAAATGTTCATTGTAAATCTGCTATATCCTAATTGTAAATATATCCGCGATGTAAATTATGAATTTCCTGTATGTTTCTTTTAAATCTCGGGGATGTTTCCTCGTGTGACAGTTTAATTCTTGAAAAAAAATCGATGACCAATCTAGACCCACAAACCAATTATAACCCACAAACCTTTTTACACCATTCTCTTCCCCACAGAGGCGGATCAAGTCTTGAAGTGTTGATCGAGCCTCTGTTCGTTTTAGACCAAATCCGTGGCTTCCGGCAGTGTAAAAAAAATGCACCACAATCCATTTAATTTTCTAAAAACAAATGACAACGCTTCTCGCATGTAAAGGGTGGTTCATATCACAATGCCTTTGCCATGATTCAGTAGCCAAAATGATGATTTTAGAACAGCGTTGCTGATTGCACAACTAACTTTTATTGATCAGGCATCTCCCATTGTAGCCAACAAACTCTGGAAGAGAGGCTAGAGCAACAGTTCATGACTTGATCTGCCTCTGTTGGGAGAGAATGACCTAAGTTAATATGTTCATAGTTTAGCTGGCAGGGTTTATACCATACCTCCATTCCTTTGTTCTACAACGAAGAACTACGACTATGACTCGTATTTTTGCCTCAATATAACCCTACTGAGGCAGCTATATATACATGTATATTCTTTCTAACTTATTGTGCGTGAAATTAACGTGCTTTTCTTGAAACCCCCTTTCGTAGTTATGTTGCAGAACAACATCAATCTATGAATGCTCAAAACCAAAATCAAAATGGACTAACTTTCAATGTAAATAATGTTATTAACAACCCGGATGTTCACGGAATGCATGAATTAAACATCAACTAACCTCGACTTTACCACTTCTCGATTTTCGTTCAAAGATTTTTCAAAAAAATTAAAACTGGGCTTGATTTTTGTTAATTTGTCCAATAAACACCTTTAATTAGCCTTTCATTGAGACAGCGTAATTATCGGCTGTGAAAACCCCACCTGGGTCATGGGCCATAAAACTCGCGCGTGGGTGACGTAATAAACAGACTACACAGATTACCGTATCATTATTTGAACTGAAATACTGCCTAAATAATTGTTTAATTACCATTGATGTGGATATCTTTTTTACACCAAATGCTTATTAGTGTTACATCGTAAAATGATTTATCTAACTGGGTGAAAAACATTTTCTGAAAATCGTTTATTATTGGGTTTTTTTCTGTGGTATTGTTATGATAGATTATAGATATAACGAGACTACTTCTGCTTATGACGTCACAAAAAGGGGGTGTAACCAGTGACGGGCAGTCAAGCATACACCGGTTTGTGGCCAGATAGGTCCAAGCGGTCCATCAAAAGTGGCATTCAAAAACGGCTTTCATTACCAAACTGAACATATTTGTGCAGCAACCTTTGGCGCACTATACAATATTGTAATCAGACTTTAATATAATTCAAAGAAAATAGTGAAATATGTTTGTGGTTATATGAACTTTAAGTGATTAGGTAAGATCTTATATTTCGTGTTTCACTTGTTTGGCACCAGTGCACTGGACGGAGAGAACGCTAGGGGCGCAACATCTTATACTACACAAAGCATTCCTGTATCGGTTAAGGGTACCAATAAGATTATTGAAAAGACACAATCTAACATCTTTATATTTTGCTTCTTTTATCACCCGTACCGACTGATTTGGTAGTCAGTTATTGCCACAGTTTTCGAGTCCTTGATATTTCGGATGGGCTTAACGGAAAACATTCCTTCTATGTTCTGAAACAAGGTAAATACAAGGTCATTTTGGAGCAACTTCTATTTATGATTAATATTTTCTGTCCATGCAGGTGATGCATGCACATCGCACGTGCTGACCGGAAGTCACGCGGGGACCCATGGGGTCGGATGTATGAAGGCGAGTTGCTGTGCGAATTCTCTCGAGTTAGCCTCGCTGTGTTCCGGTGACAATGTGTGCTGTTTCACGCATAACACGTGCACATGTGAGTCTCAAATGTTCTCCTGCCTAGTGAGTGAGGGAAGTCTCAGTTAATTCACGATGATCCGTCCGTCCGTTCGTCCGTCCGTAGGCTTTTACTATTTTCGACTAATTTTTTTTTTTCACAAACTTTGAAACCAGAGTCAAAAGTTTTAACTTGCGTTCAGCTACCTTAGCCAAAGGGGGACATTAATTGTAGATTTGGTGACTTTGTCATCCCTGATAAGGGCACATTTTCACCTTTTCATATCTCGGTAACAAATATCCATAGCAAAACTGATGTTGAGTCAGAAAAAATCCTAAGAAAACATTGTAGGGTTGGTGAATCTGCGAGCGTGCAATCATAACCGCGAGAGCCAAGTCAATAAGTACAAATGACTACGTACTTTTCTGCTTCAGCGTCCAGCGGCAAGTACAACTGTTACGGGGACGTGATGAAGCTTCATCCTACAGGAGCGGGAGCCAGGACTTCATCCGGACTCGGGTACTCCGGTACAGTTGTCTCGACATTTGCCTTTATAATCTCTTTATTCCAAAGAGATACAAGTCATTTCAAGTGAAGCAGTTAGAAAGCAATCACGAAGAAAACAAGTAACTGAGATCAAAGTATGAGTAAAACCACTTTCTTTGGACAAAGTATATGTACAGACATGTACACGGATAGTATGTTTTTGTGTTGCCATATTCTCACCCCTTTGCTCAATGCAGGTAGTGACCGAGTATTCTCATGTTATGTTTTATTCTAGTTGAGAATCATATATATTTTTCAGGAGTCCAGGCTTCCAATCACATGGTTGACCAGGATTATGCTGAACTCAACAAGAGGAAATCATGTTATGTTAGGGCTGGACAGAATAACTGTAAGTATGAAACATTAAAGTACACCTTATCGTACCTAAGATTGCTTCACCAATAGCCTACATACATGTCTGATTAAGATTGACCATGACTCCACCGTAGAAGTAAGGGACAATTATCTACTGTGAGCCCTTCGTTTTACATGTTCGACATCCTATTTTTATGTGATGATTTAATGTCCACTGACGACTAGGTTTTGTCTGCACTTGCAACAGAACTTGCGCCGATACGGAATATTGTTAGACCGTAAAGAGAAAGCTTTTTTCTACTGCTTGAGTCAATATTATGAAACCTTTATTTCTGGGGACGGGTCGATGTTAATCAGAGAGGTAGTGGAAGTACATTTTTTGATAATTACCAGTTCTATTTCAGTTTAAATATTTTTAATTTTTAATAAAAAACACTTTCCCACTCGATGATATGACATTAACATTATTTGTTATGTATTGTTTTTGCCATTAGTGCTGTTACATGGCGTCTCTTCTCATGTTATCCCCGGTATCGAGAGACAAATCCGTTTTAGGATTCAAACCCGGCCGCGACTTTACAAAAAGAAAACAACCGCCAGAACTAATTGTATGTCATATTACTTTCGAGTATCTCATAATAAGGCAACAACCGCCAGCACAGATTGCAGAATTGATTTTATCCACTCTCTTTCACCGGTATCCCCCTGCCTTAGAATCTGACTTATCTAGTTGAAGTATATGAGTCGAGTTCATTGCAGGACTAGCGACAAGTAAATGAACATTCTGCCCCAGGTATCCACCCCGCCTTAGTGGCTGGTATAGCGAGCAGGGAGACGAGAGGGGGGAAGCTGCTGTACAGTACCGGGGGGTGGGGCGACCACCATCACGCCTGGGGGATCATGCAGGTGCGTGCAACTAATCCGGATAAAGAGAGTAGGCATATTGTTTAAAGGGGCAGTAGCACGTTTGGGGGAATTATAAGGTGATGTCAGGAAAATGAATATAAATGGTTCCCTTTGACAGAAAATGTAGCAGTGATAAATCAAATATATTATGTAAAATTTAGCCATAGGATCCCTTTTTATTGCACAAAATGAATTAAAGATGTTCACACAAAAATGGCCGCCAATGCACTTTATGTGAATCTTTATTATTTTTCCTCTGACTATTGATTATTGCAACATGTGTGCTCAATCTAAATTTTCTGCAACCTGACTGAGAATATGCTAATATTGTGACATCACGAGATATTTATGAAGCGTTTCAATCCCCACGTTCTACATAGTGTGACGTGTACGCATCAGGCCTTGGCTCCACCTGTCAGAAGTACGCATGGGACAGTTGTGAGCACATTGACCAGCTCACACGCGTCATCCTCGTCAACTACATCAACCAGGTGAAACACAAGCACCCGTCATGGTCCGCGGAACAACAGATGCAGGGTAATATCTCACTTATCTTCTAGTGCTCTATAGAGCTTATTACCCGGGGAAGTGCATGATATGACTTTTACGATATGAGTGTAAATTTATATAATACCCGAGTGAGAACGAGGGTTATACACAGATTTGCACGAGTCATATGACACACTTCCGAGGGTGACAATTTCTTTATTATTATTTTCCCAATTTATTCTCTGAAAAATATCAAGAAATCGGCCTGCTACCCTTGCGACGGCCGGCGACAGTGACGTAATTAACAATGTTTTAATGACGCCGCAGTCGCTCAACAACAATCTTAGCTAGGCAAAAGTGATATGTTCACATGTGCTAATATTGAAAATATGACACTACATATTACCTGGGGTAATAATGCACTTCCATGTCTGACTTGTCATATCAACCAATAAGGACTGCCATCGGTATGGCTGAAGTAAATTCTCAGCTACCCTCTGCCTGAACACTAGCATATATTTGGTTGGAGATGAGAAATCCCGATTCGACGCAATCACCGTTATGAGTGAAATCAGCGAATCAGTAAGAATTCGAAATCCATTTCTTTTCGGCATTCTTCTAGAGCTTTCCTTCGATTGTGACCTTTGCACTTTGCGTCTGTTTGACAGAGTACATCCATGTAATATTGCGTGACTGATTCCCTTTCCTCGCAATATGTGTTTTCTTTGGCTAGATTATGTTCAGATAGATTGTCCTGCAAAGTCTTTGCCGCTAGGGAAAATAGAGTGTTCGTATTTAAACAAAGGTTGGGTAGAATTTTATGATTTGAGCCATCCTCTCCCCACAAAGGTCAAGTCATTTCTTCCAGGTAAAGTGACCAATATTTGAAATTCTAAAAGCTTATGAGGTGATAATTTGCACAACGAATATCGTCAAATTTCACTTCGGGATAGACATTAAAATTCAAAGATTTGCTTTTTTGTCAATCCCCTCAGTTTTCTTGAATACATATTTTGAATCATATCGTCATTCATTCCTGGTATTCGGAAGCTACATTAAGTAACCTCTATGTATCTGCAGGGGGTGTGTCGGCCTACAACGCGGGGGTTGGCAACGTGGCGACATGGGCGCACCTGGATGTAGGATCTACCGGAAACGACTATAGTAATGACGTCATTGCACGTGCACAGCATCTTATCAAGGCTCATGGCTGGTGATACCGCTATCAACAATAAACCACTTTTGTATGCCTAGTTTTTTAATTTAATAGTT
Source organism: Steromphala cineraria (assembly GCA_916613615.1). Classification (NCBI taxonomy): domain Eukaryota; kingdom Metazoa; phylum Mollusca; class Gastropoda; order Trochida; family Trochidae; genus Steromphala; species Steromphala cineraria. The sequence goes on from OU744729.1 coordinate 57,170,285, forward strand.
TGTATACAGTTAGTTGACGTGGAGATATAAGTTAACGAAATATTTTGGGTTGGCGTCATTATAATAATAATAATAATGGGCATTTATAAAGCGCTATATCCATACACAAGGTGCATGCTGATATCATTATGATACAGATACAAAAATAAAACTGTTTTTATTAACGTTCTCATGAAAATGGCAGAATCAATGCTGTTTTGTCATTGTTTTACTTTTTGTTTTTCATAACATGGAATAACCAGAAGGAAGAGTACACGCGAGATGTAAAGCGCTCTCTAAGCTAGAAGGGCGATATTTCTGCAGAGAACGATTTAAGAACGATGTAAGGGGCGAATAGGGAGAATGTACGTAAAGCGACGAATACGATTTATTATATATATTATATACGATTTATTATAAATACTGTATTGACGGTATACATATACGCTTTCCCAAAGTACAAACTTATTTCTGTAAAAAAAACAACCAAAGAAAGACAAGGCCCTGTTAATCTTATTCAAAAGTCGAATATGTGTTGGTGTAAAACAATGTTCAATGATGGATGTCGATACTGAATTTTTCGCATAACAATGGCGGAAATGGCTTGGAAATCTGTTGCGACTAAAATGTGGTTAAACATATGATATAAAGAGGTTTTACAGTTAATACACATCTTTAATCATATAATGTTTCTTGTTTATATGTTGGAGTTAAGTTGGAATCCCGTGAAAACATTCCTGCCTCCCCCTCCGCTCAACTGACCCCCCTCAGCGCGAGGGTCACTCCCGACCCATATCCTGTCCCCTGGGTAAAGGTTGAGGGTGACACTGCCTGATGTTTGACCCCCCTTGGTTATAAGGCGTGTGACAAATGTCCCATTCTTCAATATTCCAGCATCAATAGGATGTGATTCGGTCGTTATCAATGCGCTGAAGAAGTAGATCCCATAGAAGGGAACTGTAAAGACGCCAGTACTTGCGCGGTAGGAAACGGCTGTATCCAACATGACGTCATCGAACACGAGGGTAGAATTGGGAGTCAGTGTCTGGTTCTTGGAGAGAGTTACGGTGAAGGAAACGCCCCCTGCCTCTGTTAACAGACGCAGCAGATAAATCAGTACAATAAGATCTTTTGATAACGATAAACGAGAGCCGAATCGCCGATAAAGTGTTCAAAGGCAGTCATTGACAGAACTGCATCATCTGTCAAGGGTGTTATTTTTTATGTTTTCCTACATAATATAAGAATAAAGGCCAAATAAAAGCTATAGGTAATCTCTCTCCCTCTATTTCCCAATAAGTTACATCCCTAACCTCGCTCTCGCGTTGTATCCTTAAAATAAATAAAAGCAACGAAAAAGTCTCGAATCACATAACCTTACCCGTACCGTTTTTTAATACACTAACTATCGCAGCACTGACCTTTCCCCTTAACCAAAGTCTCCAAAATGTCCAGTCTTCTGGTCACTCTGGTCAACGCATCCTCGAGAACCTCAACCGTCTGCCTGGTCACGCAGTGGTCAGTGACGGTCAGCACGCACCCCATATACACGACGAGTAGCCATAATACAAACATTGTCCATGGAAAGGGGGGAGGGCAAGGGTTTCCTGATCTTATTCAGGATGAAGATTAACTACGCCCACGCTTCAAATTGGTATCGTATCAGTAACAGTCTGGGCATAATTTAGCTATCTTTGTTACCAAGAAAAGCTTAGTTACAGACTCACGGAGGAGGAGATAACAGAAGGACATACATACCCTGAAAACAGAACTACTGCTTTTCACTCGTATACAATTCACTGAATCCAGTGTAGCGATTTCGGACACAGCAGGTGCTTTATCAAATCACGGTAAACGATATGTTTGTATCAACAGGAGGAATACCATTCTTTCTTGTAATAACTCATAGTTTCCGGATCCGCATCAAGTTGAGGACTTCAGATGCACATTAAGGCAATTAAATATAGATATATTGTTAAATCTCACACATCCCAAGCCATTAATGTATTTAAATGCAGCAATGTTTGATCTTGTTTTAGTGAGTCTTATTTTGAAGGCCTCAATGCATCCTCTTGAACTTGTTGTGCGTCACAACGAACACTGCGTTCTTCACAAGACGAGATGCTTGTCAAGAATACTTTTAAAGCCAGGCATCGCCTTATTGTTTGCAAGACTTTACTGCACGTGGGTAGGCGGATCCATAATATGAACGTAGCTTTGATCAAAAACAGAACTTTCTCCTCGGTTTTGTCTAAACAGCTTATTTAAAATGCTGAGTGACCCGGATGTCGTCTTAAATTCCGGAATCTATCTCTAGTATTATGGTGACGTTTTGGAAAAAAATCCATTTGAATCGTTTTTAAACGTACAACCACGTAGTCTTGTCGACATGGCTTAGTTACTGTAGCTTTTTCAAATGTGAATAATATACCAAATTAGAAATAAGTGTTGTTAATGTTTTTCTTAGTCAATGTATCTTCGGATGAGGATACATGTAGATCTGTCAGTTTTGTACAGACATCTGAGACAATATTTTAAAGGGGCAGTAGCACGTTTTTTGATAATTTTATATTTCAAATAATTCACTGATAATTGTAAGTTAATTTTAAATGTATTAATTTGACATCACATGACATCACAAAATCACATTACACAAGCCAATCATCCATTGTCGGAGGATAAAGTATGAAGATTCATATACAATCTATTGGCGGCCATTATATATGAACACCTTTAAGTCAATTTGTGTAAGAAACAGGAATGGCATGGCTAAACTTTACGTCATTTATTTGAATTATTACTGCTTAATTTTGTTTAAATACATTGTCTTTCCATTGGAACCAATAATTTTCACTTTCCTTATATTCCCTATAAAAACGTGCTACTGTCCCTTTAACATTTTAGAATTTAGAGTTGCAACAAACATGGTTTAAATACTGCAAATAATTAAACTAATGTTTTGAAAACCAAAACGTACAATGGAATATAAGATTTCTCGTTTCTGTTCCGTTTTCATTACGTTTAATCCATCTTTATTTGATTTTAGGCTTTCAAAAAGGTTTGGCAGAAGCATTCCATTTGAAATGCGTGACAGTTTTTTTAACAGTTTGATAGTTTGCAGATGTTACATAGATGTTACATAGATAGCATGTCACTGTATTACATAGTTAACATGCTGAGATGATCATCCGACGATTGAAAATAGCGAATGTCTCGCAACAGGGTGTACTGTGTAGTAAGTGATGCGTGAATCACAATAACCCAGATGCTACTATATCAATATATGCTTGTACATGTATAAGTGTGATATTAAAGAGTACTGACTTTACCACAACCTTATGAAGCTCATTGTAAACAAAGAGGTCGCATGTTAACATTGGTAGGAATGAATAGTATTTATTGAACCGCAATATAAGTTCACCTAGGCAGAATAATAAAATAAACCAAGCAGAAGATCAAAGAAAAACAATTATTGAGTTCAGAGAAGTGAATTTCAAAAGTATGTCAAATTTAAAATTGGAATACGAAGTTAACATTACCATCATTGTGGTTCGTTATTGCAACATAAAGTTCCGAAAAAAATGTTTAGTGCAAAACAGTGAATTTTAAAGTTTAAGGCTCCTTATTGTAGCGATGACCACTTAAGGACCATTCAGAAGGAATGCACAAAAGAAACATTAACTACAGTGGACAAACTACCTACAATGAAACGATCCTAAAACGTTTTTACTTTATGTTCCAAAACCAAATATGTAAGATAGATGTAGGTACTTTTGACATAAATATTTACATTTCTACTTCATGTTTTGCGGTATGTGTACATGAAATGATCTACCAATCGTATCACATTCATTGGTAGTGATACACGACCATTTGATACACAGAATTAGCTATACGTGCAATGACGCCTTGAAATAAAAAATATGTATCGATACACATAGCTATAAAGGACAAACATGTCGGTTTCTAAATGTACAAAGAAAACAAAGACTCTGTCATATATGCCAATCAAATGAAATTGAAGATGAATACCATTTCTTACTTGTATGTCCTAGCTATAGTAACATCCAAGAGAAATATTATTTATATCCAAATATGCCTACAATTACGTGGTGGCACGTGATTCTGTGCGGAGATCAGTTGATCGCTGTCAGAGAAGTTCAGCAACATCTGGCGTGGCTCGCCGGATGGGTGGGTTACCCGATTCATTGCTGAATGAACTGAGGGTTTGAAGGGTGATTCCCTGTCCCACACTGAGACACGAGTTGAATAACTTGTGGTGTCGCCTTGGGCAAGAGACTTTATTCGAAATGTGCCTCTGTTCACCCAGCAGTATTAATTGGGTACCTGGTGAAATTTGTGTTGGAGGTGACCCATCAAGCGCTTAATCGGCAGCTTGGGTTAGACCAGGGTAATAATTCAGGGAGCGCCTTGAGCATGCATTCGGTGTGGTTATGTGCGCTATATAAATACCCTAACAGTTTGAACAATAGAGAAATTGAAAACCTGTCCATATACATATTCCGCGCACCTGTATACAAATACCACATTGGATCATTGATGTTATGAATATGTAAAAACAAATGAATATGCAATGAACTATAGGTCTTAGGCCTTTTGAATACCAAAACAAAATAAACGTCTACGTATTCATTTTGAACATATATTCGGTTAGATGCGAAAAATATATCAAAAGTTTATCATCAAGTGTTTAGAAACTTTTCTGGAATTATTTCCTCCAAAAAAATTGCTTATCAATGGAATTTTTTTAAAGTTTTATAATTGACCATTGTAGAACTTAACGTTGTACAGAGTGTATTTTCAATATCAAGCTGTTATATCATCAAAATGGTGTTATCAATAAAATGATATGATTCATCGAAATACCTTTAATCAATGCACAGGCGTTGAAAACGAAATCAAGTGATCAATATACCTCTATCAACGAAAAACGTATAATGTGTTAATCAAATGTTATTGCGAGTTGAAAAGTACATGATGAAGAGAATGTATTTGGAGCTCTTATACATTGAAATTGTGAAAATTGTGAAATTCATTAAAATGTTACTTTACCTTCAGAAGTTTTCTTTCTTTTATTAGTAAGGACACGTAAAGGTATACATATAAGCTATATATTTGCTTTATAATAATAAATTGACGATGTTTGATGTACTAGGTTACAATGGTAATGATTGTTTCCTTGTTTCAACGTTTCTTTCTAATGAAATTTGATGATTTCTTTCATGTGACTGTAACAAAAATGTGGTTTGTGGTTTCAATGTTTTGATTTTAATTGTACTTTGTTACCAATGGTTATCTCAGTGTTACTTTCGTACTGTGATAATAGGATAATGGTTTCAGTGGTCCGAATAATAATGCTGATGTTGGTTTCAGTTCTACTGAAGTACCAATGCTGATGATGGTTTCAGTTCTACTGAAGTACCATTGCTGATGTTGGTTTCAGTTCTACTGAAGTACCATTGCTGATGATGGTTTCAGTTCTACTGAAGAACCAATGCTGATGATGGTTTCAGTTCTACCGAAGTACCATTGCTGAAGATGGTTTCAGTTCTACTGAAGTACCATTGCTGATGATGGTTTCAGTTCTACTGAAGTACCAATGCTGATGATGGTTTCAGTTCTACTGAAGAACCAATGCTGATGATGGTTTCAGTTCTACCGAAGTACCATTGCTGATGATGGTTTCAGTTCTACTGAAGTACCATTGCTGATGATGGTTTCAATTCTACTGAAGTACCAATGCTGATGATGGTGTCAATTCTACTGAAGAACCAATGCTGATGATGGTTTCAATTCTACTGAAGTACCAATGCTGATGATGGTTTCAGTTCTACTGAAGTACCAATGTTGATGATGGTTTCAATTCTACTGAAGAACCATTGCTGAGGTTGGTTTCAGTTCTACCGAAGTACCATTGCTGATGATGGTTTCAGTTCTACTGAAGTACCATTGCTGATGATGGTTTCAGTTCTACTGAAGTACCAATGCTGATGATGGTTTCAGTTCTACTGAAGAACCAATGCTGATGATGGTTTCAGTTCTACCGAAGTACCATTGCTGATGATGGTTTCAGTTCTACTGAAGTACCATTGCTGATGATGGTTTCAATTCTACTGAAGTACCAATGCTGATGATGGTTTCAATTCTACTGAAGAACCAATGCTGATGATGGTTTCAATTCTACTGAAGTACCAATGCTGATGATGGTTTCAGTTCTACTGAAGTACCAATGTTGATGATGGTTTCAATTCTACTGAAGAACCATTGCTGAGGTTGGTTTCAGTTCTACTGAAGTACCAATGCTGATGATGGTTTCAGTTCTACTGAAGTACCAATGCTGATGATGGTTTCAATTCTACTGAAGTACCAATGCTGATGATGGTTTCAATTCTACTGAAGTACCATTGCTGATGATGGTTTCAATTCTACTGAAGTACCATTGCTGATGATGGTTTCAATTCTACTGAAGTACCATTGCTGATGTTGGTTTCAGTTCTACTGAAGTACCAATGCTGAGGTTGGTTTCAGTTCTACTGAAGTACCAATGCTGATGATGGTTTCAATTCTACTGAAGTACCAATGCTGATGATGGTTTCAATTCTACTGAAGTACCAATGCTGAAGATGGTTTCAATTCTACTGAAGTACCAATGCTGATGATGGTTTCAGTTCTACTGAAGCACCATTGCTGATGATGGTTTCAATTCTACTGAAGTACCATTGCTGATGATGGTTTCAGTACTACTGAAGTACCAATGCTGATGATGGTTTCAGTTCTACTGAAGTACCAATGCTGATGATGGTTTCAATTCTACTGAAGTACCAATGCTGATGATGGTTTCAGTTCTACTGAAGTACCAATGCTGATGATGGTTTCAGATCTACTGAAGTACCAATGCTGATGATGGTTTCAATTCTACTGAAGTACCAATGCTGATGATGATTTCAGTTCTACTGAAGTACCGATGCTGATGATGGTTTCAATTCTACTGAAGTACCAATGCTGATGATGGTTTCAGATTTACTTAAGAAACAATGCTGATGACAGTTTAAGTGCTTCATTCGTACATAATCTGAAATGGTTTCGATGTTTCTGTATTGCCAATTCTGATGTTGGTTTCATTAATGTAATGATATTAAATGTCAAATGTTACTCTTGTTCCAATGATGATGCTCTTAGAAATGGCCTGAAGTATCAGATGGTGATTTCAATTATTGCAAAGTACCAATGCTGATAATAAGTTTTAGTGGAACTGAAGAACCTATCTAGAAGATGGTTTAAGGTTTTCTTTTGTTCCAACGCTAAAGATGGTCCAAGTGTTATGGCTGGTAATGATGGTTTATTACACTCTCGTTGAAGATACTGCAGTTGTGAAACAATGACATGTTATTCAACACTGTTGTGAAACATTGCACGCGAAAGCGATCGCATCCGGAACTACTTTCCAGTCGTCTCAAGACAATTAATTTTATCGGTTGATGATGTCAATCATGACTTAAGAATATTGTTCTCAGTCCGAACGAAAAATATACGAGATAAAAGTAAAATTCGTTTTACAAACCTTATATGTTTATGATTAAATTGTTCGAGAAACAATACAAAGAATCAGAGCTACCTCCACAACATTCATCTTCAAATGTAAACAGTGGTAAACATGAACTCGAAATCAGGGTCAAGTCGGCATTCAATAGTATAGGCCATCCCTTTCGATTGCGGTCGATTCTTGAAATTCAGCGTCAGTATTTCAGAATTTCGATAAAGCAACCCATATTTTGGTGATGTACCGTAAGCATTAGCAACGTTATCTTTATCGGCAACAAGTTCAAATTCGTCGAAACGCTAAAAAGTTTTTAGAGTTATCTCCCTTGCATCCCTCAGCTCCTAGCAGCGTTTTGTAATTCAACGACGGGCTCGCCCTTCAAAGCAGCGGTCCTTTTTGTTTTAGAATTTAGATGGAATTTTGATTTAAAGAGGGTATTCCCTAAACTATTCTCACCATTGATTGCAAACAAGGACAGTTTTCCTCCAACTGACACTAAGTCAAAGTTACTGAATCGCGCTTGAAAACGCACATTCCGATGACGTCACAATCACTTGACATTCATTCACACAATCTAGATCTAACGTTCATTCGCACAATTCAGCGACAGATGGTTTTGTTAACTCGACAATTTGCGTTTGAATGAACTATAACACAAAGACAATTATATTGAATGAGAGTTTTCCATTTGTATTGTTCAAAATTAAAGCTGTTATTAACGGACTTACTCATGACCTATTTGTTCATTGTTCAAAGTCTAATATGACGCTATGCGTCCATTGTGAGAATTGTATTCCTACGCACAACTACGAGAATTGAGAGTTAACATAATTATCATTTTATATCATTAATTTACAGACTGTAATAAATAAATAAAATACTAAACGACGTTCAGTTTAATACCATATTTATGAAACTCTTGGATAGTATTGGTATTTAACTCGCTTTCGCTCGTTAAATACGAATACCATCCACTCGTTTCATAAATATGGTATTAAACTGAACGTCGTTTAGTATTCTCTATTTAGATAGTAGTTTGCTACACATTTGAGGTTGTTTTCAATGTTTCACTGAACATTATTTTGGTACCAAATGTGATGTTACTTTTCAATGTTGTTAGGAAACAAAAGATATTTTCCCACTGTTACTGTTGCACGTTTTTGCATCTTATTTACTCTTTGTAACTTTGTTCCATTTGTATATGGGCCGGAAGTCTAAAGTATAATAAACTTTGACTCGTCCGGTAATGATATACATGATTGTTGTTTCAATTAGGTGTGTAGTATGGTGATGGTAAATTCTGTGTTGCCTCATTATAGCTGATGGTGCAGATATTCCTGCAATGGTGAGACTGACACTAGTTTTAGTCCACCCCCAGCTCATGGCGACAGATGTCAACAGAAGTCTTATCATTAACAGCTGCTTTACTACAACACGTCACTGCGATGAAGTGACGATTCCATTACATTACTTACTTGTTTGAACTTTCAAAAATAGTAATCGTTTTGGAGCAGCACAATATGTATGTAGTTTATTTAAGGGTAAAACGTTTTTACACAGCTGACAAAATATATGACGCAGCTGACGTACATTTTTAGTTTCAATGGCAACTTTTGGACAAAAAAAGGATTTATATGGATTTCAGAAGTCAATTTCACATTTTTATGCAATGGCAAATTTTATACCTTAAAAGAAAATAAAACATACATGCGCTTAAGGGAACATAGAAATGTCGTCGGGATGTTGTCATGACTTTCTATTTAATCGCCGTCAATTCATTACTTTGAAAACGTTTTTAATGAGAATATTTGTTTTCTTGTGAACGTTTCCGATGGCATACTAATAAGGCCTCAAAACCCGTAATACCATGTTCATTGTAAATTTAGATTAATTTACTCAATGTATTTGCTGAACCTAAACATGATATCACATATTTAAACAACCCGTGTTTCATCGTTCTACCAATCTCTTCAAATGGTTTTATCAAACGAACCCAATTACCTATTAAAAGCTCATAATAAATAACTCTATCGAAAATCGAAGTTGTTCCATCTTGTCTTTCTCCCCGCTAGGTCCGACCGCGGTCCCGTTGGTCGCATGTTCGGAGGTCAGCTCAGCTAAACAATGGCAGGCTGCCCCTCAAAAGCCTTTAGTATCATAGGCTAGGGACAAGTAACACATGAGAACCATGCTTTCAACAAGATCACCGTTGGCAGATGATGGGATAGGTCCGCTAATGAATTAGTTTCGCCTGCACTAAACTGGTAACATTTCATGCGGTCAGAACTTCTGCTTTACTTCATATTATACAAGAAAAGACTTTAAAAAGGCATGCTTGGTGCCACATAGGCAGATGAAGGAGATTGTGATTTGTCGAACAATTCGGGGGGATAAGTGAAATATACAACACTGGATAACAGCACTAATATTAACACAAGTATTACTCAAAGTTAACTTCACAAAATTAATTTCTATCAACACGAATTGCTGAAAGTTATGAATATTTTTTACATTCATCAACGATTGTTGGTATATTTCATATCAAAATACACGAGGGTGACAATCTAGTTATCATCAAAATTCACTCTTTTTGACATCTCAGAGAAAAAATGTAAATCTCTGAACACAACAACACTAGATTTTCAAGACAGTGATGTCATTGCATAGTGAGGTCACTATGTTTATGATGTTGTGGCATTGTGATGTAGTTACTTTAAGTAAAAACACTGTGTTGCCATGTAGTATCGACAATGACAGGAAATTGTGCAAAACGTACTGCCAAAACGATATCTCCTTGTCATGCTGGTTAATTATTAACAGTAGTATAACAGATAATAAAGAAAATACTTTAAATCCGATGATCTGACGGATTTCAACCCAGGTCCGCTGAGCTAACGTTTGGAACCAGCGATGTAGGTCATATTCTAAATATAGCACGAGTCAATTTCAGTACTCTGATAATAAATACATGTTTTCAACGTAAACATTTAGTGAAATCTTTAAGTATGACTTGTCTCGTGGTCGTAAGTGATCTACCTATTAGTAAACATAAGTCTTATTTCGATGTCACAATCGTACTTACACAAACATTACTTTTAATTCGCCAGGCGAGCCCAGCGTGAAATTAAATCGCGTGGGTTATAAAAAATTGGATTCTACGATTATTGAATGCGAAATAATTAATGCTTTATCTGGAACAAATGCTCTTCTTCAAATGAAGATGTTTTTGATTGAGTCTGTTAACATTTATCAGCATATTTAATAGAAAACATTGTTTCTCTTTTAATATAACATTTAAAGCGAAATCATATTCCACAGTTTAATGTGCCAAATATTTTGCATTACCCACATGGTGACGTAATGCATTTTTTGCTACAGCTCTGTTCATTGGTCTTTTGATTTGGATACAACACATGTGATTGGCGCGGCTTCCCTTTGAAAATATCAAGAGTAATATAGAGAGAATTCAGAAAAGTTTTAGAAAAATCAAATAAGCAATAATTGTAAACGTAAACGTATTACTAAGGTGTGTTAGAGAGAAAATGTCATTCAGAAAAAAGAGGTCATAGCTAAATTGTGTACTTTATGAGGAAAATGCAACGAAGAATATATGGAACGATTTTGTTAACTCAACCAGAATCGTTTGTACTCTAATCTTAAATCAATCATGGAATGACTGGTATTCATCGATAAAATCGATAAAATGAGTAAGCGAAAATTTGAAAATTACTATTATTGATTTAACGGATAAGGGATTAAACGATACGTTTAGAAAAAAAAATCTATCACAAAATGCCTCTGGATCGATATGTCAAATAACATTTATGCACTTAGTAACAGTAGTGTTCTCTTAATAAAATCAAAATTACATAAAACATTAGTGGACTTGAAAAAGGTGTAAAGGAGCAACCTGGACAATGGACAGCCAAGCCTTCGCCATAAAGGGCTAAATAACCAATTTTATTTTAAAGCACCTTTACACTAATATCGTATTTGCACATGTAGTGTGTAGCTAACAATGCTAAATTATCAGTGTCAGTATTGATGTCCGTCAGTCCGTACAAATTTCTCGACTTCGATTCTTGAATCAAGACTATAGAAGCCAGAAATCTTGTGTACAGAATGCTTTTAATTATTAAGGTTTGATGTCCAGTAATTCCAAAGGGACAATCACAGACATCGGGAATCTGAAATCTTGTTTATTTTCAGGATTGTTGTATATATATATATATTTGGTGGACAGCGACCATGCCTTGAACAATTTCCTCTTCAACTCCAATGCCCAAGATACCTCAAATACTATGTGGGGACAAGTCCTTTATACCATGACATTTCAGTGGTTCTCGCCTGGCTATGGGCCTGGGAATTACAATTTCAATCACAAACGACCATGTGATGAACGGTTACATCGTCAGCGATAGGTGTTACAATGGCCATGACCATCCGATTGAAACATCAATATGGTCTACATGTACACGTGATGCGGGGCAGTTTTACCACCAAATCAAAATAAAGCTAAGGTAACACCTAAAGTAACACACTGTTAGTTAGTTATCGTTTTAAAGTGACACAGAGTATCATTCTTAAAATTTTATTTGGTTTTGATTAGCTACAAAATATCTAGTATGCTGATTGAAGTTCATATCTCATCACTGAACTTGCAAATATATCCAATTATGCATAATATCTCCAAAATGCTTGATTTTATGGAAAAATCAAGAAAACATCTCAAATACGTTTAATATTTGAAATTATGCATCCAATTAATCTACCTATTAGTTACAATACATAATAAACACTAACGAATCGAATATATCTCACTGTCAGCTTACTCTCACGCGCCACTCGAGTCACATTGTCCGGTTTTCGATCAAAATTCCGACTTTGAATGGTCGTTTTTTCGCTCTAATGTACTGATTGACCTTTAACTTGTTATTTTCAAAAACAGTAAGTGGTTCCCGATGTAATAACATCGATTTCAAAATTTGACATATATGATCCTATCAACATACTCTGTATCTATTCATGTATTTATCTATCACACAGAAAATGCTTTCGTGGTCTTATAAACATTAGACTTAAATCATTTTTTAATAGTAAAGTGTTTTGCTGAGTTGTAATTTTGAGTAATGACCTTAGGTATTTATGAAGTCATGAAATAAGCAGTGAAATATACCAGCTGTGTCGACTGTGTATTTACAGTAACTAAATATATAGTTTTGAAGAATAGTATCAAAATTTCCTATGGAAAAGTGAGTGATATATAAAAGAAGGATTAACATTTTAAGACGACAAAAGCACAAGACGGAGCTATGATCTGCAAAAGGAATATCACACATCAAAGTGATTAATTCTATAAATTTTATTACAATCACAGAGTTTGAAAACAACGGATTCTTCATACAGGTACTCTAGAGAAATTGAATATACATCAAAATATTGCAAAAGGACATGACCAAACTATACAAAAACACAAAACACATTTAGGGAACATAGTCATAGCCTACATGCATCTCAGATTTTCTTATTAAATAGTGAATGTCTGCGTTAAAAAGAATGAAAGAAAAAAACTAAAAATGATATCAGAGATATTTTCAAGATTCAAGATTCTTTATTCTTTATTCTCTAAAACCACGCACGGTGGTACATGAGCAATTTTACATATAGACTTAAAGATGCGGATTGCGCATGCATAACATAAATAATAACATACAACGGCATATATACAATTACATATGTGAAAAAATGCATTTGATGAAAAGAGATATGTTCTTTAAACTTCCGAATTTGTTACTTTTTAGGAGTAAATTAAGTTTGTGATGGTTTGACCAATTTGAATAGTAAACTAGTATAAACTGAACTCTAAAACTACTTAAGGCATGACATCTACATAACTAATGCATTTCGTCAGCAGCCGTCGGTGAGTCACAGAGGTGGCATGTCCTCTCCTCCTCAAAAGGATTATTACATGTAGGGATCATTAAAATAACATCGATATGTCAGGTTTCATAAATTGTATCAATTAAGAGGTAAGTCAGATTAAAAACGAATAAAGTCTTATGAGCTACAGAGCCAATGACCTTTTCATATATCAATGCTTTCATTAATGGTGTTTATATACCCGCATTGTCCGTAAAATGATTGCTTATTTTTTTCACGACCGATGCCCAAATAATCATACATGTATTTATATCAGAAAGGAAGAAAAAAACATTCAGATTTTATTTACTATAATAGTTCTCCCTAAGTACATAAAACACATTAGTGTATATTCATAAACCTTCTGTGTCCATTGTTGAAAAACCAACACACGCGGCTGTAGTCGATATAAGCATAACCAAACAGACTGTTGCATGTGGAAATATTAATATTTTCTATTGGTTACCTGTCTTTAAGTTACCTGTGATTTGTCCTTACCTGAATCAAGTCATCACAGGTCAATTTACCTGACAACCTGAGCAACAGCTGTTTGTTTATTCCTACTTATCACTACTTACGTACATTACTGCTTTACCTATGTAGTCGGGTCACATTGGGGCACGATCCACGTGGCGCCCTTATGCAGCAGAATTTATGTTTTGCATACCATTTCACTTAAGCTTCGTACATGTCATCAAAGTTATCGAACGAAATATACATCCAAAGGTTGGTCTATGAATAAGGAAGTTATCAATACAAATAACATCGATGGTGTTTAAGTTGTTATTATATTATAATACTAGAGAATTTCTATGTGCCCAGGCGCCCTAATGTAGATAACGCTTATGTGACCTCTCCTAATGTGCGCTTGTATTAGATGTGTGCTTTCATGCTTGCCGCTTTTGCATGTGTGCTTGCAGATGTGTGTATGCTATTGCGTAGGAACTGTACAACTGTTTGTAGACTCTATTTCCCCAACAGTTCCTCAAATATCAAGGGTCAAATCTAAAGCCCCATACATCAATCTTTCCAGGTATCAAATATCAATCAACTCACGTGTAGTATATCTTGTATATTTAGCGGTGCGTGTGTCTGTTAAATACAAATACCAACTGTCAAATTTGCGACACCTGCAATATATCGACAGTGAATACTATATTCTCACCTTGAAATTTGTCACGTAAGTTTGAAATCAGTATGAAGTGTCAAAGTATCGTAATGCTAGTTGGTCTTGACAATCAATTTATATTTTATAACAGTAATCAATACCTTCTTTTGACGTGTTTCAGTTACGTATGTTTTACTGTATATGTTGAAGTTTTTGCTTGCCTCAGCGGTTCTTTTAACATATTTGAAAGGTAATTATTTTGAGCTTTCCTTTGAATTTTTTTTACTTTTGATTTTTTTTCACATTTGATCTTGTAGTAACGTGGTTCAGCATTCGCTCAGTCAAAGTGAAGAAAAGTTAAGCAAGAATGAGAACAGTCTATCACCGGATAAGCGTTCTGCTAGTTCACAAATACAAAATCGTCACCAAGGAAATTCAGATTTTGGGCCCCAAAAGAGACAAAGAAGCGAGACATCACAAAAGTCATTATATAGTTTCATCAAAGGAGTTATTATTTTGATTATCTAGAACAAGGGAATGCTATGCAATTAATTACTATAGTGTCAAGCGTTATTTCACAGCATTGAAACATACGCGGCAATTTAGCAGAAACATCGCTTCTTTACGAAAAGTTATTAGGATTTCCCTGACACAACGAGTAATATGTTAATGTTAAAAATAAAAGTTTGAAAATTTAATGTTTTTTTCCTATTGTCTGTCCATTTTAAATAAAAAAGATACGACTTTCAAAATCGCAATTGAGAACATTAGTATGCTGTTACTTTTAAGTTATTCCATTAGAAAAAATTCACTATACAAAACAGAAGTTGTGGCAAGTGATCACATTCATAAACATATGAAACATTTCCAATTGTCGATCACAGTGTTATAGTGGTCAGCATGCTTGCCTTTCAGGCCAACTGGCCGGGTTTGGATTTTGCACTTGTTGTGTCCAAGGCATTTCATCCACATTGCACTCAGTCCTACCAGTAGTATAAATGGTTTCCTTAACACAGGAATATTGTGTTTGATAGCTGCATCGAAACTACTATCCATTCAAGCAAATAACGAAATCTCAGCGATTTGAGCATGCCTAGCATGGAAGGCGCATTATGAAATACTGTTATTATAACTATTACTCAAAATTACCAAAACTGTTACCAAGATATAACTTTTTAAATTATGCAAATCAAATAAATCATCATAAACTAAAATCACAATGGGACATTATTTTGTAATTTTTTATCACTCGCCCAAGTTGTGACAGTATTACGCTATAAAATGAAATACAATGCCAAAACCGAATTTACATGTATGACATAGAGGCACAATGTAATGCATTAGATCTTATGATAAACGGATAGATCAATTTTCAACATAAATACTGAGCTGAAAATTGGAGGTTACAATGCCTACGGCTCCTAATGTTGCATCGATATAATTGACTTCCAAAGTGAGGTTATTCGGTTCGCTTACAGGTTGCAGACATTTCCTTTTAACATTATCATCACATTGAATGTTTTGGGAATGATTATGAAAATACAGAGACCAGTCATAAATATAAAACATAAATCAAGTTAAAATTTATGATTTGGATGAATATTGATTATGTGTCGTTTTCGACATCATTGGTATATTGGTAAGCGTATATTCCTTTAGAATTTGAAAAAGTTTCGGAAATGTTAAGTAGTATGGAATTGATTTTTTAAATATTGTAAGTTTAGCAGTGCTTCACGCATACGTAAAACATTCCTTTCCGTCCTGAAATCCAAAATTGCAAAACCTCCTCAAGAGTGTGATTGTGTCAAGAAATGGCTATGGGTACGTCATTTCACATATAGTTATGGTTTATTGGTTGGTGCCCAAACTATATTACTGTTGGTATTTTCAATGGGAAGCCGCGCCAATCACGTGTGCTGTATCCAAATCAAATGACCAATCAACAGAGCTGTAGCACCAAATGCATTACGTCACCATGTGGGTAATATGGAATATGATTTCACTTTATATGTCATATTAAAAGGGTTATAATATTTTCTTTTCAAGACGCCGATAAATGTTTAAAGAGTCAATCAAAAACAACTTCATATGAAATGAGTCTACATTTGTTCTAGATAAGAGCATTATTTTGCATTCAATAATGGCAAAATCCACGTTTTATAACCCACGCGATTTAATTTCGCTAATGTGGCTCGCCTGGCGAAATAAAAAGAATGTTTCTGTAAGTACGCTGGTGACATTGAAATAAGACTAATGTTTACTAATAGGTGGAGCATTTATTACCACGTTACAAGTTATCATTAACGATGTCACTAAATGGTTACGTTGAAAACATGTATTTATCATTAGAGCAACTGAATATGACGCCTGCTATATTAAGAATATGACGTATATCGTTGGTCCCAGACATTAACTACCAGGCCTGCGGCTAAGCTCAGTTGATAACGCTTTCGTCTTCAGATCATGGACCCGGGATCGAATCCCGTCAGATGATCGGAGAGTATTTTGTTTTTAATATCTGTAATACTCCTGTTAAAAATTAACCATCATAGCTTCTGAGAGATCAAGCGATAGCGCCTAGGAGACATCGTTTTGGCAGTACATTTTGCACAATATCCTGTCATTGTCAACGCTGTCCCGCTGTCTTGAAAATCTAGTATTGTTGTGTTCAGAGATGTACATTTTTTTTCTCTGATATGTGAAAAAGATTGACTTTGGATGATAAATAGAATATCACCCTCGTGTCTTTTGATATAAAATGTAACAACACTCGTTGATAAATGTGAAAAATAATCAAAAATTTCATAAACTCATGTTGATAAAAATTAATTTGTTAAATTAACTATGATTGATTCATCAATACTCGTGCTAATATTAGTGCTGGTACCCAGTGTTGTTACTGTTCACTAATCACCCAAATTGGTCGACTAATCACAACCTTCATCTGTGGGACCAACCATGCCTTTTTAAGGCTTCTCTTGTTTACAATGATCCTGCTTGATGTCCAGTTGTGGCTTAAGACAGAAATTTGCAAACATGCAATGTCATCATAGAAATAATTGAAGTTGACGGGCAAACCCGTATCCACATTCGCTATGTTACACTTACAGGTGAAAAGTATGTCCACCCGAGTACAATCTCCCACAATGGACAAGGGTTCATGACCTGAAAACAGCGAGAGGTCAACCATGACATGTCCAGTGAATGGACACAGTTGCTGAAGACTTCTAATACCGGTGACCATCAGTCACAGAACAACTAGTGTCACCTACAACACTCTTGGTCCAAGGTGACTTTCAGCATAGCCAATCAGAAAACATTTACAACAACACGGCACTCTGTCCATGAGAATCTTATGAAATAATATTGTCATAGTTTTCCTTTTATCCTTTTTTGAACGTCTGCACAAATACATATGTAACCTACGCGATTCTTTTTGCCTTGTTTCAAGATCATATTTGAACACAGGGGTTCAGGGGTTATATACATAGAAATGTATAAACATCGATAACCACTACTCCTCCAAAGGAACAAAGATATAAATCTTATAAGTGTTCCAACATGACTTTCTCTTGTCAATATCGATATCGTTTATAAGGAAATATTCACAACAACAGAACAAATGCGTCATGTCTTATTGAGTTGCTTCGCTGCTTAGTATGTCAAAGAGCATTTAAACGGTCATATAGAAAAGTCGAAGGTTACCATCTGTTCTTAACATTATGTTGTGTTTCTATTTGTGAACAGTTATTACCAATTTGATTATTTTATTGCTTATAGTGATAAGTATATTCCTTTGAAGTACCTGATTTGCATTTTGTCAATTAACCTGTTGTAGACGAATAGAAATTGAAGAATGATACGCTTTTAAGTACATTAACAAATGCAATCGTCCAAACACATTTCTATTGTATTTTGTTTTGTCAATTACGTTTTGAAAAAATGAAAGCACACAGCAACACATGCAAAAATATTAATTGACATGTAGGTATGTGTTCTTGTGTTCATAAAATACATTTTTGTCGCATTCACTTAAGAGTAGATTGACACTTAACCGACATATCTGGAATACCTTCAAGCTTGACATTGTTTCAAGGCATGCTATAAATAAATATTCTTTAGGTACTTTATATTAGTATCATGCATTTGTCCATTTAACCCTATGTTCACAAAGTTAATAATTACAGTTTACATTTTGTTGTACACAGACACTTAATCGACCTTGTTGACCTTGACTTTTCTGCAAGGTCACCAAAATACTTGATAATTTCAGACAATTCTTAAATTGGACCGACACACCTTCTGTCCTTGTCAATTTGGTGGCGTATAACATCAGTTGACTCTGGTCAACGCAACCATATCTATTATTTAAAATATCACCTTTTCAGCTTTGTAACGCAATTGCTATGAACCATGACAGGCTTTAACTAGAAATTTGGTGACCTTGAAGCTGAAGGTTAAACTGTTTAATGTCTTCACATTTTGAAATCATATTTCGAGGAATACATTTATGTGTTCGCTTTACCCGAATTGACTATTCTTTATTTAACACCAGGAAATCTAAGACATAAAGTTTGTTTTTACTTTAAAGTGTGAGAGATTACCAAAGCATTGACGTTGTAACCTTTATAGCAAGTTGTCAAAGTGCTTGGATATCTTTAGATGGTATTTTGACATATAAGGTCGTTTGTATATTTCTTTTAACAACAACGGACAAAAAGTGATGGCAGCAATTTCTTTAAAGCCATGCCTGGCCGCGCTTAAAGAATAGTAGCGGGTCAATCTGCAGTAAACAGAGACGTGGCCTGTAAGTTCAACACCTGTGACACTCTTTGAGAGAGGTGCATTCATTTCTAACCAAGCATTGATATTAAGCTACTCTATGGTTTAGCTATATCTGCAGCAGCTGCCATACTTATCAGCTGTTTATTGACCAACCAAACTACAGTAAAATGATGTAAGTTACTCGCTACTCACATAGCTCCCTGTTTTCAAAGGTAGTGGGAGAGTCTTAGACCTGGCACAAAGGATCTAGCGTTGAGGTAGGCTCAGTTATCTCCCCCTTTATCCTTGTAAATATTAGTATTGAAGTTGAATGAAGTAAATAGTTGTATGCATAATAGCAAAATGATGAATTTTATTTGTTTAGCAAACTCATGAATTTAGTTCGTTTCAAACCTCTTTGGGCATTTTTATGTCTTGATTTTTAAAAAATAGGAAGCATTACACAATAATGAGAGTACATTAAATCTATAATATTCAATATGAATTATACTGATTGTTTTAGGTAAAATAATATTTTTGTCTTGATATAGATCTAAAATGCATATGAATATATGTAAAAATAAATTTCACTACAAAAGTTATTTACTATTTGTCAAAGTATATAATCTTTAAAGATTTGATTTGGGGATCAAACAACAATAAAATGTCGACTCATATAGTGCAAGGGGGTTCGCCGTGCAAGGCGGCTTATTGATCTTGTCATGACATAACATTCCGGCAGTTGACAGCTTTTAACATTGTAAATGAGATGCAAAGGCTAGACGTTATAATTTCATGTTCTACTTTAATGGGTATATTTTTGTATGTATATATGTACTAGTTTAGTATAATAAGTGTTATCAAAGCCATAACTTTTCTCAGCAGTTCCAATTTAACATTTGCCAAATATTCAAAACAGGTACTGTCAACTCATAGAATTAGTTATCGTTAAATCAAATGTGTAACGTGGGAAATTTTACAGTTTGAATGATAAAACTAAGTCTTTTCCGCTAAGTCTTACATAAAAGTGCACCAAATTCACCTGTTGACTGGCTTGATAACCCACATGTTTTAGTAGTAATATGAATATTCGTGCAATTAATGCTTATTTAGTTACAGTTGCTTACCCCTGTTTTTTTATATTTTTTCTTGGATGGTCAATCTATGGGTAGTACCGTCAATAGCTTATATACACTATTGAGGCTAAACTTAAGACGGCCATAGATTGAACGTAAAAAAAGAATAGCCTACCTTAAATGTATTTTTTTCAAAACCAACCAAAAGCCAAACTATGACGTCTAAAACCATTCTTTGTCTTAGTGTTTCGTTATTTTAAACCATTTCTTTATTCAAGTTTTGAAAATTTAATTTCATACTTGATTTCAAATATACACAAAGTACTTAATTAAGCACCCCCCACTTTTCCAGAAAAACACTGTTGATAAACAAAACAAATGTACAATCAAACAATAAGGATTATTAAATAGAACGATCATCTAGCTTTGTGGGAACAAAAACTTCATTCGGTTTACGATTCACTGTCGCTGAATAACTGGTTTTACAAAAACTATTTTTTAGTCAAAATTCAAGTAACCTTAAAATTGAAAATGAAAGTCAATATTTTTGGCTGCAATGTGATTTTTATTATTCTCTTGAGTGAATTGATGACTTTTTAGTAAATAACCCCACAGCAAAAGTCAATCGTTAAAGCAGTATGAACCTTCAAAATCACAATAGTCTCACAGTTTTTCTCATATTTGCGTTTTTTTTGCACATTAGCGATTTTTAGTTCAATTAAACAGTCAATTAAAAAAGAAATTGTTATATCTGGAGTGGTCAATACATCAAATTAATCCAAATAGTCCAAGAGCACCCAAATTCATTTTACAAAATAGGGGGTGCTTAATTAAGTTCTTTGTGTATAGTTTTGTCCTTTTCGTGTTCAATGAATTTATAGATTACAAATATGAATGAACTGTAAATATAAGGATGTAATCGGCATCTTTATCTTTGAAGGAAAATAACATTTTCCAAATTCTATAAAAGCAACCAAAATGAAACTATAAAACAGACAAATGAAATTCAATACCAAGTTTTATCGACGTAGTTTTGACTAAATTTGTGTTAAACCCGCCACCGTAAAGACCCGAACAAAACACAACAAAAGAGTAAAAGCAAGGAATTATTTGTAACT
Organism: Steromphala cineraria; assembly: GCA_916613615.1. Taxonomy (NCBI): domain Eukaryota; kingdom Metazoa; phylum Mollusca; class Gastropoda; order Trochida; family Trochidae; genus Steromphala; species Steromphala cineraria. The sequence continues at coordinate 57,191,810 of OU744729.1, forward strand.
CTATCAATTGTGTGGGCAAATACTCAGAATTGAATGCCAGTAGTATACACTAGCGGAAACATACAAAAACATCGTTAGGTGACAAATGGTAATAAAGAGTTAACATTCCTGACCGCATTGTTTATATATATATTTTCAAGTTAAGGCAAATATATTCACAATTTACTAATTTTACAAATATTTGATATTAAACATTTTTTAAGTGATGAGCTATTGTTTAATTTTTCATTAAACTTTAGTATTCTGGAACATGTTTGCAGTAAACACATTGCACATATACATGTATGTTGTTTCGTTAAATTGAAATCCATTAACTATTTTATATATATATATACATATAGACAAATAAATAAATAAACCTGAAGAAATAATGTTGATTCCTTAGCCAAATATTGTTCTATTTTTAATTTGTAAGTTACATAGTTTATTCGCTTGAGGAATACAGTTTGACAATATTCGATTGCCAATCCTGTTTTATATTGGGTATTGTTATCATTTTATAAATTCCAGATAGTTGTGTTTTTATAGCTACTGTTGTTATCCACTCATCATGTTAAACTTGATACAATGGTCACATAATTCCATATTGATGAAACTGTTTTTAAAAGTGCTTTGTCAATTCATGCCAAATGGAATTAAAAATTTAATGAACGTCCATGGCTTGTGAAATACATGTTTGTCCTGAGAATTGCTTGTAGAAATTACTGAATAAAGCTGATAAACACTCTGATCCATTGATATAAGATGATTCACTTAACATTTAGATATAATCGAGCTGCACCCATGACACTTTAAACGTGTCCAACAGCTATTTATTAACCGTTTTGTTAACAACTGCCTCTTGAAGATGTAATATATCCCTCAATAAATAATCAGTCTTAACATTTTGATTATTGATTGTAGGTACATCTTTGGAATAGGTAATTTATTCTATCTATGAAAAGCTATGAAAAGTCCTCATAAGCCCTACTTGCTTTTTTGATTTATCAAGCCGAAATTATGAAATATTTTTTAAAAGTGCAATTGGACATAATCTATTATGTTTAATCTGTTGAGTAATGATTTATTCATGAAGTAAATAACTAATCATAATGCTTGTTTCATCAATTTTTATCGTCCATTGATGTCAGAGGGGTATCAGAGATTTGTGATTTTCCTTCAGTTACTGTACAGCTCGTATTTCCCCAAAATGTCCGATAAGCAGATGCTTACCAAAAAAGTATTGATTGCACCGTAATATCGAACTATACTCTTATGCTTAAACTATGCTTAACGTTTTTAGGTAAAAACGATCTCGTGAAAATTACACTAAAAAACCAATTGCAAGATAATGTTTTTAAATTAAAAGTAGCAGTTCTGAAATATCCTTTGATCACATATCTAAAGGTGTTCCCACTAAGGTTACAAGAAGTTTTTACTTGATACTTGAGAAGATCGTTAACAACTATCAAATATATCAAATATTTAAAAGGTTTTCACACTAAGGTTGCAAGCAGTTTTTACTTGATACGTGATAAGTTCTTTAACAACTATCAAATATATCAAATATATCAAATATTTAAAGGGTGTTCACACTAAGGTTGCCAGCAGTTTTTACTTAATACTTGATAAGATCGTTTACAACTATCAAATATATCAAATATATCAAATATATCAAATATATCAAATATATCAAATATATCAAATATATCAAATATTTAAAGGGTGTTCACACTAAGGTTGCCAGCAGTTTTTACTTGATACTTGATAAGATCGTTTACAACTATCAAATATATCAAATATATCAAATATATCAAATATTTAAAGGGTGTTCACACTAAGGTTGCAAGCAGTTTTTACTTAATACTTGATAAGATCGTTAACAACTATCAAATTTATCAATTATTTAAAGGGTTTCACACTAAGATAGCCAGCAGTTTTTACTTCATACTTGATAAGATCGTTAACAACTATCAAATATATCAAATATTTAAAGGGTGTTCACACTAAGGTTGCAAGCAGTTCTACTTAATACTTTATAAGATCGTTAACAACTATCAAATATATCAAATATTTAAATGGTGTTCACACTAAGGTACCCAGCAGTTTTTACTTAATACTTGATAAGATCGTTAACAACTATCAAATTTATCAAATATTTAAAGGGTTTTCACACTAAGATAGCCAGCAGTTTTTATTTGATAAGTTTCAGTACAGCGACGGGAAGGCAAGTTATGATTTAGATGTTTGAACCAATGAATATAATTTGTTGGAATTTAGAGAAATTTCTTTGAAAAAAGGAAATCTTCAAAGTGTTCAATATAAGTGCTCAAGCTTCTTCCCATTTAAAGTTCAAAGTAAGTTCAATATTGAGATCTGTATGAAATAATAAAATAAAATCACGAACTGTATTAGTTTGTGCCTTAGCAGTCTCGTTGTTTTTTAATTTTAAATGCTATAGAAACATTCGTTATCGATTTACACCAAACGCGATGATATTTGTTCTAACACAGGCATTAATACCATATATTTTATTACGAATGTATTTTTTGTGAAAAAAATAACACAAATTCCTTTGTAAATGTATATAATGATGTTGATCACCTATAATAATGAACCTGAAAATACACAAGTAGAACTTTAAAAGTTGAACTAGTGAACATTATACTGGCTAAATGTATTTTCATACAATGAAAACCCCAGTTACTACCTAAGTGCTACAAAAATAACTTTATAAATTTAGTTTATATTCACTTATAACAACTTTTATCCAATGTATTTCAAAGCAAATGCTCACATTTACACAATAGTTCGTTCAAAATACTCTATAGCGACTATATATTTATATTTATATTTATATCTATATTTATATTTATATCTATATTTATATTTATATTTATATTTATATTTATATAAAGTTACGTCCACAAATTCATAAGTGCTAATTACATATTTAATTTAAACTAAAAAAACTCGGAAAAAATTGATTTGCTTTTCAATATTTCAAAAACATGTTGACACAAATGTAAATTCCTTCTTCTTCAGTTACTTCAAGAGTCAATATCAAAGTAAATTGCTTTTCCAAGTCATGTATGTCAAGTCAATAACATTCAACTATTGTTGACATTGCAATATGTGTCATGATACATACATAGTGAATTACATTTATCAATTTCACATTATCCAACAACTGTTATTGAGTGTTGAAATAGTTCATTGTTGAAACGTTTCTTATTTTTAAACGGCTGGGTTGAACCGCACCACATGATAAATCGATAAGACAGCATGAACATGACCATCCGCTTAGCAAACTCACTTTAAAATTGTAATATACACAAAGAACTTAATTAAACACCCCCTATTTTGTAAAATGTTGGGTGCTCTTGGACTATTTGGATTAATTTGATGTATTGACCACTCCAGATATAACAATTTCTTTTTTATTGATTATTTAATTGAACTAAAAATTGCTAATGTGCAAAAATCACTAAAATATGAGAAAAACTTTAAAACTACTGAAAGTTGGCCAAATATAACTATTGTCATAGGGGGAAAACTACACATTAAACTTTGAATGCTATGAATAAAAAATAACAATTTTGACCCCTAGTTGACATTTATACACAAAAAAAACTTTTATCATGCATGATAAGAGTCTAGCATGAAATTGAAATTTCAGTACTTTTTTCATCAAAAATTGATAAAATGCCTATTATCTTAACATCTGTGAGTAAATTTGAGATTCATTGAGTTGAACTTGTTTATCAAACACTTCTCCTTCCTTTAGATAAGCCATCATCTTTAACAGTGGCCAGTTAATGTCTTTGTACAGTTTTCTTTAAATTCGATTTTTGACATTTTTGTGATTTTGAAGGTTCATACTGCTTTAACGATTGACTTTTGCTATGAGGTTATTTACCAAAAAGTCATCAATTCACTCAGGAGAATGATAATTATCACATTGCAGCCAAAAATATTGACTTTCATTTTCAATGTTAAGGTAACTTGACTTTGACTAAAAAATACCAAGTTTTTGTAAAACCAGTTATTCAGCGACAGTAAATCATAAACCGAATGAAGTTTTTGTTTCCACAATGCAAGATTATCGTTCTATTTAAAAATCCTTATTGTTTGATTGTACATTTGTTTTGTTTATTATCAGCAGTGTTTTTCTGTTTGAAAAAGTGGGGGGTGCTTAATTAAGTTCTTTGTGTATATATACAATGTACCTCAGGTGTCATAATTGTGTCATTTTGGAGGTTATTCTTTTGTCAGGTAAACTTACTTTCAATGTCACACCGCTTATGCCTGGGGCATTCTATAGACCAACCTTTGGGCATTCTATGGAACATCCTTGGGGCATTCTATGGAACATCCTTGGGGCATTCTATGGAACATCCTTGGGACATTTATAGAACATCCTTGGGGCATTCTATGGAACATCCTTGGGGCATTCTATGGAGCATCCTTGGGGCATTTATAGATCATCCAAGGGAGGTTCTAGATATCCAAGGGAGATTTTACAGAATATACAATTTTATTCTGCTTTTGTTATTTTACATTTTACACCCATAACTTGTAGATAATATGAAACAAATAAATAGATTTGTAAAATTTTGAAATTTAACAAATTAGGATTTAGCGTTTCAAGCGGGATTCGGAACCGGTGAAAACATTCGGGGTCGGAGGATCCCTTTGGTTTCCTCTCAACCTCGCCTTTAGATTTTTAACCAAACCCTAGGGAGAGGTTAATACCCTGTACATTTTACTCATTCAACTGAAATGTAACACGAATTATTAACACGGGGTATGCAGATAGTTCATAAACCATGTGTACTACAGTACTAGAGATGTATTCAGTTGCTGACGTTTGACACCGAGAAGCCTTTGTGTAATTTAGATATTGTTTGCTTTGTATTTATACTTCCTATGTAAGGGCCGCCTTCTAAATTCAAAATTTTGACACTCGAATTTTGGTTGTTATTAGAATTAAACAACTTAAAAATGCAATGCGTCAAAACAGTCTAAAGCTAACAACTGATAGCCACCAAAATGATTATGTTATGTAGAAAAACACGTAGGAGTGGATTCTTCTTTTCCACATAATTAATATATGACTTGACGAAACTTAAAATTATCATATTGTTGCAAATCCATTTATTTCTCATATTGAACATGAAATTTACGAACCAAGGTGTCCATCAGTCACACCGGGTGTTCATGACGAGCAACTGGTTTTGCCATTCACATGATAAGTTGATATTTTGTTTCCGAATTTAATGTAAGTTTAAATTTTGCTTTAAAGAATACAGCGGAGATACTGATTAAAAACTGCAATTTTCAAACACGAAACATTCATAGTTGTATCATTCAAAACATGGGCTCGAACCTGCTACGTCCCGTGACCTTACCATTTGATTTCACAACCGAGGTCAGTTGGTTTTCATGAGCTAATGATTAAGGTTAGTGTTTAGTCCGATAAGAATCATACCGTGAATCATACTAACTGTAAAGTTTATTTTCATATCAAATAGGACGTACCAAATAATTATAAACATATAACAATTTTATTTTCTCTGAACAATTGACAACGGTATTACAATCTAATAATGTAGATTGTGCACTGTCCATCCACTCGCGGGGTGCGTGCATGATGAGAAACCCATGCCTATATGTCAGCTACCTGAAATAGACAATATTTCTTGTTTTACTTTTTCAATACATATAAAAACGTTTTGATATATAGAATATGCATTACCAAACCTTGTGCCATATCTAATCAGGGTTGATCTGCTGTTTTGCTCGTGTGTAGAATGGTCACTTTTCTCGACCTCGGGTTCAAGTGAGATGACCCCCTCAAATACGCGAAACATGAATTCCTGGGTGTTGATGATTCGCGAGCGAGAGGGTTCAACTAACTTAAAACCCGAGGTCTCGGACCGGAACAATTGTTTGCACGTGTTGATCATGTCTTCACGTGCGCTCCATGCTTTACCTGTTCAGTAAAGAAGACTGTGTATATACTGATAAACTTTACACATATATCCGTTGATAAGTTCAAACTCAGAGTGATCAGCGTAGCTAGTTTGAGTCTTGATTCACATCCTTGTAAAAGTTCATTCATGTTCGAATCGTTTTACTAAGCTAATCTAAAACACATTAATGTCAGTCTTGAAACATGAAGAGACTCTGTATTATCAAAATCAAAACCTTACACCCTTTTAGCAAGTCAGTAAGCTTTGAAAATGATTAAACTTAAAGATGCATAATCAGATGCTGTCCTCTCCAATGTGGTACCGAACAGGGCAAACTGCACACCTCTGCAACTGCAAGCTTTTTCTGTATTAATCACTCACTCGTCGTTGTTAAGCCAGATCCTTGACATTTTGACGACCCCTGTCAGACATTCTGCTGTGAGAAACCTATGGGTTCAATGACGTGTGCACTTGTAAGGAAATGTTTCGTTCAGCTATAGAGTGCCTCGTTAGTGTCGAAATCTAAAACTAAAAATCAAAGGTTGTTTCGAAATATTTCTTGATATTCTAGAACGTTCTTCTTTGGAAAATGCACCTTTTCACTATCATTTCTCAATTCCAAGATACTTAATTTAAAAATAAGTATCTACGAATAATTAATCTTTCAATTAACTGCCAATATCGAATTCTGCTAAAACACCTTTTAATGAGCTTTGAGCGACAAATGAAAAATGGAATTGAAGTGAATTCCCTAGTTTAAGGGATTGTAATTTTTACAAGGAAATTGTATTAATTTATGATACTCAATATTGATGTTCTTTTTATGATGTTGACACGTGAGGTGTTATTAGAAGATGAGCGGAACATATCACCACATAAGACAAGCCGCATTCGGCCCTTAGTCAGAAATCATATTAACAAAAGTATATTCAAAACTATCTAGACATTGAAAATTTGACTTAAGTCTGTGAAAGCAAATCAGGAAGTCCAAAACAGCTTAGCCAGCTAATCTGTTTTCTTTATCAGGCTTCAAGATGTTGTGAGCTTGATTTTCATAATGATATACTTTGTATGTTGCCTTTCTCCTTGTATTGAATGACCAGCTTCGCACAACCATTATCAATACGGCTTAGGGAGGATGTATTGACTTATTGATACACCCGAGCCAACATGAAAAGCGAACGTTTGAACATTTGAATACACATCACAATGAACTACCGAACTCCAGTTTCTGTAAAAATGTGTCTGTATGGTATTATTGCAAATGTTTACACAAACAAGGTTCAGGCATTACTTCATATTGCATTTGTTAAATATTTGTTGTAAGGGATTGTTTATATTAAAATATAACAATTGTTTGAACATCTGTGGAATAATGGATACAGTGAACACAATTTTGATGAATTTGTTAAGTTTGCCAGTTATCTTGTTTTTATTTTTAATTTATTAAAAGTATTCCCATACCCAAGTATGCTGACTAATGTGGCTCGATATGAAAGCAATTTTGTTCTACCTTCAAAAAAAGGCATTCTCTCCTCCACAGAGGCAGATCAAGTCAAGACATGTTGATACAGTCTCTGTTATATTACGCCGAGTTTGTGGGATAGAATGGGAGCGCCTGATTGGAGCCAATCAAAGTTAGTTGCGCAATCAGCGACGCTGTTTAAAAATCATCATTGTGGCAAAGGCATTGTGATATGAACCACCCTTTCCATGCGAGAAGAGTTGTCATTTGATAAAGAAAATCAAAATGATTGTGGTGCAATTTTTTTCCGGAACCCAGGGATTTCGGCGTAATATAACAGAGGCTGTATCAACATTCTTGACTTGATCTGCCTCTGTGGGAGAGAATGAACAAAGGTTGAGAAGGGCTTATCTTGTAGAAAAGGGACAGGTACAGACTACCATTGGTCATTTCTCAATACTACAAGTTTTAAGGGACGCCGGCACGTTTTTACCGATTCTACGTCTAAAAAAAAAATCTTCTTCAATAAATATAACTGTAGCCACATATAAGAAGTTGAATTTGGCAGCAGCACCTTTTTAAATCAATTTTACGTTTTCTCCAATGAATAGAAATGAAATATATTCATACGTATTATTCGCAGCCGTAGAGGAAATTATGAAGTTATGAAACTGCTTCTGAGGTTTAAGCGTGAACATCTTTAGTCAATTCCTTTAGGGAAGTGTTTTCTCGTAGCTTGACTAAACTTTGTACGTTCGTCAAGGGTTCATTTTACTGTTTAAAAGTTATGCCTTGAAATTGATTACATTTGTTTTACTTTGTTGTGAAATCACAATCCGCCGTGATAGAGTGGCTTTAAGATTCTTTATTTCATATATTCTGCGAGAGAATATTTCTGCTTTGGCACCTATATGTTTCCAAATAAAACATGTTCACTCTGACACCATTCTTAACGTTTATCAAGCTTAAATATAAAAACAACAACTTCCTGTTGATTATTCACAAAAGAAGGTTTAATTCTAAACAAAATCAGAGTTATGAAGAAAATACGAAAACAGATAATACTGTTGAAAGTTGCCAGAAGTCGTTCGCGAGTGTCTCAAATTGTGTGATATAATTTGTTTCTTTTGTTGGCCAAGATTCAGTTCTTAGCTAAGTTTGATAAACCAAAGACAGTAGAAACTGTAAAACTCTAAAGTACCTTTAGTGAATTAATTTGGTACCATACCTTTTGAAGAAAAGTCGAATAAACACATAAGTATCTTATTGATTTGTACTATAAAGCCATTAATCGAGCTCATTTGAGAATTGATGAATTTAAGTTGACGTAGAGTACAACGTATTTAGAGATGCATGAACATGTGACACTTTATACCATCTGTCTATATGACATGCAAACAAATTGGAATATTTGTAAATATGCACATGCATAATACTAAGGGGGATTATCAATTTTGATATTTGCTTCATATCTGTTCTCAATGTATGTTAATATTCCATGTCGATCTATGGCTTGTAAATCATTCAATGCTTTTTCTTACACGGTTCTCGGCTAAGCATGGGTCGAAATATACATATTAATGAAAGAATATATAAGTAAAGTCTATCCTAACATAGCACCAGATGTCTAAAACCCTCCTTTGGTATGTTTGTCTAGAAGTTAAGCCGGCTTGCCTCAGATACTGGTCGCATGCTTCGTCACGACTGTTTTGTTTTAAGTGAACAATTCAAGAGAGCTGATGTCCTCGTTAACACCCCAGGGACACGCAGTAGAATAGAATCTGGTTATATGTTGACGTAGGGTCTCTACGCTGCACGTACACTTATATGTAATGTATGTATGGAAAAATCAGCTGTTCGCCAACTTTCAACTTCAATAAAGGGAATACTTAAGAATAGTCTGTATTCTTGGTAAAACATAAGCAAGGGATTCTTTAGTCAATATTGCTTAGACTTAGTTGCTCTAATACTCTTGCATGATACTATTTTGCAAAAGAGAAACTTTCCCCTTAAAACCTTTTTATAGTTACTTTTTACATGAGATATGGCACCCTTAATGTGCATCAGACTTAAACCCTTCTCTGGTAGATCTAAACTGACATTAACCTTTCTTGTAAATTTTAGAGTGGTGATTTAATCGATCAATTATTAAAAATTTAAAAGGAATGAAACTTTGTTATGCGTCGAAGGTACACAAAGGATGAGAAATTAAACATGTAATGTAGCAACTGCTTCAATGAACAATTACAGGAAATAAACTTGACAAGATAGTTAATGCTATATGTAATCCTGAAATTTTGAAAACAGACTGGAGGAGTATAAATTGCAAAACTTCCAATATCTCAAACTGATATTTTATCGATGATAGCCGTTGTTTTGCCATACAATGTGTCTGTACAGTTTGACAAGCTGAGCTAATCTCATTCTCTCCCCACAGAGGCAGATCATGTCAAGAAATGTTGATACAGCTTTATCATCATTACATGACTTGATCTGCCTCTGTGGAGAGAGAAAGGGCTAATCTATACGTTTTTGTGTTCAGAACCTGTGGAGCCAGAGATCCTTTTTCTTGCGCGTACACTTCGTGTTACTTCATTTAGTAGTATTTTTTGTTGCAATATTCTATCAAGGTTATTGAGTTAGTAAGTTTAAATTTTCGAATGTTTCGGATTTTTCTACGACATCTTTATGTTTATGTTTTTGAATATTTTCAACAGACATTTGTAATTTACAACATTCTTATCTATATCTTCAGCGAAATTATTTATACATCTATTTCTTTCCTATTCAAATTCCCTTTTACAAAAATCCCAATACTCTACCTTTTTCATATCATATAATGCACCTTAAAGGGCAGTAGCACGTTTTTTTAACAATTTTGTATTTTAAATTTTTCACTGATAATTGTTAGTTAATGCTAAATGTATTATGTCGACAGTGTCAAAAATCTCATTACTCAAACCAATCATCCATAGTCAGAGGACAAAGTGTGAAGATTCACCTAAAATCCATTGGCGGCCATTTTTGTGTGAACACCATTAATTCATTTTGTGTAAGAAAAAGCAATCGCATGGCTAAACTTTACATTATATATTTGAATTATTACTGCTCTATTTAGTTTAAATACATTGTCTTTCAATTAGAACCATTTATTTTCATTTTCTTGACATCACCTTATATTCCTAATATATTCCTATTCCTAAAAACGTGCTACTGCCCCTTAAATCGTATGATAATTATCACATAATACACCATTTTCAAATCTAAATCAACAAATAAACATCGGACCATGTCGCCTTTAAAAGATGAGGTCGGAATTAAGATCAGCATAACTGAAAGAGAAATTTTAATGCAACAACATATATACAAATTTGAAATTCATGTCAGATGCGTTCTCATTGATGTAATGAAATGTCTATGTCAAGATCCTCTATTATGTACATCTAGGATCTTACGGTGTACTGCTGTACTTCTTGTCAGATTTAAAAAAAAAATACAAATACATGTAAGCAAATGGAAAATAATAATCCCTGAACAATTGCACTGTCATATACATAACATAATGTCCGGTCAAGAAGTCTTATTATCTCTTTCCTTTTCTTGTTCACTTTACTTTATGTTTTCCCGGATAAAATCTACCTGTTTAAAAATTTAAAAAATAAATAAAATGTCTATGCTCAGATCCTATGTGAAGGAGTAGATGATGACTAGACGAAACTATCTAGCTGGCTTGCTGCTGTGTGTGGCTCTCTTCCACACTGGTAAGTACATTCCACTACATTTCATAAATAAATTTAAGTCATTTTTTGTAAAAATAAAATATTTCAATTAAACGTATTTATAAGATTTAGGAAATCGATTTCGGAATTTTTCTAAGTTCGGAATCTGTATCATAATGAATATGTACATGTAAACATCATATGGGATCCTTATTGAACTATGAACTCTGTATCATTATGAATATGTACATGTAAACATCATATGGGAAATAAAAAAAGAAAAAAAGAAAGAAAAAAAGAAAAAGTTCGGAACATGTGTTTCCATTTTCGTTAGATTTCGCTATTTTTTTAAACAAAACGTGCTACTGCCCCTTTAAAATTTCATCCGGAAAATGGCCCTATAGTAACTGTTTTTTGTTCAAAGGTTGCATACTAATTTTTCGAGGCGTATTTGTACTTTTGGCTCCTTGTTATTCAACTATGTAAAAAGTTTTTATCCCGACCATTTAAAAAACATTTTAGCAGTTGGATTAAGATTTTCAATATAACAACAACAACAACAACAACAACAACAACAACAACAACAACAAAATCCATCGTGTAGGACAACACAGGAAACTCTCACATTACAACTGTTTTGAAATAAGTTTGTATCTTTGTAAACCATTTACATTTAAACGTATTTCCTTCTGTACGTTTACGCCAATAGAACCACACGCCATCACTTGTCAAAACCAGGTAACGCTAAACATATTTGCAAACAGATTTGACATATAGAAAAAGGATCATATTCATTATGTTGACAAACAGTAATTTACAAACTGAAACCCGGTAAGGTGATGAAAACTGTGTCCAGGATGTATTGATGGATGTCAAAATGACATATTGATATACGTTTACGTGTACTTTGCACGTTACTTCCTCAATACGATTAAGAATTAGCTGTCAACTGAACAAAGACAAACTGAAATGCTTGAGCGTGATTTGTGTAGCAGCAGTTACTGATCGACTTGTAGACTGTACTGTGCTTATCGCTAATTATGACAAACTTTTGGCTGAAAAATTGTCCTTTCCAAAGTTGATGACAGTTTTGACAAGCCAAAGCTTATTACCAAATTTTCGAAGTTTGATTGTGTAAAAGAATGGCATTACTATGACTACAGCTGCGTACCATAAGTTTGTTCGCTTGCTTGTGTATCTCAGTGCAAATATTCATATAAATTGGTTTTCATTTTGACGTCCATAAGATAACTCCAGGAGCACTTACAAGCAACAACTAATTATCCATTAGTAAAATAATCATTCCCAAAATATATTTCGGGATCGTCTTGTCACTGGTACTAATTGGCATGATTAAATAGACAGATGGGGTCATATTTGTGAAATTGAGATTTTCTTAAATTTCGATTTAAATATTCCATGTAGACATTGTTAGCAAGAAATCAGTACAATTAAATTGCATTAATAAAAAGGAACAAATATGACTGAGGTCTAACAGTTATCTGGAAGGCAGCATTATTTTCTTCAATACACAATACCCTTATGTTGTATATATCCGTATTGATATGATAAACGTATGATTACAATATGTTCCGATACCTATGGTACCTACAGAATACCTTCATCAACTTTTAGGTATCGGATGAACATGTGTTTGGGACACAATTGAATATGATGTGAAACGGTAATCGTCTTACTATACGAAAGAAGAACTCCTTTTAGGTCTAAAATATCTTCTGAAAGAAAACAATTATATAAATAATGTTTGCATTTTCAGTAAAGAGGTTTTATTCGGTTATTTCATCTTGTAAATATTATAACACTGTTTCTTAATTTGTGACTGTTTCTTGATTGATTAATTTGGTAAATGAGTAAAATCTAACCATTGAGAAACAATTGAAATTGGATTGAATCATTTATAATAGTTTAAAAGTGCAATACTTTTACTAACTTTTTAAAATGGTTATTGCGTCCATATAACACAAACCATTGCTTTCAGTCGTTCATTACCGATGATTTGTATTGTAAGATATAAAAACAACACTTTTGTTTACAGACGTGGGTATTAATATAAATTAATATATATATATTATATATATCTGACACGCAGGACAAGCATAACATATTTTCCCTAATATTCTTGACTATTCATTTAACAGCAAAGTGTTAACCAACTCAAAATGTTAACCCTAATGACTGCACTTGATCTTCAACAGGCGAGGCTCAGATTACTCAACCGGTTGTGGAAGGAGTGACGTCACCTGAAGACGTGACGGTGACTGAAGTGACGGTCCCTGAGGATGCAATACTGTCCAATGGAACATGCTCTATCAACAAGTTTATCGCATGTGCAGGAATAGCCGAATGCATAGACGTGGATAATGAACAGTTCTACTGTCAATGTCCGCAAAGTGCAGTTGGAGATGGCTTAAAAGCTGGCACCGGCTGTACCAACAGTAAGAATTTTACAGTTTTGCTCTCTGATTGGTTGTACAAATATAAACATTTTGTAGTTTTGGGTTGAGGGAACGGCTTAAAAGCATTTATTGGTTATTTTTTTAGTTTTGTGCTGTAGGCGACAGCTTAAAATAAGGCACTGGTTGTACGAATAGTAAAAAAGTCTGTAGATTAAGTTATACACTCAGGGAACGACTAAAACATGGGAGTTGCTGTACAAATAGTTGTTTGTGTTGTTCGGGTGGCTTTAAAGGTTGGAATAGTTGAAAATAATTCAAGGCTACAGATTGAATTCGGTAGTTATCTGATGTTGGGCCCGGCTTAAAATCTGACACTAGCTGTACTATATAGTACGTTTTTGAGTAAACGTCATTATTTGTACGTACCGTCGACGACTCACCGTAGCCCATTGATTGCCTATCAATTATCTCTCGACCCATAACACAGAAAAAACAAAACGGGAGTTACCTGCTCATCCCCGCCGCGCCACCTATGGTCATGTGACCTGAACCTCATCCAACCTACCTGGAGCCAGTGAACGCTAGAGCGAACCTACTCGCAGGAGGGGAGGCATGGGTGGGAAATAAAGATTGGTGAGTCGTCGACGGTAAGTACAAATAATGACGTTTACTCAAAAACGTACTATTATTTAACGTACTCTACCGTCTCCGACTCACCGTAGCCCCGACTACCACAGAGGGTGGAGGGCTGCGAGAGCAAGGCGGCAGGAGAGCAGGTACTCCCCCCACTATCGTCTAACTAAAGGTGGGTGCACAGGTGCCCTGCTAAGGAGGGAAGCCCGCCCCGACTCAGAAGAAAGAACAACCGAGACACGGAGGTGCGATGCGAAGTTTACTGGTTAAAACAACAGAACGCAACCCAGGACCTAACGGTGAACTGCGACCCCTCTGGAGGGAGCAGAACCCGCAGATCGGTGCTGTGCAACACCTGTGGCCCCAGCTTGGCCACGCCCGTGAGGTCTACCATGGACAAATCTCGGCGGTAATGGTTAGCGAAAACCATGCCAGACTTCCAGATACAGTCCGACATGTTGTCTACTACAGCTATGTTGCTGTAAAAAGCCGTGGGGATTAGCACGAGCTGGCGGAGCTAACTCCTTGGCTTGTAGGCGTCAAGGATAGCGGACCGCAGATGGACGCCCAGGAACCGTTTGTCTATCTCCTTCATGCTACGCTGGGAGTGAGGTAGAATTAGTCTCCTCCCCCGGAGCGAACGCGTACGTTCCGCATAACATGAAGAGCTCGGACCTCGGACCGGACAGAGGAGTCTGTTCTCCTCGTCCGTGGGGGAGACTGAACCTGAAAGGGCGGGAATGTGAAATACCCTGCCCCGTTCATCCGACCCCTGGTTCTTGCATACGAATTCAGAGCAAGTCCCAACTCGGCTTGAAGCGCGTGCAATTATGAGATCCTGGCGGCCGAAGCCAAGGTCACCAGGAAGGCGTTCTTTACCGTCAGTCGGGGAATGAAGGACTCCGTCAGGGGCTCGTAGAAGTCCGAGCACAAGTGCTCGAGGACGACCGCTAGATCTCACTCGGGAGGTTTAGACTTGAGCCGCCTGTCCTCCAGACGGTAAGTCCTGATCACCTCCTTAAAGACGGAGATGTCCACAGAGGAGTCCCGCTTCCGCAGAACCGACCTGGTTGCAGCTAGGTGGGTGTTAATAGAGGAGGCCTTAAGCCCCCTCTCCTCCCGGAGATACACTAAGTACTCCGCCACCTGGGGGTCGTCATTACCTGGACGTCCCAGCCCTTGTCAGCACAGAAGGTGGCAAATGACCTCCACTGTACGTCGTACGACTTGCAAGTTGAGCCAAGCTGGGTGGAGGAAACCGCGGCTACAACTTCCTGCGAGTAGCCCGCACGTTTCATCCCCTTTGGAGACAAGCCAACCGTGGAGATCCAGTGCTTGCGGGTTCTCGAGCACCCGCCCGCTTGACTCGCTCACTAAGAGATCCAATCTGAGAGGAATGGGGATTGGATCCCCCTGGCCAAACCTCCGAAGAGGTACGAACCACGGCCTCGCTAGCCAGAAGAGAGCTATCAAGATCAGCCTGATCAACCGTGTTGCCTCGATCTTCATCAACACTTGAGTGAAAAAGCTCGGGGAGGGAAAGCGTAAGCGCCCATCCCCTCCCATCTGAACGACAGAGCGTCTAAGCCCCACGACCCGGGATGGGGGACGGGAGACACATAGACTGACAGCTGGTGCCCCCCAAGCCGCTGTCGGGGTGTCCGAGTGCACTAGTAGCACTTGGCCCCACAGCAGAGCAGACAAGTGACAGATTACCAGCCTAATAGCTTCCATCTCCAGCTCGTTGTGGTGGCGAGTGCGCTGGGCCGACAACCGGAGCCCAGCCGTCTGTTCCCTTCCCAGGAGGGCGCCCCAACCCTGCGTGGATGCGTCCGTGAAGAGATGGGCGGTCGCCGCGGGGGGTCTGAGTGGAACGCCTGAAAACACGTTGGCCTGCACCCTCCACCAGGCTAGGCGAGGGACGAGCCGCTGGGGCAGCAGGAATGCGTGTCTGCACACTTCCTCCCTGACGTGAGGGTTGAGAAACCCCCAACGAGGCCTCAGCTCCAGCCGAGGACTGCGGGAGAGAAGTGGAAACTGACCCCGTCGTCAAGGTCCAGGAACTGTACGTTGTGATGGAGAAGTAATTGGACAACCGGCTGGGTCACTCTGGTGAAACCCACGGAGCGACCGATATTCCGAACGGGAGCTCGTTCCACTGTTAGTGGCGCCCCCTCCTGCCCCCAGGACGAAGCAGAGGAACTTGCGGTGTTCCCGAAAAGTGGGAATATGCAAGTAGCGTCCTGAAGATCCAGGGATATCATCCAGTCCGATCGCTTCATAAATAGCAGTACTGACAAAGAGGGTGTTGGCTGACCCCGAGACTGCCTGGAGATTACTACGAACCTCGACAGGGAGGTTGGTCCGACTGAGGAACCCGTCCCTGCGTAGGTTGGTGATCCCCGCCGAGATACGTCCCTCGCTTAGCATTACCTGCACCAGGCCTCCCGCCACGGAGCCGAACGCATGGTAGAGGGTCGGAGCCCCACTCTCCATCTCTGCCTCTCTGGCGAAGGCTGTCATCCATTGCAGGCGTGAGCGACAGAGTTCACGTTTTGGTGTCCGAGACGTGGTGGCCAGCGGAGGGGGCGGCGACCCGTCTGATATCCTCGTCCAAGACTGGAGGATTGAGAGGGATAGGGGGGGACGCTACTGATATGGTGGACCGCTGACGGTCCGTCAGAACAAGGGGAGGAATAAGCCTACCCGGCGCAGCAGCCAAAATCGACGGGCTGAAATCTTCTATGGCCGTGTCGCACAGCCGATGAGGGGGAAAGGCCTGTCTCCGCATCGTGAGGCCTCCTCCTCACAGAAGGATTCCAGACGAGCCCATTCGCCAGGGGACGGGGATTCGTCCACCTCCTGTAGAAAACTCGTCCCATTCCACCACCGCGTCCATCTTATCGGCCGCGTCCGAACCCGACGTGCTTCGAGGGTTCGTCGTGTCCATGAACTGGTGGTCTGAGTGAACTGGTGACACGGCGGGGGTGGACGTGTCACTGGGGGAGACCTCCGGGGAGCGGAGCGTGACCCTACGGCCGGAGTGAGGAGGAGAGGGGGGTGACTCGTGAGTGGAACCCTCACTGGAGGGGGAGTCTTCTCCCGCCGTACGCTAGCGGGGGAGCGGCCCCCCTGGCATCTAACATCCCCGTCACCATGTCCTTGACATACGCAACCAATTGCATGGAGAAGGCCGACTGATCGAAGTGACCTCGGTCTTCCAACTTCTTCTTCCTCTTTTCGATTCCTTCCGGACGCGAAGGATCGACGTGCGGGAGGTGACGGAAGGCACCGAAGAGGAGCAGTGGTGAGCCGATAGACGAGGGGGAGGGGAAGGGGACTCGTATCCTCCAAAATGATGAGCCCCTCCGGAGGGGAGGTGATGGTGGACGAGGCCGACGGGTTCCCGGAGTGCGAGCCCTAAGCTTCGCACATACGGCGTCTCTCTCACTCCTCCTTAAGGCCTGAAGATAGGACTTAACCACTCCCGGATAATGAGACTCTCGCTCTTCACACCTGTTGCAAGGAGCATGCGGAGGTGCAAGAGAGGCGACAGAGGGAGAGGAGGTCATGTGTCCCCGATTCCCTTAGTCCACATCGCCCACAGAAACCAGGGTACATCGCTGACAGACAGACAAACAAAACAACCAGAAATGTTTAATTACATCTCACTCGCACAAAAAGAGAATCTGTACAAGGAGAGCACATATACGTGCCCTGACGATACCCTGGTTCGCCCGAGTCACTCACGGGTGAGTGAAGGCGGAACGTAGACCGAGCAAGACGGAGAAAACGGGGGTCTCACTCGCCCGTGAACCAACCAAGGTGAATCCCGCCAGGGGCTCGGCAACTTGGTCTGCAGTAGAGAACTGTTCTTGGGTGCAATGCTACATTGAAAGTCAGTGCAGTACCACCCATGGCTGCTAGTGCCAGCCGATGCTCGCAGGTTTCACCGCAATGCATACCCACAATAGTGTTGCGGGCTTCATCCCTGCAATAAACTAGCAGCCGCGATATAAGTGAAATACTCTTGAAAGCAGTGATAAACCCCACATCACCTCACATCACCTCACCAACCAAGGTTGACCCGTCACTCGCCCGACGGCCCAAGGCGGAGTGAAGTCGACCCAAAACGGAGACCGACCAGTCACTCACATGCGTCCCTCGCCAGACGGACCAAGGCGGAGTGAAGCAAGGCAATTGGTGCGGTGGACGGACCAGTCCCTTACTTCCGTCACTCGCCACACGGACCAGGCGGGTTAAGCGAAGCCAACGCGCATCAAGACGGAGGACGGACCGGTCACTCAGCCCATTACCCGCCACGCGGAGCACGTGACAAACGGGGGTCCCAATCGCCCGTTAAACAACAAAGGTTGACCCGTCACTCACCGGACGGATCAAGTCACCGTGCGTAGCGAAGCGAAAGGAGTGGCAAGGTGAGACGGAGTAAGGCGGAGAATCAATTCAGTCGCCGAAGCGAGGTTAGTCCATCTCAGGCGGAGCGGACATCCCACGTACCTCCGCCACTCACCAGTACGCTGTTCTAGGTACCCTGTCACTCACAAGACGGACCAAGACGGACCAAGACGGACCAAGACGGAGCGAAGCGAAGCAATCGCGTACCAAGACGGAGGACGGAACAGTCACTCCCGTCAGTCACTCGCCAGACGGACCAAGGCGGAGCGAAGCATAGTCGTACCGAGACGGAGAACGGAGCAGTCACTCCCGTCAGTCACTCTCCAGACGGACCAAGTCGGCTCGAAACAAGGCAACCACGTACCGAGACCGAGGATGGGCCAGTCACTCCCGTCAGTCACTCGCCGGACGGACCAAGGCGGAGCGAAGCAACCGCGTATCGAGACGGAAGACGGACCAGTCATTGTCGTTAGTCACTCTCCAGACGGACCAGGTCGGCTTGAATCAAAGCAAACGCTTACCGAGACGGAGGACGGACCAGTCACTCAAGTCCGTCACTCGCCAGACGGACCAAGTCGGCTTGAAGCGAAGCAAACGCGTACCGAGACGGAGGACGGGCCAGTCACTCCCGTCAGTCGCTCACCAGACGGACCAGGGCGGAGCGAAGCGAAGCACTCGCGTGTGGAGATGGAGGACGGAACAGTCACTCCCGTCAGTCACTCGCCAGACGGACCAAGACAGAGCGAAGCGAAGCAACCGCATACCCAGACGGAGGACGGATTGTCACTCACGCCCGTTACTCGCCACGCGAACCACGTGCGAATCAGCGAACAATTAGATATATTGTTAGTAATTATTAGTAAACTTACCTCTGGGACGAAACGTTAGCCCCTCTCTACGTTCCTTGAACGTGTCTGCAGAAGTCTTTAAAAATAAAAATAAAGAGAAAAAACCTAAGTCTTATTCACCATTAGTGGTATGCAGCTCCTGACTTCTATCCTGGAGTTCTCTCCCTTGTCACTACCATGTGCTTCCTTCATATTCTCGATCTGCCGATCATCATCACCTGGAACACACGCGGGGAGGAATTAATAACCTACTGGGCGGGCGTTGATCGTTCGTCCCAGAGGTAAGTTTACTAATAATTACTAACAATATATCTAATTGTTCGCTAATTATTGGCGTAAATTTCCCTCTGGGACGAAACGTTAGTCCCGAATTGTCCATAAAGGAGGAGGGCTCCAGGGGATGATGCCCCTTTACTTTACTCGCCAATATTACTTATACTAGATATATTAGACAATTATATCGGATAGAATTACTCCTAATCTTACTAATTGATTCACAATAAACAAACCACATAAACACCACATGCGAGAACCCATGGTTTATTGACCCATTCACCTGAATATTAGGATTAGGAGTGAGTACATACCACTTGGTTAATAGTTAGACAATTTGTCTGAATATGACGTAATTTCAGTGGTTTCCAATTATTTCACTGAAACTATACTCTTAAATCGTTAAAACCTCTGACGTCACTTCCGGTCATTATGACGTCACTTCCGGTCTACTTTTCTCTTACGTCATATTCAGACCCTTCACCTTAGTGATTGAGTTTGGTGGATATACCAGTCCACAATCTAAGTGCACGTAAAACATATAACACACCTTCACCTGGAAAACCATCACCATAACTCAACTCAGTATGGTCTCACCTCTGAAGGAATAAGATGACTTTAGAAGAGGTCAGTCGTCCATCTTTCTGACTTTTCTGCTTGAACTTTAGGCTTTTAGGCAGACGTAACGTGTTGAGCCGCGACCAGCGGACCCAAGTCACAGATTCCATCCAAAGATTGGTATATGTCACGTAAATAAGAGGAGATGAAGGTATTCGAACCTTTCCATTGGCAAGCTGATACAAGTTGGTCAATTGATACAGATTTCCAAGCTGACAGGGAAGATGCAAGCGCTCTTATCTTGTGAGGCGAGAACTTAACATTCACAGATTCTTGATCCACTGATTGATAGGCTAGAACTATAGTTTTTCTCAACCAGGAAGAAATAGTGTTTTTGGATATTTCCGAATCCACCGCCGTCTTGCAGGATAAAAACAAACGTCTCCTATTCCTCCGAAAGGTAGCCTTTCTCTGAAGGTACCACCTGAGAGCTCTCACTGGACACAAAAGCCTCTCCTTATCCGAACGAGAAGTCGAGGTGGGAAGAGCCGGTATCTTATAAACACGAGCGCCTAGTGGTCCTAACGAAGTAGCTTGGTTCTTGGCAAGAAACTCAGGAATAGCGCGACAAGAGATTTCCTTGTAACCATCCGAGAACTTAATGGACGCATTATCAATAGCATGGAGTTCAGATACTCTGGCTGCCGAGGCAAAGGCTAACAAAAACGCTGTCTTGTATGAGAGAAACTTTAGAGAAGTAGCACTCAGAGGCTCGTAGGGAGCTCTAACGAGAGACTGTAACACGATCCTGAGATCCCATTTTGGAAAAACTGAAGGCGAAGAAATATCTTTAATCTGGAACGATCTGACCATTCTATGGAGAGTTTGATCCGATCCCACTGACAGACCACGGATATCGCACACAGAGGCAATCGCTGATCTATACCCCTCAATGGTACCATGTTTTAATTTCTTCACTACTCTCAAAAATAAAAGAAAATCCGCTATCATTGGGATGGATATCTCAGAGTCTAGTAGTTCTTTATCTCGTCGCCAGTTGGAGAAGATTTTCCACTTGGCATCATACAATCTAGCTGTGGATGGTCGGATAGATTGGATAATAGCTTGCGTAGAGTCTCGGCCGAAACCTTTAGATGCAAGAGATTCCTGGATAGTCTCCACACGTGAAGATTCATTGTTGACAGATTCCCGTGAGTCTTGCGAGAGTGAGGCTGATATAATAGGTTGTCCCACAACGGAAGCTTCAGAGGATAATCCGTCAGGAGGTCCAGAAGATTGGGAAACCAGGGCCTTGTGGGCCAAGCCGGAGCTACTATATAGATGAGCCAATCCTGCGATGCTATCTTTGCCAACACGTCTGGAATTATCTTTGTCGGGGGGAAGGCGTATGCTGTCATTCCTTCCCATGAAATGGAGAGTGCGTCCACTGTCCAGGCGTTAGGGTCCGGAATTGGGCTGATGTAATTTGGAAGTTGGTGATTTCGACTTGTTGCAAATAGATCGAACAAGGGTGACTCCCACCTGTTCACGATTAACTGAAACGCCTCCTCGTGAAGTGTCCACTCTGTCTGAATCACTTGACCGCTCCTGGAAAGAGCGTCCGCTAGTACATTCAACTTGCCTGGGATGTGCCTCGCCCTGATGTTTAACTTGAATTGGTCCGCGAAAGAGAAGAGCTTTCGAGTGAGATTCATGAGTTCCTGGGACCTGGTCCCACCCTGCTTGTTGATATAAGCAACGACTGTAGCGTTGTCAGTGGCGATCATCAAGCTCGCTTGGTACAGGTGACGCCACCAAACTTGGAGTGCCTTGATTACAGCAAGGAGTTCTAGCGAGTTTATGTGAAAACGGACTTCCTGTTCCGACCACTTGCCTTGAGTTTCCAACAGGTTCATATGTGCTCCCCAACCTACCCGTGATGCATCTGTGAATATGGTGAAATTCGGAGGAGGATCCATGAACCGAGTTCCCGACATTACATTGGATTCCGATGTCCACCACGTCAGTTCCTGGCATACATGAGGAGGACATACAATGACGAAGTCCAAATCCTGATTCCTGTTCGCGTTTATCCACGCCTGAGTGTGTCTTAGATTGAGGCGACCCCTGTAAGTAAACGCCTGGATTGAAGTTAACGATCCGAGAAGAGACATCCACTTCCTGAGTGTGGCCACTCGAACGGCAAGAAGAGATAGGATAAGATCTCGAGACTTGATCCAACGATCCTGTATGGGAAAGATGTAACAGATTTCCACGTCCAAGATGGCACCTAGAAACTTTATCTTGGGCACTGGCGTTAATTCGGACTTCACTGGGTGAATGATCCATCCTAGGTGAGTGAAAACATGAATGGCGAACCTTGTCTGCTTGATTAGGATCTCCTTGGAAATGTGCCTCCCCAGGAAGTCGTCCAAGTATCCGTGAATCGCAAATCCTCTCAGATGAAGAAAGTTTAGCACGGGTTTCATGACCATCGTAAAGAGCCAGGGGGCTATTGAGACACCGAAGGGAAGAACCTTGAACTGAAATCTTCTTCCGTTTACGCCGAATCTTAGGAATTTCTGAGAGTGTTTGTGAATAGGGATATGCAAGTAGGCATCTTTCAGGTCCATGCTGATAAACTTGCTGTTTGGTTGGACAAGTTTTCTCACATTCTTTAGTGACTCCATGGTGAACGTGGGAGGAAGATGAAGAAAGTCCTTGTTGAGGATCTTGAGGTCTATAATCATCCTCATCTCGCCTGTATCGCGCTTCGGTACTAGAAAAACCGGAGAGTAGAAACCTCGAGTCGTGTCGAGCGGGGAGAGTTCTACAATTGCCTCCTTCAGCAGGAGCTGCTCTATTGCCAGTAGAGCAGCGTCCAGACGCGACCCTTGTAAGATGAATCTTCTTCCCACCGGGTGAACAGCTAGGGGCGGGCGCGTCTGGAATTGGAGCTGGTACCCGTCGGATATCACTGAGTTGATCCAAGGATCCGGGGTGATGAGTTGCCAGTTCCGGGAATATCGTTGCAGACGACCCCCCACCGGCGAGGGATCGACTGGCGTTACAAAATCGAAATCTAGAGAGGAGTCCGTGGGCATAGCAAGATCGAAAGGGTTCTGAGCAAACTGGACGGCCGGGAAAGAGTCAACGGCGGGAGTTGGTCTTGTTTCCTCTGTTACCTCGGCCACGAAAATTAAACTTGGGAGGCGGCCCCTGATTATCCCTGGGGGGCGGAGGAAGAGAAGAGGACGAACGAGAGCGGTCGAAAGATCTAGAAGCACGATCGAAGGCGGAGCGATGGAGGGGGGGTCGGGGTGTAGAGGAAGATTGTCTTCTTCCACGGAAGGATCCACGCTGTCTTGTCTGGGCTAGGAGAGCCGATGCCAATTGTTGGTTCAGATGGCGATTTGTCTGGGCCTCCTGTGAAGCTATAGCCTGCGCACATTGCCCGTTGAACATGGATTCCGAGTCCAAGGGTTGACGGAAGAGATCCTCTTTAGAATCGACTGGAAGATTCCTAACCGAACCTAACAACTGAGACCTCTCCAAGGCAGTGATGCGGGCCACAGAGGCAATCTGAGCTTGGGTGGCGTCCCCCGCCGCTTGATATATTACGTCCAGGAATGAGTGAGCCAACGCGACTTCCTCAGCACTCATAACAGTAAGGGTCTGGGGTTTGATGCCTTCGTAGCTGACAAAAGTTGGAGGGAGAAGTTGTCTTACACCCGCGGCAAACCAATTAATGTACGAGAGTATGTCCAAAGAATTCCGCGCAGACGCATCTAAATCTTTGAGATCCTTACGAGGAACCAACAGTTTCTCCCCTTGGAAGCGTGGAGAAGGTTTGGTACTAAGTTTGGCAAAATCCCTATCAACATCCGGAGCGGCAGCCGGTAAAATACGATCGTGTATTACATAGGACTGCTTGAGTGTTAACTTTGATAGAGAAGAAGCATCTTTAGCCTTGGCCAGATTAGCGTTGACGATGTCTAGCCCGTTCTTAACTACAGTGGAATGGGGAAGAGAACGCTTGGGAGCACGTTTTGGAGGGAGAATACCCGTAGAACCAAGTTCATCTGGTAAGGGTTGGTCCACAATTTCATCCATAGAAGATGGACGGGTGCAAGGCTTAAGTTTATGAAGCAACTCTAATTTCTCCACAAAAGTCCAGCCGGGAGAAAAATCCGGGATATCGACGGAATCCACGGCGGGGATAATCGCTAATCCCTCATGGGAGTGTAACTTGACATCCACCGGCGATTTATCCTCAGATTCTAAATCCGTAAGTATGGGGATCAACGGCGGATTAGAAACGTTCACATAATCAAGTGGCTCCTTCTTGTTGACAGTATTACCTGACCCGTGACCCAGTCCCGCCGAGGGGTCCGTGCCGTCCGTGGCAAGTTGCTGCGACCGTGCACCAGGGCATGAGTCGCGCGTGCTACCCGTGTCAGTGGCATTCTGGCCTGACCCAGTAGCCTTGGCAAATGAGCCGCTGACGGGCTTATCGCCCAGCACGCGTGACCCGTCCCGAACCGTCCCAGATGAGGGTACGGACAGGTTATCGGCGTCAACTACGTGTAACCCGCCCGAATCTGGGACAGAATAGTCATCAGAACGGGCTAAGGTGTTCACAATCTGGTCACCATGACCGTCAGCAGGCAGGCCCGATCCCGGTAAACACTGCCGCTTGTTAGTCTCACCCGCCGTACCTGCCGTGTCCTTAGGGTCGGCGGCCCGTTTGGACGGCTTACGCTTGTCGCCACGAGACGATTCAGAAACCGGGGGAGTCTAACTTGAAGAAGGGACCTTGGCCGAACTATTTGAACGAGACTTAGTGGATGAGAGAGATTTTTTGAGAGAGGCAATTTTGGCATCATTTCTACGATCCAATTCTTGAAAATTTGATTGAAAAGAAGCGAACATTTCCTGTTTAAAGGCCGTGAGGAAAGCAGTGAGATCGTTAGGATCCCCCGTGGAAGTAGCTACCGTACCCGAAGGGGGAATAGGGGATTCAGAAACTTTATCATCCAACGGTGGGGTAGGGGAAGTAGGAGCATTAGAATTTGCGCGGGCTTTCTTAGCACGTAATTCAGACAATTTACTCCACGTTTCCTGATCCAAATCTCGACATAAAAGACATCGTGCATCCGGTAAACAAATAGGATTTTTGTCACAAGAAACACACAAGGAATGAGGATCACGATCCGACATAAATCTTTGACAAGACACACATTTACGTTGAGACATGACGATCACACACACAGTACTTCGCGGAAAACAAACGTCGACAGCACAGAAAAAAAAAAATTCACAAGTCACAGAAAAACACAGTCAAAACACACAAAAGGAATGCGGTTGTCTTCAAGAGACCTAATGTCGATATCACATACCAGAATTCCTTTGGAAAAGTTCACAGAAGTGAAGCAAGTTGAAAAAATTTTCTCAGACTTCTAGAGACATCCATTCATCAGGACAGCAGTAGAGAATATGAAGGAAGCACATGGTAGTGATAAGGGAGAGAACTCCAGGATAGAATTCAGGAGCTGCATACCACTAATGGTGAATATGACTTAGGTTTTTTCTTTTTATTTTTATTTTTAAAGACTTCTGCAGACACGTTCAAGGAACGTAGAGAGGGGCTAACGTTTCGTCCCAGAGGGAAATTTACGCCAATAATTAACTCACTCCAGCCGGGGCGGACGCGAAGAGTCACAAGGTACGTCGCTGACGCTACCTGCAATCGACCCACGCACCAAGCGAGGGTCAAAGGTCAGACACCCGGGGGTGTGCTGCCTATCAACCGAGAAGCACGAGCGCGCACGTGCAATCCAAGCTACACGACCCGAGCAGGGACGCGCGATACCAAGACAAGAGGCTTGCCTGTCCCACAGGCAGAAAACCAACAACCCACCTCCAAATAGCAATTTGGAGAAGGTTGACAGGAGGTAAGAGAGGGGTACTCTTATCCCCAAGATAAAGGAATCGAGAAATAAGGTCTACAAACTTTAATACTTAGACAAGGCAAGATAACTTCGAGAGAGCTCAGAGTCACAACCGATCACTGAGCGACAGGAAGTTGGAATGAGGTTCAGGTCACATGACCATAGGTGGCGCGGCGGGGATGAGCAGGTAACTCCCGTTTTGTTTTTCTGTGTTATGGGTCGAGAGATAATTGATAGGCAATCAATGGCCATGGGCTACGGTGAGTCGGAGACGGTAGAGTACGTTAAATAATATATACACAAAGAACTTAATTAAGCACCCCCTATTTTTCAAACAGAGAAATGGTGCTGATAATAAACAATACAAATTTTCAGGCAAACACAAAGAAGTTTTCGATGGAAAGATCATCTTGCAGAGTAGACACAAAACCTTCACTTTACGATTCACTGTCTCTGGATAATTGGTTTTACAACGGCTCGGTATCTTTGAGTCAAAATCCAAGTTACTTTAAAATTGAAAAATAAAGTCAATAGTTTGTGCTGCAATGTCATGATTATCATTCTCTTGTCTGAATTGATGATTTTTTAGTAAATGACCTCATGTCTAAAGTTAGTCGTTAAAGCACTATGAACCTTCAAAGTCACAAAATATTCAGACCTCCAATTTTTTTTAAAACTGCATCGAGAAACAAATGGCCACTGCTAAAGATAACTGCTTATTAAGGAAGAATGAGTGTTTTGTCAATACGTCCAACTCTCAGAATCTCTAATTTACTCACAGATTTTAAGATTGTAGCCATTTTCTCAATTATCGATGAAAAAAAACCCTGAAAATTCATTGACTCTTATTTCGCATGATAAAAAAGTTTTTTGTCTATGAATGTCATCTAGGGATCAAAAATGTCATTTTTGAATCAAAAAAGCCAAATTTCAATGTGTAGTTTCTCCCCAATGACAATATTTTTATTTGTCCACATTTCAGTGGTCTCATATTTTCCCTCATATTTTCATTTTTGTTGTGCATAAAGGGGATTTTTAGTTCATTCAATTAGTCAACGAGAAAGCAGTTGTTCTATCTGGAGTGGTCAATACATCACATTAATAAAAATAATCCAGTAACACCAAATTGCATTTTACAAAATAGGGGGTGCTTAATTAAGTTCTTTGTGTATATAATAGCAAGATTTCTCTAGTTTTCGGCGGTTTTCGTAGGGGACATGTTAAGGTAGACACGAGTTGTGCCAAAAGTACGAATTCTTTAGTTTTTTTTATAATCGGGGACGACTTAACTACTATCATTGCTTTTACGTGTACATGTTGTTAGATTTTTTGACGCTTGTTGCTGTTAGGCACGCATTGGTATCAACATCGTAACTTGAAAAATGTTGTTTTATTATGTGAATGTGTAAAAAATTGACATTGCAAAGAAATGCTTAGTTTTCTTAAATTCTGTCCATCCAGCCGTGTTCAGTTGCACCAAGAATGACGAATGTCATGTGAACGCCAACTGTACGGAAGGTCTGTGTACGTGCAAGGAGGGCTTCGACGGGAACGGAAATAACTGCACAGGTATGTTATATATGTAGACAGTATGCAAATAATAAACAGTCAGCCATTGAGAACTGAGCGGCGTTTCTCTGGTTTGTGATAATGTCGTTGATTGTGTGTTGAATCGTGATATATCCTTGAACATTGCCATCGAAATAAAGAAATTACAAGAACTTACTCCTTGTGATGGTACGCTGCAATGTGTAAAGAGACAACACCTCCGTATGACCCTTAACATGCGGTTATCAAAGGAAGTGTCCCGAAAGGTTTCCGTTCATAATGTGTCACACATTCAGATGTTCAGATGTTCCAAAGGGATGATTGTGCATAGGAACTTATGCACAGTCAAAGAAACTTTTGTTCAACAGCTTTATTGCAATCTTAGAAAGAAATATCCATACATTTTTAATTTGTATGAAAGGACATTTAACGAATTCAATCATTAAACATCTACTGAGAATACAGAAATAATTGACCAGGTTTGAAAAAAAAAAATTAAAATTGAAATGGAATGTCCCTCTACCGAGGAGTCGGAAGTTAAAGATATATAATTGACTAAGGAAAATTTAGCATATCTGACAAATCTGGTTGTTGCAGATATCGACGAGTGTGCAGAAGACAAGTGTGTGGCGAACTCAGTCTGTAGGAACGAGCCCGGTAGTTACACCTGTGCTTGCAAACCCAGGTTCGAATCCATCGACGGACAGTGCATTTGTAAGTACCTAATAAATCTTCTAAACCTAGATTGAAAAATATCAGACTAGACAAATATATAGCCATTAATCACTCTTAGATTTCATCAAAGATGTGATTTCTTTGGCAAGATATTGAGAAGTTAGCTCTAAGAACACGTGTTTTACAATCGTATACGGTTTTAAGCATCTCGTGGTCATTTATATATACATCCTGATCTCTGACATTAAAAATTCTTAACAACATTATTATATCTATTGCCAATTGAAAATGTAGGGACGCTTGATAGCCTTTTACAAATACAACCTTTGGATACCCATGTAAGCCATAGATTATTAGAGAGAGAGAGATTTATTTAACATTGGAGGCCGCGTGGCCCAGAGTACATACATTATTATATTAATAGTGGTACTCATTTTAACGCTTAGTATCCTGTCAAGGACTGCTCAATGACGATACAATGTACAATATTACCCTCGAGGACTTTACTTGAGAATCACCTACTGAGCGCCCTGCGTGACCATATAGGTCCATACTCTTCCTGTGTTTTGGTACCCATTTGTACAGCTGGGTGAACTTGAATGCAACGTTTAAAATTACGAATGATAAAATATATGAATATCAGAGAGAAATAAAGTTCGAAGTAACCCTTCTTTCTGGAAAATGGAAAATTTTGATGTTTTATTGAAATTGTATATTGTATTACGCACATTGAAACATCTCGATGCTTTAAATTTGTATTTCTATATGAAATATTTTGTTTATGATTTGTAACAGACAAGTGTACAGTGGACAGAGACTGTCACGAGAAGGCGCGCTGTGTGGACCAGGAGTGTGTTTGTGATGAGGGGTACGCAGGAGATGGAGTGAACAACTGTGATGGTAGGGGCACTTGAAGCGCTCGTAAAATATAACAGCGAGTAATATCAATATCAAGTTCAAACATGTGTACTTGCTTTGAAGCGTAAAGAAAGTTTGAATCTTTAGTGCTTTTGCCTTAGAGTAACTAAAGGTCGGCAAGTCGAATATTCATTTCTTTTTCGAATATAAAAAGTTATTACTTCATGTCTTTTAGTTTTCTTCATGGTGCATTGTGTTTTTGTGTCTTCTCTCTAGTGACTAAATATCCAGCACAAGTTTGCAATTTTCAATGATATTCAATTATGACATATACACTAGCAATACACAACTTTGTTTGCACTAAGTTTATGTTATATAATGTACTTGAGAATATCACACATCAATTTGTTTTCATAAAAGGAAAAGTTACTTTGAGTGAACACATATTAAAAGCTTTAAGGTCCTAAATCAGATATTTAAAGTAAGAATAAGGAAATTGTTTTCCAATCAATCTGCTTTACCATTCACTAGACAAGAACGAGTGTCTAAATGACGGACACGACTGCAACGTCAACGCTCTGTGTTTGAATACAAATGGTTCATTTGAATGCACCTGTAACAACGGTTTTGCCGGCAATGGGGTTAATTGTGAAGGTAAGTTCATTTCATTGTGAATTATCTGTTAACAAAGTGAAGTCTATTGTTATTAAATTTGCCAAAAGGCCAGAGAATATTATGCTTTTTCCCTTACGATGGTTTTCTCTCCGCATGGTCTCATGACAGCCCGTAAAGGCGTATGTTCTGCTACTAGTTTGGTGCAGAGAAATCCTAGGC
Source organism: Steromphala cineraria (assembly GCA_916613615.1). NCBI lineage: Eukaryota > Metazoa > Mollusca > Gastropoda > Trochida > Trochidae > Steromphala > Steromphala cineraria. The sequence goes on from OU744729.1 coordinate 57,221,959, forward strand.
AACAGCTGACCGATAATATCACGTAGAAGGAATAGTTTACAGGGGTTGCTTGCCTCAACCGAAAGCCTTTGCCGGAGTCAATGTCATTTGTGGTACGAACATGCGCCCATACGAATTGTTCTCAGACCTTTATACAGAGAAACCCTTCGATATCCGAGATGATCAGAGGCAGTGATTTGAAACACTCCCTCGGGAAACATTTCTATTTTAGGTAGACTGCATTATAATCTAGCATGGGTTTGCTAAGAGATTAATTTATCAACAGAATAAAACTATTCCTAGTTATTCATTGATGAAATAATTCATCTCTTTCATTGAAATTTAATATTTTGATAGTCACATACTAACTTTTGTCCATTATATAGTTTTCTCTCTTATCCGTTCAGAAATTTGAAAAGAAACATAAAATTCTAAACTCATTGCAATATGATTATGAAATGAATTGTACTATATAACCATGGAATGCACAAATTAGATCAAATGTGTCTGTTCAACAGAGTTGCCCAAAACCTGTGACGAGATGTACCGGAACGACAAAAGTACGGAAGACGGAGTGTACGAAATAGACACTGATGGAAATGGTCCTGCTGGGGCGATTAAGGTGGGGCTATAAGCTTGAAGAGCCACTCCGTGATTTTCATTATATGTATTTTTTCTTTAATACGTCGCTATATGGTATGATTTTTTAATTAATTTTTAAAATCCCACACATTCATTCTCAAAATGCAATTAAATGATAAAATCTTGTTTTCACACATATTCATGGAAAACTATTCAATACCACAAATTTGCAAGATTACCTTTTATATAATATATCAAACATTACTTTGGGTAAGTTCCAAAATAACTTGTGACTGATTGACGCACGTCATTGTTCGGTTTTCGATCATATTCGCGACTTCAAATGATAATTTTCTGCAACAGTCGATACTTCTCGAATCCTGATCAGATTACACTATTGGTAAAGTTTGGCATATTTGACATCCGACAATTCACGGTATTTTGGTGCCGTTTTTCCACGTAGCCGTTTTAGCTTGAATCCCTTTTATGTAATACTTATACCAGTATTATTGCATATTATATCAATTGTAACATATATAACAGAATCCCTAAAGAACATTTATTAAAAAGTACATACGAATTGACTTATTGACCTTTTTATATGTCAAGCTAGTTGATATTAAAATGCACTTCGTTATCCTTTGTTAAAATGCACTGCGTTGTGAATGTTCAAATAATCTATACCAATCATACAAGTTCAGACAGGTCACCTCTTGAGTAAGTCAAACACCAGCTACAGCCTGCACTTATTAAATTGAAAAGGGTCGATTACCATTTTCCTCATAATTGTTGATGAAAAAACACGTGTTACCATTTTCTGATTAATGTCATGATTGAAAAAACAAACAAATAATCGAATATCTACGTTAAGAATCATTTTCTTCATAGAATGATTTTGAATCTTACATGTAAATTTCGTTTATATCATCTCCCACAAAACATATATATGTTTGTCAATTACGAATTTGAAATACTTCTTAAAGAGGCAGTAGCACGTTTTTTTTTAATTTTATATTTCAAATTTGTCACTGATAATTGTACGTTAAAGCTGATGTATTATTTTGAAAATGTCAAAAATTCATTACAAAAACCAATCATCCACAGTCAGAGAACCAATTATAAAGATTCACATAAAGTCCAGTGGCGGCCATTTTTGTGTGAACACCTTCAATTCATTTTGTGTAAGAAAAGGGAATCGCATGGCTAAAGTAATTATTATATATTTGATTTATTACAGCTTCATTTAGTTTAAATACATTGTCTTTCAACTGTAACCATTTATTTTCATTTTCCTGACATCACCTTATATTACCCCTATAAACGTGCTACTGCCCCTTTAAGCATTCCACTATCTTACAATTTCCGGGTTCACTACACAGTGCGAGTTTCATCTATTGTTGTATGTGGCATCATGAAAGCCTTGTCCGACGTCACTAAAGAATCAGTAAAAAGGAGATAAGGTTGTTCTTGTACAGAAACGCTTTCATAGTAGAATTATATCGATAAAAAAGAAACTTCTATACTCGAGAGCACGCCATATAATTCATCATGAAAAGCTCATAAGCTCTCGCTTTCGCTCGAGTGGTACCAAAAAAATTAAGCTTTTTCTTGTTCGTCATTTAGCAAACTAACCTCGTTGTAAATCTCTATGCGGGAATTTTGCCTTGAGAACAGGCTTTGGTGCAATGCGATCAATTTTTCATTAGTAAGTAACAAGGTAAGTAAGGGAAAGAAAGAGCTAACAACATAATAAGCTAATTTAGTAATGTTATCGATGTGTCCCGGTACAACAAGGTGAGCGTCTCACGCTCTACTCATGCTTCTTGAGATAAAGATTTGCAAAACATACATCTATGTCTATCTGAATTTAGATTTTGTTGTTTCTTATTATTCTATACAAATAACCTGTACTTAATTAATTATGAACTTATTATTAGGTGTGTTACACATACATAAACGATGCATTTAAGTAACTTACATCTATGAACATTTTGAAAATTAGAGGTATGACAAAACATTTTCAACGTATATATACTTTATATTGTCGATAAATTAAAATTGATAAATGAAAATTTATCAATGCTATTGTTTAAAAGTTGAGAAATCTATATGTATTGATACCATGGTAAAGTAACGTAGTAAACAGATTGTATTGGGGTGTTGGTTTAACTAGTAAGACAAGTGATAGACGATGTTGTGACAGATGAGTGTGAAATCTAGTGATGGATTCCTAAACATTGTTTATTGATAAGGAGAGACTGTCTGTTTGATAAGGAAGATAGTAAGTTAAGAGTTTTCAGTGAACATTAAAGTGCAATTAGACGAATATTGGACTAGGGCGGAGACGGAGATAAAAGAAAGACTTTTTTGTATATGAAATGATGAATACGGATTGCTTTTCAATAAGCAGACAGACAGACAGACAGAAATAAAACAGCCAGAAATAGTTTATTAAAGTGTCACAGGTCAGTTAAACAAAGATATATACATAATAAATATACATGAGTAAAAACTGACATCCAGCCAATCATTGGCTATGAGACACTGGCAATATAGCATTTAATTCATCATCAGACATACTTTTAAAATGATAACAAAATATTATTCATTAAAGCGCTTAAAATTATAAAGTAATGATAAAATTCGATTAATAAGCAATGGTGTAAACAGGTCCGGTGTGAGTTCCGCAACCGGATGGGCATCACGATGTTGTTCCCCCTGGATCAGTCTGTCCAGCAGTCTCCAGACGGGGGAGCCGACACTGACGTGGAGTATCCAGCCGCTCCAGACGAGATACAACCGCTCCTCAACAACTCCGAGTTCTGCTCGCAACAGTTCTGGTTGGTCAACTCTTCAACTCTTCAATGCTTCATATCATTTCTTCGACTGCAATGTATCATCACATCCGTCGTTTATTCAAACGCTTTTTAATCTGGTCACCTTTCCGATGGTTTAAAAAAAAAATCTTTTCCAGGTTTTCTTCAAATGTCTCACCTTACCACCACTTCTTGCAATGATTTAACCAACATTATTTTGATAAAGATCATTCATGTTAATATATTCTTATTTCTGCGCTTCACCTCGATTTGACCAAGTCATCTAACTACTCTTTATTTAACAAATTCTTCTGACGATCCTTGATTTTACCAATTTTTCATACGATCTGTCATCTTGCCAATTCTTCATACGATCTGTCATCTTGCCAATTCTTCATACGATCTGTCACCTTACAAAGTCTTCATACGATCTGTCATGTCACCAAGTCTTCATACGATCTGTCATCTTACCAAGTCTTCATGCGATCTGTCATGTTGCCAATTCTTCATGCGATCTGTCATGTCACCAAGTCTTCATACGATCTGTCATGTCACCAAGTCTTCATGCGATCTGTCATGTCACCAAGTCTTCATGCGATCTGTCATGTCACCAAGTCTTCATGCGATCTGTCATGTCACCAAGTCTTCATACGATCTGTCATGTCACCAAGTCTTTACACGATCTGTCATGTCACCAAGTCTTCATCCGATCTGTCATGTCACCAAGTCTTCATGCGATCTGTCATGTCACCAAGTCTTCATGCGATCTGTCATGTCACCAAGTCTTCATGCGATCTGTCATGTCACCAAGTCTTCATGCGATCTGTCATGTCACCAAGTCTTCATACGATCTGTCATGTCACCAAGTCTTTACACGATCTGTCATGTCACCAAGTCTTCATCCGATCTGTCATGTCACCAAGTCTTCATGCGATCTGTCATGTCACCAAGTCTTCATACGATCTGTCATGTCACCAAGTCTTTACACGATCTGTCATGTCACCAAGTCTTCATACGATCTGTCATGTCACTAAGTCTTCATACAGCCTGTCATCTTACAAATTCCTCTTACGATTTGTCATCTTACCAAATCTTCATACTATTTGTCATCTTACCAATTTCTCTTACGATCTGTCATCTTACCAATTTCTGTTACGATCTGTCATGTCACCAAGTCTTTATACCATCTGTCATGTCACCAAGTCTTCATACGATTTGTCATCTTACCAAGTCTTCATACGATTTGTCATCTTACTAACTCCTGATAGGATCTGTCATCTCAACAGTTCTTCATACGATCTGTCATTTTATCAATTCTTCAAACCATCTGTCATCTTACCAAGTCTCCATATTATCTGTCATCTTCACAATTCTTTATACAATGCTTCATTGTACCAATTTGCCTTGCCATCTATCTGACCAATTCATAAAAATGATATAAATAAAGTAGGATAATTTAATACTTATCAATACCACTTTCTCCAGATTTTCTTTTAAGTACAATGTTTTCTGTTCATATCTATTATGTGTTCTTTCGTCTTCTAAACGAATTAATTTGTATAACAATGTAGGTCATTTTTTAATAAAGAATTGAAATATGATACCATGACCAAATGCTTTGAATTATTTAGAACAAAGTATGCATCTCTTCAAATGGGATCCCATTATCTGTAATTGTACAAATTCTGATCGTCAGTTGCTTGCTATTATTGCATTATTAATTGGGTTTGGGTTCGAATCCCACAAGGCACTCCGTCGTAAGATGAACACGATTTTATATTTTTACACATAGTGTGACCCCAAATATAATATATCACATAAAACTTGACAACCTATTGCAGGGCCAAATGCGACCGAAGGTTCAACCTCATCAAATTTACATCGTGGCAAGATTTGACTGGAACCCAGAGGAAAAGCTGGGGAACTTTGGAAGACGGAAAAGTAAAATAGTTCATAAATTACTCTGGTCAAAATTGAGTTGTATTGACGGATATCAACATATTGCTTTTTGTTGCACCATTTGTCTTAGATCTAGATAGTTATTTCTATATATATATTTATATATACTGGAACACACAGCTCATACTGAAACTAGACACAAGTTTTTAATACTGCACCATATATTATGTGAACTATCCACTTTATGTTAAACGGTCTTTTTTTTCAAATAAAGTCTTTTGTTTGTACCAGGGATCGAAGACTATTTCTGCTTGCAGTATGCTTTAACCTGGGTCATTACATCCTGTCTCAGGGTACGAACGTTACATGTACGCGAACTCCACTAATCTGTACCCTGGGCTCAGAAGCTAGATTCGCTCTCGCGGCCCGACTTGGGATATAGCCAATCAAATAATTTTCTCGTTGAAATTTTATCATAGGTGGCGAGAAAATGATTTGATTATATCTATATGACTGTGCTCTGTCATGAATCCGACATTCTTATCAAATTCACCATCGATTTATTAATTCTTCTTCAGTGCGCATGCGGAGTGCTCGGAAGGTGTAAAAATGCCGACAGTCCCTGTAACTGTGACGGTAAGAATGGTGGATTCGAGATAGATACAGGGTACGTCATCGACAAGACTAAACTTCCCGCCACCAGGGTGTCTATTGGCAGCACCACCCGGAACACCAAGTGGATTATGGGACCACTCCGATGTGGCCCCAAACCTATAGGTAACCCCTTTGAATAATTGCTATCATTAAACCATATAGTAGTATAAACTTCCTTTTCTACATGTGTAGTTAACGTTAAATTTATTCTAACAATTAATTTAGTCCTGCTTGTCACGTCGTTGAATAATTCCAGTTCATCATCATCATCATCTTCACTATATATTTCCCAAATACCTTCACAGACAGGGATAAACATAGTTCATGTAACCAATACTGAAATACCAAGGAATTTAGAAAAAATTCAACACATAATAGCTAAACAGATATTTTAAAAACGACACGTCAACTAGGTGAAAAATAGTTAATTAACTTTTTATCGTAGCTTGGTAATACATGTTCATAAATATGACAAGCTTGCAATTATGTAGAATGCTGGTTTGATTAGAATCGAGAAACTTGTGGAGCGTGTTATTGACAGTGATGAAACATTCATAGTAACAACCTCCTCTCCTTATGTTCCAGACATCCTGAAGGACTGCGACGAAATCAGAAATAAACAGAAGATCAAGGACGATGGTCCCCAGCTGATTGACGTAGACGGTCCAAATGGAGAACTGGACCCAGTGTTGGTCTACTGTGATATGTCGACATACCCTGGCATCGGTGTTACAGTCGTGGATCCAGGGTATGTCTATTGCCACCAATGAACTCTTTATATCATTGACAAATGACGACCATATATGAATATTCTAAAAGCAATGATTCGAATCTATGTCGAAAGGTTCCTATACATAACAATGAGGTTGAATGTTAATAAAACAGTTGCATGTGACATTAATATTAATAAAAACCTTTGATTGTTTCAAGTATGAGTATATGAAAATTATCACCCGGTAGTCATTCTGAGGTGTATTGCGAAGAATCAAAATCTTGTTTGATTACAAGAGTATTTATCAATTACAACTTTTGACGTTACTTGCTCATAAGAATCCCGATATTTTGAATGGTTGCCGGACACTCTTCCATCTGAGCTATGTACTAGAATATCATGACCATCAAGTTGATTACAATTACTATTAGAATGTACGCATAACTGTTGTTTTGCCTACGAGAGCCTTTATCAAATCCCAAATGTTTTTGAGTTTTCTCCCCTGTAATGTCATACATGGTTATTTTAGAAAAGAGTGATCTTCTGGACGACCTTTTTCAAATAGTTATCACGAAACTCGTGATTTACTTTATATCCCCATTGCTAAGCGCTTCACAGAGTAAACTGATTACAGTGAACCAGAGGTGACGGTGGAGGTGACTGGACCCAATGAGGTGAAGTACAATGTACCTGGACCCGTCTTGGACCTTCTTGTTAGTGGATCCGTGCACTGTGAACAACCCTTCGAGTACGAGTGTCAGGTTAGTAACTCATGTAGCAATCTCATTAAGGCCATATCACTCGTACATCTTTGTGATTCTGAGCTGAGTTGTGGTGATATGGTTTGCATCACATTAAAATGACTGACAGATCAAGACACATTCCATAAACTCAAAGCAACATCTCACGTCTATATCTCTCAAGAACCCCGATATTTTCGGTGATTGACAATCATAATGAGAGCAACAACGTTCAAGCCTTGTCGTCTTTTGTTCGCAATAACCACAATATTTTAGATACTTACCGGACAATTCCACTAATTATAATCTCTTTAAAACAGTTGAAATAATCACTCGTATCCCGTTGTGTTTCTTATATGAGTATCGTCAGTATGGTTTGCAAGATGACAACGATTAGAATCTTAAAGACACATTCAATAATTTCAATGCAATCAGGTCTGCTATAATTACAAATCTCAGAAGGAAAGGTCACCTGACTCCAACCCCATTTTACAGTACTCAGGCGAGAAACAGACCAAGGTATGAGTGAGAGCTTCGAGTTGACTTCTATGAAACTTCTTGACAACGTGTTTCTGGTGCACATAAATTTTCCAACTTTTACATGACATTTTGTAGTTTTAAAACAAGCGTGCTGATGCCAAGGGTTGATTTAGATGGACCTTATACAAGATTGATATCAGAATATTTGAAATTCAATTTCTTATACCAACCTTTAATGCAGAACAAAAACCATTATACGTCATTTTCTATAATTGCTATATTTTTTGTAAAACGAAAAACGTCCATGGGGCGTCAATAAGGGCTAAACTGGTCATATCAATAACGATAAAATTGATCAAAAATGAAAACCCCATTTATAACCTTTACTTTTATAAGTCTTACAACAGACATAATTCACTGTCACTTGTACTTGTGCCCTATGATAATACCCATTAATAACTCGGGGAAAATATCAATGAGTATTATTCATAATGTCAACATCAAATAAGATTACATGATAATGATATTTTATCCTCATTCAATCATTTCATCATGTATTGATAACTTCTGATACACAACAAGTATGAAAGATAGCCTCCATTATTACTTCATTGTCTATCTAATCATATTCTGGACGTTGTATTTGTTATATAAACATGTCGGAGCCAAATGTTGTATTATTTAGTAACTATCAACATTAATAAAGTGTCTAGACTATATGAGTTGACGAATTGGTCAATACAATAAAAATAAGCGAAAAATAACAAAGCAAGGCCAATTGCAGAATGTGGTCAAAACGACTCTGAGCATGCGGATCATGTGTGTTGTTCAAGTAAAGCAAGAGTTGTGATTGACTAATTAATTAATTTATACATATCCTTGGTCTGTTGAATAGAATCTAATCTCCAGTTCCTTTCGTCCAAACCTGGCTAAAACTTTACCTGTAATTGGGCTTTACGTCAATACATAATTAATACCATATCTGTAACACAATTCACTAATATGATTGTAAGTCCATACATTTGAAATTTAGAACTAAAAGCAAATATTCATGTAAGTACATATTTAATAACATGCAGTATGGCAACAGATTTAACATCATATTGCATGTTTATGTACAGATGAATAAGATGAATTAAATATGAACACATACAATACATCACCTATAGGGCAAACTGACCGAGGTTCGGACGGTGTTTCGATCCAAATGTTTATAAGATTGTATTGTAGATTATTATCGGAAGAAAAAGGTTCCTTTCATCACAGACCACACATTAACTCGTATATTTACAACGATAAACCGTTAATATGCAAATACAACATTTATGCAGAGTTATCGTTAAATGAAGAAAAGATCACTGAAAGGCAAGTTGAACAATAGTTGAAAAGAAAAAAACAGCCTCTAGGCACATTGACACATGACAAGCAGACAAATTGACGTTAATTTGGCATATAATCGTAGAAAGAACAAAATCACATTTAATTTTCGATAATTAGTATACATAGATTAACAATGAAAACAACATAGAACATCAACAGATCAATTTGATTACAGCAAGGCAAGCAGACAGTCTCCGTGGGGGTGGGGAGTGATAACACTACCTCGGGTTACCTCCCCGGGGGTATCAACCAGCTCCCAGGATCCTGTGGGTGCGGCGTCACCCAGACCTGTGATGACCCAGAGGCACTGTGTAACTGTGCCATAGACGACGGGGTGACGAGGAAAGATATCGGGGTGCAGGTAGACAGACATTTTTACTTACTCAGAGATTTTACTGGCGCTTCCTACAGAACTAATATATCACTTGTGCACGAAAAACATTTTAATAACAACGAAATTGTTTATTAAGCCGTGTACGAATGGGTGGGGATTGATATTTTGAAATGAGATTGGAGATGAAAAGGAGAAGGAGGGATAGTCTTACACTCCGACTGTAATCAATAACACTTTAACATTAACAAAACCTATTTAGAAGCAAGTCTAGATCTGATGTAGCCAATTCGCTGAGGCTCCTATTATATATTTGACAAAATAATTGTTTTGGATAGTTATGTTTTTCAGAGACTGAATATAAATCTAAGGAAGGGATCGCCGTCATGTTAAAAAATTTCGGACATGAAAGCCCAAATATGTTTGTATTTGCCTAGAGAATTTAAAGGGGAAGTAGCACGTTTTTAGGGGGAATATAATGTGATGTCAGGAAAATGAAAAAATATGGTTCGAAAGACAATGTATTAAAACTAAATGAAGCACCAATAAATATAAAATATTATATAAAGTCAGCCATTTCTTAAATAAAATGTATTTAAGGTGTTCACACTAAAATGCCCGCCAATGGATTTTATGTGAATCTTTATAATGTTCTCTGACTATGTATCATTGGCTTGGCAATATCAAAATAATACATTTAGCATTACAATAACCAGTAAAATTTTTGTGAAATATAAAATTTACAAAAAACGTGCTACTGTCCCTTTAAAGTAGAATATATTTTAGAATGTGTGGAACGTTGTGTGGATAGAGGTTGTAATTGCATTTACAGGTGGACCGTGAGGCGCTACCTATAGTCTCTGTGAACGTGGAGCTGGACGGAGAGAAGAAGGGAGCATACGTGCTCGGACCCTTGAGATGCAGCAGTACCCAGTTTGGTAAGTCTTTAAGAAGTCTATTGATATATTACATATCAAACAGTATTCAATGATTCAAGCTTTCATTTCATCTTATAGCATTTAACACGGACTCATGAAGGTAAGCAATTGGATGTTCACATTTTTGCATGGATAAAGATGACAATCATTTAGGTAAATGTGTAATAAGTGCAAGTCTTATAAATTTATGTCCAAGTCTTCTATTCGAAAGAAAGAAATCGAAAATAAGTAAATAGAATAAAACACTGTAAATATATATACATCAAATATCAGGTGTAACTATTTTCTTCTATTAACTTTATTTATAAGGGAGTCTCAATGGTTTGCTGAGAGAGTTTCACTTTATCCTATGAATATAGATAAGAATGCCAATACAAAATGTGACTGTCCTGATTTTGAAGAAGTCTCCGATAGTTAACGTTTTCTACACGAAGTATAAGGAGGTAACTTCAAGTCACATTACATCAATCTAAGTGACATCTGTCAACGTGGACATAAATTATTTTTTTATTCTTAAGGAACCATTCAAATTTCACGTTCACGCCAGGAATATAGAAGGTTTAGACCTACTGAGAAATACATATTCAACCGTTTTAATTGAATATTAAAACTGGAAACATGTTTTATGAAACTCATTTTTCACAGTTCTTAATACTTTAAAATAGCTTTACCTTCCTAAAATATCTTGTTTGTTCCAGGTATCGAGTCTAACTGCGAGAAGTACCGTAGTCTTGGACAGCAAGCTAACTACACCTACCTCATTGATCCTGATGGAACCCCGACAGGGGAGGGAGGTAACTTTCATCAATTACACTTTTTGATATTGTATAACATTATGTAGACAGACAGACAGATAGTTTATTAATGTCTCACTTTGTGTATACAGTAAAACATGACATATAAAAAATATATATATGTGCATTGTAAATCATCATAAAATATACACAAACCACTCCTTTGGAGTTAGGAGAGACTTAAAGATGCATTTAAATACAGAAAAAGTCAAAACATCAAATTATGATCAAATCTACAAAATGGCCATTGTAAATGACAATGTTTGTTTCCAGACAACGTTGCTCCCTTCCACGCCCAATGTGTGATGCAGGTATCACCTCCCATGGGAATAACCATCATACAACACGAGAACAGGAATATTGTAAGTATACCCTGGACAATGCCTTACATTTTGAATGATATAATTTTTAGTTTTAGCCCAAAAGATATATATAATGTTTATGGTCCTTACAAAAAGACAAATAGAGGCTTTAAACATAGCATATGTTCAAAATAATTTGAAGAAAAAACCCACAACATATTCAAACATTAAATCACTTCATCACTGTGAAGGCCTCCATGTAACTAGGCTCCAATCTGATTCACTTGTAATATCTGCAAAAAGGCTTGATGTTACGGTTTGATCCTGCCACCGGCAGAAACCAGAAACAATTTTTTTATGCTCCGCCATATATGGCAGGGGCTTATTGGGTTACCCTTGGTTGTCCGTCAGTACGTCCGTACGTCCGTACTTACGAAACCACTCTATAAAGGGTATCGTTTATCCACTTCTCCTCAAAAACCGTTCAACAGATTTAATTGACATTTCACACATGGCTTAAAGGCATTTAAGGGTGTGCATCTCATATTTTGTTTTTCAAATTTTGAATCATTTTCAAATTTCTGACATGTTGAACTTAGGTGAATTTTGGGGCATAAGGTATGAAAAGGGATGTTGTGTATCCACTTCTCCTCAAAACGTACTGGATAGACTGCGCTGATATTTCAACATGCCTTATAGGTATCCTAATGGTGTGCATCTTATATTTTGTTTTGGGAATTTTGAACTTCCTACATTTTAATGGATGTTTAAACTTAAATGAAGCTAAGGGTGTGCATTTCTTATTTTGTTTTAAATTCTATGGTTGAAAACATTGAGGGCTTTTTTTATAAGCGGGGGCATATGTGTCCCATGAACACAAATTTTCAAATTTGAACACAAAATTGGCCTTAACAATGTCAGTTACGATTTTCTTTCCACTTTGTATAACTGATTTTTAACTTTTGGCAACATTTCAAGAATCGATACTTAATATGTTGCACGTTTCAAGGGACATTCAAACGGATACAAACTGAGGTACAAAAGAAAGTACACACCTCAGTTTGTTTATCAAAAACATTATGTTCAATTACAAATATTTCAAGTTTTTGAGTTTTAAGTTTAGGAGATAACTTAGTTGCTAGAGAACCGTTCCATGTTGTTTTTTTGAAGTTTTCCCTTCAAAATTAGTTTTTGATAAAGATATTTTAAAAAAAATTATTTTGATAAAACTTAACGGTTGTATCCTATGTTAGAAACAATAAATGACCCCAATTCTTCACACATTTAAAACATTTCAAACATGGTGGGGGTCACGTTGATGTAAATTTCGATTTCACCCCTTCACTACATTAGACAAAGATATTTTGATAAACCATCAATCAGACAACAGTACATTCGTTTATAGTGATGGGCTTTGTTGATAATCAAATACATCACGTTCAAATTACATATTCAATAAATCGGATATAACTAGGTTCTGTATTTTCTTTATTTTCTGTATTTTCTTTTAAATGCATCACACTAACAGTAGACTATGTCATATATGTAAAGTGTTAGATTAATGTATGTAAATACAACTTCAGTAAATCCATTGATCTTATCACCTATATCTATTATTCTTATGTTGATGAACTATTGATTTAAGGCTCTTGTAAATATACAACTGAAAACACTTTCAATGAGTGTTCATGAATTTGTCTTGTACTTCGTGAACTGCGCTCAAAAATTACTTGATGATATCCCAATGGCAAATTCTAAAGTCTGATCGAAAACGACATACTTGACATTCTTAGATTCAACTATAATTTTGTTTAACACAAATAACATTCAGCTGCAGTAAGCTGTTTCCTTTTCTGAGACTTACATTTGGATTCTTTGAAATTTCGTTATAATTTCCCAGATCGCATTTCTGTTATCATTCAAATTGCTAGACTAATATTTCATAATTTGAATAAAACCCATTGTTAATGATAGTACTCGACCTCTTGCAGATCCGACTAGGTGAGGGCGACAATGGGATAAAGCTGACGTACCCGTATGTGAGCCCTGAACAGTTGGATGCCCTGAAGGAGACGTGCACATACGTACAGCAGAGTGTCAAACTATCCTGCAACAAGTTCGCTCTCCACCCTCCAGGAGGAAACGGTGTGTAGTTATTGATAAACATAATGTATTTGAAATATGTCAAGCTCGGTTTATTTTCCTATATCAATCCTGCCTTTGAGTTCAGTAACACGAAATGTCCTCGGGATGTTCGCAATCTTTTAATGTTAAAAGAAGGATATCCGCAGCGAACAACATGTTACTGAACGCTAAGCAGGCATTTCACTGTCAATAATATAAAAAATTGTTATTTCGCAACCTCGGAAGATCAACCCGAGACGAAACACACTGACAAAGTTTTAAATACAAGCAGTTGCATAAATCAATGAAGTATATTCACCTTTATACATTAAAAGTTGACACATTGTGTTGTGGTGTGCGATTGAAATGAAGAATATACGAATGAGCGATTAAAGGTTTATGGAGAGCAATGTACCTGTCAGATGGTCAGAAATGCATCTTCAAGAGGTTTCAGTTTATTGCCTTTTTATCATTGACATGCACTAATAATTAATATATTACGTTTACATATGACAATGTGCACATATGAATTTAACCCTTTTGCAATTCAAATAAAAACTATTTAGTTATGAAGAGTTTCTGAATAACGAGCTCTCGCTCGCAAAAAAATCATGCTCATTTGAGAAATTGAGGTCATATGACACAGCTACACAGGTAACAATCCCTATCACCTATCCTTCACAGGTAACAATCTCTATCATCTATCCCTCACAGGTAACAATCCCTATCACCTATCCTTCACAGGTAACAATCCCTATCACCTATCCCTCACAGGTAACAATCTCTATCACCTATGCCTCACAGGTAACAATCTCTATCACCTATCCCTCACAGGTAACAATCCCTATCGCCTATCCTTCACAGGTAACAATCCCTATCACCTATCCTTTACAGGTAACAATCCCTATCACCTATCCTTCACAGGTAACAATCTCAATTACCTATCCTTCACAGGTAACAATCTCAATTACCTATCCTTCACAGGTAACGACGCCTTCTGGTACGGGTATGGTCAGACATCCCCTAACTACTACTGGTCAGGCAACGGAAGCTTCGCCAACTGTATGGGAGCTGATGGGTCGGACGAGTGTCAATGTGACAGCTCAGAGACGTCAGCAGGAATCATGTAGGAAGTTCTTCTTTGTTAGAGATGCAATATATATATCACTGTCAGTCTCATCAATGATTCAGAGTTCAGAGAAATACAATTCACCAAAAAAATATAATATTATATTGTCTATAATCGCACTTTGCTTTGCTATTTATATTTATTGTATAATTTTATAGCAACCATATATATATATATAATATATAAATAATACGACCAGATAGCCGAATCAAGATATTGCGGTTTAAATGTTACGATTCATGGTTAGAATTATAATATATTAGCTATTGCCTCTAAGTGCAGAAAGTATTTCCAGGATATTTTGTCGCAAAGGTTTGACGAAATAATATTTCTATAAAAACTTGAGCCTGAGTAAATATTACATTACAAAAAAATGTATTTGAATAATATGAATTGTTCTCTTTTTCATTATTCTATTGTTTAATTTACACGAAACCTGTTTACTAACAATACATTTTTAATGAAACATGATTATGTTCAATCATACGTTGACTATCATGTTATTCTTAAAATGCTGGCATTGTAAGTTTATGAACTTTAAAAAACATTTTTTATTTCAATTGATAAATTGGATAAATTGGATATATTTAGTATTTAGAACCCCTCTCTATAAATTCAGGGTAGACGAAGGTTTCTTGACAAACAAGGAGGTTCTTCCATTCGGAGGCGTCAACTTCAAGAATGCAGATATTGATAACAACGGATATGTTGATATGGAACTTGGCCCCTTCAAATGCTTTGGTAAGAGGGAAAATAGGAAAACATTTTGTAAATCACTTATTTGTACTACTCTCTTGGAAGCCATTATCATTATCCAACATTTCCATAACCATAATCACCTTCTATATCATCTTACCAGTTATGAAATATCATTATAAAGTATGTATCTTAGTCATGAAAAGAATGCAATATAACTATCACTAAAAGGTTACTGTTCGACCATAATCATTTCGGTTTACTTTCGGTTTATCTATGTGAATGTTTTGGGCTCGTTTAAATAGGCAATTTTCACATGATAATGTTTTAAGTTCCCATTTGAATTTGCTGGAAGCCTAAACTACACTTGATATGTGTTGTATCTAAAAAAAAACAGCCACAACGCAGACCTTAACACAATATTTCAATTACAACAATATACATATATATACAATATATGTAGATCTATATCGTCACAACTGTTTCCAGCAAATCCATCTCCTTTAATGTTTATCTACATATATAAAATACATATCATCATCTTCATCATAATCATTATCTTCATAATCATCGTAATCAACCCCACAACCATCACAACCACCACAATCACCATACTACGACTAACAATAATAATAATCATCATCATCACTTCCCCCGCCCCCACAATCACCAAAATAACAATCATCCGAGATAATAATCATCATTATCATCACAACCACCACAACAAAAATCATCATCACCATATCTTCACCACCATCACCATCATCATCATCACCACCACCATCACCATATCTTCATCATCGTCACCATCACCATCGCCATCACCATCACCATCACCATCACCATCACCATCATCATCATCATCATCATCATCCTCATCCTCATCCTCCATTCCCCTACAGTGTTGCCCCTCTCCTACAGAGGTATCGGAGACCTGTGCTGCAGTACTACAGAAGGCCAAGGACAGGAAGGATGCTGTACCACAAGATGGCGCCTTCACCGTGGATCCTGACGGAAGTGGACCCGTGGAGGCTTTTGAAGTTGACTGCAACTTCCCTGTCACCAAACTGGATACCCCAAGTGAGAATGTGTTGGTTTTGTTGTGTACTTTGTACTTGTGTACAATATTTCAACTTGCATTATAATATTTCCTTTGTTAAATCTGTTTTTCTCTGTGAAATGTGTTTTCTGAGTGTTTGCAATTATGACATTCGGCATGATTAATTTATATATATATATATAATACCATGTAAATAGTCATACAGAATTTGTTTGTTTTTGTGTGTGTTTTTTTGTTTGTTTTCGAATGTAAACAATTTTTTTTTAGAAAGGAATATTTCACGCTATGCAGTTTATATTTAGCAAGTAATAGAGGGTTTATTGGAGCTAAGCTTTCAAGTAAATGAAAACATACAAAAAGGCAAAATTTTCTTTACAATTGACAAAATAAAACTTTCAACAAATATTTTGAGAGTTGAATAACAGAAAACTTGAATTCTTCGACATAATTGCAGGTTGCAAACACCCGGCTAAAACCAGTATCTTTATCTCAATATATTCCTTAAAATCTTCAGTTCAGAATGACGCTTGAAGCTACGTAGTGCTAATGATTGAATCTATATCAATATGTTTGCCCACTTCCTTTTGTTGTCTATTGATAAACCTTTAACACTTTGAACACAGCCGACGGAGAGAAAAATAACGACGGACCAGACCCTGTAACCGAGTGCTTTGACATCGATTATAAAGATGGCGTCGGCAACTCACTCTCTCAAGATCAAGTCATTGTATGTTATTGATTTAAACTTACCTTATTTGACAATAAATGAAACTTTGATTGAATCATATTGTCAAGACATAAGGCTTATTTGAAGTTCCTCCTTCATTTCCATTTTATATACCTTTCTACAATGAAACATATGTAAGTCTATCCTCCTATTTTCTATTCAGTGTCGGTTCGACTCTCTTAATTCAGATAGAAATAAGCAAATCAAGACAAACAAACAATGAGAAACTTATTAGACACTGTGAAAAGGTGCATCGTATTAATTTTGTTCTTCAAACATTTACAATTTTTCGATAAGATATTGGTTTTGCAATTGTTTCATTATTTTCCATGTTTAGCACCATTTTTATGCCCCCGAATCGGAGATTCCGGGGGTATATTGTTTTTCACCTGTCCGTCTGTCTGTCCGTCTGTCCGTTTGTCCACAAAAACTTTAACCTTGGTCATAACTTTTGATTGGTAAGAGCTAGGTCTTTGATACTTGACATATGGATCCCTTGTGATGAGACCTTTCAGATGACACCATGACATTTGACCTTGTGACCTTGACCTTGACACAGCGAGCCTTTTCCGAAAACTTTAACCTTGGCTATAGTTTCTATACTGTCAGTGCTAGGTCTTTGATACTTGACATGTGTATCCCTTGTGATGAGACCTTTCAGATGACACCATGATATTTGACCTTTTCCGTCCGTCCGTCCGTCTGTCCGTTTGTCCACAAAAACTTTAACCTTGGTCATAACTTTTGATTGGTCAGAGCTAGCTCTTTGATACTTGACATATGGATCCCTTGTGATGAGACCTTTCAGATGACACCATGACATTTGACCTTGTGACCTTGACCTTGACACAGCGAGCATTTTAAACTTTAACCTTGGTCATAACTTTTGATTGGTCAGAGCTAGCTCTTTGATACTTGACATATGGATCCCTTGTGATGAGACCTTTCAGATGACACCATGACATTTGACCTTGTGACCTTGACCTTGACACAGCGAGCCTTTTCCGAAAACTTTAACCTTGGCTATAGTTTCTATACTGTCAGTGCTAGGTCTTTGATACTTGACATGTGTATCCCTTGTGATGAGACCTTTCAGATGACACCATGATATTTGACCTTTTCCGTCCGTCCGTCCGTCTGTCCGTTTGTCCACAAAAACTTTAACCTTGTCATAACTTTTGATTGGTCAGAGCTAGCTCTTTGATACTTGACATGTGGATCCCTTGTGATGAGACCTTTCAGATGACACCATGACATTTGACCTTGTGACCTTGACCTTGACACAGCGAGCAGGATGCATCCGGGGGCATTCGTGTTTCACAAACACATCTTGTTTGAGCATGTGAGACTCCCCTGTTGCAGGCCCTGGTGGAGGCGTCCAATGGGAACTGCAAACAGTCTCTGTCCCTCACGTGTACGAACGCTCCTATCTCGGGCATGATCAGCTTCAAGACGTGCGGGAAGAGCACACAGACAGGTGAAGACGGCTTTCTACAAATTAACTTTCATTTTGATAATACGTTTGTACAATGCAAGGAATTGCTCATCAACATATGGTACTTCATTTAATGAGACGTCTATCGTGTTTTACTAGGCGTCTAATTTTAAAATTGAACTTGTTTTGACTTGTTACCGCTTATAGTATATATTTGACTTGAAAACTGAATTTTCCTACCGTCTGTCCAATCTTTGACTTGAAACTTGAAAACGAAACCCTGGTTCTGGTTCGATTCCGAGTGGAAACACAAAATATTTGAGAACTGGGTTGCATACTGTGGCTTGCTCGTGGGTAGACACTCCATCCACATTGGGTTCAGTCCTGCTACCTGTTAACAAGGGTACTAAAATTCAGAATGTTCGAAATAAGATGATTGCGCTTAAAGTTTACTATTTGTAAGTGATATATGTAATAAACGTTAAACAATAATTCGTGAGTGTCATTGATCCCATTATTAAGCGACAACTTCTGATTATTTCATAAATTTACTTGTATGTTATTTTAATTTGTGAATAAAAAAAAATTAAAATATATATGTCCCAGTGTCCTAGTTGGTCAAATATTTATCTACCAAATCATCTTCAAATCATGACAGGATGGGCCGGAAGTGGCGGTGCGGACAGCTGCAAGTGCGGACTAACAGGAACATGTGAAGGCGGACTAAAGAACAAGTGCAACTGCGATATCGAGGATGGTAAGACAAGGAGTGATTCTGGGACCATAGTGGACAATGAGCGACTGCCAATCTGCCAAGTGTGCATCACCCTGAATGGTACCAGTCCATCTGGAGAGGGGGGTTTACCTCCGAGTCGATCTGCCAGCTTTGAGGTGTCGGATCTCATCTGTAGCAAGTACAAACTTGGTGAGTATCTATACTCCACAAAATATCTTATAGACCGCCCGACTTTGATTTAATCATCCGTATGACGCTTTAAGATTGAATAAATGGATGGAATTGTTTTAGACTATATGTGGTATCTTATCCCAATTCGACCTTTATGGTTGACGTTTAAGAGCGTTAAACGCATCATCCCTTGTCCATCTATAGGTGTGAGTAAGACATGTGAGAAGGCCCGCCGATCCTCTTCAACCCCCGACACTATCTACGTGCAGGCCTCGCCTGAACCCATACCAGTCTTCTGTGACCTCAGACCCTTCCCTCCCATCGGAGTCATGGTAAGTCCGAAATAATTCTGGATTAAAACTTGTATCCACATCCGGTATTTACCGTTTCGTGTTTGTATCCAAACCCAACAACACAACATAAGAAAATCCTTGAAAGGGACAGTAGCACGTTTTAGAGGGAATATAAGGTGATGTGAGTCTCATGTGATGAGCCTTCAAAATCACAAAATTATAAAATATCAAATTTGAAAAAAGCTTCACTAAGAAGAACTGGCGACTGTTTAAGATAATGGCTTATCTAAAGGGAAAAGAAGTGTTTGTCCAACAAGTCCAACTCAAAGAATCTCAAATTTACTCACAGAATTGAAATTTTCGACAACAAAAGTTTATATTTTGTCATACTTTGTTACCTAAAATCTACAATAGGACTTTTTTTCCGGAGGACTTTTTTTCCTAGTTGAATTTAGGACTTTTATCCGGTACTTTTTTTCCAAGGACCTTTTTTCCGGACACCACAATTGAAAGACAATGTATTTAAACTAAAAAACTAAAAATGGCTCCCAGTGGACTTTATGTGAATCTTTAAAATATGTCCAACTTTATTGGTGATATTCGTCATATTTGATATTATTTTAAATTATTTCGTAAAATATACAATGTGATTTGATGTATATTAAAGAGAAATCCACATTATGTTTTTACATGGAAATCTGGTTTTAAAAGTGATGGTAATATACGTTTTAGAGCTTTGCCTAACCTGCCAAATATACATTACCAAAATCAAACCCTGGTATCTCTTTCCAGCAAGTGTTCCCGGAGAACCCCGAGACCGAGATCCCGCCTAATAAGGACTATGAGATAGTGATCGTCTACAAGACCCTAGACGTCACTCTACTGGCCCCCCTCATCGAGCAGTTCGACTACTGTACCCAGACTATAAGCCTGGAGTGCGAGGGGGCGTCACTGGAGGTGGAGGGTCAGTACGGCTGGTACAGCAGGGACGGACAGGTCCAGAGCTACTGGACTCAACAAGGTGATGATGCTGATCATGTTAATTGGTTTTTTTAGTCCCTGATTTAAGCTATGTAGAGCTTAAAGAAAACATTTACACAATTCATGGCAATTTTCACTCAAATGCTTAGAAACATTTTTCTTCTTGACTCTTAGGAATGTGATAGTGTTTTTCGCGATGCACGCGTTTATGATTAAATTAGCGATAACTCTTAATCAATAAGTGTTATAAAAAATACATAATCGGGATACAAACTTGAACTTATCGGCATTACCCATCAGAGATGGAAGATATTATGCTAATGTTTTAATGCAAACAGCAGGCAAGTGAAACCACTGTCTGACTGTAAAGACACAACCTCTTTAATGCGATCAATGTAGATATTATCAAAAACGAAAATTCACAAAATACATACATGTATAACCAATGTTTTCTGAAAATAACATTTCCATTGTATACACAAAACAAACTTTATTTCAGAAAATGGCCCGTGTACTGGACAAAATGGAGACTGCAACTGCAACCTCCCTGGTTTCCGGGTTGACAGCGGGGTCATTGTAGACCAGTCGGCACTTCCGGTGTCCAAGATCAGCTTTAAGTCGTCTCCAGGGACTCGAACTCTTACCCTCGGACCTCTCGAGTGTTTTGGTGAGTAGTTTTGTCTTTTTGCTTTTGAATGTACACCACATTCTGAAATAAGTGTCCACGTCATAATTCTCCTTAGGTGGAAATATGTAGTGATATATTTTTGATATGAGCACATGTGCACACATTATTTTGCACATTGTTGTAACGCAACTTCCAGTGTATTTACGTCTCTAACGTCATCAAATCATTGTTCGAAAGGGAAGCTGGCCTTTTTGGGGGTATGAATAAAATGAAACAGTTCTGTTGTATCAAAATATATTTTGGTAAAATTAATAAAAATTAATACATTCTTTTAAAATGAAATAAAATAAACACTTGGAAGTATTCTTTGAATGGTGATTAAACTTCTGTACATTTCAATTTTATTATACGGATCCAAAATCATAACTATATATTAGTGCGTATGATTGAAACAGAGGTGACGTGTGCATCGTCTTTTGCGTGTTAGTATACATGGCTATCGTCAAAAAAATATTAAATATCAGACAAAATTAGTTTTTTCATCAAATAGTTGTTGTTGATGCATTAATATTCTTAAATGCGGATATGGGAAATAAACATGATTGTAATATGTATATTTATTAATCTTTCAATTCCTGGCATATTTCTATCAAGTTATATACAAGTCTTTAAACTTTCATTATGATTTTCTTTCAGACGTAAAGAAGGATTGTTACGACATAATGAACTCTGGAAACAAAGTGACGTCATTCTGGGCCAACCACACTTACGTCATAGATGCTGACGGTCCCGGCCCCCTGGACCCATTCCTGGTTACGTGTGAATTCAGAGAGGACGAGGATAATGCAATTACCATTGTAAGCAATCACGCTTAGGGAAAAGGAGATATAGGAATTGGATATAAATGTAATTAAACAAAAAAAATGACACTGCATAAGTTGTCGGATGTTTAGTATTGTATTTATCTATTTAATGTCAAGGCATGGCATTTAATTTGACAGCTGACTAGCAATAGCCACCGGTGAAAAACTTATTTTTAAGAATGTAAAGTGTCATGAATTCAAAAAGACGCCCCAGAGGATTCTCTAACAACGCTTGTAATCATCGTATAAGTAAAAGCCAAACATAATCTTCTTTTTAATCTCCCAATGTTTAAAGCCATAATATTGCAATTCTTCTTTACTATCGGAATAATTTGAACTTTTCAAAAATATGATTTATGGATGACACATACTTTAGCCTAATTTTTTCAAATCAATATTAGAATGATGCTTCGATAGAAGTGCATTTTAATGACATATTAACCATCATGTTGCCAGGCATTCCCGCTGAAGGAATTTCCCTACTCCATCCCAACAGACGGATCTGTAGACTTCGAGCTGCCACTAAAGTACACTGGCGCAACTCCTGAACAGCTCAACGAGTTAGCCAGGAGATCTAAGTTCTGTATGCAGGTAAAAGATGCAGTACTGTGCAGAAGAATGCACATTGGTTTCGCGAACGTTTTGCGAAAAGTTCGCAAACACGGTATACTTAATTCTGCTCACGCGTGTATTTTTATTAAACGCGACTGTTACTATATACAGGTGTACCGGTGATATATACAATACAGTAAAGAAACGTTTACAAAGTTTTTGTGAAAAGTAAAGCAGTTACGTCGTTATAATTAGTTTGGTATATAATGCAGGTATGATATAAACGACTGCGAAAAATTGAAAACACTGTTTTGCAAAAAACAAAATTGACACAACTTGTCCCGATTATTAGATAAATTGTCCTAGGACAACACGAGTTAACCCAGTTTTGATTGCCTGAGTAGAATTGAGTTTTCTACACTTCCCTACACTTAAATTTACTTACTTACGAGAGGCACATCTAGGGCTTCTTCCATACACGTGACAGTAATCAATTGTGTCCCAAGGGTATTCAGTATGCGTGCACGCAGTTCCCAATAAGAGATATGACCCACCTTACCTTTTCCAATTAAACTGGTACGCCCAGAGTACCAAAATCCCTACAGAAGATTGGACTCATTTTACATTGTAACTGAATTTTTTAGTTCAATGGTGTCAGAGTCCCAACAGAAGATGGAAATCAGTGTTCACGTGTAAATAAATCTGTAATCCAAGAGTATCAGAATCCCAATTGGAGATGGGACTCACTGTACAAGTGTAACTGAATCTTTTAGTACATTTGTATCTGAGTCCCCACAGAAGATGGGACCCACTTTACAAATGTAGTTAAACATGTTATTACAATGGTATCAGAATCTCTACAGAAGATGGATCTCACTTTACATATGTAACTAGATATGTTAGTGCCAAACTGAGTCCTTAAATGAGATTGGAAGCACGTGACCTTTGTTAGCCCAAGACTATCAGAGTCCTTATATGTAATATAACTCGCTCTTCATATATTACTAAATCTTTATGAACCCGCTGTATTCAATTGGATAGCAAGCAATCCTCTATAGGAGATGTGACTTAATCTTTATATGAAACTTAATCTTATTGTTCCTAAGGTATTCAGTACGAGTGGGAAAAGGAATAGCCTATAGAGATGTGACTAACTCTTCATATGAAACTTAATCTTATTGTCCCCAGGATATTCAGTATGAGTGCAAGGAGTCCCCTATAGGAAATGTGACTTACTCTTCATATGCTACTTAATCTTATTGTCCCCAGGGTATTCAGTATGAGTGCAAGGAGTCCCCTATAGGAAATGTGACTAACTCTTCATATGAAACTTAATCTTATTGTTCCCAGGGTATTCAGTATGAGTGCAAGGAGTCCCCTATAGGAGATGTGACTTATTCTTCATATGCTACTTAATCTTTTGTCCCCAGGGTATTCAGTATGAGTGCAAGGAGTCCCCTATAGGAAAAGTGACTTACTCTTCATATGCTACTTAATCTTATTGTTCCCAGGATATTCAGTATGAGTGCTAGGAGTCCCCTATAGGAAATGTGACTTACTCTTCATATGCTACTTAATCTTATTGTCCCCAGGGTATTCAGTATGAGTGCAAGGAGTCCCCTATAGGAAATGTGACTTACTCTTCATATGCTACTTAATCTTATTGTCCCCAGGGTATTCAGTATGAGTGCAAGGAGTCCCCTATAGGAAAAGTGACTTACTCTTCATATGCTACTTAATCTTATTGTCCCCAGGGTATTCAGTATGAGTGCTAGGAGTCCCCTATAGGAAATGTGACTTACTCTTCATATGCTACTTAATCTTATTGTCCCCAGGGTATTCAGTATGAGTGCAAGGAGTCCCCTATAGGAAATGTGACTTACTCTTCATATGCTACTTAATCTTATTGTCCCCAGGATATTCAGTATGAGTGCAAGGAGTCCCCTATAGGAAATGTGACTTACTCTTCATATGCTACTTAATCTTATTGTCCCCAGGGTATTCAGTATGAGTGCAAGGAGTCTCCTATAGGAAATGTGACTTACTCTTCATATGCTACTTAATCTTATTGTCCCCAGGGTATTCAGTATGAGTGCAAGGAGTCCCCTATAGGAAATGTGACTTACTCTTCATATGAAACTTAATCTTATTGTCCCCAGGATATTCAGTATGAGTGCTAGGAGTCCCCTATAGGAAATGTGACTTACTCTTCATATGCTACTTAATCTTATTGTTCCCAGGGTATTCAGTACGAGTGCAAGGAGTCCCCTATAGGAAATGTGACTTACTCTTCATATGAAACTTAATCTTATTGTCCCCAGGGTATTCAGTATGAGTGCAAGGAGTCCCCTATAGGAAATGTGACTTACTCTTCATATGAAACTTAATCTTATTGTCCCCAGGGTATTCAGTATGAGTGCAAGGAGTCCCCTATAGGAAATGTGACTTACTCTTCATATGAAACTTCATCTTATTGTCCCCAGGGTATTCAGTATGAGTGCAAGGAGTCCCCTATAGGAAATGTGACTAACTCTTCATATGAAACTTAATCTTATTGTTCCCAGGGTATTTAGTATGAGTGCAAGGAGTCCCCTATAGGAAATGTGACTAACTCTTCATATGAAACTTAATCTTATTGTCCCCAGGGTATTCAGTATGAGTGCAAGGAGTCCCCTATAGGAGAAGTCAGTCTGGCTGATGGCAGCACGTCACCCGGTTTCGGACTTGCTGATGACATTACGACCATAGGATGTGCGTGTGGTAAGCTGGGCACGTGTGGCAGTGAGGAGGTGTGCAGGTGTGACAACATGGGCCCCATGGGAGACTTCGACCAGGGAGTCTTTACCGCCAAGGATCAGCTACCTATCATATCGACGACCTTCCCTGTCCAGACATCAGACAACGCAGTAGGAAAAGTAACTGTAGAACCCATGAAGTGTTCTCCTAAACCTGCAGGTAATAAGGGCGTGTCAGAGTTCTTGTTTCGCAAGAATGCAACCATTCTCTCCCCACAGAGAATTTGCGCGCGCCACTCGAGCCACATTGTCCGGTTTTCCATTAAAATCCCGACTTTGAATGACCGTATTTTCGCTCTAAAGTACTCATTGACCTTTAACTTATTATTTTCAGTAACAGTTAGTGGTTCCCGATGTAATAACATCGATTTCAAAATTTGACATATGTCATCCTATCAACATATTCTGTGTCTCTTTAAATAATTATATTAGTATTAGTCAATATTTTAATCAGATAACACCATAAAACAACAGTCGACGTAATAAACTAGAGTATTGCTCTTATGTTCTTCTGTAATAATATCCATAACTTATTCTCTATCATATGAAATTGATCCTAGTTCTTGAACCCTCTTTACAGATTTGCCCAAGAACTGCCACGAAGCCAACGAGATGGGCATGTCAAGTGGAGAAATCCTCATCTACCCATCAGAAGACATGCCGCCATTCCTGGTGTTCTGTGATATGTCAATTGGTGATGGTACGTTGATATATGTTTTTAATCTTAAATGCATTGTTAAACCTTTTGTAGGGAAATATAGGTACCTCAATTAAGATAAATGATACCAATTGCATGGTGATCTATATCAAACAATAAAAGGAGTCCTTGATCAGAAGTACAAAGTTTACTGACTTAACGTGAATCCATTTCCAAAAGAACATTATTCAACTGTGTTCGCACTAAAATGGCCGCAGCTGTTTCCGTGTTATATTTGATCATTTCCTTTACAGCTATTTATAGAAGAATAAAGGAAATAAAATAGTTCACCCTTTGAATACATAAGACTTATAAATGTAACTTTCTAATATTTAATGGGGAAATTTAAAAAAAATAAGTTTGCAAAAAGGGCAGCTACCATATGTAGCTATAGGTTATAATTTTAGTTATCGATATACAAGCAAAGCAATACTTTAATTCATTTTAATCATGAACTTTTAAATATCATCATTGTCACATACACTTATCACAAATAATATATATGTGTGACATGTTTTTAAGAAAAGTGTTTATCATTTCTGGGTTAGTTTTAAGCAAACAAGCTTTTGTCAAAGATGAATCATTTTGTTTGAAAGTTGTCAAACCATCGGGAACGTAATTCAGTTGGTAGAGTTTCCTCTTGTCATCTGAAAGTTCGACCGGGGTTCGATTCCCGGACGCATCATACTAAAAGACATTAAAAGGTAGAAGTTGTTGCTGCCTTGCTTGACACTCAGCTTTGCGCAGAAACAACAACACACAAACTGACGCTGCATTTGTGGCTATAAAGAACAAAATCAATTACACTTGTACTTGTACATTCTCTCACCACAGAAGCAGCTCAGTGCTTACTCGGGTATGACTGAGCTGCCTCTGTGGGGAGAGAATGCTACTTGTACTAAGTACAAGTTAGCATTACCATCAACAGGTGTGGCCCGAGTAAAACCAGTGCCTGACCCTGATACTCCAGTCGAGAGTGGAGACAATGACGTTCCTTATAACGGTTTGACTGAGGAGCAGATTCGAGCTCTTGTGCTGTCTTCTGATTTCTGCTATCAACCAGTCCTCATAGACTGTCTCCAGGCTAAGGTAAGTTAAGATCTTCTTTGGCGTTGTTCTTCTACTGTACGCAACTCAGCTTTGTCAAAATAACCTGCATGACACAACTTTCATAAAGTAACAGACAATCTGCCCACTCGATGGTTTAAGCATTGCTGCATTCCATTCTCGTTCTGTGCCTGCTCTTGAGCAACTTGCATCTGAACTTGAAAATCGAATCAGATTTTTCACGAACTAATTACCGCAATCCAACCATAAATTTTAGCCCTTAGCAGCAAAGGTCAAATTAGTTTGATTAGTCAGATAGTCAGATTGGTGCCGGTTACTAGGCTGCATATGAACATTGTTGCCTTATATTTCTTATTTTAATCAAAACATTAGTATAGTGTCTTAAAGGGTTATTTTGAAGATGGTTTAATTAATAAATTATTAGTTCCATGGATTTAAATCCTTTATATTTCAAAAAGGCCTAAAATTCCTTAAATGTAATCCAAAGAATCCATTCATTTGAAAGGCTTTTTTACTTCAATGAAGCTGTTGTCTTCAATAATGGAAATTGATAAAGGATATGTCTTGGATTAATAATGGATTCATATCACCCCTTCTGAACTATTATTACATATCACAATCAAAGTGACCCTGTTACAAATTGAAATGAATAGATAAGTCTAGATATATAAACCACACAGTCCTGCTATATCTTCATTCAACTTACTTGCTATCGACATTTCACTAGCTTCCAACATAGCTGATCACTCACTTCGTTTTCTTTCCGTGAACAGCTTTTAAGTACTGGAGCCTTTTATTGGACCGGTGGAGACGGATTGGCGCATCGTTACTGGGGCTCGGGTGACCCGGATGCGCAAACCTGCACGTGCGGAGCTGAGGGGATGTGCGGGGGAGAAGGGGGGAAGGACGACATGTCCAGAAGGTGAGAATAACCTGAATTTTTATTTAAAAAAATATAAAGACTTTATAACTCACACGAATAGCATAAATAGCTTCTTGTCAATAAATATCTTTAGTTTTATAAGCATCATTTTGTTTCAATGTATTTCAATCAATGTTATTAATACATTTCCTCACTCACAGATGCGAAATGTGTCACAGAACATTTGTTCGTCACATAGGTATATACTCGTAGCTAATGGACATGGTGATTAAAGGATTCTGTGACCTCTGGTCCAGCTCTCGTCGTTAATATAGTGACAATGTAACCACTTATATGTTTTCATATCACCTTTAAAGCCTGGTGAGACGCAGAGCCCATGGTTATATTTTGTTGATGTAAAGTTGCTGCCAAGCAAATGTGACGACCACATTATTTTGATTAATACGTAACTACCTTCACAATAGAAACAATGGTTACTTGGCTATGGTGAACTTTTCCTTTTGCAAATGATGCACATGATACAACTTTCGTTTAAGAATTTGTCCATAAAAATATCTTCTGACAGGAAGTGTAACTGTGATATCGGTGACGCGATCTGGAGACAAGATGGCGGCGTGTTGAGGGTTAAAGACCATCTCCCCGTCATGAGTTACAAACTGTACACATCGAGCACAAGTCAGGCCAATATTACCCTCGGAGACCTTTACTGTGGAATGGAAGAAATAGGTAGGTCAAAACCGTCACCCGTACTAATCTTCCCTCCATCTTATACCATAATTCATGTCAGACTCAGGATTGCTTTTCGCCCTATATATGTATTTTCATAAAATTGTGTAACACGAGAACTCGTTTAGTATTTCCTATCAAACTATCTGCAGACACGTTATGTTATATCTTATTGCATGAAAACCGTTTTTGGAACCACAAAATATCTGTTCACCTTTACGGTGATTCGTGTAACTCCTTTATTATACATTATCTCTGCACATTCGTTAAATTAAAACGTGCACGCAAAACTCGTTTAGTATCAACGATGTATCTATCGGCACACTCGTTTCATAAACTTGTACTAGATGAAAGCTCCTCTAGTATCCTCATGCATATTTATGCAGACCCGTTTCATAGACGGTATTATATATATAATTATATGTGTACTCGTATAGATATATTTGTAGATTTGTTTCATAAAATAAGTATTGCTTTACAGGGAACTTTGTTTAGAATCAACAATCGAACAATATACAAGACTTTTTTTAAAATAAATATTATTACATGGAAACTTGTTTAGTTTCCACTTTATAACTGTCTGCAGACTTTGATGAAATGAAACCCACTGAACTCGTTTAGTAACTTCTTTGTATATATATATCTGTCTGCAGATATGTTGAATAAAATCTTATGAAATGGAGAAACAATTTAAGCTATTTGAAGACCTTTTGAGTGAAATTGTATTTCACTGACACCCTTTTAAGTCCTTTTTTAATCTTTGCAGACATATGACATTATAACATAAGAATACACATTTCAAGATATCTGCAGACATGTTTAAGAAAATCATATTTCAATTAAACTCATTTTGAAGTCCCTGCGCATCTACAGACTCCATTTAAAAAATTGTAATACACGGAAACTCGTTTAGTATCTTGCTGTATATCCTGTTCCAGATCTGCCTGTGTGTCGCATGGAGTTCGATGATTGTGGAGAGAAGTCGGTGTGCGAGGGGAAGTCGGTCAGCAGGTTCGAGTGTCACTGCATCGATGGGTGGCAAGGCCGGGAGAATGGTCGCAGTATCAACGATGTCTGGGCAAATGGAAGGCAGTGCTTCGGTAGGCATATTGAAAAAATACAACTTGATTGTGACTTTGTTAAATTGATAAGTAACCGGTAAAGTTGTGGACGTTTTTTTAAATGCTGTTAATAATACGTCTTACATATTTTATTAATTGTTTTGATAAAGGAATATTTTGCTAGAATGTAAATTTATTTCTGAGCATTACGGATAAGCAGATTTAAATGAGGTTTTCATTATTAGTGAAGAAAATTATTATTCAAAACGATAACGTTATTCATTATTAAAAGGAGCCCCAGACAAATGATTCTTTCTTCTTTTTCGAGAACGTGTGTTAAGATGTGTTCGATTACTTTTAGTTTGTAATTACCATTCATCCAAAATCCAGGATGATAGAAAAAGTAGTCTGTTGATTTGTTGACACACAAATTTGGTTGCCCGTGCTAATGACGCACAGGGAGAATGTTACCCTCCCATGTAAATGCATTTGTATGGGAACACAAATCATGACAACATGACATTGACATGCTGAAAAACACAATTATGACGACATGACATTGCAAGCTGAAACTGCACAAATCATGAACATTTTTGTTTAGCAAGTTGACACACTCATTTTAAAAGCATGGTTAATGTTGAAATCTTGTGCTATCCATGAATTCTATCTACTGAACTTCGTAAATTTCTCATTTTATATTTAATAATTATATTTGTCCATGTACAGATGATAACGAGTGTTCCTTCCTGGCGTGTCCATACAGCGCTGTGTGTGAGAACCTGCCCGGAGACTTCAACTGTACATGCAAGGAGGGCTACACCCAGCCCAGCAAAACTGTTTGTTTAGGTACAAAACTTTGAGGAAATAGTTTCATTTCAGATAAATCTATTAAAAAGAATACACGGTTGTAAGGTAGTGATTAAGCTTCTGTCGGTCACCACTTAGGTTAACTTTCCGTCGTGACTATGAAGTAGTGTACAACACCATGTATTTGCTTTAAACAGATGATATAGTTATATTATATAGTGTCAATTCTATATCTGATCTTGTCAGAAATTGAATATGAAGACTCCCGTAATTGTATTTTCTCTGCACATATAAAATGGATTTGATTGTTTGTTTTTATTTTTTTTTAAAGTATTTCTACTTTCAATCTCTCAAATTGGTATGAAATATGGCATAAATGTATCTGCTTTTTGTGAACTCTTTGTCTAAGCGAATTGCACTTTGTAAAATGTCCTAACTTCCGGCAACAAAAATAAACTCGTCTGTA
Organism: Steromphala cineraria; assembly: GCA_916613615.1. Taxonomy (NCBI): domain Eukaryota; kingdom Metazoa; phylum Mollusca; class Gastropoda; order Trochida; family Trochidae; genus Steromphala; species Steromphala cineraria. The sequence continues at coordinate 57,253,464 of OU744729.1, forward strand.
CAGGGTTTTTTGCTCTTTTGTATTCGAAATAATTTTCGCCTTGAACAAAGTTAACGCTATCACTGCGTGTCCATCAAATGTATATCCTACTTTTCCCAACAAAATAATTAATATCATATCTTTAAAAACGTGTTATTCAATTATGTATTGATGTAAAAACTAAGACATTCCTATCAAGCAAATAGATTGTTCTAACAGAAACACTATGACGGTGTCAAGGATTAAGATAAGATAAGATAAGATAAGATAAGATAAGATAAGATAAGATGAGATGAGTTATTTGCACACTCAAATTTTTCAATATCACAATCTGACCGTTGCGGATGCTCAGTAACAAAGGTCACTTTATGAAAGGAGGTCGAGGGTCCCGTGAACGGTACACGTCCTAATTTCACTAAGAAAACCACTAAGGACGGCCCTAAGGTTAACCTCAATGTTCAGTCGCTTTGTAAAATTAATTAAGAATATTTTAATATTTTAAAAATCACTTGTATATTTTATGATTATATAAGGAAAAGATTGAACTCTATAAAATTCTATACAATCAACTGCAGACATCGACGAGTGCAAGGAAGGAACTCACGACTGCGACGAGAACGCCCGATGTGAGAACACTGATGGTTCTTTTGTGTGCAGGTGTAACAGAGGCTACGTCGGCAATGGAAAGAATGGAAGTTGTGAAGGTAGCTTTGCAAATATACTCTGACTTTATATTATTATCAATTAGTGTGTGGCTGGGTTTGAATCAATTTAGACTTACAGGCCATGAGATTCTTCAGATGTTGAGTCTAGAAACTTAACCCCATATCATCAAGGTTCAATACGGGTGTTTTTGCAAATTAATCTTGTATATTCTTTTTGCGTTTAGCTTTCAAATACACCACATATGTAAGTGTCATTCTATCTGTTCATATAACCGATAAAAGATCTAAATGTTGTATATGTAACTACTAACTCAAGGGCGATAGATGTGTTTACTGACGATCTCTATCGTTAAAATTACACATTTAATCAAAATGAGCAATATTCATTCGCTAACTGACTTACAAATTCCTCATAAATCATTTTTACAAATATCAACCCATGTACTGTTCAGTATAGAAGGCAACCATTGCTTATCGTAGGACCATTGCTGAACTTTAACCTTAGAAGTTCGATGATCTAATAAGCTGCTTTACATGATACCTTTTCTTCAACATTTCAGCCCAGGGTCAGTGCGCATGTTTCGGCGACCCTCACTGTCTATCCTATGACCAGAAATGGCTGCACTTCATGGGTCTGTGCGAGTACGTGATGACCAGGGACAACTGCGGGGGCGGTGACCCCAACTTCCAGGTGGTCATCAAGGACTGGAGCAAGGAGTCCGTGGCTGACGCTGCATGGGTCAAGGAGGTGGTCATCACCTTCGGCGGTGTTGTAAGTGTTTTGAATCAATTCAATCAATTCCCTGCAATGATTTACTTGATATAGGCTGTATAGTTGGTAAATGTAATCCTTGCTATATCAATCCAATTTGATCAATGAGGTGGTCATCACCTACGGAGGAATTGTAAGTGTTTTGACTCAAACTGACCAACTTCCCTGCAGAGCTTTACTTGAGAATGAATCTAAATCGTTGGTCAATACGACAATTTATGTACTTTGTGTTTGTGTGAAGCTTTCTAGGTGACAGTCTCAATAAATGAAGATTTATATTGCTTTACTAAGTTAAGCATGATTTAGATCTGAATTCATTGAGATTGGTCCAATTTTATTTGTTATTTTTTTGACGAGGAGTATTTATCTTCCCTTCGCATCTTTTTCAAATAGTGTTATTTTAACTCTAAAGTTATAGCATATAAAATTAACATTTAGTTATCAACATGCTTTGGTGAATATCAGATATATATCAGGGCGTTAGTTACTTATTACTTGTTGGTATGGAATATTTTTATTGCTTAATCATAAAATTCAATCAGATAACATCCTCTTTGTCCACTTGCAGAAGATAAGTCTTCTCCAGGAAAGACAAATACGGTTGAACGGTGAGACTGTTTTCGCCTTCTATCATGAGGACTTCAGGGTGTATGATACAGGCAGACAAGTTGTGAGTATTGTTATCACATCATAAAACTAACCATACATGTTAATTTATCAGATTAGAAAAGTTGCTTATATGATTAAAACAGGTTGAATTTACCCCTATGTAAAGAGAATATCGTAGCAACAAAACATACATGGTCTTTGAATGGTGTGGGAGAATTGGTTTTTTTTTCAGAACCAGCGAGTTTTTTTCATAACTTCTTTATTGTGACGATGACGAGGTTTCGGGCTATATGCTTACTCGTCCATCTGACAATAATTGCACACACTTAAAGAGGTGTTAAAGACGTATTCAAGCAACTTCCTATATTTCATGCCAAAATTGTATACTTACAGCCTTACTGGAACACATTTGTCATGAATTTGTTAAATACAACAAGAAAAATCTAAAAAAAAATTATTGAACCTTAACATTTTCAATCAAAAGTATTTTCTGTACCGAATTTAGTTAAAAGATGGTAACAATTTCAAAAGTTCCAAAACTATAGGATCATCTATAAGAACTTGTGAGCAGTGTAACATAATGTTCATAAGCTGTAAAATATCGTTAATGAATGAATGAAGAATGAGCCTCGGCGCACAGGTGTTCGAGACGACCTCCCCCGGGATTGTGGTCACCTGGGACGGTCGGGACACGGTGCAGGTGCTTGTGGGCGAGGAGTATCAGGGGAAACTATGCGGTCTGTGTGGCAACTACAACAACGATCTCACAGACGACTGGACTATTGGACCTGGCTGTCCAAACGAAGGAACCTTGGTGAGTACAACTCCAGGAATGCTTGGAATTGTCATAGCCTGTCATGTTACCTGTCTCCTAGCTGCTTTAGTCTTTTGTCATCACATCATTCACCTTCATCCTTCAGTTTGTTCCATACATCTTTATTATGTTTTTACAATTTCTCTGCATTTTTGTAAGTTTTGACAATATCAATTGTTCTTAATCCTCGATTATCCAGAGTAAACGTTTCTATAATTCTCCCAATTTACCCTGAATAGTAAGAGCAGGAGGAGCCAGAATATAAGGTAGTAGAATTATCGGAACGTCGGCGACATCACCCAACAGTGGAAGAAGACGTTAAGCCTTAACTCAACAACAACGGGTCGAGCCTAACCTCGAACCCAGCATATTACGGATAGTAACCATTACTGTACCCGGGATTATTGAATCTCTCCAGTATTGTCGTCCTCGGACTTTTCTTCAGTCACTATCCTTTGTAACCTTTGGTGAGAAAAGTGAAATCTGTGAAATGAACCCCTCTTGTTGCAGACAGGGAACAACAACGAGTTTACGACATCCTGGGCGCTGCCCCCCTCGGAGGGTACTCCCCCGCGCTGTGACCGAGACTGCGATCAGCCTGCCTACAACAGTCCTAAGTGCAGGATGCCTGAACAAATGGCTGCCTACCTCTGTAATATCTTACTTAACCAAAGGATCTCTATCTTTGCTGTAAGTCTAAAATAAGTTAGTTCTCAAATAAAGGATCCCGATTTCTCGTTAGTTCATAATCAATGCAATCAAATTCTAATCAGTCACTTTTGTTGGGGTACAACTTTAGAATTTCATTTATGTAACTTCATCAGTTTTAGTTTTCAACCAAAGGATCTAAAATATGCGATGTAAGTACAAATATGTAAGTTCCTGTCTTATGAACTAAATCTTTGCTGTTCTTAGCATTATGATTTCGATCAATGCTTTGATTCAACTCTTGATAGCACTCAACCATAGGTTCGTCTCCCTTGAGGAAATTACTTTATAAAAATAACGTTTGGTTGAAGACAGTACATTGATGTTACTCTTCGGGCATTTACATAGTAAAGTATAACCTCAATCACAGGCGTGCATCCCCCTGATCAGCCCATCTATAATGGAGGGTATGTTTATGACCTGCAACATCGACATGTGCCGGTCTCCAGAGACTGGGATGGACAACCTCTGTGTGGTGGGAGAGAAAATGGCAACAGAGTGCATCAATGTCGGAGTTCCTGTTCCTCTGTGGGAAAATGCCAACGGAGTGCGGTGTGGAGGTTGGTAATATCTATATATAATAATATATATTTTTGTATCTGCCTCTGCTTTTGTCTCTGTCTCCGTCTCCGTCTCTATCTCTGTCTATGGCTCCGTTTATGTTTCTGTCTCTTTTTTTCCGGCTCCGTCCTCGTCTTGGAATCCTCCTGTATGTTTCCGTGACCCTTTCTGTAGCTCTGACCCTTTCTGTAGCTCTGACCCTTTCTGTAGCTCTGACCCTTTCTGTAGCTCTGTCCCTTTCTGTAGCTCTGTCCCTATCCATATGTCCGTGTCTCCGTCTCTGGCTTTTTTTGCGTCACCGTCTCGTTATCTTTCGTTACTCTTTCTCTATCTCTCACAGTCTGTCCCTGTTTCAATGTCCCAATGTCAGTCCAATGATTTTTGTTTGGTAGTTCTAATTTTTTTATCAGTGCCTCTATGCTTATCCGTGTCTTTTTGTACCTAATCTTATGTATCTTTCTGTCTTCTTGCTTTTTTTGTAAATATTCAAGGCTTCAACCATCAGGATTCAGCTGTATTTTCACTTTTCATTCTTCCAGTATCTATGGTGCACATTTGGCAACAGCAAAAGACCAAAGAATATTTTCAATAATGACCGAGATAAGATAATATAATAAATCTTTAGTGTTGAAAGCTCATAAATGATGTTTATCATTATTTTTTTCAAACATTAAGTTTGCTCAAGTCCTGACATATCCTTGAAATACCGTTCGCCACAAGCTGTCCTATCATGATTTGTCCAGCACACAGTATTCCTGAAAACGAAACAGTCTTAAGGGTCTCATTCATGTCAGTGTATGTAGATACCAAGTGTGGTGTGAACATGCGCTACAGTAACTGTGGAGGGATGGCCACCACACAGCCCGGCCCCTCCCAGACCTGTGTGGGGTACATGTCCGACATGCTTCCCATCCCCTCGTCGTCTTGCCAGCGGGGGTGCTTCTGTAAGGAGGGATTCTACAAGGAGAATGACAAGTGTGTGCCCGCTGATGAGTGTGGGTGCTCCTACACTGACAAAGAGACAGGAGCTATCGTCTATATGAAGGTGATACATTATTCTCAAGAAAGGCACTTTATCATCATTGCACTCAGTAAACCCGGCAATGAAAACGGATATATGAAATAGCCGATGCACATGGCTTCGTGTAGTGCTTTGACAGCACCGAGATAACTAGTAGAAGTAGTAGTAGTAGTAGTAGTAGTAGTAGTAGTAGTAGTAATTTAAGTAGTTGTAGTAGTATTAGTAGTAGTAGTAGCAGTAGTAGTAGTTGTTGAAGTAATCATTATCAATCCTTTTATCCGGACCTTTTCCTTTTAAATCCTAAATCGTTAAAATGTAAATTTATGTCTTTGTAAATTTATGTTTTTTTGGAAATGATTTTATCGAAACATTGAACCTGACATTTAACCTTCTCTTTGTAAAACCATGGACGCAACTTGGAATAAGCATTATCTTGATCATACTCTCTGTTTGCCAGCCTGGTGAAAAACACGTGAACACAGACTGCGGAAGTTACAAAGTGTGTTCGGCGGGAGGGGATACGACTGAGGAACAACTCGTGTGTGGGACCAATGCGGAGTGCACCACCGATGACGAGACGGGAGTTCACGGCTGTTTCTGTGTAGAGGGATTTATCGGCGATGGAGAAAATTGTGAACGTAAGGATGATTTATTTTAAATTTATTGGTTTATGTAAGGACGTTCTCTACCATTGCTATGCATATATTTGTGATCACACTATCTGCAATAGTAAAACTTATTGTGCCTTTTCAGTCGAGTTACTCGTGTTAGCTGGCTGCTCTTGCCGTAGTTGCTGGCCTGTTGTCGGACTTTGTTGAGGGTGTGGGTTGAATCGAAATTTGTAATGATGTAGAATAAAGACTGGGTACAATATGCCTAGCTTTGTATTCTGATGCTCAATCGATTTAGATGTAGCTTTCGTTGCACTTGTTAAGTCGAACCTGCGTATTACGACAAAATATAATCGTAAAATATATATGGCCCTTGTAAAGAGGTAGGCCTATAATAAATGTGAGAAAAATACTCAACAGTTGCCAAATCGGTGGTAGTGTGTAGATTGTAGTTTAAACATGTTTTATCTTTTTATATTTAATTTTAATTTTTTTGGAAGGTAAACAACTTTATTGTTGATGTATCTAACATTGTCTCTCTCAGCCGACCCATGTTTCAACCACACATGTAAAGACAACCAAGATTGCAAAGAAGGAGAGTGTTTATGCAAGATGGGCTTCACAGCTGACTGCGAGCTTTGTGTTGGTACGTTATGTTACACATTCATGCTCTTTGCAGTTAGACCTACTATAGCACCAAGTTTCCTGCTTGCTGCTGACTACATATTGGAAATGAAATACCCACTATTCGTATTGACCTGCAATCAAAAATTGAAATTTGAGATGGTCTAGGTCACAAACGGGGTGATAAAAATCGCAAGAGTGAGTTTGCACAAAGTAGTTGAAGAAAACGGCCGAACTAGGAATTAATGCAACATTTTGATATACCCTCAACTGAGATGAAAGGGTTATATTTTCTTCTGAAAGTATATCTGCAACTTCACTGATTCACTGACTAAATGTATATACAGTAAAGGCACTGCTGTGGCATGGGCTGATTTTATGGTTCTCCGGCAAAATATCAAGATTTCTGATATCCTAGTTCATGCAGATATATTGCAACATTTCATTAATAACTTTTGGTCGTTTTAGAATTCACTAATAGCATAATGATGTCCATATTAAAGAAAAAATTAACTTGAAGATAGATACCTGAATATGGATATTTAGTTACATCAAGAGATTGTTATATGTGTGTGTTATTTACACGTATTGTGACAGTATAATAGTATTTGTAAATCCTTTAAAACGTTCAATAAATTTGGAAATCCGAAGTTTGTAGAAGAATTGTAGAAATGCATGTACGAGATGATGTGGGGTTTGTTTTTAAGATATTGATGAATGTGGCTCCAAGACACACAACTGCACTAGATATGGACAGAAGTGCAGGAACACGCTCGGCGGATTCACCTGCGACTGTGAAGAGGGCTACGTCCCCATACCGGAAACCAACAGTTGCTACGGTGCGTCAAACATTCTGTCTTTCCGCCCTAACTAGTGACGCTACGCTTTACTAATCAACCTAAGTGTTTCGTAAATTGAGTCAGGGTAGCAGAATTGGTAATACCTCAATTACACTGTCGGTTAACAAGACATGTCGGATAAAACAGGTGTTGGTTAAATGAAAGTCGCTTGAAAAATATTTTATCCTATCGCTTTAAATATAGTTTTCAGTTTCATGAAATGCTTAGATTTAAGAGAAACAGTTTTGGTCATTGACAATCGACTTGTCATCTCTATATGGTCAACAGGCATGAATGACCAACCCATTTATGGTTTACCTAGTCCTCACAATAAGTTTCATGAGTATTTTGAAGTACATATACTTAAGAACAATAATATTTTCTTGAGACTTCCTGCTTTATTATTAACATCACGACGTTTTAGAACGCCCCTTCATTTAGACACATGTCACGTGCAAAACCCCACGTGATGATGGAGTGAGCATATAATCAGAAACGGTTTCTTTTCAAAACAAATATGCTTTCTAAATGTAGTTCTTGCTGTTGTTTTGTTTTGCACAAGTAAGACTTTAAGTCATTCATCATCATCAATTTTGTCCTGCCGTACGTAATTTTAAATGTATACCTTCCATGCATGGTCCTGCTGATATTTGAAACTACAACCCTGTCCTTCCGTGTTCCAGACTTGAACGAATGTCTGTTCGATAACGGCGGCTGTCCAGAACACTCGGAGTGCAAGAACACCATGGGCGGCTTCAAGTGTGTCTGTTGTGCTGGCTTCATCAAGAATGCAGCAGAGTGTGTTCCTGACGGTATGTGTTCATACATTAATATTCGTGTTCTTGCATACCGATATGTGTTCTTATATAAAGGTGGATGTCTTCATAAACGTGGGTGTTTCTATACAAAGATGGATGTTCCTGTATAAATACGGGTGTTCCTGTATTAAAGGGGCAGTAGCACGTTCTTATGGGGAATTTAAGGTGATGTCAGGAAAATGAAAATTAATGGTTCCAATTGAAAGACAATTTATTTAAACTAAATGACGCAGTACTAATTCAACTATAAAACGTAAAGTTTAGCCATGCGATTCCCTTTTCTGACACAAAATGAATTAAAGGTGTTCACACAAAATGGCCGCCAATGGATTTTATGTGAATCTCCATACTTTGTCCTATGACTATGGATAATTGACTCGTGTAATGTGATTTTTGACACTGTCAATTTAATACATTTAGAATTAACTTACATTTATCAGTGAAATATTTGAAATATAAAATTATCAAAAAACGTGCTACTGCCCCTTTAAGATGTGTGTTCCTGTATTAAGATGTGTGTTCTTGCATAATTGCTGTACCTACATTAAGACATTCTCTCCCCACAGAGGCAGCTCAGTCATACCATGCTCAGACTATAAAACCATATCATCTGTAAACACAATTACCGTAAAATCGATATTTTCATGCACAGTTTCTTTTCTCTTCTAGTATATGATTATTTTGAATATATCGCATACAAAGAGTGGCACAGACCAAATGTAGGAACATTAAATGATAATTGTGCATAGATGCATCATTTGTCAAATTACATAAAGTTTTCAATCTATAAGAATGTATTTAAAAATTCAAGTTAAAGCAAAAAGATTTAAGATAGATTATGTATGCTTCACCTGTTTTCGTTCAGGTAAATGTTTTCAGTGTGAGTCATATTGTCGATTGCGGTTCATCTTGATCCTTAGATTTGATGTTGAGCAGAGTTTGGGAAATTAATGACTTCATTGATGACCCACGTCATATTTCGAGATTTAAATGTGAATTTTACATATTTTGTTGCCTAAAATAACAAGAATACCGTTTGCAGATAGTGGTTTGGCCACGTATGGAAACCAGCAGAAATGCTGTTCTTGCTTCGGGGATGGTTGTGACAAACCTGGAAAGGTTTGTAATACAAGTTCATTACTTTTATATAGATACGTTGATTTTATACTTGTATTTGTTTTCTTTGGTACAATGTTAACACTCTCAACACACACGTGATCTTCAACATTAATCATGGAATTTCTTTAACGATTTTCAGGATGTACAGACCATTGGTTTAATAAGTAATATGTATACCATCATTAGCTAAACAGCATATGCTATGAAGACCATGATTTGACAAATGGTGTTGCATTAACTTTTAAAGGGGCAGTAGCACGTTTTTAGGGGGAATATAAGGTGATGTCAGGAAAATGAAAATAAATGGTTCCAATCTTTAGACAATGTATAAAAAAACTGAATGGAGCAGTAATAAATCAAATATACAATGTAAAGTTAAGCCATGCGATTCCTTTTCTTTCACAAAATGAATTAAAGGTGTTCACACAAAAATGGCTGCCAATGGATTTTATGTGAATCCTCATACTTTGTTTTTTGACTACGGATGATTGGTTTGTGTTATGATATTTATGATACTATCAAAGTAATACATTTAGCATTAACTTATAGTTATCAGTGAAAAATCTAAAATCTAAAATTGTCAAAAAACGTGCTACTGCCCCTTTAACATCTAAATTACAAGAAATCTCGGCCTCATTTTTAGATTACGACATGTTTGAATGTTTGTAATCTAGATTGAACATATTTTGCTTTTTTTCTTCAGATATCCAAATAATTTCTAATAATTTTCTTATTATCAAAGTGGTGAAGATTGCGTGTATCATGCTGATAAATACCTTCACTGATGAAAATGAGTTGTTAAACCGACTGAACTGTTATCATCTTAAATATAGTGTATGAAAATGCCCTAAAACACCCAATGTCTTACTTTTCGACAAAACAAATCTTAATATCGATTTAAAGTTATATTTCATAAAAGAGAATGATTAAGGAAAAATAGTTTTTGGTAAATGTCAGTTGATTGCAATGGACAGTAGTAAGTCGTGATGTTTCAATTGTAGCCCTAAATACATTTCTTTTTTTGAGTGGCATTAGAAATTTGAAACAACTACAAATTCTACATTCTCTCTCCAAAGAGGCAACTCAGTCATACCTGAGCTAACTTGGGTATGACTGAGATGCCTCTGTGGGGAGAGAATGCAAATCCTATGGATTATAACTTATTAAACCTCAAAGTAATACATAGACTTTGTACTTAGTTAATACGTTTCGTTAGCATAAAAAAGCGGTGTCATATGTATCGTATGTGTATGCAGGTGTGTGGCAGTGATGGGAAGACGTACAACTCGGAGAAGGAACTCGTTATAAAAGCCTGTAAGAACAACGAGAACGTGGCGAAGTCTTACGATGGACGATGCAAAAAAGGTACTTTATCATAGTGGCACTCCAGGAGGCTCAAACACAGCAGATTCTTAGATTATAATGCGATTAAAATTGGGGTTTTGAATCTAAATGTATTAATAACAAACTGTAGATTCTAAAGCATGTGAAACAATGAGATCATGGTAAAGCCTTAAGATGGACGACGTAAACACGGTGATCAGTGATATTCCACTAGACTCGGACACAAGCAGAATGTTACATTGTGGTGCATTCATCTGTTATGACATGGGTTTTGAATTTGAATTTACTAAAAGTAAACTGTAGCTACTAAAATATGTGTAGCAACAAGTACGTGGGCAATTCTTTCGATGGACGCTGTAAAAGAAGTGTTAAAAAGTGGGATTTACCCCTAACCATGTTCCCCCTGAAAATTGGCTGCATAGCCAACCTTTCCCCGGGCTCCTGAACAAGCAGTCTTTGAGAGTATTGCAAATACATCTGTTATGATGTGGGTTTTACATTGATGGTTTCTGACAATGCTTTCGAGGTAACAATCATTGTAAACATCATTTTAGATTGATGGCTTGTGTATTTTCAAACCATACTCATCTTATCTGTTTTGCTGTGTTGGAATTGAACTTTACATTATCATTTTGTAACCCAAATGCCCGTTTTTTATAAATAGGGAGCCTCACAAGCCTTTAAACTGTTCTCCATAAAAAAATACAAATAATGAAAAGTTGCATGTACAGACTATTTTAAAAACTGGGCTATAATTATGTTTCAACACGTTTACCACGCTTGATGAGTTTCAATCGCTCTTTTTCCAGATACATGTGACGGCGTTGAATGCGAGAATCCCAATCAAGAGTGCTCAATAGACGAAGCAACTGGAAAGGGATTGTGCTCATGTCCAGAATGCGTTGAATCCGAATCCGAAACAGTTATAGGTAACATATTTTAACATGTTCAACGTAAATTGCAAATCATCAATCGATAATAAAACTACACTTTCATTAAAAGTAGCCAATAATTCCAAAACCTGGAAGAATGCAAGCTCCAGTATTTATACTATTTTAACTTCAATATGCCTAACTGTTAAAAGTGCTTTCGGTGCAAAAACATCTTAAATGAATACTTCACCTTGTGATTTTAAAGATATATGTTGTAATTGAGTGATGAAGTTTCAAATCATTATCTGTTCGATGAAAGTTGTTTCGCCTTTTTACAGAAAGTGTCTGTTCGTCACTGAACATCAAATTCAAGAGCATGTGCGACTTTGCGAAATACTCGTGCGGGGTTGCAAACACGGAAGTGACAGTTGAAAGTACCGGGAAGGAATGTGATGAATCCTTGACCGGTGAGTTTGAGACATGGGCAAAAACATGTTGCTGTGTTTGATTACCATGGCATTCTCTCCAAACTGAAGGAGATCAATTCAAGAATTGTTGATCTAGCCACCGTGGCAATTAGCCGAGTTTGTGGGCTAGACTTGGACATGCCTCATTAGATGCAATAAAAGTTAGCCTAATCTATTTTTTTTATTGTATTACCTTTTTATTGAACACGTAAGCTACATAATATACACGTCAATCTGTAACCAATCAGAGAGAGATACACATTTATTCATTTAACAGAAACATACTGGACAATATAATATATATCTATAACTTATTTTCCCTAACAGTATTGTCTCCAAATATTGATACATTTATTGCATTTCACTTAAATGTCGTATCGCTTTGTTGATTCAAGTATGCTACTCAAAAGAATCTAAGGACCATATGTAAATTTCCCCCTTCATACTTAATATCTCAGCACATGTTTTCAATTATGTATTCTATGTAAAACTAACTTACTGACCTGTAAGTATAGGAATCAAATTTCTGTATTGCGCTTTGATGTCAGAAACAAGGCAGGGGTTGAACATAAAAGTCGCATGATGGCAGATGGCTCAGGTTCAAAACATTGCAGTCTTGTCTCGGGGGACTTTATTGCTTTGGAAATGATATCCTTCTTTTAAATCCCCAAATTAAAATTCAAAAATCAGGAGCCCAATGTCAGGTTTTGATGTGGGTATGACCAAAACTTCAAACAAAACACTTCTCTTTGGGCTGCTGACATTTACGGTTAGTGAAAATGATATTCCAATCTTTCTTAACTTCTTTTGAGTAGTACATAATGGAGATATTAGCCCCCATCTTGTTGGATGCAAATGAAACCAAAAATATGGTTTCCAGTGGAATAAGCATTCTCTTTCCACAGAGGCAGATCAAGTCATGCCTCTGTTCTATTACGCCGAAATCCGTGAGTTCCGGCAGTTTCCCCTGGCGGAAAAAAACTGCATCACAATACATTTGAATTTCTGTAGCAAATGACAACGCTTCTTGGAAAGGGTGGTTCATATCACAATGCTTTTGCCTTGACTCAGTAGCCAAAACGATGATATAAGAACAGCATCGCTGATTGCACAACTAACTTTGATTGCCTCCAATAAGGCGTCTCCCTTTCTATCCCACAAACTTGGCGTAATAGAACAGAGGCTAAATCAACATGACTTGATCTGCCTCTGTGGGGAGAGAATGTGGAATAAGTTGAAGATTTGTACTTCAGGATACGTTGTAACCAAGTGGAGCCCATGGAGCGAGTGCAGTGTCAGCTGTGGGACCGGGTTCGTATCCCGCACCAGGGCCTCCGTCATCAACGCCAAAGACTCCAACGGAAACCCTCTGAAGGAGACAGCCATTGCATTATGCTATAACGACGTTTGTACCGACAGTGAGTACTTATTTAAGATACTTATATGTTTGTGATTTATCTGATTTGGTTTTGTGTTCTCAAGGGAATGGTTATTTCCGTTAAATTCTACTGTATAGTTACGGAATGTAGAGATACGCTGATATAACCTAATCTAAATTTCTTACAACCTATTTTTTATTAGAAATTAAATAATAAACCGTATTACATGGAAATTCACGTCCAAACTTTATCTTTTGTGCAACATCTGATATGTGAAACAGTGTAGCAAGAGAACGATAGCATGACGTTACAAGTACAAGCAATCAATTTGGCAATATGGACATGATTGTTATTATCAACTTTATTTTCATGTGACATTTCTCCTGAACGTCTCGTTCCTCATACACCAAAGTCAATGATTTGCTGTGCATGTGAGTCCCAATTCAGTACAGGCATACAGAACTAGCCTATGGGTTAACCCATACCTCACATTCAGAGCTTTGATTTTCGATTCTATTCAGAAATACAATGAGACAGACAGAAGAACCAACGTCTTAATGAGAGAGACACAGATAGAAGAAGGACAGAGAAGTAGAGACAGAGTGATAGAGACGGACAGATACAGACAGATAGAACAACTGACAGTCAAAACGGTACAGACAGGCATGAATCTGGGAGACTCCGGAATATAGACAGACAGACAGACAGACAAATGCATCTCATCATATCTCTCAAATGGACAATCAAATTATGTTTTTCATGATGTATTTTACCTGACAGGTAAGTGTGTGAACGTGAACTGCCCTGATCCCGAGCTGTGTGTGGAGACGAACACCACTAGGGGCACGAAATGCATTTGTCCCGACTGCAGCAACAGGGGAGAGGACCCAATTTGTGGACGTTTGGGTAACTTCGTGAAGACCTACAAGAACCTCTGTGAACTGGAAAGGGCAGCATGCATACAGAAAATGCCCATGACCCTTGTAGAGAATATTGCATGTGAAGGTACGTAAAGTGGAAGCTCGTTCTTCAGGTATATAACACAGAGAGGAGGTATTGGAAGTACATGTTACTCTGATGGGAAGGGAAATACGATGTCGAGCACTGTTTATACCATTAACAGATATAAATATGTGCAGTTTTATCATGCTATCGAGGTTAGTTGTTCAAATTTGCGGTGGTGAAGACCGATTCCGTGATGATTTTCTAAAACAACATTATGTCTAGGAAGGTGAAATTATATAAATAATACATAGTTGTAATGACCATCACGATAATTAGACTTTCCTAGTATCAAAGAAGAAGATAAGTTCAGAATAATAATAATGATAATGATAAAATATAGCCGCAAAGCGGCGACAAAAGGATTCAGCTGCAGTCATAACATCAACAAAGTATTAAAGGACCAGATACTCAAACGATTTTTACAAAACGAACTTACATGTAAAATCATGAATATCAAAGCAGGCTCAAAGCAAGTCTAGAGCACTCAAGCGCCGCATGCTGGGTCAAGCTACAATACACAGCCAGCTTGGCCTCTGCCTGACCTCGCACAGCTGTCACTAGAAAGCACTACTGCTGGCTTAATATTGAAAACTTAACTCACCTCAAACTCAAGATCTATGCTACCTTCAAATTTGTCACAACTAAATTTAGACTTTTTTTGCTTAAAATGTCATTGCGGTTCGTTTGGTACTCAGGAGCCTTTTTAGCATTTTTCTTTTTGTTTAGACCTGTTTTTCTATCGATTTTGATCACAAATTCTGAACGCAATTGACTGTTTGTGAGCAATGTTTTGATAGATTCCTATTGTATGTATATTTGTCTTATAATCCTGAAAAAAATTCATAATTCTTAGTTTGTCTTTTTGAGTTATCGCCCTTTGAAAATGACACCTTGTACTAAGTCACCCAACTTTGAACGCTTATAGAAAAAAGGGTTTGGGGTACGGTCTTCGAATTATTCAAATTTAATTCTCAATGCCTCAGCTACAACATACCAAAGTTGCAGCACTTTGGTGCAAGTATCTTCAGAGCAGAAGATCTTCAAAGGTGCATGGGGTCCAGAAATTCTGAAAAGTTGAAAAATCCAATATGGCGGCTAAACCACGTGACCTACGACTTCGTAAGGATAGTTTTTTTACGTAGAATTTCCTTGCGCACCCTCTCATACAAAAATTGTGAATTTTTTTGGTCACGTTTTTTATTTATCTGCATTTGAAGAAAATCATTTTTCTAAGACACAGCAAACTTTGAAGGAGTTGCTACCCATAAAATATGCATTATGCAGTATGCATTATTCATTGCATAGATTGACACGTCAGGAGTCAGTCCTGAAAAGTTCATCAAGTTTTGCTAACGCGTTAAGCTTCAGGAGCCTTTTTAGCATTTTTTTTCTTTTTCGACATTATTTCTATCGACTTTGATCAGAAATTCTGAACGCCAATGACTGTTTGCGATCGATAATTTGATAAATTCGTATTGTCTATATATTTGTCTTACATTCCTGAAAAAATTGCATAATTCTGAGTCTAACTTTTTGAGTTATCGCCCTTTGAAAATGGCACTGTGTAATAAATTTTTAGAAAATGTGAAATTTTGAAAGGATGCTGCGACAAAAGTATTTCGAATTTCTTAATTCTATAACAAACTTGTTAAAGGCCAATGACTTAGCTACATCGTGTGTAAATTTCAGCTATCTAGTATCATTAGTAGCCGAGTGGTGATTCACCAAGTGTGCACGGGGTCGGACTTTTGTAAAATGTGCTTAAATCCAATATGGCGGCCAAACCACTTGACCTACGACTTCGTCATGATTGTCTTTTTTTCATCATTTTTTATTGCGCATCTTTTAAAAAAAAATTCAAGTCTCTAAGTGCATTTTGAAAAAAATTCCCATGTTAAAAATTTAAACTTTACGCCTACATAGGCGAAATATGACTGAGCCGATTTGGCCCAAAAGCTTAACCTCGCGATTCCAGGGTAAGGTCTACAAGTCTGTAAAATTTGGTATCATTTGCTTGTGCCGTTTTGGCTAAAAACTGTGCTAAAGTTTCGTGGAATAAAAAAAAAAAAAAAAAAAAAAAAAAAAAAAAAAAAAATAAATATAGCCGCAAAGCGGCGACAAAAGGATTCAGCTGCAGTCATAACATCAACAAAGTATTAAAGGACCAGATACTCAAACGATTTTTACAAAATGAACTTACATGTAAAATCATGAATATCAAAGCAGGCTCAAAGCAAGTCTAGAGCACTCAAGCGCCGCATGCTGGGTCAAGCTACAATACACAGCCAGCTTGGCCTCTGCCTGACCTCGCACAGCTGTCACTAGAAAGCACTACTGCTGGCTTAATATTGAAAACTTAACTCACTCCAAACTCAAGATCTATGCTACCTTCAAATTTGTCACAACTAAATTTAGACTTTTTTTGCTTAAAATATCATTGCGGTTCGTTTGGTACTCAGGAGCCTTTTTAGCATTTTTCTTTTTGTTTAGACCTGTTTTTTTATCGATTTTGATCACAAATTCTGAACGCAATTGACTGTTTGTGATCAATCTTTTGATATATTCCTATTGTATATATATTTGTCTTATAATCCTGAAAAAAATGCATAATTCTGAGTCTAACTTTTTGAGTTATCGCCCTTTGAAAATGACACCTTGTACTAAGTCACCCAACTTTGAACTCTTATAGAAATAAAACTATTTGAGGTACGGTCTTCGAATTATTCAAATTTAATGCTCAATGCCTCAGCTACAATATACCAAAGTTGCAGCACTTTGGTGCAAGTATCTTCAGAGGAGAAGATCTTCAAAGGTGCATGGGGTCCGGAAATTCTGAAAAGTTGAAAAATCCAATATGGCGGCTTAACCACGTGACCTACGACTTCATAAGGATAGTTTTTTTGCGTAGAATTACCTTGCGCACCCTCTCATACAAAAATTGTGAATTTTTTTGGTCACGTTTTTTATTTATCTGCATTTGAAGAAAATCATTTTTCTAAGACACAGCAAACTTAGTAGGAGTTACTAGCCATAAAATATGCATTATGCAGTATGCATTATTCATGGCATAGATTGACATATCAGGAGTCAGTCCTGAAAAGTTCATCAAGTTCTGCTAACGTGTTAAGCTTCAGGAGCCTTTTTAGCATTTTTTTTCTTTTTCGACATTATTTCTATCGACTTTGATCAGAAATTCTGAACGCGAATGTCTGTTTGCGATCAATAATTTGATAGATACTTATTGTCTATATACTTGTCTTATATTCCTGAAAAAATTGCATAATTCTGAGTGTAACTTTTTGAGTTATCGCCCTTTGAAAATGGCACTGTGTAATAAATTTTTAGAAAATGTGAAATTTTGAAAGGATGCTGCGACAAAAGTAATTCGAATTTCTTAATTCTATAACAAACTTGTTAAAGGCCAATGACTTAGCTACATCGTGTGTTAATTTCAGCTATCTAGTATCATTAGTAGCCGAGTGGTGATTCACCAAGTGTGCACGGGGTCGGACTTTTGTAAAATGTGCTTAAATCCAATATGGCGGCCAAACCATGTGACCTACGACTTCGTCATGATTGTCTTTTTTTCATCATTTTTCATTGCGCTTCTTTTAAAAAAAATTTCAAGTCTCTAAGTGCATTTTGAAAAAAATTCCCATGTTAAAATTTTAAAATTTACGCCTACATAGGCGAAATTTGACTGAGCCGATTTGGCCCAAAAGCTTAACCTCGCGATTCCAGGGTTAGGTCTACAAGTCTGTAAAATTTGGTATCATTTGCTTGTGCCGTTTTGGCTAAAAACTGTGCTAAAGTTTCGTGGAATAAAAAAAAAAAAAAAAAAAAAAAAAAAAAAAATATAGCCGCAAAGCGGCGACAAAAGGATTCAGCTGCAGTCATAACATCAACAAAGTATTAAAGGACCAGATAATCAAACGATTTTTACTAAATGAACTTACATGTTAAATCATGAATATCAAAGCAGGCTCAAAGCAAGTCTAGAGCACTCAAGCGCCGCATGCTGGGTCAAGCTACAATACACAGCCAGCTTGGCCTCTGCCTGACCCCGCACAGCTGTCACTAGAAAGCACTACTGCTGGCTTAATATTGAAAACTTAACTCACCTCAAACTCAAGATCTATGCTTCCTTCAAATTTGTCACAACTAAATTTAGACTTTTTTTTGTCAAATGTCATTGCGGTTCGTTTGGTACTCAGGAGCCTTTTTAGCATTTTTCTTTTTGTTTAGACCTGTTTTTCTATCGATTTTGATCACAAATTCTGAACGCAATTGACTGTTTGTGAGCAATGTTTTGATAGATTCCTATTGTATGTATATTTGTCTTATAATCCTGAAAAAAATACATAATTCTGAGTCTGACTTTTTGAGTTATCGCCCTTTGAAAATGACACCTTGTACTAAGTCACCCAACTTTGAACGCTTATAGAAAAAAAACTATTTGAGGTACGGTCTTCGAATTATTCAAATTTAATTCTCAATGCCTCAGCTACAACATACCAAAGTTGCAGCACTTTGGTGCAAGTATCTTCAGAGCAGAAGATCTTCAAAGGTGCATGGGGTCCGGAAATTCTGAAAAGTTGAAAAATTCACTATGGCGGCTAAACCACGTGACCTACGACTTCGTAAGGATAGTTTTTTTACGTAGAATTTCCTTGCGCACCCTCTCATACAAAAATTGTGAATTTTTTTGGTCACGTTTTTTATTTATCTGCATTTGAAGAAAATCATTTTTCTAAGACACAGCAAACTTTGAAGGATTTGCTACCCATAAAATATGCATTATGCAGTATGCATTATTCATTGCATAGATTGACATGTCAGGAGTCAGTCCTGAAAAGTTCATCAAGTTCTGCTAACGCGTTAAGCTTCAGGAGCCTTTTTAGCATTTTTTTTCTTTTTCGACATTATTTCTATCGACTTTGATCAGAAATTCTGAACGCCAATGACTGTTTGCGATCGATAATTTGATAAATTCGTATTGTCTATATATTTGTCTTACATTCCTGAAAAAATTGCATAATTCTGAGTCTAACTTTTTGAGTTATCGCCCTTTGAAAATGGCACTGTGTAATAAATTTTTAGAAAATGTGAAATTTTGAAAGGATGCTGCGACAAAAGTATTTCGAATTTCTTAATTCTGAAACAAACTTGTTAAAGGCCAATGGCTTAGCTACATCGTGTGTAAATTTCAGCTATCTAGTATCATTAGTAGCCGAGTGGTGATTCACCAAGTGTGCACGGGGTCGGACTTTTGAAAAATGTGCTTAAATCCAATATGGCGGCCAAACCATGTGACCTACGACTTCGTCATGATTGTCTTTTTTTCATCATTTTTCATTGCGATTCTTTTAAAAAAAAATTCAAGTCTCTAAGTGCATTTTGAAAAAATTTCCCATGTTAAAATTTTAAACTTTACGCCTACATAGGCAAAATATGACTGAGCCGATTTGGCCCAAAAGCTTAACCTCGCGATTCCAGGGTAAGGTCTACAAGTCTGTAAAATTTGGTATCATTTGCTTGTGCCGTTTTGGCTAAAAACTGTGCTAAAGTTTCGTGGAATAAAAAAAAAAAAAAAAAAAAAAAAAAAAAAAAAAAAAAAAAAATAATAAAACACGCCAATAACAATAAGGATTCAGCTTGAAAAGCTGAATCCTTAAATATAGCCGCAAGCGGCGACAACAGGATTCAGCCGTAAATCTAACATATTCGTCATAAAGATAGTAATGTTAGCAATCATTCCTGAAAGTTTCATGAAAATCCAGTGAAGCAATAAGCTATAGTAGCATTGGAAAGTATCATTTACATTATTCTGTCGGAGCTGACCCCATGTTAGGAAAATGTGTCATGGCGGCTGGAAATGACTGTTCGCGCGATTTTATTCTTTTATCGTAAAGACCTTGCCAATGTCTAACTCTCATGCAAAAATCATAAACTTCTATTGTCTGGTTTTTGAGTTATCTGCCCTTGAATTTTGCGATTTTAACATTTTGGTCAACTTTGAAAATTCACAGCAAGAAAAGTATAAACGTTAGGACTTTGTAGAAGTCACATAAAGAAGTACAATGCTTCAGCTACATTGAGTATAAATTTCAGCTCTCTAGTGCAAATATCTTAAGAGAAGAAGATTTTCAAAGATGGTAAGGGTCAGAAATGGTAAAAATTGCACTAAAAGCAAGATGGCGGCCAAACCACGTGACGTACGAATTTTCCACGATTTCGTTTTTTGCAGCATTTTTGATTGCACATGTTTTAAAAAAAATTTCAAGTCTCTAAGTGCATTTTGAAAAAAAAGCCCATGTTAATTTTTCGAACTTGGATTCGACCTAGACCATAAAGTTGTCGACCGATTTTGCCCAAAAGCTTATTGTGGCTTCTCCTTAATAAGGTGCATCAGCATTCCAAAGTTCACTGTCCTAGCCTCAGCCGTTTTGGCTAAAATCGGGCCACTAATTCGCTGGAATACCGCCGTGTGCAAGGTCAAAGTTCAACTCTGCCACTGCCTGACCCACATAGCCCACACGAGAGAGCATTACTGCTGGCTAAATTTTAGAAACGAAACTCATTCACTGCGAATAAAACTAGGCTATCTACATGTGTCTCATAGTAGACTTTTTTGCTTGAAATTTCATTGCGCTTCGTTTGGTATAACTTTTATGTCTCTACGACCATTTTGAGTTTTTTGACTTATCTTATGTAATTTGACATGTCCCATCAACCGGAAATGACTGTTCGCGAGCGATTTTATTCTTTTGTCTTAAAGACCTTGCCAATGTCTAACTCTCATGCAAAAATCATAAACTTCTATGGTCGGGTTATTGACCTATCTGCCCTTGAAATTTGCGATTTCTAGATTTTGGTCAACTTTGAAAGGTCACAGCCAAAAAAGTATTAAGGTTAAGTCTTTAAAAATTCGGAATTCAAGAGAACAATACTTCAACTACATTCAGTATGAATTTGAGCTCTGTAGTGGAAGTATCTTCAGAGGAGAAGATTGTCAAAGTAGGGTGGGGTCGGAAATTGCCAAAAATGCACTAAAACCAAGATGGCGGCCAAACCACGTGACCTACGAATTTGCCATGATTTCGTTTTTTTCATTATTATTTATTGCGCATCTTTAAAAAAAAAATCAGGTCTCTAAGTGCATTTTTAAAAAAATTCCCATGTTAAAATTTCAAACTTTACGCCTACATAGGCGAAAAATGACTGAGCCGATTTGGCCCAAAAGCTTAACGGCGCGATTCCAGGGTAAGGACTACACGTCTGTAAAATTTGGTTGCATTTGCTTGTGCCGTTTTGGCTAAAAACTGGTCCAAAGTTTCGTGGAATAAAAATAATAATAAAACACGCCAATAACAATAAGGATTCAGCCTGAAAGGCTGAATCCTTAAAAAAAAAAAAATAATAAAACACGCCAATAACAATAAGGATTCAGCTTGAAAAGCTGAATCCTTAAATATAGCCGCAAAGCGGCGACAAAAGGATTCAGCTGCAGTCATAACATCAACAAAGTATTAAAGGACCAGATACTCAAACGATTTTTACTAAATGAACTTACATGTAAAATCATGAATTTCAAAGCAGGCTCATAGCAAGTCTAGAGCACTCAAGCGCCGCATGCTGGGTCAAGCTACAATACACAGCCAGCTTGGCCTCTGCCTGACCTCGCACAGCTGTCACTAGAAAGCACTACTGCTGGCTTAATATTGAAAACTTAACTCACCTCAAACTCAAGATCTATGCTACCTTCAAATTTGTCACAACTAAATTTAGACTTTTTTTGCTTAAAATGTCATTGCGGTTCGTTTGGTACTCAGGAGCCTTTTTAGCATTTTTCTTTTTGTTTAGACCTGTTTTTCTATCGATTTTGATCACAAATTCTGAACGCAATTGACTGTTTGTGAGCAATGTTTTGATAGATTCCTATTGTATGTATATTTGTCTTATAATCCTGAAAAAAATTCATAATTCTGAGTCTGACTATTTGAGTTATCGCCCTTTGAAAATGACACATTGTACTAAGTCACCCAACTTTGAACGCTTATAGAAAAAAAACTATTTGATGTACGGTCTTCGAATTATTCAAATTTAATTCTCAATGCCTCAGCTACAACATACCAAAGTTGCAGCACTTTGGTGCAAGTATCTTCAGAGCAGAAGATCTTCAAAGGTGCATGGGGTCCGGAAATTCTGAAAAGTTGAAAAATCCAATATGGCGGCTAAACCACGTGACCTACGACTTCGTAAGGATAGTTTTTTTACGTAGAATTTCCTTGCGCACCCACTCATACAAAAATTGTGAATTTATTTGGTCACGTTTTTTATTTATCTGCATTTGAAGAAAATCATTTTTCTAAGACACAGCAAACTTTGAAGGAGTTGCTACCCATAAAATATGCATTATGCAGTATGCATTATTCATTGCATAGATTGACATGTCAGGAGTCAGTCCTGAAAAGTTCATCAAGTTCTGCTAACGCGTTAAGCTTCAGGAGCCTTTTTAGCATTTTTTTTCTTTTTCGACATTATTTCTATCGACTTTGATCAGGAATTCTGAACGCCAATGACTGTTTGCGATCGATAATTTGATAAATTCGTATTGTCTATATATTTGTCTTACATTCCTGAAAAAATTGCATAATTCTGAGTCCAACTTTTTGAGTTATCGCCCTTTGAAAATGGCACTGTGAAATAAATTTTTAGAAAATGTGAAATTTTGAAAGGATGCTGCGACAAAAGTATTTCGATTTTCTTAATTCTTCAACAAACTTGTTAAAGGCCAATGACTTAGCTACATCGTGTGTAAATTTCAGCTATCTAGTATCATTAGAAGCCGAGTGGTGATTCACCAAGTGTGCACGGGGTCGGAGTTTGTAAAACGTGCTTAAATCCAATATGGCGGCCAAACCACGTGACCTACGACTTCGTCATGATTGTCTTTTTTTCATCATTTTTTATTGCGCTTCTTTTAAAAAAAATTTCAATTCTCTAAGTGCATTTTGAAAAAATTTCCCATGTTAAAATTTTAAACTTTACGCCTACATAGGCAAAATATGACTGAGCCGATTTGGCCCAAAAGCTTAACCTCGCGATTCCAGGGTAAGGTCTACAAGTCTGTAAAATTTGGTATCATTTGCTTGTGCCGTTTTGGCTAAAAACTGTGCTAAAGTTTCGTGGAATAAAAAAAAAAAAAAAAAAAAAAAAAAAAAAAAAAAAATAAATAATAAAACACGCCAATAACAATAAGGATTCAGCTTGAAAAGCTGAATCCTTAAATATAGTCGCAAAGCGACGATTACAGGATTCAGCCAAATATATGAGTGCTTGAGGCCATTTGTAGCAACTTTGGCATGATTTATTTTTTAAGGGGGGGGAAAGCTGTTTTGAGGTCATTTTTTCCATACCTACCATTTCAAGTGCACATAACTCGAAAACTTGAATTGATATCTGCCTGAAATTCTCAGAGCTGACAGACAAGTAGTCAGACTGCAGGGATAAAGGGAGAGAAGGGGACAGAGGACAGAGGAAGAAGAAATATACTTGAAATTCCATTTTTTTTTTTTTTTTTTTATAAGTCCAGACTTCATTGGCCATTTGCGGTGTTGCCCTGCCCTTGGGAAGGATTTTTATCAAATAAAATCGAAAAAAGTGCTTTTTTTTCCAAGCCATTTTTTTCGAGAAATTTTTTTTGGCGATTTTATTCTTTTATCTTAAAGACCTTGCCAATGTCTAACTCCCATGCAAGAATCATCAAATTCCCTGGCTAGGTTTTTGAGTTATCTGCCCTTGAAGTTGGCGATTTTTAGATTTTGGTCAACTTTGAATGGTCACAGCAGAAAAGGTATTAACGTTAGGACTTTCTAGAAGTCAAATTAAGAACTGCAATTCTTCAGCTACATTGAGTATAAATTTCAGCTCTTTAGTGCAAGTGTCTTCAGAGAAGAAGATTGTCAAAGGCGGGTGGGGTCGGCAACGGTAAAAGCAAAATTTCCAAAATGCAAAGTTTGACCCCTCCTCGTGACCGGAAATGACTGTTCGCGAGCGATTTTCTTTTTTCAATTTGAAGACCTTGGTCATGTCTAGCTCTCATGCAAAAATCATGAAATTCGTCTGGGAGGTTTTTGAGTTATCTGCCCTTGAATATTGCAAAATGTGCAAACTTTGAAGATTTTTATAAAAAAAACTATTTCGAATTTTTGAATTTTGAAACAAACTTGTTATAGGCCAATGTCTCAGCTACATTATGTGTAAGTTTCAGCTTTCTAGTATCAGCTGTTGCCGAGTGGTGATTCCTGAAAGGTGCCTTGGGTCGGACTTTTGAAAAAAATGCAGAAAATTCAAGATGGCGGCCAAACCACGTGACCTACGAATTTGCCATGATTTCGTTTTTTGCAGCATTTTGATTGCGCATCTTTAAAAAAAAAAATTAGGTCTCTAAGTGCATTTTGAAAAAAAAATCAATGTTAAATTTTCGATTTTGGAATCGAACTGGACCTTTAATGCACTGGTCGATTCGGCCCAAAAGCTTCGCATGTCTATTCCTCAACAAGGTCTACCAGCCTGTGAAATTTGGCTTCAATAGCATTAGCCGTTTGGTCTGAATCCTGCTCACAAAAATCGTGGAAAAATAAAAATAAACACGCCAATAACAATAAGGATTCTGCCCTTTGGGGCAGAATCCTTAATAATCTTCGAAAATATTGGCTTTTTAAGGACGTATTTTGCATTTCTTGGTGAAATTAGACTTAAGGAAGGGTCCTAGACGTTTTTGGCAAATTTATAGACTTGATTGGGCTCTTATTGCCATTCCAATGGATTTTGAAGGAAATTTTGCAATATAGTCGCAAAGCGACGATTACAGGATTCAGCCAAATATATGAGTGCTTGAGGCCATTTGTAGCAACTTTGGCATGATTTATTTTTTAAGGGGGGGGGAAGCTGTTTTGAGGTCATTTTTTCCATACCTACCATTTCAAGTGCACATAACTCGAAAACTTGAATTGATATCTGCCTGAAATTCTCAGAGCTGACAGACAAGTAGTCAGACTGCAGGGATAAAGGGAGAGAAGGGGACAGAGGACAGAGGAAGAAGAAATATACTTGAAATTCCATTTTTTTTTTTTTTTTTTATAAGTCCAGACTTCATTGGCCATTTGCGGTGTTGCCCTGCCCTTGGGAAGGATTTTTATCAAATAAAATCGAAAAAAGTGCTTTTTTTTCCAAGCCATTTTTTTCGAGAAATTTTTTTTGGCGATTTTATTCTTTTATCTTAAAGACCTTGCCAATGTCTAACTCTCATGCAAAAATCATCAAATTCCCTGGCTAGGTTTTTGAGTTATCTGCCCTTGAATTTTGCGATTTTTAGATTTTGGTCAACTTTGAATGGTCACAGCAGAAAAGGTATTAACGTTAGGACTTTCTAGAAGTCAAATTAAGAACTGCAATTCTTCAGCTACATTGAGTATAAATTTCAGCTCTTTAGTGCAAGTGTCTTCAGAGAAGAAGATTGTCAAAGGCGGGTGGGGTCGGCAACGGTAAAAGCAAAATTTCCAAAATGCAAAGTTTGACCCCTCCTCGTGACCGGAAATGACTGTTCGCGAGCGATTTTCTTTTTTCAATTTGAAGACCTTGGTCATGTCTAGCTCTCATGCAAAAATCATGAAATTCGTCTGGGAGGTTTTTGAGTTATCTGCCCTTGAATATTGCAAAATGTGCAAACTTTGAAGATTTTTATAAAAAAAACTATTTCGAATTTTTGAATTTTGAAACAAACTTGTTATAGGCCAATGTCTCAGCTACATTATGTGTAAGTTTCAGCTTTCTAGTATCAGCTGTTGCCGAGTGGTGATTCCTGAAAGGTGCCTTGGGTCGGACTTTTGAAAAAAATGCAGAAAATTCAAGATGGCGGCCAAACCACGTGACCTACGAATTTGCCATGATTTCGTTTTTTGCAGCATTTTTGATTGCGCATCTTTAAAAAAAAAAATTAGGTCTCTAAGTGCATTTTGAAAAAAAAATCAATGTTAAATTTTCGATTTTGGAATCGAACTGGACCTTTAATGCACTGGTCGATTCGGCCCAAAAGCTTCGCATGTCTATTCCTCAACAAGGTCTACCAGCCTGTGAAATTTGGCTTCAATAGCATTAGCCGTTTGGTCTGAATCCTGCTCACAAAAATCGTGGAAAAATAAAAATAAACACGCCAATAACAATAAGGATTCTGCCCTTTGGGGCAGAATCCTTAATAAAACACGCCAATAACAATAAGGATTCAGCTTGAAAAGCTGAATCCTTAATAATACATCAACAATAATAATGATAATGATAATGCTAATGAAAACATTTGATAGTGATGATGGTGTTGATGATGACGGACACTAAAGATGTAATTTTCATTCAGCTGACCCGGTCAATTGCACCAAGAAGGCTGACTGGGGCATAATAAACTTGAATGACACGTGCCGGACGATGAACATGGACTGGGGTCAGTGTGGAGGTGGGTGTGGGCTCGACCTCGATCGGTGCTGCACCCCGGTGTACGAGGAGGCGGACGTTGATATCTATTGTGGCAATGTCCGTTCGACCAAAACGGTAAGAACAATTTCTTATCCTCGTTGTAAGGAAAATCAAGGGATCGTCTCAATCCCCTCAATGTTTGTTCAAGAAAATCGTGTAATTGACATCTTAAGATTTCGTTTTTCATGAGAAAAATAAGGTTCTGCCGAACTTCTATATCTAACGTTGATGTGTTTGATGACTCTAGATGCAGAAGATCGTGAAGTGTGACTGCAAACCTATAGCACTAGCACAGGAACAGGAACAGTCCGGGACTCAGGTGGGGGAGGTTGTTCCCTACAGTCCATAAACTGAGGCTAGAGAGAGAGCGTTGAAGAACCATTAAAAATTAAAACAAATGATGACAACTTTCTTTGGGTAAATTGTGTTATATTCTTTAAATACTGAGTAGTACCTACCATCATGTATTTTATAATGTCATATAATTTTGTCTGTAAAATATATTTAGCAGGAGACCAATCTCTAAACCGTGACAATGCTGTAAAACTCGTTGAAATTCTTTGCTTACAACATTTCCCCATATATATCACTAGGGGTCAGTTATTTTGCTTCAAACCATGTTAGCAATAAATCTACTGTTTGTTATTTATGTTGATAGCTTGTCTTGATACGAATACCAAATAAAGCGGCAACATCAGGAAATATGTGTCAGTTTGACAGAATTTGCCCAAAGAAAGCTTCAATAAACAGGAGGATTCGACTCATTGTCGACCTTATGACTATAAGGTGGTGGTCTTCAGTTACAGATTTATATAGTCCTTTAATCTCTAATATATCAAACCGAAATTGTATTGATGATGTGAAAATGACACAAAGTTATATAAATATGTCGACAGCATCAACTCGTATTGATTAGTTTATTAATTATTGTCAATTTCAATTTAAGATATCTTCAGAAGCAAAATTCTCATTCTACTTAGTTCATTTCTACCTAATACATTTAAATGGGCAGTAGCACGGTTTAAAAAAGTATTTCTATAACTTTACCCAAACGTAGATGTATTGTTCAAGTATCAAGCAAAAACTTTAAGTGGCCACTTTTGCGTGAACACCTTTTAATTATTTAAATTATGGAAATATGTTATCGCAGTTTAAACATGGTACGTTTTGGGGTACTGCTAATTTAATTATAAAACCATTGTCTTCCAATTGGTAACATTAATTTTAGTTTTTAGTTAGATCCCACTTACAACCTAAAACGTGCTACTGGTTCTTGATATGTAGGGTCACATTGATATAAATGAAGGTTATACAAAATGGTCGCGACTTAAGCTAAAATCTTCATTTGGTGTTGTTTTAGTATGATTTCACAAAAATAATGTACATATTTTGAAAAAGAATATTAAAACATCTTCGATGTGGTAACAGAATTGTATATTATTATACCATTTCATAATAAACACGTAAGAATAAGAATACCAGTGTTGTCAATATACTTGTGAATTATTCAGTGTATCAACCTCTCTCACTGTTGGATTTGTCTGTTCCGAGATGAAATCTCAAATAAAGGTCTTAGCAGGAAGTTTGTCTTGTCTTCATGAAGCTTCTTCAAAGAATATCATCCCAATTGATAAAATTTTTATGAAAAGAGTGGTTTTTTTAGGTATATAATGAGCGTAAGCGATACTAATACCTTTTCGTATAAAAGGCTGATGGAATATTGTTTTATTTAATACTCGCTACAAATATTTAAGACTCTCAATTCTTACCAAATATATATGAGGAAGATATCTTAACCACATTGGTTTATGTCAATTTCATATTACATATTTCAACTGGCATATACATTCTACTTATTCTTGAATAACGTGTGTACCTCCTGTAATGTAATGATATTGTTATGTTAATTAAATATTGATTTAAACATTGCTGTAGTTTATTGCTATGTGTCTCGATAGCATTTATTGGCTGAACCTGCAAATGTTACAATTACATGTTCTCTTACATATTCACTTTATGACATAATTTTACAATTACAAGGTTTCTATAACATTTTCACTTTATGGCATAATTAAAAACAGAAACTTCTACTTTTACCAATAAAATTCAAAACATATTCCTGGAGTAATCACAAATAATTGAAGACAGTTCATTTGGAGAGTGATAGTGTCAGTAAGACAATTGGCAACCCTAAAATCGCCATTTACTGGTTTACGGATCTAGACACAAAGAACTTAATTCAGCAAAATCCCCACAGCTTCAAGTAAATTTGCTTGATACAGTCAGATGCCTTTTACAGATTGAATATCAGTTTTATGTAGGATCATTAAGCATTATTTATACCAAATACATTTTCTGTGATGCAATGTTTGTCCCATTACAGTGCGGGTATGTGAGCTGTGCCAAGTTTGCACTAGTGTAGTGTCGTAGTATTCATGTGTAAGGTCAAAGATCAAAGGTTAATGTCAAACCTTATTGCCATGGTGGAGTACACAGGTATCTACGCAATACTGGGACTTCGTACACTATACAGTTGGGGGTATGTGAGCTATGCTCACTTATACCAAGTTTGCACTAGTGAGTCTAAACTATTGACGGGTGGTAATATTAATGGGCCACCACTAAAATCATGTTTTGGTAATGTTGACTATCAACTATTTTGTTCAGTTTGAATCAAAACTTCAAATGTGTGAAACGCAAATTGTTTTGTGATGTAAAATACAACAATGAGTCAGAAGTACCACAATTTGTACATTTTATTGGCATAATTGAACCTTCCACGTGACAAAGAAAATATAGAAGAAGTCAAATGTTGTTAGGATGAAAACAAACGTCAGTACAAGCCCAGAAACACAGATAGAATGCACAACATCCATGCTCAAGACTTGCCTTCAAGGTAGACTTGCAACCAGTAGTTGTTTAGAGTTTACCCTTCATAAACTGAACAATTTCATCAGAACAACATAGAGTCACACCGCTACATACACCATTGTCATGTCAGGAAAGTACGTGAATTTGTTACAGAGCTTACGTAAATTTAGAGTCGAAATTCAGATTTTGAAGGATTTTGATGAAGAATTTAAAAGATTGTCAATCAGAATATGTGTGGCCTGTGATAGAAATCAGGCCCAATACCCAAATTCTAGTTCAAATGACGTTTACCGAAATCGAGTTGAAAAGTATGTGAGTGAGAATGAGAGGCCGCCATTAATTAATATCAATGGTTAACCAATAGGTTGGTGACGGCCTAAGAGGGTTTCGATGTCAGGACGGATGCTGATTGGTTCGTCGCTTGGGTTATAGCGGTACATGACCTTTCCATTTTTCCCTACAAGAAACTTCTCGAAGTTCCAGTAGACGTCATCGTTCTGCTTGGGTTCGTAGAAGAGCCACGATGAAGGACGGAACGTTGAGAACGTGGCTGGGCAGTGGCTCTGAAAGGTTTCAAACATTGATGAGTTAACCTGTTGATTCATCCTACCCCTCAGTTTGCAAGGCAAATGTTAATGTACCTCATACTTCAACACGTTTATCAATATTTCCCTTGCCATTTACAACAGTTTTTCAGAATATCGTACAGTACCATCCGCCCCTTTGTCGTACGACCGGTATAACCACTTGTTTCTAGTAAAATCCATGTGGATTTCCACCTGACGTGATCCGAAATAACAGCTAGCACCAGCAGAAGACAATTGGCTGAAAAGGACAGGCGGTATTCGTGTACTGTCAACATACTGTCCGGTCATATACTAAACCTTCGGGCAAATTCTTATGGGGATAAGGTAATGAATGAAGAATTAATAGAGTGTTAAAGGTTTGATTGATATACTTTGCGTGTATATGTGTCCTGGTCAAACAAAACCAAAAGAAGTCACACATTTCTTATTCGTTTTATTGGTTGATCACCTTACACTCGACCATGATGTTTATGACGTACATATCTTAATTAGACGTTGGTTAAAGATTTAATCTTTTATCTAAGAAAAATATACATTCCCGAACATTTAACACTCCCCCAAAATCAAACCAAAACCTGTCAGAACTTATAAATACTGATGTACATGCTCATTTGCTCTCCATGTAACAATTATTCATCTATCATCACTACAGTATCACCATCTACGAACTGTTTGTCTGATCATTCAACAACGAACACAAGCAAAACTGTTGACTGTAAAGAAAATTGTATATTTTTTGGAAATAAGCAAACCTTTATTCTATCATGAGGATTTTGGATGATAACGACATACCTTGAGGAACTTATACAGGGGGTGTTGATTCTGCCCGTTCACGTCAATCTTCTGTGTGAGGTTGAAGAGAGGAACGAACCCACCCCCTGGACGCACGTGTTTCACGCCGTTCATTATCTCCGTCCCGTTAGCCCCTGGCTCTTGCTGATTAAAACAGTACACATGAACATGAATATGAACTTCTATATATATTTACAGTACCAGACACATAGTAGTGAGTAAATACTTACCTAAGTAAATACTTACCTAACAAGTCAGACAAGATTATTCGTTATCTTATTGATCTTATTTAATTTCTAAAGTGGTCAGTGATCTAATTATGATCTGCGCATGACATTTATGAATCATTAGAATCGGGTCAATCAAGAACTCGTACCTCTCTGCATTTCTGATTTGGGTATGTCTGACTGGGAACTGGGGACTGGTGCCAGATATCAGATTTAACTTTCGATATCAAAAGTTGTATATTCTTTTAAAATTCAATTTTATTTTGATTCAAAATTAAGTAAACAATGTCTGTCATCGGGACAGATGCAAATACCATTATCAGACGAGTGATTTATTATATATAAGCAAGAAAAATCCAATGAATTGAGAACATATCTTAACATATCAATGGTTTGAAAAAAGGAATGAATGGAAAAGAAAGAATCATCATTAAGTAAATACCCCTCAACATGGCAGAAATATAATTGATTCATCAGACATGCCAGTCTAAGTAAACCTAGCCTCACTATTATCCGTTACACTGCTATACTGAGTCTAGAAAGGTCTGGTTGAGGGTCGCGTCAGCCGACCTTTCTGCGACCTATGACCCTCCAACGTTATACGTGCGAAGGCAGACTATTGGGACTTGGTAAGATCAGTTCTGATTGGTCAACTTGGTCACGCGGGCTGACGCGACTCTCAACCAAGCCTTTCTAGACTCAGTATAGCAGTGTAACGGATAATAGTGAGGCTAGGTTTACTTAGACTGCAGACATGCGAACCTCGGCTTAGTACCTGAATCTTCAACACGAGTGTTCGGACAGATTTTAATGAGATTTGTAAGTAGGTTAAACAGAAATGATGTCAACCTTACCTTCAAGAACTGATTACAGGGGAGTCCGATGACGAGAAAATCTCCGTTTCCAGCATAATCGGTCATGAGTGCATTCAGACCGTAATACTGGGGGGTGTGACCTCAGTAGGTCGCCACATTGACTACGAGAACAACCTTGTTCTTGAAGTCATTGAAGTCAATCATATGTTCATCGTTCACGTCGTTGATTTTGAAGTCGTAGAACGACGTTGCAGCACGTGCAGGAGGGTTACACACAACCCGCTGCGCATGCGCGGTGACCATCAGGCCAAAGATGGCCACTAGTCCGGCAGACGCCGACACAGACATGACTGTTGTCGGTAGTGGACTGACCGTGTAGTTGCCGATATACTTTAAATACTCTTCTTCTAATCTCAACAGGTGCGAGGGTCGCACGGCATGTTAATCTGGATACACACAAAGAATAATCTGCAATGTCACGAGTAGAGGTCAACTAGTGGAATAAAGAGGCTTGTCTTTAATATATAACTAGACTCTAGTTGTGACATGGATGTTAGACAAAATATATTGTTTTAGACAAAAAGTAATTTTAGGTAATGTTCAACTCATTGGCATCACCAGAGACAAATTGTAATAGGGGGAATCACATGTGTCTCTTGTCCAGCATGTAACTGGTAGTGCTCTTAAGTAGCCTCAGTCACAAGAGCCCTCGATAAATCATCAGTTTTCTTTCAATAAACAATCAAACTATGAACATTAAAAACCTAAAACAAAAATGCTTTCAGGTACCACACCATATCGATAATTGCTACACCAATTAAACAACTTTATCTTATAATCTTTTCCTTTTGTTATTGTTCATTACTTTTCATTTGCAACCCCCTATTCAAAATTCGAATTATGTTAGTTATCCTCTGGCATCCATTCTAAATGTTGATCACTTCTATTTTTCTAGACTTAATAACTATACTTTAAATGGTGTCAATGACCTACTGTAAACGTTTAACTGCAATTAGGCCTAAAAGGTATTTTTTTCTGGTTTCATCCTGCGTCAGTTTCATAACCCCGCATCAAGCCTTTTTTTCAAGATGTTGACAAGGAAAAAATTGGAAGTGTGCTTCCGTGACCTAGAAAGAACATTGAAACATGAACTTTTGATAACTAACTCGTTTTCGTTCATAAAGCCCTTCAAAAACACAGTGGTAAAATGATCAAAAGTTTATATTTATCTATTTTTTCAAATCCTGATGAACTGTTTTTAAAAATTCAATAATATCAAAATATTGGAAATAAACAAAATCCGCATCATCGCATCATTTTTTTCTTGGGCCTTACTAGGCTACAAGTAAGACAAGGGCTCCACATCGGCGAAATCGCCAGGAATTTCCTTATTTCTCGGTGTGTTCACAAGATATAAACTTTCTCAGAGAAACAAGTAAGGTTTAACGGAGTGGAAACTTTTGTGACTTTAAGACACCAAAGAGTCAACAATCCAAAGTCTCTAATCAGTATACGTGAATAAACTATTGAAAACTTCTCAGAATCAGTTTGGTAGACATATCTTAAAAACGAAATGGAAAGAGCTTGAATTGGAGTAAGTTAAAAACGTAGTATTTGCATATGCTCGTCTAAACATTGCAACTGAATGAATTAATTGTGATTTAACAAGTATGGTAATCGCAACCACAAGACAAATTTCTGTAATCTTCGATGCAAAAGGATTTTATATTACAAAAAGGTCATTCCAAAGAGGGTTTTGTAAAACCTAGAATGGAGATCACCCTACAAACTCATCCAAAGAAAGTAATTGCGCTGTGATGTAAATTATTGAATGTCTGCATATCAATATTGTTAAACCTTATGACAAAGGGTAACAATTGACCTACAAATTGAAATGATAGTGAAGTTTTTCTTTAACCACTGGGGTTTATCAAGACTTTTCTTCCCAAACGTCCCTGTTTCATATCAGGAATCTATTTATTGTTGCCCAAAAATATGCTTATCATGGAGTTTACTCAAATTCATATCGCATTAGATCTTTCCCCTTTTTTCATCAGCCTAGACCAGTTACATTCTTTCATCAGAAATATGAGCGTGCCTCGTTGAAGTGAACATTATCTATTTGAAACTTTTATACTTATGCCAAAATAATTTACATATCTGATGACATGTATGTCATAGGTCATACTGACATTGCATATTGATATTCTACATCATAGATCATACTGAAATTGCCTATTGATAAGCTCATAGGCTTTACTGACGTTTCATATTGACATGGTGTTTCATAGGTCCTACTGAATTTGTCTATTGATGATTCCCATAGTCCATACTGACTTTTCCTCTTATTATGACATATCATGGGCTCTATTGAATTTGCCTGTTATTATATATCATAGGCACTACTGACTTTGTTTATTGAAATGATATCGCATAGGCTTGACTGAATTTGCATAATGATAGCATTGCCCTTACTGACTTTGCCTTTTGATATCTTATCTCATAGGCCATTCAAATATTGCCTAATAGTGTGATATCTCTTATAAGGCATACTGATTTTGCCTCTTGATATGCTATTGTTGTTTAGGTTTATATTGTCATATGTCATGATATTGACACTTAGAATATCAGGCGAATCAAGATGAAATGGACGCAGGAAGTCATCTTCAGTTATTGAACAGGAACCATTCATCACAAATATCGACGACGCACATCTGGTTCATAAACCAGAAATCAAAAGGACCATTCAAGCTGTCGACACCTACTTATGTGCTAGCTGATGCATGATATTAGTATAGTTATATGAGTAAACATACTTATTCTCTAGTACTTCTAGGTTCTGACGTACGTATATTGCATACGTATTGGTATGTTATTTTTAGTGAGCATAACAATAGCAGCATTTACTTTCTGCTTCGACACAAATGGGGACATTAGGAGTTTCCAAGGATATAAGTAATTGGTATATTCATCAATATGGTTGACGTACGTGGATAGGTACTGTAGTACTCATGCAAAAGAAATAGCAATTAGGGTACCACAAGCGACGGCCATTGGTATGAAGAAGTGGTTAACACTTCGGGTTTAATCCATTTATATTTGCAATGATTTGGTAAACGTAACTTTCACGCGACAAAACGTCTCTTGTTGTTGTCAAATATACAAAATTTTAAAGGTGTTAAGTCATCTAAAATGAAAATAAATGGTTCAAATCGAAAGGCAATCTATTAAAACTAAATGAAGCAGTAATAAATCAGAGAGTTCAGGAAGCGATTCCTTTGTCTTAGACAAAATGAATAAAAAGTGTTCACACACTCTATGTGAAATCTCATAATTTGTTATCTGACTATGTATAATTGGTTTGTGTAATGAGATTTTTGACACTATCAAAATAATACCTGATGAAAAATTGAAGATATACAATTTTCAAAACACGTGCTACTGCCCCTTTAAAGGGGGGTATAATATTGTTTTGCCCTTTGAACAATATAGATATAATTAATGATGTTCATTATACGTTTATGTGCCATGCGTTGAATACAAATACAAACAAAAACATTGAATACAAAAAGCTTTATTCTTTGTAACATTGACTAATGACATCTCGCCACAAACAACATCACAAGCAGAACACATTGAGAGAAGCTGAATGCACTAAGCTCCGCCCACTTATACCACATCAGACCAGTCCTGCAACCCGATTGGTTGTTTCCAGAAAGGTCGTCATAAGTTGTGATAGTATGTGAAACAACACCAAAAGTAAATGAAACGGAGGATAAAACACAGTACACATATACATATACAGTATACATATACGGAAATTAAAGTCATAGAAATAGTGTCATTTGATTTTCTTATCCAGATTTAGCAAGTTCTGCACTAATTTCGTTTCTGATGTCTATCGGTAGTGTCATTGGATGGATTCTCCAGGACACGTGACCATCTCGACCAATCAGAAACTTCTCGAAGTTCCAGTGAACGTCCCCGATCTTGTCGTTATCATACATGAGCCCACCTCTGAAGAACGTGTCGATAGGCGGACAATATTTCTGGAAGATAAAGAAAAGTTCGAATGGAATGATGTTTTTTGGATAAAATGGGTTGGCAGAGGGTTCGTTCTAAGAATTAGAGAAGAGGATAGGAACACAGGCCACTGTGTCATTGAAAGTCCCCAAGCGTTCCAGCTGCAAAAAAGGTTTTGAAATGACCCCTTAATTTCAACACTCGATTCGAGGGGTCGTCTCCAAACTTTCCTGTTTTGCAGCGTGAACGATTTGGGACTTTAAGTGACTCAGTGACCTGTGGGTAGGGAGACATTTTCTATAATATTGAGATGGTAGCCCATCTCAATGCAACTTTTATCGATTCTATGCTCGACATAGGACAAAGACATGCTATGAAAAATTGTCGAAAATGTCAACCGTGGCACAATAGCTAGAATGTGTAGATAAAGATAAGCAAACTTGAGTTTCAGAGAGACCTTGAGTACTTCTACCTTGACTGTGAAGGCGTTTCAACAAGTCTGTTCATATTTTCCTTTTGCGTTAACAGTTAAATGATTATCATTAGAAGATTTCTTACTGTGGTTGAAAATCAAAGGCATATAACAGAACTAGTGTGACTCTTAATTTCATTTAAAAGCCAAGTAAACAGAGCGCATTATAAAACTTTAGTGACGTCACTTCATTGTCCTTTGAGGTCTTTATATATTATAATTTCCTTCTGACTCGCACGGCAAGGGAAATATTCGAGTAATGTCCCTCGGATGCAGGTTATTATCAACATAAATGCCCTGCAAGGCAGGATATTATTATGATATAATTATTTCGGAACGATGTAATTAATGATATCAAAGTCTCAACTATCACTTTTGAAAAATATCACAAGTCTAATGTTGACACTACAAATGTTTTGGTGATACGCCGTCTCGAACCCCCAGAGTTTACGCTCCTGAACGCTAAATCAGCTATTGAGCTATTATGACAGCGCTGACACATAGGTCATCTTTTAACAATGGTCTTAGTTTGGGTTTCTTTGATATTTTACGGCCGCCTCTGTTATTTTCCATCTTTTCACGTTATCGGTCATATCACTGTTATTATAACTAGTTGGCGGTTTATGAAATAGATAAGACATGGTCCGTGGGCATTATCAATAATAAAGGATGTTTGCCCTCGTGATTTGCCCGCGGACCATGTCTTATCCATAACATATAACCTACAAATACACACTCTAATTTTTCAATGCAGCGAGTTAGAATCAAGCGCAGTAAACTAATGGTAGAATTGTTATAAGATGGAAGTTTATAGAATAAAAAACATGGCACATGGACATCATCAACAAGTAAGGATGTTTAACTCAGGGTTTTTTCTGTGGTTAGGTGACCCTGAGCTTATCCAGCAGGCTTAAACATCCTTATATCTCGAAAATTCCCGCGGGTCATGATTGATCTATAACTAGGAACGATCCAACAGACAGGGTCTATAAAATGAGAGTTATTTAAAGAAAAAACGATACAGATGCGATGAAGATCGATCTGCCCTCGAAAAGGTGTGAGCGTAGTAGACGGAGTTTCTTATACAGACTGTGGAATATTATATAAACCACTGTTCAACATGAAATTGTTTCAATTGGTTATGTTCATATTTCCAACAATCCTTGCTGCATTTCTAAAACTCCATTTAATCTTAGCATTATCCTGGATCTTAGCAATAATCGCGATGCGAGGGCGCTGCAATCAAATCACGAATTTCGGCGCGATGACTTGAGTCTTGAATTTGCCAGGGATAGCCAAGTTTGTGGGGCCTGTATAGCGATGCGGTAAGCGCTTTCGGCTTCGGATCAAGAGGTCAGAGGTTCGATTCCAGCCAGAGGCTCGGCAACTTTGTCTGCAGTAGAGAACTGTTCTACAAACAGTAAGATTTGGCTGCAATGCTACACTGAATTTAGGCGCACAAACACCAATGGTTCACTAGTTAGATCTGATGCCAGCAGATTTCTCCCTGTAATGTAACAAGATTTACGTTAAGTTCGTTTCAAAGTGTGAAGTTGTGTTGTGAATATAGCTCATATATGTATACAGATCATAAACAGTGATTGAAAAAATATCCTTTCTAAAACGGCTCATAGCTGAGCAATAATGCTTGTTCTCAACGCTCATATTTATACAAGATAGCATGCAAATTCTTGAATTAAAGAAGTACCAATATATTGCAATACGCTTTTCTGTATCGAAATATATTTCAATACAGAAAGGAGAACGATGCCCATCCTTAAAAGTTAGTACTAATTGCAACAGAAATAACTTGCTGGCGAAACAAGAACTCGCTCACCTTCAGGAAGGTATACAGTTGGTGTTCCTGGGCCCCGTTGACGTTCATCTTGATGGTGTGGTTGAAGTTGGGCACGATGCGGGGCCGCACGTACATCACACCGTTCAGGATCTCCGTCCCGTTAGCGCCTGGTTCCTCCTGCACATATGGGAGCATTTTTATGTTATTTTTGTTTCATAAATGTACAGTGCACGAAGATTTTAAACGCTATACTACTTTACAATAAAACAATATTTGATCACCTTTAGGAAACTGGTCTAGAATTTTTGGTGGAATATCAAGAGACACGATCTAGTTAAAACAAGATGTAATGTTTACATCCTATAAGTCCTACATTACACCTAGCGACTTACCAACACATTCCGTGTCGAGCATGCGCGGAAATCAGCCAATGAACAACAAAACTGGCCCAGCTCTTAGACCCTGGGCGTTTTTGCGAATAATGTAAATATAAATGTGAATGATTTAATGTATGGCTTATGGGACGTAAATCTTACAGCTAGTTACTGGATTGCCCGATTCTAAGAGCTGAACCATTCGCAAAATGCAATGTAAAATCATAACAACGCCCATTTCTAAAAGCTATGCGATTGTTTTTTCATTCGTTGATTACCGCGTATGCGCGACACGGACTGAGTGGGTAAATCGCTAGATGTAATGAAGGACTTATAGGACAAACGTTACATCTAGTTTTAACTAGCTTGCAAGAGACAAGACTAAATAGTATATGAGTCATGCTATATTCAAATACAATATATAATATAAGTTATCACATTGCATAGCGGGTTACATCGGTATTTATTATTCCCGCGAAAGGTTTTATGCAACGAGCGGAACGCGAGTTGCATAAAACCTTTCAAGGGAATAATAAATACCGATGTAACCCGCTATGCAATGTGATAACGAATTTATCTTACCGAATGTCTAAAACTATTGTTAAAAGCACAATCAGAA
This sequence comes from Steromphala cineraria, assembly GCA_916613615.1. Lineage (NCBI taxonomy): Eukaryota > Metazoa > Mollusca > Gastropoda > Trochida > Trochidae > Steromphala > Steromphala cineraria. The sequence continues at coordinate 57,292,780 of OU744729.1, forward strand.
GTGAACAAAACCTTTATTTCAAAACAACAACAAAGGTCCGAGTCACGGCATACTGGTTGACCTATGACCTTATCATTTGACTTTGAATGATTGACGTGGAAGCACGCTTTACTCGCGGGGTATAAGGGATTTATTCTCCCTCGGTGAAGGTGTATATGGGAATTTGTTAAGGGTCACGTGAACCAATCAGAGATCGAGATTTTTACATGAGGTAGGATAAACATATATAATTGTTTTATGATATACATATATGTTTTGAAAATTAAAAAAAAATAGAGCCATCTGCAGCTCACCAGGCTGTCTATAATTTATCATTCAAATGATCACAGGGTAACCTTAAGTCTACAAGATCACAGAATGTATGATGTTTAGGACGTGGCAACACCAATGGCCACCCAACGACAGGGTCACGATATAATATACATTTTAATCCTCAGCTAAGGGTTTATGATGTCATGTTTCTAGGCATTTCAATATGATTTTAGGGCTTTGCCCCTGTGACCCTTAAAAATGAAAATATGTTTTTAAGTCATGGCACCATTGACCCTTATAAGGGATCACAGAGCCACAAAATCTGTACCTTTTAATCCCAATTAGCTAAGAAATATGTACATAAGATTTCAGATTTCTAGAGTCAGTGGTTCTTGAGAAGAAGTCGACGATGCCCAAGTTTACGGGGAGGTGGACTGACGCCTGAACGAAAGGACGCCATTACATAGACCCATCTATATGAGCCAAATATTAGTGAAATAAAACATTCAGTAGAAATGATCTTTAGAGAGTACTTCCTTCAGACAAAGAATGTAAAAGATGTTTGTGATCATCTTACAAATTCAGATATATCATTGAAATAACATACGTGTTGATACGCAAAAAGTTAAAACAAATATATCTAAATCTTTAAATCATGGGAAATTATTATATCAGTCTTTTACAAATCTTACAAAGTTGCTATAACAAAAACGCGAGGAGGCACTCACCAAATTAAACTGCGTAGAAGGAACTCCCAGAACATGAAAGTCCCCGTTGCCCCCAAAATCAGCCTGCAGTGCATTCAGACCGAAGTACTGGGGAGTTTTCCCTCAGTAGTTGGCGACGTTGACCACTAAGACAACGTGACCTTTGAACTGAGCGAAATCCATGTCCTCAGCATCATGGATATCTCGCACTTTAAAGTCAAAGAACGATTCCTTAGCACTACCGGGTTGGTTGCAGCGGACCTTCTGCCCTCCGGAAACAGACAAGGCCGTACACAGGGCTGCGAGGCCCAAGGCCCACGGTGGTGCTGCCATGTCGGAGTCTTCACTGTAAGTGTTCCTGGCACTGCTGTAGTTGACGTTGGATAGATAGATAATTATAACAGGTGCTCGATCTCAGGACGATTGGTGACTTGTTTAACTTACATATCTGATTATGTCACGAAAACTTTAAAGTCTTATCATTCTGGCACCTTTACTTAAAATTAGGCGTTTATGTACAAATGTCAAAACACAATATAAATTTTACCAAAAACCTCTGGGTGAGAGTCATGTAGGATATATCAGTTAGTATCACTTATCTCTCATCTTGGGATGGGGTAACCGTAAAGACTATATTTTCATGAGATGTGCAGCCAAGAGTGAGAAATTTATTTTGTCAGAGATGAGAGATAAGTGGTAACGCACTGAAAACAATAAATATTCTGTTCATAAGTTTCAAAAATGGTCTAAGTGGGGTGATGACCTTGAAAATAAAGTCAGGGTCATCCAAACTGGTGTTACTTAATCCCCCAATGTAGACTGTGAAGAAATTTGAAGACATTACGCGAACGGTTCATAAGATAACGTTAACAAGAATTTCAAAAGCGGTGTAATTTGAGGACTTATGGGACGTATACATTTTAACTAGATAGTGGTGTCTGCGTAATCCCACAATGAAGGTTGTGACCAAATTTGAAGACATTTAGTGCAACAGTTCATGAGATACATGTTTCGTTTCAAAAGTGGTCAAAGTGCCATGTTGACCTTGAAAATATGAACATACGGACAGACACTGCTGAATTCATTGTCCCCCGGGAAGCGTTGCAGCAGGGGACAAGTAGAACTGGTTTTAGGCACAGAAATACCAGGATGTATGTATGAATAGTTAATTGAATAAATTTATTATATCCCTGTTAAGCTGTTCGATAATGAACATCATAACATACAATTAAATTTTTTGAAACGTTGTCTTCTTTTCCTGTCCCACAACTTCCGCAGGTCAAAAAGTGGGGGGTTGCTTAACTTTTAATTCTGTGTATATATACAGGTAGAAATATATGCCTCCTACCCTAATTGACTTGAGAAGTTTCTAATGATGTCGTACCAATATTGTATTGTCACTTAGCAGAGGCTATGGTCTTACTTGGTAACCCGGCGTACTATCAGGCGTACGCCGCAGGAAGTGCCGAAACGTGCAAAGTCCTTTATTGGTACCATGTTTGTGCACTAGGCGTATGCACAATACGCCGGTTTGAAAGACGTGCGAACCCGGCGTATCATGGCGGACAACTATCTTCCGTGTGACATTCCACAACTAATTTTGTGACATGAATACTTTTGATGATAAAATATCAAAATTATTATTATGAATATTAAAGTACCGAGGGTACAGAAGCTCACCTTAAAATGAGTAGGTTTTTGTATTACCTTTTTCTATATCTATGGCTGAATTGGTGACCATCTTGTACTTTTTAATCTTCAAAATGCTACTTTTATGTGGGCATCCGTATTAATTTCAATATGATATCTTGATTGGTTTAGGTGTATCCATTTAAATGTCATTCATTACTTACAGGATGGTGGCCACTTACATTTGTTTTGTAGTGAATCATTAATATGATTTCAAGATTATTTCACTGATGGCTATGCTGCATGGGATATTGAGAATCCCAAGAGTACAGATTTTTCAAGGAAAATTAATTACTGATTGAGAGGAAAGTCATAAACACAGCAATGCATAAGACACGTTTATTTTGTTCACATAATATTAGCATGTCAAGTGACCATGAGATGGTATTTAAAGGAATATAAGGGAGATACCATTGTTTAAAATTTAACATGTTTAATGTGATTTGGTTTTTGCAGCTAGTTGCCATAAAGATTTTAAACAAATTAATCAATTATGTTTGTATTTCATCTTAATTTTTTTTAGAAACACTTAAAAATATAGAACAACTTGCACGACAATCTTAAATATTCCATATTTAAGATAATATTATGATTAGTAAGTTCAAATTAGAGAATTTATATGGTGCCAGTGATCACTTGATGAAAGCTTAAAATTTAATATAATGATGTGTCAGTCAATATGGCTGCAATTGCGGCCATCTTGGTTTCTAAAACTGAAACCTCTACCTTTCTGTGCGGAATCACTATAGGTATAACATACTACAATATAATAAAAGTACCGAGGGTACAGAAGCTCACCTTAAAATGAATGATGTGGTAAAATGGTTTAATTATACATGTAACCATCTTTTATATAATTGATTATGGCTGCCATCATGATTCTTTTATCTTTTAAAATACTAGTCTTCTGTTGGAAACCACTAGAGCTTGAACAAACATTAATACACGAATGATATAATCATCATTATTCAACAAGCAGTAGGTTTTTGTATAACTTATTTGTATATCTATGGTTGAATTGGTGACCATCTTGTACTTTTTAATCTTCAAAATGCTACTTTTATGTGGGCATCTGTATTAATTTCATTATGATATCTTAATTGGTTTAGGTGTATCCATTTAAATGTCATTCAATACTTACAGGATGGTGGCCACTTACATTTGTTTTGTAGTGAATCATTTATATGATTTCAATCAGTAATTACAGGATGGTGGCCACTTACATTTGTTTTGTAGTGAATCATTAATATGATTTCAAGACTATTTCACTGATGGTTATGCTGCATGGGATATTGAGAATCCCAAAAGTACAGATTTTTCAAGAAAAATGAATGACTGATTGAGAGGAAAGTCATAAACACAGCAATGTATAAGACACATTTATTTTGTTCACATAATATTTACATGTCAAGTGACCATGAGATGTCTTTCATTAAAGTATCAATTTATTTAATACTCATACAGTATTATAATGGTAAACATTTTTGCATTGTCAAATCAACAGAGAGATATGACAAATCAAATTTTCTTACTTTTCTTACTAAACCCTTTTTCATCTGCATATTTATTCCACATCAACTTATCATGTAGATTGCTAAACACAAAGCTTATTGTCGACAAGTTTTGTGTAAGTTGTTATTCTTAGAAAGAACATATCACTGTCATGAGAATACAAGTCCATAACTTTTATTGCATACACATGGGCCATGGCCATATAGCATAATGCTCTACCATATCAATTGGGTCAGGTTGATTATGCAACAGACTAGCAGCTGACACTGTGATGTGTATTAGACAGGATAGTGGAATATCTGAACTCTGGTTGACCCCTTATGTGTGGTATTTAAAGGAATATAAGGGAGATACCATTGTTTAAAATTTAACATGGTTAATGTGATTTGGTTTTTGCAGCCAGTTGCCATAAAGCATTTAAACATATTAATCAATTATGTTTGTCTTTCATCTAAATTTTTTTAGAAACACTTAAAAATATAGAACAACTTGCACAACAATCTTAAATATTCCATATTCAAGATAATATTATGATTAGTAAGTTCAAATTAGAGAATGTATATGGTGCAAGTGATCACTTGATGAAAGCTTAAAATTTAATAATAATGATGTGTCATCTGCAGCTGAAAAGTCAATATGGCTGCTATTGCGGCCATCTTGGATTCTAAAAACTGAAATGTCTACCTTTCTGTGCGGAATCACTATAGGTATAACATACTACAATATAATAAAAGTACCGAGGGTACAGAAGCTCACCTTAAAATGAATGATGTGGTAATATGGTTTAATTGTGTAACCATCTTTTATATGATAATTGATTATGGCTGCCATCATGATTTTTTTTATTTTTTAAAATGCTATTCTTCTGTTGGAAACCACTAGAGCTTGAACAAACATTAATACAAGAATGATATATAATCATGATTTGTTAACAAGCAGTAGGGTTTTGTATTACTTTTTTGTATATCTATGGCTAAATTGGTGACCATCTTGGACTTTTTAATCTTCAAAATGGTACTTTTATGTGGGCATCTGTATTAATTTCATTATGATATCTTGATTGGTTTAGGAGTATTCATTTAGTCACACTCTCAACTTCCAAAGAACTAAAAAGATGATGCACATAAACATTTGGAATATATCCCTCTGACACAAATCACAAATTCAGCTAGTGATAAGTCCAATTGCCAAAGTAAACTGTCCAGGTCAATGTCTCATGTAATTCTAACTGAAGATTTCTGAATATTTTAGATCTTGACATATGTTAGTGCAATCTGATTGGTCAGAATAGGCTAGCAACATGGGAGTTTATGCTAATTACTAGAAATGATGACCTATGATGACCTCTTGCACCTGCATGTAGCTTATGTAACTTATCCTCTTATGTAAGTTACTGTTATTCCATATAGTGAGTGTCTTCCCCTCATTTCAATATGCAATACAGATACCCTTTAGAGGTGAGTTGCAGGAGAGGGGCTGGAAGGATAGGAGGGGAAAGGGGCTGGTTGTGGGGGGGGGGGGGGGGGGGGGGGGGGGGGGGGGGGGATAGAAGGGGTGGGGGTAAAAGAGAGGTTTGCAATGGAAATAATCTGGAGGTCAACTCAGTAATATGTTTATTGTAGTATCTTAACTAACACAGAGAATTGATGAGAAAGACTTTGTAAAAAAAGAATTTTTCAGACAGCTGTTCAATGAATGCTGTTTTGAAGATGAATATTATATCTTTTATTAGCATATGACAAACAAATTAAAGATAATTAGTTATTCATTAACCAAAATTTTCAATTTGGAATAAATTAATTGCATGGGAACAAAGGAGTAAAAAACCTTACAGTTAGTGTTGGGAGTGAACAAATTTAATCATTTTAAATGCTTTTGAAAAGGATTTGTTTGAATTGAATGATCATTATAATTATCTAGATAATCATTGTTCAGACCGTAATCAGATATAGATGATTAAAAAATGTATATTTATCCCTCACTGGCTATGTTATTTGCCATATATGAAGTGTCAGGAATTATGTAACCCACTGATGGAGTGAACAACTTTTATCATTTTATGTTTTATTAAAAAGGATTTATTAAAACAGTCATGCTTCAGGCTGTTCGCAGATAAAGATGATTCATTCATTTTTTTGTAACTGTATTTATAGTGTTAATAAATATTACAACAAGCGTAACAATACAAATATAATGACATTGATTTGATTGATCAGGAAATGTATTCTTTTCAATGAATTTCATGAAATCTAATTGAAAATTCAATATAATTAACATATTGACCATCTTGGATTCTTGATAATAAAATAAATGCGTCTTTGTCAGGAATCAATATATAAAAAAATACTTATTTTTTAGAATGATATCTTAATTGATTTAGTAGGAGTAGTACTTGGCCTGAAATCTAATTGAAAAATAATTACTTCTATGATGACATGTTGTTCCCAGAACCCCTTCAGCATGATACAATTATCATTTAGTTTTACAGGTATTTATAAAACACATGGTATTGGAACTGGAACCTGATACAAAATACCTCTATTATTAACTTATCATGTAGATTACTGTACATAAAAGCAGATTCTTGACTTGTTAATATTAACTCATCGTGCAGATTGTTGTACACAAAAGCGGATTCTTGACTTGTTTAAATTGTTATTTGTAAAAAGTATTACTATTATTAGAATACAAGTATACTTTTCATAAAGACAATTTATATACTTTCCATAAAGTCCATTATGTTCTATTTATCAATTAGGTCAGGATTACTATGCAATATACAAGCAGGCAGGGCTGCTAGCCCCAGATCCTTAAGGAGAGTGTAGCAATTTGTGTATTTGGCTTTGTGTACGTATATTTGGAGAAGCACCCTAGTGTGCTGAGCATGTAAACCTGAACTCTAGCTAAGCCCTTATGTGTGGTATTAAAAGACTTGACGGGAGAGAACATGAATTGCTGTGAAAAATATATATATAATTTCACAAAATATAGTTAGCTTATGTCCTAAATTGATTTTGTGTCAAGAAGAACTTCTGTTAGATATAGAAATGGTACAAATATGAGTAAAACACAGGAACTGGAACCTGATGCAAAATAACTCTTTCCACATCAACTTATGATGTAGATTGCTAAACACAAAGCTTATTGTTGACAAATTTTGTGTAAGTTGTTTTTCTTAGAAAGAACATTTCACTGTCATGAGAATACAAGTCTAATTTCCATAACTCTTATTGCATACACATGGCAATATAGCATAATGCTCTACCATATCAATTGGGTCAGGTTGATTATGCAACAGACTAGCAGCTGAGACTGTGATGCTAGCAGCCTGTATTGGGATGTGTATTAGAAATGCATAGTGAACTCAGCAGGAATATCTGAACTCTGGTTGACCCCTTTTGTGTGGTATTCAAAGGAATATAAGGGAGATACCATTGTTTAAAATTCAACATGATGTTTTGGGTTTTTGCAGCTAGTTGCCATAAATATTTTAAACAAATTAATTAATTATGTTTGTCTTTCATCTTAATGTTTTAGAAACACTTCAAAATATAGAACAACTTGCATGACTATCTTAAATATTCCATATTCAAGATAATATTATGATAAGTAAGTTCAAATTAGAGAATTTATATGGTGCGAGTGATCACTTGATGAAAGCTTAAAATTTAGTAATAATGATGTGTCATCTGCAGCTGAAAAGTCAATATGGCTGCTATCGCGGCCATCTTGGATTCTCAGAACTGAAACGTCTACCTTTGTGGGAGGAATCACTATAGGTATAACATACTACAATATGAAAATGATATCTAGATTGGTTTAGGAGAAGGAGTCATTTTCATGAAATCTAATTGAAAATTCAATATGGCTGCCGTGGCGGCCATATTGGATTCTCAAAACTGAAACGTCTACCTTTCTGTGCGGAATCACCATAGTTATAACATACTACAATTTCAGAATGATATCTAGATTGGTTTAGAAAGAGTAGTCTTTTCATGAAATCTAATTGAAAATTCAATATGGCTGCCATAGCGGCCATCTTGGATTCTCAGAACTGAAACGTCTACCTTTGTGGGAGGAATCACTATAGGTATAACATACTACAATATGAAAATGATATCTAGATTGGTTTAGGAGAAGGAGTCATTTTCATGAAATCTAATTGAAAATTCAATATGGCTGCCGTGGCGGCCATATTGGATTCTCAAAACTGAAACGTCTACCTTTCTGTGCGGAATCACCATAGTTATAACATACTACAATTTCAGAATGATATCTAGATTGGTTTAGAAAGAGTAGTCTTTTCATGAAATCTAATTGAAAATTCAATATGGCTGCCATAGCGGCCATCTTGGATTCTCAAAACTGAAACGTCTACCTTTCTGTGAGGAATCACCATGGGTATAACATACTACAATTTCAGAATGATATCTGCATTCGTTTAGGAGGAGTAGTCTTTTTCCTGAAATCTAATTGAAAATTCAATATGGCTGCCATGGCGGCCATCTTGGATTCTCAAAACTGAAACTTATACCTTTCTGTGAGGAATCACCATTGGTATAACATACTACAATTTCAGAATGATATCTGGATTAGTTTAGGAGGAGTAGTCTTTTTCCTGAAATCTAATTGAAAATTCAATATGGCTGCCATGGCGGCCATCTTGGATTCTCAAAACTGAAACGTCTACCTTTCTGTGAGGAATCGCCATGGGTATAACATACTACAATTTCAGAATGATATCTGCATTGGTTTAGGAGGAGTAGTCTTTGTCATGAAATCTAATTGAAACTTCAATATGGCTGCCATGGCCGCCATCTTGGATTCTCAAAACTTAAACGTCTACCTTTCTGTGCGGAATTACCATAGGTATAACATACTACAATTTCAGAATGATATCTGTATTCGTTTAGAAGGAGTAGTCTTTTTCATGAAATCTAATTGAAAATTCAATATGGCTGTCATGGCGGCCATCTTGGATTCTCAAAACTGAAACGTCTACCTTTCTGTGAGGAATCACCATGGGTATAACATACTACAATTTCAGAATGATATCTGAATTCGTTTAGGAGGAGTAGTCTTTTTCGTGAAATCTAATTGAAAATTCAATATGGCTGTCATGGCGGCCATCTTGGATTCTCAAAACTGAAACGTCTACCTTTCTGTGAGGAATCACCATGGGTATAACATACTACAATTTCAGAATGATATCTGTATTCGTTTAGAAGGAATAGTCTTTTTCATGAAATCTAATTGAAAATTCAATATGGCTGTCATGGCGGCCATCTTGGATTCTCAAAACTGAAACGTCTACCTTTCTGTGAGGAATCACCATGGGTATAACATACTACAATTTCAGAATGATATCTGAATTCGTTTAGGAGGAGTAGTCTTTTTCGTGAAAGTTTACGGACGGACGGACGGACGGACGGACGGACAGACGGACGGACAGACAGACGGACGACGGACGAAGCGCCATGACATAAGCTCACATTTACTTTGTAAAGGTGAGCTAAAAAAAACAATCATGACTTATTAAATACAGTGCATTCAAAGAATGTTAGAATTAAGGTTCGTATGACATAAATAAAATGTTTATTGAAGCTACTTTGAGGTATGCTCATTACTTCCTGTGCATACGCCGATACACTTGATTCAACTTCAGCTTGTTGCAGACCCGGATTACGCCGGACACGTGACAGACGTATACGCCTCTTAGACGAATCAAGCATAGCCCATGACATCATGTTGATTGTCAAAGTGAGGACAAACCATTGCACATTGTCGTCACCCCCTCTGTGATATTTTCTCTGACCTTACCATGCCATAAATGAGATACTTTCTTAGCTTTTTAGAGTGAGTGAGTGAGTGAGTTTTATCAACAAAATGAATTACCCTTACCATTCCTATGCACCTATATTTCCCATCAGAATATGGAAAAATATACAAAATGTCAAGAAATTTGTAAATTATTTATTCATAAGTGCCGACTACAGGGAACTGTAGGTCTGAAGTACATAACACCAAATATTTTGGAACAAGCACTACATCACAAGTATAAGTATACAATCAAATAAACAAGCTATTAATACCACATTAAACAGATATCATACATAGCCAAAAGATACAGGAACCCCAATGATTTAATAAATGATATGTGTCGTAAATTCATCATTAATAGTTCTAGATCCCAGTTCAATTATTTCCAGTAGCCATGCCAGTTGTGCCTACTGTTATCACATTCTGTGGCATTGCCTAAATATTGGCCTCAACAAATCGCCTACATATTGAGGAAAGTGAAACATGCTTCATATACTTACTGGGGGCTCCCATAAATACTGATCTATGTAACGTATCTTGAGTTTGCTTTAAGGTTAAATGTACAAAAATCTCAAAATGACAATTCTTTATAAATAGTAAAAGAAGCACTAATTTAGTGTTATATGAGTAAAACATTGTTAGAGAAAATAACTATCAAAGTACATTCATTTGCCTGCAAAGCAAAACCTTCTTCCTTCACATATTCTTTACAGCATGCACAAACCAAGGTAATTGGCAATAAAATAGAAACAAGAAATTCAAAAGTTGTAACCCTCATGATCACAATAAGAACAAAATAAAATATTACAGTTGTAAAATCAAAATCATATTAACACACAAACCAATCATAAATACAAACATGATTTATATTAAATATGATAAAGTTATTTTTGAATTTTGTTATCTGTGTGTCATTGTTAGAAAGCTTTCACAGGCAGACTTTAAAAGTTACTTTTCTTCCACATTTCAGGAAACTAACATCAACGACTTCAAAGAGATGTAAGAAATTGTTCTAATGAAATCAGACCAAAACTTATATATATCTATAACTAAATTACAATCACTTTTAGAAATATCTTAGTAATGTACACAACTGTCACGGGACTAAAAGAAAACTAAACCTCTTTCATGGCACTTAATTGAAATGAACAGAGCAAAGGAAAATCTCCAATAATTAAACATAAATGGATGAAATTCTTCAGTTACATGCAATCTCCAAGTTTAAAGAAACTGTTTGCCTATATTTGCCTATACTGACATTGATGGCATTTTGAATACATATAATTTATGATTTGTGTTAGTGTGGACTTGGCGGACTAATAGATACAGATGATTAGGTAACCATGGTCAAAGAGTGCCATTTGGGCATTGAAATAAAGTTTACCATTATTCCATATTTTCTAGATATACCAATAACTCTTAATCAAAATATTGCAAAACATCAAAACATTCTGTTTATTGAATAAATCTTCTGTAATCATTATGTGATGTCTGAAACCAACATTACCAACCCAAAACTTCGATTCCAGTAATGGTGATACTCCTATAGTGAACATTATTTACAACATCGAATGGAGAATAGCTACATAACCTCATATCACAGTTCAAATCTTTGCTTAGGTAGGTTACCATCTACTTATATTCGACCATCATCTCGTCAAACTCCATCAAGGTATACATGATTTTGTAGTGAAGATACAGATTTTCCCTTCACCATATAAACATTGATTAAACATTCAACATTAATATGTGCTGATCAAACTGAAAAAGTTTACATGGTGAATCAACAGTGTATCATAATGTACGATCTATAGAAATTAGTCACATTAAAGGGACGGTTTATCCACATACTGTTATGAAACAGATTTTGAGGGGACATTTGGTGCTTAAAGGTTGGAATGTTAATCAGTCTCAATACTTTTGAATTTGTTGATATTTTATATAATAAGTAATTACTAAATTGTCAATGTAGTAAAGATGCAGATTTTTATCATGTTACGTGATGCACAACTTGAAATGTATACTCTCAACGCCGATCAAACCGCCCCTTTAAAAAGCAAAGTATAAAATGATTAATGAAATCTGTGATCTTACTAAGAAATGTGAGAGAAACAACTTTGGTAACTCACATGAAAACAGTATTTTTCTAATACTTAACAATGTAAGACATTTTCTTCAATAGGGCATAATTGTCTCACTCATAGTTATTATCTATCATATATATATATGTGAACCTACGTACAAGCAGTGAGTAACAAATGTGAGGAAATACACATGTGAGTGTTATAACTAAAATAGTCTTTCTTGTATGTTTATGATTCCTCAGTACATACTCATATTTAATTTACAGTAACATTAATTCAACCTCTTGTTTCAACGACAATCTATAACCAGAAAGTAAATCATATCATGATGAATGATGAAATAAACCAAAATACACACAGCAAACAACTTAACAATAAACATGTATTTTTATGTTTCATTCTTGAATATGTATGATAGTTTGTAATGCTAAACCACATCATATGGTACAATAAAAACAAATGTTCCCATTCAGTATTCAACATAAATTCCAAGAGTCCATGTGCCATTAACACCCTTCAACAGTTTGTAAAGAGGGAAAGATGTGCAGCAATAATTCATTTCTGTTCAACATTATACAAATAACAAAGAGTCAAAATTGTATTGCAAGAGCATTAATAAATAGAAATGTCTCAAATTCTTAAACCAGAAGTCATATGAAGTTCTGGATCATCTGTGAAACAAGTATTCAAAATCCTTTGAATGTTAATTCATGTCAAGAAAAACAGCTACAAAAAATTCAAAACTAATTGATTCTGTTAACATTGATACATTTAATGTACTCTTTCATCCCTAAAATACCAGCAACTAATGTGAACAGACCTCTTTATAAGCCTGTAGGGATAGAAGGGTAAATATTCTTGAATGATCCACGATCAAGCCTTAACCATTCATAATATTTATCACATATCCCATTTCTTTCAAACAAAATGTGGCTTGTTTCCTCAATTTTATCCCTCCCCATGAGAATTTGAATCAATGGAATAAATCAATCATTTCCATAAATCCCCCAAAAAACAAAAATCAATGTATTTTCCCCTTGAATAGAAATGTATCTCAAATTTTCTGAAAACACTGAGTGTAATATCTCTACTCAGTACTATTATTCTGACCGATGCAGCAGTGCACATGGTACTCAAAGTCCTTGGTCTCCATGCTGTCATCAACCTGCATCTTGCACATGGGACAGATACGGCCCATGTGCCCCACCACGTGCTCAAGGAAGTCCTCCTCCTTCAAATCCGCGGGGAAAGTTGCCGGGCACTGTGGGCAGCAGCGGAAATCACCGTCACTTGAAAACTTCCTGCAATAGACGAGTGTCAGATACTGAATGATAGTTCTATTTGGAAAATTGAGAGACATGCAACTGTGCCTGACGAAAGGGTTAAGACATATTTAAAATTGATAAAAAAAAATTCATAATAAGTCTTGAAGATTATTTCAATGGTTCAAACAATGACTTAGGTTTGTTTTCTATTGCCACAGCACGACCATCCATGATGATCCACCTATGTGACTTTATACAAGAAACATTGGCAGTGCCTGGATGAGAGGAACCATGAGCATCAACATGCTATGTGGACAGGATAGTACACTAGATATAGCTTCTTGCTCATACAATGACATTTACTTTTATTCTGGATAGTTGATAGAGAATCTTATTTGCAATCGAAAAGAAAGTGTGTATACACACCAGTACTTGTTTGTTGTAAGACTAAAGCCTTTGTTAGTAATAATTTTCAATTCACTCAAAAGAACTCAAAAGCTAATAGAAAACTCACATTTTGTCAGAGCCAACCTTCACCACTATATCATCACGTTCACTGAAAAATTAAAAGGAATATTGAATACAAAATTAACAAGGCATTCTTGAACTTTACATTGCAAAAAAATATATATATATCATTATTTAGATGATCCCCTTACCACAACTTAAGAAGACATAAACATGTTGACATTGTCATCAAGGTCATTGAAATATGGTCACATATGATCTGATCTGATTGCTGCACTTCTGATCTGGGAGGACAGTCCCATAAGGGTCTTGTACAGGATGATTCATCTTCTATATTTCAATCAATGAGATGCAAATATATAAATCTGCTGACAGTCTTTTGCACTGATTGCTGATTGCCTGTAGTGCCATAGTGGACTGACATAGCTCCTATGCAACAGTACTGAGCAACTCAGCAACTTGAAATGGTATGTGTGATAGTATAAACTTATGTAAATGAGACTGACAATGTCTTTTATCCAGCGAAACTTACCAGTCACCATCAACTGGAGGAGCAGAGGGCAAGATTCCAGCTCGCTTGACCGGCATACCATAGTAGTTGCCATCTAGCTCATCTGGAAACATGACAAAAACATTTTAGTTAAGCAATAAGTTAATTGTTGATATGACAATATTTTATCTTAGAAATTAGAAGAATCACTTTAGCCCATAGCTAGTGAAAAAGTCACATGACTGGTCATCAAACAAACTAGTTGAATTTAAAGAAAATATGATTATATTAGTGTATTTGGCTAGCCAGAATATCTTTGGGGTACTGCTCTCACAAGGCACTAGTCAAAATGGCTAGTACCCAAATAGGACCAATTTTGACCCCTGCTTAATGATCATGCAGTTTGTTCCTTGGTGATCCGTAGAGAGAGCTATTTTGGTTACTTCTGAACTGAAGGGCCCTTTTGAAACAGGAAAATATCTTAAAAATCTCAAACGTTAAAGGGACAACAGGCCATATTGGTCTATATATTATCATAAGAGATAACCAGGAACCACATTGAACATGTTTTGCTATTTGATAATGTATCATATATTTATAACCTTTGTTTCATTTGACAAATTGTTATCACTTTACAACAATGGTAAAAGTCTCTTTCAAAATTTTAAGGGGCACAAAGTCAAATTGGCTGGCATGTATTTGCAAGGGAACCTCATCCTCTTTACATGTATTTCTGTATTAAACAAATATCATTAATTCAATCTTAGTTTTATATTACAGTATTATTTTGAAACATATCATACACTTGTAACAGAGGTAAAGATAAAAGAAGCCTCTGTTGTAAGATAATGAGAAACGACCTAAGCTTCACAATTGTGTACACACCAACGCCAGTATGTTATGCTCTCAAGAGAGTAGGCCAGCTTTCGAACGTGAAAACCAATACTGGCAAAATACGCTATCAAGAGAAAAGGTAAGTTTTCATGTGCAAATATCAACCCCTGCAAGTTGTCCTCTCCAGAGAATAAACCAGCTTCATTAAGCACATAAGGTCCTTACATGCGCAAATATCGACCCTGGTATGTTATGCTCTCCAGAGAGTAGGCCAGATGAAGTCTACTGATACTGACAATTACAGTGCAATGAGTCTTCAACTCACCAGAGTGACTGAAGGTAGCCTTGACAGCAGCCATCCTTGCCTCTGTAGTCTGCTCAGGTTCCAGAGGTTTAGGGAGGCAGGGAGAGGCATCCACGAAGACTTCCTCTGCTTCGTCACACCGCGTCATCTGCTGCCCCTCAGGGGGTGACACTCCCCCAGGGTAACAAGCCTGACCCCCAGGGTAAACACAGGGGGTCGTGGTGGAGCACAGTGCAGCCTGCTCAGCCAGAGTTAGGCGTTTCGACTCCTCGGTGAATGGGTTCCCATACATCAGTTCAGGGGACGCACAGCGACGGACAGGCTCGGCTTTGCCTGGAACTTTCAGCTCCTGCTCGTTCTTCCTGGGAATGGTGCTTCTCTTTGCTGGCTTAGGTGCTTCACTCTCCTGGAATATTATGTTAAATTTTGATTTTTGACATTTTGTTAATTATTGACATTTAACATTTACTGAACAAAAGTGTAAGATTATGAAAAGGAGACAATGATAAAGGTAGTCACTAAGCAGTTTATAAACGGGAAAATTGCTGATAACCAAAATAATTATCATCTCCAAGACAAATATGTTGATACTGCTGAAGTATATGCTGCCAATAGTGGATAAGCAATAACTATGTATTCTATGATAAACTTTTCTATCAAAGTCTTAATTGTTGAAATATCATTGAAAGTCTTTAAATAAGTTGTGTTATATCAATTGACTTAATGTAGCAGCAAAGCAAAATGGTCCTATCAAGATCATTGATTAATCAATTATCAAAACTCACACCATCAATACTCACAATTTTGAAATCTCGTAGCTTCTGGTTTAGCTCATTGATCATTTTCTCTTTCTCGTCAAGATATTTCTGTAACAAAGATAATACAGTACTTATTGATTTGACTTAGATGTTTGTATAGCTGAGCCTATGAATATGCGACCTATGGAGCTGCAGTCAGACCGTGTGCAGAGGAAACCTCCCGAAGGAACAAGTTCAATTCTTGATACAGTGAATATTTTAAAACTTGTATGGCTTGTACTATGCTATGATTTTAATCAGCCTGACATTTAACCCTACTCACAAATCTAAACACCAAATTAAACAGGCTAACTCCCTACCTCCAGCGAGCGTACTTTTTGGTCCTCTTCAGGAGCAGTAGCCTTGCCTCTACTGGAGACCAGCTTACTAAGTCTCTGTATCTCTGCCTCCTTCTCCATCAGATCATCATGGTAATGTCTGCGGAGAGTCTCCACACGTTCCCTCTCCTCCTTGTATAGCTGCTTGTAGCGGTCTTTCTTGGAGGTCTGAAGGGCCAGGTTTGTCTGAAGCTCTTGAACGTCCGTGATCATCAGACCGTCCTTGTCTGAACAACTTGTTCTTCGGTCTGAGTAGAGATCAAAGATGTTTGATTTTCATACATACAAATCCTGTCAATTTGCTGTTGTGCTGTACATTCCATATTGTTACAAATTTCATAAAACATTTTTTATCTATTCAATTTTTTTAGCTCTTTCACTCCAAATAAAACAGACAGAAATATGTTAACAAGCCTGTTCAATACTTAAAACAAGCTCCAACCAGGAAACAAAAATAGTGATATGTGACACCATCTCCTACATGGAAAATATATTAGTATTACTTTAAGACTAGTACATCAATAACAAGCCTGTAATTTACACTTATAAATAAAATTATGTGAAAGTAAAAGGAAAGCAAGAAGATCAGTACTTACGAGGAGTTGACTTCTCTGATGACGTCTGTTTCTTCTCAAACTCTCTCTTCTCTCCCTCACTCTCGCTCCTGTGATCACGCCACTTCTCTGAAGAAATGCACAAAAAGCTATCAAGCTAGTGAGTAGTGTAAGAATAAGTGCTGTTTGGGCAATATTTCAACCGTTAGCATATCAGAGATCAAACTCTCAAAACCAATCATCATTGTATAAATGCGAGAAGACCCACATAATCTTAAAAAGAGGCATATTCTTAACATAAGAATCTCAGAATAGAACTCACTGTGTCCAAGGAGTTTGTCTATCTTCTTCTGCAGCTTCCTGTTCTCCTTGTAGATCTGCTTGTACTCCTCCGAGCACATATGGATCCGTTCCTTTAGGTCTGCGATCTCTCGGGCATTCTCCTGGGCTCTTAGACGGCTTTGTTTCTGTAAGGGAGGTAGCAGAACAAAAGCGGTCAACATTCAACAAAACAATAGAAAAACAAGAGAAAGGCTGTATAAGTTTAAAGGGTAGGGTTATCCCTCCTTTGAAAATGTTAGATATAGGTGATAAACCAATCATCGCCCATTTCAAAACAATAAACATCCTACCTTAATATTCAGTTCCACATTATTGAACAAACAATGCTTCAACAGCCAAGTTTCTTTCCATATAAGGTTGAATATAAACTTTAGTCTCTTAAATTTAGAAATGATGACCATCTGAAATACGGGGAGGCAGGGTCGATGGCCATTTTGCACCCTGAATAAAAAATGGCTAATTAAAACTATGGAATTTACTATTTATACAATGCATGGGCCTGAAAATTGTCTTTTGTCAGAGATGTCTTTAATAATCCCTGCACATATACCATTAATCATAATCAGATAGAGCTCCAACATCTACACACAATAGAGCTCGAAGTGAACGTTATCATTCCACTTTCATCACCCACCTTATCCTCCATCATCTTGCTGTACTTCTCACTGAGACTGGTGAGTCTCTCCTTGAGTCCAGCGTTGGCCTTGTTGAGAGCGTACATGGGTCCCTCGGTGGCCTCGATGTTTCCCTGGAGGTGGTCCAGCTCATCCTGCAGGGAACACAGCTTAGCCTGCAGGATCTCCTTCTCCTGCAGCAATACAAGCATCAGCAGTGTACAAAGTGTAGATGCTAACACCGGGATGGAATGTGAAAACTATGAAGAGAATTTAGTGTTGTTGATCTTTTGTTGATGTCAATACTATGGTGTATTGTGAAGATAATTGCAAGAAATTGGTCTATTTAGCCTCTTATTCAAAATAAACTGTAGTGGATTATGAAAATTGTGACAAAAATTTGGCATTCTTGGCCTGTTGTTGATGCTAACAAAGTAGTGTATTGAGAAATAACAAGAACTTGGCGATTGATGAGCCTACTTAACAGCTATTTATACAAAGCATCAATCAGACAATAAAAACCTCTAATCACTTTCGAATCGTTCCTTAACACTGTTCAAAAGCTGTACTTTGACAGTCAAGGAGACAGAACAAATTACTTCAAACTCTATTATCTTAGCATTATCCATTAATTAGCAGTGCCCCTTTGGAAAATATACACAATACTGCTTGCAAGCCAAGTAGCAATGGAGATTGGGAGGCCAAATATAGTGCTATCACATACCTGATGATACTGTCATTCTAATTGCGTTCAATAAGTTTCCAACATTTTGTTTTACTGATCCATGCGCGTCATTGTTCAGTTTTCAATCACAATCATGACTTCAAACATTCTTATTGTCACTATACAATGAGGATTAGCTTTAAAATGATGCTTTCTTGCAACAGTCGGTACTTCTTGATGAAATGATAATATCCCTAAAGTTTGTCATATGTGACACCCATCAACTCACAGAGTGGCTCTGTAAAACTGGGGCCATATAACAGCCTCTACACACAGGCCTTACCTTGAGGACCGTCTCCAGAGCCTTGTGTATGGCCAGGTTCTCCGACTTGAGTAGCGTGTTCTCCTGGGTGAAGTCTTCCTCCATACGGCTGATCTGGCCTTTCAGTCTGTGGCACTCGGACTTGCTGGCCTGAAGAAATATTTTTAATTAAATTCTGGTCATTAACTGCTGCCAACTTTCATTGAAATGTTGAGTTCTCATAATTCATATCCAATAAGCAAACTTAGTTTTTGATTAAAAAGTAAGTTGTGAACACTTGCTGCTGTCTTCTTCGTGAACTACTCAATATTCAATGTAATAAATCACCTACCTGATCTACCTGAATTTCAAGTATTTCTAGTGCAGAGTTCTGAATGTTCTATTTTTCTTAAAGACTCATATTCAAACTGTAGTGAATTACAATATTTTTGAAAGTATTTTACTGTATTTCTAGTATTTTTGCAATATCTTGCGACCAATCTTAAGAAAATTGGACCAAAATTCATTATTTATAAGACAATTTACCAAAATTACTGAAATGGTAACCCCAGCATGTTGACATGAAGACGAATCAGGGTTGCCATCTGACAATTGCATTTGCTAAAATATTTCTAAATATATGCTTGAAAAACTGTATTGCAATTCATCTCAATATTAGGTCAATGACAGTCCACAGAAATAAGAGAAACAAGGCATTTTGATGGTGAAGAAATTTAACATTCTACAATAGTAAAGATTCTTGCACTTAAAACTTGCTAGATTTAAATACACATCCTTAGAGTCATTCCTCAGATGATAACTGATATGAATGGTAAGGCACCTCGAGGTCGTGAGACATCTTCTTCTGAGCATCGCGGAAGGTGTTGAGCTCCTGTCTCATCAGCTCCTTGGTGCTCTCCTCTGTAGCCAGCTTGTCCTCCACGTTGTGCAGCTTCTCTGTCAGGGTCAACACGTTCTCCTGCCATGCAACATCACACAAACCTTCTTCAATTTGTCAAGTAATTAGTCAAGTCAATCTAGCAAAATATTGAGGGAACAAGCCACTAAAGGCAACAGAAAAGATTTCCATGGATATATATACAATCAATAGTGCCGGAAGGTTAATCAGACATAAATGATTGACTGATTAACTGACATTTGGCTATTGCCAGGAAAATGACAAGGCCTGGACTATCAACTAGAAAGTGTTTTTACTCGTGAAAACAGATGTCTCCCCCATACACAATTTCAGCTGAATTTTGTACTTGAAAATTCCTCATAGTTTCTTGAAACCTCAAAAGGGATATCTATGTGATATGAAGAGGGTGTATACCAAATTTGGTGAAGATTGATCATGTTGTTTCAGAGTTATGCTTAAAAAAACAAATGGGAACGCCAATGCTGACTGACACAGATGCAGATGGGAACTCAGCCAAATGACTAAGAAGCATGTTTTCAGAGCTGACATGACTCACCTTCTCGGAGTGTGTGACTTGGATCTGATGTTCCACCCTGAACTTCTCCTGGTGCAGAGCAGCCTTCTGGTTGACAATTTCCTCTCGACACCGCGACAGATCTACCTCGTGTTGTTCCACCTTCCCCGTCAGCTTTGTGATGGTCCGACCACTTTCCTCCAGACGTGCCCCGAGAGTCTCGATCTCGTGCACATACCCACTCACTGATGTCTCCGACTTGCTCAGGTGGTTCTAGAAATACATAAAAATAAAAGAATTGCAATTTATCATGGCCTCAATGACACCCAATAAAGGCTTAGTAACTTAGTTACAATGCCTTAACTGGAGTTACACTGTCGTTGCGATGGGCTAAAAATGAATTTCTGATACACAATATATTGAGGGCAATAAAGAGCGTCATATTAACTAACCTTGTAGAGATCCATCTCCTCCTGCAGTGTTTTGTTCTGTCCCTCCAGTTCATCCTTCTCACTCTGCAGGATCTTCATCTTCACCTGCAGGGAGTCCACCGTGTCCTGCAGACGCCCAATCTTCTCCTCCATTGTCAGCTTCTCCTGCAGCACAAAACGAGCTCTCAACACTCACACACCTCAACGTATGACATGACAAAATTAATCAGTTGATTGATTGGATTTTGTGGGCAGAATGTCTAAATGCAGAAGGCAAAAAAATCTATGCAAATTTGACCTAGTGAAAATGATTTTTTCAGGTTAGGGACATTGCAAGTTATCTGCCAATTACAATTCAAAACTTAAAGAAAGTTCTCTTTCCATACTGACCTTGTCTTTTTCATCGACCTTTGACCTGAGTTCGTCATGCACAAGGGTCATATCGTTAGCCTCTGAGAGCATCTCATCCAGTTTGTTCTGGTTAGCCTCGAGTAGATTCTGTACGTCCTTCTTCTCCTTGAGTGTCTGGTCAAGCCTCTTTTTGAGTTCTGTGACTTTGTCTGCCAGTCCCTCAACCTCCTTTGCCATCATATCCTTGTACTGTGAATACAACATACAACATTGAATATAATTTTCATTGACATAAATTACACTTATGTATCTCAAGGCATTTCTCCTAAACTTTGTAAAAATTACTTTTGTGTAATTCAAAGTCTAAGGAATTATTAGATTTTGATTTATATCAGACAAAGGTGATGTTTTTAAGTACACAGAGTACTTTCTCAATTAAGATTTTACCTTCACGAGATCTCTGTTCTCGTCCTCCTTCTTCTTAAGGTTCTCCTGCAGGTAGACGGTCCTGGATCTGATGACCAGCATGTCCGAGTCTTCGTCCTCCACCTCAATGAAGTCACCTGCACTCGGCTTCTTGAACTGGAACGGTGTGCTTGCCCCTCGGATCTGACCAGCGCTTGACACGTAGCAGAACTGGTAGAACTCTCCGTCGTCATTCGGCAAGGTGTGAGCTGCAAGTGAAGACAGGGAACTTTGTTATTTCGCTCCTTTTTCAGGCAGACATACAGCGTAATGTTCATACAATGATAAATTTACACTGGTGTCTCGAATCAAATACTCATAGTATCATGGTAAATGTAATTCAATATACAATAGTCGGGATAACATTGGTATCTTCAACTGCAAACAACACTCCTTAAAAAATCTATGATAATATGTTACAGTTATCTTGGAAAATAAATATACTCTCTACTCTTATCCCTTAATTTCCCTACTGAGCATGAAGGAAAACATTCAGCTGATTTTTATACACAAATAGCAACAGAATAACTAAAAAGCATATCCAAAATGTTCAGCTGAAGATTTCAGTTGAAAACTATGATCCTATACCTTGGAAAAGTATGGTAGATTTTGCCTCCTTTCCCTGTTCATAGTCCTTAGGTACCGGAGCCCACTCGTAGTAGATGTAATCCCTGGGGGACATCCACCCCACCTTGTAGATTCCGACCCAGTCTCGCGTAGAGGGGATGATATCCTCAGTGAGACTGTAGGAACATTCTACATGTGCGTCAACTGGATAGGTCTCCGCTACATTGTGGAAGATAACGGAGGCAAACTCTGACCTCTGGTAGCGAACCTCATCTGGCGATACCACTTCGATCTTTTCTATATCTGAGTCAGACATTCTCTGAAATAAACACAGTGAGTGAGTTAGGATATAACTTGTTTACAAGAATATTTCTGCTATGAAAAAGAGTGGATAGATCAGGGGACCATCACACACACATATATATATAAATAAATGACTAATTCACTAAGGATGACCCTAAAATTACTGTCCCATACATCAAGGATCATATCTACGATTTTCAAATGAATTCATGAATTTTGATCATTTCTTCTTTTCAGGTTTGCTAAGCTCATTAATCAAACTCAGCTAAAGAATTCTAATAACTTACATAATCAAGTTAATATCATAATACCAATTAATGGTAAGAAAACTGCTTTGAATCAAAATCTTAAAAAAAACAACAACTTGTAATCACTAAGAGTTGCAGTTGTTTAATCAGGAAAATAATTTGATTCAAATCTATTAAATTATCATTCCAGATATTGAAAACAGTTTTCACGTATATGTCAGACTATGACAAATATATGTCCCATATCATTTTGTAAATGTTTCGATTAAATTCCAACCAGGAAGTAATCACTGTTTTAGGTACCCTAATACACATTCCAATGAAAACAGTTTCCCTGAATTATGATAGTTGTAAATCATATTTGTTATTGAAAACAACCAGGACAGCTAGGCATGACAGGCACATTTCAATTGCTAAATTGCGAGGTGTACTTTCTGTGCTGCACATATTTATTTCTATTAGACATAACTGGTCCTTTTAAAGAAAAGCATTTTCTTTTCCAAAACTTAACTGCATTGATAACATTTTCAATATTTGACTCGACAATCTTAACATAAATTCATTTCCTTAAAAAGTACGAAAACATGATCTCGAGTTAAATGGTTCCAGGTCACTTTTGCCCAGGGTCGGTTTGGGGCAAACTGACCCGTAACTGGTAAAATGCATTCTAGATCTACCAGATAAAACAATTATATAAAATCAATTGATGTATACATAATCTCATCGGCTTGCAGTGAAGTCGTAGACAAAACCGGCTCGTAGACACGGGAATTTCGCAGACAAAACAATCTCGTAGACAGTGATCTCGTAGACAGTAATCTATTTGTATTTCTAAGTCAATATTGAGTATTATTTTTATATATAATGTAATCACATCCTATAATATAATATAATTTTTTCACACTTTTGTAATTATCAATTTTCAGATATTGGAGACGAAAAAAGCTTCAGAAATAAAAACAGACACGAGTAATTCATTTCTTAATGATATATTATATCATTCATATATTGATATCTTTTCAATCAATCTAATCAAGACAAGAATTTGAATTCAAATTTGTGGTTTATATACTATAGGTGTTTTTACAGGTAAGTTTGAGTCTCTTCTACTCATGCAAGTGGATTAAAATTAATTGTTTGACTCAATATATTTGTAAACAAATTGTAAAAACATGATTAGTCGTTTGTTTTGATTGTCAGTGACTTACCGTCTTTCATCTTTCCGGGTGTCTTCTCGTCTCTAAGCTGGTGTTGATTGTGTTGTTGTTGATAAATATAATCATACTTACCTCAATTTATTTTATTTAAAGATCAAACAAGAACTCCAAGAATTAAAAATAACACATGGATATTGGATTCATTTAATAGTTCAAAACACAACAAATTTAGATTTTATTCTCTTTATTTGTTTAACCCAACCTATGAGTGTTCAATAGCGTGAATTTGATAAATATAAGTTGGTTACTATTAGTACAAATCCTTTTTGAAAACCTGTCTACGAGATCACTTCTCAATTTGTCTACGAGTTCACCGGATTTCGTGTCTACGAGCCGGTTTTGTCTACGAGTTCACCGCATCCCATCTCATCAAATGTTTTATTTAACACATCAAGATATTTTCAGTTTCTGATATTCATATTTTACAATAAGACATAATATATGAATAACTAGAAAGAAAATTTTCAACTACAACTACAATGGGACACCATTTTCTATCCAAAGTTCAACTCAGAAACGACAACTTTCAGTTTCAGAACAATACCGGATCATTTTGAGTCAGAAACTGCTTTTTTGTCCTAGGCTAGAGACGACAAAAATAATCAAAATAGGCCGAAAAATCGAAGTTTAACAGATCTGTGTCTTTTAATAAATGTTTTGATAATAAATATTTCAAAACAAAAGTTGACACTGCCAACGAGTGCACTTCGCCTCAGAGAGAACTCCAATTTTCAGTTTACTTCCGAAACAACAAAGATATTCTCAAGATTGGCTGGACAGTGGACATTATAACAAACAGATACAGAAATACTTATACTTACGGTATCTACTTATTTAAATGAATCATGAATCAAACTCGCGAAAGCATTCCCTTGCTATATCAATTTGAACAGCAAATATTGCAAAGATTCGGAAAATACACTTCTCTATTTTGGTTTTGCGATGTCAACATTAACAAGCGTACTACTTTCCTTATTACTCATAACAGTGGTAATGATATGGTTAATAACATGTCGCTTGTTATCTTTAGTTGCTTAAAATATACTACTTTAAATAGTTTCATTGATGTAATAGTATAGATATTTTTTTTTAAAAAGAATTCACTTACGGAAATATAAAACAACTATTTTTTGTTATTATATAATTTAAAATATGTTGTTAACCAAATACTTTGCCATGAACGGAAGTTATTTTGATTGGTCAAATTGTTGATATCACCGTTTACGTAATATTCTATAATAGGATAGGGCTGACAATAGAGTTTATTTGTTCAACTTCTTACGAAATCTTTTCACATATTGTTTGATATTTGAATTTTCATTGTATCATCATCTATCACAGAGGAAGAAAAATACGTCATTGTAACTACTTTGTTATTTATAATTACAATTGATATATTTCTTATTATACGTGTCACTGTCAAAAGTAGCAAGTGTCAAAAAAGCTCAATTGGGGATGAAACCTCTAAATTTGTATCATGGGTTATGACATCAGATTCTTTCGAAAGCTTAACAACAACGTGATGAAAAGAAGAAGGAGATTAAATTAAAATCAATTTTTCTCATACGTTTAATATGAAAAACAAGGATACCATGTCAATTATATGATAGGTTGGCCTAACCAAAATATGAAATGATTTTCTGAAGAATAAAAGCACCTTTTTTCAAAAGATTTTAAAAGGGGATCACATTAAGCTGGCCTTATGCAGTTTTCGCATATTTTTACCGTCATGCATGGATAATCGTGTTGAATATAAAGATCTTTGACCCTCGGAAATAATAAAGACAAAGCCAATAAACTGGCATAGCATGCTACATGTGCATGCACCGCATTAAGTAAACAATTTCATGGTTGCTTCGTCCGAATATATAACAATATAATAATAAAAGCAATATTTTTCTCTCTTTTATGTTTCGCGTTAACATAATTATATCACATGTTAAATAATACATATTCTCATCCAGATTTCTAAAACCAAATAACGGGACGCAAAGAAATAACGGACGACAAAGGGGAACTTTCAGAGACAATTTACATTTTTATCAATGTAGGCATATATCATGCATGATCCTGTGGTTAAGTAATAAATAATAACCCGGTACAGAGGGGTTATGGAAAATCAAGGTTATGAGATAACCAACCTTTGCAGATGGAGCTTACGGCATAACAATTTAACTATAACAAAGTCAGTAATTTCCCAACGGGTGTAAAGGGTAAACACCTATTGAAAGGTAGATATGAGTTAAATTAAAGCCTTGAAAAAAAAAGGATAACCGCCCCCAAGGTGTAAATAAATAAAAACAAATTCAATGACCTGCATGGAATGATTCCATAATCCACTAATATTATTTAAATTGTGTTGTTGCTTTTGGGATAAAAGGTTTAAAAAGGGCTGAATGTTGTTATATGAATAAACTGATAAATGTTTGCTAAATCTATATCGATATTACACATACAAGAGGCATCAGTCATTTTTTATTAGGGTACCGAGCTTGATGGTTGAGTGTGAGAATAAGAGTGTAAAGTAGCACGTTAGATATAGTGATCTCACGTGAAAGTATAAGTTTTTAAATAAAAAAACAGCACGATATGTGTGGTTTCACTGCGAATCTGTTCCCTATACCCTAAATGAATAATAGGTGTTGCCAGTGTGTTTGTTACTTGGACATTTCTTCTAAGACTAGGTCAGTATACAGATGATAGGGTTGAGTAACTACATGATTGACCACTGGAGATAGTTCATTTTGCATATGTAAATGTTTATTGAGAAATTTTGGATTAAAATACACTTGAAAATCGTGTTTTTGCCCCTTTGAAGATGCCTTCAAATTGTTACTTATTCTAAATATATCGTATCCTCTTTCAGTCAGTTCCTAAACTTTAAAACACCTTTTCTGGTTTTGTGATCCTGTATATATAATTAAAGGAAAAGCGTAGAAAATGCCGGGTTACAAACCGCGAACATTTAAATCAATTTTAAATTTCAGATATTGATGGGAATAATGGGAAACAATAATTATATTTAAGCAAATTATCATAGTTATCAAAATATAAAATATATATACAATTTCCGACAAAACAATAATTATTTTCAGGTAAAAATGATTTATTCATCAAATTTAAGTCATCCACAATTTAAAAATCCGTATCGATTTAGTCATCATTAGGTTGAAAATTAATAAAAATTCGTAGCTCGTAAGGTACCTTTCTTTAGGTGCATGTTTACTCTTTACAGTCTTTGTTTTAGTTCCCGTAATAGTTCTCTTTACGTTAGTTCTATATGATTACCATCTTGGTCGGTTATGAAATGAAAACAAACGCAAACAATTGGATATGTAAGATTTTTCAAATAAGAAAGTATATAAAAATAGATATAGAAATAGAAATATTGCAGGAGTGTCCCATGGGAGTGTAAAACAAATAATAACCAGATTGCCTCGGGCTATTGTAAAAAACTGAACTCGGGTAACGCCCTCGAAAGTTTATTTGCCATAACATCGATAAAGGGTTATCATTTACTACGGATACAGAACTTTAGGGTAAGGTCTTGAAAACTAAAATGATCCAATTCTCCATGGAAAAATGGTAGAGAACAAATCTTGTGTAGAGACCTGTCAGTCGTCGGGGATTATAAATAGTGTATTTGGTGTCTATGTGGCTCATACGAAGGGCTACGCCTATAGCATCTATTTTACCGTCGCCTTCTTTGCGAGCAAGAAATGTCCAAGAAAGCTGAAATGTATACAGATTCAACAGTCATTGGTCATTCGAAATTTAGGCCATGTCTTGAAAGTTATTTTCATCCTTCTCACCAATTACACATTTTTTTAATTCAAAATGTTGTGTTCAGACTAAGCTGGCGTTTTAGGCCTTGCGTAGGAAGATGACTAAGGTTATGGGGTTCATAAATTGTGTTTCTGTTGATTTTGGTCCCTGATAATGACCATTTGGTCAGTGTTTAAAAACGTTGTATTTGTACAATCCTTTTCCTTTCCGTCCTGAAATATGTTGGTATCAGCAAGTGTAGATTTTAAAAAATTGAGAACCCCTTATTTGGGACTTTTCTCAGTTTTGATGCGAAGTCGATATATGCTATTTATTGTAGATTCTTTGGTACCTCATTAGGGCGACTCGGAAATGCTCTGAAACATTGTTACATTCTCTTCCAGAACGAAAAGCCCTGCTCCTAAAAAAACAGGTTTTCACCACAGTAGTATTTGTATGTTTTGCAGCGTATGTTATGGCGGCAACATTATTATCATTTTTTATGGAATAAAAAGCCACATAAAACGTGTCCTTCAGAGTCCAGACGGAATTATGAATTGCAGATTAGTTTACCCCTAGAATTTAATAAGGGCCGCTCCTTTGAAATCGATTTTGGTTTGCTTATCGTGGTGTGGTGGTTTTGGAGCTTTAGTGATCCTGAACGTAAAAGGAGCCAGCTGATCTATTTTGATGTCTGTTCTCCCTGATCAGTCTACTCTCTTTTGAAGGCGACAAACACATGTGAGATAGTTGAAAATATGCTGACAACACATCAAATATCAATTCAGTAATTTATTTTACTTACAAGAGTCGTTAGCAATGGTTTAAACATAAACTGTAAATTTGTTGACAATTTTGGCAATAAAAAATATATATGGAACACAGAGGAATCGCCCCTGAACCTATTGCCTTTACCTGTGGCAAGAGCATAATGTCTTAGACAACGTGAGAATAAACAAAGTGAAGCTCCTTGGTCAGGGTAAATCCTTGATGAAGCTCCTTGCCGATCTCCTTCAACCAATGTTAATGCGAGTTGTTTAGCTTCGCTTGGGGAGTAATGCAGCCTCTTTTACTTGTATTCATTTCATACGATATATACTACCCAAAAGAAGGAAGAGTCACCGCAATTTGTCTGCTTGACATGTTAATATGGATATGTGGAATGGGGGTGGACCAAGTGGTCCAAGGAGAGGTTTTGGAAACATCCAATTTTGTTAAAAACTTTCAAGAAAAGGTATGAACATTGTAAGGATATCAATAACCAAATCCGATGCAAACAGGTTTGATGTTCCCTTTTCAGCTTGAATAAGTGATTTCTCTTAAGACAGTGGTACTGTTGTGTTTGTGCTATGAACCCTTTTCGTAATCTTCATGTATTGAAATAATTTGTAGAGGATTTATGCTTAGATATAGCAATGTATATGCTTTGAAATATATTAGATAGAAACAAAAGCTTTACTCGTACTTCTTGGCAGCGATTAAAAAATCATCATCTTATGTGAGTGAGTGAGTTATTGTTTTACGCCACTTCAGCTCAAAAAGTATATATTTTAACTATTGCATTCATCATATTGAACTAAAATAAAAGTACCGAGGGTACAGAAGCTCACCTTAAAATGAATGATGTGGTATTGGTTAAATTATACATGTAACCATCTTTTATATAATTGATTATGGCTGCCATCATGATTTTTTTATCTTTTAAAATACTAATCTTCTTTTGGAAACGACTAGAGCTTGAACAAACATTAATACACGAATGATATAATCATGATAAGTTAACAAGCAGTAGGTTTTTGTATAACTTTTTTGTATATCTATGGCTGAATTGGTGACCATCTTGTACTTTTTAATCTTCAAAATGCTACTTTTATGTGGGCATCCGTATTAATTTCATTATGATATCTTGATTGGTTTAGGTGTATCCATTTAAATGTCATTCATTACTTACAGGATGGTGGGCACTTACATTTGTTTTGTAGTGAATCATTAATATGATTTCAAGATTATTTCACTGATGGTTATGCTGCATGGGATATTGAGAATCCCAAAAGTACAGATTTTTCAAGGAAAATGAATGACTGATTGAGAGGAAAGTCATAAACACAGCAATGCATAAGACACGTTTATTTTGTTCACATAATATTTACATGTCAAGTGACCATGAGATGTCTTTCATTAAAGTATCAATTTATTTAACACTCATACAGTACTATAATGGTAAACATTTTTGCATTGTCAAATCAACAGAGAGATATGACAAATCAAATTTCCTTACTTTTCTTACTAAACCCTTTTCGATTTTCATCTGCATATTTATTCCACATCAACTTATCATGTAGATTGCTAAACACAAAGCTTATTGTAGACAAGTTTTGTGTAAGTTGTTATTCTTAGAAAGAACATATCACTGTCATGAGAATACAAGTCCATAACTTTTATTGCATACACATGAGCCATGGCCATATAGCATAATGCTCTACCATATCAATTGGGTCAGGTTGATTATGCAACAGACTAGCAGCTGACACTGTGATGCTAGCAGCCTGCCTTGGGATGTGTATTAGACAGCATAGTGGAATATCTGAACTCTGGTTGACCCCTTATGTGTGGTATTTAAAGGAATAAAAGGGAAATACCATTGTTTAAAATTTAACATGTTTAATGTGATTTTGTTTTTGCAGCTAGTTGCCATAAAGATTTTAAACAAATTAATCAATTATGTTTGTCTTTCATCTTAATTTTTTTTAGAAACACTTAAAAATATAGAACAACTTGCACGACAATCTTAAATATTCCATATTTAAGATAATATTATGATTAGTAAGTTCAAATTAGAGAATTTATATGGTGCCAGTGATCACTTGATGAAAGCTTAAAATTTAATAATAATGATGTGTCATCTGCAGCTGAAAAGGCAATATGGCTGCTATTGCGGCCATCTTGGATTCTCAAAACTGAAACGTCTACCTTTCTGTGAGGAATCACCATGGGTATAACATACTACAATTTCAGAATGATATCTGAATTCGTTTAGGAGGAGTAGTCTTTTTCGTGAAAGTTTACGGACGGACGGACGGACGGACAGACGGACGAAGCGCCATGACATAAGCTCACATTTACTTTGTAAAGGTGAGCTAAAAAATTGTAATGCTTTAAATGTAATTGTCCTTAACAATCTGGCCATTAACATGGTCTGTTTTGAATACCCAACCCTATATGTGTAATAGTTAGAATTTAAAGATATTAACTATACTAAATCATCTTTTTGTATCATCTTCATTGTGGTTATCTTATTCAATCTGATCTCAAGAATAACATGTTAAAGAATGCTCAAATCCCATAGAAAGAAGAAATGCACATGACTTAATGAAGGATAACAGAATTCATTCTTATTGTTTATACGTCTTCCCTAGCCATTCTTGCCCCAAATGACAAAGATATTTTTTCTCACAGATGACAAAAGCAATCTACAAAATAGCAAAACACTTTCCCATAAATTTGTTTACTTTTTGACTCGATACATTGGCCAACGCCCAACGCGTACACACTACAAAGACTCTAATGAGAATTCGTACGATAATTGTATGTTATTCTGTGATAATTTCATTTTTATTGATGATCTACAAACATGACCAATGCTCATATTCCAACAACTCAAGGTAACAGACACACCCATCCTGCTATTACAGTGTATTTGTACCAAACAAGTCCTACAATGTCCTGACATCAATCAATCCAAATGTCCATCTACCAATCAGGGTGATGACTTCTGAGAGATTGTTAAGCAAAGAGCATGAAGAAAATATGTCCCAAACTCATGTTGGAATTGTGGCTTTGGCCTAATTACATCAGGTTATTAAAGGAGCTCTGTTACTGTAAACATAGAGCCGTGGGCTCTGCAGTTCATCAGGTTATGAATTATCTATCATCTCCATGTTGAATACTTACATGTCATGTCATTGCTATCATAGGAAAAGAGAGCAACAAAGACAAAAACAAAGACACAGGGACATGCCATAAGCCTCTCAGGCCTGATGAGCTGATAATGCTGATGTAGCAGAGACTCTGTCAGACAGACTTCACTGTGATTCTCCAAGAACAAGCTACACATGAAATTTTCTATGACTTTATGTTCTCAGGTATTTGTTCATTGCATTCTGACACATTAGTATAAGTGATCTTTTTGATTCTTTATGGTTTTATACAGCAATGCTTTATCCAGCAATGCTTTACGCTAACTCCACTAATCTGTACCCTGGGCTCAGAAGCTAGATTCGCTTGTGCGGCCGGACTAGGGATATAGCCAATCAAATTATTCTTCGTTGAAATTTTATCGAGAAGGTGGTGAGAAAATGATTTGATTGGCTTTATCTCAAGTCGGGCTCCGCGAGCGAATCTAGCTTATGAGCCCAGGGTACAAACAAGGCAAAAGTGAGCGCGGCTCACATACCCCCGCCTGTAGTTTGACCGCCTTCACGTAACATTAATTTGAAAATTGATGATTATGACTTAGAACACAATGATCTTGCAACCCTAAAAACTATTTCACTTAAAAACATCCCCAGCTATGTAGTTTTTGAATAAAATTCTGGGAACCCTGGAATTACCCCTAAAGGGCACAACAGCACTATACAGTAGAACCTTGTTTTGGTTACAGGTGAAAATCGTCCGGATAGCAAATCGTCCGGTTAACTGGGTCATTTTTCTTAAGAAATATAGACGCATTGTTTGAAAAATCTTTGTCCGTAAGGTGAGATTTATGGATATACAGAGTCTGGGTATCCGAGGTTCGACTATATACTTCCATACCAAATTTGAAGTGTGCAAGTCATTTGGTATTTATATATGCTCCGGAAACAAGACGAAGTAAAATTTTTTGACCGTTTTTGGTCAAAATTTCAAAAATTATTTGGACCATTGAGTTGAAACCCCTAAAAGGCACAACAGCATCATATAGGCTACTTCCATACCAAATTTGTAGTTTCTAAGTGGTATAGTTTTTCAGTTATGCTCCGGAAACGAGACAAAGTCCAAAAATCGGACCGTTTTTGGTCAAAATTTCAAAAATTATTTGGACCATTGAGCTGAAACCCCTAAAAGGCACCACAGCACCATATAGGCTACTTCCATACCAAATTTGAAGTTTCTAAGTGGTATAGATTTTCAGTTATGCTCCGGAAACGAGACAAAGTCCAAAAATCGGACCGTTTTTGGTCAAAATTTCAAAATTATTTGGACCATTGAGCTGAAACCCCTAAAAGGCACAACAGCACCATATAGGCTACTTCCATACCAAATTTGAAGTTTCTAAGTGGTATAGTTTTTCAGTTATGCTCCGGAAACGAGACAAAGTCCAAAAATCGGACCGTTTTTGGTCAAAATTTCAAAAATTATTTGGACCATTGAGCTGAAACCCCTAAAAGGCACCACAGCACCATATAGGCTACTTCCATACCAAATTTGAAGTTTCTAAGTGGTATAGATTTTCAGTTATGCTCCGGAAACGAGACAAAGTCCAAAAATCGGACTGTTTTTGGTCAAAATTTCAAAATTATTTGGACCATTGAGCTGAAACCCCTAAAAGGCACCACAGCACCATATAGGTTACTTCCATACCAAATTTGAAGTTTCTAAGTGGTATAGTTTTTCAGTTATGCTCCGGAAACGATTTCGGACGGACGGACGGACACGCGGAGCGCTATATACCCCCGACTACGTTTTAGCGGGGGTATAATTAGTGGAATTAGCGAAACGTTCATACCCTGAGACAGGATGTATCTACATGACATTTCACTGGTATCAACACAAATTGAAAATATGGTAATGGTGTTAATTACATAAAATAGATTAGGATAAGACAACATAGAGAGATAAAAACATTCCCTTTATAAAGAAAAACAACATAAAAGCACACATTTAAGTGTAAAATCATTCCTACCAGTTCGTTACCTTAGTCTAGACTATACAATTGTGATATTCTGCTAGTTTGTATGTTTTCTTTTTTCTTAATCGAAATGCTGAAAAGGCAGCATTAAGTACCTCTAAATCCCATCAAAATAGGGATGTAAAACCATAAACATTTCATACATATTTACATTGGTTAAATGACATTTAGATAAGTTAAAACTGCTAACAAGTTTAGACACAGCAAACAATATGGCTGAAATTCAATCTTTTATGCAAACTGTTATGAAATTCTTCATTCATATCAGACGATCAAACCAATGAATCAATCTCTAGCAATTTGAAGTGGATAAACTTATAATTCACTCAAGCCAAGTTATAAGAACCTTCAAATGAACACAATTTTCAATACAACCATGTGCATTGGTTCATTTTGTTGCCCTCTCAATTATCAAATCAAGCAAGTTCATCAAGATCACTTGGTTTTGGCAAATCAGATTTGGGTATGATTGCATACCTCCCACTTTGACCATCATTATTCATGAGAATGTCAAGGTATTTTGGTAACCAATAGTTGCCTTTCACTATGAGCCACGAATTCTTCTTTTTTGAAGTGATGTAATTGTTCTTGCGTGCAACCATGGTGAGGTATGGAAAATAGCCTGGTTGTGTACTGGAACAAAACTTTACAGTCTCAAGAGTTTCTTTTGCAAGATGTTCCTTCATGAAACATTCTGCAGCTTTGCCAATCCAAGTGTTGACCATGACAGTTTGGTGATCATCCGGGTGACCATTATCATTATCATTGTCATCAGGCTCCTTGTCTGGCTCCTCCGGCCTGTAGGCCTGCTTCATTTCCTTGTAGGTCATTGCAACCTCATCCTCCTCCTCCGGTCCACTCAATCCACTGGCAGCTTTCAGTTTAGACGCACGAGTCTTCACTTCTTTAAACGTGATCACCCTTGTTGTGTCAGACTCAGTGCGCACCTGAATAGAATAAGACATTGGTAAGCTAAGTAACTTAAGGCTCTATGTCGTGTTCTTTCATGATTTATTATCTGAAGACTAAACCTCATTGACTTTAATGATTCATGCAATGACTCATTACAAAACATGCACATAACAAACTCTTAAAGGCATATCCAAACAAGATCTATTCTCTCTAGTTTTTTTTCTTCAATAAAAGAGATTTACATTCGCTCTTTTACTGAACAAGATGCTCAGCTGTAAGGCATTTAAAATGATTGCTAAATGAATGAAATATGGATTATTTGTACCAAGATTGTTGGTCGGGTCTGGTATAGTTGGAAAAGGTAAGTTGCGGCTGCTTGTTTATGGGCAGTTTCTTTGCATCGATGAACAGCTTCAGCCACTAGGTCAAACAGGATGAACAGTCTGACCCTGAAATATATAAAACATGTTTCTT
This sequence comes from Steromphala cineraria, assembly GCA_916613615.1. NCBI lineage: Eukaryota > Metazoa > Mollusca > Gastropoda > Trochida > Trochidae > Steromphala > Steromphala cineraria. Next base: position 57,327,928 of record OU744729.1, read on the forward strand.
CATGATTTCTCAACAATCCACAATCATGATGAAGTCTCCATGAAGACAGTCAATGATTAATGAATGTGAATGACTGAAGGTATGGTCGATATTAAAATGGCCTTGACTGTAAATTATCCTTTATTACAGTAGTGGATATGTATACTAATTCAATCTTTAGACATTTAAGTAAACAGAAATCTACACAAAATCTTTTGTTAGTCATGATACTACATTGTTAACTATATTCAAAGATAATATTAGTAATAATCTTATTTATCTTTATGAATATCTTTATGAAATCATGTATACAAAGGAGATTTTCTTAAATGAGTGAAAAGTAGCTGAGGTTGGTGTACATGAACACAAATTACTTACATGTCATTTTTTATATTATAATACCTAAGATATTTATGATCAATCATTGCAGCAGCTAAATTTTAACATACCTGAACCTGTTGACAGATTGGTCAAGGGTGACATTAATGTGAAATGGCAAATAATTGCCTCTTGTAGTGTGTCTCAATATCTGAAGAGAATTGTCGTAGCGATCAGCTGCCCACTCAGATTTTTCCAACACAATGATTTTGTCTCTGTCACTCGGAAGTTCCTTCAAATTCTCAACATTAGACATATCAAATGCTGAAGTGTAGTTGTTAGTGAAAACTGTTTGAAGTTGCAAAGATCGCATCATTTCGTCAGCCTGACAAACCCCATGTACATCCTCTGGAGACAACCTCTTGAAATCATGGTAGATATTATCAGCGGATGTTGCCAGCAAAATAATCAAAGCCTCTCTGAAGATTTTATATCTTTTTGGAATGCTATCATCTTGACAAGAAGTAATGAAAATGTTGTCTAAATAGAGGTCAGATTCAACACACGCCTTTTTACCAATGGGAGGAACTCGACGGTCAACCATCAAAACAGAAACACATAATTCTTCAGCACACTCCATGATTCTAGTTCTGGGTTCAGCACTCTTCTTCTTATTCATTGTAAGTTTTTCCAGGAACATATTCAACCTATTCTTGCTATTGGGTAAATCAATCTGCTCTGTTACATTTTCCATGGCTGGCATAAGATTTCCTTTAACAATAGATATTCCCTCTGTTACATCATACAAAGAGTTTTCTTTGAGAAATGTAACTGCTTGCTCAAAAGTATTCCTCTTGGCAGACAACTTGCTATATCCAGATGCAGCTGCAATGGGAATGCCCTCCACCTCAAACCTTCCAATGTACCATGGCATGTCATTGAACCATGTCAACGCCTCATCAGAGTACTTGTAGCTGAGCCCACACCTTGATGCTTTGAAAGCAGTGACAAGATACTCGACTGCCTCCTCTCTTGTCGTGCTATGGAGATTCATATAGTCCACAAGCAATTTGATGTTTTCTCGGAGGGATTTGAACTTTGCTTTTCGTTCTTCAATGTCCTCCCCTTCGTCATCTTCAAGTGGAAGGTTTTCATAGTCCGATAAGACTTTCTCAGCAAAACTGTCCACTCCAGGATCTTTTCGCTGCATGATTTCATCTGCAGATTTCGTAATGAGAACCTGTATTGCCTTTTCATAGCATTCCTTTTTATTATCCTGCTTATCTGTGCCAAAGACTCTAGCCAAAAATATGTCACCAACGAAAAGCCAAGCAGTTTCCATTTTGCCACTACCAACTCGGCGAAATTGTTTGTGATTGTAATGTCTCATCAAATTTACTTTCATGATTGCATTGTTAAAACATCCAGCAGAACCCATTTCTTCTCTTTTCTTTGAAGCATTCGCTATTTTCGTTGAAGAAATAAGATGCTCTATTTTTTTCTTCAAAAGATCTGGTTCTTCATGGTTCTTCAATTTCTTCTTTCCTTTCTTCTTACTTTTTTGTTTGTTGAAGGTTTCTGTAGGAAGAAAATGCAGATGATAAAATAATGGTTTAAAAAAATTATTACAAATGATCTTACAATTGTATCCTTGACAAGTTTACTGACATCCACTCAAAATACACAGTAGGTTCCAAATATGATAATTCATGACTAAGCATATCGTTTTTATCTAAAACATGTTGATTACTGAAAGTGTTTCTTAAGTTATTTTTGCCTAAAATATGACATTAAAAATGACATATTGAAATGAAACTTATCAAGTGGGGTATTTTCAAATTTATAAGTGATATAGATAGATGAATATTAATTAGTGACCTGAACTTTCCAATTTTTTACGTTACCTTTTGTCTGACTGTATCCTTTGAAGACAGGTTTAGACTGGGGCAGTAGCTTCCCAGGTGTAAACTTTGGATGATCATCATTGTATAGCTCCGTATCTGTGTCTCTCATTGTCATCCAAGGATCATTTCTTTGATCTCCAATTAAAACATCAGGTCCATTTGAAGGTTCTGTATCATTTTGTTCCATTGAAACTCTGACATTGTCTTCCATCCTAAACCTATGTTCTCTTATATCATGTCCATGCCTTGAATCTCTCAGATCTCCAGCTCTAAAGTCTAGAGACGATCTATTCCATGATCTTTCTGCTCTCTCTTTTTCCCAGCTACGGTCAACAAGCTTCCTTTCTATGTAAGTTTGTCTTTCATTAATATCCCTATCCAACAGTCCTGTTTTCATATAATGGGGCTCTCTATTGAATGACATGGGCTCTCTGTCATATGACCGAGGCTCCCTATCACTATTTTGAGGTAGTCTATCCATGCTATAATGTCTGTCATGAACACTCTTTTTCATAACTTGAGCTTTCATAGTCTGCCTTTGAGTAATCCTCTGAACATCACCTGTAAATCTATCACCAATATGCGTCTCATGTAACATGTCTTCATTGTCAAACTCTCTTTCAAGAGCATGGACCCTATCAACAGTTCTTTTCCTAGAATCACTACGCGCTCTATCCATTGCACTCCTTCTCTCAACATGTCTCTCCATATCATAAGGTTCTATTTCTATGTGTCTCTTGGAGGGCAATCTGTCATATCTTTCTCCATCTGCAGTTCTTCTTTTCTTCAGCAGTTCTTCTGGCCTTCTTTCATCTATTCTTAGCATCCCATGTAGATCTCTAGATGACAGAGAGGAGTAATTCAGATCTCTAGATGTGGGTCCTCCAGCAGTTTTTCTTTCTATGATATTTGTCAACCTCTGAGTTCCTCCCATTGACCTCATATTTCCTCCTGTTCTACTTTGAGGTATTTTCATAGCTCTTGAACTCTGTTGAAATTTCTCTTGCACAAGTTGTCTACCAGTTGGTTGACCAAAACCAGACGCCACAAAGTTCATGTTTCTGGGTGATTGGTTATAGTCAGTTGATAGAGACCTTATATTTCCTTCTTTTCTGCTTTGAAGTGTTTTCATAGCTCTTGAAATCTGTTGTAATTCCTCTTGCACAGGTTGTCTTCCAGTTGGTTGACCAAAACCAGATGACACAGAGTTCATGTTTCTTGGTGATTGGTCAAAGCCAGATAATAGAGAATCAACATTTCCAATTGATTGGCCAGACGACACAAAGTTCATATTTTGAATTGGCAAAGGGTTCATGTTTCCAATTGATTGGTCAAGGCCAGATGAATTAATGTTCATGTTTCCAGGTGATTGATAAAAGCCAGATGCTAGTGGGTTCATGTTTCCCATTGATTGATCAAGGCCAGTTGATACAGAGTTCATGTTTCCAATTGATTGATCAAGGCCAGTTGACACAAAGTTGATGTTTCCAATTGATTGGTCAAAACTAGGTGACAGAGAGTTTATGTTTCTAATTGTTTGGCCAAAGCCAGATGACAGAGAGTTCATGTTTCCAAGTGTTTGGTCAAAACTAGATGGTGGAGAGTTGATGTTTCCAAGTGTTTGGCCAAAGCTAGATGGTGGAGAGTTGATGTTTCCAACTGAATGGTAAAAACTAGATGATGGCGATTTCATGTTTCCAAGTGCTTGGCCAGAGCCAGAAGACAGAGAGTTCATGTTTCCAAGTGTTTGACCAAAACTAGAAGATGGAGAGTTCATGTTTCCAAGTGTTTGGCCAGAGCTAGATGACAGAGAGTACATATTTCCAAATGATTGTTCAAGGCCAGATGACAGAGAGTTCATGTTTCCAATTGATTGGTCAAAACTAGAAGATGGAGAGTTCATGTTTCCAAGTGTTTGACCAAAGCTAGATGATCGAGAGTTCATCTTTCCAAATGATTGTTCAAGGCCAGATGACATAAAGTTCATGTTTCCAGTGGAACTTCTTGACAACATGCTGGTTTCAATATTTGGGGCAAATTTGCCTTCATTCATCAAGTCACTTTTCATTCTACAGCCTAATGGAACATCAGATGACAGACGACCAGTACTGTTTGAGAAGTTTCCTTGTGGCACTTGCATGTCATCCACATTTCTTCTGGGCTTCTTCCGTGCTGACATGTGCCCATAGTCAAAAGATTGAAATTCCATTTTTCCTGCATAAAAATAAAATAACCTTTTAGTCATTTGAATTCTTTACATTATGATAAAACATATTTTTGCTAGGTTAATTGGCTGGAGACCAGTTATCAGCACTATCTTGCTGTACGGCATTAAAGGAAGTTTATTCATGTTACTTTTTCTTATTTGCCTACTTCCAGAAGTGTTGAAAGCTAATATTTTGCATGTAAATATGTAAAAATGTAGGTGACTGGTTGCCATTTCTTCTTAATTGATTAACAAATGTAAAAATGTAACATTCAGAGAAAATAGAATTGGTCACAGACATATTATGGAATAAGATCATATAAATGAATTAAGAGTTTTTGAAAGAAATATCTTAGAAATTGTCATTTTCAAAACTGATCAACTTTACAGCATTTTTATATTTAACCTTCACACATGGCTACAGCTAACATTTTAATCCCATTAAAATCTTGCAAGAATTTGGACGTAACAAAAGAGGCTGTGAACTGCATGGTGCCTAATATTGACAAAATGGTGATAAACTCGTACAGATGACCATCTCACATGTTTCTATTCTTTGCTATTGTTTTTAAATAGATTTCATTTTTGAGGTTAATTTATTATTTTTCTAACGGAACAAGAACTAGTTTTGTATCATGCTGATTATCTTTTAACCAAGCCATTTGAAGTAAGAAACAAAAACGTACCAGTATGTGAATAAGTAGTGGGTTTTTCTCTATCAACATTTGTTTAATGTGGACGCATGTTAGATCTTTGTAGCTTATATGTAGCAGTAAAATAACTGATGAAAAAATAAAATAAAAGTACCGAGGGTACAGAAGCTCACCTTAAAATGAATGATGTGGTAAAATGGTTTGTGTAACCATCTTTTATATGATAATTGATTATGGCTGCCATCATGATTTTTTTATCTTTTAAAATGCTATTCTTCTGTTGGAAACCACTAGAGCTTGAACAAACATTAATACAAGAATGATATAATCATGATTTGTTAACAAGCAGTAGGTTTTTGTATAACTTTGTTGTATATCTATGGCTAAATTGGTGACTATCTTGGACTTTTTAATCTTCAAAATGGTACTTTTATTTGGGCATCTGTATTAATTTCATTATGATATCTTGATTGGTTTAGGAGTATTCATTTAGTCACACTCTCAACTTCAAAAAAACTAAAACGATGATGCACATAAACATTTGGAATATATCCCTCTGACACAAATCACAAATTCAGCTAGTGATAAGTCCAATTGCCAAAGTAAACTGTCCAGGTCAATGTCTCATGTAATTCTAACTGAAGATTTCTGAATATCTTAAATCTTGACATATGTTAGTGCAATCTGATTGGTCAGAATAGGCTAGCAACATGAGGGTTTATGCTAATTACTAGATATGATGACCTATGATGACCTCTTGCACCTGCATGTAGCTTATGTAACTTATCCTCTTATGTAAGTTACTGTTATTCCATATAGTGAGTGTCCTCCCCTCATTTCAATATGCAATACCCTTTAGAGGAGAGTTGCAGGAGAGGGGCTGGAAGGATAGAAGGGGTGGGGGTAAAAGAGAGGTTTGCAATGGAAGGTCAACTCAGTAATATGTTTATTGAAGTATCTTAACTAACAGAGAGAATTGGTGAGAAAGACTTTGTAAAAAAAGAATTGTTCAGACAGCTGTTCAATGAATGCTGTTTTGAAGATGAATATTATATCTTTTATTAGCATGACAAACAAAATAAAAGATAATTAGTTATTCATTAACCAAAATTTTCAATTTGGAATAAATTAATTGCATGGGAACAAAGGAGTAAAAAACCTTACAGTTCGTGTTGGGAGTGAACAAATTTAATCATTTTAAATGCTTTTGAAAAGGATTTGTTTGAATTGAATGATCATTATAATTATCTAGATAATCATTGTTCAGACCGTAATCAGATATAGATGATTAAATTTTTTTTATTTATCCCTCACTGGCTATGTTATTTGCCATATATGAAGTGTCAGGAATTATGTAACCCACTGATGGAGTGAACAACTTTTATCATTTTATGTTTTATTAAAAAGGATTTATTAAAACAGTCATGCTTCAGGCTGTTCGCAGATAAAGATGATTCATACATCTTTTTGTAACTGTATTTATAGTGTTGATAAATATAACAACAAGCGTATCAATACAAATATAATGACATTGATTTGATTGATCAGGAAATGTATTCTTTTCAATGAATTTCATGAAATCTAATTGAAAATTCAATATATTTGACATATTGACCATCTTGGATTCTTGATAATAAAATAAATGCGTCTTTGTCAGGAATCACTATATAAAAAAATACTCACTTTTCAGAATGATATCTTAATTGATTTTATAGTAGTAGTACTTGGCCTGAAATCTAATTGAAAAATAATGACTTCTATGATGACATGTTTTTCCCAGAACCCCTTCAGCATGATACAATTATCATTTAGTTTTACAGGTATTTATAAAACACATGGTATTTGAACTGGAACCTGATACAAAATACCTCTATTATTAACTTATCATGTAGATTACTATACATAAAAGCAGATTCTTGACTTGTTAATATTAACTCATCGTGCAGATTGTTGTACACAAAAGCTGATTCTTGACTTGTTTAAATTGTTATTTGTAAAAAGTATTACTATTATTAGAATACAAGTATACTTTTCACAAAGACAATTTATATACTTTCCATAAAGTCCATTATGTTCTATTTATCAATTAGGTCAGGATTACTATGCAATATACAAGCAGGCAGGGATGCTAGCCCAAGATCCTTAAGGAGAGTGTAGCAATTTGTGTAATTGGCTTTGTGTACGTATATTTGGAGAAGCACCCTAGTGTGCTGAGCATGTAAACCTGAACTCTAGCTAAGCCCTTATGTGTGGTATTAAAAGACTTGAACATGAGAACATGAATTGTTGTGAAAAATATATATAATTTCACAAATTATAGTTAGCTGCCTTATGTCCTAAATTGATTTTGTGCCAAGAAGAACTTCTGTTAGATATAGAAATGGTACAAATATGAGTAAAAAACAGGAAGTGGAACCTGATGCAAAATAACTCTTTCCACATCAACTTATCATGTAGATTGCTAAACATAAAGCTTACTGTTGACAAATTTTGTGTAAGTTGTTTTTCTTAGAAAGAACATATCACTGTCATGAGAATACAAGTCTAATTTCCATAACTCTTATTGCATACACATGGCCATATAGCATAATGCTCTACCATATCAATTGGCTCAGGTTGATTATGCAACAGACTAGCAGCTGAGACTGTGATGCTAGCAGCCTGTATTGGGATGTGTATTAGAAATGCATAGTGGACTCAACAGGAATATCTGAACTCTGGTTGACCCCTTTTGTGTGGTATTTAAAGGAATATAAGGGAGATACCATTGTTTAAAATTCAACATGATGTTTAATGTCATTGGGTTTTTGCAGCTAGTTGCCATAAATATTTTAAACATATTAATTAATTATGTTTGTCTTTCATCTTAATGTTTTAGAAACACTTAAAAATATAAAACAACTTGCATGACAATCTTAAATATTATGATTAGTAAGTTCAAATTAGAGAATTTATATGGTGTGAGTGATCACTTGATTAAAGCTTAAAATTTAGTAATAATGATGTGTCATCTGCAGCTGAAAAGTCAATATGGCTGCTATCGCGGCCATCTTAGATTCTCAGAACTGAACCGTCTACCTTTGTGAGAGGAATCACTATAGGTATAACATACTACAATATTAAAATGATATCTAGATTGGTTTAGGAGAAGGAGTCATTTTCATGAAATCTAATTGAAAATTCAATATGGCTGCCATGGCGGCCATATTGGATATTCAAAACTGAAACGTCTACCTTTCTGTGCGGAATCACCATAGTTATAACATACTACAATTTCAGAATGATATCTAGATTGGTTTAGACAGAGTAGTCTTTTCATGAAATCTAATTGAAAATTCAATATGGCTGCCATAGCGGCCATCTTGGATTCTCAAAACTGAAACGTCTACCTTTCTGTGAGGAATCACCATGGGTATAACATACTACAATTTCAGAATGATATCTGCATTCATTTAGGAGGAGTAGTCTTTTTCCTGAAATCTAATTGAAAATTCAATACGGCTGCCATGGCGGCCATCTTGGATTCTCAAAACTGAAACGTCTACCTTTCTGTGAGGAATCACCATGGGTATAACATATTACAATTTCAGAATGATATCTGCATTCATTTAGGAGGAGTAGTCTTTTTCCTGAAATCTAATTGAAAATTCAATATGGCTGCCATGGCGGCCATCTTGGATTCTCAAAACTGAAACGTCTACCTTTCTGTGAGGAATCACCATGGGTATAACATCCTACAATTTCAGAATGATATCTGCATTCGTTTAGGAGGAGTAGTCTTTTTCGTGAAATCTAATTGAAAATTCAATATGGTTGCCATGGCGGCCATCTTGGATTCTCAAAACTGAAACGTCTACCTTTCTGTGAGGAATCACCATGGGTATAACATACTACAATTTCAGAATGATATCTGGATTCGTTTAGGAGGAGTAGTCTTTTTCCTGAAAGTTTACGGACGGACAGACGGACGGACGGACGGACGGACGGACGGACGGACGGACGGACGGACGGACGGACAGACAGACGGACGACGGACGAAGCGCCATGACATAAGCTCACATTTACTTTGTAAAGGTGAGCTAAAAATAGAGCCTTTGGCTCTGTAGCTCATCAGGTTTTACATTTGATTTTGCTTTAAAGTGTGGCCAATGTGGTTCCTTCCTTAGATGGGGCCACAGGGTCACAAAATCTTTATTTATAATCCTCTATAATATCCTTTATAATACTAGTCAAAAAGTCTGTACACAAAGTTTCAGCTTTCCATGCCTTATGCTCCTGGGGAAGAAGATGAAAAAAGGCTTTAAGGGCGTAGCCCCTGTGGCCCTTAAAAGGGGCCACAGGGCCACCAAAGCTACAATTTATAAGCCTCACTAGTCAAGGAGTCTGTACACAAAGTTTCAGTTTTCTAGGCCTCATGGTTCTGGATAAGAAATTCCACAAACTTTACGGACCGACGGACCAAAGGATTGACACTGGACATCATGCCATGCCATGAGCCCATCGTGCCTTACAGGCTAGTATCACAAAACATGGATTGTCATTCAGAAACAAATATTTACGAGACGGTGCAAATGATCAATAATTTACTTCCAGGTTGAGTTTGACATCGTTTCAATTTTTAAATTAAGTGATTTTTATCCTCTATGAATGAATTTTTTTTTCAAGTCTTTAACACACAAAACTGATTTCAGAATTAAATAAATTCAACGCGGCCCAGGGGCGCAAACAGGCGAGTATTTTCTTGTAAACTTAAAAAACTATGACTGAATCCGGTAATTCAGCAGCCTGACTTGAGCACTGTACTGATATCCAAAGTTTCAAGATTTTTTGAAAATTTGTTTAGTTCTTAATCTTTCTCAAGCTATTCACTACCATGGATAAAATTTCAAAAGCAAAAAAGTCCCTGAAGTGAATACCAAACTGCATTATTTTGAAATGGAACTATCTGACCTCATAAAATTGTTATAAAAGGGAGTAATGGGAGAATAAGAAAATGTTCCTTAAAGTCTTTTGAGTACTATAAGTAAGCAAACTACAACCATTGAGAAACTCTGCATCCCAGGACTCTGTGTAGGTAGTTCGGATAGAAAATTCAAAATGAATGAAATATAGTTTTTGTACTTTTTCCTGATCAAAGGACATCTCATCAGAACACAGCCAATTATTTTCACCGAAATTCAAAGGGGAAATGGACTTAATTGACCAAAACATTCGTATTGTTAGCTGTTGTTTACAGTCTTTCGACAGCAGATACTCCCCGCCCCAACACTGGTTGACCCTTATCTGCATATGTGTGTCAGAAGAGAAATAAGTAACGTACCCAGATGAATGTAGGGGCCAGTCATTTCAATCAAAGAGAAAATATTCTTTGTAACATTTCATCACAAATCAATTAAATAAAGATCAGAAGATAAGTAAAAACTATGAGTTCTACCTTTTAACACTTAATGCGTCGTAAATGTCCTCAGTAGTTCAATGATATGAAGTAAATGTAGGCAAATAAGAATTTTTACTGATGCCATACATTAAATTGAATCAGGAATACCAAATGCCACAAGCAAAGAATACTAAGACATAATTGTCAGTGAATATATAGCATTAAAAACAAATCTCGTTTGCATGAGATTGTTAATTTTGCTGCACTACGTTACACATCTCAAAGAGGGTACACGTGGGCATAAATTCCCTCTGATATTTCCAGTCATAAATGTATGAAAGCATCGTGTCCATTTTCTTGGGGCCGGAGAAACGTATTTCCAACTTAGCTTACATTATTAATAAAAATACTTATAATTCTTCGAAAATTCAAAGGATAAGTTTGAGTAATTTGCATATGTCCATTCCAACAGATATCAATGTCGTATCGAGTTATAACTCATAATATTTCGGCCTTTAACGAAAATATGAACTTTCTAATTTGCATATCAATTTCAACAATGTGAAAAAACATCATCTTCAAGAATGATTTTTATTTTCTTAATTTCACCTTTTATATTCTCATGGTTTCAACATAGTTGTGAAAACAAGATTATTCATAATTTTGAAGAGGATACATAGAATATTAGAAATTAAAATAATGTTATTGCTTCACATAGCTAAAATGAATGGTCCCTATCCCATAATATTCCTCCACAAAAGATTAGAACAAATATCAACGTTGTCGCTAGGTTTACATACTGCTTATTAGTAATAACATATTGATCTACTACATCATTTTATAAAATAGATAACCCTATTTTTTGGCGAACTCTCTATCCAATGTGTCATGTTTAATGGCGTGCTCGCTTTGTTTACATACCATAGACCCGAGAGTCACGAGGTACTTCAGTTATGATAATGATTTAGATGGTTTAAAACCTTAATGACCAATGCACACAAAGAATATTCAGCCAGCGCACGGCGAAGCACATAAACACGTGTAGGAGAGTATTGTATATCATCAGGATCAAATTTATATGACAATGGGAGATGCGCATAAGTACTCCGAACTACCTACTCAGTGTTTAATTTTTGTGTAATTCTAAATTTTATGAGTTTTTGATGCAGGATTCTGTATTTCTGAGTAAAGTTATCACTAAATATTTATTTGCTGATGAAAAAAGGGGCTGAGTAAAAATTAAGATAAATTACAGATACCTACATATAATTATCATGTAAATAACCATATTTGGTCAATATTTTAACATATGACGTATTTATGAAACGAAATTCAAATCAACATTTGGAGATATCAACGCGAAAACACGAGGGTTTGTTTCTGATTGTCTGTAGAAAATAATATCATTTATCTCTCAAGTCCCAATTCAATTTTAAGTGCACTTTAGCCCTTTAAAATAATGAATGCGGCCTAAGAGTAATTGAAGGGTCCGGACGACGGGGTATCTAAAACATCAATAAAATGCCACATTTTCCTTGAAAATGATTGAAATGAAGATATTCTCACAGCTAAAATGATTTACTATAAATCAACCATTTCCTTGAAGCCTTGAGTTTGGTTGCAGAACGTACAATCACAATGAAATCGAGTGGTTTTCGAGTTTGGTTGCAGTCCCTATAGGCAACTGCAACCAAATTATTTTCTAGCAATTATCCATCATTTTTCGTGTCTTGACAAACACTTATTTGGTTGCAGAGATTTTAGTTTCTTGTTAATTAGCAAAGAGGCAAGTTTGGTTGTTATTTTACGTGAAAACAAAAACAAATCAGGATTTTCATTTTGACAGATTCCCTCTCGCACTGTGAGTGACGTAATGCCATGCGGTATGTAACGTGTCCTACAATTGGTTGATTCAATCTCAAACATTTCCAACAATTTTTCAATTTTCCTAATTTTTTATTTATCATTGATTTTGTTCTGTTTTTGGATAGAAACCATTTGTTAAATTTACTCAATGATGTTTATTTTCTATCAAAATCATTTTACAATTAAAGGGATTCCTGACAGCCAATGAGAATCGTTTTGAGATATAACAACAATTCGAATTCGCTTTGGGAGCACGTTGAAACACAGAAATGAAATTTAGGGATCAATTTGGTCAAATAATGTCAAAAGTACCTACCATGACATGCTTTATGATAGAAACTGTTAAAATAATCAAGGTCAGTGAAATATTTCTATCCATAATGTCAGAAACGCTTTCAAAACATGATGTGACATGATCGAAAACCGGACTCGATAGCGATCGGTAAGTGGCTTATGTGTCATTGAAACGTAAATAAAAAGCCAGGTAAGTGATCAACAGTTGTCAAATCATCATATATTCCATCTGCAACCAAATTTCTTCAAGCCCAGGCTCTTCTGTTTGATATAAACATGTATTTTCTTGGAAAAATAAGTTGGTTGCAGGTGCCTATAGGGGACTGCAACCAAACTCGAAAACTATGTGATTTCATTGTGAATAATCTTTCTGCAACCAAATTCAATGGTGTCATTCCATATATCATGGTATAGATAATTATCTCAGCTTTCAGAATATTCCAAATTGAGTCTTTCTCAAGAGCTTGGTTGCAGTTAACAGTCCTTTTTGACACCCCGTCACACGGACCCTTCAATTACTCTTAGGCCATGAATGCTATAAGATAATTCAAAATATGACCTTACTGAAGTTAATGTTTCAAAATCAAGTTCTAATCTTTGAAATCCCCTTTGACGACTTCATTTTGAGCCTGCAGCGCATACTGTCGCTGCGTGTAGGGACGTAACCACTTCCTTTTGACGTGTTTGGTCGATGCGCATCAAATATCTTTGAACAGTTTTCGGCTTTGTTTCGTTCCAATACTACGCGTTTTCTGTGTAAAACGATCCACACGAAAAAAGGAGCAAAAAGAATAAATATCAACATTCAAAGCAAATAAAGTCATCTATACATATTCTATTAGATATTTTACAGTGTTTTTTTTTTTGCAGTGAAGATATAGAAGTTCCGTGCTGTCAGATCAGTTGGAGGATATAGTTTATAACACCCCGTAGGAGCGGTGAACGGCAGGGAATATTTCAGTGAACTATTTGGCACGCGAGAGAGGAGCACGTTTTATATTTCAGGTGTAGGAAAATTGTCAATATCTTCTTATTTAGAAGCAAGATTGTCACTAAAATTCAGGCTGTAAAATAGAAGACATTTATGCGTAATGCCACCAAATATTGTGTAATTCTGTTTTGATACAAGCCCATGAGCCTCTAAAACAATGTCTGGCTGAAGCGAAAAGTCCGCTCAGACACGCATATTTACCATTTATCATTGTTGAATAAACGAAAGACTAAATATACCACACTTTAGAGCAATTATCAAACTCTCTTCATGCCAAATTTGAATGCAAAAAGTTGTCCTGTTTTCGATCTGTCGTCCGACACCATCAAGTCCCAGTGAACTATTTCATACCACGCACGATTACACACGATTTGTCCCGGTGAACTATTTCATTTTTAGATAGTGAACTATTTGTTGTCAAAACTATTCTCGTCATCTAATCACATCTACAGCATTTACTCAACTTTTCTGATATTTTATTCCTCAGATGCGGTGTTTGGAATATTCGATATGGACCGTATTTTGTTGTTATTGCTCTGAACATTGTTGTGACTTCAGTTGGATAATATGTCGCTGCAATGAAATTTACGGAGACAGGAAAATAATATTCTAAAAATACCTTTTAGAGAGACAACAGACCAACTTAAATATGTTCGAAAAAAACATCGAAAAATCGAAAAAGTTCCAATGACAATGGTTGAAACAAACTTGGGATAAGAAGAACAAGCTCTTATGGACAATCAACTTCTTTATTGCATGACATGCGACGTTTCGGTGTAGATACTAACACCGTTATCAAGCAAGTGATGAAAGTGATTTGATGTAGGAGAATTTATGCATATGATATGATATTTTACAATTAAAAGGTTTGATCATATGTACATGTTGTTTAGATAAGACGTGAGCAGTTGAATCCAAGGAACAGGGTTGATATACAAAGTTATGATTGGTTGAGATAACATATAATGAGAGCCTGTATGAGAACAAAGGATCTGCTGATTGGCGTTAATTAGTTGATGATAAGCTTGGGGAATGAATTAGCCTTGATCACTATTCAAGGAGGGATTAGGCGCTAATGCTGATTGCTTCGAGAGATTTTCTGAGCTGCATCATAACCTTGTACGTCAACCCTGTTCCTTGTATCAACCTCCGATGTTGGTTGTCAAAGAATGATTTGAGTTTTTAAATTACTATAACAGATATTATAATTACATAACTGTAGAACAATGCATTTGGTAATCTGTTCTTACGTTCTGGGCCAATAAAGAAAAAAAAAAAGAAATAAGATTATTTTTAGAGAAAAATTGGAGTTAGGTTGATGATGATAAAATTTGGTTTATTCATAAGTGCAAACCTTGATATGAGAATGTACCTGGTTCAATTTTAAAACTTCTTCAAGAAACAGATCGCACAAACGGTGCAAGGTGGCGCTTCGACCAAAGGAATCAAGAGGGGATAACTCTAATGTGTTGACATGACAGAACTTGCCAAAAAATTGCGGTTCGTTTGAAAAAACATGGAAAATACTGTCACTAAGAAGTATTTGAGCACAATGTAGCATGATTTGGAACTATAACCAACAGCATGACCAGCAAGGAAAAGGATCAACGAGTTATCAAGCTTGCAGAAATAGTAGGGGAAACAAAAGAACGAAAACTTCCCCAAACGCTTCTGAAATTGAAAGGTTACAAATCCTTTTTGATTTGTTATATATAAAATGCCCTTTTTAATCACAGACCATTAATACACAATTCCTATATTGATTTATATATTGCATCCATTTTGTTTCTCCCTAAGAAGAAATGGAAGGATTCAAAAGTTCATTTAACTCTCTGCATCTTTGATCAATTAATTGTCATTTTCTAAATTAAGCCAAAAATATAACCTCGAGTGATTGGTTTTCGGACGGTTAAGACGTGGATGCACGTCAACATAAACACAGTCAGAGAATCCCCAAACAAACATCAAATACTTGCATATCTGAGTTTCATTTTATCAAACTGAGAGAAAAACTCTCGAGAACGAGTTGCAATGACGCCATATTGGATCGTTCAGTGACAGGTGCGGGAATCCCGGCATCAAGCGAACGGACTTGGTTTTCGGACACCTCATTGGTCGATACGCGAAGGGCTATCCCGAGTGACGTCAGGGGTTCCTTTCATAATATGTTGCGCCCCACATGTCACATGTTCACTTGTTTATCGAAATAATTTATTTCATTTCGTAAATTAGGCGTATTTAAATACAAATGGACATTGCAATCAAGTATTCCTCTTAAAAATAGCTTTGTTAGCATTTTTTATGCAAAGTATTTTCAGGAACGAATTCAAAAGGCATATCGAACCATATTAGCGTATGTTAACGATTGTCGTCTGATTACGAAAAAAATATATTTTTTTAAAACTATTGAAACCCTGGCCAGTAGTTAGCTAGATACTTATTTTTTCCTTTAAATGATGTTGGAAAATATTGTCATTTGCGTCTAGAATCTCAACCATTTTATTGACTAAAGAAATTTTGACGTTGGTGAATTATTTTTTTATCAGAAACACGGCAGGTTTTTCCCTTATTATTGTAATATTCAACTGTTGTTGGGTGTTTGAAAAATGATTCGTAAGAAAATAATGCAATTTGCAGAGAAGGTACAAAAGTAAAAAAAACTTGTAAAGACTCCTTGAGAAATGATTTGAAACATTTATTGAAAAAATTAGACACAGTTGTGTGACATCCAAAGCTTCCTTGTGAGGTGATCAGAATTGATGTCAATTTGATGTCAAAATCTCATTGTTGCGAATTAATATTTGCAAATGTAAAGTGTTTTTGAGTTGCTGAAAATATTTTATTCATTATCAGTCAGCATTACGAACATTCCCTGAAAAATAAATCACGCAATTTTACACTAACAGTGCTAAGAAACACATCTTGTGGACATTGTCACAAATTTTTATTGCGGCTAAACTAGTTCCCTATGTCACGTGACCACGTTTACTGGAGTGTAAGGAAGCAGACGATCTATCGGGTGACAGTATGGGTGCTGTTGGCTACCATATTTTGGATCTTTACATAAGATGTCAAAGATAGGGCGAGGCAAACAGACAGTTTTTAGCATAAAATCAACTTGTTGATCATATTTATAATATTGTGTCTCTCAACATGAAGATTTTAGTTTAGAGCTCCATCGGGGAACTTTACTCTACTCTAACTAGCATTGATGACGTAAAAGCGCTAAAAATAGCGCGAGAATCTACGTGAGTGTCAACCGTCCGAAAACCAAGTCCGTCCGAAAACCAAGTATTCGACGATATACTGTACCTGTCGGATTATTTTCAGCAGAAGGCTCAATATCAATAGTGTTTAAAGTTTATTTTAAGCTTTAAGTTTTCTTAAGTCATATTTGGCAAATATTTAAAAACATCACATCTTTAATGCAAGTTTTTGAGGGAATAAGAATCGTATTTCTTTAAAATCAATAGGCCTGTTGCTCAAACTTCCCCTTTTCTCCTCCGCAAAATGTTTACATTACTCATTACTGTTTTATTAAAATTCAGATTTTTTCAACCTTGATCACATTATTTCCACACATCCAGGGAAGTGCAAGATTAATAATTGTTAGAGTACAAAGTTATATCTTTTTCCAGAAATTCTTGACAGCTCAGAACCAGGAGATGAGGACTTTGTAAGAATAAGACGTGAGATATGGGACTACAACGTCCTTCAGGTGTTGATCCTTGTGTTGAGACAGGACTTCACTATCATACCAGGAGAATGGAGGACCGCTGTGCGCTTGGTGGATATAATGAGGTGCTTAATGATGATGACTTAAAATTTATGAAATTAAGTGGCCTCCTTTCTGCTTAATCAGATTTTAATCTGCAGAGCTTCTTGAATGCCCTGGTTTCTATCTGTATAAATGTCTGGTAAAGCAGTGTCTAATATCAAACAGTGAAATGACCCGCATCTAGTATTCTGTATATCAGCAACCTCCTTGTAATTTACAGTCATTCTGTTCACAACAATCTGTTTCATTAATGCTGAGGAATATATGGATGACATATATGTCATCCCAACTTCTAAAATGCCTCTCAAAGAAGTTAATCTGTTTCATTGTCATTTGTCATGAATCATCCATTATAACTAAATTTACAAGTCATATACATTACAAAGAAATCAATTTGTTAAAAAAACTCATTGAAATTTATAAAAAAAGAGATATTTAAAGAAAATATCACTTCTTTGATAAAGGCTATATTCATGAACATATTTATCATCAAATTTGATGTTTCAGCAAAGCAAGCTCAGGATTAATCCTGCCTCGTCCAGAAATGCGTCAATTTCAAGAGAACCATCTCCCTCGAGCCATTGGCTACGTGTTCCTGATGGCGAGACGTATTCAGGCCCAGATTACTGCACTGAAGGAAGACGAAGATGAACCAGTGAGAACTTTGTCATAATATATTTTACAAAACCACCTTTATTTTGAATATTCAAAATCTCAATACCAATTTCGGCAAAGTCATTTAAAACCACTTGATTGATGTTGTTTGTTGGATGGTAGCCCCTCCTGTAGGTTTATGTATAAATATTATCACCTAAAATCTATTTATAATTAATTGATATTTGTTTCAATTTCAATTTCTTAGTGCATTATATTGTTAGAAAATTGGAAAAAGAAAATAAGCAAACAATTGCATAGTTTGTAAAATTATATACCGTAATTTCTCTATTAATTCGACATCTCTGATAATTCGACCACGTACGTTAATCTGAGGTTAAAAAGTTCAAATCACCCCTAACATTTCAACCATGCCCCAAATGGTAATTTTCACGTTCCAATAAATCGACCACAGTCGTTAAATTATCAGTATATATATTCTATTTCAGCCATACAACTTACAAATAAAGAAAAAAAATTTCACTGAAAAAAATATAATCATGAAATGTATGGATCTTTTGACATTTGTTGTTCAATCAAGATCAAATATCTACTTTATTTCATGAGTAACTCGGTTTCATAGCAATTCTCAATTAAAATCAGCAGCATATATAAGAAATATGCTTCACAAATTATCGTAACATCTGTCACATCTGTGGATAATCACTCACGTGGTTGCTTAACTTCCCGCCATATTTGTTTACAAATGACCAAACCATTATTTTACAGGGGTTGCAATGATGAACTTCTAAACACTTGACCTAATAATCCCACATTAACAAAACATTTAATGAGAGAAAGATAATCGATTATATAAGGAATTCTGTATCAGCAAAACAAATACATTTTTCTTTAGGTTATCATGAAGTATAAATTCTATCTTCCTATCATGATATCCATCACCCCGTGCCCTTATAATGGTGGACTCGTCCAAACTGTGCTACACATAATATTTATTTTGTCTTGTAAACGTAAACTTTGAAACCGACATAATCAAATGGTATTCAAAACTATTTTAAGAAGAATTGTTGTGGAAAAAAAAACCACGTTTATTTCATTTGGTTGATTGATTCCATATCCCCCATCTGTGGAAGTGAAATATTTATCTTGAACATCACGGCGAGAAACTTTCATGCATTCGTCATGACTGACAAAAGCTTATCTTTGGTGTCCGAGTCTAATGATAACAGCCTTTGTATGAAGTTTATATTTCTCTCTTGAAATACTAATGATATTTAGGTTAAATTTCATATGCTGTTTATATTACTGTAACTGTAAAAAGCTCAGACTTGAATAATTCCTGTCGATGTAAACTAGCTTAATTGTGCCCAGTTTTTATTGTGTCTTGCCGATCGCGCTTCACTCACATCTCGGAATGAAAACATAACATGGAAAAAATACTAATAGCGTCAATCAATATTATTCCTTACAACTCACAAATTATTTACGTTGAAATTTTTCAAGTAAGCTATCAGTCGTATTTTTACACTTATGTTTACACTTGTATACAGGTTAAGGGCATTGCTCAAACACTGCGGGCCCCTAAATGGATAATGAAATTGATATCGAAGCTAAGCCGACGATCTCCTTGGTACAAAATTTTTTTTTTATATAATAAAACCTATTAATTCATCACGATTTAAAAATATTTAGGTATATTAAGGATGAAAAAATAGCCAACATTCAACAAAATGGGGGGGGAAAAAAGAAATGTCGGTAAATGTCCAGCTAATGCAGTAAATATTTATTTGTAGTTCAAATCATAGTCTTTCTTGGTTCGATGTAGTATTAAACAAGTGTAACAAAAGTATGGTCACATAAAAGCCCAACATATCAATGTGACCAGATAAATGTGCAGTTACAGTCTGAAAGCAGTAAGCACATCATAGATCTAAATCAATAGGCCTAATAAAATCATTTCTCACAGCGAGAAATTGTCCGATGCATTGCGTGGTTCCATCGTGTCTAAGAATAACAATGAAACAGGTAATATTATTGGCCCTTATGGGGAAATCCGTGTGTCTTATCCAATCAGAACGTGTTATGCAGATAGGTCATGGCGTCACATAATCTCTTACCAAATGATCATTCAGATTAAAGATTAGATAACGAAGGTAGTTGATTATTGATTGTTTTAAAATTATATTTGTTTATTCTCAATTTCCTGTGACACCAGTGGCCTTCTTGATGCCTCCTAATATAGTCAAAAACACGTGTTTTTACATTTTAATATTTTTAGGCTTGAAATCTAAACTTGACTTGAATTTTACCGACAGAAGAACGTCTGGAATTTTATTTTGATATTTATTTTGAGTGTTGTCATCAATTATTTTAAAACGTATCTTAATTTACACTGTTTAGAGACATTAAGATGGTCCCTCGATATACAGAGGGGGCCCTAAATCAATAATGAAATTTATATCAAAACTCAAAGCATCATTTTTTCCGACATGAAATCACCGAAGGCTTTGAAGCGGGTTCTATATTCTATGCAAGGAGTACAGCTAAAACATGGCTTCTTGTATCGAGTAAATTTCTTGCAAACTTCTAATTTTATCGAAGTATTTTTAGGTGGACCTGTTCTTTTTTTTCAATATTTCAATTGGAAGTATTATCACCATACGTAAACAGTCACCATTTGGAAAATTAATTCGTGAGACAGAACAAACAAGGAATGATACTTTGAATGAAAATCAACACGTGCTTCTAGTTTTAGTTATGGGACAACATCTAATCGCCGGAGAAAGGTATTTATGTAAATCCCATCTAATATTTCGACGATCCTACCGAACAAACAAACATTTGTGAGAAATAATTCGACCATGGACGTGATCTGAAAATGTTTTGAAATTTTGAGGGTCGAATTGATAGAGAAATTACGGTAGTACAAATAATAGGGTAACATTGCACTACCCTAAGTTACCCATGTACAAATGTTTGTTGATCTTACATGTTTTTACTACAGCACCCAGAGAGAAAGAAGATGGAGTATATCGGATACATCCGATCTTTGATGGAGGCTGTCGTGTATCTGGCAAGTGGTCATGTCACACTTGTAGCTGAGGGTAAATTATCTTACTTTTCAAAGAGTTGATAAATTTTTATTGCAAAATTACACAAAGCCACGCCTTTGCATATATGGTTTTGACCCAAGCAACATATATTAAAAAACCCAGAACAGACAGGTGATGCAGCATCTTCCCATGGCAAGGTGAAAACGTATCGAGTAACTCCTCGTTTAGACCTTGCCTTCACAAGGTAGAAAACTGGTGATCCGGAGCAGCGACACCTATCGTGATCACGAGTTACGCCCCTTATCAGCTCTTTCAACAGTAACCAATGAAATTGCCGTTTACATTCGGAACAAATTCCAAATACTAACAGACGATCTTTTTGAAAACTATCCGAGTGAAATTTAATTTTAAACTTCAGCCCGCATGGTTGTTTTCATGTTTTTGATGAGCACCGAGAATGCAGAGAAGACAAACATTAATGTATCACTCAAATAAAGTGTTTCTCTCCCTTGTAAACGCATACAAAGGTAATTTTTCAAATTGGTTCATTTAACATTCTGTCTTCTGATTTGACTATTCTACTTCCGTGCAGCGGGTTGAAATGCTAGCACAGAAATTACGGCCAATGATTTCAAGGGAGGAATGGGAAAGTTTAGAAACTTTCTTGTTTCGCCCGTGACGTTGTGAAGATGGTGATGCAGATGCTGCCAAACTACACAAAAAACATCTCAAACTAAATATCAGAAAGAGTGATCCCTTTTATGAAGGTGTTTTTCAATAGTTACAAAGGTAGACTAGAATTGACAAGAAAAAGCTTGGAGTATCTATTTTAGGCTTAAAAAGCCTTGAAATGACTAAAAGCCTTAACAAAGAACTAAATTTACTACCAACTGTACATTAAGAATTGCTTGTGTAATTTTACTGATGCCCATGATTGGGTCTATTTCACATGCTCTGTTACCTTGGGTGTCTCCTGCCTTACATATGGATCTGGAGTTCTAAACTATCCCTGAAATTAATTTCATTTGCACTGATAAATATACATTGCAAACAGTCAACACTATGAATCTACTATGAAAATAAGTAAGTACCTACCTACCTACCTACCTAAATATGTAAGTATCCTCTGTCTATATATATAGACGTAGCTCAGTGGTAGATTGTTCGCTTTTCACCCGGAAGACTGGGGTTCAATTCCGGGTCGCGTCATACCAAAAGACGTTAAAAGGTGGGAGTTGTTGCTGTTTTGCTTGACACTCAGCATTGTAAAGGCAGAACAACACATTAACGGGTGCTGCACTGTGGCTGCAGGGTGTCATAATAATAATAATAATAATAATACTTTATTACCCCGAAGGGAATTCATGTTGTATAATTACATGAAATGGGCAGAAAACAAATTTCCGATGTACTTGTACTTAGGACAATAAAGTGTTACTATTATTATAGGTATCCTGTGTATGTTTCAGTGTTGAAGTGTCCCTGGCTGTTGCAACTCCTGATCACAGATGAGCCGGACACAGTGGTCAGTGTGGTCACTATGCTGGACAAGGTCATCAGAGTCTACGGGTAGGTCAGAAATCATCACAACCAGGACAATAGTTTGATTTTTAAAAGATATAGGATTTTGTCAAATTTCACCTGCCCATTGAGTATGTGATTGCTAAACTTTGTATACACTAATTGTTCATAATAATTTATCAATTGATTTTTCAATGGTTCAGGATGTTTCATGAAAGGCCTCATGAAAAGAATTCAACTTCCCAAAACAAGGCATATCAATGGTAGGGTATGAAACAAGTATGAAAAGTAACATGCCCTAAAGTGGTATTTTGTAGATTTTAGTGGTAAAATTAAAAAAACCTCAAAAAGTTACAAGCAAGAAACAAAAGTAGCCAGGTACCAGGTTGGTGGACAGCCTTATTTCATACACTGGCATGACTCGAGCCTTCAACATTCAACCTTCACAGATTCTCATGGACCTCGCTAGTAGGCTTGTTAAAGTTGGGTAAATGGTGCAAGGTTAAGTAAGAAGGTGATTTCAGCTGTGGCAAGTTCTGCCTTACAAGTGTAGCAGGTTTGCCTTGAGTTGAATATGTGGTATATCATTTAAAATGAAGGTAGACTATTTCACATCCTGCTACATCGGTGTATATTTTCGTCCTTAGCTCCAAGACTTACCCTGATACTCATCAGGCCAAATGCCTGGTTTGGCTGACAGCTGGTAACTTAATGCTGTGTATAGCATGTATATTTCAGTAAAATTATCTCATGGAAATCTTGTAGTATAGTGCTTGCGACGGCACATACTGAGATATGAATGACAGCACTCCAATTGGTCAACTTGGATCAGTCTGTCATGAATTCTCATCAGTGTGGATCCTCTTATGCTGAATGCCCACCATTTATTGTCTGGCTAAACACGTTTGTATATAGCAATTCGAAGCCAGATTGATATCAGGGTACATGTTGGAACCACACTTAGACATATATGCTGATGTAGCAAGTTTACTGTTTCTTTAAAAAAAACTACATCTGTAATGTGATGTTTAGAATAAAAATTTAGTTCCTCTGCAATCTTGTCATGTTTATGATTGTGTTTTCAGTGTTGCCCTGTCCCAGATAGATCAGAAGATTGTATACAGTATACTTGATGAGTTGATCTACAAGATCTCCGTCAACAACAACATAGCAGTGGCAGCGTTAGTACTCTCAGACTTCTATACTTTACTAGAACTATGTTCCATCACAGGGCATAACAGACCTACTTAGAAATATTTGTAAAGAATATTATCATCTTGAAATTAGAAGTTATGCTAACTGATCGTCATATCATCTTTAATTTGTAGTCTAACTACTGTTTTGGCTGGTGCCCCTTTTTTACCGGGATGATGGTGATGATCAGTATCAAATGATCTTAAATCAAACTGCAAACAGATTAAAATTATTGTATGACAGTATAAATTAACTGTGAACATTGTGTGAATTTTATCTTTTGTTGCAGTGTGTCGTGCAAGTGTATACTGAAGATCTGTGATGCCTTCAGACTGATGGTCGATGTTCTGTGTACAAGATACAAGTGAGTACAAGTCCAGACAAGAATGTCTTTCCGTCTCTCCTTACTGTTCGTAGTGTTTGCTGTCTTTGCTAATGAGATTGGGTCAAGTCCTGGAATAGAAGCTGTATAAATAACGGATGATTTGTGTCCAATCATAAATTTTTAATTAGTTTTTTTAACTGTGCTAACATCAACTCATTTACCTCATCTCAGTTTAAGTTACTACACAATATTTCAGTATATCCTGTCTCATATTATCTCACTTTTAACTCAGTTATTATCTCACTTCATGTCAACTCAATTGTTCTCAATTCCAGTCAACTAAGTTATTATGTCCCCCGAAATTTATTTCGGGAGACATAATGTTTTCACGTCCGTCATTCCGTCATTCCGTCATTCCGTCATTCCGAAATGCTTTCTTTTCCGGGCCATATCTCAAAAACTGTTCAATATTTTTTCACGAAACTTGGTATGTGCTTAGACCTAGTGATGGAGTGGTGCCTTTTGCTATTTTGGTTATTCTGAATTTTTTATTTTTTCTGGTTTCCATGGAAACAATTTGAACTTAGTGCATATTGGGGGATGCTTTCGTTTCCGGACCATATCTCCAAAACCGTTCAATATTTTTTAACGAAACTTGGTATGTGGTTAGATCTAGTACTGGAGTGGTGCCTTTTGCTATTTTGGTTATTCTGAATTTTTTATTTTTTCTGGTTTCCATGGAAACAATTTGAACTTAGTGCATATTGGGGGATGCTTTCGTTTCCGGACCATATCTCAAAAACCGTTCAATATTTTTTCACGAAACTTGGTATGTGGTTAGATCTAGTACTGGAGTGGTGCCTTTTGCTAATTTGGTTATTCTGAATTTTTTATTTTTTCTTGTTTCCATGGAAACAATTTGAACTTAGTGCATATTGGGGGATGCTTTCGTTTCCGGACCATATCTCCAAAACCGTTCAATATTTTTTAACGAAACTTGGTATGTGGTTAGATCTAGTACTGGAGTGGTGCCTTTTGCTATTTTGGTTATTCTGAATTTTTATTTTTTTCTGGTCTTTAAAGAAACAAGTTGAACTAGGTGTATATGGGGGGTAGGGTCTGTTTCCGTACTTTAGCTTAAAAACTATTCAAAATATTTTTACTAGACTTGATATGTGGTTAGAACTACTAGAGGAGTTGTGCCTTTTGCTACTTTGGTTATTCTCAATTGTTATTTTTCTGGTTTCCATGGAAACAATATGAAATTTGTACATAATGGGGTAGGGTCACTTTCGGATAAAATGTTAGCGGGGGACATCACAGTGCATCACATGCACAGATTTCTAGTTTTTCTTCAAATCAACTCAGTTTTTCTCACTTCCTTTCACCTCAGTTTATCTCACTCAACATCATCTCAATGTTTGACGCCTCAATCTTTCTCACTTCATGTCACTTCATTCCATCTTGCTTCATGTCACCTCTGTTTATATCACTTCACTTCCATACTTCAATTCACTTCATTCTATCTCACTGAACTTCACCTCTGATTATCTTACTTCAAGTCACCACAGTATATCTAATTTAACAGCATAAATAAAACTGAGATGAAATATTTGATTAACATTACTAAAATTTAATTCAGATCAAACCATTATCTCAATATATCTCAGTATGTCAATATCTAACCGTTCACCTTCCAGAGGGTTGCGGCCACTCCTCAGCAAATGGCAGGGAAAGGGATTTGCTCGAGATCTCAAGCAACTTTTTGTTCTTCTTGACACTGGAAATGCCAAAAAAGCAGAGATGGAGGTTTGCAATTTGGAATTTTATTCTTTCTATCAGTTAAATGTATTTGAAATGCTGTTAAGCCTCTGATTATTTCATTACACTTTGTTATAATCTTTTGTTTTGACGTTTTTTTTAAGTCTTTGGTCATTCAAAGTTGAGAGCACTTACAATACCCTGATATCTAATATCAGTGTCAGTTAGTTATGGCTGAAGCAATTTCTTTTGCCAATAAAGTTATGTTATACATGGAGTTTGAAGAAAACATCTTGAATGAGTCCTGCCATTCAACCAGTGCTTACATTCAGAAATTATGAATAGCAGCAATTGACCTTATCTTTGAATCAGTTGTCATTATCATTTGCTTGCCAATATAGGTCATATCAACAATGAACCATCGCATTCTTGCAATATAGAATTTTAAAATACATAGAACACTTGCCTCTCAAAGAAGTGGACAGAGCCGCTTAATGCTGAACTATATTCTTACAAAACAAGTTGCCATGATCAAGTGAATTTGATTAAAAAGTTTTTGTCAAAACAGTAATGATGTTTTCAGAAATTCCATCTGGCAGCCATAGAGCTCCAGGCATGCTGGAAGGGTTTCTCAACAAGACGGAGACTACGTAAAGCAGACAAGGCATTTAAGAAATTCCAGAAAACTTACAGGTTCGGCATTTTTAGAAATGGAATTTTTCAAAAACATGTTTTTGTGAATAATTATTTTAGGATGTTTGTAAGAGAGAAAGTTATGTACAAGTTTTTAAGGATATCCAATCAATATCATGTTAATTTTTTAATAGTTTTGATAGGTAAGAGACAACATTATCATCTTATTTATTCTAAAAAGAATAACACATGACACATAGGTGATTTCAGCTGTTATTTAGATATTTAGTTTTGGTATCAGAATTTGTGATTACAATTTTGTCACTT
Organism: Steromphala cineraria; assembly: GCA_916613615.1. Lineage (NCBI taxonomy): Eukaryota > Metazoa > Mollusca > Gastropoda > Trochida > Trochidae > Steromphala > Steromphala cineraria. The sequence goes on from OU744729.1 coordinate 57,354,723, forward strand.
TTGATATGGATAAAATGACAAAGAGGGAATGACTTCCATGGTGAAAACCAAGGTTATAAGCTTGCCTCAAATTACTTGCCTTGGCTCTCATTTATAAGATAAATAATTCCATGCATTACAGATAAAGCAATAAGCAAAGAAATAATTATGAATTTTGTAGGTTTAAGAAAGAGCAAGAAGAAAGAGTCAGAGAACAGTCCAAGATTGATTCAGAGTTGCAACATCAGCTTCAACTCAACCGCAACAGAATCATGCGAGAGTTCAAGGAGAGAAGACTCCACATGATCGAAATTATGCCAGCAGGTCAGTGGTCAAAGGGAGATAATTCAGTATCCCATTTCAGATGGAATGTTTCTTGACTATACATGGTTGCGAAACCAAGTGCAGGACCTGTTCAGTAATATAAGTACTCTATTATACTAAAATATACATCAAATAAGTTTATTAACACCAACATTTGTTGTAGATGATTTTATGTCAAATTATCCAAGCAGGTCAGTGCTCAAAAGAAGATGATTATGAAATCCTGATTTGTTTCTGTTAGTTGCTGAATTTACTTGATTTGGAAACAAAGTTGATCATCCTGAGTACAATGTGACACCAGAGGTTTTTAGCTCACCTTTACAAAGTAAATGTGAGCTTATGTCATGGCGCTTCGTCCGTCGTCCGTCTGTCTGTCCGTCCGTCCGTCTGTCCGTCCGTCCGTCCGTCCGTCCGTCCGTAAACTTTCAGGAAAAAGACTACTCCTCCTAAACGAATCCAGATATCATTCTGAAATTGTAGTATGTTATACCCATGGTGATTCCTCACAGAAAGGTAGACGTTTTAGTTTTGAGAATCCAAGATGGCCGCCATGGCAGCCATATTGAATTTTCAATTAGATTTCAGGAAAAAGACTACTCCTCCTAAACGAATCCAGATATCATTCTGAAATTGTAGTATGTTATACCCATGGTGATTCCTCACAGAAAGGTAGACGTTTTAGTTTTGAGAATCCAAGATGGCCGCCATGGCAGCCATATTGAATTTTCAATTAGATTTCAGGAAAAAGACTACTCCTCCTAAACAAATGCAGATATCATTCTGAAATTGTAGTATGTTATACCCATGGTGATTCCTCACAGAAAGGTAGACGTTTCAGTTTTGAGAATCCAAAATGGCCGCCATGGCAGCCATATTAAATTTTCAATTAGATTTCAGGAAAAAGACTACTCCTCCTAAACGAATGCAGATATCATTCTGAAATTGTAGTATGTTATACCCATGGTGATTCCTCACAGAAAGGTAGACGTTTCAGTTTTGAGAATCCAAGATGGCCGCCATGGCAGCCATATTGAATTTTCAATTAGATTTCAGGAAAAAGACTACTCCTCCTAAACGAATGCAGATATCATTCTGAAATTGTAGTATGTTATACCCATGGTGATTCCTCACAGAAAGGTAGACGTTTCAGTTTTGAGAATCTAAGATGGCCGCTATGGCAGCCATATTGAATTTTCAATTAGATTTCAGGAAAAAGACTACTCTTTCTAAACCAATCTAGATATCATTCTGAAATTGTAGTATGTTATAACTATGGTGATTCCGCACAGAAAGGTAGACGTTTCAGTTTTGAGAATCCAATATGGCCGCCATGGCAGCCATATTGAATTTTCAAATAGATTTCATGAAAATGACTCCTTCTCCTAAACCAATCTAGATATCATTTTCATATTGTAGTATGTAATACCTATAGTGATTCCTCCCACAAAGGTAGACGTTTCAGTTCTGAGAATCCAAGATGGCCGCGATAGCAGCCATATTGACTTTTCAGCTGCAGATGACACATCATGATTACTAAATTTTTAAGCTTTCATCAAGTGATCACTCGCACCATATAAATTCTCTAATTTGAACTTACTAATCATAATATTATCTTGAATATGGAATATTTAAGATTGTCATGCAAGTTGTTCTATATTTTTAAGTGTTTCTAAAACATTAAGATGAAAGACAAACATAATTAATTAATTTGTTTAAAATATTTATGGCAACAAGCTGCAAAAACCCAATGACATTAAACATCATGTTGAATTTTAAACAATGGTATCTCCCTTATATTCCTTTAAATACCACACAAAAGGGGTCAACCAGAGTTCAGATATTCCTGTTGAGTACACTATGCATTTCTAATACACATCCCAATACAGGCTGCTAGCATCACAGTCTCAGCTGCTAGTCTGTTGCATAATCAACCTGACCCAATTGATATGGTAGAGCATTATGCTATATGGCCATGTGTATGCAATACGAGTTATGGAAATTAGACTTGTATTCTCATGACAGTGATATGTTCTTTCTAAGAAAAACAACTTACACAAAATTTGTCAACAGTAAGCTTTGTGTTTTAGCAATCTACATGATAAGTTGATGTGGAAAGAGTTATTTTGCATCAGGTTCCACTTCCTGTGTTTTACTCATATTTGTACCATTTCTATATCTAACAGAAGTTCTTCTTGACACAAAATCAATTTAGGACATAAGCTAACTATATTTTGTGAAATTATATATATTTTTCACAACAATTCATGTTCTCAAGTTCAAGTCTTTTAATACCACACATAAGGGCTTAGCCAGAGTTTAGGTTTACATGCTCAGCACACTAGGGTGCTTCTCCAAATATACGTACACAAAGCCAAATACACAAATTGCTACACTCTCCTTAAGGATCTTGGGCTAGCAGCCCTGCCTGCTTGTATATTGCATAGTAATCCTGACCTAATTGATAAATAGAACATAATGGACTTTATGGAAAGTATATAAATTGTCTTTATGAAAAGTATACTTGTATTCTAATAATAGTAATATTTTTTACAAATAACAATTTAAACAAGTCAAGAATCAGCTTTTGTGTACAACAATCTGCACGATGAGTTAATATTAACAAGTCAAGAATCTGCTTTTATGTACAGTAATCTACATGATAAGTTAATAATAGAGGTATTTTGTATCAGGTTCCAGTTCTAATACCATGTGTTTTATTAATACCTGTAAAACTAAATGATAATTGTATCATGCTGAAGGGGTTCTGGGAAAAACATGTCATCATAGAAGTCATTATTTTTCAATTAGATTTCAGGCCAAGTACTACTCCTACTAAATCAATTAAGATATCATTCTGAAAAGTGAGTATTTTTTATATAGTGATTCCTGACAAAGACGCATTTATTTTATTATGAAGAATCCAAGATGGTCAATATGTCAAATATATTGAATTTTCAATTAGATTTCATGAAATTCATTGAAAAGAATACATTTCCTGATCAATCAAATCAATGTCATTATATTTGTATTGATACGCTTGTTGTAATATTTATCAACACTATAAATACAGTTACAAAAAGGTGTATGAATCATCTTTATCTGCGAACAGCCTGAAGCATGACTGTTTTAATAAATCCTTTTTAATAAAACATAAAATGATAAAAGTTGTTCACTCCATCAGTGGGTTACATAATTCCTGACACTTCATATATATGGCAAATAACATAGCCAGTGAGGGATAAATAAAAATTGTTTAATCATCTATATCTGATTACGGTCTGAACAATGATTATCTAGATAATTATAATGATCATTCAATTCAAACAAATCCTTTTCAAAAGCATTTAAAATGATTAAATTTGTTCACTCCCAACACTAACTGTAAGGTTTTTTACTCCTTTGTTCCCATGCAATTAATTTATTCCAAATTAAAAATTTGGGTTAATGAATAACTAATTATCTTTTATTTGGTTTGTCATGCTAATAAAAGATAATTATAATATTCATCTTCAAAACAGCATTCATTGAACAGCTGTCTGAACAATTCTTTTTTTACAAAGTCTTTCTCACAATTCTCTCTGTTAGTTAAGATACTTCAATAAACATATTACAGAGTTGACCTCCAGATTATTTCCATTGCAAACCTCTCTTTTACCCCCACCCCTTCTATCCCCCCATCACAACCCCCCCCCCCCCCCCCCCCCCCCAACGACCCCCTTTCCCCTCCTATCCTTCCAGCCCCTCTCCTCCTAACTTACATAAGAGGATAAGTTACATAAGCTACATGCAGGTGCAAGAGGTCTCCAAAGGTCATCATATATAGTAATTAGCATAAACCCCCATGTTGCTAGCCTATTCTGACCAATCAGATTGCACTAACATTTGTCAAGATTTAAGATATTCAGAAATCTTCAGTTAGAATTACATGAGACATTGACCTGGACAGTTTACTTTGGCAATTGGACTTATCACTAGCTGAATTTGTGATTTGTGTCAGAGGGATATATTCCAAATGTTTATGTGCATCATCTTTTTAGTTCTTTGGAAGTTGAGAGTGTGATTAAATGAATACTCCTAAACCAATCAAGATATCATAATGAAATTAATACAGATGCCCACATAAAAGTAGCATTTTGAAGATTAAAAAGTCCAAGATGGTCACCAATTCAGCCATAGATATACAAAAAAGTTATACAAAAACCTACTGCTTGTTAACAAATCATGATTATATCATTCTTATATTAATGTTTGTTCAAGCTCTAGTGGTTTCCAACAGAAGAATAGCATTTTAAAAGATTAAAAAATCATGATGGCAGCCATAATCAATTATCATATAAAAGATGGTTACACAATTAAACCATATTACCAAATCATTCATTTTAAGGTGAGCTTCTGTACCCTCGGTACTTTTATTTTCATTAGAAGACAACTTGGTTGTAGATGTTAAAATATGAATGTAATCATCTGTCAGTAATCAAAGGGAGATAATTCAAAGTCCTGTTTTTAGTGTAATAGTCATTTACTTACCGTAGCTTGAATGGACACTTGTTACGAAACATCTCTTGATTAAGAACAATGAACATCAGTGGATCATGGTATGATATATATACATATGATATATAGTGTATGTAAGGTTTTCAAGACAATGACACTTTCAGCAGGTAAACTTACTCAGGTTATGATCATCATGTAGATGATTAACCAATTTTAAAATGATAAGAGGAAAACATTATGTTTCTTTCTACAGATGTAAACTTAATCAGCCATTATGCAGATGGTCACATTGTTGTTTCCTTTGCTTCCTCTTGGACTCAAGCAAAAGTCAATGTCTGCTTAATTTGTAAGCAAACGCTTAGTTAAAATGGATATTTTGTTTCAAATCTTACTGTATATGAAGGAAGGGAGATTATCAATATATTTTAAGGTTTTGGTGAAGGGAGATGGTACAATTTTCCCTTTCTCTACTATGTTGGATAAATTTGCTCAAACATTTCAGTCAAATTGATGTCAGTTTGGTATCACAGACCTCACAGACAAAAGGTCCAATTCCTTCTCTGGAGAAATCCCTGGAGTAATACATGTTCACTCTCCTCTCATCAGGCCACATGCAGAGATTCTTTGAGCGAGAACAATCCAATGCTGCGGTCAAGATTCAGAAACTGTGGCGTGGTCACAAGGAACGACATCAACTTCCAGGTCGGAGAGAAGTCGCCAGGCAGGTCAAGGCTGTTATAAAGATACAAAGAGCAGTGAGTATTTCATCAAACTGTTTGACAAAAGACATGATTGATTTTATTACTAAGTGAAATGAGAAAGTTTGAATGAAAGGTATTTCAATGGAATTTTTTTGTGGAAAACTTTAATGAGGGCAATGAAAAAACGGGGTGGATGGTTTTAACCCACGATCTTATCATTAAGGCCTTGCGGCTGGAACGTTTGGAGCTCAAAATCCACCTAAGTTCCAGAGTTCTTCTAATGTAGGTAGTGCCCTCTGTGTCAGGATTTTGTTTAAGTTGAGCGATGATTTTGTAGCTCAGGTCGCTCTTACAGTGGTCAGAGAGGTTGAAGTGTAGAGATACTGGTTTGTCTCTATTGTGGGTGATATCTGCAAAGTGTTCAGATAAACATATCCTGAATTCCCGTTTAGTCTCCCCTATGTATTGCTTCTTGCAGTTTTTGCAAGTCAGTAAATAAACAACATTGCATGATTTGCAATTGTATTGGCGGCATGTGTATTTACGGCCTGTCTTGGAGCTTAGGAAGTAGCTCTCTCTGTTGATGTTTATGCAGACTCTGCATTGTTCTTTGTCGCATAGCTTGTCGACATATGACACTTTTTTACCACTGACTTGTGTTTTTTTAGGGGGGTATGTAATACTAGCTTTAACTAGCATATCCCGGAGTGTTTTGTTTCTGCCAGAATTATTTTCCCGGTACCGGACATCACCACCGGAAGTCACGTGACCTACTCAAAGAGTATATAAGGAGAGACAATTTCATTGCTACTTCAGTCTGATGAGTCCCAACACAGTGGACGAAACTAGTAACTCTTAGCAAATTCTTGCCCTTCAGGCGATTGTAAGGCCACCCCCTGTCTTACTCTATTTAATGAGGGCAGTAGATGAGCGATATATTCGATCCTTTTGGAAGACTTTTTTAAAAAGATTTGAGATATGAGTGCAAATACATATATGTTTGCTTAACCTTATGTAATTAATGATGTTTAGATATATGAATGATCAAGATGTTTCATTTAAAGAAATCAAGAGAATGGTTCTGTTGCTGTGACGTTTGTGATTAGATTGAAATTTCGGCACTTTATATCCTATAATACATTGTTAAAAGTAAGAATGTATGTTTGGTGGTAGCACGCTTATTGATTGTGTCTTTTCATAAACAAAACAAATCTTGTTGCTGAAAATCATTGTTTAAGTTGTTTGTTTGTGATAATTGGAAGGCATACATCTTGAATCAAATGAAATACCACTGAATAACTTTGTCATAATTTATAAACAAAACAGACAGGAAATTTTTTTGGGTTCAAATTAGCACATGAGAATTATATTTATGGCAAATATGGTTTGTAACAACATAATAAACATGCTTTAGATTGATTATAAACTAATTCTATTTTAACAAAATAATCGTCTCAAATTCTTATTCAACTCAAAAAAACCTTATACTACTGTCCCTTTCAAAGTTTGGAGTTTCTGAGTCAAATATGGATAAAACTTACATGGTTCCATCAATATATTTGTTTTGCAGGTGCGGAGATGGATGGACAAGTTAGAAAGGAGACATGAAGACGTCCCTATCTCTCTCAAACCCGCGGGTCTCACTGACGAGAGACGGATACAGCTGCACCGACAGATCGAGAACTGGAGGGAGAGTAACCCGGTGAGTCTTACAGAGTCACACAATAGTTATCTCCCCTTGACATCATCTTTGACCTCTGATTGAAGAATACTTATTTCAGTTAAAGAGTTCTCTCACTTGTCTCTTAATCACACATGAGAAGTGTATCCAGTTGCATCTTACCATAGCAATTAATCTCGTATGTTGCTAAAGTCCTTAAAAATACTCTTAATTGCAGTATGTTAGCCTTTTTCATCTGCTCTCAAGTTAAAGAACATTCAGATAAATATTTCATTTCAGAGAGAAGTCCTCAGCATATGTAAAATTAGGCTGAAGCTATTGGGTTACCTCCCTTTGATTGCATATTGTTCAAAGAATTCCTTGTTGTACTTCCAGAATGTTTGATTGTTTATCATTTATATGAATCGGCCCATGACTTTTTAGCTCATCAGGTCTGAAAGACCCGATGGGCTTATGGCATGGCATGGCGTCCGGCGTCCGTCCGTCCATCCGTCCGTCCATCCGTCCGTCCATCCGTCCATCCGTAAACTTTTCACATTTTCATCTTCTTCTCCGAAACCAATGACTCTAGAGAGCTGAAATCTGATGTGCAGACTCCTTGGCCAATGGGGATTCTAAATTGTAGATTTCGTGACCCCATGTCCCCAAATGGGGTCACAGGGGTCAAAACCTTAAAAACCTGTTTTCATCTTCTTCTCCAGTTCCAAAAGGTCTAGAGAGCTGAAAAGTTGTGTATAGACTCCTTGGCCAATGGGGATTCTAAATTGTAGATTTCTTGACCCATGACCCCAAATGGGGTCACAGGGGTCAAAACCTTAAAAACCTACTTTCATCTTCTCCTCCAGTTCCAAAAGGTCTAAAGAGCTGAAAAGTTGTGTGTAGACTCCTTGGCCAATGGGGATTCAAAATTGTAGATTTTGTGACCCCATGACCCCAAATGGGGTCACAGGGGTCAAAACCTTAAAAACCTACTTTCATCTTCTCCTCCAATTCCAAAAGGTCTAGAGAGCTGAAAAGTTGTATGTAGACTCCTTGGCAAATGGGTATTCTGAATTGTAGATTTCGTGACCCCATGACCCCAAATGGGTCACAGGGGTCAACACCATAAAAGCCTATTTCCATCTTCTTCTCAGTTCCAAAAGGTCTAGAGAGCTGAAAAGTTGTGTGTAGACTCCTTAGCCAATACCGATTCTAAATATTAGTTTTGGTGACCCCTTGACCTCAAATGGGGTCACAGGGGTCAAAATCTTAAAAGCCTGTTTTCATCTTCTTATCCAGTTCCAAAATGTCTAGAGAGCTGAAAAGTTGTGTGTAGACTCATTGGCAAATGGGTATTCTGAATTGTAGATTTCGTGACCCCATGACCCCAAATGGGGTCACAGGGGTCGAAACATATTTTAATCAGAAGTCTGATGAGCTACAGAGCCCATGGCTCTATTTTTATTCCTGAAAGCATCAAACCAACTTACTAAGAGATATTAGAATTATTCCTTCTTTGTTTTTTTCTTGACATTGTTAATACAGAGCATTGCTTTTGCTACTCTACTGTAGCAAATAGGGAACACATATCAGATTCATCTAATAAAGAATAAGAAAGAATCGTTATCATAATCATTGATGTTTGTTTCAGACTGCGAGCAAGACAAGAGAGGAGCTTCAGGAGATCCACAAGAAGGCAGCGGAGATGTTACACCACCACTACGCCACCGTCCGCGGTCACCGTAAAGCTCAGCTCCAGAGAGACGTCCTCATCGCCAGACTAGACACCGACTCGGAACTCATCACTCGTTAGTATTGTTATATGTAGAGAGTCTTAATCTACTACTATCAGGTACCAAACTAGAGTTTTGTTGATATTTTTGTCACAAAAATTTTCATCTAGAATTGAAAAAAAACACGCAATAATACAGGCTTGATTTTACAGAAAGTTCTACACAAAGTGTGAACTTGTGTTGTGAAATTAATGATATCTTTAGATATATTTAAGCTAAGCTCATGACAAATAAATCCCTTTCCAAAACGATTGATGTTGAGCAATGATTGCTGTTTTTGCTGGTTTTAGTGAAGAGAGCACCAAAATCAGTAACTCTATAAATACAAATATGATGTAGTGCATATCACAATAGGGTCATCTGCATTGCAATATATTGCAATATAGAAATGATAAATGAGTAACAATACACATCATTACTTTAAGGCGGTTATTTTTCTTAAGCATTAAGAATTTTTTTATCTTTAAGTAGGTTTTCCAGGACCATATTGGACAATTATATGATTGCTATGCTATAAGTTAAGGGTTTGAACAATGACTACAACTTATGGATAAAAACTTGTTTATTCCATTGAAGGAACAGTTTCATAGATTCTTATGTCCTCATCAAAGAAATTAAAATACTTTCTTGACAACACCATTTAGTCATTATTTTCAAAACTGAACTAAGCCTTTACACCATAGCCTTCTGCTCTTTGACTTCAGTATGCTGTTTCTATTGCAGTGGCACCAGCCCTGAAAGACGTGACGGAGCGAGACGTCCACATGTATACCTCGCGGTCAGTGCCGGTCAGCCTGAAAGCCAAGTCCAACCACCTGGAGACAATGAAACGTCTTCAGCTGCCCTGGTGGCGCCGACTCGATGACGAGGATAATGAGTTTACAGAAGAACAGGACAACATGCTTCAAGATGATATCATATTTTGATGTTTTTGTATATAGAAAAATCTTTTAATTAATTTATTTCTGAAATAATATGAAAAATAAAATGTAGATCTATATAATGACATTCATGCCTCATTAATAATTATATAACGATCTATGAAATTATGTTTCTCTAGATCCAAGAAAAAAACCTACAAAATGACCCTTCTCCACATTCATACAAAAGTCTCTAAAAATGTAATCTCATATATTCAAACAATGATCTGTGATGTAAATTCTCATTTTCAGAATAGAAATATACATGTTACATTTATACAAAAATCTCTGAATGCAATCTTGCTTTGTTCTTTCTAAGCTATGCACTGACCACTCATTACATTCTTGCAAAGATATCAGGATTTGACATCTCATTTCATGAAACCAATGATATACAGAATGTCATTTTTTTCATATAAAGGTCACTCTATTTATGTTTTGATACCTTCATCCAAATGTCAAATTAATGTGATCTGTTTAAATTTTTACAAGAAATGAATTGATACAACTATTGAAAGTTCTTTGTAATGACATTTCCTTTCATTCATGCAATGACACGGTCTTCATTAATACAAACACCTAAACATGAAACCCTCAGCGAGCTGTGATATTTATAGTGCTTTTGACATTTCTTTATTAAAGGGGCAGTAGCACGTTTTTTTATTATTTCATTTTTTAAAATTTTCACTGATAATTGTAAGTTACTGCTAAATGTTTTAATTTGACAGTGTAAAAAATCTCATTACACAAGTCAATCATCCATAGGCAGAGGACAAAGTATGAAGAATCACATAAAATCCATTGGCGACCATTTTGTGTGAACACCTTTAATTCATTTTTTGTAAGAAAAAGGAATCACATGGCTGAACGTTACGTTATATATTTGAATTATTACTACTCCTTTTAGTTTAAATTCATTGTCTTTCAATTGAAACCATTAATTTTCATTTTCCTGTCATCACCTTATAACCCCAAAAACCTGCTACTGCCCCTTTAAGACTGGTTCATGTTTTCAACACTTCTTATGTCCGTCCATAATAAAATTCCTTGTCTTATTAAATGGCTGTTCAAGATCTTTTCTTTTGTTTTTGTTACTCTTTCTAACATAGATACTTTATGAATTGAGTGAGATTTATGAACTGACATTCATACTGAAGGACATCTTAAAATACAATTTTGTTGCTTTCAAATTCTCTGTACACTTTTAAATGCAATATTTAGAATCACAATCAATTGTGGTCAATGTTTATTTGGTCAATTGTGTTTTTTGCTCTTCTTATCTTTTTTTTTTTTGTATTTGAAAGAGCCGTTTTAGATTGTTATAATGTTTATTTACCAAATATGGTTTTTGGTTGAATTTATAAAGGGAAACAGAAGTAAAATTTTTCAGGAAATAGATTACCGTATTCTCCAATAAGCGAAATAAATTGCAAGACTATATTTTTTAATCAAATAAAGCATTTCCAAAGCAAGCTAGATATGTTCAGTGAAGCTACCCAAATCAATTTCCCTACCAGAAATGTCTGAAGGTGCTCACACAGAAACGGCTGCATTCAGTTTGCTTTAATTTCTTGATACTTTCTTCTATGACTGCAGATCACCAGGCATTGAAATGTCATGAAATGTTGAAACAGCCTCTGTTCTAATAAGATCAAGTCAGTGATGTCCAGCGGTTCCCCTGGCGAACCATAATTCATTTGAATTATTTTATCAAGTGCTTAATCAAGTGACAACGCTTCACATGGAAAGAGGGGTTCATATCACAATGCTTTTGCCATGAATCTGTAGCCAAAATGATGACATTAGAACAGCATCGCTGATTGCACAACTAACTTTGATTGCCTCGAATCAGGCATCTCCCAGACAACAAAGTCGGCTAATTAGAGGAGAGGCTGTATGAAGATTTCATGACTTGAGCTGCCTCTGTGGGGAGAGAATTATCACCAGGTTGAGTCATGAGATGTGTGACCCTCTGAAAATAACTCAGTTCTATAAGCTAAAGTGTATGGAGGGAAATTTAAATAAAACATAATACTGTCCCTTTAAGCCTTTGCCAATGGAACCATGAGGCCAATTTCATTAGGTTTTACATGTTGACTACGGTAACATGTAATTGGATATTTCACTTCAGTGAAATTAGATTCTTACAATCGAATGGAGATCTAAAATTGCTTTTCTTCCAGTAACACTGACAGTGAGAAAGAAGATGAAATTTATCCAGGGATCTTGGAGATTGTTTTGAAGGATTTTTTAACTAATTGAACATTCCATGAAGTTTGCATTTAAAAAACGATTGATAAAAAGTCAATTGAAATCTTTTCAGTTGATTTGAATGTGCCGTTCAATGAAGCTTTTCCTTATGAATAAGTCATGGGAGAATAATGAAAACAAAACAAGACATATCCGTATATATGGAGTTAAGAAAAAAGTTGTTTTTGTTCAGTATGTTATATGTTTTGTTTGATATTCATTTCTTACTGATTAAGACTAATATTTGATGATTAGGGTGGCTATTACCAGAAAATTAGAATATGTTTGTGAAATGGGGAAAAAATTGAAAAGAAATCATCATCGAATATTTTAACAAATGCTTTGTTCTCATTAAATCCGTCCATATCAAAATAAGTGTTTGTTTTCTGATTCTCAATAAGAGAAGGACCATACATGAATTAAAAAAGCCTTATTTTATTAAATAATCTTCCACAATAAGAAACTATTCAAGTTTAGCTCTACTCACTGATTTTTCAAGTTAAGAGCTCAAAGTAAATGAATTCTAAAGATATTGCGCAATTCTTTAATATGTTTTCGTTTCTAGATGAAGGATTTAAAATCTTTTCATTTACTAGAAACGAAATGAATTTAAAATTGAAATTCAAAGATAAAGAGATAGTTTCATAATGGTGTACCACTTATGCGAAAGATTGACTTGTTTGTTATCTTCATCAATTTCCAAAGAAATGTTTTTTTAAGTATTGTGCCTTGAAGGGTTAGACAAAGAGTATCCATTTTCCTTTATCACAAAATATAAACTTCTTGAAATAAGAAGATCATTTAAAAGGGGGAGGAAAAACACTGCCAACATCTATTTTGCAAGAATGATATTCATATATGTATGAAATATAAATTATAAAGCTATGTATAAATAAAATAAAATTTATGACTTTGATTATTTTAAAATTATTGAAAATATACGTTGGATTCGTAATTTAAAAACCAGGGAATACGGGAATCCATTTTCTCTGACTCAACTGATATTGAGGCGTTCGTTCGTTGGTCACATGCAGTTTTTTGCGTGACATCTTAACTATGGTTAATCGAATAGAGTAAATACATGCCCTCTGAATATTACTAATGTTAGATAAAAGACATTAGTGTCGTTTATACAGTAGAAATCCCTGAATGGTCAAGTCGTTTAAAAGGACTAAAAAGAACCCACCAAATGTTACGAATAGAACTGTTTCATCCATTAGTTCAGCTAGTAAAATACATCTAGAGCCAGATTTTGATATTTCTATAAACAATTGCAGAGCCTGTTTTCGAAAATATTATTCTTCAGTTTATTCTGGGATGAAACTCCTCGAAATAGTGAGAAATCCTTCATATGCATGACAGTAATTATATTGATTACCGATTTCTTTCTCTCTTTACCAGATACTGCTTTACAAGGATATTGAATCCAGTTTTATACCAAAAGATCTGGACACTCCTTAAAGCTAACAATATCTGTGTCTGCTTTTAGTTCCTCTAAAAAAAAAATCAGATTATATTGGATTAATATTTTTCAATTCTTTAGTGCACTGATGTTGTTGAAAGTATGTCAATTCCAGAAGAAGTAGATAACATGTAATTTGATCTATGAAAATTGCTTCATTTTTGATAAAAATGGATATTGCAGTTATAAGAAATTATTCTAATCGTAATTAATGGAAGTGAGGAAAACAACTTTCATTCACTAATTTCGCGATGTAGTTGTCATTGATATCCATTATCAAAAAGTTGAAGCTGTGTATCACGTTTTAGAAAAAAAAAAGCTTTTGCAAAACAATCGTAATAATTCAAGACAAGGATTTTCAAACGAACGCATCTTGTCCTTTCAAGCCATACAAATCTATTTTCTTAACTCAAAGTACCTAAATAACGGTATGCAGTTTCAAGATGACACAAAACAGGTACTGATATTCATAACACATAAATAAAGAAATAATTTGATAAAATAAATATGTTGTGTGAATGTATCATGGGTAGTGATTATATAAGATATGAAGTCAGATATGCGTCCTATTGTGTTACTTGATTTTCAGTGTTTACTACATGCCAAGTAAATCGTTTAACATTGATTCTCTTGTTGACTTCGTTAAAGAATTGTGAATAACAAGGTAGTGAAGTAGTGCGAAATAACAAGGTTGGCACTTCATCGAACTGGTTAAGATCCAAAGTGTTGTTTTAAGCTAAATTGAAATTGATTTTCCATGTTCCACAATTAGATTTGACGTCAAGATGGAAGGCATTGTAGTCAATATTGAATGGTTGCTGAAATGTCAAAATATCAGTCATTTAACATTTGTGAACGTTTTTTTTACATTTTGGACAACGTCAATAACATTTAAAAATCATTGAATTTATTGAAGGCATATCCAGGTGTTAATTGAACTGAAGTAGAATGAAGACCATTTCATATATACATGTCCATCGTCTTTATTCTTTACAGACCCTTTAAATATCCTCATTATTTGTCGCCTCAAACAAACAAGGAAGTTGTAAAGCAATAGAAATAAGTCTTCATTCATCTGCCAATCAAAGATCTCAATGAAAAGGTAATTATCAGAAACGTTAAATGTAATCGACCCATTATTTGGCGTTCTGACATATATCTACGGTTAGTAACCGTCCATATTCATCAAAAGTCAGCTAACAGCCTTATCTGAAGCTGCCTCGAGAAATAGGGGACCTATAACACAAGCCGTCACCTTAATGTTGTCACATATATGGGCTATATGAGTGCTGATCCCTTTCTCTCTCCATTAGTGCTCTACTGAAGGTTTTCTTGAAGTCCGGGTCACGTTTCTTCTCGTGTGAACTAAAAAGCAATCGTTGTATCCTAAAACCTATGTGTGTCACTCAACTACGTTACTTAATTAGGAACCGAAGGTGTCATTCCTTTCTAGGTCATATTCGTAGACATAAACGATGTTCTGTTAGAAGCTTGTGTCTTTAAAGTGACACTGTTTCTTAATGGCTTTGGGCTTGCCCAGATACCAAAATGATGATAGAAACTGAACATAGCTTTTAATTTATTTTTTAATATTTCAATCTTTTTCAAGTTTTTAAAGAAAATGAAAATAGCCTTAAAGCATGCTCCGACTGTACTGATGTCCTTTGAGGCCGATGTACATAAAAATGGTTTGATTTTCATAAATTTCCTTGGCTTTGATTATTGGCAACATTCTTTGATATACTGGTATAATTTGCATATATCTCACATTTTCATCATTCTTCAAATATCTGAAAATTCGTTGTTTTCAATGACAATCGGAAAAGCTTTTTAAATACCAAAAGCGCAAATCCGGTGCCTATCTGTAAACAAGAAATAGAACCTATCAAATACTGTCGAACATTACGAATTTGAGTCTGTTTTAGATAAGTTTCAAGATTTAAGTTTGAGTGATTAAATGGCGTTAGCAGCGTTACATTATCCGATTTCCAATCAAATACGTGTTTTTACTTTATTGTTCTTACTTAAGATTTACACTATAAGTCGCTATCTGTTGTTTGGAGAAATATTAGTAAAACTATTAAAGGCTTTATTATTTGGGTCTATATTGACAGGTTAACTTAGGAAACAGTGATACCACATACAGTGTAAACCTTGTTTAAGTAATGTTTTTGAGACACTTTTCTAATAAAGAATTCTTGATATATTTCATGAACAGTAACTGTTTGATTCAACTTTGATCCCAGTGTTTGGTGAAAAGTGTATATCGGTAACTGCAGCAGTTTTTATTCCTACATAACTAATGACACCCTTCATCTATGACTTTGGATTTTTGTCACTGGCTTTCGCGCGATTAGTACATGTCTGAACTAAACATAATTGATGCGAATTTATGTATGAACATATTCGTTTGGAAAAATTAACCTATAAAGAGTCTTAACATTAACTTATTAAGATACCGACAAATTTCAATGTATGGGTCTCTTGTTAACTACAGTAACGTCCTAACATTTATGCAACTTCACTTGATGGGAAATATTGGTCAAATTACAGTCTTTGACAGGTTTCACAACCAATACTGATTGCTGAAATGTGACATTGCACTCAACTGGCCACTTAGTAAGAAAAAGGTATGCCAGCAACTTGAACGCTTTGCAACTTTGACAGCTTCTTTAGATTATTCTTTCATTTTTATACTGTTCAAGTTTTGCTAAGGACCATTTAATCACTTTTTAGTGAAATAGATAACTTTTAATGAACATATGAACACAGTAATCCGTTGTCTGGACAAGATCTTTAGTGTTTCGGGTTCTCATTGTAATCGGTATTGTGATAACTCTTGCTTAGTGTTCGTAGAAGTTTATAACACACCTGTAGTTTCAATTGTAAATCCACAACGTAATTGGCGACATTAGACCACTGGAGTATTGTCTTGAGGAATTCCAATTTTGCAAAGAAGGGCGTCACAACCAGGCTGGTGAGGAATTCTCTGTAACCCACAGTGTCAATAACAGGGCTTTCAATCGTTACCAAACTTATGGCAGTGCTGCAAGAAGACGTTATGACAATTTTCTTCTCCTGCAAGCTCTTCGACATAACGCCAGAAAAGCAACCCAGCTGAGGTCAGATCTCCGTGCCACACATGTGGTCCACCTTTCAACTCGTAGACGTAGACGACTGTTTGATAATGGTTTGTATGCAAGACCACCATGTGTTTGACCCTCCAAACCGAGAGGGAGAACATGTCGAATGGACTGCTCGTGACTGAAGGCCTGTGTTGTTCAAGGAGGAGTCTCAATTCTGACTCTACTTCTCTGATAGACGTGCAAAAGAAGACCGGGGCAACATTTGCCGAATGGTAGCCTTGCTAAACATATCAAGTATACAAGAGGTCCAGTCATGGTATGGGGTTGAATCAGCTTGGATTGAAAGACTGATCCGCATGTTCTTGAGAATGGCACCGTGATTAGTATTCGTTTCAGGGTGAGATTTTGGAACAGAAACTCGGAAGAGCACTCAGGGAGCAATATAACTTCTTATACTTCAGTGATGGTTTTCTGGTGGTACCTTTCATGAGATGTGTAAGATGTCTAGATGAATCTTTGTCAAAGATTAACATGTTGTGTACATTCTGAACAATGATATACAGACTCCCTTCCATGGTTTTATTTTGGAAAAAGTCAAACATTATATAGTTCTGATCACAAGAAGTGCCATGGTTTTGTTTAAAGACATTCATTGATGCAACACCGCATTAATAATAATCACACTTTATTGTCCTCAGTACATATTGGAAATTCGATTTGTGCCCATGGCACCCGGCAGCCACGGTGCAGCGCCAGTTAAATCGTTGTTCTGACTTTACAATGCTGGGTGTCAAGCAAAACAGCAACAACTCCCACCTTTTATCGTCTTTTGGTATGACGCGACCGGGAATCAAACCCCGATCTTCCGGGTGACACTCTACCACTGAGCTACGGCCCCGGTTATCAGTTTACTTTCGATTTATCTTATCACATTTGTCCTTTTACCCTGGTGTTAATTACCAATACTTGTAATTAAAATCTTGATATTCTGAAATGTGCACAAGTCATTTTTGGTTAGCACGAAGAACACCCATACTCGTATTTTAGGAGGAATCGGTGGTATAACCCAGACCTACTCTAACAGTCCTTACGGCAAACACAGGTGACACCGAGTTTAGTCCCTTCAATACACACCGATAGCATAGAGATTTCACTTCAACGCTTTAATACCAAACTACCATTGTTGGAATGACCTATTCTTGCCAAATGGTAAGAGGGTACAAACCACGTTATGCATTGTTTCAGGTGTGACAGGAATGGAACTTTATTCCAATAGCCTAGAAACACTAAAACGTGTAGTTTTTAAAATGCAACTTGTTTTTGTTAAAGTAGGCCTTGGAAGATGCGTTTTCGTAGTGATATAAGTGCTGTAAACAAATTTCTTTCTATTTATTTAAAACTTGTAAAAGAAATCGCATCACTTTTGTCTATCTTTTAATACCAGAAACATTATAAGCATTATTTTAGGTCGTCATGGAGAGTATCATGTACCACCGACAGATATTCGCAATGACCCATCGTAAGTTCATTCTCGATAATGTAGTAAGTTGTAAATCAAAGGAACCTTCGGCAGAAGACCTCAAGGCGATCATTCAGTTTCATTGAGCCCAATTTTACTTTTGCCATCAGGTTTTGCAACATGACTTACAAAGATCGCGTGTTTTATCCAAAGTGTCCTTTCTTTTTCACCAGTCGCTCGCCCAGCGTAGATGTTTATGGATCCAGATCACAGGTATAATGAATCACAAATTAATCTCTATCTTTATCTTGCTTCAGATGTAGAGAATGAAAAACGATCATTATTGCTTATCGTACAAAGAAAGGCCAATATTTCATGGTGAAATGTGATAAGTAGGTTATTTCTGTGACATCTGTATATATCTTTCTTATACTTTTGCTTTAAGGTTATTTTCATTTATAATTTAGAAAAGCGCAAAACCAATGGGGGTCAATAACCTTATTCCTTGTAGCGTTTCGTCTTTTAATTGATATTTTTGTTGAACAACTGCGATTGTTTTATGACGTGTTGCTTGCAACTATACATGATGCTTTTTTATTGTGCACTAGCTCTGTACTGATACAAAATGAATTCACTTCGGGTAACGAATTACGATTATATTTTATCCTCATTATCCTTATGTACAATGTCACTGTGTTCCGCAGCTGAGATTTGCGTTTGACATTGATCTTTTCAGGTTTCGTGACGTGTTGAAACTGATCCGATCTCCTTCTACGTGTCAGAAGCGTTTGACGCTAAGAGTTCGATATGGCTTCTTAATCATAAAAAAACTAATCAAAAAGGCTAATATCTGAACACTACTTAATATTGCCGCTTTGTTACAAGATTTGTCATTTTGTATTATCAAAATCTTTAGTTTTATATTCTAAACGTCCTAACATTAGTCGTCGTTACCTCTTTGAGGTCAAAGTGATACATTTTTAAAATGAAACACTTATTTCTTACAATCGAACCAAGACAATGATCACAATCTAATCAATTTGTTTTCTGAAATAATTCCTCTTAAAAAAAACTTATCTAAAAAATGCCTTTGAATTGTGTTAAAATACCATGCATCTTGATTAAAGTTTGAAATCCTTCCATGACTTGCGTGATGATTCCTGAGGCCTTAAATAGGACACCTATTCTTATTCAAAAAGAATCGAGAGGGGGAATTTCCGGTCCTTAACTTCACTTACACATCTCATTTTCATCTTCCCATTTGACCATGATAATCACCAGAATACATTTTTTCCCCACACGTCAGGTTTTCAAAAGGAGATCTTGACTTTTATATGATGTTCCTAAACAGAATTGCATTAAACTTACTTTTTCCATTTTGTCGTACAATTACAGCAATTAATAAGTTTGTAGTAGCTGTATGTTTACTCCAAGTTCGTACATACCACTGTCCGTGGCAACCATTCATAAAATATCTTTTTTATTATTGATATCATGATTGTTTTCGTCAGAACAGTCCTGATATCGGATGCAAGGGCTCTTATGAAAATGTCGTTCAAACGACACCAAATAAAACATATCGAAGACAAATAGTTTTGACTAAATGTATTCGACTATGGTCATGATAAATCAAACATTAATTATGACTTAATTTAATTCATCGATTTTGTCGGCAAACACATATTTTAATCAACATACTTAGTTTGCGAAAATGCACTTAGAATTGCAATAGAATCATCAAATAAACATAGATTACTTGTTGATACAAGTTATCACAAACCATTAACGGCTACAATTAGCAAAACAATAATTATGTTAGTTTATATATTTCAACAAATATTTTAAGCACGTTGAAACAAGTATTAAATGTTATGTTTACCTAATTGTTGAAAATTAGAACGATCGTAATGTTTAAAGAAACCGCAATCGCACTTTCACTGTCGTATAGAGCACAAATAAGACGTCCGATTTGGTCAAAACCAAAGGTGAAATGAACGACTTGCGAAAACTTGTTGCAAAGTACCCATATGTGCACGTACTGCACAACGTGCACGTGCTCAGAACATTCATTGAGTGTCTCGTGCTTGATACCTGATTTTTGCATGCTTCGAACGATCAGGTGGCACATCCGTAGTACTGCAAACTTCATTCATAAATGTTAAAAGAGGCCCAAGAAAGGTTGTGAAAAAAAACATAAATATAGCCGCAAAGCGGTGACAGCAGGATTCAGCGCATCAACAGCATGTTTAGTACAAAGATAAACATGTCAGGAGTCATTCCTGAAAGTTTCATGACTTTCTGCCAATGGATAAAGTTCCTAGACCGTTTTTAGAAAGTCATCAATCAAATAAATCTCTAACTGAATGGGCCTTTTACAGTGATCCACGAAGAGCTGTTCAGACGTATTTACAGAGTGTTCAGCACAAAAATAAACATGTCAGGAGTCCGTCCTGAAAGTATCATGACTTTTTGTTAAAGCGTTTTTAGAAAATCATCAATCAAGCAAATCTCTAACTGAATGGGCCTTTAGAAGAGATTTTACAGCTCTTCCTTTGTATTTCACTGTATTTTTGTCAGCGACTGACTGTTATAAAATGCACCTTGAATTGTCACTATTTGAGACATTCAACCTATATTACCTGTCTGTAGTGCCAGTGAATGACTGCTGTGAATATTTGAGGCAAGTAACCTACAGTCTCAGTAAGGGCTTTGCATGTTGATAGCCCTTACTGAGACTTAGATCATGACGTTTCGTTTTTTCAAATCAGAGATCGCATTAAAGGTACAGTTCAATTACAAAATCGAAAAATTAACTTGGGCTTTTTTTTCAAAATGCAGCCAGAGACTTGACATTTTTTTAAAAGATGCGCAATAAAATTCTACGCAAAGCAATCAGGACGAAATCGTAGGTAACGTGGTTTGGCCGCCATATTGGATTTTTCAACTTTCAGAATTTCCGAACCCCATGCACCTTTGAGAATCTTCTTCTCTGAGGATACTTGCACCAGAGAGCTGAAATTTACACTCAATGTAGCTGAAGCATTGTAGTTTTGAATTTGCATTCGAAAAAGTCCTAATGTTAATACTTTTTTGGCTGTGACCTTTCAAAGATGACCAAAATCTTAAAATCGCAAACTTCAAGGGCAGATAACTCAAAACCCAGACCATAGAAGTTTATGATTTTTGCATGAGAGTTAGACACTACCAGGGTCTTTCAAATGAAAGAATAAAATTGCTCACGAACAGTCATTTCCGGTCGGTATGAAGCATTTCCCTAACATAGGGTCAAACTGCAAAAATGCACTTAGAGAAATAAAACTTGTACCAACAGAAGCGCAATGAAATTCTATACAAAAAAGTCAATCACAGCAAACCTGTAAATACAGAACGTTTTGGGGAAATCATTGTTTTTAAGTTTTGCATTGTCTACAGAGTATTCTCTGTGCAGAGCGTTAGCTTCAGGGGGGCAGGCGAGAATGTAATGAGGCTATAAATAGGCACTATGCAAGCAGTCATTCACTGGCTTTGCAGACAGCAAATGTAGGTTACTTGCCTCAAATATTCACAGCAGTCATTCACTCGCACTACAGACAGGTAATAAAGGTTGAATGTCTCAAATAGTGACAATTCAAATCGCTGACAAAAATACAGTGAAATACAAAGGAGAGCTGTAAAATCTCTTCTAAAGGCCAATTCAATTAGAGATTTATTTGATTGATGACTTTCTAAAAACGATCTAGGAACTTTATCCATTGGCAGAAAGTCATAAAACTTTTAGGAATGACTCCTGACATGTTTATCTTTATACACGCTGTTGATGCGCTGAATCCTGTTGTCGCCGCTTTGCGGCTATATTTATCTTTAATTTTGGGCTTCGTTTTCACTTGGTCCAAGCGATAGGTAAGACAGTTATTAGTATAGTTATCAATTTGTATCGGAAAATGCTCGGAAAGTATGTCCGTTCGGTCGTCCTCGGCCTAAGGGCTTCGGACAGGCCCCACGGACAGGCCCCACGGACATACTCTTAAATTTCGCGGCAAACTCTTAAATTTCAATCTGAATATACCTTATTTTAACTGACGTATAATAAACATTTATGCAAGCAATAAATTATGCCATATTGTCGCTGATAATTAATGGTTTCATAAACATGTGAAACATACGCCAAATTAAGTATATTTATATATAAATATTTATATAGCGCGCATATCCATCCACTCGTGGTGGCTCAATAGCATTCTTTCACCGTCCGATCATTTTTCTAATTCCACTCCCTGGGGAGTATTCAACCGGCATCCATAAGTGGCGCTCAGGTTAGGGACCACTCTATGCCTCACAGGGTACCCATTCACAGCTGGGTGAACTGAAACACATAGTCACAGCAGTTTGTCCAACGCTGCTGAACGCTGATAACCGAGCTCGGCGTATGCACTTGTTCATGTATCCACCATTCAGCCACTGACATGAATTCGTGGGATATTTTAAGCGCGCAGTTTTTGTTGCACTACACACTAGGGCTCCAGGGTGACACTTATAGAGTTCTAACAGAGGTGAACTCTAGGTTTTTACACCTTGGTCTGGATGGGATTCGAACCCCGGACCTCAGCAACGTGAGACCGGCGCTCTTGCCGACTGAGCTATCCCGTACCCTAGTAAGGTGTAAATAAAATGTTATATGTACACGTTATATAAGAGTTATAGTATTTGTTTTGTATTCATAAATTGTCCGAATGTATTATTTTATGTTAGGCATTATGAAAACTTAAATTTCCTGCTCAAGACATTACAATCGTCAAAAGCATTTCCCGGAATATTCTGTTCAAAGGCTCTATCCTTTAAGAAAGGAATGATAACGTTGTTAAAGAAATATCGTTTTCAATTAGATTTTAAAATAAAAATTGATCAAGGGGGAAATTGTGTATTCGTTCTAATTAATTGATCTGCTATGAGAACTTTCACGTCAATCGAGATGATTTAATAATGAGCTCTTTGAAGAAGTAGAATCAATTTTAATTTTGATTCTATTGTAAAAACTTTAATTGTAAATCTTATTTTTCAACACAAAAAAATACATTCAATTTCCTGTGTATGTCTTTGAACTGATTGTGGTAATAACCCTTTTATTTGCTTTGTTTTGAGTCATACGCAATGTACTGAAATATGAGTAATTAGTTATTTTCCCATCCAAAGGTTCCCCATCATTCTGTCTCGTTTGATATAATGGTTAGCTCTTTGAAGAAGTTAGAACAGTAAAGAACAGAGGTTCATCATGATTGGAAAATCTTAATTATCTTTCATGGTCATTCATTCAAAGCATCATCTTGGATACATTCTTCACATTTGTGATTGAGAAAATATCTGGTCCTATTTATCAGAGTAACATGATGACAGATAAATAGGACTGTTATGATTAAGTATTTCGGTGGATTGGCTTTTATCATTTTGTCAGGAAGTTTATGACAAGTCCTTATCATATCATTACATTTTTCAACAACAATTTTCAATATCAATCACTTTACTAATAATGTGTAGGACTTGTAAACCTACATTGAATATCCCCATACGAGTATACATTCTAAAATAGACTAAAAAGACAAGCCTTGTTGATATAGAATATCAATAATTACAACTAGGTTCAGGTTTGATTGACAAGTTTTATATGCTACAATTTCATATTTAGGTGTATTGTTTTACTTCTCTCAATGACATTTGTGAAGAACAAGATCATACGGTTTGACAACCTCTCTATTGCAAAAAGACGGACGTTTTAGCAAATTTAAATCCATAAGAAGCGTTCTTTAATTAGAGTAATTACCTTATTAATTAGGATTTTCAGCAGTCCAGCTATAACAAACAGCTAGATATTGAAACAAATAGGTTTATGAAAACTAGCCCTTCATTGCCAGTCCTTCAATTATCTTACATATTGTTCATTGAAAATACGGTAATTGGCCTTCATCAAGAGTAATTAACATTTCAAAGGGTGTTTTGATAGCTTACATTGACGTGAATCTCAATGTACTAATTACCCATTTCTATGCACGCCCAAGAGCCTAATTCAAACCACAATTATCTACATTAACATTTAATTTGAATGAAGAAATTGACGTCATGAAGAGAATCAAAAAGTGATTAACTTTTAGAAAAGTCTCGAAAGTTTCGAAATGAGCGTATTTGATTTCAATCAGTTATATAATATTTCAATTTCGTTAAATCAATTTCAAATTACCCTTTTTGGTAGAATTCAAGATGAAGACCTTAAAGTTCATTTGTCCCTAAATAGATAAAGTTGACAATTTCATGTGACTGGCCTCTTTATGTAATTATACATCCTATATTTTGGAACTAGTTCAGTGGCACCAAAAATGTCTGTTGCAAACACAGAGCTCATTTATCAGAGATTTTAAAAAATAATTTTTATTTTTTAAAATAACTAGCATGCTGTGAACAATATATTACAAATCCCCTATCGACATCTTAACAAAAACTGTTTTTCACACGAAGACCTATTCATTCTAAATGTGATTCATATAAATAATGATTTATGAAGTGTATTCTATTAGCAACAGAAGATTGTATGATAATGTATGAGTCATTGTAGCATTTGTACACGTGGTCATATGATAAGCAATGTATAAGTTGTCATTGTCAATGTTGACAACAACCTAGTTAAGTGGTGTACATTTCCTGTTCTAGGTATGCATGGTAACAACTTTGACTGCTTATTGCTGAAACATGCCAATTGCTAATTTATAGCAAAATGTCGGATATTATTAAACAATTGTTGTTATCCTCTGCTTAACAACACATACAGATGTAATTTGTATTCTGCGAATACAAAGGATGGGAAAAGATTATGAAACGATAACCGTTTTTCATTTAAAATTGATTTTATTTTACAAAAAAAAACACGATAAAAACCAAACTTTGTTTATCAATAAAACCAAATTGATTTGCCAAAAAATACAAAAAAACACAGAACTAAAGGTACATTTCTGTTTGGAACAGGGCGATTTACTATTTGTAGTGCAATGAAGGTGTGTGTATGATTCAGTGAATTTGACATGAGGTTTATGGAGTGCAATTTTCACTGTACAAAAGTGAGCTTTGCTGTGTAATCTTGCTGGAGTGTAACCTATGGTGATCTGTTGTTATCTCAATGTTTACATGTGATGTCATCAGGACCTGGTGATGTCAGTAAGTACCTTCGATGATGTGACGCTGTTATGAACTGGAGTCACTGTGACCCGATACCTTCCAAGTTATGTAAGGAGCATGTGACTCAAAAGATGTGACTGTGCGAGCGCATTTGTAATTGTTCTGGCATTCAAGTCATATTAAACATTTTATCTGTTACTTGTTAGATGACTGGTATTGGGTTATATTGACTAAGTTTTGTGTTTGTACCGGTGTTTCAATTTCCCTTGTTTGGAGGATTGCTCAAGCTCAATAAGGTTCTTATATAAGTAACCATGACAGTAACATCTAAGACTTTTTAAGTAATTTGTAAGAACGTTTTATATAGGTTTCGAGATTGAAAATGATGGTAGGGCAATAAAACTTATTTCAGTAGAACAAGTTCAGTGAAACAGAAATTATACCAGACACGAAGTGACCACTTCTCTTTATGAATTTCAACCTCCAACACTAAAAGAAATTCTATGAATATGCATTTGCACAACAAGCAATAGGCATACATACGTAAACTTGTGAAAAGTTTAAAGGGGAAGATTTTTATATAGTAACACTCTGGTTTGCAATTTTTCTGAGATTGTTTCAAATAGAGAAACCGTGTGTATTCTGCCTATCTTGATTGATTCGTGTCCGTGGACGTCATAAACTAAAGGGAAAGTTGACCTAAAACAATTGTGATCTAATGATTTTGCTATGACTAAAGATATCGCTAGATCTCTCTCACGTGTATCCTGTGGAACACAGTTCTAATGATAAGTTTTAATGTTAATTAGGTCTTCTGTCCATGCTAGACGAAATACGGTAGGTCAAACGATAGGAGTGTATGCTCTGATCCCTTGACTCTCACTGCTTATATGTATAAACGATAGCAAAAGACTGTTAGTGATTTGTCAAGGCAAGATATTTTATTTATTTTTTTGACTTTTCATAGATATGTTTTTGTAATGTCATCATGCCTCCTTTGTCGTGTCGCTGTTATGTCATGGTTTGTGTAAACATATAACTGGGAACGAATAAAAAAAAAAAAAATAATAATAATAATCCTGTTTCAACAGGACAAGGATACTCCTGCTGTTAAGACACTTATCTAAAATCAAAGCATTGGCGTCTTGTCTTTCCAGCAGACTGTCCTGGGAAGTCTTATACGATACATCTACCATGTCACCTCAGAAGTGGACAAACACCTTGAGGCACTTCCTGTTTAACAGGAAATCTCTGATTAAGGCCCTACAGGAAATAAAGCAACGGATATATAAAACAAACTTGATGAAGTAACTTAACGCTTCTACTCAATACAAAATCGTATCCAAGGGTGGATCGAAATCTCTTTGAGATTGAAAATGATCGTTTTTCGATCAGGTGCATTATCAAATATTGAACCAAAACCGTATTTACCGTCATTACGCTTCCGGTTACGTAATGCTCCCTTTGTTTTTGGCGGGCGAACAGTGATGAAATTTCATTACGATGTGTTTAATGCCAAATAAAACCTTCAGCTATATATCTTTAACATAATGGTAATGTTTACAAATCCAGTTGCACAAAGTACTCCTAATTCCAATTTCTAGTATGAAGTATTCTAAATAAACTGATATTAACGATGGTGCTGATAATAGAGTTAGTTTACCTACCTCATTTTCATGATGTTGTTTTGTAAAGTTGTGACGGTGAAGATGCACAATACTATATTATATATATATATATATATATATAAAATTGCATGTTAAGTCAAAGGTATGGGATGAAAGGAAACCATTTGTTTGCAAATTTTTGTTCATTATTATTTCTTTTAGCAATAAATTTTTCAGCCTGGTAAATCAATTTTAATGTTTTCAAAAAGTTGCCAAGTTTTGGAATAATATTTTTGATAGAAACAGGATTAGTTGATTCCTTCAAAGAGAAGACAGTAGGCCTACAACTATCTATGCAATAGGTATAACATGCTATCTAATATCACAAGTAATAAATATAACCTATGTTCTTGTTGTCTCAATGTCACCCAAAACGTGAAGCTGTTTGTCCATAAAGCTTCATTTTCTGAATGCAAATCTTGATGTCCGTTCAACACTGTCACATGCCCAACCATCACCGGTTGCTTATCGTTTGCAATATGCTGTGTTAGTAATATACAATGTATGGTTGGTTATCAGTTCGATTGACCACATTTTCTTACAGTATTGATGGTTTAATTAAGAGAAGTTTGATATATATTGTGACTCGTATTAAAGCAGTATATAGTTATTGAGGGTTGCATTGGCCCATCTTCCATCAGGGGAAGATGAGATAAATGATGAATAGAAATTTCCTTAAAAGTACCAAAACTTTTCTGAATTACAGAAACAATATTTGTGAATAAATTGATAGCGTCTTATATATTTTATTAGTATTTGTTTTTAAACATTATTTGGAATTCCTTGAAATAGTTACAATCCATTACATGACTATTACAAAAAAGTGTGACCTGGTTTGTCGAAAATACTGTAAACATGTACTAGTGAACTGAATCTACGATACTCGCAAGTTGTATGGGCACACATATCTTGACCTAAACACACTAAAAGAAATTCTATGAATATGCATTTGCACAACAAGCAATAGGCATACATACGTAAACTTGTGAAAAGTTTAAAGGGGAAGATTTTTATATAGTAACACTCTGGCTTCATTGACGTTTATGTATTGGTGGATAGCCGCAAGAACATGAGTAAACAATGGACAGTTCGATCATGAGTGTAGGAACTGCTGATTAGGTATATTTGTTGCTAATTAAGATCTTACAATGTGTTGTTTCTATATGTCCGTTATAATTGTAATTATATTTTAGCAAACATGAATATAAACTGTTTGTTATTTCCAATTTATTCAAAGTTATCACTTTCTAAATATTATTGTTTTTAAATTGGGTTATACTTCTTCTTAGACCTTAATTAATAATCAATAAACCGGTATTTAATGATATAGGTTTGAAAATTGTTTCAAAATTCGTCACCACAATATTCATCTTTCATATAACCACTTTTTCTAGTTCATTTAAATGATTGAATGATGAATCAACTGGCCACTATACAACGAGCATTGGTGACGTCATACAGCGGCATAGGGTGTCTCAAGGGTATCTGCCGGGCACTGACCAACACTTCGTTACCACCAGCAATCCAGGTCACACCCCCTGAGGCCCTCGTCGATGAGCCTCTATCTATAAGAGTAACCGGGTTGAGACGACGACAAGAAGTTACACTGTCCGCCATCTTGAAAGATGGATACAAGCACATGTTGTCATGCGCACACTACATCGCGGATGACCGAGGTGAGGTAAACTGCAGTGAACAGCCCAGTGTTGGAGGCACGTATGAAGGTATGACATTTCTTGCCACATCAACAAGAATGATTGATTGAATTGGGTTTGATGTGTTGTCATCATTTCTTGCTATTTACCACGTTGCCCATCCAAAAGGAATTAGGGAGATGAACAAATATTTTTATTAGGACGTGTAAAAAATATAGTTCATTCCCTTATTATAAACACCAAATTTTATCATGTTGAGAAATTAACCTCTTTTTACAATTTTCGACCAAATCCGATTATTTCAAGAACTTGATAAACAAAGAGAAACTGGATTCCTACGTAGAGTAAATCTATGATGTTCGAAGAACAGTGAATCTGGTCGTGGTAATAATCAATGTATTTCAGAATAATGCTTACTCCACGTAAGTATTAGTACATTTCAGAATAGATTTAGGTTCAGTAAATTTTATTTCCCCGACCTCAGGTGTGGAGCCAATGGGGCTCCTATGGTCCTTGGGTCAAGGTCAAAAACACGATCGTCCGATTCGCCTGCTGAAGAAGGACGTCACGACCCCATTTAAAGTGTCTATTTCGGTATTGCAAGACCATCAAGACTTGTCTACAATCGAATCAGACTGTTCAACATCATGTATTCTAGCATCAGCAAATATCAAGCGCTGGTACCTTGATAAAGAAGTACGGAGACTTCCGGTTAAAGATGGCCGACTGCGTGGGACCCTCTTCGTTCCCCCTGGTAAGAGATAGTGGATATCTTTTGTTATCAGTATCATATCACTTATTTCACAAGTAGCGCAGTCATTGTGCATTGTGCCGTCACTTGATGAGAGCTAATTGTTATTAACTAAAAATGTTCTAATTATTATATGCCACTGTGGTCGATTTACGTCCAAACGTCTTGACACGAGAGGATTTTAATTGTGACGTCATACATGTACCATTGTTACATCGTAATGTCGTAATGTTCACATGGCGTCATTCCCTCTGGGACATTTTCACTGACTTGAAAAGTGATGAGAACATTTGACAATAACTATGATATGATATTTTCCCAAGATGTATGCACACGCCGATAGTGCATTTACGGTAGACTAAATAGTTATGGATATATATGTCAATTTTGATGAAATGAACCATTGTTAAATATCAATCATAACATCAAATATGTAACTTAGTTTCGTCAAATCAGTAGAAAAATCTAACAATTACAACGAATTAGAAGAGAATCGATTATAAACAAAAGGAGTTCTTAAACGAATATATATAGTAAGGTTAACCTCCGAAAAACTATTTCCCTAACGCTAATGATCTAAATATGTTCTCACTAAAATGGCTGATATTTATTGCCTTGTAAGATGTTTGATCTCTAAAGATATTACAATTAGGGAAATTTGAAGTAACTAGATAAAACACAGACGCTCCTATGACCTCAGCCTTAACATCGATGTTTATGTTTACCTTCAGGAGATGTTTTGCCTTAGTGCCCTTAAAATACGTCAGACGTACAAGCAATCTAAATAAATTTAGATCAACAGGTTTTACATAAGGTCATACTGTTGTGACCTAATAGAGTATTTTGGCTTTCAGGAGATGGTCCATTCCCAACTGTCCTCGATCTATTCGGCGGTTCAGGAGGTCTGTACGAGTTTCAGGCGGCTCTCCTTGCTTCCAGGGGCTTCCTGACGCTATCTCTAGCATATCTCGTCTATGATGGCTTGCCTTCGAAATACATCGACGTCGATTTTGACTTCTTTGTCGTGAGCAAAAAAACATTCTAACTCACTTGTATTTTTTATGATCACTTACAAGAATTTTCAGATTTTCTGTCGCAACAAAATTCAGCCTATGAATGTTATTAGTTAAAATTACATAGTAATAATATTATGCGAATGATTTATTCGTGCCAGTTTAAGAAACCCTAACTCATTATGTTACAGGAAGCGACTGATTGGCTGAATAATCATCCAATGGCATCACAGAATGGTATCGGGGTTGTTGGTGCATCGTTTGGAGGAGCCATGTGCTATCTCCTCTCAATCTTCTCCCCCAAAGTAATGTAGACTTTAGATGACAGTATAACATAAAGTACGAATTTGAGTTTAAGTCAACCTTAAACCCTGGCGCCAAAGGTTTATCATTCTAACTATCAATATGAAACAATTTTAATGAATTAGTTAATCGTTATCCATAGGTGATAAACTTAAGAATATAAAATGGTACAACCCCTCCCCCAAATGAACCTGTTGAAAAATCAACATTCTTAAAAATACACACCTTCTTAAAACCCTATGACCTAAAGAGTTGACATGACATTCATGTAACCAATTTGCACTGTAATAATCAAAAGGTGCACTGTAATAATCAAAAGGTGTCAAAATAAGGGTATTTCAATTTAAACAAGTCCTTCACATCCATAAATAAATTGTTTAATAAATAATGGAAAACACTTGAATACGTCACCGTCTTCAGTCCCAACAATAATGTCTATAGACGTATATATTCGTCTGCGGTATGTGAAACAAATGTATGTATGTGAAAACACGTGAGAACGCAACAGTCACTGTACGAACAAGATGCCAATTCGACTGATAATAATATATTATTGCCAGAAAAAAAGAAAGTACACATTTCAGCTGCATTCATCATACAACTGTTTCGAAGATTTTCAATTAGCAATTTTTTGATGCTGTATTCTCAAACTGAAAGGAACAAGAGTTAAATTGCCGTTAAAATACTTGTCCGTGATATTAAACTTATTTTTGTGAAAATCAATAAATGTGCCTATTTTTCACATATTGACAACATTTTGACATGGCAGGGGTTACGATAGTGTAAATTCTATTTCTTACTCGTGCCTACAATGAACACAGATATCTTAATAAAACATTAACCCGACACCT
Organism: Steromphala cineraria; assembly: GCA_916613615.1. Classification (NCBI taxonomy): domain Eukaryota; kingdom Metazoa; phylum Mollusca; class Gastropoda; order Trochida; family Trochidae; genus Steromphala; species Steromphala cineraria. Next base: position 57,386,249 of record OU744729.1, read on the forward strand.
ATTTTTTTATCTAAATTACTGCAAATATGTGTTATTGTAAATGTGCCTAAATTTAATATTTCATATCTCGTTTAGAAATTAGATAAACTTAAACAAACTGTGGTTTGTACTTTCTATTTGCCTAGTGTTTTTGTTATCATTATTTACGATAGTTAAAGATGCTGTATCTCACTTGCAATATTTTTAAAAGTATATTTAATGTATTCGTTGTATTTTTAGAAACATTTAGCGACCAACCTAGGGAAAATCGGACCAAAATTCTTTAAATATGAGATAATTTACCAAAATTACGGAAACGGCAGCCAACATAAGGGCGAATCAAGTGTGGCCATCTCACAACTTCCGGTCTCTAAATATACGCTTGAACACCGTCAAAATTTCGACGGAAGATTTTTCTACAAAGTGATGTATTTCTTTTCTCAATAGCTAAATTGCAGCCTGAACCGCATGCAAGTATGATACAGTATCTTTAAGTTAACTGATACGTTTATTGGCCTTAAACTCACAAAGCAAACAATGAATTTGATGTTTGGTCTATAGGTAAAAGCAGTGGTCACTCTGAATGGAATATCTTTCTCTCCACTGCGGGACCAGTATATTGGTGGAGAACTCATAGAAGGTTATCCGTGAGTTCATTGCCTCTCATTTCCAGACTTGCTGTTGGACAATTTCCAAAGAAAGGCATATTTTGCAGTCCCAATAACTTGCTATTGCAAACATTTCAGCATGTCCTAAATTTATCTGTGCCTGCAAAAGTCTGCAGCAATGGACCTTCTTAGTCAAATTGGAATTTTGCTAGAATACAGTCTAAGTAAACCTAGCCTCAATATTATCCGTTTCACTCCTATACTGAGTCTAGAAAGCCCTAGTAGAAGGTCGCGTCTGATCTTTCCAGGGCATTTTTGTGTTATATTTGCTCTTTTTACCCTCCGCCAATGTAGCATTGAAACATGTTGGAGGCTGGGGAATTAAATGAAGTGGTAAGTAGACTGACATTTCACATAACATTCCTGTTTAAAGTATGCTTGTTGTTGACTGCAGCCCAATACTTGGTGAAGTGGATCAAAGTGGATATGGGAAATCCACATTTGCCTTTAAGGAAGGTGACATCAAAATGATCCCGGTTAGTATTATATTTTGTTAGTTCATATTTTATTGAAAATGGCTCATAATAATAACAATTAAAAAAACTCATATGTGTATGCAATGTAATCAATAAGGAATCATGTTTTTTTTCGATGACATGTTGCAAGAATTTAATTTAAAAAAACTGTAATGTAGGGGTTTCAGATTCATAAAAGACCCTAACGACACTGCCGAACGTTTTACTGCTTTATGTATTTTAGCAATTTGATCTAGATATGGCGGAGTGATGCTCACATTCTGAGTCTGATATCAGAAGATGATGCCAGCGTTGATCCGGAATACCACAGAATGTTGCTGAGGATGGTTCCAGGGGAGAAGATGGCGACAATCCAGAGCGTGTATTATCCTGGAGCCGGCCACCTGCTGGAACCTCCCTACACTCCGCTGTGTGCAGCGTCTTACATGGGCGACCAGTGGGGTAGGTCAATCTCATTAAAAGCGGATCGATCCTAAATAAATTGATGCATTTTGAAAGTTTAAGTATTGCTCGTCTTGTTTATCAAGTATAACAGTGATTTATGTGAATTGTGTTATATGGTTTTTTTCCGGATTTGTATCTGAGTCGATATATTAAAATTGAAATAATCGAAGTATATTATTTTTGGACAGGTTTAGTCATAAAGTGGGGAGGGGAAGTTAAAGATCATGCCTTTGCTCAAGAGGACGCCTGGAGGAGAACTCTTCAACATCTCAACACTCACCTCACAACGTAACGTCATGTCATGTTTCAGCAGCAACTTGTTGTGATACAAGAGAGATAACATTGCTCTCTCGGGTGAATCATTTCTCCCTCACGAGAACACCGACCACTCAACTGAACACTTATCAACATATGAATAACTTTCTAGTCCCATAATAGTAAGTTACCCCTGGGTAGATACATTTATAGAAATATCATAACACGAAATATATCCAACGAAACATGTGTTTGTAATTTCTTTTTTCTATTTACACGTTATCAACAGTAGTTATTGTCAAATTTTAGTAATAGAATCCTTGGCATTTAGTTTTATTAATTATGTGACTAATATGAGATTTATTATGAGATTAATATGTGACTGAAAGTAAGCATCATCTACCATAATGAATCATTGACAAGTCTATACATACAGTTTGAGGCAACGCATGATAAAATAATATAAATTAATTGATTTTTCGAATTATTCAATTGACGACTTGTGAAGAAAGTGATAGAAAAGTTCCCGTTAATGTTACTGAGTATCGATAATCTCACTTTACAGATCCTTTGATATCTGTAATAGCGAGGAATCAACAATGAAACTTTGGAGTCTTTTATTATTCCAATTATTTATAAAGTGGATTTGAGAGAGCGTGTTAATCATTAGCTTGGTTTCTAGTCAGAGCCTCACGTACTGGATCTATTTCCAGATATTCATTCAAATCCCAATGTTCTTGAGGTTTTGTTTTCTCACATCAATATCCGAGTTTCTGATCCTGGTGGCTGTTCAAGTGTTGATAACATTCAATAAAAGCAGAAAACTGATATGGTCTTTTGTGTCATTGAATACAAAAGTTCCAATTATGGTTACATATTGAAACAGAAATTCTAAGCCGATGGGATCTGCTAAAATTGTGAAGTATATTGAGTGATTTTCTTATCTATGAAAGGGGTCGATGCAGTTTAATCATGTTGTTGTCAGGAATCTTACCTCCTCCTTGCTCTGGCCGGCTCGGGGGTTCATGTTGCTTGACACCAGGATCATTAATGACCGATACATCTTGATAAGTACATCTTAGTTTATCTAGTACATACAGATGTATTGACAAATCTCTCTGAAAGAATAAAGCAAATAATTGTATATATTACATTTGAATATATCTAAGAAAGTGTTTGGGTCATCTGGAGTTGAAGTAGAGACCATAAGTAGACACTTGTACAATTCTTGGTAACAACAAAGAACGTTTCCCTATAAACCAAACAGACATTTATTACATACCAGAGTAAGCATATTATTAACATTTGCCATTGATTCAGATACGGAACAGACCAAACATGACGTACCTTAAGAATCAGCATTATTTATTTCTTAACCTTGCTGTTTGGTTCATAACAGTCTTCATGTACTGGATTATTGAGTTCGGGTTCTATTGCATATGATGTTGGATCCTTTTTGCAGATCTGGAGTAATGCTACATTACATTGAGTATGTTTCTCCCATTAGGAGTTGACTGTTGACTGATTATCTCAACACTGTTCACTAAACATTTCCCTCGTTATCTCATAACCTCTTCCCATTCTAGCCATGGCGTTACAATGATCTTTTGTGATATCAAACACTTACTTTGCAGTATTCTACGTCAATTCATTATAACATTGTGTTTGCAGGGTTCAACTTATTTTAATGGGCAATGTTGTGTAGTTTATCTCAGAAGTCCTGAAGTAAATCTATACTGGACAAAATATTTTATATATTTACTTACCACGCCTAATCAACAGGAGCTTCTACGATTATAACAGTAAAACAATTGTTAAGCAATATTCTATGAAACATCTTGATTAAAACCACAAGACGGGCATGACCATGGTATTTAACATTTGTGCGCCGACCCAACCCAGTAAAAAGCCAGCCAAGACACTGATTAACGTGTGCAATAAGCATGAGAAACAGAACAAAAGGACACAATAGTGCTGCCTGTGGTCAGACAAACAGAGAGATCATTAATTTAAGTGCCACCTCCCATGTTGAATACAAAATAGACACATAAACACGAAAGTGAGCCACCCTTTTAGGGTTATGAGAGACTATTTTGCTAAACACAAAATTACCATGTGCCATATAACGGATTTACATCTTCGTTTCATGCTCATGATGAGGTCCACGCTGTTTTGTTGTCGGAAATTGTTCAATTCTTGTCCAGTGCATGTTCATGATCACCAAAACTTTGGAAGCTGTGAGAATGCCGTAGCTTAATGGGATTAAGATCCGGAGACAGGGCAGGCCACTGCATACGTTTAATTGTCTACCTTTCAAGATTCTCATTCACCACTCGGGCACGGCATGGTCGAGAATTATCATTCATTTAAACGAATTCTGGATCAAAAGCTCCTATAGATAACCTGACATTTGGATAAATAATCTCATCGCGATAGCGTATAGCATTCCTTGCTCCATGTCGTATTGCATCACAGAAATCCAACCCCAAATCATGACTGATCCACCACCAAACCGATCATGTTCAGTTACAAAACTCTGGCAGTAATGCCCTTCTGGTCCAGACAGGACCTGGGCTCATCTGTGAAAAGCATTTGCTCTCAACCACACAAACCCCAGTTCACATGTTGATGTGCAAAGTTCAGTCGGGCCTGTCGATGACGTGGAAAGAGTCTAGTCAGTAAGCCCCCAGATTGGCTTGATGACGGTGGTTTCATACAGTCTGTGCTTATAAACGTTATAGCAAATGCTGGATCAGTTACAAAATGCAAAGCATGGCCCCGGGCCATGATAACCATGCAGCGGCCATGATGTTGTGTTGTGGATTGTGGTCTTCCACTTGTAGGAATTTGGGGTAAATATATATGTAAATGGGTTGGTGGGAGGTATTTATAAGTAATATTTAGTTTTATGTATTCATCGGGAAGTTGGGTGGCTATTTATATACGTCTCTAGCATAATAAGTAAATAATAGGTAAACTGGTCAACAAGAAGGTTTTATAACTAGAAATCTACTCGTTTACGGGGACTTCGATGCTACTTTTATGCTTGTAGTTCTTATTTCGGCTGTTGCTTACTTTTAGTCCGTAAAATCCTTTGGGATTTCTTCTCAGTTTGGAATAATTACGTTCGGTATCTGTGCATCGGTTCGTTGTCCGCCATGTTGGTTGTTGTAGTCGGAAGCGGAAGATGTTCACTGCCGTTGTTTCGTATTATTTCATCCAATCAGGAGTTAGCTGGTAGTATATAAGCCGCCTGCATTCGATACATCGGTCAACCCTCCTAAAACCAATAATGCAGCTAAAACCTTTTCTTATATATATTTTCCTTATTATAATTTTCTCTTTTCCATTCATGCAAATTCTCCAATGGAATGCTTGTGGTCTTTCGGCTCACGGCCACGATTAAAGCATTAATTAAACTTAAAAAACTAAACCCCCATATCATCACAATTCAGGAAACCCATTTCGGCCCTAGATCAAACTTTAATATCCCTGGATATAAAATGCTAAGGCATGACCGGCCCAAAACCAATCCCGGTCGCTCCTATGGAGGCCTAGCTATATTTATCCAGGAACAATTAAACTTTACCACCTTACCCATTAAAACTCCAAATCTAGAGGCGCAAGCCTTAACTATAAACCAAAATAATAAATCATTAAATATGATTAATATTTACCATAGGGTAACTAAACCATTTCAAGGAGAAGACCTCATGGTCTTACAAAATTCTGCCCCCAGTCGCTCAATCATATTGGGCGACTTAAACTGCCACCATGCCCTCTGGGCATGTAACGATAAGCAAGACGCCAACGGCAAACTACTTGCCGATTGGGTCGTAAAAACCAATATGTAACACTAAACACCAATATCACAACTAGGTACGATAGCCACCATGATTCCATGTCTGCTATCGACTTAACCATCACCACCCCGGACATCGCTAGCAATACCGAGTGGCAGGTATATGATGATCCGTGGGGAAGTGACCATTTCCCTATTCTCATTACTCTCAAAAACTTCCTACATCCAAATAATTCAAACGTTGAAAATTGCCCCCAAAATCCACAATTCTTCTACAACAAGGCTGACTGGGATAAATTCCAAAATCTTTGTGATAAACTAGAATCAGCAGACCTTGAAAATAAAGACCCCGAAATCTTTTCCAATAACTTTACTTATTCTATCATTAATGCTGCAAAACAATCAATTCCCTTCTCCAAACCCAAAATACATAATTCCCTGGTGGCCAGACGAAATTAAAAAAGCGCGAAAATTACGCAAAAAGGCCTTCAATAAGGCAAAACGCGACACCACATTACTCCCTCAAGCTAAAATCATTAAAAACCAGGTAAATTTACTTATAAAACAAACCAAAAAACAACACTGGGAAAATTTTTGCGAGGGCTTGAATGGCAAGGACAATTCCAAACAAGTTTGGAACAAGCTTCGAGCCATTCGTGGCGGCAAACGCAAAACAAAACTCCCACCAATAAATAATCATACACAACCTAAAAATAAAGCTAATGCTCTTGCTACACATTTCGCTACTGCAAGCAGCAACAAAAACAACTCACCTAAATTCCAATTTAACAAAACTAAAACCCCCATAATTCATAAACAACCCACAAACAACCAACCCATAAACCAACCATTCACCATGGAGGAGCTTCAAGTTGCTTTAAATAATAGGAACAAGACTCATCAGAAGATGACATATCCCACCGGTTCCACATGATCGTAAGATGTAAACCTTTGAATGATAATTGTAAATTTTTCAATATAATATAAGCTAATATATATAAAACGAAACCTTTCATGAACAGAGTCCAAATAAGAGCCGTTTCCATGGAAATAATAAAAAATAAAATTTTCAGAAATTTGAAAATATCAAAAGGCACCACTTCAGTAGGTGGGCAATACACATGTAAAGTTTAAGAAAGATATGTGGACCGGCTTTTGAGTTCTGCTCCGGAAACGAAACCTTTCATGAACAGATTCCATATAAGAGCCGTTTCCATGGAAATAATAAAAAATAAAATTTTCAGAAATGTGAAAATATCAAAAGGCACCACTTCAGTAGGTGGGCAATACACATGTAAAGTTTCAGAAAGATATGTGGACCGGTTTTTGAGTTCTGCTCCGGAAACGAAATGATTACGGACGGACGGACAGACGGACGGACGGACGGACCCACGAAACACATGCTATGTGACACCTATTTTAAGTGACAGCATGACCATATTTTAAGTGACGCCAAAACGAGTTCTAACGAAACGATAGTAATGATACCTTTGTCCATCTTAATGTGACACATTCTAATTATTTAAAGTGACTGTCACACAAAACATTGATAGTAATGTTACCTTTGTCCAACTTAATGTGACACATTCTAATTATTTAAAGTGACTGTCACAAAAACCTTGTTAGTAATGTTGCCTTTGTCCAACTTAATGTGACACATTCTAATTATTTAAAGTGACTGTCACAAAAACCTTGGTAGTAATGTTGCCTTTGTCCAACTTAATGTGACACATTCTAACTATTTAAAGTGACTGTCACACAAAGTAATTTTGATATGGTTTCTGCTCAAAGGGTGCCTTTTTCATACATATTACTCCAAGACAACATAAAAGGTATTTTTGACAAAATTTAATCTATACATTTATGCACTCTTTCCAGCATTGTATTGATTTAACGACATTCTTAATTTCACAATTGCCCAACATTCCACAATCAAACAGATGAAAGGTTGAAGGCATTTATTGATTCAAAAAATTGTGTGCATAATGATTGAAATATCAATAGACCGAATCAGCTTGACATTCTTTGAATATACCCGAATCTTTAATCTGAAAACAACTTAAGAAATAAATTTGAATACAGATACTGTACTCAATCAGGGTACAAGCGTTCCTGTTGCATAAGCATGTTACACACAGGTTTCATAATCAGATGGACAAAATTTTAATGTCACATATAACTTAAAAAACGCATATAGGCAAGGGTGATATGAATGGTTGGACACAGGTCACATAATCAGATGGACAAATGTCAAATAAATTTTAACTTAGAAAACGTGTAGAGGCAAGTGTGACATAAATGGTTGGACACAAGTCACATAATAAGATGGACATCTGTCACATTAACTTTAACTTAGAAAACGTGTAGAGGCAAGTGTGACATAAATGGTAGGACACAGGTCACATAATCAGATGGACATCTGTCACATTAACTTTAACTCTGAAAACGTGTAGAGGCAAGTGTGACACAAATTGTTGGACACAGGTCACATAATCAGATGGACAAATGTCACATAAATTTTAGCTAAGAAAACTTGTAGAGGCAAGTGTGATATGAATGGTTGGACAAAGGTCACTTAATCAGATGGACAAATGTCACATATAACTTAGTAAATGTGTAGTGACAAGTGTGATATAAATTGTTGGACACAGGTCACTTAATCAGATGGACATGTACATTTTGACTTTTTGGTACAAATGTTTCTGTAACCTGTGGCTTAATGCTTTAAAAATATATCAAATTCTTGAAGAGAAATGTACCTATGATTCTCTTTAGATATAAGAAATGATATGTAATTGGATGCTTTTGCACCTACAATGTATGGTTTAGGGTTTCTCTGGTCGGAGAATGACATGTAATTAGCTATTTCTACAGCTAGGGTTAGGATTCCTCTAGTAATTGTCGGTGATTGACATATACTAGGGTTGTTTCAACAGCTAGGGTCAGGGTTCCTCTAGTAAATGCCGGGGAATGATATGTAATTAGGTGTTTCTACAGCTAGGGTCAGGGTTCCTCTAGTAAATGCCGGGGAATGATATGTAATTAGGTGTTTCTACAGCTAGGGTTAGGATTCATCTAGTAAATGAAGGGGAATGATATATAATTAGGTGTTTCTACAGCTAGTGTTAGGGTTCCTCTAGTAAATGCCGGGAAAAGACAGATAATTGGATGTTTTTAAAGCTAGGATAAGGAATCCTCTAGTAAATGTCGGGGAATGACATATAATTGAGTGTTTCTACAGCTAGGGTTAGGGTTCCTCTAGTAAATGTCGGGAATGATATATAATTTGGTGTTTCTACAGTAAGGGTTAGGGTTCCTCTAGTAAATGTCGGGTAATGACTTATGTTTGAGTTTATTACACGCCCGTGTAAGATACCGCAGTGTAATATTTATACGGCAATATTAAACAAGTGTAATATCACAATGCAAGTATGACGTCACAGAAGTGAGCTGTTGTGACGTCACAATGTAAGCGCTTCGTCACAATGGGTGCCGAGTCGCGGAACTGTTAGTTTCAGCACATTTTCGGCAAGTTTGCGTGATTATTAGGGTAAGTAATAAACAGAATACTAAATTTCCGTCCATTTAATACTATTTTTATTAAACTCGTGAATGACTTCAGTTGGTATCAAACTCGCTTTCGCTCGTTTTATACAAAATCATTAACTCGTTTAATAAAAATAGTATTAAATAGAAGGTCGTTTAGTATCCTCTATGTATCTACAGCTAGGGTTAGGGGTCCTCTAGGAAATGTCAGGAAATGACATATATTTGCGTGTATCTACAGCTCCGGTTAAGGTTCCTCTATTAAATGCCGGGGAATGACATATAATTGAGTGTATCTACAGCTAGGGTTAGGGTTCCTCTAGTAAATGCCGGGAAAAGACATATAATTGGATGTTTTTAAAGCTAGGGTCAGGGTTCCTCTAGTAAATGTCGGGAAATGACATATAATTGAGTGTTTCTACAGATAGGGTAAGGGTCCTTCTAGTTAATGGTCGGGAATGATATGTAATTAGGTGTTTCTACAGCTAGGTTTAGGATTCTTCTAGTAAATGCCGGGGAATGACATATAATTTAGTTTCTTCAGCTTGGGTTAGGGTTCCTCTAGTAAATGTCGGGAAATGACATATAATTGGATGTTTTTAAAGCTAGGATAAGGAATCCTCTAGTAAATGTCGGGGAATGACATATAATTGAGTGTTTCTACAGCTAGGGTCAGGATTCCTCTAGTAAATTTTGGGAATGATATATAATTTAGTTTCTACAGCTCCGGTTAAGGTTCCTCTAGTAAATGTCGGGGAATGATGTATAATTGGATGTTTTTAAAGGGGCAGGAGCACGTTTTTAGGGGGTATATAAGGTGATGTCAGGAAAATGAAAATTAATGGTTCCAATTGAAAGACAATGTTTTTAAACTAAATGGGGCAGTAATAATTCAAATATATAATGGAAAGTTTAGCAATGCGACTCCTTTTTCTTACAGAAAATGAATTAAAGGTGTTCACACAAAAATGGCCGCCAATGGATTTTATGTGAATCCTCATAATTTGTCCTCTGACTATGGCTGATTGGCTTGTGTAATGAAATTTATTACACAATCAAAATAATATATTTAGCAATAACATACAATTATCAGTGAAAATTTTGAAATATAAAAGTATGAAAAAACGTGCTACTGCCCCTTTAAAGCTAGGATAAGGAATCCTCTAGTAAATGTCGGGAAATGACATATAATTGGATGTTTTTAAAGCTAGGGTCAGGGTTCCTCTATTAAATGCCGGGGAATGACATATAATTGAGTGTTTCTACAGCTAGGGTCAGGGTTCCTCTATTAAATGCCGGGGAATGACATATAATTGAGTGTTTCTACAGATAGGGTTAGGATTCTTCTAGTAAATGTCGGGGAATGATATGTAATTAGGTGTTTCTACAGCTAGGGTTAGGATTCTTCTAGTAAATGTCGGGGAATGACATATAATTGAGTGTTTCTACAGATAGGGTTAGGATTCATCTAGTAAATGTCGGGGAATGATATGTAATTAGGTGTTTCTACAGATAGGGTTAGAATTCTTCTAGTAAATGCCGGGGAATGACATATAATTGAGTGTTTCTACAGATAGGGTTAGGATTCTTCTAGTAAATGTCGGGGAATGATATGTAATTAGGTGTTTCTACAGCTAGGGTTAGGATTCTTCTAGTAAATGCCGGGGAATGACATATAATTGAGTGTTTCTACAGATAGGGTTAGGATTCATCTAGTAAATGTCGGGGAATGATATGTAATTAGGTGTTTCTACAGATAGGGTTAGAATTCTTCTAGTAAATGCCGGGGAATGACATATTATTGAGTGTTTCTACAGATAGGGTTAGGATTCTTCTAGTAAATGTCGGGGAATGATATGTAATTAGGTGTTTCTACAGCTAGGGTTAGGATTCTTCTAGTAAATGTCGGGAAATGACATATAATTTAGTTTCTTCAGCTTGGGTTAGGGTTCCTCTAGTAAATGTCGGGGATTGATATATAATTGGGTGTTTCTACAGCTAGGGTTAGGGTTCCTTTTAGTAAATGTCGGGGAATGATGTATAATTGGCTGTTTCTAAAGCTAGGTGTCGGGAAATGACATATGATAAGGTGTTTCTACAGCTGGTGCTAGGGTTCCTCTAGTAAATATCGGAGAATGACATATATTTGAGTGTTTCTACAGCTAGGGTTAGGATTCTTCTAGTTAATGTCGGGGAATGACACAATAGGGTGTTTCTACAGCTAGGGTTAGGATTCTTCTAGTAAATGTCGGGGAATGACATATAATTGAGTGTATCTACAGCTAGGGTTAGAGTTCCTCTGGTAAATGTCGGGAAATGATATATAATTGGATGTTTTTAAAGCTAGGATAAGGAAGCCTCTAGGAAATGTCGGCGAATGACACACAATTGGGTGTTTCTACAGCTAGGGTTAGGGTTCCTCTAGTAAATGTCGGGGAATGACATATAATTGGGCGTTTCTACAGCTAGGGTTAGGGTTCCGCCAGTAAATGTCTGGAAATGACATACAATTGAGTGTTTCTGCAGCAAGGGTTAGGGTTCCCCTAGTAAATTCCGGGGAATGATATATAATTGACGGTTTCTACAGTAAGGATAATTGTTACTCTAGTAAATGTCGGGGAACTAATGTAATTAGGTGTTTCTAAAGCTAGGGTTAGGGTTCCTCTAGTAAATGCCGGGGAATGATATATAATTGAGTGTTTCTGCAGCTAGGGGGTTCCTCTAGTAAATGTCTTGGAATGATATATTATTTGGTGTTTCTAAAGCTAGGGTTAGGGTTCCTCTAGTAAATGTCGAGGAATGACATATATTTGGATGTATCTTTCCCCCTTTGATTTCTGATTCCTATACATGATAAAAATCACAACAATCAATGCATTAACTCTCAATTGATGGCTTAACCTTTCTGACCCGTGACGTCATGTATAATTTATCTGGCTCCGGCAATCAGTAAGAGCAAAACCACCCTAAATACTATGAGGGTTCCTCTTGTAAATGCAGAAAAATGACGTAATTAAGTGTTTGCACAGCAAGGATTAGGATTCCTCTAGGAAATATGTTGGAATGACATGTAATTTGGTGTATATGCAGCAGTATAATTTATTGATGGTGATGTAAACTTTAACAATAGTGCAAAGTTGGGTTGATGTAGACCAAATATGTGACAAGCCGGAACGACAAAAGGATCACAATATACCACCACTTCTTCCATAGCGGGGATATAAAATATTGTCTTATCGCGGTTTTACCAAACAAATATTTACAATATTTACACCCATGCATAAAGAGACCTTTACAGTTGGCAATGATAGTGTCAAGCTCTATTGTGTATCATTGAAAATTGTGATCCATTCTGTAATAAATTCAAATTTTTTTTAATAGTATGAATTCTAAGATGCCTAGCGGTTAGAACAATAAAAAAAAAGTACTTTATCAGACATTGTAACATAACTTCGGTAAATACTCGTTTCTGATAGGTTGATTTGAAGGATTTGCCAGTGTTAAATGGCAATGAACACCCGCAAATTGGCTGAGGCGAATCACAGCGAAAGGACACATTATTTGGTCCGCCTCAACATTAAAATGTTCTGATTCTCCCAATATTCGTGACCGATTCACATTTTACTGTTGTTGCTGTCATTTTCTAACTTGCGCATTCCCGTAAATGCCAAAAATCCTTTTCTATTTGCTTTAGTTTTATGTAACCAAACGTTCTTAATTGGCTAAGTTTCCCCTAATTTGCCGCCATGTGCCATGCGGCCGGTTTCTTTCGAATGCCGTTCCCATGGCAGGACGTCACAAAGGCAAACGGTTATGACATCATGCAACCTAACGGAAGTTGAAACAGAGGAACATTTTATATTGTCATGTCCTAAATTCCATAATCAACGTTCAGACCTCATCTGTTCAACAGGTCTGACGAATGCGGGGTTGCCAAAGAAAGATCTCCTAACTGCCATATTAAACCCTAAGAGTCACCATGCCTCCAAAACCACCAAATTGTTGTATGAATTATATCAATACAGATTAGGTTAAATGGCATGCAGTGTCATTGTGTATAATAGCATATCTCTGTTATTTGTTATGTATATATTATGTATGTCATGAAATTTGTTTATTCTCGTTTTGTACACTGCCCAAGAAGGGTGTTCTCTGTGCAAATAAATTATCTTATCTTATCTTATCTTATCATAATGATCGCGTCACCGTCACAATGGTCTGGGCGAGTTTAAGATATTTGTTCAGTCGGGTTTGTTCCTGTTGCTTTATGAATTACATAACTGTTTTCTCTCTCATAAATTGCACAGTGAAAATTATAAGATCTCATCGTTATGAGTGCAACTGTTTTGCAATAATAGAACACTATTTTATGGCTATAACACTGGTAATTCCTTCTTTATAGCTGCGAACACCTATAACAATAATGGATCAGTCGTTAGATGCTTTCAACTCGGAGTTCCCTACGCAAAAATAGAGTTCGCTCTTAAAATGCTTATAACTAACGGTCATGTTACAATATCGATAAATAGTTGCGTTTGTAAAATTTCCGGGATTCATTGTTATTCACACCCGCAAATTTAAGCTTCTAAATAAAGTATAGTTTTTATATGACGTAACAATTGAATGACGCTATCCGCTCTTCTCCTCTGCCCTCTCGTGATCACGCGTGTCCATGGTAACCTTTGATTTTGGTTCTATCAATCAACATGGCACATCCCTATCAGCAATATCAAACATTCCGAAACCAGGGTTGGGGCCCTTGGTATCATGTCTGTCACTGGTTACAGAAATGAACAGTCGTTGAAAAGGAATACACCGCGTTCGCCTAAAAGATTTTTCGCCTAATGGATATTTTACCCCTTTCGCCAAAAAAAACGTTTTAATATAATTTACAAGGTATTTATGTGTTAACTGTAATCTATTATAGCTAGGGGTGTAACTGTTACGTTTGTGTTCCAGTTTCATTACAATATTTATACGTTATTTTGCGTTATATCGAAACAATAAAGTATTGTCAAAATTCGTCGGACAGCCGAGGATCGGATAATTTGCCGTTTTCGCCTAATACCTGTAAATCGCTAAAATACTATCTAAATTATTCATGAGCGATTGCACTAGTGGATAATGGATATTTTTTTACAAAATATAGTTGTTTTTGTACCTCAGAATCTTGCAAACTTGAAACTATTAGCGTTATATTGAAGCATCCGCCATGTTGAGAAAGGATCTCAAACTGGTTTTCTTTCTCCGTTGCGCAACGCATCAATTTTTTTAGTCACTCTTGATGAATGGAAAGCACAGCCACGGAGCTCAGCCTCTGGTCTTAGGTACCTCATGGCCTCCCAAGCACCAGCTTCAAAGTCTGCCATTACTCGCTGGACTCGGATGCCGTCACATCGGTTGAATACCGCCTTGAACACCTGCAGAATAAAAACAAATGTTATATATCATTAATGACAACTCACATTACATTAATTAACTAGATTAGCGTTTGCGGGATACCGCAAAAGCAGAGCAGCCCCGGAACTTTGGGTTTCGCCTTACCCTGTTCCGCCTTTTACAGGCCTCACCAAATTGGGAATTTTCTCGTGACCTTGACCTTTGACACTCAAGGTCACACAATCAATGAACACATTTCATTGAGTATAACATTATTGTAATGAAATAAAGTGTTAAAAATACAATTAATCCATTTTCTCCATATATGTTGACCTTGCTGTGACCTTGACCTTCGACAGTTAGTACCCAAAACTTTTTGAAAATGTTGAACTTCTCAAGAGATAATATATACAAAATCTAAACTTCATAGCACAAAAACTTTTCAAGTTACTGTGTTTAGAAGGAATTGCAATAACTCATATCTCATGACCTTGACCTTTGACCTTCAAGGTCACACAATAATTGAACACTTTTTATTGAGTATAACAATCATGTATTGATTAAAAGTGATCATAGTTAAAATTAAGCATTTTCGCTAAACCATGCCTAAGTCACGACCTTGCTGTGACCTTGACCTTTGACAGATTGTAGCCGAAACCTTTTCAAAATTTTTTACTTTTCCAAGGATGATATATACCAAGTTAGAGCTTCATAGCACAAAAACTTTTCAAGTTACCGTGTTTACAAAGAATTTTGTGGTGATTTTATAACTCGTGACCTTGACCTTTGAACTTGAAAGTGAACATGTCATAATGATTCCCTGGAAGTATTAACATTTAGACATGTTCATGAGTTCTGAAAAGCTAAATGGGATAAAGTTATACCCCAATTTAGTGCATTTTGTAATAACTCATATCTCATGACCTTGACCTTTGACCTTCAAGGTCACACAATCATTGAACACTTTTTTTTTAGTATAACAATCATGTATTGATTAAAAGTGTTCATAGTTAAAATAAAGCATTTTCGCTAAAACATGCTTACGTCACGACCTTGCTGTGACCTTGACCTTTGACGGATTGTAGCCAAAACCTTTTCAAATTTTTTTACTTTTCCAAGGATGATATATACCAAGTTAGAGCTTCATAGCACAAAAACTTTTCAAGTTATCGCGTTTACAAGGAATTCTTAGTGTGAATACATAGCTCGTGACCTTGACCTTTGACCTTGAAAGTGAACATGTCAAAATCGTTCCCCCGAGGTATGAGGAGTAAGGTATGAATAAGAGTTCTGGAAAGCTTAGGGGAAAAAAGTTATAGCTAGTAGTACGAGTGCGGCGGCGGCGGCGGCGGCGGCGATGGAAACTTCACAAAAACTGATAGCAGCCCCGTCCTTAGACGGGGCTGCTAATTACATTACTTTACATTACATATAATGACCACTCACATTACATTACATTACATTACATTACATTACATTACACAACTTACCGCTTCATAGTCCACTTTCCTCTTCCTCGACATGAACATGTAACAGACTGGCACCTGTTTCATGTCCCCAGTCTCAGAGACCAGAGACCTACCTGTACTAGGGTCGAAAATGACTGACTTCGGTGCAATATCAGAGGGTCTAAGCATGCCAGCAAGAGATAACAAAGTAATTGCTTTAAGACGAAGGTCTTTCAACGATAAGTCTTCATTATTAGGCCATGCCGTAAACAATTTTCTAAATCTGTCCACTGGTAACACACTTGACCGTTTCGCCGGCCTTTCAGTCCCGGATTTCACTAGCGCCACCGCTAGTCTCTGCACATCACTGTCTTTCATAAGGTCAGAAACCCCTAATGCATGAAACATACATGTCATAGCTGCACAGGCATTATTCAACTTTGATTTGGGTGAAGCTGAACTATCCGCAACAAAACATAAAAACTGTGCACATACACCCGGATTATTAGGGGGAAACTCCAAACTGTTATCTGAGCAAAACTTACACAAACTTTTTATCACACTGTTGTACAGGCGCAGTGTCGAAGGCGCCAAACAAAGCGGTAACTGAGAAATACACCTCTCTGTCCACTGACGGTCAACTAGGCGAGCTGCCCACATATTCTCCAGGCAAACATCTTCCACCTGCGATTCTTTAAAGGTTCTGGTGTCGGATGGTCTGGTCCTACTATCGATCCCCTGTGGTTTGGAATCCTCAACGGAGGGCCCATCGACATCTGTCGCAGAGTGTGGAACCACGGTTGGGCTGGCCACCACGGTGCTATGAGAGTTCCGGTTGCCTTCTGTCGAATCATTGTATGTAGGACCCTGGGGATCAACCGGAAAGGGGCGTTGATGAAGTTGTTGTGAAGACGCCAGTCTTCCTGTGCCAGCGCGTCTACTCCACCTGACTTCGGATCGTGATACACTGGGTGAAATGAAGATATTTATTACCTTTACAAGATATTTATTTTTTGGTAAATATCATCTTTACAAGATATTTATTTCTTTGTAAATATCATCTTTAATCCTTTGTAAATTTTTGTAAATATTTGTAAATATTTGTAAATTTTTGTAAATATTTGTAAATATCATCTTTAATCTGTAATGTAGACTTTGAAAGTAAAAAAATTGGTAAATGTTGACTTTTAAAGAAATATTTGATGAAATGTTGACTTTGGATAGAAATAATTTGTGAAAGGATGACTTTGGAAAGAAATAATTTGTGAAATGATATCTTTGAAAGAAATAATTTGATGAAATGTTTATTTTGAAAAGAAATTAAGTTGAAATATTGACTTTGAAAGGTATTAATTTGAAGAAATGTTGGCTTTGGAAATTAATGATTTGATGAAATGTTTACTTTCAAAAGTAATAATTTGGTGAAATGATGACTTTGAAGAGAAAAAATTAGTGAAATGATGACTTTGAAAACTAATATGTTTGGTGAAGTGTTGACTTTGAAAAGTGATAATTGGTAAAATGTTGACTTAAAAAAGAAATAATTTGATGAAATTTTTACTTTTAATATCAACAATTTCATCAAATGGTAACTTTGAAAAGTACAAATTGTATGAGATGTTGACTTTCAAAAGTGATGATTTCATGAAATGTTGACTTTGAAAAGAAATACAAGATGAATTTGTTGAGTTTGAAGAGAAATATAATTCTTCGAAATGTTGGCTTTGAAAAGAGATAATTTGTTTAAATGATGACTCTGAATAGGAATAATTTGGTGAAAGTATGACTTGAAGAGGAATCATTTGATGAAATGATAAATTTGAAGAGAAATAATTAGTGAAATGATGACATTGGAAACTAATAGGTTGGTGAAATAGTGAAAAAATGCTTTGAAATGTAATAATTTGATGAAATGTTGAATTTGAAAAGAAATAATTGGTGAAATGATGACTTTGAAAGGAAATGATTTGATGAAATAGTGACTTTGAAAAGTGATTATTTTATTAGATGTTTACTTTGAAACGTGAACATTTTATAAGATGTTGACTTTGAAAAGAAGTAATTTGGTTAAATGATGACTTATAAGAGGAATAATTTGGTAAAATTATGACTTGAAGAGGAAGAATTAGTGAAATGATGACTTTGGGAACTTATACGTTTTGTTAAATGTTGACTTTGGAAAGTAATAATGAATGATATGAAGACTTTGAAAACGTATAAGTTTGGTGAAATAATTACTTTGAAAAGTAATAATTTGATGACATTTTGACTTAAAAAAAGAAACATTTTGTGAAATTTGTGAAATGATGACTAAGAAAAGATATAATTTGATAATTTCCTTATTTTAACTAATATGAATAATAAATACAGTGTTGAAAAATGAAAACAGCTTGTTGGAAATTATTTCCACTCATTAGGTTGTAGCTTAACGAATACACTTGCTAAATAACTCATTAGTCAAGGGGTTGATTGTCTATTGAGTGACAATGCTGTTACATAATCAGTTCGATGTATTCATTACGCATTTAATGGGTGTTAGTTTTTCAGATGGAATATTGACTTTTAAGGAAAATTTGATAATTTCAAATGTTGACCTTTTGTAAAACATAGACTTATAAAATCCATTGTGTTGTTGAATGAAGATTTGTAATGGTGATTTCGTTGAAACAATTTTTGATGAAAAATTAATCATGAGATACTGGAAATGTTTACTGTTGTCTTTAGTTAGTGAAATATTTTCTCATTTTCATAAGAAAAAGAAAAACTAATCACTGATTTGAGGAATCCAAACAGCTTCCTAGAAGTTTAATTCCCCTCACTTGTAGGTAGCTTAACGAATACACCTGTTGGAATATCTCATTAATTAAGATGTTGATTGTGTATTGAATGGCAATGCCGTTAGCTCATGCTTGATATGCTTCATGGCTCAACGCCTGGATCAACTCTCAGCGTAAAAGCCTACCCTAGCACTGTTTTTTGGGATCGACCATCTTGTATGCCGGGCAAATGTTGTTTTATGTATATGGTGCTTATTTTTATGTATACGACATGTCAACATTTGCGTGACACAATAAAAAAATATTTTAAAAAATATCTCATTGCAGTTTTTAATTATAATTTCCTTTCGGTGAGGTGTCCATCAATAGTTTATTGACGTTTACATAAACACCTTACACTGCAATAGATCTTTAAAACTTGTTTGAATGTAAATGTGTTTAAATGTTAAACATCATATAACCACAAACATATGTTGCTATTTTCCTTTGAATATAAGTATGTCTGATTAAATATTTTATAGTGTGTCAAAGGTTGATACTCAATTATGTTCAGTTTAGTAACTAAAGCCGTTTTTGAATGCCGACTTGATGGGCAGCTAGATCTGTCTCGCGACAGAACCGTGAATGCATGACTGGTCACACGCCATTTTTGAGACGTCATATATACAGAATGATTACAACGAGCTCTATACATCTACATCTGGACGCTACACAAACACACCGCTTGATGAGAGGAAATGTTTCAACTGCCCTGGTGATGTCGAGGATGAGTCCCATGTCCTACTTCACTGCCCGTTATACTCTGATTATCGTTTAGTTTTATTTAATCAGTGTTATAATGCAAATGGCAATTTTAGCTCTTTTACTGATGTACAGAAAGTGTGTTTTATTATGTCATGCCCAGATGTTGTATTTATAACTGCCAAAACGTGCAAACTTATTTTACAGAGAAGAACTGCCATACAGTTTAACAAATAATTTACTATTTTATAATTTCCTGTCCTCTTAAAGTTTATTTATTTGTATATTTTAGTCTCTCATAACCCATTTTTTGGTGGCTCACTTTTTTACATTCTATGTTCTTATCATTTTATTTTATGTACAAATTTGAGGTGAGACTCTAATAAATAATCTGTCTGTCTGTCTATCTTAACGAGATCACCAAATAAACCCATTCATTAACGATTTTCAGAAAATGTTAAACACTCAGTTGGATTAGTCATTTGACGATGTAACACTATTAAGCGTTTGAAGTAATAAAGATATCAACATCACTTGTAAATAAACAATTATTTAAGGCGGTATTTCAGTTCAATTAATGATGCGCTACTCTATATAGTCTGTTTATTACGTCACACCCGCGCGAGTTTTATGGCCCCTATCTCAGGTAGGTTTTTTACAGCCGTCAATTACGCAGTCTTAATAAAAAGCTAATTGAAGGTGTTTATTGGACAAATTGACAAAAAGCACACCCAGTTCTTATTTAGTTGAAATATCTTTGAAAGTAAATCGAAAAGTGATCGAGGTTAGCGGTTGTTGCAGTTTTTAATTTCCTGTCGGCGAGGTGTCCATCATTAGTTTCTTGACGGATACATAAAACACCTTATACTGCAATAGATCTTTAAAACTTGTTTTAGTCTAAATGTGTTTAAACGTTAAATATATAGTAGGTATTAGAAATTGTCAATTTCAATTCAATTCAATTCAATTCTTTATTAACCTTAAGTTACACAACTTATCGGCGGTTACATAAAGTGATACAAAAAGTGATACAGGTGGACGGTGATTGCAGCGTAGATACATATGGAGAATGTACATTGTTATTTTAAGTACTAACTAACTAAGTAGTAACTAATGAATTAAGATGGTAAAGTTGATACGGCGCCGGATACCCCACCGGATCCTCACCCAGGCATAAGAGTAGACAATAATGAAAGAATGAAAGGTTTTTCGTCATTTGGTGCATTCTCTACCTGATGTAGACCTATTGTTAGAAAAACCAAGTATTAAATAGTTAACATGATTTATCTAATGATTTTGAGAAATTGGTTGAATCAATGAATTGATGATTTCATTTAATCAAATCATCTACTTAATACAACATATTTGTTAATTAATTAATCAACCGTAATTGTTGATTGTTTAGATATAATCATAAGAAATAGAATTTCAAGATTTTATGTTCCAATCAGTTATCCTAAATGTAAAAGGTTTTTACATGTAGCTTTACACTTTTAAATAATATATTTATAACATATTTGCAAAAAAAGCGCAACCCATGACCTCACTGACAATGAAAAAAGAAGCAATGACAATCAAACATTGCCAAGATTCTACATGTCAAGGATTCAGCCAAAGGCTCGTTAAGTCTTCATGCATGCATACCACTTTACTACCTAATAAACACAGTGTGTCACTGCACCTGTTATGTTATTGTTAGTGCAATAAGCTAAATAATGAGAATCAAATATCTTTACCCATTAAAGGCTCATCGAATGTATAGTACAAAATCCTTTATTTGCCACACACACACAAAATGAGAAGATAAATCCTAATTTCGTAAATAATGATTCTATTGAAATGTTGACTTTGAAAGCAATTAGGTTCAGTTGAATATTAACTTATTGTTTATGTTATTGTTAATCATAGTAAGGGTATTGATTCTGTGTTGTTTAAAATTAGTGATCAGCAAGATATACTGTAGTACTTGTCTTTGTCTGGGTGACATATTCACATTGATAGCATATTACACTATATCATGTTACCATGTACATCATGGTGTCACTGATATTTTGATTATGAAAGACATACTGCTTCATGTGTATAATTTACCAATTCAAATTCAACAATATAATGTTGAGGCCACTTTGTCCCGTCAAAGGGATATCAATGCTCTTAGCATCAATCTATAGTCTGCTACCTGCTCTGACTCCAATACCTGTCTTGTTAAGTTTAACGACATTCAATCAATACATAAGATGATAATACATGAATATACAAACAATTTAATGTAACTACTTGACAATCAAGCTTGAAGAGTTTTAATCAATGTTTATCTTGGAGAAGTTAACGCTCAGACAAAGTGAAAATTTGAAATTCTGACTTTCAAATATAATTGAATTTGGTGTACATTATTGGCTCTGAAGCTGTCATATTGTTTAAAGGTTATTTCCAAAGTATAGCCCGTATGAAAAAGGGCTATTTTGAGGGTTTATAATTTTGATGAAGTGTTTACTTTGAAGTATTGTTTGATGTTGTTGACATGCTAGTTCAGAAAAAATTGTTATTTGTGAACGTTTAATCTATTTTTATTATCTATTTTTATTATGTAACCAGCGAGTGCAAGTTGAATAGATATCATTGTCTTTCAGTTTGTCTGTATTACAATTGTTGTGATAACTACTTTGTGAACATATTGATGATGTATTTTTTAAAGTTCAGCTTCATGGGCAACCGTATTGAGTAATTTTCATTTCATGACTGCATATTTTTGAGAAAAATATTCTCAATGAGACTTTTTATTTGCAATGTTTCTGAAAGAAAGTTTACTTTGGATTATTTTATTTTGTAAATATGTAGCGTCAAAAACATTTTGACCTTGATAGACATATTCATTATTGTGTAAAATCTACCAATTCAAATGTTACCATATACTATTTTAGGCCCCTTCGTCCTGTTCAAGGGCAATCAATGCTATTTGCATCAATCTATCATCTGCTACATGCTCTGACTCCGATACCCTCCTCGTTAAGTTAAACGACATTCAATTAACAATAATCTCAGATGACTATACCTGAATATACAAACACTTAACAAGCAAGTACACGACAATTAAGCTTGGCGAGTTTTCTCTTAATGTATATCTTGGGGTTTAGAGTAAAAATCAATACTCATACAAAATGAAAATATGAGTTCTGACTTTCAAATATATTTGAAATTAGGAAGTTGTTGACACTGAAGTTGAATTGTTATATTGTTCACAAGTGATTTCCAAAGTAGATGCATCATAATTATTGGCTATATTGAGAGATGATACTTTTGATGAAATGGTTACTTTGAAATAAAGTTGATGTGGTTGACATGCTAATTTTGAAAAAGATCTTGTTATATACGAATGCTTGTAAATATATCCTAAATCTGTTTACACGTGATGGGCGTGTTCTATATCTCTGGTGAGAAAGTCCTGTAACTTTACAGCTTAAACAGATTGACTTATTGTAGTTATATCTATATACTTTTGTCCCTGTATGAATTCTGCATATGATGTAAAATATGTATTTTGTATTAGTAATGTCAGATCCGAGATGGTGTGAGACATTCAACAAAAGATAAAAACTAAATTTTGCTCTAATTGACCTATTGAAATGTTATTGAACCCACAAACATCTTATTAAACCTTTTATGTAGAATGTCACATTATTACATACTCAACTTAAAAGGGAACCTTTATGATACATTTTACGTACTTATGTCTCTACTTTGAAAAATAAATTCAGAATGCAAAAACAACATTCCACCTTCACATGACAGAATAACAGATGCAAAGAGGATATTGTGCAAAAACGCAAATATTAAGTAAAAAAAGCAAACTGTGGGCATGGAATAGACGGTGTTTCAATGGGTATTGAACAGGGGTGTGGCTACATGAAGATTTTTGTCCGATGAAAGCATATGCACGCGTTCGTTCTACGATTGCTATGCTTCAATCAGTGGCGTGCATCTTGAGACAGTGTTATTTCAAGGTCAATCTATTATGATAGTGATTTAATTTTTAGAGCCTGATTAGAAATTTATTCGCGGGAGAATCAAACCCGTAGTAAAATCTAGATTCGACTTTTATTGATGATTGGTCAAAAGACACTGAATTCATTCGATGACGATGTGGTAAATACATCACCGAAGTGACCTCATTACAATACAAGTAGAAGCGATAAGACAAGAGGTGCTTTCAAGCGACTTATATATGTGAACTTTCTTATTGAAAGGTATGTGGCCCTCACGAGGAGGATCACGCTAATTTGCCACATATATTTCGGAGGTAATGAGTAAATTAATGAATATTGACGGATGCATTGTTATTATTTGTTCATTCAGAAAAAGTCATCTAAGACTATGCTGATTGCATGTCGTTTAGGTATTGGAGAAAGAGAGGGTGAATAACAATCCATAGATTGATAAAAATAGCATTGTTTGCTCGCTAACAAGACAAAGTGGCTCATCTTATTATGGTTTGTCCATCTTTTAGCAATGTATAATATTCATTACTTCCATCTTTAGATACGTTTATATCACTGATATCATAAGAACATAAACAACTGCAGTGGATATTTTGAAAGAGTGTCAAAACCTGTATACGCATGCTCCCATAATCAAACATGTTTATTTGTTTGTTTTTTTTTCTATGTCATTTTTTTTTTGATCTTCATGGTAATAAACCATTCATTCAGTAATGAGTATAGCGTATTGTTTAACTGTACACTTACAATAATATACTCAATGAAGGATTATTTTTCATTGGGAATGTTAACTGAAATCGAATATCTTTAAATATATTTTAAAAACATTAAAAAGAGACAACGTACTTTTCATATTTATCAAAGTTCACTTTTAAACAACATCAAACTAAACTTCAAACTAAATATTTCATGAAAGTTATCATCTCCCAAAATAGCCAATAATTCAATAATAATTTGATATGAGAATAATTTGAAAATAAACTTTGATCAATTTCAGAACATTTTAAGAATTAAAAAAAAAATTAAAGTCGGAATTTCATATTGTTTATTCTGTATGAGTGTTAACTTCTACTCAATGCTCCAAGATAAACATTTATTATCAGGTTAGTCATCTGAGATGTATGTTAATTGGATGTAGTTTATCTTAACGAGGAGGGTATTGGAGTCAGAGCAGGTAGCAGATGATAGATTGATGATTTCTATTTTATGCTCCAATTAAACTTTTATTGAAAACTCGCCAAGTTTAATTGTCGGGAAGCTGCTTTTTAAATGTTTGTATATTCAGGTATAGTCTTTGAGATTAATGTTAATTGGATGTAGTTTAACTTAACGAGGAGGGTATTGGAGTCAGAGCAGGTAGCAGAGGATAGATTGATGATTTCTATTTAATGCTCCAATTAAACATTTATTGAAAACTCGCCAAGCTTAATTGTCGGGTAGTTGCTTGTTGATTTTTTGTATATTCAGGTATAGTCATCTGAGATTATTGTTAATTGAATGTCGTTAAACTTAACGAGGAGGAAATTGGAGTCAGAGCAGGCAGCAGACGATGGATTGGTGATTTCTTCTCTATGCTCCGAGATAAACATTTATTGAAAACTCGCCAAGTTTAATTGTCGGGTAGATGCTTGTTAAGTGTTTGTATATTCAGGTATAGTCTTTGAGATTAATGTTAATTGGATGTAGTTTAACTTAACGAGGAGGGTATTGGAGTCAGAGCAGGTAGCAGAGGATAGATTGATGATTTCTATTTAATGCTCCAATTAAACATTTATTGAAAACTCGCCAAGCTTAATTGTCGGGTAGTTGCTTGTTGATTTTTTGTATATTCAGGTATAGTCATCTGAGATTATTGTTAATTGAATGTCGTTAAACTTAACGAGGAGGAAATTGGAGTCAGAGCAGGCAGCAGACGATGGATTGGTGATTTCTTCTCTATGCTCCAAGATAAACATTTATTGAAAACTCGCCAAGTTTAATTGTCGGGTAGATGCTTGTTAAGTGTTGGTATATTCAGGTTAGTCATCTGAGATGTATGTTAATTGGATGTAGTTTAACTTAACGAGGAGGGTATTGGAGTCAGAGCAGGTAGCAGAGGATAGATTGATGATTTCTATTTTATGCTCCAATTAAACATTTATTGAAAACTCGCCAAGCTTAATTGTCGGGTAGTTGCTTGTTGATTTTTTGTATATTCAGGTATAGTCATCTGAGATTATTGTTAATTGAATGACGTTAAACTTAACGAGGAGGAAATGGGAGTCAGAGCAGGCAGCAGACGATGGATTGATGATTTCTTCTCTATGCTCCAAGAAAAACATTTATTGAAAACTCGCCAAGTTTAATTGTCGGGTAGATGCTTGTTAAGTGTTGGTATATTCAGGTTAGTCATCTGAGATGTATGTTAATTGGATGTAGTTTAACTTAACGAGGAGGGTATTGGAGTCAGAGCAGGTAGCAGAGGATAGATTGATGATTTCTATTTTATGCTCCAATTAAACATTTATTGAAAACTCGCCAAGTTTAATTGTCGGGTAGTTGCTTGTTGATTTTTTGTATATTCAGGTATAGTCATCTGAGATTATTGTTAATTGAATGACGTTAAACTTAACGAGGAGGAACTTGGAGTCAGAGCAGGCAGCAGACGATGGATTGATGATTTCTTCTCTATGCTCCAAGATAAACATTTATTGAAAACTCGCCAAGTTTAATTGTCGGGTAGATGCTTGTTAAGTGTTGGTATATTCAGGTTAGTCATCTGAGATGTATGTTAATTGGATGTAGTTTAACTTAACGAGGAGGGTATTGGAGTCAGAGCAGGTAGCAGAGGATAGATTGATGATTTCTATTTTATGCTCCAATTAAACATTTATTGAAAACTCGCCAAGTTTAATTGTCGGGAAGCTGCTTTTTAAATGTTTGTATATTCAGGTATAGTCTTTGAGATTAATGTTAATTGGATGTAGTTTAACTTAACGAGGAGGGTATTGGAGTCAGAGCAGGTAGCAGACGATGGATTGATGATTTCTAGTTTATGCTCCAAGATAAACAATTATTGAAAACTCGCCAAGTTTAATTGTCGGGTAGTTGCTTGTTGATTGTTTGTATATTCAGGTATAGTCATCTGAGATTATTGTTAATTGAATGTCGTTAAACTTAACGAGGAGGGTATTGGAGTCAGAGCATGTAGCAGACGATGGATTGATGATTTCTTCTCTATGCTCCGAGATAAACATTTATTGAAAACTCGCCAAGTTTAATTGTCGGGTAGATGCTTGTTAAGTGTTGGTATATTCAGGTTAGTCATCTGAGATTTATGTTAATTGGATGTAGTTTAATTTAACGAGGAGGGTATTGGTGTCAGAGCAGGTAGCAGATGATAGATTGATGATTTTTATTTTATGCTCCAAGATAAACATTTATTGAAAACTTGCCAAGTTTATGTGTCGGGTAGTTGCTTTATAAATGTTTGTTTATTCAGGTATAGTCTTTGAGATTAATGTTATTTCTTTTTAAAGGGGCAGTAGCACGTTTTTTAATAATTTCATATTTAAGATATTTCACTGATAATTGTGAGTTATTGCTAAATGTATTATATTGACAGTGCCAAAAATCTCATCACAAAAGCCAGTCATCCATAGTCAGAGGACAAAGTATGAAGATTCATATAAAATCCATTGGCGGCAATTTTTGTGTGAACACCTTTAATTCATTTTGTGTAAGAAAATGTCATCGCATGGCTAAACTTTACCTTATACATTTGAATTATTACTACTTCATTTAGTTTAAATACATTGTTTTTCAATTGGAACCATTAATTTTCATTTTCGTGACATCACCTTATATTCCCCCTAAAAACGGGCTACTGCCCCTTTAAAGTCAACATTTCATCAAATTATATATTTCAAAGTCAACATTTCACCAAACTATTACTTATCAAAGTAAACATTTCACCATTATTTCTTTTCAAAATCAACATTCCATCAAATTAATAATTTTCAAAGTCAACATTTCATCAAATTATTACATATCAAAGTAAACATTTCACCATTATTTCTTTTGAAAGTCAACATTTCAACAAAAAAATTTATTTCAAAGTCACCATTTCATAATTTTTTCTCTTCAAACTCAATATTTCATCAACTAATAACTCTTTAAAATCAACATTTCATCAAATTATTTCTTTTGAAAGTCAACATTTCACCAATTATTACTTTTCAAAGTCAACACTTCTTCAAACATATCAGTTTTCAAAGTCAACATTTCACCAAATCATTACTTTTGAAAGTAAACATTTCACCATTATTTATTTTGAAAGTCAACATTTCAACAACAAAAAATTATTTCAAAGTCACCATTTCAAAAAAAATTTCTCTTCAAACTCAATATTTCATCAACTAATAACTTTTTAAAATCAACATTTCATCAAATTATTTCTTTTCAAAGTCAACATTTCACCAATTATTTCTTTTCAAAGTCAACATTTCTTCAAACATATCAGTTTTCAAAGTCAACATTTCACCAAATTATTACTTTTGAAAGTAAACACTTCATCAAATCATTAATTTCCAAAACCAACATTTCTTCAAATTAATACCTTTCAAAGTCAATATTTCACCTTAATTCTTTTCAAAATCAACATTTCATCAAATTATTTCTTTCAAAAGACATCCTTTCATCAAATCATTTCTTTCAAAGTCTACATTTCACAAATCATTTATTTACAAAGTCATCATTCACGAAATTATTTCTTTTCAAAGTCAACATTTCATCAAATTATTACTTTTCGAAGTCAACTTTTCACCAATTGTTACTTTTCAAAGTCAACTTTTCACCAATTGTTACTTTTCAAAGTATACATTTTTCAAATTATTTCTTTTCAAAGTCGACATTTTGCCAATTATCACTTTTCAAAGTAAAAAATAATCAAGGTAATAAATATCTATTAAAGATGATATTTACAAAACTTTACAAACCTTTACAAACCTTTACAAACATTTACAAAATAATAAATATCTTGTAAATATCATCTTTAATAGATATTTATTACCTTGATTATTTTTGTAAATAAGTTCTTTAATCTTTGTAAATATCTTGTAAATAAGTACTTTACAAGACATTTAATCCTTTGTAAATATCTTGTAAAGAACTTCTTTTCATGCAGTGATACATGCTGTTGTACAGTGGTACTTGACACGTCATCATGGAAGCAAAGCGGTCGCAGGTATGCGGACCCCACATCCGGTCTATTAAGCCAAAGAGGCGCGTATTCAACATCCAATCGTACTGGCTTACAACCCTGCTCAACGAATCCGCGAGGATGTTGTCCCGACCTGCAATATGATGGCACACTATTGTTGTCTTTTGCATTAAACATTCCGACCATATCACCTTCGCTAGTGCAGTAAGATGAACACTCGGACCCCCCATATGGTTTAGGTAAGCTATGGTCGTTATATTGTCTGATAAAACTTGGATAGTCTTTCCTTTGACATCGGCTTTGAAGGAACGAAGGGCAAGAAGAACTGTCAACAGCTCTCTGTAATTTGAATGTTGAAATGACGTGTGAACATCCCATAGGCCACGTGCCTCTTTTTCCTTGAATACTGCTCCCCAGCCAATGTGGCTTGCATCGGTAACCAACTGTCCGCTGATAGTAGAAGTGACTAGAGCTGTGCCGTTCCATTTCTCCAGGGAATAATACCACCAGTTCAGATCAGATTTGGCCTCATCGGTCCACTCTACTATGTCCTGCCAGGACTGTCGGGTCCTTAAGAGTCTATACACCTCTCTAAGCTGCAACTTCCCTGGGAATATAGCTCTACACATTGAAATACACTGTCCTGCAAGGCGTGCAAGATGCCTAGCGGTGATGCTATTATGAGATAAAGCTCTCTTAATGTCTTTATGAAGCTTGCGAATCTTTCGTTTTGGTACTCTCAGTGTAGGTATGTCATTTAAACTTTCACCCGCATCAACGACAAAACCTAGATAATCTACTGTATGACTAGGAATGAGAGAACACTTGTCATAATTTATCTTCCAACCCAATTGTTCTAAAGTCTGGATCACTCTCTGCATATCATGATGTATAGAGTCAGGCTGGGCAGCGATAATAATATCGTCCATGTAAACCATCAGTCGTACTCCAAGACATCGCAAGTGTTCTACCACTGGTCGTAAACTCTTACAGAAGAAATATGGGCTAGCAGATAATCCAAATGGTAGAACATTCCAGACGTAATACTGTCCTCGCCAGCAGAAACCTAAATAAGGCCGACACGACTCATGGACCCCCACATGGTGGAAGCCCTCTTTCAGGTCAATAGTTACCAATTGATCCCCTCCTTTCACAATATCCTTCAAACAAGTTATGTCCTCATACCTAAATTTTGGTACCTTCAGGTATTTATTTGTATGGCGCAAGTCTACTATCAGTCTGTATTTGTCATGTCGTTTGGGAACACATCCTATGGGAACAACACATCTTGGTATATAATCTACTGTTGAGACATGACTGCGCTGCACTAATTTGGATATTTCCTGGTCTACAAACTTTGTTTGACAATATGTAAGTATATGATTTTTGGCATGAAAAATATCAGGTTCATCAGAAATAAAAGGTAATTGTACACCACAAAACAACCAAGACTTCACAGACTCAGATACCTTCAACGCATTCCACTGCTCAGAAAAACATGAAAAATGCGTAGGCATAGCAAATGTAACAAAATTAATTCTGAAAAGGAGGTATGCAAATAATTTTAAAATAGCAAATAACTAATACAATGGTAATCAGTCAATATTATAGCCATGTACGCTATCAAACGTCTCCATCACAGACACACGTTGACGTTCAAGACAAGTCACTGTTCAGAGTTATCCGCCCCTGGCGAATTGTTGTTTACAAAGTTGTTTCCGAATCCACGGCGAAAATGAGAATTCCCTGTCATTTGAAATCCACGATTGCCTCTGTAGGAGAATCTTCCGCGTCCTGAGAAACCACCCCTTCTATTGGATCGCTGGACCGAGGTACGAGCAGCTGTAATTGTAGCTGCATGCTGGAGCTGAACGAGGGAGTCGCCCGTAAAATCTGACGTGTTGCGCTGCAGCGCTCTGAATACACGCGCTGTTTCCTGGTCAAAAGTCCCCTGCACTACACATGACGCGTGTTCTTCTTGCAAGTATCGAATCTGTGCCACTTGTATGTTATACAGCTGTAATAAATGTTCATCTGTCACATCACGGTAACTTTTCACCTTCCACAAAAGTTTTAGCGTTGTTTCTGCAAATTTTCCACACTTGCTAACAATCGCGGCAGTCTGGGAATCCACGCTTCTAATACCGCGTCTTGAATCTGACAACTTCAAATCATTTGGCAATTTCACATTATTGTAAATGTCTCTTATACACTGAAATTCTGCCTGAACATCCTCAGCTGCATGACAGGTCACGGGACTGAGGTCGTCTTGTTGACGAGCTTGCCTCCCCGAGGCGGTATCACGTGTGTGTTCACCTTCAACGCTCAATTGCGCTATCCTGTGAGATTGTCGTTCTAAATTTTCATCAATCGTGTCCAATCTGACACTTAACTTTCGCACAGAATTGACAATGTCATCCAAGCACGCTGTCGTTTTCTGATGGGAAATCTCACACGCACTGTGCCTGGTATTTTCTTCGTCGGACATTCTGCTAGTCCTGCATGGCGGACGTCGCACCAAGGAGAACTGAGGGGTGATGTCATCATGACATCACTTCCTGTAAAACATATGTTGTGTTTTCCTGACTACAACCTGTTTCATGTCCCCAGTCTCAGAGACCAGGAATACATGGACGGAATACAGTTGAACGAAAGGCTTTCGCACAATGCCAAATGTACCATCCATGTACCATGTCTTGGCCATCTTCATGGTTTCCAACTGCTCGGTTGTGGCAAATACCAGATGTCTCGCTCCCTCTACCGTCAGATCATCCACAAGGAAGTCGTCTGGAACGTAATGTGGTCTCAACTGAAATATAAATATAATATATAAAAACCAAATGAATTTGTGATAACATGTTATAGAAAAAAGAACATTAACATTATTATTGTAGATACTTGTGAAATACCTGAAAAATATTATATTTATTGTAGGAATATTTATTTTTGAATATATTATTAAAAAGTTATTTATCAAAATACTCACATCATACTCCAAAGAATCAAACTCTGGAGGTCTCAGGTTCTGTCGAGCTGTGTTTCCCCGTTTTGCCATGGCCACCAAGGAAGGAAGTGTCGTGGGAACAGCCTCAAGGTTCTGATATTCCTCCTCCACTATCTGTTGTGCTGACGTGAAAAGTTGACTGGTGCATTTTGCCTTCACCTGAAGAAAAAAACTTTTATTGTATACGAGTGGAAAAAATGTACATTCAAATGAATTATTATTATATATTATATGTGTATTATTATCATTATTGTTGTTTAGTATTATAGAATTATCTTTCCATAAAATAGAATTAACTCTATTATATATACCCTACCTTTGCTGCCACCTTTGTTATGATGTCAGTGCCAGGTATACCCTCATGGTTATGCGTGTTCTCTAACTGGAAGGAGTCTCCTTTCTGCACGACAGAGGCGGAGCATCTTCTTTCTTTGCCTCTGACCGAACATCGCCAATAGACGGACTCTTTGTAGCCACCCTGTAAGAAACAAAAACATTAATAAATACATAAACATAAGCCATGTATATTTTTGGAATACTACTTGTTTATCTCATATTCTCTTTATTTATTTTATATAAAATTATTATTAATGCACTTATTATTTTTATCAAGAAACTTGTTTACTTTGCTTTACTTACATTTGCAACATATGAATAACCGAAGTTATCCACAAGCTTGGATTTGCCCCTCTTTGACCCATCTTGAACAACAGTGTATTCCCTGGACGGCATGATATGGTTCACCTCAAGCTCTGGTAGTGCCCTGGGCTGGATGGCACTTTCGTCTAGGGGGTTGGGTCTCTGGAAGATCAATGGAGACCTGGGAGGTGGTGTAGGCGATCTTGGAGGTGGTGTAGGCGATGGATTAAATTCCTCTAAGATGGCAGTTGCTGTAGAGACATTAGTAGCATGTGAGATGTGTCTTGTCAGGGAACAGGTATAGCATCTCCAATCTTCAAGACGGACCTTTCCCTTGGTCAGGTCTCTGTAGAAGGCCTGTGAAATACTTGAAAAATATGATATAAAGTATAAAATTTAAAAATATATTATAAAACATACATAATGAAATGCAAAACATGATATTTAAAACATAAGAAATTACATTATATTTGTATTACATATTATGATGATACTACCATCAACTTCAACAGCGAAAAGGAATGATAGTTCTAGATCTACCACGCTTCCTGACAAACAATACCCATAATTCTTTGTGGAATGTCTATTTCTACCATGGATGATGACAATATATATATATACATGTCTACCAAGCTTTAGAAACAGAACAGGTGCTATATTTGACACGCTTACTGTAACAATGGACGAAATAGAAGATGTTATAAAATGTTTGCATGTTAAAAAGGCGTCTGGCCCTGACAGAATTAGCCATCAGCTTTTGAAAAAGGTTGTTTTTTCCATAAGTCATGTATTATGTTTATTATTCAATATGTCACTTCAATCATGTGTGTATCCATCTGCTTGGAAAACGGCGAATGTAATGCCTCTATTCAAAAAAGGTGATCCAACACTAGCAGCAAACTATAGACCAATATCTCTTATCAGCTGTGTTGGTAAACTTTTTGAACGGGTTGTTTTCAAACATTTATTTAATTATTTCCATTCAAATAATCTCCTTTATAAATACCAATCTGGTTTTCAGAGTGGCCATTCCACAGTACATCAATTAATTGAAATATATAATCAGATATGTGAATCACTAGACAAAAAAGAGAATTATTGTATGGTATTTTGTGACGTATCTAAAGCATTTGATAGAGTGTGGCATAAAGGTTTATTGCTCAAGCTTGAAAATTATGGTATTAAAGGTCTACTCTTGGGCTGGCTAGCTAGTTACATTAGTATTCGTAGTCAAAGCGTGTTTGTAAATGGATCAATATCCGAGCCAAAAACACTTAACGCTGGCGTTCCCCAGGGCTCAGTGCTTGGTCCCTTTTTATTTATTGTATATATAAATGATATAGCTGATGAATTAGATTGTTTAACTCGGCTTTTTGCTGACGACTCCTCACTCGGTTATTCCTCTGCAGATAATAGACTAATAGAAAGAAATCTCAATACTAATTTAAATAAATAGTACGTTTTTGATTAAACGTCATTATTTTTACTTACCGTAGACAAGTGACCTTAGCATGTTAGCCATATAACATGTAATCGACTCATTCCCACAGATGTAATGAAACATCATTACCCAGAACAATCGGAGTTATCTGCCCGTCACTAGTCCACTAGGTGGCGTGACCTGTCATCCAATTAGATTCATTCACATTACCTAGGAGTCCCAAATTAACGACGGATGCGTAAGAGGGGAGGCGGGCGGCAGTGACGACGGTCACTTGTCTACGGTAAGTAAAAATAATGACGTTTAATCAAAAACGTACTATTATTTAGTTACTAACCTCCGACAAGTGACCTTAGCCTGATACCACTGTAGGTGGTGGGCCGGATTCGTCGCGTTCAGCGATAACTCCCAAGATTGATCTGAGGATCGGCGACCTAGCGAGCGACCGTTCTAATCGGCGTATTGTCTGACCTCTCAAGGTCGACGATCTGTAGTTAAAACACCACAAAACACTG
This sequence comes from Steromphala cineraria, assembly GCA_916613615.1. NCBI lineage: Eukaryota > Metazoa > Mollusca > Gastropoda > Trochida > Trochidae > Steromphala > Steromphala cineraria. Next base: position 57,420,558 of record OU744729.1, read on the forward strand.
TAAACCGTTAATTGATAACTTTTATTGACATGTGTTGGGATGTCCGCCTCCACGAGTGGGGCGTCATCAACGTGGCGGGTTGCGCCCCCTGCTAGGAGGAGCACCCGTGGTCCGCTGCTGAGCAAACACCTGCGCCCCTAGACGGGCTACGCCCTCCAGGTCCTCCGTGGAGACATCGCGCAGGTAGTGGTTGGCGAACACCAAGCCCGACTTCCAGAAGCAGCCGGCCATGATGCCTTGTAGGCGTCTATTACCGCCGACCTGAGGTAGACCCCCAACTGCCTCTTGTCAATCTCCTTCGAACTCGTTTGGGAATCGGGCAGAAAGAGTCTGCCCCTCCCTTGCCTCAATGTCCGCGTCTTCTCCACGTAGATGCGTAGAGCGCGCACTGGACAGAGGAGACGTTCCTGCTCGTCCGTCGGCTCGATGGACGGGGAGATTGATGGCAGTGTGAAGGTCCTCCCGCGTTCGTCAGCGCCTTGGTTCTGGCGCCAGACCCAAGGTCGCTGAACCTCCATCTCTCACCTCAAACCTGAGCAAATCAGCTTGCAACGCGTGCAGTTCTGATACCCTGGCCGCTGACCCCATTGCAACCAAAAAGCAAGTCTTGATGGTGAGACGCAGCAGCGTCGTGTCCGTCAGCGGCTCATAGTGCTCAAATTTGAGGTGATTTAACACTATCGCCAGATCCCACTCTGGTGGTCTTAGCTTGTGGCGGCCATCCACGTTCCTGTATGTCCTAATGAGTTCCTTTAGAATGGAAATGTCCAGACCGGGGTCCTTCTTCCGAAGGACGGACATTATGGCTGCGAGGTTCGTGTTGATGGAGGAGGCTTTGAGCCCCCTCGCTGTGCGCAAGTGGACCAGGTACTCAGCGACGTGAGGTACCGTCACTGCCTGCACATAAAATCCTTTCCCCTCGCAAAATGCCATAAAGGAAGCCAATTGGAAATCATACAGCTTGCGCGTGGATGACCGCTGTGAGGTTGCCACTGTGTTGGCTACCGCCTCTGAAAACCCAGCGCTCCTCAACCCATCTTGGAGACAACCCAAACGTGCAGATGGAGGATCTGGGGGTTCTCGTGCACTCGTTTGCTCGGGTTGCTCCTGAGCGGTAGGGGGACCGGCTCCTGAGCGCAGAGCCTTCTGAGGGGCACATACCATGGTCTCGCTGGCCACTTCGGCGCAACCTTGGTCTCCCGGACCTTGGCCACTACCTGTGTCAGGATGGCAGGGGGGGGAAAAGCGTAAGCGTCCATCCCCTCCCACCCTAACGAGAGAGCGTCTAATCCCCATGCAAGGGGGTCAGGTACCGGCGACACGTATATCGGCAACTGGTGATTGAGCCGTGTCGCAAAGAGGTCGACATGCGGCCTCCCGAACTGGAGACAAATCGCCTCGAACACTCGAGGGTGCAACATCCACTCCGTGGATGGAGGTTTGTCCGGGCGAGAGGGAGCGTCTGCTAGGACGTTCTTTGCTCCCGGGATGTGCACCGCTCTGATTGAGATATTGAGGTTGTCCACCAGGCGAAATAGCTCTATCACCAGTTGTAACAGCGATCCCGCCTTGGTCGATCCCTGCTTGTTGATCGACCAGGCCGCTGTGGAGCTGTCCGTGTGCACGCACAGCACATGATCCTTCAGCTGGTTTGACCAGTGATTGATCGCCAGACGTATTGCGTCTAACTCCGACAGGTTGACGTGACGTCTTCCCTGTGTCGGAGACCACACACCCGCCGTTTGGTCTGTCCTCAGATGAGCGCCCCAACCTTGTGTGGAGGCGTCCACGTACAGTTGGCTCCTGGCGGGGGGTTGCCGGAGGGGTACCCCTGCCAGAACATTGTTTCCGTCCTGCCACCATTCGAGGTGGTGTGTGAGGTCCTGTGGCATCCTGATGAGATGCCCGCAGGACTCCTCTCGAACATGCTTGTTTAGTACGATCTGAAGAGGTCTGAGATGGAGTCTCCCCCTCTTCGTATAGTCTTGAACTGAGGTCAAGAACCCTAGGAGACGTTGCCACTGTCGGAGCTTGAGAGGCTCGCGACACGTCTGCGCTAGGAGTTCCTTGTAGCGCCCCATCCGCTCTTCCGTGACAAAGGCTTTGTCCTGGGTCGTGTCCAGCAAGACGCCTAGGAAGACGAGTGACGTCGTCGGTACTAGGTCCGATTTGTCCAGGTTGACTAGCCAACCCAGGCGTCTGAACAGAGCAATTACGAAGTCTCTTTGCCTGGAAAGAACTGACGGGGAGCAGTGGCTCCCGAACCCGTCGTCCAGATACATCGCAAATTGAATGTCGTGCTTGTGTAAGAGCTGGACGATGGGCTGGGTCACTCGGGTGAACAGCCATGGTGCCGTCGAGATGCCGAATGGTAACACGTTCCACTGGAAGTGGCGACCTGCCAGGACGAATCGGAGATACTTGCGATCCGCGGGGCAGATTGGGATGTGCAAGTACGCGTCCAACGACACCATGTGGTTGTATGGTTGTAGCAACCGCATGATAGACCGCACGATCAAGAGCCGAAAATATGGCGGCTGCTCGAGGTAGGAGCAGTTGAACTGTTTCATGTCGTGAATCAGCCGCCATTTTTTCGGGTCCTTCTTCGGTTTCACGAATACCGGAGAGTAAAAGCCTGGTGTCAGATCCTCGAGCGGGAGCTCGCTCACCGCCTCCTTGGAGATCAGGATCTCCACTTGTTCCAACGTACGCACCAGCTCTAGCAGTCGCTCCACTGGCGAACAAGTTAGCGGGGGGCAGGTGTGAACGGGTATACGAAACCCGCGCTCCAGGATCTGACAGACATACTCGTCCAGTTCCAACTGTCTCCAGTTGGCCACGAAGCTGGAAAGACGGCCTCCCAGCAAACAATTTTACGTTGTCACAACGTTGTGGCAACGTCGTGTGAAGGTGTCAATAACGTTATTTTATAATGTTATTTTGACGTAATTTGTAGATTCCTTTTTACGTAATTTTGACGTAATTTTGTAACGTTACAAAGCCAATGTTGTGCCAACGTTTTGCCCCAACGTTATTTGTAGATTCCTTATAACGTCATTCAAACGTTGTTGTAATGTTGTTTAATGACGTTATGAAACCAACGTCGGGGAAATGTTATTTTCTAATGTTAGTTTTACGTCATTTGTAGATTCCTTTTTACGTAATTTTAACGTAATTTGATAACGTTATAAAACCAATGTTATGGCAACGTTGTTTTCTTATGTTATTTTGACGTAATTTGTAGATTCCTTTTTACGTATTTTTAACGTAATTGTGTAACGTTACAAAACCAACATTCTGGAAACGTTGTTCTTGGACATTATTTGTAGATTCCTTTTAACGTCATTCAAACGTTGACTTGTAATGTTATTATACCAACATCCACATAACGTTATTTTCTGATGTTATCATGATATAATTTGTGGACATCTTTTTACGTAATTTTGTAACGTTACAAAATCAACTTCCTGGCAACGTTTTCCTAGATGTTATTTGTAGATTCCTTAAAACGTTATTCAAACGTCGATTTATAACGTTATGAAACCAACATCTAGGTAATGTTATTTTCTAATGTTATTATGACGTTATTTGTAGGTTCGTTATTATGTAATTTTAACGTTGCAATAGTTATGTTGTGACAACCTTTTTCTTAATGTTATTTGTCGATTCCTTAGAACGTAATTCTAACGTCGTTTTATAACGTTTTAAAACCAACATACGAGTAATGTTCTTTTCTAATGTTATAATGACGTTATTTGTAGATTTATTTTAACGTTAGTTTAAAACGTTACAAAACTAATGTTCTGGCAACGTTTTTTTCAAACGTTACCAATAGATTCATTTTAACGTCATTCTAACATTATTTTGTAACGTTACAATACCAACATTCAGATAACGTTGTCCTTCTTATGCGATTCAAACGTTATGTTTGACGTCATCTCAACATTGCAAAAAAAACTTCAATTTAACATTGGAAACAAACCTCCCTTGAATGTTGTAAACCAATATACCTTGAATGTTGTCAACAAACGTCCTCTTAATGTCGTAAACCAACGTCCTCTGAATGTTGTTAACAAACGTTAGTAGAACATTGTGACATAACCTCCCCTGAATGTCATAAACAAACGTCCAAAACAACATTATTCAATCATGTCCACTGCAGGTCATGAATTAATGTTTCTTAAACTTTGTTAACCAGCCTCTGAACGTTGTAAATCAAAGTCCTTTGAACATTATACTAAGTAAACCGACATCCTCTGAATGTTATCAACGTCTAAACCTTCTAATGAACACATGCAAACAAGAAGACAATAAGAATAATTTCAAAAACAAATCTGAGAATAATGGTTCAAATTGTTTACTTCATATCAAAATATCTACATTCATTCACATTTGAAGGTCAGTCAGTTGACATTTACAGAAGTAGAGTACATCTTGATATTCATCATACCTGAAATCAAAACATAAGAATAAATGTTAGTTGTGAGTTCTCATAGAAATGAATCAAACATACTATTTGAAAAAAAGTAAACTTTTAGTGATGCTAATTTTGCAAGTGTACTTTTCATATGTTAAGGACAGCAGTATTATTAATGCAGACAATATTTACTTAAATATAGGTTAAATGGTAATTGAAAGTTAATGTCTATGACTGTTTCATCAACTGCCTTTATACACACTTTTATTGAGCAACAAGGAAGAAATTGGATCACAATACCCCATCTGCCATTTGACGGCCTTCACAAAACATAATTTATGATGAAAACTCATGTAATCAATGTTTTCAAAGCAGAGAAAGAGTTATACAGTATCATCAAAAGCAACTTGTGTCTGCTGAATAACTCAATGTAAGATGTGACCAAATTTGAAGACTTAAAAATGTCTGCAATCAGGCTTTTGAAATATTCATGAGATACCACATTCATTAGAAATTGAAAACTGTTCATTTGCTGTCTGTGTATCCACCAAGTGAGATATCAAGCCAACAAGGCTTTACAATTTAACTTAAGACTATCAGTGAAATCATTCACAAGAATCCTGTTGATCGATCGTATGGATACTGCTGAATACAATGTCATCAGTAAACACAATGTTTAAAGGGACAGTTGCAATTTATTTTTGAAAATTTAATATCTTCACTTCTTCATTGATAATTAAAAATATTACTTTGATAGTGTCAAAAATCTCATTACACAGTTTTTAAACAATCATCAATAGTCAGAGAAAAAGTTATAAAGATTTACATAAAGTTCATTGGCAGACATTTTTGTTTGAACACCTTTAATTTATTTTGAGTAAGAACAAGCAAACTATTCTATGAGATTTACTGAGAAGAAATTCATTTATAGCTCATCTGGCCTGTAAGGCCGGATGGGCTTATGGCATGGCATGGCGTCTGGCGTCTGTCCGTCCGTAAACTTAATGGAATTTTGTCTTCTCCAGAACCACAAGCCCTAGAAAGTCCTTGGCCAGTGAGGATTATAAATTGTAGCTTTGGTGGCCCTGACAGGGCTGTGCAACATAAGGGCCACACCCTTAAAACCTATTTCCATCTCCTTTACCAGAACCATAAGGCCTAGAAAGCTGAAACCTTGTGTACAGACTCCTTGACTAGTGAGGATTATAAATCATATTCACCTTGGGACAACTCGAAGGGAAAGTTGTGACAGGAAGTAGCCTGATTATTGAGCTATGGTGTAGGCCAATCAAAAGCGAGGATATGTTTCAATTGAGCACACAAAACTGTAATAAAACGATGCGATTTCTAAATAGAAACTGAGAGATACAGCCTTATTCTATGCAGTATTTTGGTGACCTATATTCATGCATCGTTTTTATGACTGTTGTCACAATGTAACTAAGGGATTAATTAGAAATTAAATTTCGCTTCGAGTTCGAGATGGACTGACGCAAGGGACGTAACTCTGTTTGTCCTACAGGGGGCGCTGATAGAGTCACAACTTTCCCGTCGAGTTGTCGCAAGGGTGAATATGAATTTCTTGTAAATGCATATCTTGCCCGATGCATGCGGAAGATGTAAAAACCTATTTTCATCTTCTTCGCCAGAACCATAAGGTCTAGGAAGCTGAAACTTTGTGTACAAATGGCTATAATAATCGAAAGAAGTTAAAACCCCCAAAATGCACATCTACACAAAATGATTGATCCATATACCAAGTTTGGTTGAGTCTTACAGTTTTTGAGCTTTGCTCCTGAAACAAAATTCTGAGATACGTTTCCATGGAAACTGCTAAAAATAATAATCCCAAAAAATTGAAACCCCCAAAAGGCACATCTGCACATAATGATTTATCCATGTACCAAGTTTCATTGAGCTAGGTCTTACAGTTTTAAAGATTTGTCTTTTAAGCTTTCTAAACCCTTTGATTCTGTTATAGAAGATGAAGATAGGTTTTAGGATGTGGCCCCTTGAGCCATAGGGTTCCAAATCTCTTTTGAAATCTAAATTTTTGCAGTTATTGTAAGTCTAATATAGTTTCTATATTACTTGTGTTTTCAATATATCAAGTCAGGATTATTTTTTTCTTCATTCATTTTTAAAAAAAACCTTGGAATATATGTTTGTCACGACATATAAAACTATATAAGTCGTTTTATATGTCGTGACATATTCCAAGGTTTTTTTTAAAAATGAATGAAGAAAAAAATAATCTTGACTTGATATATTGAAAACACAAGTAATATAGACACTATATAAGACACTTTCGTCACTAAAATCTGATCGAAAAAAGTCAACTTTTCACAATGCACTGAAATTGTATACATTCTTTTAACTTTCTTTTAAATTTGATCACAGTATTAAAGTAAGTGTATCAAAAACAACATTTTTATTCACTAAAGTGTAATAGTGTTTGAGAAAACATTGAGCTTCAAATGTGTTATTGGCTCCAAGTACAATTGCAAAATCAGGGACAATAACTCCGTCCAAAATAACATTCGGATGGTTTTCAAACTCATTTAAAAGTATCATATGGGGGTATCCAAAACCAAACTTTTATTCACCTAGGTGTCATGGCGTCGAGTAAACTTGTCCCACCTTGACTCAAGGTCCTATTTTAAAATCAAGAGTAATAATTCTATCAAAAATAATATCCTGGAAATAGATTTATTATCAGGTGTACCCATTACCAATATTTTATTCACATAGGTGTTATTGGCGCATCAGAACTGGTAATCACTCCAAGTCAAACTTCACAATCAATTGGCATAACATGGCTTTCCACTTTGAAGGAGCGTATTATCAAGTGTATCCTAGTACGAAACTTTCTCTCATCTAGGTATATTGATTTTTGTTCAAAAAGTGATGTTCATTGAAACAACAAGAAAACTTAATTCCAGAAAATTCAAAATTGTTCTCTACTCAAGACAAAGTTATTGTCAACTTGTGTACAAAAGTTTGGTCGATCTAAAGTAAGAGTTAACTGTTTTTGAGATAATTGACAGAACGGAAGGACAGAGTGCCCACACTTACTTTGAAGTGAGGTTATAAAATATGTATGAAGAAGTTGTCAACCAAAAAAAATAGAGCCATTGGCTCTGTAGCTCATCAGGCTTCATCATCAACTATGATGTAGAGTGTGGCCAATGTGATTCCCCATTTGTAGAGGCCACAGGGTCACCAATCATAAAATTTAGTATATAGCAGTGTATAAAATAGATTGGAAATCTAGCCTGTCCTGAAAATTCATTGGTCAATTCCTTTGGGAAATTTAAGAAACAAATTTAAAAATTACCAGTCCTGACCAAAAAGTAACCGGTCCTGGCAAAAAGTAGCCAGTTCAAGGACTGGCTGACGGGCAATATTTTAAACACTGTATATTATAGGCGACAAGTTTCAGTTTTCAAGGCCTTATACTTCAGGAGAAGATGAAAATAGATTTGAAGGACGTTCCTGATGCCTTTATTATTTTTATAAAGCTACAATTCATCATCCTCACTAGTCAAGGAGTCTGTACACAAAGTTTCAGCTTTCTAGGCCTTATGCTTCTGGAGAAGATGAAAATAGGTTTTTAGGGTGTTGCCCCTGTGGCCTTTATTAGGGGTCACAGGGCCACCAAAGCTACAATTTATAATCTTCACTAGTCAAGGAGTCTGTACACAAAGTTTCAGCTTTCTAGGCCTCATGGTTCTGGAGAAGATGAAAATAGGTTTTTAGGGCATGGCCCCTGTGGCCCTTTTTAGGGGTCATAGGTCGCCCAAAGCTACAATTTATAATCCTCACTAGCCATGCAAGGAGTCTGTACACAAAGTTTCAGCTTTCTAGGCCTTATGCTTCTGGAGAAGAAGTCGAAATTCCACAAAGTTTACGGACGGATGGACAGACGGACGCCGGACAACATGCCATGCCATAAGCCCATCGGGCCTTACAGGCCAGATGAGCTAAAAAAGATCAGTTGTGAAAAGGCCAAGAAATCATAACATTTTGGAACTAGAAACATGAGCATGTGACAATCAAAAAGGTCAATATCTAAGAAAAGAAAAAATGGTATACTAAGGAACAAAAATAGAGCCATTGGCTCTGTAGCTCATCAGGCTTCATATCTAATTTTGCTGTGGTCAATGTGATTTCCCCCTTTGTAGGGACCAGAAGGTCTCAAATTCTAGACTTAAATATATATGATGTGATTTCAGAAACCTTAATAAAAACAGAAATGGAAAAAGCTCAAGTATTCAATTGATAATTTATATCCAAAGGTTCAACAAACCCTTTTTAGGGGCCATAGGGTCACCAAGACTGTAACTTCAATAGAAGGAGTCTGTACTTAAGATTTTAGCTTTCTAGGCATTTTGGTTCTGAAGAAGCAAATGAAAATAACGGTAGGTTTTAAGCCCTTGTGGCCCTTATATGTGTAGTCATCACTAGTCAAGAAGTCTGTTCACAAAGTTTCAGCTTTCTAGGCTTTATGCTTCTGGAGAAGAAGATAAAAATAGGTTTATAGGGGCCACCCGGTCACAAAAGCTATAAATCATAATCCTCACTAGTCAAGGAGCTTGCACACAAAGTTTCAGCTTCTAGCCCTTTTGCTTCTGGAGAAGAAAATAGTATAAGCAGTATGATTAGGTTTAGGGATATAGTCATCACATCTGTAAGGGACCTGAATGGCTGATGTATGGATTTGTCAGCCGCATGGTTGACCTTTTCACTGTCACATTTTAAGCATGTAAGGATTCATAGGCCCACCAAAGTGTATGTATATTGCTTTTTATTATATAAGGATAATATTTTAACTGTTATTAACGTGTTAACTTATTTTGCAATGTACGCTCATTGTGTTCTTCACGTGAAGACTATTTCATCATACTTGTGTAGGCACTTGAAAGTGATTGAAGCTGCTGTAAAATATCATCTTTCCTTAATGCTGCAGTGTAAACATCTCCTTGTTAGAAATTTTCTAGGGAAGCACTCATAAAATATCTCCTAAAACTGTTTCTTTCTGCTGGTTCTTTGGTCTTTGAATTGATTATGCTATTTGAAGTGTAATATTAACCTTATTTCGGAAATTTTCTTTACTTTGCAGTCTTTTACCCTCTAAGGAGCCATTCTATGGCCGGGATTATCTGTTTTCGACAGAACAAAGATGAAAACAGGTTTTAAGGGCGTGGCCCTTTGTGAGAAAATGAAAATAGGTTTAAGGGCATGGCCCCTGTGACCCTTATTAGGGGCCACAAAAGCTACAAATTATAACCCCGTCTGTACACAAAGTTTTAGTTTCTAGGTCTGGAGAAGAAGATGAAAATATATTTTAAGGGCGTGGCCCCTGTGATCCGTGTTAGGGGTCACAAAAGCTATAAATTATAATACCCCCTACCTAAAGAGTCTGTACACAAAGTTTCAGCTTTCTAGGCCTTATGCTTCTGGAGAAGAAGTCGAAAATGTGCAAAATTTACGGACGGACGCCGGACACCATGCCATGCCATAAGCCCATCGGGCCTTACAGGCCAGATGAGCTAAAAAATTACTAATTTTTTTTCGAAATATGGCAGGGGAACAAAAGCATTTAGAACCACGGAACCATGTGCAGAGCCGATAGCATTGTCATGTCAGCGAAACAATATCCTGCTAATTCTCTATTAAATAATAAAGTCTATGAATTGAATGGATTTATGTATAAGAAGATTTCTCCATGACTAGATGGTAATGACCAAATAAATATTTGCATTATTCAAATGTGATATGTTAACACTATACACTATATAACTTCCTGTAAAATAATTTGTTAAGCAATGTTCTTCTGAAAGTTTAGGTAGAAATTGTTTATACATCAATGGATATTTTCAGAAATGTGTTTTGATGCGTATAACACTGTTTATACCAATATAACAAGGCAAAAGTGAGCACAGCTCACATACCCCCGCCTGTAGTTTGACCGTCTTTCCTTGACGAAAATAGTGAAAAGTCATATGTTCTGATAAGTCCTAGGATTGTTACCGTATTTTTAAAATTTAATTTGTCTGAATAGGTGTGAACTTGTATAACTATGATAATAAATGTTTTTCAACAAACTCTCACCTTCCATTCAGTTCCACGTAGGTCAATTTATATTCCAATATATGTAATCTTTGCAGTGGTATCAACATTCCAATATATGTATTCTTTTCAGTGGTAAAAAATTCAAATATAATTTGAACTTTGGAATTAAAACCTCTAAAAGGCACAACAGCATCATATAGGTTACTGCCATACCAAGTTTGAAAATTCCACGTGGTATAGTTTTTAAATTATGATCCGGAAACGACACTAAGTCCGAATATCTGACAGTTTTTGGTCAAAATTTCAAAAATTATTTGAACGTTGGAGTTGAAACTCCTAAAAGGCACAACAGTATCATATAGGCTACTGCAATACCAAATTTGAATTTTCCAAGTGGTATAGTTTTTTAATTATGCTCCGGAAACGAGACAAAGTCCAGAAATTGGACGTTTTTTGGTCAAAATTTCAAAAATTATTTGAACCATTGAGATTAAACCCCTAAAAGGCACAACAGCATCATATAGGCTACTGTCATACCAAATTTGAAGTTTCCAAGAGGTATAGTTTTTTAATTATGCTCCGGAAACAAGACAAAGTCCAGAAATCGGATTTTTTTTGGTCAAAATTTCAAAAATTATTTGAACCATTGAGATGAAACCCCTAAAAGGCACAACAACATCACATAGGCTACTGCCATACCAAATTTGAAGTTTGTAAGTGGTATAGTTTTAAAGTAATGCTCCGGAAACTATTTCGGACGGCCGCACACACGGACAGACGGACACGCGGAGAGCTATATACCCCCGACTACGTCGTAGCGTAAATAATAATATTGCACATTCTTAAAGTTATCAGAAAACAGTGTATATCATAGGTGAAGTGATTTGGAGTTTAGCCTGCTTTTAAGAGTATATGAGTATTGGTGGTACAGCACTTAAATTCAGTGTAGCATTGCACTCAAATCTTACTTATTGTAGAATAGTTCTCTACTGCAGACAAAGTTGCTGAGCCCCTGGCAGGATTTGATTCAATTGAACCCCAGACCTCTTGATCCAAAGCCGAACACACTAACCACAGCACTATGCGGGATAATCCCGTCTCTGCCATCACCAAGAGCTATTTGGCATTGAACTTACCAAGAAGTGTTACCCAGATTTTGAGAGTTGTATGTTTGGGTATGTAGTAGAGCAGCATGCTGTCACAAGTTTCTGCTCACTTGATGATAGCATATGAACATCCTTCAGTTGTTGTTGTGTTGAGATGCCCTGGCTTGACAACATGCCTCTAATGCTGAAAAGTATCAAAAACATTCTAATCTATTTATACATATTTATTTAAGGATTGAAAACAAGTTCAAAGAGGAGATGTAATGCATTCTTCATAACAATGACAGATTGTTATCTCCATTAACTAATCAATTATCTATGGAATGCAATGACCATATAATGGACTCCGAGACAATATATTTTTTAATTAGGCCTTTATGTGACATTCTTAAACTCATGCAAGTGAGATATTCTTGGCATCTAACATGTCAGATACTGTGAACAAAACTTCCAAGTGGTTGTTCCATGGTGATGTCCTAAGGTCAATTTAACCAGACTATTTTTTTGTCATTCATGAAATTCCATTCTTGACATTCACAAGCTGAAAGTTACTTAACATTACGCTGAAAATAATCATGTCTTGTTCAAAAGTCAGCCTGTTGGTGTTGACAGAAATGTTACGCATACTATTATGGATTAATCAGCTGATTTATTTGGATTTGCGAATCATTCAGCATTCCTCCTACCAAATTGATGCAGATATGAAGTCACTACAATGTACAGAGAATCAAAAGTAACAGCAATATTAAATTTTCAAAGAATCGTCATGGTCCCAGCAATAGATTTACACAGGAACTGCGAGTGATCTCCCTGCCAATGTCAACGTTAAGTCATGTCAGGCAGCTGTCACTATTTTTGTGTGCAGTGCAATTTCTGTACTCCGCTATCAAGGAACCATCGAAGTTACCTTTCGTGGTCCTAAAGCTGAGATTTGCTCCACGCCTGCTACACTTACAGCAGTACTCTACCGACTCTCACATGTATGAATGCAATCAACATTATGACATATTCCTTGTTTCTTATCTTATAATAAATTTGAAAAAAAGGTTGAACAAAATTAAAATGCAAATTATACACTCATTTATAAAAGTAGTGCAAGGAGTAAAAAGGTCCACTCCATCTATGAGTCTAACCACATTTAGGTCTAATCAAATTATACTGAAAGATTTTGAGATGGAAGCCAGGGAACTTTTTTACCACCCTAATACTATACCAAACTATTTCAGCATTCTCATGCGTAGTGATTTTGGGTAAGACAATGAAAAAGAGGCAGAAGGTTTCAGTAGCAGCAACAGGGTCACCAATTCTAAAATAAAGTTACTTATGTAGCTAATCCGGCTTTATATCAATTTTGCTTTAGGGTGTGGCAAATGTTGATCCCTGAGACTTTATAAGGATCACAGGGTCACCAAATGTATCTATTAAATTACTATTAGAATCCAAATTACCTCAAATTTCTGTATACAAGGTTTCAGCTTTCTAGACCCTATGAAGATGAAAATAGGTTTAAGGACATGCCCTGTGGCCCTTATTTGGGGTCACAGGGTCAAAATAGCAATGAATCATAATCCTCACTAGTCAAGAAGTATGTACACAAGTTTTCAGCTTTCTGGACTCTATGCTTCTGAAGAAGAAAATGAAAATAGATTTAGGGGTGTAGCCCCTGTTGTCCTTTAACAGAGGACACAGGGTCACTAATTCCCACTAGTCAAGGAGTACGTAGACAAGGCTCAGCTTTCTAGGCCTTATGCTTCTGGAGAAGAAGATGAAAATAAGTTTTAACAGAGTGGCCCCTTATTAAGCAATCTAGGGTCACAAAAGTTATAAATTACAATCCCCACTAACTAGTCAAGGAGGCTGTTCAAAATGTTTAGCTTTCTAGGCTTTGTGCAACTGGAGAAGAAGATGAAAATAGGATTTTAGGGCGTGGCATATGTGGCCCTTATTAGGGGTCACAGGGCCACCACAGCTACAATTTATAATCTTCACTAGTCAAGGAGTCTGTACACAAAGTTTCAGCTTTCTAGGCAAGATGAAAATAGGTTTTTAGGGCGTGGCATATGTGGCCCTTATTAGCAAAAAAATCATGGACAGGTGTCATACACTCTTCAAAAAAGCATTTATAGATAAGTGCTAACATTTAAGTCATTTATTATTGTCATCAATATCACATACTAAATATATTACTATTTTCATGTGTTTTACCTTCAAGGCCTTGTCATTTCACTTTGCATTCTGCCAATAACTGAGTGGCAAGTATTTGAATTGATGAATTCATAGTCCATGTTGAATCTGTGGATAATAAAATGGCCTTAAACAATTAGATATATAGAGGATACATACCAGTAATGTTACTTTCCATTATACCAGGTTTATTTCATCCAGTGTCATCATGGCAAATTTGACATTTCACAAGTCCTCTAGCATTAGTCATGAAATATCAACTGTACCAATGTCACAAGATGAAATAAACCTGGTATTTGGAAGTACTATTCTTTTCATTATATGATTTTCAATGAAAAATGTAATTAAAATGACTTTAACACTGGAAAGTTACCCCCATTTGTTCACATTAGTAACCTAGCTGAAAGCAGTTCTGACACCTGACCAGTGACAATACAATTTAATGAATTTATCCTCACTGGTCAGAGAGAAATATAATATAGCTTTGAGCTTTGGTGTTGCCTAGTTTACTTCACTGATAAAACTCAAGTGTTTAATCGCTGATCATGTAATAAATTTGTATTTGATAAATGATCCTAGCTGAATGTTAGACATTATAAACCAGGTTAAAAGTTATGACATGGACATGCTGGAAAAGGTCCAGCCTTAATGAGTGAAATGTAAGTTATCACAATGAAACATTAAATATCAAGTTCAGAAATTCATTGAAATCAGAAAACAAAGATTGATAACTTACATTGTTGTAAGACTGCAAACATAATGTACCCAAAGAAGCTGAATTTCAGGTTGAATATCTGTTGATGATGCCAGCATTAAATCTGTCCATCACAAGATCACTCTATTCAGTCAACAGTGAACACTGGAATGATCAATCAAAGAAGTGAAGCATGTGAAACAAGTAAAGCTTGCAAAATAGAAACTTCAATCACGTTAGAAAATTAGCAAAACTAATCTTAATTTCTTTAATCTATTATCTGATTTTTTTAAAATGACAGTCGTTATGATGTAAGAGAAGTAATATAACAGAAATGTTATTTTTCTTTACAGGGAATGTAAGCAATGAAAATTACACATATTGTTAACAGATATAACAAGGAGAAACTCTTGGTCAGTTTTAATATGATGCATTTATTAATTTAAAGTGAAATATGAAACTCTGCAGATGAAACAAGTCTGTACCAGACAAATAAAAAAATAGAAGTTATATCTTTATTTGGAATTGTCAAAAAAAGGTTTGGTAAGAACCTCAAAACAATTGGACTAACAAAAGAGTCTCACATGATGATGTTCAGATTTACAAAAATGCCCTCTCTAGTGTTGTACCAAGAGCAGGTCCTGATTGGTAACATAGTGTCCCTTAAAATTTGGAGAAATAGGATACTTCTACTATTGCAAGGGGACCAATCCGGAAAGAAAAATCAAAATGACCCCCCTTACCTTACCTCCTAGAAACACTGCTTCTCAACTGACAAACAATTCATCGCGGCATATTGGTGCATAAGTAAAAAGTAAAGTGGAGTGTAATGATTCACATTTCACTTTTGTCAACACGTCATTAACGGAGCAGTAAGCATGTTTTTAGGGGGAATATAAGGTGATGTCATAAAAATGAAATTTAATGGTTCCAATTGAAAGAAAATGTATTTAAACTAAATGGAGCAGTAATAATTCAAATATAATGTAAAGTTTAGCCATGCAATTAATTTTTCTTACACAAAATGAATTAAAGGTGTTCACACAAAATGGCCGCCAATGGATATTTTCAAGTTAAGTGTAAAGTTATAACAATGTAACATTAAATAATTATCAAGTTCAGAAATTCATTGAAATCAGAAAACAAAGATTGATAACTTACATTGTTGTTTACAAGACTGCAAGTATAATGTACCAAAAGAAGCTGAATTTCAGGTTGAATATCGGTTGATGATGCCAGCATATTCAGCTCAAATCTGTCCAACACAAGATCACTCTATTCAGTCAACAGTGAACACTGGAATGATGGATCAAAGAAATTAAGCATGTGAAACAAGTAAAGGTTGCAAAATAGAAACTTCAATCATGTTAGCAAATAAGCAAATCAAATCTTAATTTCTTAATCTTTTATCAGATTTTTTTAAATGACAGTCGGTATGATTAAAGAGAAGTAAGACTGACAAAAGAGTCTCACTTGATGATGTTCAGATTTACAACAAATTGCCTTCTCTGGTGTTGTACATTGTACCTAGAGCAGGTCCTGATTGGTGTACCTTAAAATTTGGAGCAATAGAATACTTTTACTTTTGCCAGGGGACCAATCGCCTAAAAAAAGAGGTCAAAATGACCCCCTTACCTGACCCCCTAAAAGTAAAGTGGAGTGTTAAGATTCCCTTTTCTCAACATTAATAGTAGATTTATTAATTGTGCAAAATCTAGTTGATATACAGTCCTTTCATTGAGTATAATAAACCTTTTGATTACACAATTTCATTTTTTTTTTAACAAAGAAACATTCTTTAATGAAATTTATCTTTAAGGTTGACTTATTGATTTTATACTGTCCAGTGTCCACTGAAGCCAAGAATAATAAAATTCAATATTTGTAAGCGTTCTGACAATACAGTCAATGTCCCGATTCGATAGGTATAGCAATGATATTAAAGAAAGATTATGATTCGACACAGTTATGTCACAGCACACTCTTTTCAGGGTATGTAATAGAAAAAACAAGAGCCATCAGAAGAGATGGCTTATCCCCCCGGCCCCACCGAAGTTGATAACTTTAAGCATATATTTTGATATACTGATGGTGTGAATAATGTTGTATTCATACATGCAGCTAGTTTTGTTCGACTTTTAATAACCAACAAAAGACTATGATAAACCACAGATAAATCTTCTTAATAAGTTAAATTGCTTATGTTATGCCATTGTCAACTTCCTCATGTGAATGGAACCCAGGAAAATAAAAAATTCCAGAAAGTTGAAAACCCCAAAAGGCACAACTACATGCTATGATGAGTCAATATACCAAGTTTCAATATTGTACTCTACTGTGCATCGGGATTTGCATCACATCAGCACATCTCATTCCTTCAGTATGGTTCGTAACACCTCTTTAAGTAAATTAAGTTATACAATTAGAAGTGGAGCAACCTTCCAAAAACTAGCTAGGCTTGAATTTCTCTAATAAGTTTTCAACGATCATACTCACTCTGTTTTAGGGCAATTTGTTTGCCTTGTCTGGACATATTCGAGGGGATTTTTTCCCAAACAAAACTTTACATTTTGCTAGCCTGAGAATTGTGACTCTCTCACAGGAGAGTTCTAAAAATGTCAAATTCAATTAAAGCATTCATAAAATCTCTTCTTGAGAACAATAATTGAGCTATTAAAGAGACACAGAGTATGTTGATAGGATCACGTATGTCAAATTTTGAAATCGATGTTACTACATCGGTAACCACTAACTGTTACTGAAAATAACAAGTTAAAGGTCAATCAGTACATTTGAGCGAAAATATGACCATTCAAAGTCGGGATTTTGAGTGACAACCGGGCAATGTGGCTCGAGTGGCACTCGCAAATTTGCCAAACGTTATTTTGAAACCTTGTCAAAAGCTGACAGGAAGATATATTCGAATCGATATTGTGTATTAGGTATTGTAACTAATAGGTAGATTAACTGGATGCATAATTTCGAATATAAAACTTATTTGAGATGTTTTCTTGATTTTTCCATAAAATCAAGCATTTTAGAGATATTATGCATAAATTATGGATATATTTGCAAGTCCAGCGATGAGATATGAACTTCAATCAGCATATTAGATATTTTGTAGCTAATCAAAGCAAAACCAAATGAAATTTTAAAAAAGATACTCTGTGTCACTTTAAACTAAACTATAAATGTCCAAAAGAACAATGACCAATTCAATTTGAAATAAAATGGTCGATAAGGTACAATGTATCAAAGATATGAGTAGATGTAACGGAGGGATGGTACCCATTTTAATACCCCTTGTTCCTAAATTTCTATTCAACTTATGTCAACATATCATTGCATGAATTAAACCTAGTCTTTCTGAGAAGCTGAGATTTGTTTAATTATCTTTGGTCACGGGGCCCTCAATCGGTCATTTTAGGGTTTAACTATATTTAGTAGGGACCAAAGATAAATATTAAGTTATATGATCAACTTTCCTGGTAACTGAGATGAAATGATAATTACAAATACATACTGCATAATGCATTATTGTTTATTCTGATGACTTATCCAGTGATCAATCTACAGATATGACCCTCTGAGTCAAGGGACTCGCTCGCTACCATAAAGTCTTATGAGTCCAAGTTGATTTAAATGAACCCTTTAATAAGTAAGCACATAGTATCACACACACAAAATATGCATCCCAGGACTCGCAGCTTAAATATCTATGAGTCCTTTCTAAATTTTATGAGTATTTGAAGCAGGACTCGCAGATAAATTTATTCCTGCTTATCTCACAAATGTTACATTTAAAGTAACTACCTGAATTCTCCTTCACATTAGAAATAACCATATGCACGCATACATTTTTCAGCATCATTCTTTAAAAAAATCTTATGTTTTTTCGACATGTTCACAAAATTGATGGGCCATTGAAAAAAAAGGGAATGATTTAAGTCCACCGTAAATCCGAAGCTCTAAACTTTTAATTATCAATATTTGTGACAATTGTCACTCATAACTAGTGTCATCAAGTTGGCCAGTAAGCCGTCAACATTATCATGTCATTAAAAAAAACACTCATTATGCAATCAGATGATTCTTTCTTGAAAATAAGACTAGGAATTGGGAAAGACATCTTTGACAATGGGCCATTTTCATGCATGATTTTGGTAATTTTCTTAAATTTAAATGGGCCACTACCATAAGGCCTATAATGTCAATAGACAAGTTCAGATTAAAGTCAAGCACATTGGAAAAGACCATGTACAAGTCACTTCTCGATTTACTTGATAAATTGAAGGTTAAACTGACAGTAAATGAGTACAGATTTATTAATAAAGATAAGAAGTCTACCTCTCATTACATACCTTCTTTGCCGTTGCCGTTTGAAACACTTTCTGCCGTGCTGCATCCTCTGCATTCAAAGATCATCTACTAGACTAGGCATGATAACATGTGCAACTGGATGGGGAGATTACATTGCCATATTGCTGAAAGGGAAACGAGTTGAAGTTAGATCTAAGTCATCTGTCACAAGTTTTAAACGACACTTTCAAATATAAGAAAACATCTAGATTATTCTTAACAGAAATTTAATCTATGTGGATTTTATCAATGAATTTTAATGGAAAATAAGGAAAATTCAAGGGAAGCATTGAACAAGCTAGAAAACACAAATACCTGAACAAACACGTGGTCCAGTCTTTCGATCCCAGTTTTCAAACACAACGGTCAAATTTGGTCGTGATGTTTCAATAGTCGTCTTTCTGCTCTCCAAACAATGCATAGCTTAACTATATTCGAAATTTGCACCAGCCAAACTAATGTAGGCCTTATATGAATTTACGTCTTGTAACTCGATAACGCCGCGGGAACACGTCATACCACATGGCGTTAGATGCGGCTGACGTCACTTCCCCTTAGACTTGCAGAACGTCATGAAATTACTTTCAAGTGCGCATTCCCACCGAGTCCTACTCTACGATCCAAGTAGATTTATGAACATCATATAGTCTTACACCTAGACTGTAGTTAAGAACGTTTTGACACTACGAAACCTCTTGATGAGCAAGTCTAGACCTGTAGCCCTGAGACTCCTATGAGGATTAATATTTTTCAATACTTCATGTAAGTCTAGGGAGCCCCGAAACTCAGGTTTCTGGGTTTCGAGGCCGTTAAGTTGCTAGGGAGGATACTCTATATCGCGAACTATATTTCTTGAGATACGTCTTTGATGTTGAGTTTTTCCTAAATAAAAGACAGGGTTATAGTTGTATGGTAATATATCTCACACATTTCCGGAAGATTTTGCCAGTTTATGTTGTCCTGACAAGAGTCGAAAAGAACAGAAAACTTCTTGGAATATGAAAACAATAATTTAACACATACAGTAACTTGGCAACCTAGCTGTTACCATATGAAAATATAAAAGATCTAAATTTGTACATTGTTAGATTCTTTATTAATGATGCAAATGATAGGGGTTTTTTTTGTCCAGTTCGGTTAAAATATGTTTTTATAAGAATATATTTAGATGTAACTGTCGAAATTTACAGATGCTAACCATTTTTGAATTTGTAACGTGGTTTAAATCAATAACTAGAATCACCAACTGCATGTCTAAAATATATATATAAACTGATTGTTTTTTTCATCTCTTGATATAAATGTGATTCATCTCAAATATCAAACTCATTCTGAAGCATCAATAGTGACCTAGTTAGCTCAAATATGGTGCATTTACATCCTTATTTTAAAACATTGTTGCTTTTTCTTATTTCACCACATTGCCCTTATCTTCAATATGGCGTTGCAACAAAGTTGTACTTATTTGCTAGCTGGTATCTATCGTAACCCTCGCTAGTTTTTAAGATGATACCAGCTTTGTCATAGATCTAGATGAATGATTCTGAATGTTGAAACATTATCAGATTATCGCCAGATTGCATTTGGTTTAAATTCATTTATTTTAAGTTGATACTTTTCTTTTGTTCTTAGATTTAGTTATTAATGTTTTGCAATTATTTAAGATTAAGACTGTACCATTTGACGACAAAATTTATTATATGCGCACACGAGTAAATACACTCACATTAGTTAATGAAAATTTACATAAAGTTTACATGAAGCTTCGCAGGGCAAAACTATAAGTATACAAAATCACGTGATAATTATGAATAAAAACACTGAATCAATCTGACTATAACAAATACGGAACGTTACTGTCGATCTAAATATATTTAAAAGAACTTTGGGATGACAAAATCGTTCACCATACGGCTTTGAAGTAATAGAAAATGCATGATAGGGAGTGGATTCGTGAAAATAATTATCGAGTCCCGGGGTGGCGAGTTGATTCATTTCACGAATCCACGACACAATGTCTATTCTCCATCTTCAACCATTATCCAAACGCCATAATCCTGTACTTTTCTACGTTCGAAATAAAACTGACGACATATCGTTCAACGTGTCCATACTACAATCCATCGTTTTCGGAGAATAATCAAATATCTTAGCGATAAAGTATAAAAAATGTCTCTACGTGAAAGAGCATATATATCCCAAACTGTATTGCGCATACATGAGATATCGCTTGTTGATGATAAAGTGATTTATTATTCGCCCGTGTAAGATACCGCAGTGTAATATTTATACGGTATTATTACCCATATACCTGGCTGAAAACAAGTAGTGACATATTTTCACATCATTATGAGCACAATTGACCTGTGACGTGATATTTCTTAAAAGTGAATGAAAATTGAGAATGAAATATTGGTTTGAAGCGGTAATAAAGAAATGATGACCCTCTGAAATGTGTCATATGACTTTTACGAAGCTCGTGCAAGTGTATGTATAACCCTCGCTCTCGCTCGGGTAAGCCCTAATACAAAAATTCACACTCGTTTCGTAAATAGAGGATATTATATGAGTGTTCATGACATACTATGTTTACGAAACGAGTGGCTAAATTTTAGTATTTACACCAATATGATATTCTGTTGATTAAAGTAGTCGCAAAATTTAATACTCAAAACCTACTTCTCAGCAAAGGCGGACTAGTCGCCGCCGACCCGTATAGATTGTGACGTCATAGGTTAAACCGTGACGTCAAAGCATTGTTTACAACGTGACGTAACAATGAAAAAGTGATAAATTGCCCTCGGGCAACATATGAAAAATACGAACCTCAATATAACTGCCCTCGTAGGTAATAAAAGTCACATACTTCATCGGGTTATAATCTCTATAATATGAAAGTAGTGTAGTATCACAATGCAAGTATGACGTAACAAAAGTGAGTGGTTGTAACGCCACAGTGTAAGCGCGCCGTCACAATGGCTGCCGAGTCGCGGCAATTTTTGTTTCAGCAAGCTGTCGGTAATTTTGGTTGATTTTTATTTTGAGGGTAAATGCTATAAAGAATACTAATCTTCTTACCATATAAAACTATTTTTCTGCAACTCGTGAATAATTTGGTATCAAACTCGCTTTCGCTTGCTTAAAGCAAAGTCATTAACTCGAGTAATAAAAATGTCGTCGTTTACGATCTGCATATAGATAATGAATGTATCTGAGATGCATTCGTAACACTTAAGAAATAGATTCATTTCAATATCAATCTAGAGACGCATTGTATACACCTCGATCTGATGTCAGTTTTGTTCAACTTTTTATCCGTCACCATATCAATAAACGAAATAGAATGATTAAGAAATACTTAAAATGTATGATTGTCCTGATTGTGTTGACATTTAAATACACAACGTTTACATGTTATAGGCATATTGTTTGCATCACAAACAGTTTTCTTTCTCGCCAACGACTTGGCGCCTTATCTTTATCTGAGTTTCTTATACAGGACCCTTCACAACTGTATACTTTATCAGAAATAGGTTGATATAGGTTGTGGAAGTGAAATCAAACCAGGGGCGGGTACAGGATTTCCATATTTGGGAGCAAACGGTGCGATATATCGGTTTTACAAATACGATTACGAAAAGTAATGATGACTTTTGATCAAAGAATATGTGTCCACAGGAAAACTAGGCTGTTTGCAGAATTAAAGTCCCCCGTCTAACACTGTTTTTATATCAATTTATATAGTATAGGAAACTCCTAAAATCTATTATATTTGGAACTCCATGGGGAGGGGTGCGAACCCTCGTATCCCCCGATTCAACAATGATAATCTTTTAC
This sequence comes from Steromphala cineraria, assembly GCA_916613615.1. Classification (NCBI taxonomy): domain Eukaryota; kingdom Metazoa; phylum Mollusca; class Gastropoda; order Trochida; family Trochidae; genus Steromphala; species Steromphala cineraria. Next base: position 57,443,230 of record OU744729.1, read on the forward strand.
ATGCAATCGTGACATTTTTACGGGATAGCTCAATCGGCAAGAGCGCCGGTCTCACGATCTTGAGGTCCGAGGTTCGGATCCAATCCAAGCCAAGGTGTAAAAACCTAGAGTTATCCTCTGTTAGAACTCTGTAAGTGTCACCCTGGAGCCAA